>JAUDYJ010000002.1:203071238-204521238 GCA_030761175.1 Masticophis lateralis | reverse complement strand
CTATATTGACTGTAGTTATAGCACCAAAATCTTGCAGGTCTGAAAGCAATGCTCCCCTCCCCGCCCTTTACTTTTCAGAGAACTAGGTGGGTCTCTTCTGATATACTTTTTCCCCATCTGCATCCCTCCTTTGGATTCAGTTTTTTTTCCTCAGACCGTCTATGCTGCAGCTTTCTCTCCTGCCTCCCAAGGCTATTCTCACAGCCCATTACATCTCGTCATGCCTTATTAAGTAAATGAAATAAGATAAAAATAAATGTGCTGCTGGTAACCTCTGGGTTTTCCAGATTTTGCTAGCATTCCATTTTTGTTTTGCAGTGTCCCTGTATTGCCTCTGTTTCTTCCATATCTACTATATCTGAGTTCAGTATTAGGGACGGTGATGAAGAATGATGTTAAGAAAAATTGTACTAGACTAGGGGTGTTTTAAAAGGGGGACTAGATGGCTTTCAATGGGCTGTTAGGAAAAGACAGTCTCAACTCCCTTTTTTGAAGTAGGATTTCTTTTAAAAAATAGGAAGGGCAAATATGTAGATGGATTTTAATTAAAAATACATACATACATACATACATACATACATACATACATACATACATGGATTTCCACTCTTAGAGGTATGTTCATCAGAATTAGCACCACTTCAACTAACAACTTGTTCCCTTGCATAAGTTAAAAAACACAGTGACACAGCCACATGGATGCATTTAATATGCTATCTCAGGGATTCCCAACCTCAGGTCCACAGCCTGGATCCAATCCGCAGCCTGTTGGCAACTGGCCCACAAGCGGCAGATGAGCTCATGAAGCTCCATTTGTGGAAGCAGCTGGCATGCACACAAAACCTTCCCCTTTCCTGCTGCCACCTCCACCAATGGTCCAGGGAGCCAGAAAAGTTGTGGACCGCTGTGCTATCTAATATTCCTTGAGCTGACCAGAAAGATATTCCAGAGAAAATGTGCTTCCCCAGGTGCTGAGCCCCATTCATGCCATAGTAATGAGGCAAGCGGATGCTGATGTCCTTACTGCATATGTATATACACACATATGTGCACACACATACATTTTGTTCACTTGTGTCCAACTCTCGAAGACTCTGGAGAAGTCCCTGCCATTTTCTTGGCAAGGTTTTCCACTTTCTAAAGAAAGTGATTATGGTTTCAGGTCCTCTCCTAAGAAATGTGGGGTGTGATGGTTCAGTGGTTAAAGATGCTGAACTTATCAGCTGGAAAACTGACAGCCTGGGCTCGAGACCTGTGCCCTGAGCAATAGGGTGAGCTCCCGTTCCTTGCTCCAGCTTCTGCCTACTTAGCAGTTTGAAAGCACGCAGATGCAAGTAGATAAATAGATACCACTTAGGTGGGAAGGTAACAGCATTCTGTGCGCCTTTGGTGTATAGCCATGCTGGCCACATGACTATGGAAAATGTCTTAGGATAACACTCAGACAAGACATGGAGATGAGCATCATGCTCATAGGGTCAGCATAGAGTCAGATATAACAGGTGAAAGGAAACCTTTACCTTTACCTTACCTTAGAAACTTCACCAACTGGTGGAAAGCAGCCCCCATTCATTGTCCCTAATGTGATTTTGGACAGGATTGGAGAAGTATAGGTCAAGTTGTCCAAACAACTGACACAGAGATGCTCTTATTTCTGATATGTAACCGGGCTATTTCTAAATGCAGATCTAGTGCCCTTCTAAAGAGTGCTAAACCTGTCCCCTCAAAAATAGTCTGAAAGATTGGAAGCAAGGAGGAGGGATGGGAAATGTAGTGGGGTAGAACAGCTGGTGACAAGTGAGCTGCAAGGAAATTGGGCATTAGCAGCAAGTCCAATTAATCCTTGGACCTGGCAGCATCTAGAAATAGCTTATGGATGAAAATGGGGATGAAATGGAACAGGAACGGCCATCTCACGAAGATTATAAACACCTGAAAAGTATAACCATAGGAATACTTCCATGGAGGGAAGGAGTGGAATAGCTATAATATATCCAATGTTGACAGAGCCTAGCTTTCTTTTCTAGTTGAAATCTGCATCATAGAACCATCTCCTGTTTTTGCTAAAGCAACAATTACACATATAGTTAAAAAACAAAGCTATCCTTTTCTAAAATGAATGCTAAACTCATTTGTGTAAGTAGCCATGACAGATGTGATAGTGAGAATCTGACATTATGTAGGAAGGCATTTCTGTAGAAGCCAAGAGACTGGTCTCTACTGCAACCCAAGCCAAAATAGCTAGGGATGGGGGCCGGGAATAGCAACCAGGCAAGAGAGAGGCTGTATCTTTGGTAGCTTAAAGTGGCCAATAGCTGCCGGCCAGATTGAGCTCTGACTGCATCAGCAACCATACCATCCGCCAGTCATGCTAGATATTATCTGAAGCAAAATTGTGTTAGAAAAAGAGCAGAGACATTTTTTTTTTTTAAAAAAAAACTGGGATACTTCTATTTACCGAAAGGAACATTGACTTGATGCTGCAGATACATACCATTTACTGTTAAAAAGTTTCAAATGTTTACATATGTACAGTTTAGGTGAACAGGAAAAGCAACATCTTATTAAAGTTGTCTTCCCCACCTGTTTCTTTGGAATTACATCTCCCAGAATGCCCACGTTGGCTGGGGGTTTGTAATCCCAACCCTTCAGAAGGACATCAAGTTGGGGAAAACATTGATGGCAAATAGAATGGAAAGTGATGGCATTAGCAAAGTTATACTTGTTGAGGGCACAGTGTAGATGCATTGGTGTTGCTTTTTAACTTGATAAACTCATTGGACACTACCAGTTCTAGGGAGAGAAGGATCAGTGGTGGGATTCATGTCGAAGTAGCACAACACGAGGCTGCAGAGGCTTTATAGTGTTTTTGGGATGAGGGGAGTGTGCTGCTGCTGCCGTTCCAAAGGGCGGGGGGGGGGGTGTCTGGGAGGCCAGGCACTCCCACAACCTGACTGGGCGGGTGGGCTCGGGTCAGTTCATGGATGGTGATTGTTCCTTTGCTTGTGCTCCCGGGTGTCTCACCAGGAGTGCCTGGCAGTCTTGGGCTAGGCTGGCTTGCATGGCAGTGGCAGCAGGGATCACCCCTCGGAGTGTGTGTGTGTGTGTGTGCTGTGGGACTGGATGAGGCAGGCTGCCCTCTCCCGGGTGTCTCCAAAATTAAATGCAGAAAGCAATATACCGCAGGAGGGAGACCTGCTCTGGACCTGCCTATTTGGCTGAAGGACTGCCTTGAGGGCAACATGGCAAGGCTTGGCCTTCTTTCGGGCCCGTCTCTTGGCGGCTGCCCACTCACCCTTCCCTCCACCTTGGGTCCTGCATCCAACCCATGACGGGTCAACTTGCCACTTCCGGGTGGCGGTCAAGCAGGCGGGTAACCCTCAGGGGAGAGTGCCACGCTGGGGCATTGTGCGCCCAGACCAGGAACTTTCTCTTGGGCCTCTCTCCTGGAGCCAGTCCTGAAAGATGGCTGAGCCTCACCATGTCCCCCCCCCCCCCACAGCCCTTTGGCTGAGCGCAGCGGGCCTCCTCTCCCACCATCAGCCTTACCTTCTCAGGTCAGGTGAAAAGTGAAAAGAGGCAGCTGGACAAGGACCGGAAATCAGTGAAGGAAGGCTCACCAGGCAGAAATCAGCTGGGCAGTGTGGGTGAGGCAAGCAAGGGAACCAGAGAACAGCAGCAGCTATGCCACAGGCATGACTCTAGGCATCACCCAAGGTGGGTGAGACGAGATAAGGAGTGATTGGGAGGGGCAGAGGGGCAGGGTGGCGCGAAAATTTAAGAATGGGTTTGCCTGAACCAGTGCGAACCGGCTGAATCCCACCTCTGCCGGGATCACATGATCTCCTTTTACAACCTTCCGACAAGTCAATGGGGTAGCCACATTCACTTCACAGCTATAACTAACTTAACAGCTGCAGTGATTCACTTAACAGCTGCGGCAAGAAAGGTTGCAAGCATGGTTTAACAACTGACTCACTTAGCAACATAAATTTTGGGCTCAGTTGTGGTTGTAAGTCAAGGACTACCTGTAGAACATTGATTCTATAGTTGTGGCTGCTATATTGACTTTTTTTTTTTAACCATGCTTCGTGGAAATCCCTGGTTGTAGTTTTTCTCTCCTATGCCAGTTCTTTTTTCTGATATTAATTTGCTTGACCTTCATAGATTAACTGCATGCTTTGCATGCCCAGCATTTTGATCCCTACCATCTCCCTACTGTTATATTAAGTTGTTGCCAATATAACAAAAAGTTTTCTTAGGTGGAGTAATGGTCTGATTTAACGTAAGTTGGTTTCCTGTACCACTTTCTTGGTGATATGGATTTAGTTTGTTTGTTGCCCTATTACAAGTGCTACAAATAGAAAGATGGCCAAATTGGAATAGGAACTTGTCGCTTCATAACACTTAACTTTTGGGCGAAAGATGTAGATACAAACTAAATCCAAGTATACTGAGTTGGGTAAAAAAACAGCCTGTTTCTCATTATATCAGAGAGATTGGATTTTATCCTCTGCTAGTAGAGAATGTGGTAATGTCGAAGCCGCTCCGTGCTACAGAAGCATAGAGAAAATACCCCCCACCCATGCCATCTCTGTTTTGTAAGCAGTATCTTGCAATCTAAAAGAATCTGTCAAATTATGCAGCAGCAAATGGCATCTTTCCACTTCACTAAAGGTAGAACTGAACACCTGCATACGAGGCACTGAGGATACCTGAGCATTTTTCACAGGTTGCTGAGAATTCCATATTAAACCATCTGTAGCTCTGAAGATCTGGTAGCTCAAAATGATGTCTGGGAACAACCAAGGCAGTGTGACTGAACAGACGTGTTCTCTCTCTCCTCTTTCCTCCCATTTCTTTCCTTTTATAATCCACATTTCAAACAAAGACACAACCCTGTCGGGGTGTAAAGGTAATATGGAAGAATAGATGGGAGGGTGTCTTGAGAAAAAGAAGGTGTCGAGCAGGCAGAAGATTGAAGGTGACGTCCTAAGAGAAGGAAATAGAAATTAGAGAAAGAAAAGAGTGTGCAAAAAAGAGAAATAAAGGCTGGTGACTGAACCACAAGTTAGTTTCTCCATTTTTTTTGGTCTGATTCTTTGGGTATACCTTTCAAGTCATATAATTTTTCCATTTTTCAGAAGCATAGAATAGAATAGAATAAAACCTTTATTGTCACTTTAAATGTACCCTAATCAGCATACATTAAAATGAAATTTCATTGCATTCAGCTCTCAAAAGATATCCATTATGCATCTACCCACATATATTATATGACACAGTCTGGAGGTATACATGTACATAGCGAGAAAAATGAATTTTGTGAGTTTATCAGACGGATGGCATAGGGAACAAAGCTGTTACAGAATCTGGTAGTCCTACTAGAAATACTTTGAAACCTCCTCCCAGTGGGGAGCAACAGAAACAGACCATAACGTGGGTGTGTGGGGTCTCAAACAATGCTTTGCGCTCTAAGCACATAGCGCTTATAAGCAGTATCCTGAATAACAGGAAGAGAGCTTTCTATAATCTTCTCAGCTGTCCTTACCACTCTCTGTATGGACTTTCTATCTGAGGCACTGCTGCCACCAAACCAAGCTGTGATGCAGTTTGTTAAAATGCTGTCTATCGTACCCTCCCCCACTTTTTCTTAAGGATAGAAGAAGCAAGTGTATGAAGAGAATGCTGGAATCTTTGGACAAAATTTGAAAATATAATTTATAGTGCATTTTGAGCTGAAATCCAGTTAGTCCTACAACTGAACCCAAAATTCCTGTTGGTAAGCAAGACAGTTGTTAAGTGAATTTTGGCCCATTTTACGACATTTCTTGCCACAGTTGTAAAATGAATCACTGCAGTTGTTAACTTATAACATGGTTGTTAAGTACACCTGGCTTCCCCATTGACTTTGCTTGTCAGAAAGTTGCCAAAGGTGGTGATATGACCCCGGGACACAGCAAGCGTCATCAATAGGAAGGAGTTGCCAAGTGTCTGAATTTGGATCATGTGATCAGGGACATGCTGCAATGGTCATAAGAGTGAAAATGGTCACAATTTCAGTGCCGTTGTAACATTGAAGAGTCACTAAATGAACTGTTATAAATGGAGGACTATCTGTACATAATTCTTGCCAACAAAAATAAGATAAAACAGCTTTCCCACTCAATAAGCATTAGGCAATGTAGCAAGGAAACCCACTTTCTGCAGCATCTCTGGCCTTTTTTCCAGATTTTTAGCTGGAAAGCAACTAGCAACTTCGGCAGTTTTTTTTATCTATGCAAGTCCAAATAACAGATCTTGGGAAATGGAAAATCTTTCATGCCCCAAATTTGTTGTGACTACTTGTGTGGTCTGCAGCACATACAGATTTGTTAAGCTCCTCTATTGGTGTTACTTCATTTTTGCCCGATTAATTTCAATTGTATTTTTCCACGGATTCGGAAGCCGTTTTGGAACAATAGCCCAAGCGATGCCTATTTTTGGCTTTCCTCCTTGATTGCTTCTGCCAAGAATACCTGAAATTTGGAAGAGAGGAGGGAAAGACTTAAAAGAAGCTGGCGTCTTTTAAGATTTATGAACTCCTAAATTTAGAAATGCCACTTTGTTATTGCTGGGGTGTTCTGTGGAACTTCTGCCCATGTGTCCCGATGGCATGTAGGAAAAACAGAAAGGCGGTCACCTGTTTTGAAAGGCTCTTATGAATGAATACCGAGAAATGGGTTCAATTAATCATGTTGACCACTGGACAAACAATCGCGTAGCCGATGATATAGCCTGAACAAGGAAATCATCTCGTAAAACACCTTCCCACGGCAGCTCCTCACCCATCACAATCACATCCCAAATAGCTTTTTGAAAAGGGGACAGGGTACCTATATTTAAACAAAATATTAAAAATTTGTCATTTTCCTGCAGAGATCCGGCAGCGGCCTGCTGGGACTGGATATTACCGTATGTGGTCATTAAAGAGCTTGTATTGAATTGTTTATTTCATTTGCAGCTACTTTTTTGCAATTAGTAATTTCAAGCACTTTAGCTTCAAGAAAGTCTCCCAAAATTGGAAAAATAAACTCCTCTAGAACAGGGGTCACTAACCTTTCGGACCTCAGGGACCACTAAATTCATAATTTTAAATCCCGTGGACCACTAATATGATTTGCCTAATGACCAGCTGGGTGGGTGTGGCTAGGTGGTCATGTGACTGGGTGGGTGTGGCCAACTCGATGTCACTCACATCAAAGGGCACCTCAACGGCCTCTACTTGCCCCTCCCCTTCCAGCCACTCCTCACCTGCCTGCCCAGGCTCCTTAGGGCCCCAACAGGAAGCAGTTGTTGGAGCTAAGCAGCAACCACGAGAAAGTGTTGTCAAAACAGCTGGCTCAGTTCAAATTGGATCTGACTGAGAAGGAGGCTCAGCAGAAGCATCTCACTGAGGACTGTGAGCATAGGCTTTCCAAGCAGAGGGAAGACCTGTGGGAGTTCAAAGCTAGGTACCAGCGTCTGGAGGCTCAGCGGGCTGAGATGGTCACCTAGGCCATGATGCAGTCCCACTGGAATGAGCCTTCTGGCGCTTCGCCACCAGTGGCACTTCCCTTCAGCCTTTGCCCAAAGCCCTGCACCAGGAGGCTGAAGCAGACCCTAAGTTGGAATTTTTGCCCCCCTCCCACCCACACAAAAAGATCCTGAAGGGGGACACTATCTGCAGCAACACAAATGTTCATTGCACATATGCGGCACAGGGGCTGTAGTTTGAGGATCCCTGATTTAGTGCAATATAAAAAAATGCAAATAATTTTTCTGTGGACCACCAAAATTTTCTCGCGGACCACCAGTGGTCCACGGACCACCAGTTGGTGACTGCTGCTCTAGAAGATGAAGTGATCAAAAAAAATTCGACATGTGCGGAAATGGATAGATTAATCTTGGAATTGAAAAATAAAGGCGAGTCAGAATACCAAGAGATATGGAACAAATTTTATCAATGGTTGGAACAGAAAAGAGGGTCAAAAAACAAGAACTGACTAGAATACATAAAATTAAAGTTATGTATGTAACTATAATAGAATGATAATGGATAAAACAAATGTTAAGTAATATAGATAGAAGAAGGATGTCTTTATATATGTAAACACTGAACAGACTAATTGTATATAAGTAATAAGGTGTATACGATACTTATCTTTCATTTTAGCATGTATGGCAAAGAGAATTCCAGAACGGTTACACTGTGTCCAATGTTTTAATATGTGTGTAATAAAACTTTAATTTAAAAAAAAGTCTCCCCATCCCAATTTTGGAATGGAAATTAGCAGGTATTTCAGAATTGGATCTACTGAATGCCCCTTTCTTGGGTTGATGTACGGGCATGTGAATCATATTCCTCTATTGGTATATAGTTTAAATTTTTGCTGTCAACTGTTGTCATAGACCTGGAATCTTAAGGCATACTGTGCCCAGTCAGAAATGTTTCAGGCAGCATTGAATGAACTGAAGAACGTGTTACAGCCTCATTGCTATGACAACCTATGCCCATGATAAAGGATATACTATATGTACAGAAAACTCCATCAGCAGTAGAGATGGGTAGCTGTAATAAGAATATTTAAGATGGGGAAACTGTGCATTAGAATTATATGAATGCTTGATTTGAGATGTGTCATTTTTCTAGCTGGATCCTTGATGTGTTTTTCTATTATCCTCTGTGGATCCATCATATTGGCTAGGGGAGGGCTTTCTGGATGTAGAGATCAATGGTGTAGGGAAGGGCTAACGTGCCGCAGCACAGATCTAGAAGCGTTCTCCAGAAATAATGATTGATGGTGTCATCTGCTGGAGAATTAACAGACCTTCCTTGCTCTGGAAGGTAACAGGATGGTAGCAAGGCTTTCATACTATATTTGGGCAGTTTAGCCTATGCAGATGGGAATTCACACCATTCAAGGCATATACGAAAGAGGAGAAGATAAAAAAAAATGAGGCAGACCCAGAAGAAGATGGTGAGACAACATTGAAGACAACTTCAATAACACTAATTAACAATGGTTAAGGCTGTCAGAAGAGCAAGAGCCGACACCTGAAATGGAAGAAGGAGAAGGAGAAGGAGGAGAAGGAGAAGGAGAAGGAGGAGAAGAAGAAGAAGAAGAAGAAGAAGAAGAAGAAGAAGAAGAAGAAGAAGAAGAAGAAGAAGAAGAAGAAGAAGAAATAGCAGCATGTGAAGAGTGAAGAAATTTGGAAAATAAAAAAGGAGAAATTGGGCTGTTTTTTCCATTTCCTTTGTTGGTTTTCTTACTTTCTTCTTGCAAACTCCAGAAGCTTGGCTATTGAGAACAAAGCGAGGGCCTCTGGTGTCACTCCTAGACTATGGCATGTGGGATTCTTGGTGCTCTCTGAGCTTGGTTGTCTTCTTGTAGTGCATTGATGCGCTAATGATGTTACCTAGTTTGCAACTCTGAGCTTCAAATATTCTCCTTTATTGGTACTACCATGTTTCCCCGAAAATAAGACCCTGTCTTATATTTTTTTGAACCCCAAAATAAGTGCTTGGCCTTGTTTTTGAGGATGTCTTCTTATTTTGGGGTGTGTGGAGCAAGATGCAGCTTTTCTTGCCATTTTACCCGATTTCCAGCTCTGTCTCCCTAAACCTAACCAGCTCTGCAGACTTTTAAATATTTTTGGGGTGGGTTTATTTTCGGGGAGAGCTTATTTTTTGGGGGGGGGCTTATTTTAGCACATCCGTTCAAAAGCCCGATTGGGCTTATTATTAAGGGATGTCTTATTTTAGGGGAAACAGGGTATATAGCATGCATTCTTCAAGGATGTTTACTGAGCTCCCACAATCCACAATATCTAGGAAGATGGTCAAAACCCATTTATTTAGTCAAACTTTTAATTGCTGACCATAACGACCATCAATTTTAACTTTAGTTTTGATTTTAATCACATTCAATTTGATTACTATTTTCATTTTTAAACATTTAAGTTTATTTTAGCCCTTTGAAAGGCATGAATCCATTTTTATGTCCCGGCTCATACAATTTCCTATTTTTACAATAAAAAGCAAGCCCAGAAATTTTTAAATTCATATTTTGCATTACAGGTAGACCTCAAATTCCAACTGTTTGTTTAGTGACCATTCGAAGTTACAACAGCACTGAAAAAAGTGAGTAATGACCATTTTTCATACTTACAACCATTGCAGCATCCCCATGGTCACATAATTAAAATTCAGATGCTCGGCACCTGGCTCATACTTATGACAATTGAAGTGTCTAAGAGTCATATGATCCTCCTTTGTGACCTTCTGACAAGCAAAGTCAATGGAGAAGCCTGATTCACTTAACAACCAGGTTACTAATTTAACAACTGCAGTGATTCACTTAACAACTGTGTCACGAAAGGCCGTAATTTGGGACAAAATTCACTTAACAACTGTCTTGCTTAGACACAAAAAATCTGGGCTCAATTGTGTTGACTACCTGTTGACTACCTATATTTCTCATATTCCTAAATAGGATTCCTGTCACCATTTCTGATTTATATTAATGAGCCAAATCTGCTCTTCTGAATTTTGCATGATTCCACATTATCTGAAATGTAAGTCATTTCCCCCCCCCAAGAATGCAATGTTCCATAGTCTTGCATCTGAAAAGACTAAATTTGTTTGATCCAATTTCATCCCAAACCAAGATGTATATTGAGCTGCCATCCCTTTTAATTTTTACACTCTTGCATAGGGCTGATGGGACACACAAATACCCACAGTTTTACTATCCAAATTCACCTTTGCATAGAGCATGCCAGTATAACTGTGGCCAAGGAGGGAGTGATGCAGATTGAAGGGCAACACAAGGAGAAGTTTAAAACAAACCAAAGCAAACACTATCACCTTATGCTCCAGAATCGACAGCATCATAGGGAAGCTCTTAGGAGCTGAGCAGGAGAAAGACCGGTTTTTCTGTCTCTCATCTTGCAGATTCTACTTTAGAACAGGAGTCCTTACAGCAACTTTTATGTTCAATTAGATATCAATAATTTCAAGTTTACAGTTCAAAGCCAGAGTGAATAGTTCATGGCATTTGGCCTTCAGAATGTGATTCAGAGGAAAAGGGAGAATGAAATAAAATTTCAGTATTAAAAAAATGGCCAGACTTGCTCGACTGTGAGAAGTTGCTCAACAATGAAACAGGCAGCATATAAATCAAATAATAGATAGATAGATAGATAGATAGATAGATAGATAGATAGATAGACAGACAGAGAGATAGTTGATAGTTGATAGATATTGATAGATAGATGAGATTTAGATAGTTGATAGGTAATAGGTGATAAATAGATAGTTGATAGTTGATAGATGATAGATATTGATAGTCAGTCAATCAGTCAGTCAGTCAGACAGACATTCATTGTGTTTCCCTGAAAATAAGACCCAGTCTTATTTTCTTTTGGGCCCCAAAATAAGCAGCAGGTCTTATTTTCAAGGGATGTCTTACCCACTTACCTTAGGACCACTGTAGCCAGGCCTCCCATGCCTCGACACCTGTGGTACTGCTGCCTGACTTCTTCTGTGGCTGGTCGTGGCCAGACACTGTGTGCAGCAGGAGGCTGCATGACACATTGTGCCTTTGCGGACAAGTGGTGGCACTGGTGTGATGAGCCACACAGCGTCCTGCCATGAGTGGTGGCAGTGGCATGACGAGTTACATGGAGTCCTGCCATGGGCAGCAGCATTGAAGCGATGTGCCATGTGGTGTCCTACACTGAGCAACAGCACCAGAGCGATGCATCATGTGACATCTGGCCACAGAAGAAGTCAAGCAGTGGTGCAACTGGTGTCGGGGAGTGGGAGGCCTGGCTGTGATGGTCCTAAGGTAAGTGGGTACGGGGCACATGGGGAAGTTCCCCCCATCCCACTCTAGGGGGGGCAGTTTCCCCGACCCGATGATTTTTATGCATGCATCTCCCCCCACTTTATACAATTAGATGGTGGGTGGGGCTTAACTAGGGCTTATTTTTTGGGCAGGGCTTATATTAGGCATAGGTGTGAAAATTGAACTAGGGCTTGTTTTCAGGGAAACACAATAGATAGATCATTGCTGCTGATTAGAAAGCTGAAAATTGAAAATTTTCTTATCTGAAAGGTGCTTCAGATCTATCCCATTTCTCCGGCTGCTCTGAGCTTTCCACAATCCTTAATATTCACCAGTGAAGTTACACCAATGTATCTTATTGTATTTAATGGTTGGCTAAACCAGATCAGGGTGATTACCCCTAAGGGACTCTTAGTAAACCTTGTTTTAACAAGCTTAAATCTATACTACTGTCAAGCACCAATTGCCCCTTTAGGCTCACTTTGCATGGCTGCTGATTACTAAGGGGGCAGTGGCAGCACATAGGAAGAGAAAAGCAAAACAATGCATACAAAATCATGGATAGTGAAACAGAGCCACAGGCTGGGAAAAGGATGGGAACTCCAGAAAAACAATTCAGCAAAAGATCAGAACTCCAGTCATATGAATAGAACAGCATCACAACTGTTACTACTTCCTGTATATCAGCATTTGTTGTAGGCATACAGAACATATTGCTGTTGCCATGCTAAAATAGTTGTAACAGCTTTCCCTTATTTTTGTTATAACTTGAATGTCTGAAGAACAGATAATTGGTCAATGCATGGTTTGATCTGTCAAGCCAAAATCAAAATGCCCTTAGTGTATAGGAAGCCTAAACACTAGGAGCCGTGGTGGCACAGTGGTTAAAATGTAGCATTGCAGGCAAAATCTGCCCACAGCCAAGAGTTTGATCCTGACCGGCTCAAGATTGACACAGCTTTCCATCCTTCCAAGGTCGATAAAATGAGGACCCAGATTGTTAGGGACAATATGTTGACATTGTAAACTACTCAGAGAGCACTGTAAAGCATTATGGAGTGGTATATAAGTCTAAAAAGACATTATAGAGCACTGCACACCAGAACAACTAGACACAAGAATAGTTTTTTCCTGAATGCCATCACTCTGCTAAACAAGTAATTCCCACAACACTGTCAAACTATTTACTAAGTTTGCACTACTATTAATCTTCTCATCGTTCCCACCACCCATCTCCTTCCACTTATGACTGTATGACTGTAATTTTGTTAGGTGTATCCTTACAATTTATATTGATAATGTTTCCTGATTGCTTATTTGTACCCTATGACTATCATTAAGTGTTGTACCTTATGATTCTTGATGAACGTAACTTTTCTTTTACGTACACCGAGAGCATATGCACCAAGACAAATTCCTTGTGTGTCCAATCACACTTGGCCAATAAAAAATTCTATTCTATTCTATTCTATTCTATTCTATTCTATTCTATTCTATTCTATTCTATTCTATTCTATTCTCTTTTGATTTTAGTTGGTGCATTAGCTGAAGTAGCTGAACGACAAAATGTCAGCAAAACAAAATATAATCTCAGATTACAATAAATTTAGTGAATTGGTTGTTGATATTTCTTTTGCATCCTCCCCCTCTCATCAATGGAATGACAGGTAGACTTACCACTACAATTGGGATCAAATATTTTAGTCATTGAGCAAAATGATAGTTAAGTGAGACAACACATGGCTGCTTTGCTCAGTGACTGCAATCCCAGCTCTTCCAGTTGTGGCTGCTAAATGATCACACTGATTGTAAAGCAGAATGCTAGGGAAAAAGCATATCCCTGCCTCATCACACATGGGGGACTCTAGCCCTTTTCCGGTCCCAGCAAGGATGTTCGGACCGTCCCTCTTTCCCACCATGCATGGTTATCTTTGCCTTTTTTCTGGAGGGGGGCATTCTTGCAATTATTGGAAGGCTGTTCTGTGATTTGGGGAAGGGTCCTTCCAAACTATCACAAGAATGATTGCATTTGCTAGCCTTCCAGCTTTCAGAAGGGTGGTCTTTGCTAGCTTTCAGCCTTCCTAGGGCTAGAATACTAGTGGAGTATTGGAATACTAGTGGAATACTAGTATTCCAGTATTAATGGAATAATACTTATTCCATTAAGTATTGAAGGCTGCAAATTTTTCTAGCTTTCAGAGCAGTGGCGCTCGTTGGATAGAGGGCTAAAAATCTTTTTAACCTTCAGAATGGTGCGCCAAAGGTACCTTCCCCAAACCAACTGGACTTTCTTGGTTCTTTTCCTTAAAAACGTTTCACTTCTCAATCAAGAAGCCGCTTCAGTTCTGACTGAACTGTCCGAGTCAGAACTGAAGAAGCTTCTTAGATGAGAAGCAAAATGCGTTAAGGAAAAGCCTTTTGGAAAAGCCCCTTTAGGATCTGGATTGAAAATCTCCATAGACCTTCAGAAGGATGGTGTTCGTTAGCTTTTCAGCAACCTTCCATGCATAAAAGAGAATGTCTCAGCCAAGTTGTAGAAACAAGATTCGGATCTTAGGGATCTGTGTCTAATTTTTGCAGCCTGGCAGAGGGGTTCTTCGTGCGTGGAAGGAAATATTTTCACTGAGCTGCAGAAATGGGGCTCGAATCTTTGAGATCCGAGCTCCATTTCTAGAGCCGAGAGAGGAGTTGAGCTCCATTCAGCAGGCAGCTCTTTCAGCTGGTCCCCAGAGACAAGAGGGAGTCCTGTTGGCAGGCAGTAGCAGCTTCCAACCTTCACTGCTGTCTTCTCCATTGACCTTCTGGGGAAGCAGGCAGAAATGATTGCAAATGGCGATCACATGTGTGCAGAATGCTTGGCACCAGTTGTACATGTGAATAAATAATGCTAAACACCAGGATATGGTCATGAGATTGCGCAGGGGTCCAGGGCGACATTTTATAATGGCTGAAAGTGCTTTACAGGCACTTTTTCCAAGGCTGTTAATCAACTGTTTGTAGGATGAGGACTACCTGTAAAATATTAAATGTGTTTGCTTATGGCAGCCAAGTCTCTAACATAAAATCTGAGCTGGAGCGATGACACCAAATGTGCAGACCCCTTCAGACTGGTTGGTGTATAGGTGTTGATATGTAGCAGAAGGAAATCATGGGAATGCTCACAGACCTGCTCTCTGGAGAGAAAGAGATGGCAAATGGCAGGTTTAATTTTCACAAATGTGCTACAGACCAGAGTAGCATTATGTGGTAAATTCAAGATTGTGGAGGGAAACAAGGTGTAGAACAGAACAGAAACCCAAAGGAGAGACAGCTAAAAGGAAGATTCAGTGGAGGCAACGGAGTGAAAAAAATAAGTCTTGAAAAGGATAAATGAAGGAGAAGAAAACTTAAGAACAAGTGCACAGAAGACAAGGAAATAAAGCAATAAGTAACAAATGACGAATTGTTCGATTACTCATCTCCAGTCATATCTGCACCCTGACACAGCCCATGTTCAACTAGACATGGGATGTATTACAGAGAGATTGCTCTTCACACGCTGAGAGAATACTAACACTGTACAGTATACAACAGGGACTTGAATAAAACACTGTTAGATTAATTACAAAATATACAGCACCGCTCCAATATTTGACATGTAATACAGAATGGAGAAATTGGGTTAGATTAACCCAATTGATCTTGGACCAGCAGCTGAGTAGAGCAGAGGAAATATTGAGTTTAGTAGAGAAAATAGAGAACAATGGCAAGAATGCTGCAGTTTTTAAACAAGGGGACAGGAAAAGCTCTAGTACAGGTAGTTCTCGACTTACAACCACAGTTGAGCCCAGAATTTCTGAAGCTAAGTAAGGCAGTTGTTAAGTGAGTTTCGCCACATATTATGACATTTCTTGCCATAGTTAAAATCACGGGGATTGTTAAATTAGTAAGTTAGTTAGTGAATCTGGTTTCCCCATTGACTTTGCTTGTCAGAAAGTTGCAAAAGATGATCCCATGAGCTCCGGATACTGCATCCATCATAAATATGAGTCAGTTGCCCAGTGTCTGAATTTTGATCATAGGACCATGGGGATGTGCAATAGTCCTAAGTGAAAAACAATCATAAATCATTTTTTTCAGTGCCATTAAACAAAATGGTCACTAAACAAACTGTTGTAAGTCATGGACTTACCTGTAGAAGGATTGCAGAAAGAAGTTATAGAAAGAAATGGAGTGCCTTCCACATGTCTGAAAGCTTTGTATCCCTTACTTCTTTCCCAATCCTTGGTAATTATCTTTTGTGTCCACTCTTTAAACCAACCAGTGGTTCTTCCAATTTATCAATGGGAGACTGCTAAACTGGCAGCTGGTTACTGCCCAACCGTTCCTTGTTCTTCCCTCACTGTGGATTACTTTCACAGCTAGGAAAATAGTTGCTTCAATCCCTAGTTGGCCACTATGCAGAGGGAATACCAAAACCACACTATGTCAATGACTTGATGGACTAGATGACCTACAACAGTGATGGGTAACCTTTTTGCCATTGCGTGCCAAAAGCGGAGGGAGTGGGGGAGCCGCATGTGTACATGCCCACTCCCATAATTCAATGCCCCCTGTGCTCCCCCAGCTTTTGGCACGCGATGGCAAAAAGGTTACTGGAGGGCCCGGTAGGCCTGTTTTTCGCCCTCCCCAGGCTCCAGAGGCTTTCTTGGAGCCTGGGGAGAGCAAAAATGGTCTTTCCCACCACCACCACCCCAGCGGCACTCCAGAAGCTGGAAACGGCCCATTTCCTGACTTCTGGTGGGCCCGGAAGACCTGAAAATCAGCTGGCCAGTGCGCGTATGCATGCTGGAGCTGTCTAGGGCAATGCTCGCATGCCCACAGATATGGCTCTGTGTGCCACTTGTGGCATGCATGCCATAGGTTCGCCATCACGGACCTACAAGGTCCCTTCCAACTCTGTTAATCTGAGATAACTAGATCTGAGAGTCTAAAGGATGAGAGAATGGGTGCAAGGGTAGGAAGTGGGAATTCTGGGGTTCAAGATGTGTGCTCCATTGGGAGCTGCTAACCCTACAGTCCTAGTGGGGCTGCCTCTGAGCCATTTTATGACCTCGTGGGGAAACAGGACAGAGAGGTCTCAGTTTGGTATGACCCTCACAGTGCAATGGACTAAGAGAAGGAATAGTGTAATACATTGCTTTAAAAGATTGAGGGAAATTTCTACATATTTGACGGATCTCAGTTCTGGTTTCAGCATCTAGTGTAGGAAGAATCATAAGACCCCCCCCCCCCCACTTTATTTCCATGACCTCAGAGAAGATAAATAAAAACCACAGAAGCTAAAGCAATACCTGCCTCCCAGACAGAATAGCTTCAAGTATTACCAGTTAGAAGACTGAGACAGGTTGAATTGACAGGGTTAAGTCAGAAAATACCAAGCCACACAGAATTTACACTCTCCACCTTCCCCCAAGGCTAGCCTTGACCCTGACCACTATCCAGGGAACCAAATAGGAACAATTAGAATACAGAAAGGCAGGTTATAAATCTAATCAAATAACCCTACGATGCATCTCAATCTCAAAAGTCCAAAAGGGTATAAAAACCACTCTACTCACCATGCCAGGCTGTCAGCCACCCCAGAAACATGCTGCTGTCACTGTTGCTTCTGGCTATCAAATAAATGGATACCTCCTTTCCTGCAGCCTGCTTCCATTTTTTCCCCCAGCATCTTTCTCCCGGCTTGGAACTGGACCAGATTTTACTTTCAGCAATTGGTTACCCCTAGCTCAGTTTTAACCTTAGAGATGCCCCTGTTTTCCCCTCGCCCTGCTCCAGAGTTTCAAAGATGATATCTTATTTAGGAACAGTATTTTTTTCCCCCTTCACATCATCACAACAAATAAGGAATGTGTCTTTCTTCGGAAGTGGGACTGTTGCCCTAGGAATGCATTTTCTCAGTAAAATAAAAATCAGTAACATCAGGCCTACTGGATTTAACTCTCTCTACTATTTAATAATTTCAAATAAGCTTCCAGGAAAGAGCAGTGCTGCTTGCCCTTCTCAGAGAATTTTTTTGTACCGCTTCTGAATTTTCAATCAGATATATGACTGTCTGGCACGAATAGCAAAGACAGCTAAGGGAGACTGTCTGAATCAATCAGCCCTCCTTTCTCCGATGTTCTGAATATCACTACATTTCTTTTTTAACTTTGCGTCAATTCCTGAAATTTACCAATGTTCCAACAGATTAAAAACAAAATGTCATTTGGCCCTTTTATCCTGGTGGCTCTTGAGTTCACTTGCGTGATCCAGCCAGGCTGGATCCCAGGTTTTCTTCCTGAGGTGATTCTCAGCATCCCAGGTTCTGGAGCATACATGGTTGTCATCACACTTGTTTTTTGTTTTCCTTTTTAAAGGGATTTTGTTTAAAAAGGAACAAGTATGTGCATCACGTGAATTTTGGGCCTCTCTTAATCATGCTGATTCTTTTTTCTGTTTTGGCTTCTAGCTAAAAGTTAGTTTATTTTGTTGTTTAAGGGAAGCAGCAGACGAAATCCAGGGTAAACCTGCAGACAAGAAATTTTAGGCAACAAAATAAGTTAAGGTATTCATAAAAGTGCAATGCTAATGAAATAACATCCCTTCTGTCTTTTTTTATTGAGAGGCAGATGTGTAACAATGATCTTGTGACAGTAATGACAAACTAGGTTGTTTCATCATTAGGATCCGGCCATAACCGCAGAAAACGAGGCAAGTGAAAACATGGGAAACACAATATTAATGAAGAAACAACGGAATTCAGCTGTAACTGCAAAGCAAAAGAGAAGGCACACCACTGCTGTGTATTAATTGCTTATAAATGACACGATGTATGCTAACTTTGCTCTGCTATTTCGATTTGTAACCACTAATTGTTTTAAGAACGTGAACCGTTCCATTGAAATGGGAAGATATGACACTCCAGTACAGGGGATTAGAATGTCCTTCTTAAGCCTTTTCCTAGCCTCTGGAGCTTTAATCTGGATTAAATCTAATCTAATCTAAATTATCTGTAATTTGCATAGAAACATAGATGGCTGTTCCTAATCACAATGACGTCAAAACAATTGGGTCGTGGGTGGATGGGGATGGTGCTTAGGTGTCATCATTTAGGAACTAGGCAGGCTCGTGCGTACATGTGCACGCACACAAACACTTGAGAGTAGTCTGCAGTCCGTTCAGCTCCCCGAAGTTATTTCGGTATGCATTATTTACATTTTATTAATATAGGACTTTTGCTTTCTTTTATTATTTTACTGTTGTAAATTAGCCTGGTATGGCAGAGAGTTCTTAAATAAAATTGTAGCTGAGATTTTCTGGAGTCACACTTCTGCTTATATATTCAGATCTTTAAAATCCTCACATTTGATGTTCAACTGATATGCAGTTTACTTTTCCGCTATTGTATATACTAATAAGTAATGTTGTCATGGCTCCAGATTTCAAAAAATAGTACTGACCTAAAGAAATGCTGGTGATTGAAGGAAATATTAATGCCAACAGGAAACCCAAGCTCCATGAGCGATCTGGAGACCTAGAAATTAGTGGTGGGTTGCTACCGGTTCGCCCCGGATCAGGTGAACCCTTAGAGCTGGCAGCAGGAGGCTCCGCTCACCCACCCGGACACTTCTGCGCATGTGCAGAAGCATCGCATATGCATGCCCATGAGCGAACCAGTAGCAACGAGTTTTGAAACCCACTCCTAATAGAAATGCCACAGAGTTGCCACGGGATTAAGATATTTCAGATTCTTCTAATTTAAGATCCCAAGACTGGGCAGTGATTATAACTTCCATACTGACATCCATTTCTAAAGGCCTTATACACCAGTAAATTTAGGTACCAGGGCAATATAAACGCATGGACAGGTTTGAGAGTCCCGCCCTGCGTATTGGACATTAATACAACTGAGAGAGTCTAGAGATATTTCACGAGAGTCCTCCACTCCTCTGCTCGCAACAGAATACCTTATGCCACCAGGCTTGAAATTTTGGGTTTAGACAATTTAGAACTATGCTGCCTTCAGTCTGATCTACACAAAATTATCTGCAACAATGTCCTATCTGTCAATGACTACTTCAGCTTCAACTACAACAATATACAAGCACACAATAAGTAAAACTTAAGATAAACCGCTCCAAACTTGATTGCAGAAAATATGACTTCAGCAACAGAGTGGTCAATGCCTGAAATGCACTACCTGACTCTGTGGTTTCTTCCCCAAACCCTCATAGCTTTAACTTTAGACTGTCTACTGTTGACCTCACCCCGTTCCTAAGAGGTCTGTAAGGGGGGTGCATAAGCTCACCAATGTGCCTACTATCCCTGTCCTATATTCCCATTTATTCATATCCATTTCATGTATTCACAATCATGTTTATACTTATATCCAGGGGTGGGTTCTACTTACCTTTATTACTGGTTTGCAGCGGGGCCTCGCGTGCTCTTCTGCACATGCGCAGAAGCATTTTGGTGACATTGGGATCGGTGGGCTGAGCCTCTCGCCGGTTTTACTACCGGTTCTGTTTATATCTGTTATCTAATACATGCTTGACAAATAAATAAATAAAAAAAAATAGAATGGGTTCCATCCAGGTGAAGAAGCTGCCATTTTAAGGTTGTGTTGTGTAAGGGGATAGAACGTAAAATAGGGATTCACTAATCTGGTTCTGGAAGCATAAAAAGGGTCAGCTGAGACTTCTGAGGAAGCAATGGTGACCTAAAAACAGCTCTGCGAAGAGCAGAGCTGATGATTTTGGGGGGAAAAGTTGGTGAATTAATCCGCCCCTTGACCACCTCTCCAGATGAAAGGGAGGACTTGAGATCACCCACAGAACTCCGTACAGATGGTCTCTGTGAGGAGACGTTAAACTTAGTGGTCTCTTTTGTGTTTCAGAGCTCTGGCCTTCTGGAGAGTTAGCTTTGCCAAAACCTCACACAGTTTAGAGTCTTCAAGAGAGATAGGGTTTGCCCACCTCCTTCCTTAGTCAGTTTTATTAAAAATGTAACTTGCTTGTTAGATATTAAGAACCTTCAGAAGGACAACTTTTTATTATAACTGGGTGATTTTCTTTCAAGCCACAATGAAATAAGTTTTATTAAGTTTAAAATTTGAAAACTTTTATATTTGGAAGTAAGCAGCAAAAGGGTGATTGGAATGTTGATTTTGGAAAGTTTCTAAATGAACTAAGGGACCACATTGGCTGGCAATAAGATTTTGAAATAATTACAAGGATAGTTCCTGCAGCTTGTTTAAAATCTTATTAAAAATATATGAAGATTTTGAATTTAAGTGTAAGAAATATATTTCTGGGAAAATGTTCTGGATGAGAGAAAAACATGATAGGAACACACCTTGAAGTTGGTTACTAGAGGCAACCAGAAAGAATCGAAGATTATAATTAAAGGAGAAGGCTCACTAATACTCACTAACACTAACATGGAGAAAAGTCTTTTAACTTTGAAAAAATTCAAAGAAATTTTACAACAATGTAATCAGAACTTTCTGTATTTTATAATCTTCTCTTTTTCTACAGTGTCTGTCTGATACTTTAAAAAATGGCCTTAAAGAAGAGATAGAAGAGGATATAGCTGAAAATCAGGCTGTTTTGAATATGGATTTAAACTTTGCAGGTTACAAGTATGATGCTGACAAAGATATTACACATAACCTACAAATGAAACCAGCTGAGGTTTTAATAGTTAAAAGCAGTGGTGAAATCCAAATTTTTTTTACTACTGGTTCTGTGGGCGTGGCTTAGTGGGCGTGGTGTGGCTTGGTGTGGCTTGGCAAGAGAGGGATAATGCAAAATCTTCATTCCCATCCTACTCCAGGGGAAGGATATTGCAAAATCTCCATTCCCTCCCCACTCTGGGGCCAGCCAGAGGTGGTATTTGCCAGTTCCCTGTACTACTCAAAATTTCCGCTACTGGTTCTCCAGAACCTGTCAGAGCCTACTGGATTTCACCCCTGGAATGCTCCTTCCCTAAAAGGAGTGGACACCACATGGGACTTTGGAGGTTATCCAACGTTGATTAGTATGTTGCTCTAAATATATAGATAGGAGCCATATCTCTTGCTTGTTGAACGTGAGGGAACCCAATTGAACCCCTGGATGGGAAAGAAGTACTTTATAGTCTCCTTCCCACTCTACAATTCTGACTCGTAGTGATCATGTTCACACCATGTATAGTTTTCTCACTCATATTTTCTAGGTTTGTACCACATATTAAAACATCAACAAACCTCACAGGCTGTATTTGTACAATATGCATTACCATAGGCTGTGGTTCAGTATGTCATGGGAATACAAGATGGAGTTCAGTTGGAGCAGAGACCAAGAAAATGTCCTTCCATGCTGAATTTCTTTTAGACTGGCTCTATCTGGACCAATCTCACAATGATTGGCAGACATGAAGATTAGAGTTTAGGGTGTTGGACATGCATTATGGAGACTTGAATCTGAATTCTCATTTGATTGTGGAGCTCCTCAAGTGTTGGGTCACTCTATGTCTGGCAGCCCATCCATCTTGCAAGGTTATTGTAGTGGGGACAAGAGTATGAATGCCTGCACATATAGTATTTTGAGCTCTCATTATCAAGTCAAGCGAAATTATATAAATGTCATGCAAATGCTAAACCATTTCTGAATTCAGAGCCTTTTTTTTTTTGCCTATTTTCTAGACAGAAAACTGGAAAAACATGATAAGAATGTCTAGTCTGGAAGATAATCAATCTGTTGACATAATCAGGGATGCCATGTCAGACTGCTCAAAACATTTTCAAAAGAGGCCACTCAAGAAAATGAGGTCTCTCTCTGCACCACTTGCTGCTTTGTCTCTTCTCCCCCCCACCTTTCCCTCCTCCCTAGAAACTCATAGCCTTGGTTGCTGTTCAAAACAGCACTTTTGAGAGTGGCGATTTTCATCAGTAAAACCCTACTGGATCTCTAATCACTCCTGTGCCTTACTCTTTTGAGAGTCCTGGTTGAAGTCAGCTTCGGTGGAATAATGTCTAGCCTGCTGAACGACAATCAGAGACCAAATTTCAGCCAAGATCCTCCAGTTTAGCCTACTTCTAGAGATATTGCAGAAATAAGACAGGAGCAGGAGGCAAATCACACCATAGGTAAAGGTAAAGATTCCCATTGCACATATGTGCTAGTTGTTTCCCACTCTAGGGGCTGGTGCTCATCTCCGTTTCAAAGCCGAAGAGCCAGTGCTGTCCAAAGACTTCTCCTTGGTCATGTGGCCGGCATGACTAAAAGCCAAAAGCTCACGGAATGTTGTTACCTTTCACCAAAGGTGGTCCCTATTTTTCTATTTGCATTTTTTACATGCTTTCGAACTGCTAGGTTGGCAGAAGCTGAGACAAGTAACGGGAGCTCACCCTGTTACACAGCACTAGGGATTCGAATTGCTAAACTGCTGACCTTTTGATTGACAAGCTCAGTGTCTTAGCCACCTAGCCACCCGCATCCCTCAAAACACAACATAAATATACCCAATACGAATGTGTGTTCTGCTTGCATGGATTTGCCCATAATAAGCACATTATGCTTTGGCACAGCAGATTCCATCTCTTTTCCATCCTTTTTATATAGGAAGTTAAACCTTTGTTAGTTGTATTAGCAAGAAGCCAGTTGAAGGAAGATGCACCCCTTCTAATATTATTATCCAGGGATGAGTTCTACTTACCTCTACTACTCGTTCGCAACAGGAGAGCACACATGCGCAGATTGTCAATTATGACGTCTGGGCAGGTGGGCAGAGCCTCACGCCTCTTTTACTATCGATTCTAATGAACCGGACAGAACCGGAAGTAACTCACCACTGTTATTATTCCCGACTGCATCCGATAGAATAAGTAGGGGCCTCATCTGCTCCTTTAGATTAATCACTGGAAAGTAAGTATGGGCTAATGGGTATCCAAATTCTCATTCTTATTCCTTGAGGTTCAACCAGGGCTGATATATATTCACGCCAGGCAGCCCTGAGCCAGCTCTTCAGGCACATGCACACAAATATAATTTTATGTGTTAGAGTTGTTATTATTATTATTATTATTATTATTTCACATTTATAAAACTAGAAATGAACAATTCCCAAGCATTTAAAGATGGGAACCTAAGATTAACATAAAAAGGCATAATATTTGGGCAGAATATGTTTTCCATGATTGCAAGTTTATACAAGATGATACGCAAAAACAATATTTAGCTTTCATCTCCAAGGTTGGTGAAGTGGAAACCATGCAATTTTCTGTTACTGCTTTGCAGCTTTCTTGACTCTAGGATAGTTCTTGAGGAAAATGGACCTACATAACTGCAGAGATATAGGTTTTTTTAAAAACGATGTCAAAGAGGAGACTTTGATAATCACAGACTATTTGGCATCTTTAGAGTGTGCTGTATTATTTCAAGACCATTTTTATCAAAATCATTATAGAATTCTGTCTCTGTTTTAGGATGGCTAGCAATGTGCACACATATTCTTATAAAGGCAATCTGTGTGGGGAAAATACATGATCACTTTTTTTGCTGAGATACTCACATTTGCGCAAACAATTTTCTATCCAATGATCCTGCCTACACAAGTGATGGGTTAAACTATTCAAGGGGTAGATAACCTTTTTATGGTCAGATGCTACAATTAAGAGTTATAGCTCTTCAATTTTTTTATTACCAGTTCTGTGGGTGTGGCTTGGTGGGCATGGCTTGGTGGGCATGGCAGGGGAAGGATACTGCAAAATCTCCATTTCTACCCCACTCCTGGGAAATTGCAAAATTCCCATTCCCACCCCACTCTGGGACCAACCAGAGGTGGTATTTGCTGGTTCTCCAAACTACTCAAAATTTCTGCTACCATTTCTCTAGAACCTGTCAGAATCTGCTGGATTTCACCCCTGGAATGCTCCCTCCCTAAAAGGAGTGGACACCAAATGGGACTTTGGAGGTTATCCAACACTGAATAGTACCATGTTTCCCTGAAAATAAGACCCTGTCTTATATTTTTTTGAACCCTGAAATAAGCACTTGGCCTTATTGCCAAGCACTCAAAAGCCCAATTGGGTTTATTATCAGGGGATGTCTTATTTTGGGGGAATCAGAGTATGTTGCTCTAAATATATAAGTAGGAGCCATATCCCTTGCTTGTTGAAGGTAAGGGAACCCAATTGAACTTCTGGATACTTTATAGTCTCCTTCCCACTCTACAATTCTGACTCTTAGTGTTCACATTCACACCACATATAGTTTTCTCACTTACTTCAATTTTCTAAGTTTGTACCACATATTAAAACATCAACAAACTGCACAAGCTTTATTTGTACACTATGTATTACCGTAGGCTGTGGTTCAGTATGTCATGGGAATATAAGATGGAGTTCAGTTGGAGTACAGAGCAAGAAAATGTCCTTCTATGCTGAATTTCTCTTAGACTGGCTCTATCTGTGGCTGTCTCACAGTGGCTGTGGCTGTGTTTGAACAAATCTCACAGTGGCTGTGTTTGAACAAATTGCTTAATTTGTATGACAGGCTATGCTTGGTTGCTGTTTTTGTGACTCAATATGTTGCATAAACCCATTTGTTTATGATTCTATATATTGTAGATATACCTAGAAAGATGGGCTAACTGAGTAATCAAGGTAGACCTATTGTCCAAATTCAGGATATTTTTATTTGGGAAAGATTAAAGACTTGCTATCTTTATGTTAGAGATATCTCCTGATGAAACTTTATATTCTTTCTTTCAAGTACATTAAAAATCAATAATACCCAGCTTCATTGTTAACTATAATTTCCCCCCCTGATTGTTCATGGCCTTTCCAGGTCTGGAAATTCAAAAATTAATGCTGCTTAGATCTAAGATTTCTTTCATACTTCATGTCTTCCATTTCACGCATGTCTTGATTTCTCTTAACTTGATTATCCGACATTGATTTGTGTCAATGTGTGTTAAAACTTCTTAATGGAAAAGCATAACACATTGAGATAAACACAGGGAGCCGTTCCCCCTTTTATGTTGGAATATACATGTAAGAAGGGAAATATGCTAAAAGAACATGTGAAAATAGTCTGAGGATCTCACCATTTTGCTCTGCCAGTTGTGAATTTGGTAATTGAAAGAAATAAGCTCTGGGTGTGTAAACCTCCAAAGATCTAGAAATCAGAATCATAGAGTTGGAAAATGCCCTATGACCTAGTAACAGGATCCACTACAGCATCTCATGACTATCCAGTCTCTATTTGAAGACTTCCAAAGATGGACAGCTTCCCAATTCATGTAGCACCTTGTTCTGCTGGCTAATAAAGCATACAATCAAGATGTTTCTCCTGACATCTTGACTTCGTCGTCGTTTTAACTTGCTCATTCAGGTTCTGTTCTCTGGGGCAATTGGAGAATAAGTTCATTCTTTCTTGTATATGGCAACACTTCAGATATCTGAAGAATATTATGGTATCTCCCTGAAGTAAATTTTCTGTAGCCTATAACACACGCACATACTTTATTCCTCATAGTTTCCAAAATCTTCATCTATGTTGGTAGCCCGCTTCTGAATTCACTCCAATTTGTCCTCATTACCAAGCAGTCTTTTTGTGGCTCCTAATACCCTCCAGGATGTATGGAATCAATTATTTGGGCCTTTTTAAAAAAAAGTCCTTTGAGATGCTGAAGGGGCAAAATGTGTATCTTAAGCCTGCAGGTCCTTAAGGCACTCGTTCCATCCCTTAAAACTCCTGGCTCCCTCTCCCCAGGTAAATAATGGCTCTGCTCATTTTGGAAGTTCAAGTTCTTCACCTGCAGTGACAAATGTGGCACAGCTTTTAATCAAACAGAGTCTCACAGCTTTCTGCATGGACATTGTGAGCACAGATTAGTACCTCTATGGTCGAAAGTGAAGCCAGTGGGATGCGCCAGATGGAAGAGGAGTGGAATTTTCTAATGTTAAAATGATGCTTTCCTTCTACCATCACTGAATACAAGAGGGTTCAGGTAAACCAGGGGTGGGCTGCTGGGGTTTCACAGGGATTCGGGAGAACCTCTAGCTAAGAGTCTGTGCAGTTTGGAGAACCCCCAAATCCCACTCCTGTCTGGCCCTGCTGACCCCACCCCTCCAAGGAGTCCCCACGCGGTTCATTTTGAATGCAAGTAAGTGCAGGGCGCACTTCCACTCCTCGGGGAGGGCAAAAAACGGGTCTACTGGAAGTTCAAGAAGGCCGGAAATGGGCCCATTTACAGTCTCCGGAACCTGGGGAGGCTGTTTTTGCCCTCCTGGAGGCTTGAGGAAAGCCTCCACAGCCTGGAGACGGCAAAAATGCCTCCCTCCCACCGTGGTGCAGGAGGCCGACTAGGCCATGCCCACCATGGCCATGCCCACCCAGCTACTGGGCAGAGAACCCCTTGCTAACATTTTTGAAGCCCACCCATGAAGTAAACCTGCCCAACCTAACAACACCCATTCTATTTTATTGTCAATTTCTATCACCCTTTGTGCATTAGCCCTCCCATACTGAACTCGCCCATACTAAGACCATAACTCCTGGCTTTTTTTGAGTACTATTTGTTGATCATCAAAGGCTCATGTTATCCGTAATTACATGCATCTTCTTTTGTTTCCTCTGTGTAGTTGTTGCAGTTTGTCCTTTGGCAAGAGGTGGTCAAACATGTGAACCACTGAACCGAATTGTGTTTAGGATCAAGGTAATTTTGCCCACAGGAACATCTGCAGCATCTCATTCGCACCCTTTGTTCCAGGTAACAAGTGATGTGCCTGCTATTGCTTCCTTTCAGGCGCCACAATGGGTTTTTATTCACTATCTTTTAGACCACTTCCCATCGCCACTTCATCTCTGCCTTTCTCCTAATTTATAGCATCAGGACGTGTCTCTGCAGTTTTCTTTTCCCAGAATAGCACTGGCTCGGCCATTTGTCACACCGAAGCCTCTGATTCTACGCAGTGTGGTCTTTCAGCTGTGAACAGGCTACATTGTTTTGTCTGACATAATGAGGCCAGAGACTCATCGCTGGGCTCTGCCTGCTTGGAACATTCCATAAAAGATCCAAAAAGAATGAGATTACAACATAGAAGCAGCCAGGCCTACTTTTATTAATTTTCAGCTAATTAGACATTTGAAGATGTTAAGGACTGCCATAATAAAATTTACAGCTGTGTTTTTAAATCACTAACCCTGAGATCTAGGAATTAACCTGATAGTAGTAGTAGTAGTAGTCATTACTACTAGTATTAGTATAAGTAGTAGTATTACTACTATAGTAGTAGTAATAGTAGGAGGAGGAGGAAGAGGAGGGAGGAGAAGAAGGAGGAGGAGGAAGGTGGTGAAAAAGGAGGAGAAGGAGGAGGGAGAGGAGGAGGAGGGAGGAGGAAGGAGAAGGAGGAGGAGGAAGAGGAGGGAAGAGAAGAAGGAGGAGGAGGGTGGTGAAGAAGGAGGGGGAGGAGAGTGAGGGGGAGGAGAAGGAGGAGGATGAGAAGGAGGGTGAAGAAAAAGGAGAGGGAAGAGGAGAGAGGAGGGGAGAAGGAGGAAGGTGGAGGGGGAGGAGGAGGGAGGAAAAGAAGGAGGAGGAGGAGGAGGTGAAGAAGGAGGAGGAGGAGGAGGAAGTGGAGGAGGAAGAAGAGAAGAAGGAGGAGGAGAAGAGGGGAGGAGGAGAAGGAGGAGGAGGGGGTGGTGGACCTACAACCAAATTTATGTATTATTATTGTTTATTTGTTAAATTTATTTGCCACCCATATTGCCATGGAGCTCATCTGGGCAGCCTACATTTAAATTGGAAAAAAATGTAAAAATAACAATAGAAAAGGAATAAAACAATAAAAAGAAATAGCAGGAGTACAATAATCTGAACTTAAAAAGATAAGCACAGAAGTAGCAGGAGGTGCAAGGGGAAAATGGGGTCAGCTGGTTAGTTCAGCAACCACCACCAGTGATGTATTCCCCTATTGTGTCATTAGGCCAATTGGGTCATTTTGAAGCTTCAATTTTGTCACACTGGAGCTGAGAGACAGGGAGAGGGGAATAGAATAGAATAGAATTCTTTATTGGCCAAGTGTGATTGGACACACAAGGAATTTGTCTTGGTGCCTACGCTCTCAGTGTACATAAAAGAATTATAAATTTGTCAAGAATCATAAGATACAACACTTAATGATAGTCATAGAGAAACAGTCAATATAAATCTTAAGGATACCAGCAACAGGGTTACAGTCATACAGTCATAAGTGGGACGAGATGGGTGATAAGAACGATGAGAAGATTTATAATAACACAGACTTAATAACTAGTTTGACAGTGTTGAGGGAATTATTTCTTTAGCAGAGTGATGGTGTTCAGGAAAAAACTGTTCTTGTGTCTAGTTGTTCTGGTTTGCAGTGCTCTATAGCATCGTTTTGAGGGTAGGAATTGAAACAGTTTATGTCCAGGATGCCAGGGGTCTGTAAATATTTTCACAGCCTTCTTTTTGACTCGTGCAGTATACAGGTCCTCAATGGAAGGCAGGTTGGTAGTAACTGTTTTTTCTGCAGTTCTAATTGTCCTCTGAAGTCTGTGTCTGTTTGTTGGGTTGCAGAACCAAACCAGACAGTATACAGGTCCTCAATGGAAGGCAGGTTGGTAGTAATTCCCACAGGTGGCCAGAGAGAGAGAAGGAGTGGAGTTACCAGGCAACTGGATGCACCTTGATTGGACCATGTGACTGATTGTTTGGGAAAGGTGGTGGAACTTTTACTTTTAATTACGTAAAAACCGCGGGAAACTTCAGACTCGGTTTTCATCAGAGCTGTGCCAATATGATATGTCCAATCAAACTATTCTTTGAGGAATCTTCCTGCCTTGGAGTTTTGCTTGCTATGGTTGTATTACTTGGAATAAGCTGACTTTGTATAAAAAAGAACACCGCTTAGGGGAGGCCGAAAGCCCTACTAAGCAGGTATATACAAAAGTATGAAGGCTATTGCTTAACGCATTGTAAGCTGCCCTGAGTCTCTGGAGAAGGGCGGCATATAAATTAAATTAAAAAACAAAACAAAACCCTAACACTGGCAGAGCCAGACCCTTGTGGAAGAATAGGAGAGTGGGGGGCAAACCTCACCCGGGGGGAAGGGGGACAGGATGTTCCAGAAAGCTAGAGCTACAGCAGAGAAGGCTCTTCTCCTGGATCCCAACAGTCGAAGTTCCTTGACCAATGGCGCTTTTCCAAAAGGCAACTGGACATTCTTCAGTTCAGAACTGAAGAAGCTTCTTGGATGAGAAACGAAACATTTTCAAGCAAACAACAACAACAACAACAACAACAACTAAGAAAGTCCAGTTGTCTTTTAGAAAAGCATCTTTGGGACAACCATGACCTGGAAGATTGAGAATCTCCATGGACCTTGGCCAGTGGGATCCTCAGAAGGTCTCCTCTGCTGGCATGTAAAATGGGCTTGTCTAAGTGGGATGAGATGATTCATCAAGTAGTCTGGCCCTATGCCACGGAAGGCTTTAAAGGTAATAACAATGAACTGCACCAGGAACTGCACTTTGAGCTCATCTCTTCATAGCAATCCAGGCGCTGCCTCCATTTAACAGCTGCTTCTTTTTAGAAAAGTTGACTTACCACAGACCGTTATGTCATCATCAGTGTTGTCCATTTCTGGGTTGGCATTTCAGATCTGGCACATTTCTGAAATTATTTTTTTATAAGTTTGAGGAGGAAAAAAAAAAGAATTGCTGTGTGAGAGAATGAGAAACAAAAATATTATTATTAACTGCTGAGGATTTTTAGTAAGGCTGGGGTGAGGGAAGAGTGAACTAGTGCAAGAATAACTGACTTGAAACTGCCACTTTGGGCTTTAAATGAGGTATGTAAAATAATTTCTTAGCCCATCTGTGATTTTCCTCCCCCCCCCCCCCCCCATGGAGTAAGAAGACCCACCAGCTGCTTGTTACCTGTGGCTAGTATTCTTGCTCAGATTTCCTCTGGGAACATATATCACAAAATATGACCCTGGAGGAAATCTAGGACAAACTATGATTTAATCAAGGAAACAGCTGCCAATTGAGATAAGGCTTCCATGCTGTTTTGACTGCACAGGATGGTGACTTTTGCAAATAATGCCCTTAACCACCTTCAAGGTAAGGCAACTTCTCCATCCCATTCTTGAAGTTCTTGTAGGAGGAGAACGTCCCAGATAATCTTAGACAACAAAAATGGGCAACTTTTTGGTACCTGGGAAGTGCAGTAGGCTCAATAAAACAATAGTAAAAATATTTAGAACCCTGTTTGTCTTGGGGCTTATATACATTTTATTGTTTTTCTTACTGCCAAAGCTCAGCAGGAGATTGAATTCCCTTTTAATAATACTTTGCAAGTGAATTTGGTGACACCTTTTCTAAGAATTTCTTATGAATTTCTTATAAAAGAGGGTTTCTGGACTGCTCCCCCCCCCCCCCCCCATTATCTTTGTTTCCTCAGAAAATTCATTTGAAATGCTTTAAAGCAGCGGTGGGCAATCTTGGAAAGGTTTGATAGACCCATTGAGTTCTGTCTTCTGGAGAAGCTCAAAAGACCTTCTGGTGATATGAGAATGTGACTGCAAGGGAAATACCTGGTTTTTCTTCGTTGTCTGCTGAGCAAAATATGGGAATAGAAATGAGAAGCTTCTTTAAAATAAGCCACACCCATTTTCTTATCCTTAATTTACAGAAAAAATGTCAGGGAAAATGAGTCAAAATCAATTCCCTGCACCCCACAACAGTTTCTGACCATTATTTGAGTTTTGAGTATTAAGACTGTGAATGAGAGGCCTTGTTTTATGTGGTTGTGATTCTAGATGGTTGATTATCCTAGTTTAAGTATTATTCAGGGGTACAAATTGCTTCCTAGGAACTCTGGAATTAGAATGACTTCTCTGCTGAGAAGCCAAACAACAGAGGTACAAGGAAAAGCCATGTGGGACACTATAAGACGACAGCCTCTGGGTGTGTTCAAATAGGAAGGACCTGAACCATCTCCAAACAGGGCCTCTAAAATCGAACCTAACCCAGAAGCATGCCATAGTGAATGAAATCAAAAGCCATTGGGAGATCTAGGCAAATCAACAGGTTCTTGATCCCTGCATATAATTTCTGTTACAGGTATTCCACCATGGTTCTTGGCATACCATATTTTGGCAAATCATCTTACTCAAGAATAGAAGACTAGAATCTGGTCTATAAGTAGATGTCTTTTTGGTTCTTACAAGGGATTTTCAATAAAATTCATAAAGCTCTTCTTTAAGGAGGTGAGAGCATATGCCCCATCCAAATGGATATTATTCATCTTCTGCAACCATTATCAGTACTGACCTAGCTAATTTAGTTTGTCAAGATTCAAGGCAGACAAAGTTTGAGTAAATGGGTGATAGACTTCATCTTTTTATAGCCTTCAGACTTCTAGCCCCTTCTTGTTACATTCACTGCCAGGAATACAGCTGCAGCTACAATAAATCTTAAAAAGGATTAAAAACTCTCTTCACTTAGAGAGTTTCTCTACTTGTGCTTCATCTCTCTACCAGTTTGTTTCATTACACTCGGTTATCTGAGATTTGCTTAAAAATTGTAGATGGAAGAGGCTACTCAGGAATAATAATGTCAGTTATCTACTGTATACTTTCCTATGTTTCAACGATTAACCAGAGTTTACAGGATTGGTCTAACCACTGAGAGGGGATTCCTGTAGAGCAGGGGTGTCAAACTCATGGCCCGCAGTCCGGATGCATCACATGCTGGCCACCCCCACCCCATTTTAGCAAAGGAGGAAAAAGTTGCAATATGTCACGTGATGACAACATGTCGTTGCGAGTTTGACACCCTTGCTGTATATTCTCTGTCTTTCTACCCTAGTATCCTTCACTTGCATCCAGAAGTAAAACTATGTTGTGACCTAGGCTTCCTGAGTCATTAAAACATAGGAGTAGTCCCAAAAATTTCTTTTATTGCAACAGCTGTGAATTACGTTCATTCACAATTGAGTCCCAATTAGTTGCAAAAAGTCCTTCGGGAGAAATTCTTCGGGATAATCACCAAACTTTATCTCCCTTGACAATCTTCCAAAGACGTACTTGGTAAAGTCACACAGAGTCCAGAATGAAACACAGATGCCGACTGGGAACAGAATTAACAATGTTGCTTTCCTGCAAAGTGCCCACCTAACTTTGCTCCTCTTTTAAGCCTTAGGGAGGGGCCAATCATGTCCAGGCCTTACTCCTGAGTCATCCCTTTTGTTTTAACTGTTTGTGCCTTCTGGCAGCTCTGCGCATGCGCGCACTAGGAACAGGCTCCTCCTGTTCCTCTGCCTCTCTGCTGTCCAACTCTGGAGGCTCCGGAATCTGCGCATCACTCCCAGATGGCCCTGGCCCCATCTCTGCCTCCGACGCAGTGCCCTCATCCAGGCCTTCCCCTGACTCCAGGACGGCCCATTGTCCTCCCCAGCCTCCTTACTGTCTGATTCCGCTGCTAGCTCCTCAGGCTGCTGGCGGACCACAACAAACTAGAAGAACAGTTGTTTGACTGATGACAGCAATTAGTTAAGCATTCTAAACTGGGACTTTTAGGTCATCTTAATTTCATGGTCAGGCTAACATCTGTAAGAATAGGGAACCAATCACTGTTCTGGCTTCCTTCTGCAACAGCCAGACTGCAGCCTTCTGCTACATCTCCTCTGCCAATTACTCCTTGGTATTTTGTTCATTGACCTTGCTCTGAGCTGGACCCACTCTAGCTCACAATACCAAGCCATTAAGTTGCATGGAGATTCTCTATCATCCAGGTCATGGTTGTCCCAAAGGTGTTTTTCTAAAAGGCAACTTCACTCTCTTGGGGTTTTTTTCTTGAAAACATTTCACTACTCATCCAACAAGCTCATCCAAGAGTTAGAACTGAAGAAGCTTCTTGGATGAGAAGCAAAATATTTTCAAGGAAAAAACCCTCCAAGAAAGTCTAGTTGCCTTTTGGAAAAGCACTTTGGGACTACCGAGCTGAGGTGGCACAGTGGTTAGAGTGCAGTACTGCAGACAGAGAGAGAGATTGAGAGAGAGAGAGAGAGAGAAAGAAAGAGAAAGAAAGAAAGAGAATGAGAATGAGAATGAGAATGAGAATGAGAAAGAAAGAAAGAAAGAAAGAAAGAAAGATTTCAGCAGTTCAAATCTCACTGGCTCAAGGTTGACTCAGCCTTCCATCCTTCTAAGGTGGGTAAAATGAGGACCCAGATTTTTGGGGGCAATATGCTGACTCTGTGAACCACTTAGATAGGGCTGTAAAAGCACTATGAAGAGGTACATAAGTCTAACTGCTATTGCTATTGCTACCAAGCCATAACATATAACAGTACTTCCTCCATTGCAATCCCAGATTTTCCCCAGCATTTGCACATGAAAACAGGTGATTCAACATAAAGGGCACCCCCAAAATCAAACCCATGGATACCAATTCTTTCTTATGTGTCGAAGGAGTAGTTTATACAATCTTTATATGAAGGAACACCACCTGTTTCAGTTCTGTGGAGAGAGTTGGTAGCTGCAGTTGTTATATCTGGATATGGAGCTATGTGGGGCTGCCATCTATAACTTTGCCAGTCTTACCATAAGTAGATGTACTCATAAAGCATTGCTTGAAAATATTGACTGCGTATATAAATGTAGAAGATTTAAAAATGTTCCTTAAGAATGACTGTTCAAGGCAAAATGTATCATGGCTAAACTTTATCTTGGTTATGATACAAAGCTATATTTTACACAAAAGTAACTCCCATCGAATGCAACCAGCCTTATCTCAGGGAAGTCATGCACAGGATGGCATGAAATGGCCCCTTTTCACTCTCCTGTTTTGATATAGCTATGCTGCCTTGTTATTCCTATGAATTGTTGAATGTTTTTATTAGTCCTAAACACAAAATCGTTGATATGTAAACTCTCAATATTTGAAGTTTTAACTGAACTGTTGCTCACACGACAATGATATATGGTAGTACACTTTTAGTTGTTATATCACTTGTTCTTAAGTTGTCTCTTTAAAGTGCCTCAAGCACAATGCATTTCATGAGAAATGCAGTTTATTAATGTGTCACTTTTAATGCAGAATATAGATATTATTGGCAAGTCGTATAATGTCGCCTTTTTAGTCCTGACTATGGAGTTGTTTTTTTTTTAAAACCCTCCATTTCAATGTCAGACTGTCTTGTATGATTAGGAAAAAAACTATAAAGCAGCTTTTAAAGGATATTGCAAGTCAAATTAGAAACTTCTAACTGCTTAGGTCTCTTTATTGCTGAATTGAATAGTAACATCACTTAACATTCCTTAAATGTTCCTTTATGAAATAGTAGTAGTAGTAGTACACTTATTATAGTTAAGATCCTGCACAAGAAATATTCTTTTGTTTGCTTCATAGTTTTTAAATAGACTGGATTTTAATTGCTTATATTCAAGTATTAATAACGTTCAAAGAAATAAAGTGTAAAACAGGTAAAAGTGTTCATCTCCAATCAGAACAAGAAGTCAGAATGATTAAAACAGTTAGTTCTAGTAGATGAATTTGCATCTCTCTTCATTGCAGAATATAATGTATAGGGTAGACACCTATGCCTGAATAGATATTTATAGAAGAACATCATGCTGAGGAAAAAGGGCCTAGTAGGAATGAATGTTTAAACCCTTGGGATAAATTACAAGCCAACCCTCGTAATTATAGACTTTCCCAATGATGTATACTACTGGCCAACCAATCAAGCAGGGAAATCAGAATCAGCATAGAGTTGGAATCGACCTTGGAGGTCTTCTGGTCCAGCCTCCTTTTCAAGCAGGAGATCCTGTTCTTCTCAAAAACCTCCAGTGATGAAGCACCCACAACTTCTGAAGGCCAGCTGTTCCACTGGTTAATTGTCCTCACTGTTAGGAAGTTTCTCCTTAATTCCAGATTGCTTCTCTCCTTGATTAATTTCCAATCATTGTTTCTTGTCTTGCCCTCTCCATGCTCCAACACTGGAAGTTTTTAAAGAAGAGGTTGGATAACCATTTATCTGAAGTGGTGTAGGGTATCCTGCCAAGGTCCCTTCCAACTCTGTTATTATATTATATTATTCTCCAAAACACTGAGGGCAGGGTAGGAAGTAATGGGTGGAAGCTTGTTAAAGAGAGATCCAACCATGAACTAGAGAGAAATTAATCAGTGGAATAGCTTGCCTCCTGGACTTATGGATGATCCATTACAAGAATAGATTGGACAGTCATTTGACCAGGATGATGTAATGTCTCCTCTCTTGGGTAGAGGTTTGGACTAGAGGACCTCTGAGGTCTCTTCCAACCTTATGATTCTATGTTCTGTAAAAACTATGAAAGAGGGCCTTCCGAGAGACAGAAAGAGGATTAATGCTCTTCCACTTGCTTATACACTATTTGAAGGTCAAAACTGAAGGGTAACACTGGTATGTTTCTGATGCAACTTAACATGTTTAGGATAGCTTAAACAATACTGGAAAGTATGAAATCGATTCCTTTGACTAATATGGGTTATGAGTAATAAGTGATGCCTAGTGGGTGAGAAGTAAGAATAAATCTAATTTAGCAATAGCAATAGCACTTAGACCTATATACCACTTTATAGTGCTTTTACAGCCCTCTCTAAGCGGTTTACAGAATCAGCATATTGCCCCCAACAATCTGGGTCCTCATTTTATCCACCTCAGAAGGATGAGTCAACCTTGAGCCGATGAGATTTGAACTGCTAGCAGTCAGCTGAAGTAGCCTGCAGTACTGCACTCTAACTACTGCTCCACTTCGGCTCTTTCCTATGTAAGTATTACATTCCCTATGTAAGTGTACCAATTCTGCTCAAACCAATTTGCTACCATGAGACATAGTATTGAGTGCCCATTTGGGTAACTATAAAAGGGAATTAGACAAATTAATCGAGGCTAATTTGTCAATGGATATAAATCACAACGGCTTTACCTTTTCTTCTGTTTCTGTGGCAATATAACATTCATTGCTAATTACTGAGGAATACAAGTGGGAATTGTTACTGTGGTCATATCTGCTGAGGAACTTCTATAAACTTCTGCTTGCCCAGCATGGCATCAGAATATTGGTTGAACTCAGTGGTGAAATCCAAATTTTTTTACTACCGGTTCTGTGGGTGTGGCTTGGTGGGCGTGGCTTTGGTGTGGCAGGGGAAGGATACTGCAAAATCTCCATTCTCATCCCACTCCAAGAAAGGATACTGCAAAATTTCCATTCCCACCCCACACTGGGGCCAGCCAGAGGTGGTATTTGTCGGTTCTCCAAACTATTCAAAATTTCCACTACCAGTTCTCTGAACTGTTTAAAATTTCCATTACCGGTTCTCCAGAACCTGTCAGAACCTGCTGGATTTCACCCCTGGTTGAACTGACTTTTGACCTTTTATATTTGCGAATTGTCTTAGTTTCTCAGATGCTCATGGCTGTAGTCATACAGGCGTCTAGGTGTATTGCACCCTTAGTTTGCGTGCTTGGTAGTGTGCACCCACTGAAACTGATTTCTCAAGAGACAGAATTGGATGGCTGTCCTGTTTCAGGCCTCAAACTCCCACACAGACAATTGCTAAGGTGAGGAAAGCAATTTACTCAAGGTTGAGCAAATAACAGCAGACAAGGGAAGACATGTAGAGATAATCCTCAATTTACTACCATTCATTCAGTGACCGTTCCAAATTACGATAGGGCTGAATGAAGGGACGTGGGACCCTTGCCCCTGACAGTGGCAGTGCCATGGTAGTCATGTGATAAAAATTTGGGTGCTTGGCAGTGTGCCCATCATTATTACCATGGGCATTAACAGATCTAGAGTGTAAGAACATCTGGATGATCATGAGATGGCAGCAAAGAATTAGACTTTGTGTCTGTTACCCAGATCTGATAATTCCATGCCCATTTAAATGTGAACATTACTATATTCTATATTTATATTGTATTCTGTATTCCCTTAGAATGATTTAACTGCTTAGGGAAGAATGGCATGTAAAAGTAAACTGCAAAATGTAAGTTGAAATATATATAAGGGGATTCTGCAGAGATGTAAGGATAAAAGTGACAGAACAAGGATAATTTAATTTGAATAAATTCAGTGAGGCTTCTCTTCCCCTTTTTATATATACTGAATATTATACGTACATACATACATATATATTATATATGCCTGTATATGTTTGTATGTATGTATGTAGTCCTCCACTTATGACTGCAATTGAGCCCAGAATTTATGTTGCTAAATGAGAAATTTGTTAAGTGAGTTTTGCCCCATTTTATGACTTTTCTTGCTACATTGGTTAAGTGCAGTTGTTAAATTAGTTGTTAAGTAAAACAGTGGCTTCCCTATTGACTGTGCGCATCAGAAGATTGCAAAAGATGATCACATGACCCTGAGACACTGCAACCGTCATAAATATGAATCAGTTGTCAAGCATCTGAATGTAAATCATGTTACCATGGGGATGAGGTGATGGTCATCAGTCACTTTTTTCAGTGCCGTTGATTTCTGTTATCTCCCAAAATATGAATGTACAAGCATGTGCTCATTCAAATGAAGAAAGAACACAAAGAAGAGGAGGTCAAATTATTCTCCAAAGCACTGGATGGCAGGACAACAAACAATGGTTGGAAACTAATCACAGAAAGTCGCAACCTGGAATTAAGGAGAAACTTCCTAACAGTGAGGACAGTGGAACAGCTTGCCCCAGGAAATCGTGGGTGCTCCATCACTGGATGTTTTTAAGAAGAGACTAGACACGGTGGTGGGTTTCAAATTCTTTTACTACCGGTTCTGTGGGTGTGTCTTGGTGGGCATGTCTTGGTGGACGTGTCTTGGTGGGCATGGCAGGGGAAAGATACTGTAAAATCTCCATTCCCACCCCACTCCAGGGGAAGGTTACTGCAAAATTCCCATTTCCTCCCAATCAGCTGGGACTCTGGGCGGGGCCAGTCAGAGGGGGCAAGGATAGATGGGGGCGGGGCCAGTCAGAGATGGTTTTTACCGGTTCTCCAAACTACTCAAAATTTCTGCTACTGGTTCTCCAGAACTAGTCAGAACCTGCTGAAAGCTCTGACTAGACAGTCACTTATTTGAAATAGTTTAGGTCAGTGATGGCTAACCTTTTTGCCATTGTGTGCCAGGAGCGGGGAGACCACAGGGGGGGTGGCACACCACGTACACACACCCATAATTCTATGCCCATAACCATAATTCATAAAACGGCCCATTTGTAGCTTCTGGAGGGCCTCCAGGGGGGGGGGAGTAAGGAAGGCCGGTTTCGCCCTCCCCAGACTCCTAGAAAGGCTCTGGAATCCGGGGAGAGAAAAAAACGGGCTTTCCCCACCACCCCTTGAGGCCCTCCGGAGGCAGGAAACAGCCTGTTTCCCTACTTCTGGTGGGCCCAGAAGGCTCAAAAATCAGTTAGCCGGCGCGCACATGCGCGCCGGAGCTGAACTCACATGCCGACCGATATGGCTACACATGCCACCTGTGCGACACCTGCCATAGATTTGCCATCACGGGTATAAGTTATCCAATTTGAGCAGGGGGCTGGACTAGACGACCTCCAAGGTCCCTTCCAACTCTGTTATTTTCTGTTATGTTAAATCCCCTTATACACCCATATCTGTGTATTTTCAGGCCCCAAATCTATCCTCAACAATCAATTTAAAACTGTTTGAATTCAGATTTTGGCGTGCTTAGTGTGGTCCCATTGAAATCAGAAAGTGCACTTTTAATTCCGAGTCTAGTCAGATTAGACATTTTAAAAAGAATGTAAAGAAACTGCCCAGGAGATCAAAAACTCATTTAATGCAGGATCTCAGTTCTTCAGTCGTGAACCAGATGCCTCCAAGAAGCCCTCAAGGAGAAAGTAAAAAGCATTTTATAGCTGCAGGTTTTCTAAATGTATTACTGTATGCTTATTGGGGAAGTAGCATAGTTGGAACTGAAGGCAATCTACTGTCAACTGAAGACTTACGTAAGAGGCCAGAATTCATTTAAAAAAGATATATGTCTAAATATAGACAGCCTTTCTTGGGCCTCTTTTAAAACAGTGTGCATATCCCTTCAGAAAGCAGACCCACTGAATGGAACTTAAAGGAGTGACTTTTCTGCAGACTTGAAAAAGTTCCAAAGACTTCAGACTTTCATTTTTAGATGCTACATGGAAACTGTGCCAAGAACTGACCTGGAAGATGGATGACCTGGAAGATGGATCCAGGGGTCAGCTACTGGGGATTCGCAGGGGTTCAGGAGAACCTTTAGCTAAGTTTCTGTGCAGTTTGGAGAACCCCCAAATCCCACCCGTGGCTGGCCCCTCCCACCCCACCCCGCCCCTCCCAGAAATCCCCATGTGGCCTGTTTTGGATGCAGGTAAGTGTAGGGTGCACGTGGAGGCTCTGGGAAGGCAAAAAATGGGCTGCCTCCACAGGGCATCTGGAGCTCGGGGAGGCCGTTTTTGCCCTCCCAGAGGCTTGAGGAAAGCCGCCACCAGAACTCAGGGAGGGCAAAAAGCCCCCCCCCCTCCGGTCGGGGTGCAGGAGGCTGACTATGTCAGCACTTCAAGCTGCATTTACTCTAGTGCTGACATAGAAGGAGGAGAAGAGGCATCTGGCAAGGGACGTTTGACTTTTCACCTACTTATTTTCCCTGGAGATGGGATGGGAGGAGGGAAATTCCTTTCAGCTGGAGCAGTAGATAAGGGGCAGAATGACTTGGAAGATGCCAATGAGTATAGAGGAATGGGGAAAGGAAAGGGAGGGTTTGGGGTCAGGAAGCCAGTGTTGGCTGCGATGGAGTTGGGTATCGGTTGTTGTGCTTAATAAATGAGAGATTTTATCAGACTTTTTGTTGAAATGCAATTTATTTGAGACGGCATCGAAACTTGACAGACTAGGCCACACCCACCATGGTCACACCCACCCAGCAAAGGAGCAGAGAACCCTTGCTAAAATTTTTGCAGCCCACCCTTGGATGGATCTATCTGTTAAGCCCTTTATCAATACCCAGAAAAGTCCTACCATAATATATTTAATTACAGAAATGTTACAGAACTTTGCTTTGCAGGATCCTATGTTTTTAGAGATGCTCAGGAGATATTGGGTGTGATAACCTCTCTTACATTGTCCACTGTGGAAGGCAAAATCACAGAACTGGGACTCACTTGTTTCCACCATGTTGTGCAGGGAAATTCACTGGGGAAAGCAATTATGTTTGGAAGAATTAGCGTTAAAAGGAAACCAGGCTGCCAAAGAACATGTTGGCCGCATACCATTGAAGTTGGCATCAGTCAGAGCATAGAACAACTCAAAGAAGTAGCACTAAGTCAGAAAACCTGGAGAGACCTGGCTCATAGAATCGCCCAGAGTTGGTTATGACTGAATAGGTATCATCATAATAGAACTGAATGGAGTGGAGTGGAGTGGAGTGGAATGGAATGGCGTGGGGTAGAGTAGAGCAGAGCAGAACAGAACAGAACAGAACAGAACAGAACAGAACAGAACAGAACAGAACAGAAGAATATACTGTAATATAATATAAATTTATTGTCACTTTAAATGTACACTAATCAGCATACATTAAAATGAAATGTATACTATTATGCGTATACCCTCCCCCCCCGCCACACACACATATATGACACAGAGAAACATCACAGTCTAGTTTGAATGGCAGCATATACATGGCGGAAAAAAAAGGAATCTTGCAAATTTTCAAGACGGATGACATAATGAACAATGCTATTACTACTTCTTCTTCTTCTTCTTCTTCTTCTTCTTCTTCTTCTTCTTCTTCTTCTTCTTCTTCTTCTTCTTCTTCTTCTTCTTCTTCTTCTTCTTCTTCTTCTTCTTCACTTTATTAGTTCTTTTCACTTTCCCTTATCCAGTGGAAGCATTTTCCTTTCTAAGCAGTGTGCGTGGTTTTTGAAACTTTGACGCTCCACGTTCAAAACAATGGAATCCATTTCAGTCTACCCATCAAAAGTTTGGTTTATTTTGCATTGGGAACAGCACACAGGAATGCCAACTCAGAAATCTATGCTTCTAGTTACTTCACCAGAAATGCAGATCAAGTAATTACTTGCAACCACAGTTCATTTTATCTGCAGGAATATGAGATAGGCTGAGTCTTGAAATACCTTTGACAGAGTTTCATCTTAGCAACAAGCTTTTTGAGCAGGGTCTCACATTTGTGCTTGGAACAAATTAAGCTATAGACGGAGCCATATCGATGGGCACACGAGCTCAGTTCTGGTGCACATGCATGCGCCCGCCAGCTGATTTTTGGGCCTTCTGGGCCCCCTGGAAGTCAGCAAACAGGCCATTTCTGGCCTCCAGAGGGCCTCCAGAGAGGTGGGGAAGACCGTTTTCACCCTCCCTCCTAGAAAGGCCCTGGAGCCTGGGAATGGCAAAAAATAGGCCTACTGGGCCCACCGTGCCATCATGTGCCAAAAGCGGGGGAAACATGGGGGGCGCACACACATGTGCGGGGCAGGGCGCATAGGATTATGGGTGTGGGCACGCACGCGTGCGACCCCCCCAAGCTCCCCCCCTTTTGGCAGGCTATAGCAAAATGGTTAGCCATCACTGCTGTAGGCAATGATAGAACACCTATGAATGGGAACATGGATCTAATTCAATCATGGCAATAATGGATTTACTATAAGTATACCAGAATGTCACAGAAAGGGTGTTTTAAACTAAGATTGTGTTGAATTTCTTGAACTTCCCTGTGCATGGAAATTGTGACAGTCCACCATACTTGAAAATTTCTTCAGATTTTCTTTGGGCAGTATTTTTGAGTTCACTGTTTCAATGAGTGCGAATATTGTTATTGTCAATTTTTTTTCTGCTATATATTTCTTTGCTCTGCAACCTTTTAGGCTGCATGTACTTCTTGACTCAGAGGGGAAAAAGTGAGAGAAACAAGAAGACTTACGCACAAGACTGGAAATAGGGTGTATGATGGGACGTTGTCCCCCATTTCTGTGGTAAATATTTCACAAATGCAGGTTACACCTATAGACACACCCACACATCCATCCATCCATCCATCCATCCATCCATCCATCCATCCATCCATCCATCCATCTATCTATCTATCTATCATCTACCTACCTACCTACCTACCTACCTACCTATCTATCTATCATCTCCTTAAGAAAAGAACACCCTATCTAGTCAGTAGAGCTGAGTAGGCTTCAGAAATGATGCTGACAAAGGACTTTGAATCTTGTGTGAGCTCGGTACCTCTTTGCTATTTATTTCAGCCAGTGTTTTTCAGTTGTATGCTGGCTGGGGAATTCTGGGAATTATGTCCACACTTCTTAAAGTTGCAAAGTTCGGAAAACACTGTTTTAAGCTTTTAAGCTTCTGGGTTGACCTGGAAAACAGTGTGGCTGCAACAAGAGATGTATTATGAATCAGCTTTTTAAAGCAGTGGCAACGTCTTTGTGAGGGGGAAAAAGAGGTGCTGCTTTAATGAGCAGAAAGGTGGTGTCTTCACAGTTGCTTCAGGTGTTCCCAAGTACTTTCTCTGGATCATGGGTGTCGAACTCGCGGCATCACATTGCCATCACATGATTTTTTTCCCTTCCTGAAGCTGGGGTGAGTGTGGCCTGTGCCTGATGCATCTGCCCCGCAGGCCGCCAGTTTGACACTCCGGATCTAGATCCTTTTTGAAGCCTGCACAGCCTGATTGACAAAAAGGTTCTCAACCAGATGAAAAAGTCTTAATTCATAAATTTATTTATTTATTTAATTTATTTAAGAAAATGCGTACGGCTGCCAAGCTCATTTTCAGTGACTCCGAGTGGCTTACAAAAATAAAAACCCAATATAAAAAGCAACAAAAAAAACAATAATTACCCACCCACTTTCTAATATAGAAAGATGGTAGAATTAGTAATTTAAAATTCAGTTTTCCAGCTGTTTCAATTCTGTTCTTGCTCTCTATGCTTCCACACACAAGTTGCTTCTCTACGAAAGGTATGCCGGGAGTCCTCAATCTACAACTGTTCATTTAGTGACCATTCAAAGTTACAACGGCACTGAAAAAGGTGACTTACATCTATTTTTCACACTTATAACCGTTGCAGCATCACAATGGTCACATGATCGAAATTCAGACGCTTGACAACTGATTCATATTTATGACGTTTGCAATGTCCCAGGGTCATGTGATCCCCCTTTGTGACCATCTGACAAGCAATGTCAACGAGGAAGCCAGATTCACTTAACAACTTATTACTATCTTAATAACTGCAGTGATTCACTTAACAGCTGTGGCAAGGAAGGTCGTAAAATGGGGCAACATTCATTTAACAACAGTCTCATCAACAGAAATTTTGGGCTCAATTGTGAACGTAAGTCAAGGACTACCTGTAGGTGCACTTCCTTTCTGGCATACAATTTAACCATCTTGTTCTGCCCCAGCTATGGACCCCAAAGAATGCAGCACACACAAAGTCCGTTCAAATCTTGGTTTACTAAATAAATCAGTCTTTTACAACAATGGCTGTTAATTAACTGCATTAACAGCTGCCAAGAATTCAAAGAATAATAACTGAAAGCTTACTGTGGTTGGCAGAGTGCCCAGAAGCAATTTGCAGGAAGCTGAAAAGATAAGCAAGACAAGATACGAAGGTATGTGAACCAAGTTGTTCCCTGCAAATTGCTTCAGTCGGCATTCCTCCTTAAATAGGCTAAGGGAGTGGCCAATTAGCCCCAAGCCTTACTCTCGAGGAGACCTCCTCCTGAGGAGCCACTTCTGCCTTTTGGCAGCTCTGCATGCCTGTGCATCGAGAAGAGGCTCCTCCTCTTCATTCTCTTCACTTAAGGGAGCTTCTGGAGGTTCTGAAGGCCCTGGCTGAATCCCCACCTCTGGCATCACATCTTCTCCAACCTCTTCATTGTCCGACTCAAATGCCAGCTGCATAGGCTGCTGGCGCAGCACCAAACCAGCCTCCTTGCTGTCTGAATCTGCTAGCTGCACAGGCCTGTACAACATATCTGTCCAGTCTTGTGGAGTAGCGCATCTTGTCTTAACCATCCTTGAGGTGGGACTTAACTCCCTGTCCAGTTCTGAATCAGTCCTTGGGTTTGTGGTTTGCATAAGACTAGCATCAAACAGAACAATTCTTAGAAGCCCTCCTAATAGATTCCAAAATAGAGACTTGTTTTAATTGAATGCGTAATCCTTCCTTTGCAATATACTTCCCATTGTTGAAGAAAGCTTAAGGAAGTAGCATAAACAGGAGCAATACTCAAGACATAAAAGAAAAACCCATGAAAAGGGTTATGTCTCTCTACAACTTTGATCCTAGCCAGGTACGGGTGCAAATATCACTGCAGACTAATCACTGTGAAATGATGATCTTGTGAACTCCACCGACTTCAAAGAGCTACACTGATTTTATGCTAAGAGTTTGCCTGCATTAAGGGAGAAGGAACTTGCTCTGGCAATTTGCCTTTAAACTTCATTATCTTGTCAGTGTGATAGCAAAGGCACATTGTCCATATTGTTGACTTTGGTATAATTAAATGTGGAGGATTTTTTTCCCTTCAGAAAAAAGAAATCAAAGGTGCCTCACTGTCTTTTTATTATTTTCTAGTGTACCTTTGCAAGCTACACATTACATGAAATGAAGCATACAATTCAATACATCTGACCTTGACTGCTGTTCAGTTTAGTTTAAGATCCGTTCTGAAAAATGGTTGGTATAGATAGTATATGATAAATTTGAGATGGATGTGAGATGTTTACATTGGGAGAGCTAAAGGATAAAGCTCCTGCAATAAAACTTACCACTTTTATTGTGCCACTAGTCTTAAGATAGAAATGTTGCCTGTTATTTTTCTTTTTAAAAAAATCCACATGCAAATTTACATTGAATTATATATTAAAATACACATTAACATCCTCTTCTAAATCTGAATTTCTAGACATGTTATTTCCTTTGCGGGAAAGCAATATAAAAATAGGATCTCTGCAGGTTTATTTTGCTTTCTTTGTGTTAAGAGGTTTGAGAAATATGAAAGCTCTTAGTTAACTGAGATCCTGTGTATAGATTAGTCTAGAAGAATTTTTTTCTAAAGATCATACAGGCTGGGATGATGAGATTTGAGTCCCAAACTATTTGCATCTGAATAGGAAAAGGAGTTCTAATTGTTGGAAGAAATGTCCATCTGGGTTCAGTTCCAAGTGGGGAAAAAGACACTGGATTCATGGAAGTAGCTTGGGAAGATGGTTTATTGATCAACAGGATCACATGCCTTGGAGATCTTGGGCGAAAAAAGGGAAGAGATGCTGAGAGTCCCTGGGTTTTATAGCCTCTCTGGCCTTGAACTTCCTGGGGCACAGGAAGAGTATTCTGATTGGTTGCTGTCAGAGGTCATAGCTAGCTTTTTAGGTTGTCTCTGTGTTAAGTTTGGTTGAATCTTGCTGGGTGATGCAGGTAGATCTTTGTTATATAGAATAGACTGGCCCAAGCCTTAATGGCCCATTAACAAAGGGGGGGTGGAGCGGTGGCGTCTGAGTTTCTGCCTCCCTTTTAGGGAAAATATTCTGCCCTTTTAATATTTCCTAAAATATTTCATTTTCTAGGAGAGGGGTGGGTTTTAACTTCCTACATAAAGATGTACACCAGAGAGTTTGTCTCAAAATGTTGTATAATTTAGGCAAGCATCTTTTATTTTTTCTTCCCCTAACTGGTGTCTTGTCATATGTGGTATGAAAATGTTCATCAGTCCCAACAACATAGTGAATCACTGGCTTGATGGGCATTTTAAATGCGTGTGCATTTCTAAAAATCCAGTTTGCTATGCTGCCCCTTTAAACAGGCAGTTTTCGGATCTAACCCGCTCTCTATAAAATTTATAAAAATTAAAAACAATTTTCAAAGGTGATCAGAGTTGCACTTGTTTTTCTTTCACAATATCCTTCCCCTGCCATGCCACTAAGCCATGCCACGGCCACCAAACCACACCTACAGAACCGGTAGTAAAAATTTTTGAAACCTATAAATGGGGCCTAATACTGACACAGAACTTTTGAACCTTTTTCTTAAGTGTTTTTTGGAATGAGCATATGATGTACAGTCTCAGTGATGGGAAAAACTTCAATCGTTCAATCCCTCTGTAAGATCTTTTTTTTGGGGGGCGAGGAAATGGACAAAGATTATCCAGGATTTGTCCATCCTCATTCCACCAACAAATTCTTGGTTGAAAACTCAAAATCTGTTCCTAGATGCATGTTACGCTGAATTAGTTTACATCTTTAATTGAAAAGATACTAGTCAGGGAAGATGAGCCTTATTAAATTTCCCAAACATATATTACCACCTTTTGATAGTCTTTGCCTAGCTTGCTTCCAATATATCAAAGTTCAGATGGGGAGAAATAGATCCAGGGATGAAATAAGCTTTAGCAAAGTCAGCCCTGCCCCTTCTTCCTTGTCTTGTTTTATATTCAAGTTGAGCAGATCGGAGATTCTTAAATGAAGAATTCTGTCCCTTCATATCACCTCTGGCCGCCAGCTTCCTTTCCTCATTTATGCGTTCCTCCGACAGAGAAAGCATCTAAGGCAATGATAACGTTTATCATGGTTGAAAGCAAGTGGCAAAACAGCGAGGAACGTTGTCCCAGATTGTGGCTTGATCTACTCCATTTTGATTTGCGAGATGCGCAGTGTCAGTCTTGGGAGAGTTGTTCTGGGAGTAAATAACATCTGCTGTACGACAGGCTGGCAGAACCTATTTGTAGTATAATTAAACAGCAATCATTTTGTTGGAGAGTAAACAAGAAGATAAACAGTCCATGAATTAACAAGTACTGCGCCAGGGCATTGTTGGTGCATTTGGGGTTTTTCCCTCTCTTCCTTTTCCTCAGTACAGAAGATTCTAAAATATACCTGCCATTTTTTTTTTACAAAGAACTCGATCCAGTGCCCAATTGGAAGACATACATCTAGGTAGAGACAATAACTAATCTTGCAGTTTTTTCCTGGGGTAGATCATTATTCCCCTCCAATCCTTCCTGCTTTCTTTCCCGAATGAAGGCAAATATACGTGTCCCAGACAGGGGTGGGTTCTAAATTTTTTTACTACTAGTTCCGTGGCTTATTTTGTGGGCATGGCTTGATGGTTATGTGACAATTATTTAGGATTTAGCAGAGATACTGTTCTACCAGGCTTTTAACTGCTTGCAGAGCTGTACCGATCTGTTCTATGCCTAGTATCAGGGGTGAAATACAGCAGGTTCTGACAGGTTCTGGAGAACCGGTAGTGGAGATTTTGAGCAGTTCAGAGAATCAGTAGCAGAAATTTTGAATAGTTCGGAAAATTGGCAAAAACTACCTCTGGCTGACCCCAGAGTGGGGAGGAAATATGGATTTTGCAGTATCCTTCCCCTGGAGTGGGGAGAAAATGGAGATTTTGCAATATCCTTTCCCTGCCATGCCACTAAGCCATGCCATGCCATGCCCACCAAGCCACACCCACAGAACCGGTAAAGAAATTTGGATTTCACCACTGCCTAGTATTTATGTGGTGCCTGATTGTGTGTGGCCATTGGTTGGTTAATTGGGGGAGTTGATGGCCAGTTATTAAGTTTTTAGTTATTTCTTTGTGATGCAGTGCCCCCCACCTCCTAGTAAGTACCTGGTAAGATGGTGGTAAATCAGCACTTCTGTTGATTGACAAGGACCCCTTTTCCCAGACTTCAATCAACAGGCCCCCTGTCAGTGAACAGGAGTGCTGGTGACAAATATACAAATATATGTGTGTGTATGTATGTATGTATGTATGTATGTATGTATGTATGTATGTATGTATGTGTGTATATATATATATATATATATATATATATATATATATATATATATATATATATAAATATAAATATATATGAAGATGTTTAATCAATCAGATACAAAGATTAAATATGAAAATGCTGATTCTTGTCAGACCCAAATTTTACATTAATGTCTCACCAAATTTCCTTCTGCAGCAATTGTGAATATGCAGGTTTGTTTGTTGTTGTTTTAAAAAAATCCTTTTATTTTATTAGATTTAGATCCCCTCTGACTCCGGGGTGACTGTGTCATTATATTATTATTATTATTATTATTATTATTATTATTATTATTATTATTATTATTATTATTATTATTATTATTTATTGGATTTATATACCGCCCTTCTCCTTGCGGACTCAGGGCGGTGAACAGCCGGATAAAAATACAATATACAGAAGTTAAAAATGTTTAAAACCCATATAAACTTTGGCTGACAGTTAAAAACAATTTAAATATTTAAAAAACAACAACCCTAAAACACTGAAAATTATTAAAATTCAACGGGGATCAGGCTAGACCGGCGAGCTGGAAGAGATACGTTTTCAGGGCCCGACAAAAAGTCCGGAGGTCGGGGATCGTTCTCAGTTCTGGAGGAAGATCATTCCAGAGGGTAGAGGCTGCCACAGAGAAGGCTCTCCCCCTGGGGGTCGCCAGCCGGCATTGTCTGGCTGACGGCACCCTGAGGAGGCCCTCTCTGTGGGAGCGAACCGGCCGGTTTATCCTTTTGGTTTCCCTGTGGAAAAAAAGGTAAACAAGCTTCACAAAAGATATATATCTTAGCCTTAGTTTATTCCTTAGCTGAGTAATTCCACTTTATGCAGAATCCAACTGTTGCCTCCATCAAGGATAAATGTGGACATTTTTGAAAGACAGAAGGTCAGTCCAAGAGCACAGAGTTGGTTCAATTCCTCACAGCTCTTGGTAAGTTTTAGAAAAAACAAAACAAAATCCTTTCAGAAACCAGATAGCGTAGACCGAAGAAGGTCATCCAGAATCTTCCAGATGTTTTAAACTCTATTATTTTCAGCCAGTGTAGCCAAGATTCAGGATTTATGGAGTTGCCATAATAAACAGCTGGAAGATGTCATGTGGCATGCTTTAAGTGAGCTCTTACTGAGTTAGGAGTCCACATCTGTTATTTGGTGTCCTTCCTATAGGATATAAGTACTTGTGTGTACTGCTATATTGTACTACTTTACTCCATGAGGATAGTAGTCCTTATTGTAATATATACGAAGATACTCACATACAATTTGTATTATGTGTTATTTCCCAAGTATTTGTATGTAATCTTAAAAGAAAATGGTACTAATGGTGTGTTCCGGGGAATTCAGGAATTCTCATAATTATGGATTGTGACCAGCAGTGAAATCCACTTACTTATGCTACTAGTTTAGGAACGGGAATAGGTGGGAGTGCACACACGCATGTGCCTCTTCTGTACATGCAAAGAAGATAAAAAACCGGATGTAATGATGTCCTGGTGGGTGGGCGGAGCCTCCTGCCACCGGTGCTACCAGTTCGGCGAGCTGGATAGAACCGGGCGGATTTCACTGCTGATTGTGACCCAAGAAACTTCCAAAAATTCAGAATCAACTTTTAATACAATAACAATTATTACACCCATAACCGGAGAATAATAATCCCAGATACAATTTAATTGTCTTATAAATGAAACAAAATCATATGGAGTTTCTTGACTGATACCTAATATACAGTTTAAATACCAAGTTGGACTGGAAAATGTTGCCTTATGAGATCACTGAATTAAGGGGGATTAGTTGCTAAAGTGATTTATTTATTTGTTAGATTTGCATCTTTTTGCTGGGTAATAAGTGCAATAAAGTTATTCAATTTGATTTGCATCCTGACTTTGATTCAGGAGCTCATGATGTCATATATAGCCTTCTCTCTTTCCATTTTTCTCCTCAACCACAATTGTGAGGCCAGCTGGACTGAGAGAGACAGGGTCTGGACCAAAATTATCCAGTGAGATAATGAGGCTGATTATGAACTAATAACTGCCCAGTGTTAGTCTAATATCTTAGTCACTACATGATACTAGTTCTAAGTGTGCACTTAACCTAATAATTCCTTCTTGCCCATTCCATATTCCTCATTATTTCTTTTATTATATTATTGAATATATGGCAGTGTTACATTAGCCAGGAGACCAAAATGCTAAGACAGATAGCAGTTTGGTTGCCTAAGATGGCTAGCCCCTTTGGTTCGTGCTCGAGTGCTTTCCAAGGTGTGCCAAAGGGGGCAAGATAGCCCCACACCAGAAAGAAAGATGACCGGCATCCTGCAGCATCATCCAGGGCAGGGATGTCAAACTGGCAGCCCACAGACCGGATGCCTCACGTGCAAGTCCACCCCAGCTCCACAAAATGGGAAAAATATCACAAAACGTCACGTGACAGCAACATGGCATTATGAGTTTGACACCCATGATCCAGGACCTTCTCAATCCACTGAAGTCACCTCACAAACAGATGTTGCATCTGGGAAGGTCCAACATCAGCTTGGTTCTGACTGCATGAAACACTGGCTCCTCTTCCCACTGAAGTGGTACCTATTTGTCTACTTGCATATAGCATGCTTTTGAACTGCTAGTTGGGCAGAAGCTGAGGCAAGTGAAAGGAGCTGACCCTACCACACAGTGCTTGGACTCAAACAGCCAGAGCAGAGACCATTTCCAGTGACATTAAGCCATTCAGCCATCACACCCCATCATATACCAGTTGGATCTAGCCATGTTTCTGCTCTTAGTATTTCCTTCTTTGAAACGTTCTCTGCTCTTGACCCCGCAGCTTATGTCTGGCTTTTTATCCATCAGGAAATGTTGTGGCAGATACTGTCATAAGTTGTGGCACAGCCTGGTCTGCTTGCCTGCCATACTTATGTTTGTGCCTGACTGAATGAAAGTGGAGGAACGATTATGAGGAATGTTTTCCTTACTTAAAACGTCCCACCGCTCTAGTGAAAGTGTAAGATGCAGTTCTATTTGTAAACAACTGAAGCGTAATATCTGCAATATATCATGTAAAGGTATAATCACTGTCAAAATGACAAGGCAGCATCAGAGGAACTGACTGCAGTAATTGACAGAAATGGTGATCAGGCTCCAAAACTGTTTTCTGATTGCATATTCATGATCCTTCCCTGTAATATACAGCAGTTACTGTGTGAGTTATTCTAAGTGGCTGTTTTAACATCACTAGACTGACACTTTGTACTCTGAGATTTGCAAGTCTAATCTCAAATAGGGTTTGCTCTCAAGATGTCTAACTCTTGAAATGCTGGGAAGCACATCAGAGAACATACAGGCCTAAGAACAGCTGCTCCATTTCTTCTTTCACTGGTGGATGGTGGTGGTTAAAACTCCACCGGATTTTTATTGTACTCCCCAACGTATCCTTGTGACCCTTGCTTGCACCACTCCAAGCCTTAGTTCCAATGAATCACAGGTTAGGTTGACCAGGAGTGATCCTTCTACCAAGCCACCTGGTTTTGACCTGCCTTGCTCTGTCTGGACAAAAATGAACAGAATTTTGTGTGATACTGAAAGAGGTGCCTCTGCCCTGTATCAGTGGGGATGGAAAGATTAACAGATTAAAAGGGTTGGAAGGGACTTTATAGGTCATCTAATCCCGCTCAAGCAGGAGATCCTATACCATTTCTGACAAAGGGCAGTCCAATCTTTTCTTGAAAGTCTCAAGTGATGAAGCTCCCACCACTTCCAAAGGCAAGCTGTTCCATTGGTTGATTGTTCTCACTGCCAGAAAATTCCTCATTTCTAGGTTGAATCTTTCCTTGGTTAGTTTCCATCCATTATTCCTTGTCTGGCCTTCAGGTGCCTTGGAAAACAGCTGGACCCCTTCCTCTCTGTGGCAACCCCTCAAATATTGGAACACTACTATCATGTCTCCCCTGGTCCTTCTGTTCACCAGACTAGCCGTAACCAGTTCCTGCAACTGTTCTTTGTATGTTTTAGCCTCCAGTTCCCTAATCATCCTGGTTGCTCTTCTCTGCATTTTTTCTAGCATCTCAACATCTTTTTTATAGTGTGGTGACCAAAACTGGATGCAGTACTCTAGGTCTGGTCTTACTAAGGCTTTATAGAGAGGTATTCGCACCTCACTTGACCTTGATTGCATCCCTCTGTTAATACAATTTAGGATAAACTCAAGATTCCCCTTGTTGCGACTGTGGTGCTGATATACAAACAGTTAAACATGTTGTGCAAGATTGGCCATGATGTGCATTCTCTGGTTCTGCACAAAGCAAGGCCAGAGGCTGCATAGCTGAACTGGGCATCCTGTTGTGAGGGCATTGCTGTAGCCCTGTAGACGTTTTGTATATAATTACGTGGATTGTGTGTATATGTTTACTTCTCTTCTGTCATCTTCTCAACATACACTAAATAACAATAAATAACAGGTTAGGTACAAATGGGACTTTTCTCAAGTTCTGGAAGATTTTACAGAAAGCCTGGAACTTCTTAATATTTTAGGGTTCAATCACCAGGGATCAGCAAGGATGGATTTTATGGTGTGTTTTGTCAAACAATGACTGTGGCAGTTGTGGCATTGACTAGAGTCTACTTGGATGAGTATGTAGTAAAATAAAACCCAAAAACGAATCCATACAATTATATTGAAGTTACATATAAAGGAAGTAAAATGCTAACTTACAACATCCATTTTCTTCTGCTCTGATTTATCCCTACATCACTCAACCTGCTTTCATTTTCCACTCACCTGGGAATTGTGCTTGGTTTTTTTTTATCCCTACCCAACCTGAAAGCCCTTTCTTCCTTGTATTTACGCCACATAATTTCTTTTTATCTTATCACCAACCCCTTGTATTTATTTTCTCTATACTTAGTCTTTCATAACCTCCATATGTCTCTGAAGAGATTTTATTAGAAATTGGTTTCATGCATGACTTGGGAATAAGTTTCATGGTGCTTCGTGGACCTTCTGAGTAACAAATTTAAAATTAAGTTTAATTAACTGTGAGGTGTTCAAGCTTCCTCTGGTATATAGTCATACCGAAAGGCAAAGGAGCAATCATCTTACCAGCAGGGACCAGAATTTTCTTCAGCTTCATCTACAGCTTTGAAAGCCTTCATCTGAAACTGTCCCACATTAGTTGACTCCACAGGAAGACCATATAGAAAAAGTTAGGACTTTGTTGCTTCCTCCTGGAGTCCCTTCTTCATTTTCCAGTTCCATTTACAAGATAGTTAGAACATATTTTGTAAGATGAGGGGAGAATATGGCGCCCCAAAGTATAGGTAGTCATCACATCCTATTTAAAACCTTCTTGCCATAACATTTTGAAGTGGAGAACAGATGTAGACTATATTGCAGGACCTAAAATAAGCACATTAAAAAAAAAACCCTAATACTTTCTTTCTAATTCTTCCCAAGAATGAACTTTGGTGCTTGTGTTTGACGTGGCTTCACCCAATCTGTGGCCCTCAATCCTCCCCCTCAAATGTTTGCTCATTTCAAAACACAGAGACCAAATTGCTTCTACTCTGTGCCATCTCCTCCATGCCACCTTCAAGATTGGTAACCATTTTAGGATCTATAATCTTTGGCTTGGCTTTTTTTTTTAACATTTTTTTGTGGGGATGTTTTAAATTTAAATTATGCCTTTAGCATGCCATTCAAAAGTAATGCACAGCTCTTAGCTGCCAAAAAGTTACCCAACCTTCTTAAAGGTATTTCTACAGCATGGAGAACTTTGAAGAGGCTAACAGTGTCTTATTAGTCTAAAACGTAATCTGAATCCAGGTGTTCCCTAAACCAATGCATAAGGACAATTTCAACTGAACATCTCAAAATAAATGAATAACCTCACCCCAGGACCTTCTTTTTACGGGGATTGAGCATCATTTGTTGGTTCTCATCCAGTCCATGACTGACTGTAACCATATTTTACAATATGCCCTCATATAGATATTGCCCTTATTCAGAACCCTAAATTATTATTTTCAAAACCAAAGGTTGGTTTCCATTCAAAATAAGGTGAAACCTAAAAGGACCTGTAACATCAATGCCTTGGACTCAGAAATAATTCCTTTCCCTGTTCACTTCTGGAATAGTGAGATACACTTGACCGTATCTAAATCTTCCTATTAGAAAATTAATCCAGAAGAAGACCAAACAGCTGTTGAAATGTCCAGCAGAATTAGTCTGTTTGCACTTCTGCCATCCTTATCCCTCTGTAGATCTTTCTACATGTTGACTGAGACAATCTTTGTGCCAACATAAGGCTTGAAACCAGATTTTAATATCACCTGAAATGCCCTTTGAGAGGCAGGTGGACATGTAACCAAGTAGAGAACTAATATTAAATGGAAAAAAATCCTTATGGCAGTTCCCCGTCCCCCCCCCCCAAAAAAGTAAGATGGTAGTTTATAGTGGTATGACCAAAGTCACCCCTTTCTTCACATTGTAACAGAATAACGGAGTTGGAAGGGAACTTGGAGGTCTTCTAGTCCAACCCTATACCATTTCAGACAAATGGTTGTCCAATATCTTCTTAAAAACATCTAGTATTGGAGCACCTACAACTTCTGGAGGCAAGTCATTCAACTGATTAATTGTTTAACTGTTAGGAAATTTTCCATAGTTCTAGATTGCTTCTCCCCTTAATTAGTTTCTATCCATCGCTTCTTGTCCTGTTTCAGGTGTTTTGGAGAATAGCTTGACCCCTTCCTGGCAGCCCCTCAAGTATTGGAACACTGCTATCATGTCACCCCTGGTCCTTCTTTTCATTAAATTTGACATATCCAATTCCGGCAACCGTTCTTTATATGTTTTAGCCTCCAGTCCCCTAATCATCTTTGTTGCTCTTCTCTGCACTCTATCTACAGTCTCAACATCTTTTTTACATTGGGGCGACCAAAACTGGATGCAGTATTACAAGTGTGGCCTTATCAAGGCATTGTAAAGTGCTATTAACACTTCGTGTGATCTTGATTCTATCCCTCTGCTACAAAGGGTTGGGACTTTGATCATGCTGCTGGCACTGCCATATTGCATCCCCCATAACCCCCAGATGCTGGTGCCATGGCCTCAATTTTTCCTATTTTTTCCCTATTTTCCTCTGAGATTAGCATCTTTAAAAAATGTGGCTACTGCTACTGCTTATATCTTTCCAGCCATATGTTAGTTTGGCCCTCAAAAGTGTGAGAGCAACTTTGTGGCTATAGGAATGGTCAAATCTTCGGCAAAGAGGTTGTTAAAAAAAACTTTCAAAAGGCTCTGATGATCCCAGCTGAGTTGTCTGATCAGCAGAGGCTTTTTTTCTTTTAATCATCAGAGGCACTTAAAAGAAAAAAACCCTTTTTTCTTTTAAATGCCTCTCACGATCCAAGCTGAGTTGCCTGATTGTTAGAGTCATTTAAAAGACAAAAAGTCTCTGCCGATCAGGCAACTCAGCTTAGATCACCAGAGGCATTTAAAAGAAAAAAAAGAGGGTTTGAGGATCCCAGCTGAGCCACGCGATCATCAGAGGCTTTTTTTTAAAAAAACATTTTTTTAGCCAAAGAGGTTGTAGAAAAAATGCTTTTAAAAGTAAAAGAAAAAAGAAAAAAGCCTCTGATGATTGTGCAGCTTAGCTGGGCATGGGGGGGAGGGGGCAGGGATTTTTGCTACCAGTTCTCTGAACCACCCGCCTCCATCGCTACCGGATCGGGTGATCCAGTCCGAACCGGGAGCATTTCACCCCTGGTGGAGACCTTACATTTCTCTTCCCATGTTACATTTAGGCACTTATGATACAGGAAAGCCTCTCAAAGATAGACTGAATAGGGCTAATTCTCCATAGCAGTGTAACTACAGATAGTCCTTAACTTACAGTCATTTGTTTAGTTATTCAAAGGGAAAGAACGGAAGCAACGTACACAGGCCAACCGTAACTAACATCTTATGAATTAATTATTAAGACTACTAGTGAAACACTTCCAAAACATACAAGTTTCAAACAACATGAGCTGCTGCAAGCCAAAAAGGCAATACCACACTAATACACAATACCTCAACCTCACCCTTGGCATACATAACAGATACAGTAGGTTTCAGGAGGAAAGGGGAAATTTATCATTCAAGCGTGAAATAGAATTCAGACAGTATATGATTTCCAGTACAGTATGTTAAAGATCTATTGTGGCTGTGCAACACCCAACAAAAACTTCCTAACTTCTTTCATCAGTACAAATAGATCTTGACTTACATTTAGTGACCGTTTGAAGTTTCAACGGCACTGGAAAAAAAAGGGACTTATGGCCATTTTCCCCATGACTGTTGCAGCATCCCCATGGTCACATGACCAAATTTGAATGTTTGGCAAAGGCTTATATTTATGACGGTTGCAGTGTCCCGGGGTCAAGTGGCCATCTTTTGTGACCTTTTGATAAGCAAAGTCAACGGGGAATCCAGATTCCTTTAAAAGCCATGTTATTACAATTGCAATGATTCGCTTAACAGTTGTGGCAAGAAAAGGCATACAATGGGGGCAAACCTCACTTAATAACCATTTCGCTTACCAACCGAAATGTTGGGTTCAGTTGTGGTCGTAAGTCGAGGACTATCTGTACTGTAAGATTTCCAGGCCCTCGAAAGATCAAGTGTCAACCAAATTTAGAAATGACCTAATGTAATGGTTTCGAAGTATTTATAGCAGGAGTCCCCGGTTCTGTTCCCTATGCCATCCATCTGATAAACTCTCAAAATTCGTTTTTCTTGCCATGTACATGTATACATCTGAACTAGATTGTGTTGTTTCTTTGTGTCATCTAATATATGTGGGTATGTATGGGTATACTACATGTTTATGTAGTATATATTGGAGGTGGTAACCCTTTGAGAGCTGTATGCAATGGCATTTCATTTTAATGTATGCTGATTAGTGTACATTTAGAATAGAATAGAATAGAATAACAGAGTTGGAAGGGACCTTGGAGGTCTTCTAGTCCAACCCCCTACTTAGGCAGGAAACCCTACACCTCTTCAGACAAATGGTTATCCAACCTCTTCTTTAAAAACTTCCAGTGTTGGAGCATTCACAACTTCTGGAGGGAAGTTGTTCCACTGATTAATTGTTCTGTCAGGAAATTTCTCCTTAGTTCTAAGTTGCTTCTCTCCTTGATTAGTTTCCACCCACCGCTTCTTGTTCTACCCTCAGGTGCTTTGGAGAATGGCTTGACCCCCCTCTTCTTTGTGGCAGCCCTTCACATACTGGAATATTGCTATCATGTCTCTCCTAGTCCTTCTTTTCATTAAACGTTTTCATTTAAATCAGTGTTTCTCAACCTTGGCAACTGGAAGTTGGGTGGGCTTCAACTTCCAGAACTCTCCAGTCAGCTATGCTGGCTGGGGAATTCTGGAAGTTAAAGTTCATTCATCTCCAAGTTGCTAAGCTTGAGAAACACTGATTTAAAGTGACAATAAAGTTTTCATTTAAAGTGACAATAAAGTTTTCATTTAAAGTGACAATAAAGTTATTCTAAATTAAGTCTAGGTTATTCTAAGTATTTCTTCCTATTACTTATATAATAAGGCTTAAGAAGACTTTCCCCTGATACACCCAAAGGAAGAACAATTAATTAGTTGTCTTTCTCTTCTTGCTGCTGGCACAGATCACAAAAATATCAGAGATTCATAGTTGGCAGATTCCAATGAAAATATTAGGTTTATCCCATAAGCATCTTACATAAGTGGGAGCTTTGCTTATGCTGATGTATCTGTTGTCTGCTGTCCCTTTCCTTTCTTTTTCAAGTGGACATCGAGACTATTCAGTGTGGATCCGATGACTGGGTTTTTTTTCATTTCATTAGCCTGATCTTTCCTGCACATCTGTGCACTTAGAAGGACATCTGTCTGCTCACTTACCTTTTGCAGATGCTAGCCTCACCATAAACCTGTTATCTTCAAGGGTCTTTTATGAGCATGAGAGATCATCCTACAGTACTTGGGCATCCTTAAGCCGCTTATATTACGGTAGCAGTGGTGGCAAACCACACAGGAGAGTCACCATGTGGTGGCAGTAGTGGGTTGTGTAGGTTTCAAAGCGAAGCCTCCAGTAGCATAAATTCACAGTGAAGAAAAGCGAGGTAGCAGATAAGCTTGCAAACCCTAAGAGGATACTACATGTATGGTAGAAACTCTGTAATTAATTTATAATGGTGCCTCTTCACTAGAGTGGCTTGTGCAGGCTGTCTCTCTTCTTTTGTTTCTTTTTAGTAATTTGTTTTGGCAGTCCCAAATAGCAAATCAAAAGAATCTGCAGAAGTTGCGTTGAAAAGAAGAGGCAATATATCTATCTTCGCTTCTGGCAAAACCCTTGGATTTCCTTCCCTCCCCCTCACTTACAGAGAATATTTACTTTTTTACTGTAGGAAGTTAGCACCCACCCCTCTCCTAGGAAAATGAGATATTTTAGGAAATATTAAAAGGGCAGGATATTTATTTATTTATTTATTTATTTGATTTATATGCCATCCTTCTTCAGAGACTCAGGGCGATTTACAATGCGTTAAGCAATAGTCTTCATACTTTTGTATATACTTGCTTAGTAGGGCTTTTGGCCCCCGCTAAGCGATGTTCTTTTTTATACAAAGATAGTTTATTGCCCCTACAATCCGGGTCCTCATTTTACCTACTTCGGAAGGATGGAAGAATGAGTCAACCTTGAGCCTGGTGAGATTTGAACTTGCGGTAATTGCAGGCAGCTGGCAGCTAAGTGCTATTTAACAGCGCTTTAGTCCACTGCTCCACCAGGCTCCTATTTCCCCTAAAAGGGAGGCAGAAACTCCCTTTTGTCAATGGGCCATTAGGCCTGGGCCAGTCTATTCTACATAACAAAGATCTACCTCCTTCAGGCAGAGCCATAGTAGGAATTGTTCAAAGCCCTTTCATTACATCATCATCCAGCAAGGCTCAACCAAGCTTGGAACTCAAAACATAACCTACCGAGTTACAACTGCACGGCCCCATGGGAGTCTGACAACCAACCAGAATACAAACTCAAATATCTCTGTCTGTCTGTCTGTCTCTCTCTCTCTTCTCTCAACCATGTGCTTTTTGCCCAGGATCTCAAGCCATGTGATTCTGTTCATCATTAAACCATCTTTCCAAGCAGTCTCCATGTTTCCAGTGTCTTTCTTCCCACTTGGAACTGAACCCAGATGGGCATTTCTTCCAACATTACTATTTTTTAAACCATGAGATAAGTATTAAGAATCCAGTTATGCACATACCTACATATTCCCTTTTGCTATAAGCCATGATAGTTAGAGGGAGAAAAAGAGGACTTTTAACAGATTAACCAAGTAGGAAGGGACCTTGGAGGTCATCTAGTCCAACTTCCTGCCCAAGCAGGAGACTCTACACCATTTCTGACAAATGGCAGTCCAATCTCTTCTTGAAAGATTCCAGTGATGAAGCTCCCACAGCTTCCAAAGGCAAGCTGTTCCATTGGTTGATTGTTCTCACGGTCAGAAAATTTCTCCTTACTAGGTTGTATCTCTCCTTGATCAGGTTCCATCCATTATTCCTTGTCTGGTCTTCAGGTGCTTTGGAAAATAGCTTGACCCCTTCCTCTCAGTGGTAGCCCCTCAAATATTGGAATACTGCTATCATGTCTCCCCTGGTCCTTCTCTTCACCAGACTAGCCATGCCCAGTTCCTGTAACTTTTCTTCATATGCTTTAGTCTCCAGTCCAGAGGTGGGTTTCAGCAGGTACTGACCACTTCTGGAGAACCGGTAGTGGAAATTTCGGAGAACCAGTAGTAAAAATTCTGACTGGCACCATCCCCATCTATTCTCTGCCTTTCAAGTCCCAGCTGATCAGGAGGAAATGGGGATTTTGCAGTAACCTTCCCCTGGATTGGGGTGGGAATGGAGATTTTACAATATCCTTCCCCTGCCACGCCCACCAAGCCACACCAAGCCAATCAAGCCATGCCATGCCCACCAAGCAACACAGAACCGGTGGTAAAAAATTTTTGAAACCCACCACTGGTTTGTATGTGTGTTTCTAATTATTGCTATTTATTCATATTTGTTCTCTTTTATTCTTTAAAGTTTAACAATTCATTCTTTATCTTAATATCTTTATATTTGTTTGGGGTTGGCTTTCTTCCCTTTCATCTTTTTTATTGTACAGCAATCTTTCTCCTCAAATATACCACCTTTCTCTTTTCTTTCCTTCTTACTTTCTCTTCCCCCCCTCTTTTTTTCCTCCCTATTGCCTCTTCCTTTCTCCTTCTCCTCCTCTCTTCCTCCCTCTCTTACCCTCACTCCTACTCTAATTTCCCTTCCCTTCCTTCCTCCCTTCTCTTCCTTCCCCCTCTCTCCTTCCTTCATTCCTCTCTATTGTTGTATCCTTTTAGATTACTCAGAGGGCTAAAAAAGTTATTTTTGACAGATCCTCGCACTTTTGACCAGTCCTTGAACTTACGACTGTCCTCACATTTTACATTTTTCATCCTATCTTGTCACCATGGTGAAGAGAAGCAGTTGTAAAATGAGTGACATGGTTGTTAAGAATGCTGCACGGACTGACATGTGAGGATGGTCATAAGTGTGAGGAGCAGTCAAAAGTGCGAGGACCTGTCAGAAATGACTTTTTTCAGCCCTCTGAGTAGTCCCTATACACATAGCCACGCCCACCCAGTCACATGACCTCCAAGCCAAGCCCACAAAATAAGCCACGCCTACAGAACCAGTAGTAAAAAATTTTAGAACCCACCCCTGGACGTGTGGTGTCTTTGTCTTACTCCCTGCTCAGTGCTGAACCTTTTACTGTCTATGTTTTACTTCTATCATGTAAAATATAAAAAATGGGATGAAAAACTAAAATAAATTAATAAATAAAATACATTTATCCACAAAGCAACTTCATTTTCATGCAAAACTTCCCATAATTCAAACCTATGTATGTTATGTTTCTCTGCATCAATGAATATACGTTAAACTTTCTCACATTGATATGCTGTATTTCCAGTACTAAAGAGCCAAATCCGGGGTTCACAATTCAGTCAAACATCTTCCTTTAATAATGGAACTTAATAAACTTAATAAGCACACTTAACAAGCTAATCCCCCTCCAGTTTTTGCATTTGCATTTACTTTTTATTTTTCTTTATATAGGGGAATAGTACAGGTAGTCCTCGATTTATAGCAATTCATTTAGTGACTGTTTGAATTTACAATGGCGCTGAAAAAAGTGACCTATAACCATTTTTCACACTTATAACCATTGCAGCGTCCCCATGGTCATATGATTTACATTCAGATGCTTGACAAACGGCATATTTGTGACAGTTGCAGCGCCCTGGGGTCATGTGATCATATTTTGCAACCTTCTCACGAGCAAAGTCAATGGCGAAGTCAGATTCCCTTAACAACCGTGTTACTAACTTAACAACTGCAGGGATTCCCTTAGCAACTGTGGCAAGAAAAGTCATAATCTGAGGTAAAACTTACTTAACAAATTTCTCACTTAGCAACCTAACTTCTGGGCTCAATTGTGGTCGTAAATTGAGGACTACCTCTAATAGCATTATTCCAATCTTCAGGAACAGTTACCCTCACATATGTTAAACACAGCCACGCCATGAGTAAAGCACACCCCTGTTTTAACATTTCCTCAGTTACACCTACTGCCTTACTACTTTTCAACATTCTCATGACTTCCTTTTTATCATTTTTTTTTTCTTGGGCACCAAGATTTACAGCAAGTATTTCAGTTCCACTTTTTGACATGGCATTGTTATTTTCATATAAACCTCTAAAACATACTTTGAAGCTTTCAGTCACTTCAATTTCACACCAAATTATTTCACCATTTATTTTTAATTCTGTTCACTTTTTCGTGGGCTGCTAGCCTAGCAGTCTTCACCCACTTCCAAAACAGCTTTCCATCAAAATCACTTCAATTTTCTCTGAATTTTTTAAATTGAACCATTGCTTCTATATACATTATAAATATATTTCTCTTATGCCAAGCTTTTGCCACAACCATTCTCTAACATGCTTTTGTTTTCATCCATAGCCACTTTTGCTTCATCATTCAATCAGACATCTATTAAATGTTGGAAATGTCATCAGATTCCAGGATCATATTACCATATGTGGTGGACATGTGTAGAAGCTAAGAGATATTGGACTAAGGTACACACGTGGTTGGAAAAAATGATAAAGAAACACATTGACTTTAAACCGGAGATATTTTTATTAGGGATCTTACCAGAAACATACAATAGAGAATTGCAATATTTAATTGTGAATGTCTTAACAGTGGCTAGAATTGTATTTGCTAAAAATTGGAAAGGAGAGAAGTTACCTACTGATGATGAGGTTATTAAGAAAATTATGGAATGTGCTGAAATGAGCAAATTGACATTTGAAATTAGAGAACAGGAAGATAAACTATATTATTTGATATGGGATTTGTTTTATCAATGGATAGATAGTAAAACATGGAGATGAAATATGAAATATGAGTGATGTAAAGATAAAATATGTGAAGTTCTTTTTCATGAGAAATAAGCTTTTGTTACAAATTGGTACTTTGAAGATGGGATTAAGCACAAAAGAATGCTAACTGATCGACACACTGTCTGTAATTGTTTGGAATGATGATGGTTTTATGTTTTGTTTTTGTTTTAAAATAAAAAAAATTCAAAAAAAATCAGGCATCTATTTTCACACTTCTCATTAGTGTAACTGCTTCTTTGTAACATAATTCTTTTCACTCTGCCCCAAGCAGTTTATTTATGTTGACTTCCCATTCGTTCTGTGGGAGATTAAATGTATTAACACATTTTCATTCAGGGTGCATACACTCACTCACTCATTTTGCTTTCAGCCATCTTCAGGCTGCAGGGAGAGGGGTCAAAAAATTCAATATGGCAGTTGCTTCTTTCTAGGTGAGATGAATGTAAATAAGAGATAGAACTTTGATTGCAAGATTATGGCTGCCATCTTGACTTTTATGGCACTTTTATTTATGAACTTTTATTTCCCTCAAATCTCCTGTAGGAGATGACCAGGCTGAGCCTGAGGGAGGGGTCAAACCAAGGGTGAAATCTAAATTTTTTCCTTACCGATTCTGTGGATGTGGCTTGGTGGGCATGGCAAGGGAAGGATACTGCAAAATCCCCATTCCCTCCCCATTCTGGGGCCAGCCAGAGGTGGTATTTGCTGGTTCTCTGAACTACTCAAAATTTCCACTACCGGTTCTCCAGAACCTGTCAGAACCTGCTGGATTTCACCCCTGGGTCAAACGCATCATCAGTCTCAAGTCCCTTTGAGCCCACAAGATATCTAAGTCATGAATTTCTTACTTACCACCAAATTACTTTAACTGTTCATAGTTCAGACTCTTGTAAAGAGCATAAGCCTGCAATAAATTTTTATATCTATTTCAATTGCCTGGATCTCCTGACTTCCTTGGTGCTTGACATCCACCTGTTCACCTTTCTTTCACTTTTTTTCTTCCATATCCATTTTTCTTCATAATTCAGTCTTGATACTAACAAAAGTAAAGTCACTCTTTAAAGTCACTCTTTACCTTGGTATTTTTAACTAATTATCTCAATCTGACCTCATAACCAATCAAATCAATTGAAATTTTAGTTTGCATTTATTTCCTTGCAGAGTGTATGCATATCTGCTCAAAAAAAATAAAGGGAACACTTAAATAACCCAACGTAACTCCAAATCAATCACACTTCTGTGAAATCAAACTGTCCACTTAGGTAGCAACACTGATTGGCAATCAATTTCACATGCTGTTGTGCAAATGGAATAGACAACAGGTGGAAAGCATAGGCAGTTAGCAAGACATCCCCAATAAAGGAGTGGTTCTGCAGGTGGTGACCACAGACCACTTCTCAGTTCCTATGCTTTCTGGCTGATGGTTTGGTCACTTTTGAATGCTGCGGTGCTGTCACTCTAGTGGTAGCATGAGACAGAGTCTACAACCCACACAACTGGCTCAGATAGTGCAACTCATCCAGGATGGCACATCAATGCGAGCTGTGGAAAGAACGTTTGCTGTGTCTGTCAGTGTAGTGTCCGGAGTATGAAGGCGCTACCAGGGGACAGGCCAGTACATCAGGAGACATGGAGGAGGCCGTAGGAGGGCAACAACCCAGCATCAGGACCGCTAACTCCACCTTTGTGCAAGGAGGGACAGGAGGAGCACTGCCAGAGCCCTGCAAAATGACCTCCAGGGGGCCACAAATGTGCATATGGCTGCTCAAACGGTCAGAAACAGACTCCATGAGGGTGGTATGAGGGTCCAACGTCCACAGATGGGGGTTGTGCTTACAGCCCAACACCGTGAAGGACATTTGGCATTTGCCAGAAAACACCAAGATTGGCAACTTCGCCACTGGAGTCATGTGCTCTTCACAGATGAACGCAGGTTCACACTGAGCACATGTGACAGACATGACAGGGTCTGGAGATGCCATGGAGAACGTTCTGTTGCCTGCAACATCCTCCAGCATGACCGGTTTGGCAGTAGGTCAGTAATGGTGTAGGATGGCATTTCTTTGGGGGGCTGCACAGCCCTCCATGTGCTTGCCTGAGGTAGCCTGACTGCCATTAGTTACCAAGATGAGATCCTCAGACCGCTTGTGAGACCATATGCTGGTGCGGTTGGCCCTGGGTTCCTCCTAATGCAAGACAATGCTAGACCTGATGTGGCTGGAGTGTGTCAGCAGTTCCTGCAAGACGAAGGCATTGATGCTATGGACTGGCCCGCCTGTTCCCCAGACCTAAATCCAATTGAGCACATCTGGGACATCATGTCTCGCTCCATCCACCAGCGCCACATTGCACCACAGACTGTCCAGGAGTTGGGGGATGCTTTAGTCCAGGTGTGGGAGGAAATCCCTCAGGAGACCATCCGCCACCTCATCAGGAGCATGCCCAGGCATTGTAGGGAGGTCATACAGGCACGTGGAGGCCACACACACTACTGAGCTTCATTTTGACTTGTTTTAAGGACATTACATCAAAGTTGGATCAGCCTGTAGTGTTTTTTTCCATTTTAATTTTGAGTGTAACTCCAAATCCAGACCTCCATGGGTTGATAAATTTGATTTCCATTGATAATTGTTGTGTGATTTTGTTGTCAGCACATTCAACTATGTAATAAATAAAGTATTTACTAAAAATAATTCATTCATTCAGATCTAGGATTTTTGTGTTCCCTTTATTTTTTTGAGCAGTGTACATATACTTACACACACACGACTAGACTTATACTTAAACATTTATTTAAAACAGTCTCTTTTCCTTGAGGGATATTACTAAATTGTCACTATTCTCATTGGCTCTCTGAACTGTCTAATCAGTTTTTAATATGCTTTCCTACCAATCATGATGCCTAGCAGGACAGTTCATGACATGTAGCAGAACTATATTTTTTCACCTGTGTCACATTAATTCAGACTTTTGCTCAATTTTTCTGAAACTCATTCATCATTCTTCTATTATCATCATTCAGGGGAATGTAACACGCAACTATCACTCACCAATAGATTCCTATTTTCATATACATCTACAGTCACCCAGATGATGCCAATTCCTGCTTCCTGATATATGCTGTAACCTTATAGCTTCACTTCCCTGGATGTATTCCTCAGTTTTCCACTGCAAGACTGCTCCACCTTCATTCAGAGCTATTACATCATTCTGTTTTCGTTTCACTGGCATTACCACATCTTGGTTTTATCCATCAGTTCATCTAGTAATCCTTTAATCCATTTATCTCTTACATTCCAAGTTGTTCTTATGAACTGTTCTGCCTCCTCTGATTCATCAAATTGTTAGCCTTGGTTGCCAATAAGCCATTAAGACCTACATATCAGTAGGAACAGGTATGGGAGAAGTCAGGTAGGAGACGCCAGATGCTAGTAGAGCCCCAACTGAATAAAGGCCATTCGCTTGGCTCTTTGAGAAGCAAAGACACCAATGCCCTTAACTAAGCTGCATCTTCATTTGGCCTTCAAATAAATCCTCAGTGTCAGATCTACAATCCTGTATCCTTGCTTCCTTTTCTACCCAGGTACTCTTAGTTTATGACCCAGATTGGCTCTTGACTCCTGGCATTTGACTCTTGGGTTTTGTGGGTCATATCTACCTCTGTGTCCTTGTCTGAACCTCTGCTATATTTGTTTTTTAATGGCATTGATTCTGGACTGAGCTCTGTGCTGCCCACACCATGATAAGCTGTCATACCTCCTGTATGTTTCTTGGGGTGTACAAACATTTGCTTACCACACTCTTTGCCTAACCTGTAATTTGCTTGCATTGCTTTTCAAGCTGGACCAGGATTAGAAAGATCCATTCTATCAAACAGACCTTCTCCATTGCCCAGTAGGCTTTGGTCAATCAAAACTTTTGTTTAACTTTTTTTTTCAAAAAAAAAAAAAGAATTTATAGACCAGATTACCAGATTTAGTCATACCACTATCATGTGAAGTATTTCCTGCTAATGGTCACTTTTCGCACATTTTGGATAGTATGCCTCAAGTGTAACCAATGATCAGTTTTTCTCCGATGATGATACGGTTGCTAATCTAAAAACTGCCTTGCAAGACAATGTAATGTTATTTACACATTCCAACAAGAAGTAGATCCATGCAGTGTATTGACCTATATTCTAGGTACAGATGTGCCCCAACAATACACTCAACAACCAGAAATAAACATATTACGTGCAAAGAAGACACAAAAGGTTTTTTTCCCAGATCTCCAGATCACAAAATTATGATTTCAAATCTTATCATGATGGATAGAAAATCTCTGACAAGAAGATGTGTGCTTGTGAAGAGCTTCCTCAAATATGTAGTGATAGATGTCTCTGACTGATGCCTGAATTGTTCCCAAATTTAACAAGATTGTCCTTCATTTTCTTCCATAATGGTAGGTTTAAAATATAATGAAAAAAAAATAAGAAAGCCCCATCCGTTCTTTAAAAACCTGCTTTGAATCTTGATTTAATCCAGTGGTGTCCAACCATGGCAAGCTTTAAGGCCTTGTGGACTTTAACTCCTAAAGTCCCATGGCTGGCTGGAGATATCTGGAAGTTGAAGTCCATAAATCTTACAGTTGCCTAGTTGGACACCCTGATTTAATCAAAGAAAGATGGAGATCGCCTCAAGCTTTATACTAAACACTCTCTTCCTTTGACTATCTAGTTGAAGAGCTTCAGTCTGATTGGAACATGTGTCCTGAAGAACAATACCATGTTATAGAATATTACCGCCAACCCTGAAACATATCCAATAAAACTATTCTTTGAGGAATCTACCTGCCTCGGAGTTTTGTTTGCTGTGAGTATGTTATTTGGAACCCTAACAATTAGCACTTTTCACTTCAGGAAAACAGGAGGTGGAGGTGGCAGAGGGTGGAGGAGGTGAAGGCAGAGGCAGAAAAAAAGAGGAGGAGGAGGAGGAAGAAGAAGAAGAGGAGGAGGAGGAGGAGGAGGAGGAGGAGGAGGAGGAGGAGGAGGAGGAGGAGGAATCCTATTCCCCTCCTCCTCCTCCTCCTCCTCCTCCTCCTTCTACTTTGAAGTAGAAGAAGAAGGAGGAGGAGAAGGAAGTAGAAGAAGTAGTAGAAGAAGAAAGAGGAGGAGGAGGAGGAGGAGGAGGAGGAGGAGGAGGAGGAGGAAGAAGAAGAAGAAGAAGAAGAAGAAGAAGAAGAAGAAGAAGAAGAAGAAGAAGAAGAAGAAGAAGAAGAAGAAGAAGAAGAAGAAGAAGAAGAAGAAGAGGGATTCTGTATTTGGAAGCTGTTTCTTTCTACTAAGTTGCACTAATAGTTTAATGAGAGCTGGGTGACTAATTCATAATGAATAATTTAACGGACAAAGTTAGCATTTCCTGCTTACAGAATTTCCTTCTAATGATTCATTATTTAAAAATTATGTAATCAACCATTTTAAAAATAACATTAAAAAAAAACCCCAGACAAATGACTTGCCAATGACATTTTGCCACCCGCGTTTGCTCCTGGGAACCTTATTCGGGAGTCATAAATATCCGGAAAAATGGTCCCACTGTGATTTCTCTCCCTTCCTCCCCATTTTATATCTGGTACTTTAGCAAGCTTGGTTGGCTTCTGAAGGAACACGTGACTCTGGGATGCCAAAAATGTAGTCTTCTATGAATATTCAGGAGGACGTCCAACTTGGAAATTAGGTTTCTGCAAACATTTTTGTCATGAAACTATAAATGAATGTTTTTAAAAATGGCAATACATATGCAAGTAGAAATGTAACCCTTCTAAAATCACGGAATGTCTATACTCTAATATATATAATATACTCTATACGTTAAGACGCCTGGAGGCATAAAGACAAATAGTTTAGAGGGTCCTAGAATTGAGGCAGGTTCTTCAGAGCTTCTAGCAAACCTTCTATTGCTAGGAGGTTTGCAGAAAGCCATATCTGGATTCATTTTTCTCAGTCACCCCCCCCTCTCCAAAATCTAACAATCCAACTGTGACTGCAGCCAACAAAAGAATATGCCCAGCATCACTGCCTCATCAATGTTCTAAAGCAGGAACTAAGCGCTGTGAGAGGATGTGCAATTAAGACCTTCTCTTACTTTGTTAATTATTCATTAAAATCACATTTGTTTTGTTACTCATCTGTTAGACTGACATTTGTTTCAATACTTCTATTTCATTCTATCCCCCCACCCCACACGCCAAGCCCTTTGGATTCTTGGCTGTTGATTTTTCATTATCTGTTTTGAGATCTGCCATTACGCTTCGGGTATTATTTGCAAACTTCTGCATTGAATTCTCATCTTCTTCCTGACCTTCATTTTTTAGCCTAAATATACAGCAAAAAAAAAACAAAAAACCTAGATATTGGGAAAAATAAAGAGCAGGTGCTCCGTGGAAGTTGGTAAGACCAGAAAGATGGTGTTTCTGCAACAATGGCTTCAAAATTGTAAATTTTAATGTATCATGATGGAGAACATATATTTATATGTGTATTTAAATGTATATGTAATGATGCATTACCTGACTCTGTTGTTGTATCCTCAAACCCCCAAAACTTGAATCTTAAACTGTCTACCATGGACCTCACCCCATTCCTAAGAGGTCTGTAAGGGGGCATGCATAAGTGCACCAGCCTGCCTACCATCCTTGTCCTATTGTCTCCATTTATTTGTACTCATTTCCTGTGTTTATGTCCATGTTTATACTTATACATGTTTTCTCATACATGTTTGACAAACTAAATAAAGAAAGAAAAATAAAATAAAAACATTATTGCATTCATGGGTTAGGCTTAATGTCCCATGGTTAAGATGTCCATATTCCCATGGATTTAGGTGTTGCAAAACCTAACCCATGGAAGGGTTAGGAGGTGGCACCTAAAAAACTGCTTCCAATCCACGCCAGTATGTCTGTGCAGAGAAAATTGGTGCCAGTTCTCCGATCCCACAGACATGAACTGGTACCAATTTTCTCTGGAGTATTGGTGGTGAGAACTCACAACAAAAGACCAATTTTTACCTGTTCTTCCCTCTCTTCCATCCCCTTATAATTTCTACCTGCCATGGATAGCATCATAAGTGAGGAAGTGTCAGAGCTGCCATCATACAGTTGAGCTTCTCATTTGTTAGCTGTCAGTCTGCCATGAACTATGGGGGGAGTAAGCCAGCTGGAAGAGGAGAGCTACTCAGTACCTACCTCAAGGTCAAAGCCCTGGGAATAGAATGCAATGACTCACCAACCAGCCTGCCTGTTGGACAGACGGTTCCCAAAACAATTTATTCAAACTTAATTGGACATTGAGGCACCAGGGAAGGGGAGGAACTGACTGGGGAAAGTTAGCTAGGAAAGTTTGGCGGACAAATGTTAGTACTGGCTTTGCTATACTGTAATCCACTTTGGCTTTTAGTAAAATATACCTTTCACTACAAATAAATCAAGGATCACAGTGCCCTCATCTGCTCTTGTATGATAACTCCATGGAATCCAGAAATAGTCAGCAGAAGACTAATGGGTCTTCTGCTGCCAGCCATTGGCTTTCAAAGAACTCCCATGTGGCCATCCTGTTTCCCTGCTTCTGGCAAAGTCCCAACCTTTGTTCTTCGTTGGTACCAAGGTAGAGCACAGACTGAAAGTCCAATCCACATACTTTTTATTCGAGCATCCTTTCTGAAGGCTTCTGTGCCATTGAGATCAGCCCTATATCACTAATAGGAAACTGGCTTCAGTGTGATCATCATTGCTTTGATGCTATTGTTATATTGGGTTTTGAACCTTATGCTCTGTATGCTGCCTTGAGTTGAATAACAGTTAGGAGCAGTGGTGGGATTCAAATAATTTAATAACCAGTTCTCTGTCCTAATGACCAGCTGGGTAGGCGTAGCTTGGTGGTCATGTGACCGTGTGGGTGTGGCCAACTCAATATCACTCACATCGATGGGCACTTCACCTTATTATTACAATGTAATAAGGGTTAACCAGAGAGGCAGTTTCTATAAGCAGGACAATAAAGATTAGGCTAGAAACACCACCAGAATGTTTCCTTCCTGACTTCCTTACAAGATTAACCCTGTAAAGTGGAAAAAAACAAAATAGAATTTCTTCCAACAACAGGTTCTTTGAACTGCTTAGAAAGTTAACAACTGGTTCTCCCGAATAGGTGCGAACTGGCTGAATCCCACCACTGGTTAGGAGGCTAAATAGGTAGTCCTTGACTTACAACAGTTCATTTAGTGATTGTCCAAAATTTCAAGGACACTGAAAAAAATGACTTATGACTGTTTTCACAGTTATGACCTCTGCAGCATCCCCATGATCATGTGATCAAAATTCAGATGCTTGGCAACTGATTCATATTTATGAACATTGTTGTGTCCCAAGGTCATGTGGTCACCTATTGCAACCTTCTGATAAGCAAAGTCAATGGGGAACTCAGATGCACTTAACAACCATCTTACTAACTTAACAGATGCAATGATTCACTTAACAACTTTGGCAAGAAAGGTCGTAAAATGGGGCAAAACTCACTTAACAACAGAAATTTTGGTCTCAACTGTGGTCGTAAGTCGAGGACTACCTGTACAAGTCGTCATGAATGTTATTATATAGTGCGGTGTTTTTCAAACTCATCAACTTTAAAATAGGTGGACTTCAACTTCCATGTTGGCTGGGGATTCTGGGAGTTGAAATGCACCCATTTTAAAATTGCCAAAATTGAGAAACACTTATGTGGTATATAAACCTTGGTAATGCTGATTTACACAGAGCAATAGCAATAGCACTTAGACTTATATACCGTTTCACAGTGCGTTACAGTCCTCTCTAAGCAATTTACAGAGTTAGCATATTGCCCCCAACAATCTGGATCCTCATTTTACCCACCTGGGAAGGATGGAAGGCTGAGTCAACTTTGATCCTGGTGAGATTCGAACTGCCAAATTGCAGGCAGCTGGTAGTCAGCAGAAGTAGCCTGCAGTACTGCATTCTAACCACTGCGTCACCACGGCTCATTATAATCTAAATCTCAAAAAGAAGATATTCTTAAACAATATTTACTTGATTACAATTTTATATTGTACCATTGTTCACTGAAGGGAGATGTGGAAGGAAAGATGGGTTATAAACGTATTATTGAATGCATTCAGATTGATAGCTATAATTAGACTGCAGGTATGTGGATAATTATTGCCTTCAACAGTTTAATGAATTACAGCATCGGTTTGATACCAGTTTGTAGGAAGTAATAAACATATGGTAATTGAAATCCTTCAACAAGCTGTTTTCTTTTCCATTTCATTTTTGAAACCTGTTTTAATCGTTTTCCCCTTCCGTTGTTTTTTTTACCTGGAAGACAAAAAAATTTTTTTCCCCACTCAGCTTTCATTGAAAAGGAGATTTTAGTTCCATCAAACATTTGCAAGCATGCATACACAGGTACACATGCAGAGATGATACAAGGTGTATTTTCTATGCCTTCTATGCCAAAGAACATGGAAATGATGGTGGACTGTGGTTTAATTTTAAGATAACCTTCTCATGGGTCTGAGTTATTTTCCAGGAATTCCAGAATGCATTAAATTTCTCTTCTGAGGCTGGAGAGAAACCTACAGGACTGAAAAAGCAAAACCTAAACCTTGATTTAATACTCCCTTTCGATCCCATATCTTGTCCCACAAATTCCAAGACTAGTGAATTCTTCACTAGTCTTGGAATTTCTGATGGGAGAAAGTTACCTTATTTTAAATCAGTGAATGGGGAAGGAGGGATAAAAAGATTCAATTTAGAGGTTTAATTCCATGGGATTCAATCATCGGTGTCATTGGATGATTGAATGCTTTTGCAAAAATGCAAAAGTTTTCAACTTTCAAGTACAAAACGCAAGTTTTCGAAACCCATGATTTGAAGTGAGTTTATGTTCTGAATCAGATTGCTTGACTGTTTTTTAGGAAGTTATTTGGAAGGTTCATTTCGATTAATCAAACTGATGATTTGAATTACTTTGAGGATGATTCACAAAGCTTTCCCAGCTTCATGCTGCAACCCAGAAGCAGAACAGTGTAAGTAGTCTTTGACTTACAACAGTTCCTTTAGTGACCTTTTGAAGTTACAACAGCACAGACGAAAAGTGAAAAGTGACCATTTTCACACTTACGACCACTGCAGCATTCCTAATGGTCATGCAGTCAAAATTCAGATGCTTGGCAACTGACTCGTATTTATGATGGTTGCAGTGCCCCAGGGTCATGTGGTCACCTTTTGTAAACTTCTGACAAGCGAAGTCAACGCGGAGGCCAGATTCATTTAACAACCATGTTACTAACTTAACAACTGTGGTGATTCACTTAACTGAGGCAAGAAAGGTTGTAAAATGGGGCAGAGTTCATTTAATGAATGTCTCACTTAGCAACAGAAATTTTGGGCTCAGTTGTAGTCATAAGTTAAGGACTACTGGCAATGTCTAGAAAATCAGAACCAAATCTTTTTGGAGTTGTCACCACTTTTTCCCTTCTCTGCATCTCTTTTCCAAGCACTTCCCCACAATAACAGACTTGTGATGTAGCAGTGTTGTAGGACATGGTGGCTCAGTGGCTAAAATGCTGAGTTTGTCGATTGAAAGATCGGCAGATCAGTGGTTCGAGTCCCTAGTGCCGCAAAGCAGGGTGAGCTCCCATTACTTGTCCCAGCTTCTGCGAATCTAGCAGTTCGAAAGCACATAAAAAATACAAGTAGAAAAATAGGGACCACCTCTGGTGGGAAGGTAACAGCGTTCTGTGCGCCTTTAGCATTTAGTCATGCTGGCCACATGACCACGGAGACGTCTTCCGACAGCGCTGGCTCTTTGGCTTTGAAACGGAGATGAGCACCACACCCTAGAGTCGGGAACGACTAACACATATGTGCGAGGGGAACCTTTACCTTTACCTTTTGGAGTTTCAGAATCATTCAAAAGGCCCATGAAATTTGTATTGGCAGCCTCCTTACGATTTGAACCCTGTATTTAGCCAATTCCAGTGCCCCTAGACAACAAGATTTGCTGTCTTTTTTTTTTTTTACTGTATATAAACTGTACACCAGGTTTGGCACCTTTCTAAGCATAGCCATGCTTCCTATCAGGGGTGAAATCTACTTACCTTCCTTACTGGTTTGGAAGTGCATGCATGCGCATGACATGCGTACGCAGACCTTCTGCGCATGTGCAAAACCTTCCGTGCATGCACAACCTTCCGTGCATATACAAAACCTTCTTTGCATGCACAGAAGGTAAAAAAATACATTACTTACTGGTTAAAACCAGGAAGTAATGACACCTGGGCAGGTGGGTGGAGCTTTGCTCCACCATCGCTACCGGATTGCCAAACCACCGGCCAAGATCGCTACTGGACCGGGCAATCCAGTCTGATCCAGGGGCATTTCACCCCTGCTTCCTATCAAACCAACAAGTGTAATTGGTTGACACGACCATATCTGAGGTTCAAAAAAAGGAGGAGGAGGAGGAGGAGGAGGAAAAAAAAGGGGTGAGTCAACTATTTGGTACCCTGAAGAACTTGGTTGCAAAGGACCAATCCAGGCTGCATCAGGTTTTTCATTGGCATTCACCACCACTGCTAGAGCATGAATGCAAGAAAAAAAAATGACACTAGAGATGGCACAGAAAAACGCTAAGAGGTGAGACCAGGAAATTAGTTTTGCTGCAGAGTCTTTTCTTTACAGACTTCCAGGTAGCTAAAATATCTTCCGATGGTGGTGGTGGGCTCGACAGGGACCAGAAGAAAGAGAGGAGGATGCTTCCCTGGTGTGGTTTTTGCAAATAGAGTGTCTCTGCAGCCTGTAGTGACCGATATATACAATACAGCATATGCACAGTTCCGTGCTTCTAGAGATATGCTATTAAAGTGACAGCAAAACACCAAAAGTTACAGCATCGTTGCAGAGTCTATCTGTCCCTGCAATATTTTTTATTATTATTAATCTTAATTTTTAAAATTAATTTTAAAAAATAGATCACATCATAAAGTTTCATCCATGAAAGCTATGTGCCCTGACGCTTGTAACGGACATAAGACACTGACTTCATTGTTCGGAGATGAAAATGCATTTTTTACGTGATAATGCGGGAAGCAATCACACGGAAGACTGAGTTTTTTCAGATCAGATCAGAAATGCATTTTTGTACATGGTCGGGATCGAATCTCTCCAGCACTTCAGATGATCACACAGTTGGAAAGATTCGCCTGCTAAACAGTACCTTGCATGTGGAAAGCTGATGGTGAAAAAAGGAATGCAGATAAAATGCTCTGACAATTCTTCAATGTACAGGAAGCGTACATGTATATATGACAAGTTTTAAAATCTAATAAGAAGGCTTGATGTATATGGAGATTCTCAGTCATCCAGGTCATGGTTCTCTCAAAGGTACTTTTTCAAGAGGCAACTGGACTTTCTGATTTTTCTTTGAAGATGTTTTGCTTCTTGTCCAAGAAGCTTCTTCAGCTCTGACTGATGGTGGGGGAAATGGAAAGATTTATATTCTTCAAAGAAAAATGGGAAAGTCCAGTTGCCTCTTGAAAAAGCGTCTTTGAGACAACCATGACCTGGATGACTGAGAATCTCCATAGATATTTAGCAATGCATTTTGGGATGAACTCCCTTCTAATGGTGCAGGAGCATGCACGGATTTCCAGAAAAAATTGCAGACTACAGGAACCATTTGCAAATGGTTGCAAATGATCAGCTGTCAGCATTGAGAAAGAATGCAAATGATCAGCTGTCAGCAAGGAGTATAAATCCTTCCATTTCCCCACCATCCAGTCAGAGTTGAAGAAGCTTCTTGGATGAGAAACAAAATATCTTCAAAGAAAAAACCAGAAAGTCCAGTTGCCTCTTGGAAAAAATACCTTTGGGATAATAAGGCTTATAAAATTGCATGTCATATGTTGCATGACTTCATTTCAATACAGAAGTGTTTATTCTTTCTCAGAATACTGCGAAGGCAGAAAATTTTGAACTGTTTTAAAAAATGAGCTTCTCCAAAAAAATCAAACTCATTAATTTATGGAACTATGGACTGCCACAAGATATGGTAATTTTAAATTATTTTTAGTCCATTCATTAATGACTGCTAATAACCATAAGCTGGTTATTACATGTATAACTGAGTAATGGGTGGCATATGAATATCTGAAATTAGTTAAGTGTGGAATTAGGAGAGCCAGCTTTAATCTCAATGGGCCACAGATGTATTTGGAGTTTATACTGCCCTCTGTGAGCCAACTGAGATTTCCAAACCGCTACATCTAGTCAAAAGAGAGCTGGTTTTACTACTAGTCTTGAGCTGTGCGTAAAGAGCCGTGGTGATGCAGTGGTTAGGATGCAGTATTGCAGGCTAATTCTGACGACTGCCAGCAGTTTGATCCTGACTAGTTCAAGGTTGACTCAACCTTCCATCCTTCCAAGGTTGGTAAAATGAGAACCCAGATTGTTGGGGGCAATAGGCTTAGAGAGGGCTCTAATGCAGTTCGAAGTGGTATATAATTCTAAGTGCTATTGCTAGTCTTCCAAGAAAAAGAATTAGAGGTGCAAAATAAATCGTAGGTAATGTTTAAGGTTTTTATTTATTTAGTGTATGGCATCTACAGAGGTCATGCAATCACTGATGTAAAAATTTAGTTTAAATAAAATGACATACACCCACACACCCACACACACCATGTTTCCCTGAAAATAAGACCTGTCTTATATTTTTTTGAACCCTGAAATAAGCGCTTGGCCTTATTGACATGCACTCAAAAACCCAATTGGGCTTATTATCAGGGGATGTCTTATTTTTTTGGGAAAAGGGTATGTATGTATGTATGTATGTTTGTTTGTATGTATGTATATGTGGACAATACAATATAGGAGACTATATATTAAATTAAAATAAAACCATAATAAGATCACCATGATAAGGAGGCATAGAATTTCAACAGGATAGATGTTATAATTCAATATCTAAAGAAGCTGACCATCTAACTGCTTTTGGTATGGCTGTAGTGAGATCATCCCAGGTTCCTTGAATTTTCCTGAGGAGACATTGTTGAACTATATGTGTTCTAGTTTGTTTTGGGGCACCACAGTTGCATTACAGGCTCTTGGCCATTCACCATTTAAAGAGCTTTGCCTTAGTTCTAGTATGGCCTTCCCTGATTCTATTCAGATGGCTTCATATTTTGTGGGGCAGATGCATTCCTGAAAGTGGTTTTGTTGGGTTGATGGTTTGATGGTCAAGCTGAAGGAAACTATTCCATATCATAAAGTAACAAGCTTTCTGAAGAACATGTTAAAAAACCGATATGTCGCGGTTTCTGTAGGAGGCACCGCTAGTAAATCTTTTTCCATTAAGAATGACTTGCCACACGGATCGGTTCTAGCCCCCCTCCTATTTAATCTACATACTAACTAGTGGTTTATCAGAAACCAATTCTGAAAAATGTTTTGGGTAATATAAGGAAAAATAATTAAGCATAGGGTGAACACAATTTTTGTTTTTGAAATAGCCCCACTTTTGGAGGGTAGTCCCTGGAACATAATTCAGACCTTGTTCCAAGTAACTCCTCACATCATCTGTAAAGGATTTGGTCTTTGATTTTCATATCACTTTGTTTCACTGTTCCGCAAATTGATCTTGCTATATTTTCCTACTGTAGGAAATTAGAGAACATGATCATCTGTGCAACCTGATCTAGGAACATGTGATTTCTCTTGCTCAGAATAAAAATTTGCAATACACTTGTCTTTGGTGTATGTATCCTAATAAAATTACAATAAAAAAGTCCTTATAGAAATGCAATTTATTTTTTTTTAATATACAGGGAAATATAAAAAAGAGGTTGTTACTATACAGTGATAATAAAACAATGGAATTCATGGAGAAGATAAAAATTCAATCACCTGGAATGTCAGAAAAGGTTTGAAAATGTATTCTTACGCATAAAGATTGAATTCTAAATCTTAGAGGTTTTTTTTTAAATTGCTCATTAAGACTGCATTTCTGAGGCCCAGTTTTAGAGGCCTTTTCAGATTAGTAATTTATTATTAACACTAAAAGTACTAAAATCAAACCATAATTAATCATCCTTGCTAACAAATCACGGTTTATGTTAACTACATTATACCTTCCTTGCATATAATGCCAAACGAGAGTGTCAAATGAAGAATGTTATAAATGATAATAAAATCTTGATTTAATGGCTCAGTGTAAAAGGTATCTTGTTAAATCCAAATTTGCATAATTTGTGTCAATTTATGCCATTTGTATCATCCTCACTATAGATAAAATTGCATCATTTGCAGTAAAATCTGGATTTAACAGACACCCACAATTTAATGGACATAACATTCAGTACAGAATACTTGTAGAGTAACCCTTTTTTAATGGCTGAGCAATTTTTGGATGAAAATGTTGCTAAACCATTAAAAAAGACTTACTATACTAGTATTCTGTACGAGTGTTAAATACAATTGCATGTATTCAATAGGAATAATTAGTTTATTTATTCTCAGTATATCCATTTTGCCTCGATCAAGGTTAACTTCACACACATCTATTTTCGCAAGTTTAGGAATTCTATGGCTTCCATGGGGTAATATAGATGAAAGGTGAGTGTCATCAGAATGTGAGATTATGTAGATAGCAGCTAAACACATTGAGTTTGTCAGAAAGCTGACATCCCGGGTTCGAGACCTGAGCATTGTGCGACAGGGTGAGCTCCCGTCACTTGCCCCAGCTCCTGCCAACCTAGCATTTGAAAGCATGCAAATGCGAGTAGAAAAATACCACTTTGGTGGCAAAGTAACAGCGTTCCGTGTGCCTCGGTGTATAGTCATGCTGGCCATATGATACAGTGGTGGATTTCAAATTTTTTTACTACCAGTTCTGTGGGTGTGGCTTGGTGGATGTGGCATGGCTTGGTGGGCGTGGCAGGGGAAGGATACTGTAAAATCTCCATTCCATCCCCAATCCAGGGGAAGGTTACTGCAAAATCCCCATTTCCTCCCGATTAGCTGGGAATTGGGAGGGAGAGAATAGATGGTGGTGGGTCCAGTCAGAATTTTTACTACCGGTTCTCTGAACTACTCAAAATTTCCGCTACCGGTTCTCCAGAACTGGTCAGAACCTGCTGAAACCCACCTCTGACATGACCACAGAAATATCTTTGGATAATGTTGGCTCCCTCAGCTAAGGGATAGTGATGAGCACTGCCCCCTAGAGTTGGATAAGATTGAACAGGGTAAACCTTTACCTTTATCTTTACAGAGACAAGGTAACACTTTGCAGAAATATACAAAGCTGTGAATAGAACAGAATTAGAACTAATCTCTTTTTAGTATAACTTTATTAATTTTTTCAAGTACAAAGCTTACAGGAAACTAATAGTCAAGTGAGAATCAAATTCAGAAGATAGAGAAAAATAGAAGATAGAGGTGAAATAAAATTTAAAAAATATAGTAAGAAACAAAGATATATAAAAAAGAATAACTTTTGACTTCCTTTACAGTAGATATAAATAAAACCCGACTTTAACTCTTGCTGTACCATTACAACATAATCTCCAGTTTTTAATAATCTAAAACTATTACTCATAGTCAAATTCATATGTCATAGCTTCATTTTTTCTGTTTTCTGTTCTGTTATGTAAAAGTGGTATTGATATTAAATTTAGCCAATGTCCTTTCTCTAATCAGATCCATCCATTTCACCATCCCATATGGCTCCATCAGCTCTCCAACCTCTCTTCCTTTGTAGGTATTGTCAAATCCTTCCAGTGTTGGGCATCTAGAGGTTCTGTTATCATTATCATATACAGTATAAGAACAAAATACTGTGCAGTTTTTCCAAATTGTTGTCCATCAACCCTAACAAAAATGTCTCTGGTTGGAATTGTATATTGACTTTCACAATCTTTTGAATTAATATATGTATTCCAATTTAGTTTAGTCTTTTCACTACTATTCCACCAAAAGCAGCAAAAAGTCCTTTCTCGGTACTCAACCTCTCAGTGTAATCTTAAGGAGAAAAAAAAAGCCCAACCCCAAAATCATTTTTTTAAGATCAACCAAAATAGAAAGGAACTAATTTTTATGGGATCAAAAGCAATTAAAATTCCCGAAGAACCAATCAAGCTGCACTTTCCAATTTATTCTCTAGCTTAAATCATCCACCAGAATGACCAGACCTGTTTCCTTCCTATGTTAATTTAAAGAAACAGTGGAATTTTTTTCCCATGGGATTATTCCCCCCACCTCCCCCCATTCTTCTAATCTTTCTATTAATACTTCTATTAATACCTCCATTTTCTATATTGATAGTACTTGGAGAAGGGGAAATCATTATTTGTGGAATAATGTCCAATATGTTTGCATTGCATGTATCTTCTGCATATTGCCCATCATGCTGTAATTCACTACAATATTCAATATTTTTTATTTTGTTTGAGAAATAAATAGATCTATCTATCTATCTATCTATCTATCTATCTATCTATCTATCTATCTATCTATCTATCTATCTATCTATCTATCTATTATGTTTCCCCCAAAATAAGACATCCCCTCATAATAAGCCCAATCGGGCTTTTGAGCACATGGCAATAAGGCCAAGCATTTATTCCAGGGTTCAAAAAAAATATAAGACAGGGTCTTATTTTCAGGGAAACATGGTATCTATCTATCTATCTATCTATCTATCTATCTATCTATCTATCTATCTATCTATCTATTTATCTATCTATCATCTATCACTTGTGACTGCATGACTGTAACTTGTTATCCTTGCAATTTATACTGATATTGATTATTTCCTAGTATGATTTGATTGCTTATTGTACCGTATGACTGTCACTGGGTGTTGTGCCTTGTGATTCTTGTCGAGTGTATCTTGTTTTTTTATGTACACTGAGAGCATATGCACTAAAGACAAATTCCTTATGTCCAATCACACTTTGCCAATAAAGAATTCTATCCTATCCTATCCCATCCCGTCCCGTCCCATCCCATCCCATCCCATCCCATCCCATCCCATCCCATCCCATCCCTCCGTCTATCTATCTATCTGTCTGTCTGTCTGTCTATCTATCTATCTATCTATCTATCTATCTATCTATCTATCTATCTATCTATCTATCTATCTATCTATCTAGTTAGCTAGCTATAGGTATTTATCGGTATCTATCTATCATATCCATTTATCAACTTATCTACCATCCATCCATCCATCCATCCATCCATCCATCCATCCATCCATCCATCTCATTAATATTTTGATAAAGAATTGTGATAGGATTTGGGCTGCCCATATGCAAAAGCAATAGAACAGTTCAATAACCATTTTGATATCAAATTGGAACACAATAGATGATAAATTTTGCTCCTAAATTTATATCTCCTGCCCCTCTTCTGTAATAACTAGTTAAATGGATTTCATGCAGCAGCTAACAAGGGTTGCCAAAAGTAGATTGGCTTAACAGTAACCTGAAGGCAAGCACTATATTAGGACTAATGTGAAGGAATGAATTGTCCCAATTAACTAGCCTAGTAGTTAATTAACTACCCTGGAATCTGAATGCCAAATTGAGTGAAATATCTCACTAAACAGAAGGGCTTGAATTATCTATTAGAAGATAACATTGAATAGACTTTGAACCTGACCAGCCCCAATTTAATATTACTTTCTGAAGCAGAATTAGTTTTATTTTTGAAATCTCAGTGGCATTTCAAGATCATACACTAAGTTGTTATTGTGTATAGATTGCAAAGTTTATTGAAGCCCATCATAACTATCTCCTAAGAGATAAGCTAGCAGCTCTCTTCTTTCTCAGAGCAGAGGGGGAAAAAAACAGCCTTGATTGCTCTTGTGTCTTTTCCTGTTGTCAAAAAATGCAAGAAAACCTGTTGACACTTTTCATGGCATAAATAAAAAGATTATCACCTGAGAGGATAAGCACATCAAGTTATAGTGAAATGCTCGGCTGCCAAAAGAACTTGCCACCCCATACTCCTTTGATAGACATTTTTATATATATATATATATATATATATATATATATATATATATATATATATATATATATATATATATATATATATATATATATATATATATATATCTGTATATTAAAAACTTCCCAGATCTCACCTTCTGTTCTCTCTAACAATAAAGGGTTGGAGTTAAAAAGCCACACATTGAAAAAAATAAGACATGATGATGATGGTCCTTTTTCCAGATCAGGAAATCTGTTGGGAAATCTGGAAAAAAAAAGTGATCTGCTTCTGTGCTGCTACAATAGATTTTCCTTCTTCAATGTCCATGATTCATAAGATCATTAGTGATCTTGGGGTCCTGAAGCTAATGGCTGCCTAGGTTAACAGCTCTCCATGTTATCTCAGCCTTTCAACTTCTCCCGCCCATCATTAGCTGCCAGGAAATGCCTGACTCAGAGGTTATTATTGTTTAAATATCGCCTCCAAAAGCTTTTTATTACCTGCAATACATTTTGCTTTTGTGCTGCATTAGCAAGCCAAAGTATTAATATAATTAGCAATACAACAAATCAGGGAAAGGAGATTTTCAAGACGTTCACAGGTCCTTAACAGCACATTTCTGTTCCTGGAGATCCATGCTTTTGGATGACTTCTTGAGGATACCCCAAAGTCTGGGTGATGGACACACCAATCCGTACCCCTAAATACAAACAGTCCTTGACTTGCGACCACAATTGGGCCCAAATTTTTTGTTGCTAAGCGAGACAGTTGCTAAGTGAATTTTGCTTCGTTTTACAACCTTTCTTGTCACAAGTCTTTGACAGGATAGTGGGGAATGGAAGGATTTATATTCCTTGCAGACAGCTGGTCCTTTGCATCCTTTTAGAGGGTCATTGAAGCACTTAGAAGTTGATCTGTGCTCTCAGGGTCATCCTGTTAGAGCTGAAGAAGCTTCTTGGATGAGAAGCAAAACATCTTCAAAAGAAAAAACAAAAAAGTCCAGTTGCCTCCTTAAAAAGCACCTTTGGGACAACCATGACCTGGATGGCTGAGAATCTCTATAGACGTTTAGCTATACAATTTGGGATGAACACCCTTTGAATGGTGTGGGAGTAGGAATGGATTTCCAGAGGAAAAATTGCAGACTACAGGAATCAGGAGCACTACTCACGTGACCCTGAGGATACAGATAAATCTCCAAGTGCTTCAATGACCCTCCTCCAAAAGGATGCAGATTACCAGCTGTCTGAACCAAATATAAATCCTTCCATTCTCCACTATCCTGTCAGAGCTGAAGAAGCTTCTTGGATGAGAAGTGAAATGTCTTCAAAGAAAAACAAGAAAGTCCAGTTGCCTCTGAAAAAGCACCTTTGGGACTTTCTTGCCTGAGTTGTTAAGTGAATCACTGCAGTAGTTAAATTAGTAGCACCACTGGTAAGCGAATGTGTCTTCCCCATTGACTTGGCTTCTCAGAAGGTCGCAAAAAGGGATCCCATAATACCACAATCATCATAATATGAATCGGTTGCCACACTTCTGAATTGTGACCATGGGGATGCTGCAACCATTGTTCAGGGTGAAAAACATTCATAACTCACTTTTTTTCAGTGCCGTTGTTAACTTCAAATGGTCACTAAATGAATTGCTGTAAGTTGAAGACTACGTTAGTCCAAATTGTTTCCCTTTATGTGTTGCTTCTCTGCTGTGCAGTTTCACTGCTTTTGTCACTGCACCTCAAAGAGAATAAATCCATAGAACCTAGCACCATATGCGTAGCCATTGTGAATCTGGCTAAACCCAATCTTAATCAAGGATTTTTTCCCCCTTGTAATAGCTAGTCAGATCCTGGCAAACTGGATATGGAAAGATACCTGTTTCCTGCAGTATAGTTTAGTATACTACCTCCATCCCAGAGATAATAGGATCCAGTAGGACTTTTCTTCAAGACTGATAGTCCTTGAGAAACTTGTTCTCTATGAAATTATCCTGTTCTTTTGAAAGAAATCTAAATTAGTGGCCTTCTTGAGATCATGGGATAAAGAGAGTCATAGGTTAATTAAAAGCTTTGTAAAGAAATGAAGAGGAAGAAGAACATTGTAGAAATGGAAAAGGAGCAGGAAAGGACAATCCAAATGATTAACTGAATTCAGAAGCTTCTCTATAAGGTTAGCCACAGAGTTTAGATTATTTTAGCCTGGGCAATATGTAGTCCTCAAGTCTGCCTCAGACCAAAAGATAATTTAGTCTTGAAATAATGTCGCAAGAACATTTATAAGGCTCTGCCATTTTTTTTAGGCTGAATGCATGAATCTTGGGGGCTGTATGATAAAAAGCCAAGCTAAGTTATTGATGGATCAGAAATGGGGGGGGGGGGGAAGAGAGAGAGAAATAAAAATCAGGACTAATATAAAGAACTTTCACGCATCAATAATAAGTTGGGCCAGTGGTTTGTCAAAGGAGGATGTTCCTTATATTCCTTATTCTTTCTTTTCTTCAGAAACACAAAGAGCAAAGGATTCTAATAAATTTATTCTTTTTTTTCTGTTTCTGATGTTTTTCTGTTACAAAAAAGGCATTATTGACCCATAAGATAGAGAAATCAGGGAATCATATAGTCTGCAAAAATTGAGAGGGAGGGAGGGAGAGAGGGGAAGAGAGAGAGAGAGAGAGAATTTAAAATCAGATGCTGGAAGGATTCACTTCTTAATGCTTGCTCTTGAGTAGCTCATGACTTACTGTACTTTTCCTCTATTACCTGCTAGGGAATTCACTTTTATATGGTTTCTGAAAAGAATCACAAACACATAGACACCATTCTGCTTCTGTCTATTAACTTGTGTATTAGATTGTGTCTATAGCAATTACACAACTGGGCTTTTTAGGACCAGCTCTGTAGTCTCTAGTAAAGGGGAGTTGCATTTCCTGTGTTTCAGAATTCTTCATTCAGAGCTCTGCATGAGATTTTGATCTACGTAGGTTTTGTAACATAATGTGTGGTGAGTGATTAGATATTTTTTTCCCCCTGAGCTTCGTGAATAGCAAAACAAGGCCTGTTTATAAGGACTGAAGGAGGCTACAGTTTAAAACATCAGATTGTACCCTCTGGGAATATCAAGTCGTTTTGGGTGAGTCTACTAGACTCAGATGAATGCCTTTGCATGATGTATATGTTTTACTCCAGAAGTTATTCCCTGAATTTACTGTAATTTTGTGAGTGGCTTATCATAAATTAGTCACATATTCCCCCTCCCATTTGAGAAAATATCCTATACGGAGAAATGGATTATATTCTCTGAATTTACTGTAATTTTTTGAGTGGCTTATCATAAATTAGTCACATATGGCCCTCCAGTTAGATAAAATATCATATAACAAGAAATGAGATTCTCCTCCAAGGTTGCTCTCCGAAGTATCAAAAACATATCAAAAAATTAAAGAATTTTAAAAAAAAAAATGTGAGGAGAAGTTTAGGTAAAATAATGATTACTTCTTAGGTGCATGTTCCTGAGTCCCAAATGGTAAGAAGAAAACCACAAAGTGGAGGGAGGAAGGGAAGGGGAGGGTATTTATTTGTTGCTAATTTTATGGTCTGTGGACCTGGCAGTGGAGTCAGACAGTGAGGATGCTGGGGAGGACAATGGACCAGTCCTGGAGTCAGGGGAAGGCCCAGACGAGGGCTCTGCATTGGAAGCAGAGATGGAGCCAGGGCCATCTGGGAGCGATGCATGAACTCCGGAGCCTCCAGAGGCAGACAGCAGAGAGGCAGAGGAACAGGAGGAAAGAAACTGCCAAAAGGCAAGAGCAGCTGAAGCACTGCCAAAAGGCAAGAGCAGCTGAAGCAAAAAGGACGACTTGGGAGTAAGGGCAGATGATTGGTCACTCCCATAAGGCTTAAAAGAGCAGCAATGAGCCATTGGGTTCTTTGTAGAAAAGTAACATTGATTCCAGTGCTTCTTGTCAGTGTCTCTTGAACTGTGTGGGTTTTTTGCCAAGAAAAGCCTTTGGCAGGTTGCCAAAGACATCAGAGGTTGGTGATAAGGCCGTAGGACTGGTTATGAAGAATTTGTTTTGGATTAAACTGAGAATGAATTAATTCTCAGCTGTTTTAATAAAATAAATCTGTTCAGGACTGAATTGTGTTTGCCTCAAGGAAAAAAGTCCAGTTGATTTTTGAAGGAAAAAAGCACCATTGAGACAAGAGAATCTCCACAGACATCAATGCTTTTTATTTTCTTTCTATCGTACATTTTTTTCTCGTTCCATTTCTCTCCCCTGTTTTCCCATTATTTTCATTTTTCTTTCTATTTCTGTACTTTATATTTTGATAAACCAATAAAAATGTTGCAATATTTTAAAAAAGCAATAATCATATCCGGAGCTGTTCAAATTTCAGCTTGGAAAAATGATATAATAGGAATTCTACTTATCACTTTAGGGAATAGTATTAAAATGTATCCACTTTTCTGGAAATTTATTTAGGGTTACTGGATCTCTACTGCAAAAATATGGATAACCATTAGATAGCAGCAAGAAAGATATCTACAAATCTAACTCCATGCTGTCACCTAGTGGTCATTCACATCTTTGCAATTTTGGATCCGGTAGCCCTAAGATTATTAGCAAGTTTATAGAATTGAGGCCTTTGAACCTGGAGTGCAAGGCGATTAAACCGGTCAGTTCTAGAGGAGATCAACCCTGACTGCTCTTTAGAAGGCCAGATCCTGCAGATGAAACTCAAATATTTTGATCACCTAATGAGAAGGAAGGACTGGAGAAGAGCCTAATGCTGGGAAAGATTGAGGGCAAAAGAAGAACGGGACAACAGAGAATGAGGTCGTGATGGGTCGGACATGACTTCACAACTAACAGCAACAAAATTTAAGGAAAACTAGCACAGGATGAAATACAATTCATATAGCTTGTTAGACTGCTTAGTGGTTAGATTTGCTGAAATGCATTTCTGGCTGTTTGGCCTTCTTTCCTTTTTGCTGGTTCTTAGTAAGACAACAATCCATTTTAAGTATGTTTGCTTCATCATATTTTCTTCCATATTTCATTATAATTGAGCAGGTTAATTATTTGTTCCCCCGCAGGCCATTGATTTCCCTCCCAGTTCATCAGCGCATCCACCCTCAATTAATTTACAGAAATGCATTCCCAGTCTGTATTTCATTTCTTCTAGGCTTCCAAAGGCTGCTAAAAGCTCCACGTTATGCCAACGGCAAGGAGCTTTGCATATCTTGATAAAAGGTAGTACAAATGAGACAGAGCATTTGTCTTAAGCAAGGTTTTCTGAATTAGACACTGGAGGTGAGAGGAAAGTTCATTGTAAGAAGCTACTGTAGAAAAGATTGGAATTTCTCACCAACTTAATTTAATTGATCGGGACAGAAGAAATCAAGGAAATCCTTTAGAAAGTGAAATCAAAGAATCTATTTTAAGAATCTTGTTCTGGTCAGCAAGCACTCCAACTATCAAAACTTATTTCCATGCATCAGTTGATTTTGAGTGTGTGCTATGCGCCCAAGTACAATTTTCAGCAGAAATTTGGGCTGACAACTTGATGTGATTGCATTGTTGAGCTTTATTGCATGCGCTGTAGAATGTATGTGCCATGTCCGCATTGGAACCTGAATCTGTGGGGGAAGACAAGCTGGAATTGGCTTCAGAGGAAAATGGGGAAGTGCAGGGCCAGTCAGGTCAGGGCCTTTCAAGATTAGGATTTGTAGGTAGGGAGGAACAGGGACAGGATGACCAAGAGAGGCTAAGCAGTGAACATGAGAGACAGAGCTCAGGTGATGAGCAAAGACCACTCCCTCCTGATCTGAGAGCATGGAGAGTGGAGAGAAGGCGAGAACAGCACAGACTGAACAGGCTACTCAGGAGAAGAGTGCCCCACCCTTCTTCACAAGGCACACCCGGGGAATGAGACTTAAGGAGACGCTGTGGGAAGGGGCATTTGTCAGGAACAAACACTGAATTCCTGAAGTGTTGAGTACCAACGTTTAAACTTTCCTGGATGCTTTACATTCTTTCTGGACTAATTACCTGGATCCTTTGCTTCCTGAACTCCTTGATTTGCCCTGCTGGATGTATTGTGCATCCATGGTATACACAGCACTGGGCTGGACTATTTGCAGCCAGAGGCTGCTTGAGGTGTGTGTGGGTGTTTGACATCACTTTGCTCTGGGATTTGCCAGAAACGTGGGAGCATTTGGGGAAACTTGGAGCAATAAAGGAGAGATTTGAACTGCCAGCTGCCTGTGTTATCTCTGTGTTGTGCCCCGGGTCATCACAGTATGTAACTGCATTTATAATGAAAGGATGCCTATGACCTTTCTACAGGTAGTCTTCAACTAACAACCATTACTTTAGTGACTGTTCAAAGTTTCAACGGCACTCAGAAGAATGATTTACAACCAAGTTCATGTATGTATGGCTGTCTCAGCATCCCCACGATTATGTGATCAAAATTCTGGCACTTGGCAATGGGCATGTATTAACAATGGTTGCAGCATCCTGGGTCATGTGATAGCCATTTGTGACCTTCCCAGCTTTCTTTCAACAAGCAAAGTCAATAGGGGAGCCAGATTTGCTTCATGTTCACATCACTCACTTAACTGTAGTGAATCACTTAACAACCATGGCAAAAAGAAGGTCATAAAATTGGGTGCAACTCAATTAACAACTGCCTTGCTTAGCAACTGAAATTCTGGTCTCATTTTGACCATATGTAGCACACCTGTATATGTGCTACATATGTAGTGATCATTTTTGTGAAGCCTTCTATGTAACTTAGTGCTTTCAGTGACAAGTCTTTCTGCTTATGAAATAATCCAGTCTTTCCTAATTTGGTGGCCTTAAACTATGCTTGTCTATAGTTCTCTGGAAATTGGGAAAAGCTAGTATTCTTATGAGGATTTTTTTTTCATTACCCTCTTTTCTTTGAGGAGAATGTCAGAATGAGGTTGTAGTGCAACTGTTTTAATAACCAGTGTACTCTTGTTCCTTCTTTTTTGGCTGAAACAAATTAGGCCTTTAAAAGGATTTCTCTCACCACAAATAACTGTTGAACAGCATGCTCTGTGGGATTTGATAAGCCCAAGTTAAGTAATAAACTGAGTAATACCTAGCATTTAAACCACATAAGATAAATGTAAGTTCCCAGGCTTAAACTAGAAAGCATTAAAATCTGGGCAATAATTATTGTACTGCAAGCCATTCATTGTACATTATGAGAACACCGAAAGACATAGTTTCACCAGAATTCAGGTGTGTAAAAATGAATCTATTGTCCCATTCCACAGCAAGATCTAGGGCGACTCCCTGAAGCCAGCTTGCCATGGACCAGCTTGCCACGGGACAAGAGTTACATTAATATTGAAGACATGGCGGAATGGAATCATTAAAGAAAGGATGCAAAAGGAAGGAAAAAATGAAATGTGAATGACAAAAGTTAAAATATTTTTTAAAATATTTTAAATAATTAAATTGAATTGTTGAATTGTTCTGTGGCGAACTGTCCTGTGGCAAGTTGGCTGTGGTAAATTGGCTGCAGTGAGTTGGCTGTGGTTAGTTGTCCCATTCCACAGCATGAAAGGAAAAAAACAGGTAGGTTTGATTCAATCACTGCTTGCTGATGAAATGACATCAGCAAACTACATCAGCTGACCACTTCAGCCAAATCTTGAAATGATCCCATATCTGGCCATGCAGGATGAGTCTACTGATCTCTTTTAAAAGCAAGCCAGCAAGTTTGGTTTAATAGTAGAAGCACATCATTATTATGTACTCATAATTCCAGACCTTTATTTAAATCCACATTTTTCAATTTTGGCGGTGTTAAGATGTGTGGGCTTCAGCATACAGGGTGGAGAAATGTGGGAATTGACATCCACATATCTTAAAGTTGCCTGATTCAAAAAACACTGATTTAGACCTACTTAGCAATGTCTAACGTCTGGCCAATTTCTGTGCTTGTAAGATTAACTTAGTTTTCAAAATTAAGTTTAGCACAGATACTAACTCAAACGATAATATTTTTTAGTTCAAATGCCAATGGTTTGAGGAAAAACTTCACCCTTCTGAATGTCAAGAGATACCTAGATTCCTGTTGTTTGGAACAGGATATAGGTAGGGGTTCGGGAGAACCTCTAGCTAAGATTCTGTGCAGTTCAGAGAACCCCCAAATCCCACTCCTGGGTGGCCCTTCCCCTCCCATCCGGCCCCTCCCAGGAGTCCCCACGCAGCCCATTTTGGATGCAGGTATGTGCAGGGTGTGTGTGGAGGTTTGTGGAGGGCAAAATAAGGGCCTACCGGAAGTTCAGAAAGGTCAGAAATGGGGCTGTTTCTCCGGAGGGCCTCCGGAGCCTGGGGAGGCTGTTTTTGCCCTCCTGGAGGCTTGAAGAAAGCATCTGGAGCCTGGGGAGGGCAAAAACACCCCCCACCCCACGGTGCAGGAGGCAGACTAGGCCACGCCTACCATGCCCACGCCCACCCAGCAACTGGGTAGAGAACCTCTTACTAAATTTTTTGAAGCCCACCCCTGGTTATAGGAATAGGAGTCTGGGTAGCTCAGCAGACTAAAGCCTGTTACTAACATTCAGCTGTCAGCAATTACTGTAAGTTTGAATCTCACCAGGCTCAAGGTTGACTCAGCCTTCCATCCTTTCTAAGATAGGTAAATTGAGGACCCAGTCTGTGGGGGCAATAAGCTGACTTTGTATAAAATATACAAAAGTATGAAGGCTATTGCTTAACGCATTGTAAGCCGCCCTGAGTCTCTGGAGAAGGGCGACATATAAATCTAATTTTAAAAAAAATAATAACTAACCAGTTATGAGCAGCCACATTAACCCCTCTCAGTTTCTAGGATGCCTGTAAACAGTAGCCCAAAAGGCAATAACATGTAAAACTGTAATGTCAACAAAAGAAAATATAATCTTAGATTACAGTAAATTTACTTAATTGGTTGTTAATATTTATTTTACATCTCTCTCTCTCTCTCTCTCTCTCTCTCTCTCTCTCTCTCTCTCCCTCTCCCTCTCCCTCTCCCTCTCTCCCTCTCAGAGAGAGAGGAAGAGAGAGATCTTCCAGATGACAATAACGCATTGTGCATTTGCAGTCTACAAAATTTTATACCACAAGTCTCTGTGTCTTTAAAGCACCACAAGATGCTAGCTGTTTGTGTCTGATACAATGGCATAGATTGGCCTGCTGACTTCCATTTTAAAGTGTCCCAAATCCCATTTTGGAATCACATCTGTTACCATGACAACAAGAACCTAGTTTTTCTTCTCGTTCTTCTAGCCTGGCTAGTTGTTGCATTTCAGCCATGAGTATCCCATAAAGGGCATCAGAAATCTTTCCTGATTACAGACAAAATTTTCAGTGGCATTCAGATATGCCTAGCTTGGTTCAGTCATTCATTCATACTGCCAATCTGACAGTCTTATTTCTTAGCCAGTTTTAAAGTCCAAACTCTTTCCAAGGCAGCTTGTAATAACATCCTGTTTGTCTTTCCTAACCCAGTGTCATTTTCCCCACGCTCCCCCGCGAAATCCACTTGGGAAAACCTATGGAGTGCTATGCAAATTGGATATCAACATTATCATTACAGCCAAGCACCAGTTCGGGGAGGATGTAAGCCATGGTTTGCTCTTCATTAGCGTGGTAAACATATTAGGATAAATGCCTTCCTTTGGTTTTTACTCATCTGCTTCTTAGAATATCAATTAATCTGATTCAACAGGAGTGGGTTGGAATGAGCGATTTTTCCTTTCTTAAGGCTTTTATTCGTAAACAGTTGGACATGAGTCTTTTAAACTTTTTTCCTCTTTTTCTTATGATGCCTTAAAATATAGCCCAGAGTATGTGGGCTCCAAGTAGCCCTTCTTAATGCAATGTCAGTCAGTCAGTGTAATTTATATTTCCACTTTTACTATTTATACAAATAAGGCAGAAAACATATCCAACATACCCACCTTCCTCGCAACAACCCTGTGAGGTGGGATGGATTGAGAGAGTGTGACTGGCCCCAAGTTACCTAGCTGGCTTTCATACGTGAGGTGACACTTAAACTCACAGTCTCCCTCTTTCTAATGTGGAATCTTCCCTGAGTAGTTGAGAATGATGGGAGTGGTACCTGCAGAACAGGAGAAGGTCCTCAAGATTTTAATGGTCTTATATCAGGGGCGTCATGGCGGCATCATGTGACGTATGAGGGCTTTCCCCCCTTTTGCTAAACCGGGCGTAGCCAGCGCGTGACGCATCCAGCCTGCAGGCTGAGAGTTTGACAGCCCTGTCTTATATCCAGTGGTGGAATTCAAATTTTTTTACTACCAATTCTGTGGGCGTGGCTTGGTGGACATGGCAGGGGAAGGATAATGCAAAATCTCCATTCCCACCCCTCCAGGGGAAGGATACTGCAAAATCTCCATTCCCACCCCACTCCAGAGGAAGAATACTGCAAAATCTCCATTCCCACCCACTCCAGAGGAAGGATACTGCAAAATCTACATTCCCACCCTACTCTGGGGCCAGCCAGAGGTGGTATTTGCCGGTTCTCTGAACTACTCAAAATTTCCACTACCGGTTCTCCAGAACCTGTCAGAACCTGCTGAATAGCACCCCTGCTTATATCCTTTTCATTGGGGAGTCGGCTCCAGTATTGATGGAAGGATTTTCAAGTAAACTTTTTTTATTTTAAAGCAAAGTAGCTAAATAAATATCTGTGACATGGTTGCTAACCATGTGATGCTAACCTGACAGCACATAATCAAATCAAACCAGCTAAATAAAATCAACCTTTAAAGCTATATTTATAAAACAGTGTTCTAATAATCTCCGAGTCACACCAATACACAACTTTCATTTTGAGATAAGAAAATTTTACACATTACAGGAAAAAAAAGCTGTTCTAAGTAAGTTCTAAATATGGTTGAAAGCATGGCTATTAGATTTGAGCTGCAACCATCTAGATCAATATTTCTCAACCTCAGGCGCTTTAAGATGTGTGGACCCTAACACCAGAAATCCCCAGTTAGTTGGATGTGCAATTCTGGGAGTTGAAGTCCACACGTGTTAAAGTCACCAAGGTTGAGAAACACTGATCTAGAGCATCCTTAGATGGCGGACGGAGAACTCTTTGACTTATCGCTGACCTCTAATGGTCCTTTGGATTGCCTGTCGTCCAGGTTTGTTAAATAGAGTGGGGAATTTCTTAACAGGTGGTAAGGCTCTGCTTTTCTAAGCATTGAAAAAAACAGTAAATGGGTCAATTTGTATTTTGGAAAGCTTCTGTACAGTACACTTGCCGAAGTTAGCATTTGAATTCTACTCTTTTTGCATAGCTGCTTTTGAAGCCCTCAGAGCTTTCCCTATTTGTTCCGATTAAGTCTGCCTTCAGCAGATAAGTCTCTCACGTAATTTGAAGCACCGGCTGAAAACGAAGTCCTTTTGATGGTCTGAAGCTTGGAAATGTCTCTTACCCAATTAATTAAATGCTGCTTTTTTTTTAAAAAAAAAATCCTCCTTGTGTTCTGTTTTATGTGCCATTTTCTCAGATCTGTGACCCTCAGAGCACTTCCTGCAGAATCTTTTCTTCTTCTTCTTTCTTCCTCTGTGCTTGTACAGAGTTGGCTCTTATGTCTATAAGTAGCTGAGTTTTTTTTTAAAAAATGTTTTTTTTAAAAAAAAACAACACGGGCTACATAATGGCCTGCTTTCTTTTTCCACATCCCCCCACTTTTCCATTCCCAACAGCTCATTTTAAGTATGTGTTACACCAGTGGTGGGTTTCAAATTTTTTTACTACCAGTTCTGTGGGTGTGGCTTGGTGGGCATGGCATGGCTTGGTGGGTGTGGCTTGGTGGACCTGGCAGGGGAAGGATACTGTAAAATCTCCATTTCCTGCCCACTCCAGGGGAAGGTTACCGCAAAATCCCCATTTCCTCCCAATCAGCTGGGACTTGGGACAGTCCCAAGTCCCAGTGATAGAGAATAGATGGGGGCAGGGCCAGTCAGAAGTTTTACTACGGGTTCTCTGAACTGCACAAAATTTCCACTATCAGTTCTCCAGAACTGGTCAGAACCTGCTGAAACCCACCTCTGTGTTATACCCAGTCTATGGCTGAAAGCTAAGCTGACCTCTAATGCATTACAAGTAGTCCGTGACTTACGACTGCACTTGGGTCCAAAATGTTTGTTGCTGAGCAAGACAGTTAAGTGAATTTTGCCTCATTTTATGACCTTTCTTGCCACAGTTGTTAAGTGAATCACCGCAGTTAAGTTAGTAATATGGTTGTTAAGTGAATCTGGCTTCCCCATTGACTTTGCTTGTCAGAAGGTCGCCAAAGGGAATCACATGATCCCGGGACACTGCAACCATCATAAATATGAATCAGTTGCCAAGCGTCTGAATTTTGATCACATGACCACGCCGTGGGGATGCGGCAATGGTCGTAAGCATGAAGAAAATGCTCATAAGTCACTATTTTCAATGCCGTTGTAACTTCGAATGGTCACTAAATGTTGTACGTTGAGGCCTGCCTCACAACCAGGAGGTTGTGAGTTTGATCCTAGGTAGAGGCAGATGTAGGGTCTCCAGCTTGGGCAAGGGGTTGGACTTGATGATTTGCAAAATCCCTTCCAACTCTGTTAATCTGTTAAACCTGTACATTTCCTAAAATGCTTTAGCTTGATTAAAATTATAAATACGCATGCTGTTGAAAGAAGTTTTAAAATTAGGAAGTTTTGTTGTGTGTTGCACAGCTACAATAGATCTCTAACATACTGCACTGGAAATTGTATACTGTCTGAATTCTATTTCACGCTTGAATGATAAATTTCCCCTTTCCTCCTGAAACCTACTGTATCTGTTATGTATGCCAGGGGTGAGGTTGAAGTATTGTGTATTAGTGTGGTATTGCCTTTTTGGCTTGCTGCAGCTCATGTTGTTTGAAATAGTTGTATGTGTTGGAGGTGTTTCACTAGTAGTCTTAATAATTAATTCATAAGAAGTTAGTTATGGTTGGCCTGTGTGTGTTACTTCCGTTCTTTCCCTACAACGCAGCAGCATCTTTGTGTGCAGAGAATTCCCAGTCTACTTCAAACTCTCATCCTCATTATTTAGATCCATGTGTTTCTCAACTTCAGCAACTTTAAGATGTGTGGACTTCGGCTCCCAGAATTCCCCAGCCAGCAGTTGAAGTCCATATATCTTAAAGTTGCTGAAGTTGAGAAAAACACGGATCTAGATAACTAGATGTATATGCCATATGCTAAAGATCAACAACTCATGTAAATACTTGGAATAATAAAACCATACCTTTTTGTGTGTTGGCCCTTTTAAAGACAATGTGATTCCAGGAAATCTGATGGGGGGGGGGGATAAGGTATGTTTATTCCTAGCATAATTATCCTTTTTAAAATGGGTTTGAAAAGGCACATACAGTATTTTATTGCTGAAGATGGATTGGTGCTGCTAATCCATCAAATTCATTTTGCAGAAAAGAGAGTAACGGCTTAAGCCAGTTTGATCATGCATTTTGTTTGGTGGTTTACTAGATATCATAGGTGTCCAGAATGCTACAATCTTGGCATGTAAAATGAATTCAAAGAGATTTGTAGGAGCACCAGTACATCTGCTGTTAGATAAACAGGGACCTTTGCATTCCTTGGAAAATCACTATAAGTTGCTTCTTTCATTGGCGATTGTTGATTATCTCTTTTGGAGCAGGGAGAGGACAGAATAGATGATGAGACTTGAAAGTTCATCAGATGAATAAATGTTTTGACCCAATATTTATAAATTAGCTGATGGGCATCTTCTTGCAGCTCAGAGGTACTATTCTAAGGATCTTGGATAGTATTATCAGATACCTGAATCAATAGAATTTAATGTCAGGGGAATTCCACACAAAAATAAGATTCTTATAAAATTGCTGTGCCTCATTTTTGGAATTATATTGGATGTTATATTATTATATTATATTGGAGGGTATATTACTTTATGCTTATAGTGGTTCCATTTTCTTCTACCACTACTTAAAATTTCCTTTTCTTAGCAAGAAATAAACAGATACCAGGAGCTGGCAAAATGTGTTGATTTCTGTTTCTCACTTTTGTGAGTTTGTCAAGTTTAGTTTGTCTGTTACTGATGTGAACCTGTCAAATTCAGTTTGTTGAACCTAAATTTTTTTTTAAAAAAAGTAGCACCGAAATATATATATGTGTGTGTATATATATATTCCAAGCACATTCTTCACTATTTGTAATGTTGCCTAATATGGACTATATCCTGCATATAATGCATTTTATATGCTACATAGTAGCATATCAAAACAGATCAAAGTATGAGAGTTGAAAGGCAAAATGACACAATGTCCTTTGTCTGGTAGTGTTAGGAGCCATCCTTCAAGAAGCATGTCAAACAAGAATTGGAAATTAAACCCTAAGGATTATTGGAAGGTGTGATTTCCCTATGTGAAATTTTCTTATAGAAAGTGCCAAAATGATGATGCTCATGAAAGTTCCATACTACTCTGAAAGTGCCTTTCAATGGAAGTGTTTTCTCAAAATCTCCTACATCCAGGACGTGTTATTGGTTGTCTATCATAGACTAGCAGAACAACAGAGTTGGAAGGTACCTTGGAGGTCTTCTAGTCCAACCCCCTGCATAGGCAGGAAACCCTATACCATTTCAGACAAACAGTTGTCCAATTTATTCTCAAAAATCTCCAGTGTTGCAGCACCCACAACTTTTGGAGGCAAGTTGTTCCACTGATTAATTGTTCTGACTGTCAGGAAATGTCTCCTTAGTTCTAGGTTGGACCTCTCCTTCACTGGTTTCCATCCCTTCCTTCTTGTCCTACCTTCAGATGCTTTGGAAAACAAGTTGACCCCTCTTCTTTGTGGCAGCACTAGGAAATTCAGCAGGTTCTCACAGGTTCTGGAGAACTTGTAGCGAAAATTTTGAGTAGTTTGGAGAACCGGCAAATATCACCTCTGGCTGGCCCCAGAGTAGGGTGGGAATGGAGACTTTGCAATATCCTTTCCCCAGGAGTGGGGAGGGAATGGGGATTTTGCAGAATCCTTCCCCTGCGACACCTACCAAACCACACCCACTAGGCCATACCCACCAAGCTACACCACGCCCACCAAGCCACGCCCACAGAACCAGTAGTAAAAAAAATTGAATTTCACCAGTGGGAAGCACCTTAGATATTGAAACACTGTTGTCATGTAATCCCTTATCCTTCTTTTCACTAAACTAGACATACCCAATTCTTGCAACAATTCTTCATAAGTTTTGGACTCTAGTCGAATAAATGTTTACTTAAAACAAATAAACAAAGAACTGTTTTTCTTCAAAGATTGCATAATAGTTTGGTTTTATTTATGAACATTTTGGAAAGTTTTTTGGGGGAGGTGGGGTAGAAAAGCACAGAAGAATGGATGGACACTTTTGGAAAAGTCTCCTAAGTCCTAATTAAATTGTCTCTCCTCTAATTAAACAATTCCAGTTCTTGGATCTTTAAAATGTATTTGTTTAAGTTAACATCATGATGGGTTCCCTTCTCTAATAAGTAGGTGTTGGCAGCCTTTAATTAGAAGGACTGTTCGCAGTTAATGACCCAGTTGGAGAAGCAGTCAACATAGGGGAACTTAGTAATCCTTTTATGTATGTTGTAGATCCTTTCTACAGCTAAAAGAAAACTTTGCCAGCAAACATACGGCTCTGTCACTAAAAGGTCTTGTGGTGAGTAGAATGTAATGGAGCTTGTAACTGCAATGCGATGCTCTTGGTGGGGTGTTAAAAGACTTACTTCTAGCATCCCTTCTGGCTTCTTTGGTCTTCTATGAAGCCGATTAACACTGAAAGACTAATGGATTACATTAACCTAAGATCAGTTCCTATCACTGCTAGAGCTAAACTGCAGAGGAGAGGATTGTCTTCTGTAATTTGGTGCCGAGAAAAACCAATTAACTGATTTAGGATGGGATTCATTTTTAACCAGGATTTTAGGACTATTATTTGCAATAAAGGGAGACAGATTTTATATAAGGTACCCTTTCCCCCCATCAAATAAAACATCCCCTGATAATAAGCCCAATCGGGCTTTTGAGAGCATGACAATAAGGCCAAGCGCTTATTTCAGGGTTCAAAAAAATATAAGACAGGGTCTTATTTTCAGGGAAACCCAGTATAGCAGGGGTGCTATTCAGCAGGTTCTGACATGTTCTGGAGAACCGGTAGAGGAAATTTTGAGTAGTTCGGAGAACTGGCAAATACCACCTCTGGCTGGTCCCAGAGTGGGGCGGGAATGGAGATTTTGCAATATCTTTTTCCCAGGAGTGGGGAGGGAATGGAGATTTTGTAGTATCCTTCCCCTGGAGGGGGGTGGGAATGGAGATTTTGTAGTATCCTTCCCCTGCCACGCTCACCAAGCCACACCACACCCACCAAGCTACATCCACAGAACCGGTAGTAAAAAAATTTGAATTCCACCACTGGTATATAGGTTATCAAAGGATAACCTATATCTGTAATATGTCTGTAAGCTCTCCAGAGCATCTATGCACACACGTTCTGTGCAGGTAGTCCTCAACTTACAACAGTTCATTTAGTGACTGCAGTTACAACAGCACACTGAAAAAAGTGTGGTGTTGACCATTTTTCAAATTTACAACCCTTGCAACCTCCCCATGATCATGTGATCAAAATCCAGATGCTTGGCCACTGACTCACCTTTATGACGGTCGCAGGCGGGGTCATGCAATCATCATTTGCAACCTTCCGACAAGTTAACTTAGTGTTACTAACTTAACAACTGCAGTGATTCCCTTAAGAATTGTGGCAAAAAAAAAAAAAAAAAGGTCGCAAAACCCACTGTCTCGCTTAGCAACATATATTTTAGGCTCAGTTGTGGTCGTACATTGAGGACTCTCTGTATTTCAGATATAGAATAGGAAATGCATCTTGTCTGTTGTGATCTTGGATGGTTTTTCATCCAGCAAAGTGAAAGGAGGTGTCAGGTTTGTATTTATTTTATAATATAATACGGATATGCCATTCTTCCCTTAAGGGTTAGATGGTTACAGGGTTGGGGAACCCTCATTGGCTGGTGAGCAGGAACCCTGAACTCCACCCTGGAAAAGAAGGAGATGGAAAATTATCTAGCTGCAATGTCATGTGAACCATTGAAGATCTGAGGAAATTGCAATACTTGCCTTTCCTTTGAAGCATGATTTTTTTTGAGCCTTTACATTTATTTTCTGAGCTAGCACAGGAAATTGCTTACTTTCTACTTTTGATACTGGATTACTGTCTGTTCACCTAACATCAGAAAATTGATGAACCTGTCTTCCCCAATTTTTAGGATTCTACCAGAATTTCAGCAATGCGGAACACTTCCAAATAAAAGTAATGACTATTCATCTATCAGCAGTCTACCACTTTTGATCGGTATAGCTAATCTTCTGTTTGAGAATTGATTGCTTTGCTATTGCAAGTAGCTTTCCCAGGATTTTATGCATACTGCAAGAGTATTCACAAGACCAAATTGTTTCATTCAGTTGCCTAGGTTCTCTTTACAGATTTTCGTACTAACAATAAAATAGTCTCTATAAACTGTGGGGCATACAGGGGCATACAGGGCAGAGTTAGTATTCAGCAGGTTCTGACCAGTTCTGGAGAACCGGTAGTGGAAATTTTGAGTAGTTCAGAGAACCGGTAAATACCACCTCTGACTGGCCCCGTCCCAATCTATTCTCTGCCTCCTGAGTCCCAGATAATTGGGAGAAAATGGGGATTTTGCCGTAACCTTTCCCTGGAGTGGGGAGGGAATGGAGATTTTACAGTATCCTTCCCCTGGAGTTGGGTGGGAATGGAGATTTTACAGTATCTTTCCCCTGCCATGTCCACCAAGCCACGCCCACAGAACCGGTAGTAAAAAAATTTGAACCACAGAAACAGGGAGAATATAGTGTGCAACCTGTGTACATTCTGGTATAGGTGTAATGCTTAAGACATCAGCCTAGAAAATGAGAGACCATAGTTCTAATCCCACCCTAGGCATGAAGCTAGATGGGTGACCTTGTGCCAGTCTCTTTCCCTCAGCTCTAGGAAGGAGGCAATGACTACTATATTGGAACCACTTCCAAAATCTTGCCAAGAAAAGTGCAAGGACTTGTCCAGGCACTCACCAGGAGCAGGAGTCAACACTGACTTGAAGGGACAAAAAATATTAGGATATTTTTTAAAAAATCTGTTTATTTAGATGGTTTATATTGCTGCCCAACTCACGAACAGTGATTCTGGAGAGCTTGTCTATTGACAAAATGAGAAAAACCAATAACAAAAGGTACAAAACCTTACAAAATAGAAGAACCACACCACATGGCAAATGCCATTATAGTATAGGCTCGTCTGAATCTTGGGGGGTTGAAGGGGAAATAATTTTGTGGAAGGGCAGACACTACCACAGAGATGGCACTTGCTGCTTAGGTAGTCCACATGGATTTAAATATGGGAACTCACTGTCATTTGGGATCTGTTCATATGATCATGGTAAAGTTTGTAAAGGGTAAATATTTTTTTTTTATATTATAGTACAGGTTCTGCTTAGAGTTCATTACATAGTAAAACCATTTGTCATTTACTCTATGCCATGGTTTCAGTGTTTGAAGAGAGCCTTTTTAGCTTAAAAGCGCTTCATGCATTTATTAATTTGAAAGACTGGTTACATGTAGTGGGTTAGAGTGTACATTTGAACAAAATATAGAAAACCGATAAAAATGAGTATATTGCTCTGGTTTTGGCTCTCTGGTTATTGAGGAGAGTGCAGGCCTATGATAATAACGGGCATATGAGGAAGCTCAATCAACTTTTCTGTCAGGGTTCCAAGTAACACCCCACAATGAAAGAAAACTCCGAGGCTTGTGTTTCCTCAAAGTTCCATTTTATTAAAGATATCATATTGGCACATCTGGGAAAACCCGAATCTGAAAGCTTCCAGGTTTTCCCTACCCAAAGGAAAGTTCAAGTCCCTGCCCAACACCCACATATCCATCACATGGTCCAATCAAAGCACCGTGCCAACTGGAGATGCCTCCCAGTTCCAGCCGTACAAGTGCAGGGCAAGATGTCCTTGACTTTCTAAGAAAGGAATGTTATTATGACTATATATCATCCTAGCTCCATATAATCCCCCCTCCCAGTTTCCCACAGTAGTAAATGTAGCAGGCCTGAAAATCCAAAGAAAAAGATGGCTTCCAGGCCTGACATTTTCCTTTCTAAAATTAGAAAGAAAACTCTGACCACTGGAGGGAATTCCACTGGAATTTTTTCTCTTCCTAATCCCATGGACACATCCTCATTTCTTTGCAATTCGACCAGGGGCATTTGGGTCTACAATATCTAAAACTTGCTGACTTTGCACCTAAGTTAATTATTTTCCTTTCATGGTTTATAATAAGAGGCATGCTATAGGTCCCATCTGTTAGGGAACTTCACTTGGTGAGTCCCCAGAGGTGGGCCTTTTCTGAGTTGGAACTCGCCTTATAGAACATTCTCCATCCCAAAGTAAGGTAATATCATCTTGATTTATTTTCCCTCAGTCCCTCAGAAGTCCCTCAGATATGTCTATATCAGGAGGCCTAGAGCAGTGGTGAAATCAATTTTTTTACTACCGGTTCTGTGGGCGTGGCTTTGTGGGCGTGGCATGGCTTTGTGGGCGTGGCAGGGAAAGGATAGTGCAAAATCTCCATTCCCTCCCCACTTCTGGGGGAAGGATATTGCAAAATCTCCATTCCCAGCCAGAGGTGGTATTTGCCAGTTCTCCGAACTGCTCAAAATTTCCGCTACCAGTTCTCCAGAACCTATCAGAACCTGCTGAATTTCACCCCTGGCCTAGAGGACTCAAGGGACTGGTGAGATCTTGAGGTGGAAGGGGGCATTATTTTTGTGAACGTCAATTCTCTCTTAGCCTTGTAATTCTTTTTTTTAAAAAAAGATTGTTTTTTTAAATAAGTTTTAAAATGTTAGAACAGATTATTTGTAACTCGGGGTTGAAGTGTGGGGTCCTCTCTGAGCTTGGTTTTCTTGCAGATATTTCATTACCCAACCAAGTAACACCATCAGTGCTAGAAGGGAGTGGGGTTTGGTTTCTGTTGATACAGTATATAGTGGTTATCCCTGTCAGTGTTGGTGGGACTGTTGTTTCTTTCTTCTTGGTAGTTCCTTGATTTGGGTATTATTTAGCATCATTGTTGGTCTGGTATTAATCTTGGTGTTGATTCTACTTATCTGGGTGTTGATTGCTGACGGGGAGGTGTTTTGATATTTTTTTGGTCTCCTTTGTGTTTTTTTTGGTCTCCTTTTGTAACTTCATATAAATTTGATATGTAAATGAAAATACAACTAATCTCAAATCCCAGAGAGAAATAAGAGAATTCTGCCCCTCCCTGGGGTGCTATTTTTATGAACCCGTGTTAGGTTGGAGTCTTCCAAATCAAGGATAGCATTGTTTTTCATTTAAAAGACAAGCAAATTTTAATATGGCACCAATATTTGTGGAACTGTGTCCAGTTCCAATCTTAGAAATTGGATGTTTTCTATAGCTTTTCATATAGTTCTATATGTCTGTACATACAGACATATGTAGAGTGTTTGCATAATATTAGATTATGCAAAAGAAGTATGAGGGGAAAAAGTATCAGAAAGATTTTACTATCAATGAAATGCAATAAAAGGGACAAAATCAGGCTAGGATTTTGTTTCTTGATTTGAAGATATGGATTATCTGCAACCCCAAATAGTTTTCAGTTTTTTTCTAAACATTTCATGAATGAAGCTTGTTTGCTAACATAGTTAGAGGATAATCCTGAATTCTACATTATACTCATCCCACCAATAAATCAGGACCAGTTTACATTATAGCAGTATATAAACTGTACCTTTAGTTATGATATCTCTGCTTAATTTAATTACTTTGATATAGTGTTGCTGTCAGATATAATTATTAATTCTTTATAACACAATGTTAACCTATTCATTATGCCATTTACATCAGAGAAAAATCTTTATGTTGTTCTGTTGCCATCTGATGAGTTCTCTGAAAGGTTTCACTCCCCCTGCCTCATTTTTTTGTGAATAGATCATTCCCATTCACTACTTGCTTTCATAACTATTATGTTTACCTAAAAGCAAGACAAAGATTTAATCCTAAATAAAATATATTTATAGTGGGAGGCTGAGCTACTGTAGATTAGTTGAGAATACAATAATGGAATCATCCAACTGCTGTCTAATCTTGTCATTAAGTCACTAAACCTGCTTTGATCCATAACTAAAGTTTGCAAGACCCCATCTACTTATTACTGGCTGCTCTTTAGGAGGCCCTGGGATGACTGGTGTTCCAATAATTTCTTAAATGCCAACCATGAAGTAAAGTTTTTCTTCTGAGGGTTGTAGAAAATGAAACTGAACCATCTTGAGCTACGCTATGAAAACTCTGAGATCTTATTTTCCAAGATCATGCCTCTTTTCTGCATGAGATATGGACACCTAGATGTGAAATGAGGCACACATAAATTGGTTTCTCTCTTCCCATACCTACCAACTGGTCTCAGGAAGTCCATTCATCATCCATAATTGTGTATTGCATTTACTCCAGGTCGTTATAAATTTCTGAATTGGGAATTAGGAAGAAGTTGTTCTTTAAAAAAAAAACGCCATCCCAACTAACCTATTTTTCGTATAATATCACCACAGGGATATATAAAGAGTTTGTAATTGGTGCTCAGATTTTCAGTACTTAAAAAATAGTAACAGGTAGATAGTGCAGTTCTTAGATGGTGAATACAAGCAACATTACTGGTTCCCAGCTTAATCTGCATTCCTGAGATTTTTCTGATCTCTAATCCAAAGACTCAATCTAACCATGTTGACTTCTTCAAAATAAACCTAGGTTGTCTGGGTATGAGGTAGCTAAAAGGTAACTATGGCTGGGTGTGAGGCAGGGGTGGGTTTCACTTACCTTTTCTACCGGTTTACTCGCGCACACACCACTTCTGCACATGCGCAAATCATATTGGATGATGTCTGGGCGGGTGGGCGGGGCCTCCCGCCGCCGCCGCTACCAGTTTGCTTGAACAGGCGAAACGGTAGCAACCCACCACTGGTGTGAGGTTGGAAGAATGTTAGTTCTGAAGTCAGGTGGTCCCAGAAGGTACCCGGATTTCCTTGATTTTTTTTTCTTTGAAAAAGTTTTGCTTCTCATCCAAGAAGTTTCTTCAGTTCTGTATGATGAGAAGCAAAACATTTTCAAAGAAAAAAACCCAAGAAAGTCCAGTTGCCTTTTGAGAAGGCATCTTTGGGACAACCATGATTTGGATGATTGAGAACTTCCATTCCATCAGAGTTAGTGGAACCCAGTATGAAGATGTTGGAAAGGGGATTTACAGTTTTGGAAGATCTTGCTTCTGAGGAGACAACTTCTTATTCTTTGTGTTTTTTTTTAAATCCATTATTTATCCCAATATGTCCCTTCACAATATCTTGCTGTCTTTTCCATTATGAAGTGCCTTTCCTTCCCAACAGAAGAAAAGCTTTCCCATAGCTTTCCCTTTTGCAATTTTATATCTCCTGGCTTCAAACACCTTTTGTTATTGTTTGTTGCCCATGATTATGTAAGGCTGCAAGACAACAGCACATTTTCTTTCTCGGCTGTGATTTTAATCTCAATAAAATAGTTTGCAGCTACCACAAGTGCACACTTTATCTCCTGCTTGCGGAGTAGATCTGAAGACTGCCAAATATATATATATATATTATATTATATTCATCTCTCCTTTCTTCAGAGTAAAAGTTTCACAAGGGCAAATTGACTTTCATGGTGAAGATACAATGAGTTTCTATCTTCATTTACTTGAGCCCTGCCAGTCCATGTCTCTTCATTACACTCGGGTCACCAACTTTATCCCTGATTTTAGAACTGAAATTCCCCTGTAATCAGAAACAACGCTGGGCAAATTTCTTCCCTGGTATAAATTTGATGCAGTCGGAGGACTTACACGAGGGATGAATTTGTCTGAAGCTGTTTTGGCATAGTATCAATCAAAGTTGGCTCTAGCTCTCTTCATTTTCATCACCCTTGGCTGCTCTAGCTGATACTTACAATTGAGTGCTAGTCAGATTTATTGGAGCTCCTTTGAGGGGGTTTAGAATAAACCTAACACAAGTTGGCTTAGAACAAGCTGAAGAATTGATGCCACCATGTGCCATTTCTCCAGTCAAATCTAGTGAAGCCACTCTGGCTATTATGCACAGGAGTCCTTCTAAAGTTCATAGAATTTTGTCTGCTGAAGTTTAAGTAGAGAGCTACTTTAAAAGTCAGTCAAAGACTTGTTTGTCAAGTTTTTTCTCTCTCTCTCTCTCGGTTTAAAACTTTGGTCAGTGCTGGTAAAGACCCACAAACTACCTTACAAAATTCATTTGGGTTCATTTTGGATATGCATATTCTGGAAGGCTGGAAACTAATCAAGGAGCGAACCAACCTAGAATTAAGGAGAAATTTCCTGTCAGTAAGGACAATTGATTAGTGAAACGGGTAGCCTTCAGGATTTGTGGGTGCTCCATCATTGGAGATTTTTAAGAAGAGACTGGACAGCCATTTGTCTGAAATCGTATAGGGTGCCCAGCTTGAGCAAGGGGTTGGATTAGAAGACCTTCAAGGTTGCTTCCAATTCTGTTAATCTCTTGCGCTGTCCTGATCTCTTAAGATGCCGATTAAAGTCAAGAAACTCACCACTCTTGACAGCGCTTAAGTTGATGGCCGATCATCAGAACACCACATAAAAGTGGATGGAAGCGTGGAGTAGCTGTTCCCCCCAAGATATCTCTGAGCATATTAATCCTAATAGTATACTCCAGGATTTAACCTACCCCGACACATATGGGTGACATATAACAGAATTAGAACAACTCATGGGGTGTGTGCCGACTCCTTGTATGAATGGGATAAGACACCTTCAGCACAATGTGATTGTGGGGCCCCTCGACAGACTATCCAGCATATAGTGAGGGAATGCCCTAAAAGAAGGTATCCAGGAGATTCTAGGGACTTCCTCTGCATAACAACGGCAGCTACTGACTGGATCTCCAAACTCAACATTAAACTCTGTTTAAACTCTGTTAAACTCTTATTTCTGTTTTCCTTTTAGGTTTTCTTACTGCTTTTTAAAAATTGTTTTAATTGTTTTAACCTGTAAAACTGAAGTGTTTTAATACTGTGTGTGACCAGCCATACGCTAAATAAATAAATAAATCTTGCACTGTTTTGTTTTGTCCAAAGTGTGCGGTCAGTTTCTAGTCCTTGTTGCAGAATGTATATAGTTCAAGCCTCTGTGTGTGAGTGTGTGTGTAGCCTAAAAGGATAATAAATCCCTTGTGTGAATAACTCTTGGCCATTAAAGGTTGTGCAGATCTTCAAAGTTCCATTTAACTTTGATGAAGGCTTGAAATGAAGTACCCCTTCAGAACTGCGTCCTCCGCCTTCTAAGTTCAAAGGCATGTGGCCATTCATGTTGCCTCCCTTGCTCTTTCCTCTAAAATTTCTACTGGCAGTTCAGGGGTGCGTTCTAAAATTTTTTACTACCGGTTCTGTGGGTGTGGCTTATTTTGTGGGCATGGTTTGATGGTCATGTGACAATTCTTTAGGATTTAGCAGAGGTACTGGTCTACCAGGCTTTTAACTGTTTGCAGAGCTGTACCGATCTACCCATTTGTTCTTGGAGCATTCTGGTCTACCTATTTGATTCTGGAGCTCACCGGTCTACCCATTTGTTTTTCAAGTGCACTGGTCTACCACCACACTGCCTTTTAACACTGATCAGCTGTAGGGCGGCCCTTTGAAGCCCCGCAACAAGAGTTTAAACAGTTTTTTTCTTTCTAGCCGATCAGCTGGGACTCGGGAGGCAGCAAATAGATTGGGGGGGGGGGCAAATAAAAGATAAGAGTAACACGGAGGCAGGCGGGCCCACCTCCCAAACAAAGAGAACTGGTTTGCTGACGTCATATTGTCACCGCTATCAGCTCGGCTGAACTGGGCCAAACCGGGAGGAACCCACCACTGTGGCAGTTCCAGTAGGTGGAAGAGGCTATGGAAAGAAATATCCATCCGGTTTAAGGGTGGGTTCTACTTACCTTTAGCAGATTGCTGATAACAACATCCAGGGCAGTGTGCGGGGCCTCCCGCCAGTTTTACTACTGGTTCTTGTGAACCGGTCCGAACTGGGGGCAACCCACCACTGATCTGGTTCAGTTCCAAGCCAGGAGAAAGACATTGGAAACTTGGAGGCTGATTGGAAAGAAGGTTTAATGATGAAGCAGAACACATGGGTGGTTCTGGGCAGCTGACCACATGGAGTTGAGAGTGGGTTTTTTTTATACCTTCTCTGAGTTTTGCACTTGAGATTCCTGTTCCTGTGCAAGAACATGTATTCTATTGGCTGTGGTTATGTAGGGATCATAGCTAGCTCTATAGGTTGTCTGAGCTCCCAGGTTTGGTTGGCGTTTGGACTGCTGAGATGATGCAATGAAGAGGCTTGTGTTCTGAAAGGACACAATTATGGCTTAATGGCTTTCTCCTGGTTTGGATCTTGAGTGAGGGCTACTCCTATCACTCTGCATTTGTTCAGACCTTGCTGCAGGGAATTTCAAAATCTCCTGTCTTGAATAGATTTCTGCCTGTATTTGCTTTGCCTATGAACAGAAATATTTATCTCTTTCTCTCTTAAGTGCTGACATCTGCTAAGGGCTATTAAGAAAGATGGGGGCTGCTTTCTACCTCTAAAAAAAATATGTTTCTCCATTTCTCATCCAGAAAAATATAATATTCTGCCTTTTTAATGTTTCTCAATATATTTTATTCTTCTAAGAGAGGGGTGGGTGCTAACTTTCTACAAGGCTTCTCTGCCTCTGAACAGTCCATTCCAGTTCCAGGTATTGGAGGTGCTCTTTGAGAGTCTGATGCAACCAGAAGGACTTCGTCCAGGAGATTTGTGAAGTTTCTCCTCAACAAGAAAAAACTGAGTTACCATTCAGTCGAATGTGCCCCGCCATGACTATACCAGGTCACTTGACACAGACCTAGCTCTGCTGGGTGCAGTCACACGGGCAGGATTTTTCTAACAAAGAACATTAGAAGTTGGCTTGCATTGAGAGACTATTCTGTCTTGCCCAGAATGACTTGGATTACAAAGGGAGTTTTTCTAATTTTGCTTGATCCAATTTAGGCCTTTATCTGAAAGCATCCAAATCCCTCTGGTAGTTTTTCTCAGCATCTAGGAGAATAATTTAAATCACACTTTGTTTTGCTAAAACGAAGTTGCAAGTTTTATCTTTCCGATATTAAAAATGAGTGTATGGGTAGATGTAATCCTTCCATCATACCTTTAAGATACAGACTATTGGTAAAGAGGGCAAAATGTGGAAGGTCAGATTGGGAGCACGTATGGCATTGCTCATTGAAAATAAAATTTCCTAAATGTTCCTAAATATGATTGTTCAGAGCAGCATATCATAGAAATAATCTATTTGATTACTATTTAAATTGCTGTTTTAAATATTTTTTCTTATTACACCAAGCAGAAGACACTATACCATTTCAATCATATCCAGTCTCTTCTTAAAAACCTCCAGTGATGAAGCACCCACAACTTTTGGAGGCAAGTTGGTCCACTGATAAATTGTTCTCATGGTGAGGAAATTTCTCTCCTGGATTAGTTTCCATCCATTGCTTCTTGTCCTGCCTTTATATGCTGTGGAGAATAAGTTGACTCCCTCTTCTTTGTGGCAAGCCCTTAGGTATTGGAACACTGCTATCATTTATTATTTATTTTATTTTATTAAATTTGTATACCACCCTTCTCCTGGTGGACTCAGGGCGGTGCACAGCCAAGAATAAAAAACATTTCAGTACAAAATTTAAATTTTTTAAAAAGAATTAAACAGTTTGGGCCCCAAAAAATTTAAAACATCGTGACTAAAACCCATAAACAATTTAAAAACTAAAGGGGGGGGGGGTTACGCCAACCCAGCTTGATGAAATAAAGGAGTTTTTAGGGCCTGGCAAAAGGCCCGGAGATCTGGAATCCTGCGGATCTCCGGGGGCAAATCGTTCCATAGGGCAGGTGCTGCCACAGAGAAGGCTTTCCCCCTGGGGGTCACCAGCCGACATTGCCTGGCTGACGGCACCCTGAGAAGTCCCTCTCTGCGGGAGCGTACTGGCCGGTGGGAGGCTATCGGCGGCAGAAGACGGTCCCGCAAGTACCAGGCCCTATGCCATGGAGCACTTTAAAGGTGGTAACCAGCACCTTGAAGCGCACCCGGAAGACCACCAGAAGCCAATGGAGCTCGCGCAGGAGAGGCATCACATGGGAGCGCCCTCTCGCTCCCATAATGCCCCGCGCAGATTATGTCATCTCTAGTCCTTCTTTTCATTAAACTAGACCAGAGATGGGTTACAGCAGGTTCTGACCAATTCTAGAAAACCAATCGCGGAAATTTTGAGTAGTTCAGAGAACCAGTGGTAAAAATTCTGACTGGCCCCGCCCCCATCTATTCTCTGCCTCCCAAGTCCCAGCTGATCAGGAGAAAATGGGGATTTTGCAGTAACCTTCCCCTGGATTGGAGTGGGAATGGACATTTTACAGTATCCTTCCCTTGCCATGCCCACCAAGCCATGCCCACCAAGCCATGCCATCCTACCCCACCAAGCCACCCACACAGAACCAGTAGTAAAAATTTTTGAAACCCACCACTGAACTAGAGATACTCAATTTCTGCAACTGTTCTTTGTATGCTTTAGCCTTCAGTCCCCTCATCATCTTTGCTGATGATGCAAATAAACTCCATGATAGCAGGAATGGGATAGTAATCCTTCCCATTGAATGAGGAAGGAGGTGGCACTACAGCCAGTCCCCTGTGAACAGACCTTTGTTGAATGAATTTTGCCCATTAAATGCTAGATCACCCTATTGATGGCAGCATATTGGGAGCCACTGATCATTACCAGTTATGCATTATACCAGACCTGGGCATTCTAGGGGCCCCGGGCCATATCCAGTCCTTTGGCTGTCCCTGTCAAGTCTTTGTGAGGTCAATCAGAAGTTAGAAAGTATATATGCCATATACTCAATACAGATAGTCTCGACTTACAACAGTATAGTTAGTGACCATTCAAAGTTACAATGGCATGACCATTATAGCATCCGCATGGTCATGTGATCAAAATTCAAAATTATAGCATCCGCATGGTCATGTGATCAAAATTCATGTGATCACATGGTCATGTGATCAAAATTCAAGACGCTTGGCAGCTGACTCATATTTATGACGTGTTCTATGGTCATGTGATCTTCTGACAAGCAATCAGCGGGGAAGCAAGATTCACTTAACAACTTCGTTACTAAGTTAACAAGGCAGGGATTCACTTAATCCCCGGGGCAAGGAAGGTTGTAAACTGGGCCAAAATTAACTTAACAACAGTCTGAATTAGCAACAGATATTTTGGGCTCAATTGTGGCTGTAAGTCGAGGACTACTTATACAACTGCATTGCTTGAAGTTGACTGCTTCCCCCCACCTCCCCAATTTATGTGTAGGTATGTATCTTCACAGCCCTACTGGTTTGGCCCTCTACAACAAATCAATTCCTTGGGAAAATCAATTGCTCACCTTGCATTACACAATATTGATAGACAATATCCCTTACTTTATAACTACAGGTAATGTTACCTAGAATGGAGCATCACTGACAACTACAGGTATAAGCTGTACGCGGTGTAAGCTACAATAATGACACTAAGCTGTAGGTGGATGGGAAGAAGTGACCAAAGCAAAACATAAGATGAGGTGGAGATTACTAATATTTTGTCATCTGGGAGATTCTTTGAGTCAGAGCATCTTATTTTTTTAACACTTAGCATTAAATGTTGACCACAATTAATAAAATTGATCATTGCTTCCATTTTGCTGATGAAGAGCCATTTGAAAAATAGAGTGTCAACACAAATAACCAATCAATGAATGTAAATTGAGAGTGGCATAATCGTTCCAGTGTAGAAGAGTAACTTTTCTGCTGTATCCTATGCTTGTTACTTTATTGTTTGTCATATATTGAGTAAGTCTGATTTTGGTACGTTATTTAAAAATCACATTCACTTCTTTAAACCTGTTACAAAACAAACTTCTGAATCTTAGATTAAATTAGTGCTATAATGTGTAAGGTTCCCTTCTGTTACTTTATATTTCCATATCAAGAATTTTACAGCCAGTTCCTCTTAAAAGATTCTTCAGGATGACAATAAACATAAAAGAAAATCTTTTATGGAATTGGTCTCATTTTAAGATTATTTATTTCGTTATTTATTCAGTTTATGCCTGCCATGATTGAAAAGATTCTCAATGATTTACAATACATCTATAAAGAATGTAACAAAATGTCTGTTGTATAATAAATAAAAATCATAATACAAAGCAATAAAACAGCCATAATATACAGATAAAACAAAATTAAGATAAGCAGTCAGCAGATCATAAAATGCATACTTGATATTCTTCTTGACTCTTAAACACTGCTTTGTCAATATGGAATGTTCCAATTCTGTTTTCCAAAGTTCTTGCAAATAACTAACACTATCTACTTTAAAATATTCCTTATTTTCTATAATAAAAGCCTGCAGGTTTAGAGTTATCCAACACACATTTCAATATTAACAGAATAACAGAATAATACAGTTGTAAGGGACCTTGGAGGTCTTCTAGTCCAACCCCCTTAGGCAGGAAACCCTACACCACTTCAGACAAATGGTTATCCAACATCCTCTTAAAAACCTCCAGTTTCCACCCATTGCTTCTTGTCCTGCCCTCAGATGCTTTGGATAATAGTTTGACTCCCTCTTCTTTGTGGCAGCCCCTGAGATATTGGAACACTGCTATCATGTCACCCCTAGTCCTTCTTTTCATTAAAATAGACATACCTAGTTTCTACAACCGTTCTTCATATGTTTTTAGCCTCCAGTCCTTTAATCATCTTTGTTGCTCTTCTCTGCACTCTTTCTAGAGTCTCCACATCTTTTTTACATCATGTATTCCAAGTGTGGCCTTACCAAGGCATTATAAAGTGGTATTAACACTTCACTTCATGTGATCTTGATTCTATCCCTCTGTTTATGCAACCTAGAACTGTGTTGGCTTTTTGGCAATTGCTGCACACTGCTGGCTCATATTTAAATGGTTGTCCACAAGGACTCTAAGATCCCTCTCACAGTTACTATTGAGCAAGGTGCCACATGTACTACACCTGTGCATTTTGTTTTTCTTGCCTAAATATAGAATCTTACTTTTTTCACCATTGAATTTCATTTTGTTAGATAGCACTCAATGTTCAAGTCTGTCAAGATCCTTCTGTATCTTAAGCCTATCTTCTGGAGTGCTGGTTATTATTCCTGCTAGCTTGGTGTCATCTGCAAATTTGATGAGTTCCCCATCTATCCCCTCGTCCAAATCATTTCTGAAGACATTGAAGAGTACAAGGCCTAAAACAGAGCCCCAGGGTACTCCACTGCATACTTCCCTCCATGTAGATGCAGTTCCATTGAGGACTACACATTGAGTGTGGTTGGTCAGCCAGTTACGAATCCATCTGGTGGTAATGCTGTCTAACCCACATTTTTCTATTTTATCTAGTAGTAGATTATGGTCTACTTTATCAAATGTCTTACTGAAGTCCAAGTAAATTATATCGACAGCATTCCTTTGGTCCACTAATTTTGTCACTTTGTCAAAGAATGCAATAAGATTAGTCTAGCATGATCTGTTTTTGACAAACCCATGTTGGCTTTTGGTTATTACTTTGTTTGCTTCTAGATGTTCACTAATTTGTTGCTTGATTATCTTTTCCAGAATCTTCCCTGGTATTGAAGTCAAGCTGATAGGTCTGTAGTTTCCTGGATCTATTTTTTTTCCTTTTTTGAAGATGGGAACTACATCAGCTCTTTTCCAGTCTTCTGGCAGTTCCCTGGGGCTCCAGGATCTTTGAAAAATATAGTTCAGTGGTTCTGAAATCTCATCTGCCAGTTCCTTCAGAACCTTGGGGTGTAGTCCATCTGGTCCTGGTGATTTGAACTCGTCTAGGGTAGACAGGTGCTCACTTACCATTTTCTTCCCTATTTTAACTTGTGTTCCTAATCTATTTTTTGTGGTGCTGTTTTTGATAGGTTGGACGTTTTTTTCCCTTTGTGTAAAGACAGATGCAAAAAACGAGTTAAGTAGTTCTGCTTTCTCCCTGTTGCTTGTCACCTTCTTGCCACTTTTTCCCAGCAATGGACCAATTGCTTTCTTGACTTTTTTCTTGTTTTTAACATGTTGGAAGAAACTTTTTGGGGGGTTATTTTTTACTTTTGTCGCAAGCCTTTGTTCATTGTGAGTGTTAGTTTTCCTTATTTCATCTTTGCAGGCTCAGGCTATTTGCTGATATTCTGCCTTAGTTATGTGCCCCTCTTTCCCCTTTTTATATTTGTCCTTTTTGTCTTTCAATTTGTCAGAGAGTTCTTCATGCAGACATGCTGGTTTCTTTTGAGATCTATTATTTTTCTTCTTCATTGGTATTGTGCTAGACTGGGCTTTTGTAATCTCACTTTTCAAAATTTCCCAAGCTTCTTGAATTGTTTTCCCCTTGAGGATTCTCATCCATGGAATCCTTCCCAAGCTGTCTCTAAGTTTATTGAAATTAGCTCTCTTAAAGTCTAAGACTCTCACTATTCCGTTTTCATACAGAAGCAATAATTCAGATAAAGAGAATCTAGAAACTTATTGTTAGGTAAATGCTCTTAATAACTCATCAGACAGATTAAAGTATTTTGAATATGTAAAATAAGAATCGATGTGTGCGTATGTATGCAAAAATTCATTTTTACCATATTTATCATTCTCCATATAGAATGATAGTATGTAAAATTGGAAGAAACACTTGAGATCATCTAATCAACCTCTCACCCATTGAACTGAGGATTTTAGATATCTATTTAAATAAATATTAAACTGAGCGAAACAATTTGAAATACTTACAATTCATTTCTGCCATTCTATGATGTTTTTAACCCTTTGCTTGCATTCTTTGGAATTCCAAAAATAATCCTTGCAGTTCATTCAATTTAAGCATTTGTAATGTGGTCCTTATGGCATTAGTCTAAAATTCTATCTTTAACTGAATAAGGTAGATATTAATTGCTGTTAATATTATTAGTGACATTGGAGGCTTAAATTTTTCAATCTTGAAAATCACAGTCAAATTGTTTGTGAAATCAACTCTTTTTGTATCAAGTCTTAAAAGAAACATTTTTTTTTCTGTATATTGGGCACCTCAGAAAATGTTCCATGGGAGTCCTTTATGATAGGCTTGCTACAGTATTGTTATTGGAAGTGAATGTTGTATTATATCAGAAGGGAATGAGTTTTGCTTTGATAGCATGGGTAATAAATGCTAATAAATGCAGAGACTGTCCTGAATTAATGGGTCCAATATGGACTGAATATAAATGTGAGTAACTAGTGAGAAAGAAGAATCTTGGGATAGTAGTTTGGTCCTATTAAGAAATGAGGATGACATCACAAAACAAATGAATGAAAGAGCAGTTTACGTGAAAAGAGGAAGGGAAAGTTTCTCAGTCTTGGTTGGATGGACTGGATGAGTTCCAGTTTGAAGATTATAAAAGGGATGAAAATACGGATGTGATCAAAGCAGGTATATTTTACAAAGGTAGAAATCTATGGAGCAATATAGTGAATAGTGCTGGTAAAAAATAGATTTAACTATGTTTCTTTTTATCCTTTATCTCACACCTTTCATGTTCTTAGTTTACAATTTCTTTCTTCTTTTCTTCACTCCCTAATATGATGGATGGCCAGTTTGGTTTAATGGTGAAAGTGTCTAATGGCCTAAAAACCAGGACAGTGTGAATTCTAGACCCTCCTTAGGCATGAAAACCAACTAGGTGATTTTTGCGCCAGTCACTTGCCTCAGTCCAAACAACCTCACAGAGTTGTTGTTCTGGGGAAAAGAAAAGGCAGGAATATTAGATATGTTCACTGGCTTGAGTTATATATAAAAAAGGTGGAATGAAAATCTTGTAATAATTATAATAGCATTCTCCAGAATGGCATAGAACTATGGATATATATGTAAGTTGCACTAGTGCACTATCTGTAGATAGCTAGCTAGATAGATAGATAAAGAGAAAGAGAGAGGTAGATAGTTGATAGAGAGAGAGAGAGAGAGAGAAAGAAAGAGAAATGATAGATGATAGATAGATAGATAGATAGATAGATAGATAGATAGATAGATGATGGATGGATGGATGATAGCTAGATAGCTAGATAGAGAGAGAGGTAGATAGTTGATAGAGAGATAGAGAGAAAGAAAGAAAGAAAGAAAGAGAGAAATGATAGATAGATGATAGAGAGAAATGATAGATATAGAGAAATGATAAATACATACATAGATAGATTGATAGATAGATGATTGATAGATAGATAGATAGATAGATAGATAGATAGATAGATAGAGAAATGATAGATAGATGATAGATGATAGATAGATGATATATAGATACTGTAGATCGATCGATCGATCGATCAATAGATAGATAGACAGTCAGACAGGATTTCCTGCCTTTTTTAAAAAAAAAATGAAATTTCTATTTTATTTCACATTAATAATGATAATGTAGATCATAGGTTCATTGGTACTTGAATAGTACCTACAAACATTTTACTTTTTGTGGACTACTAAATTTTATTACCATTATTTTTGTTTGTCTGCTTGCTTACTTGCTTGCTATTTATTTCCTCTGCCCCCAAAGCTCAATAATGTTGTACCACAAAGTGTAACTACAGCACATGAACAATCCATCGAGTGCTATCTTATTTCATAACTGTTGTATGAAACAGATTGCAGAGTCCTGGAGATATATGAATTGCATTTATGTTACTGATCAGCACAAAACAACCATCACCACCCGTCCTGTCGAAAATAGTATCCCAAACAAAATTCAATCAACATTATTCTTCAACCAAAGATAACCAGTTTTATACCTGTATAGCAATTGTATAAATTGGACAGTTTCTGTGACTTTTTCCATTCTCTCTGTGGGCATATATCTCCTAAAAGAAAGTACATGTAAGGTTTCTCAGCCCTTCCTGATACCTGAACTAAAAAAAGGTCCATTTACAATCTAAACGTAAATCTACACAGCGAGTACAACAAGTAGCACATGCACAGCAGTTTCTACAGCATTCCACAAGCAGATGCAATTTGAGTATGGAATATGTTGGACTCTTCCAGCTTAAATGACCAATAGAAGAACATTAAAATGTTCTCACCTAATCTTCTCTTACATTAGAACTGATTGCTGTCTCCCTTATAATTAATAATGGTTAAATATTAAATATGAGCCAATAGTGTGCAGCGGCAGCCAAAAAAGCCAATGCAATCTTAAATTGCATTAACAGAGGGACACAATCAAGATCAAGTGAGGTACTAATACAACTATATAAAGCCTTAGTAAGACCACACTTAGAATACTGCATCCAGTTTTGGTCACCACATTATAAAAATGATGTTGAGACTCTAGAAAGAGTGCAGAGAAGAGCAACCAAGATGATTAGGGGACTAGAAGCTAAAACATATGATGAACAGTTGCAGGAACTGGGCATGACTACTCTAGTGAAAAGAAGGACCAGGGGAGAAATGATAGCAGTGTTCCAATATCTGAGGGGTTGCCACAGAGACGAGGGGAGTCAATCTATTTTCCAAAGCACCTGAAGGCCAGGCAAGGAACAATGAATGGAAACTGAACAAGGAGAGATTCATCCTGGAAATAAGGAATTTTTTTCTGACCGTGAAAGCAATCAACCAGTGGAACAGCTTGCCTTCAAAAGTTGTGGGAGTTTCATCGCTGGAAGCTTTCAAGAAAAGACTGGACTGCCATCTGTCAGAACTGGGGTAGGACAGGGGTGGGTTCTAAATTTTTTTACTACCAGTTCTGTGGGTGTGTCTTATTTTGTGGGCGTGGCTTGGAGGCCATGTGACTGGTGGGTGTGGCTAGCTGGTCATGTGACCAGGTGGCCATGGCTGTGTGTATAGGGACTACTCAGAGGGCTGAAAAAAGTCATTTCTGACAGGTCCTCGCACTTTTGACTGGTCCTCACACTTATGACCATCCTCACATATATGCCCATGCAGCATTCTTAACAACCATGTCACTCATTTCACAACTGCTTCTCTTCACGATACAACAAAAAACGTAAAATGTGAGGACAGTCGTAAATTTGAGGACTGATCAAAAGTGCGAGGACCAGTCAAAAATAACCTTTTCAGCCCTCTGAGTAGTCCATATGCATAAAAGGATAAAGCAATACAGAGGGATGAAGGAAGGGAAGGGAAATAAGAGTAGGAGTGAGGTAAGAGAGGGAGGAAGAGAGGAGGAGAAGAGAAAGGAGGAGGAAGTAGGGAGGAGAAGAAAGGGGGGAAAGAGAAAGTAAGAAGGAAAGAAAAGAGAGAGGTGGTAGGTTTGAAGAGAAAGATTGCTGTACAATAAAAAAGATGAAAAGGAAGAAAGCCAACCCCAAACAAATATAAAGATATTGAGATAAAGAATGAATTGTTAAACTTTAAAGAATAAAAGAGAACAAATATGAATAAATAGCAATAATTAGAAACACACATACAAACATACAATGTATTCTCTTTGAACAGAGTATTTGGCCGGTTCACAAATTTAAACAGACTAAACAGTGTTTAGTCATTTCAATTAAATTTACAATTTCTATATTTCCTTTTTGTCATATTTATTCCTCATCTATTTTTTTTTAAAAACCTATATTACCCTTCATCCTCATCTCTAATCTTAATCAAATTCAATTTTTCCCCTCTATTCTATATTATACCCCTTTCCATTGTCATCTATTTTTATATTGATTTTCACATTGGTTAATTATGTAATATTACAATTGTTTAATACAAATTCAACATTTTAATATAAATCAATTAGTTATATAACTAACTTTTTTGTATATTAATCAATATGAACATGAATATTCCAATTATTTCCATGCAATCCAATTTCTTACAAATCAATTAATTATATTTACCATTAATAATAAACCAATTAATTTCCCCATATATTCCTCCAAACCACAACTTAACAATTTCTGCTTTCAACACAATATACAATTAATAGTATCTCAATTATTACAATTCCCTAGTTAAATAGAGCGTTTTTTTCTTTTGTGTTTTAAAATCTTGAACTCTCCTCTTTTGCCCTAAATTTCCCGTTGTTTGCAGTTTTGCACCTACCTTTTTTGGTGAGGAAAAAGAAAAAGAAATCTCTCTCTGCCTCATTTTGTCACCTTGCAGCAAAAAGCCTGCTTTACTTTCAGTTTCGTTTTTTCAGCATAGCTAGGGGGAAAAAATCTGCTCCAGCACTCTTTGCAGCTAGCAACAGAGCCCTGCACAAAACAGCTGAGAGCAAATCAGCTGAGAGTCGGGAAGCCAATCTAATCAACTTGTGCTAATTAACCTATGCTGAAGCTGAAAGGGGCTGTTTTTTCTATTTTTGCCGGCACCGGTCTATTCATTTGTTTTCTTTTAACACTGATCAGCTGTAGGGCAGACCTTTGAAGCCCCGCAGCAAGAGTTTAAACAGTTTTTTTTCCCCTCTAGCCATCAGCTGGGAGTCAGGAGGCAGCAATAGATTGGGAGTGGATGGGGTAAGCAAATGGCAACCGGGCCAGGAACTGGTTCGGGGATGTGGCCAGCCAATCTTATTACTGGTTCTCCGAACTATTAAATTTTTTTACTACTGGTTCTTGAGAACCGGTGCGAACCGGGAGCAACCCACCACTGCTGCAAAGCCTGTTTTAACCTCCTGCTGCATAATGGGATATGCAGTTCAGTATAAATCCATGGGATTTCACTGTCCATCTTAGTAAAGTGCTATTCTGAACCATTCCTTTAAAAAATATACAAAAAGATCCATTAAAACTCTGTATCTATTTTCATTTGCAACTTTCTCCAACCTATAGTGGGTTTAAACACAACTTCCTCTCTAATTTCCTTTTGAACACTTCATTTTTTCTGAAGCTAATCATTGTTACATGCATTTCCCTGATGTAGCTTTTTTAAAAAAAACAAGGATTAAAAAAGAAAGAAATATAGATTCATCTGTGCCAGTTTTTGACTAAAGAAATACAAATACCAGTGGACTCCTTTCTATGCCATAGCAGAGTCTATTTTGAAAGATTTGATAATTTTTTTTCGATAAAAATCCACGGTGCACGTGTATCTCGATGTAGGTTCTATAATTTGTAAGTTGCAAGATAACCACAAAGGACACATGGAAAATGCTAAGCAATGCAGTAATATTTTGTAATACCAGCTTTGAAAACAAGAAGGATATGATAGTTTCTTGCACAGAGTGTAAATTCAAATTTGAATAAACATTCATTACTTTACACAGAGAACAAATTCATCCTTATTAGGCCTGTGCTAAAATTGGAAGGAATGTTTTACTTATGTAATGCTGCTTCACAAACCAGGATGAGCCCTCCCCTGCAATCCCATAATTCAAAAGCGTCAACAAAGCTAACACGACATAGAGAATCTGAAAAATGATCTTGAAGGAAACTGTTAAGTAAGCAAAGAGAGTTGAAATATTTTGTAAGGCTTAGGAAAGAATATAGAATTTCATAATCCTCCCTGATTCACCGGAATATTAGAAGGAGGATCATAAAACACATTCAGGCTTGCAAGATTCCAGTATTACACTGTACTATCTCAATAAATATAATTCTAGTCTTCCTTTAGAGCAGTGTTGATCAGCCTTGACAACTTTAAGGTGTGTGGACTTCAACTCCCAGAGTTCCTCAACCAGCCACGATGGCTGGGGAATCTGGGAGATGAAGTCAATACATCTTAAAAGAAGGCCAAGGTTGAAAAAAAATGATTTAAACAGTGGTGTCAAACTCAAGGCCCCGAGGGCCAGATCCGGCCTGTGGGGTTCTTAGATTTGGCCTGTTAGGCCACCCTGGAAACAGCGAAGGACTGGCCTTCTGTATCTCTGGCAGCAAACATGGAGCTTGGGAGGGCCGTGGGCAGAGGGTTGCAGAGGCCATTGCAGCCAAAAATGGAACTTAGAAGCCCATTTTCACTGGCAGAGCACTTGGGCCACCACAAGTGCCTCCAACACTGGTGATGTTGAGCTGGCCATGCCCATCCTGGTCACACCCACCTTGACCTCCTGAGGTCAAACACAACCCTGATCCTCGATTAAATTAAGATTGAAATCCCTGATTTAGAAGATCTGTTTCCTGACCTGGGAAATCTCCAGTTTAGTTTGCACCCAACATACTATAAGCATTCTCTATATCCAGATCAGAATAAATACACATCCCATTCAGTTCAACTAGCAGAAATACATAGCTTTCACACAGACATACAGAGAGGGAGATACGGAGAGAAAGAGAAAGAGGTAGGGAGGGAGGGATAGAGAGAGGTGTGGGGGAAGAGAGATTATTTTTCCTATGTAAGAAGGGTGCACCCTAACCACCCCATCTTAGAAAATGAAATATTTTGGGCAATATTAAAGAGGCAGAATATTATCTTTCCCCAAAGGAGAAATGGAGAAACATGTTCTTAGAGGCAGAAAGCAGCCCCCAGTCTTCCTTAATAGCCTCCAGCAGATGCCTAAAATCTTTAGAGATGGATATTTTGTGCTCATTAAGAAATTCAAGTCAGCCTATTCACAAACAAAATACCTTCAGCCACAGTTCCCTCAGGCTGGAGTTGATGGGATTAGCTCAATTTACATTCCCCACCCCGCCCGAATTCTAAGGACAGGACATGACCTTTTAGGATATAATAGGATTAACCCATCACCATTAGAATAGCGAAAGATACAAGGCTCACTTCATTGCACAACCCCAAGCAGCATTTAAGAAACTGCATAAAAATCTTTGCACTCATCGAGCTATTTTGTCGGCTGTCCCAGAACTACATGCCGTGGTTCTGCTCATCAATTAACTTTCCTAAGCAGCTAGCCTCCATTTTATTTTCAGTACCTTTCTTCCAGCTTGGAACTGAACCAGATGGATTTTTCTTCCTACACCTATATATAAAGGTTTTACATGACTTCCACATAACCCCTTGGGAGACTGAGGCGGGGGTGGTGGTGGAGAATTTCTCTATTTTTACACAGTATATATCCTATTTGATATTTTCAGATAATGATCAAAACAGGATAAAGGAGCTGGGGCAAGTAACAGGAGCTCACCCTGTCACACAGCACTCGGGTCTCAAACCCAGACTGTCGGCTTTCCAGCTGACTAGTTCAGTGTCTTTAACCACTGAGCCATCGTGACCCCATTAAAGAACATAGCAACAGCAGAATAGAGAGGGAAAATAGGACATCAGGTAATCCCACCTCTGTTCTGCACCATAAAAGGAAGCATTTGGTGGATCCAACTTTTTTTTATTTGCTTCCATTGCCCAAGGTGCACCAAATCAAAGCAAATTAGAGCCACACTGTGCAGCCATACTAACTGCATAATTACTTGTCTCTGGGGATGGCGGGGGGAGACAGACCACAAGCTTAAATTCCTATCTATTCTAATCTATACAATTAAAATCAACTCCTATTAGCGAGTAAGCAGGTTTTCAGTGTAAATGGCGCATGTGAATTCGCCGCTCTTCTTTTCACGTTGCGAGTAGAAACAATGACCTTGTCAAGGAGAATGTGTACTGCCTTCATTTCGTCCATTTGATAAATGCACTTGCATACAAATCTGTAGAAACCAATTTGTAGTTTTGGCATATGCAACGCACATCTGACTTTCGTACTAACAGCTTTATCCTTTAAAAATAGGTCAGCTTTATACTCTACCTTTTCATGCCGAGGAACAGTGGAAGTTTATTATTTTAGCTAAATTATTAATGCATCTGATATTCATGCAAAAAGGGTTTTGTTTTAATGTAGTTTTTTTGTTTAGCTGTCAGAAACAATGTTCCCTTTTGAAAGATTATTATTATTTTTTTACCATTTCTCTTTGCTATAGCTACGTTCTCTAAAGAACTCAAAGCAAAATGATATTCATTTTATCTGCCTTTTGATGGAGGATTCACTAACTCCGTCTGTATATGTGTATTTGTGTGATATGGATCTACCCGTAGGTATCCAGTTAACATTGTATTTTATGCAACGTTTTAAAAGAGAGTATTGCATATGTAGAGCTCAATACTTTTAAAATAACTAAAATGACCCATCTTTTCTTGGATAAAATGGAAATCACATAATAATAATAAAAAAGATTTTAGCCACAGTTTTACCACTGATCAGACTAGACCATATAGTAAATTGATACAAAAGAACATAATCTAAATCATGTTTCTCAACCTTGGAAGCTTGAAGATGGGTGGACTTCAACTCCCAGAAATCCCCAGCCAGCGCTGCTGGCTGGGGGATTCTGGGAGTTGAAGTCCACCCATCTTCAAGCTACCAAGGTTGAGAAACACTGTTCTAAATGGTCTTCCTAGCTTTGTTTTGATTTACTATACAGGTTGTCCTCGACTTACAACAGTTCATTTAGTGATCGTTCGAAGTTACAACGGCACCGATATAAGTGACTAATGACTATTTTTCACATGTACAACTGTTGCAGTATCCCTAGGATGACATGATCAAAATTCAGATGCTTGGCAACTGATTCAAATTTATGACAATTGCAGTGTCCTGAGAGCCATAGGCTCACCTTTTGCGACCTTGTGATAAACAAGGTTAATGGGGAAGCGAGATTCACTTAACAACCTTGTTACTTAACAACTGCAGTGATTCACTAAATGTGTGTGGCAAGGAAGTTCATAAAATGGGGAAAGTTCACTGAACAAATGTTCACTTAGCAACAGAAATTTTTGGGCTCAATTGTGTCACAGGTTGAGGACAACTTGTATTATTATTGCCAGTGAGACGATTCAGTCATGTGGCATATGTGACTAGCCCTTCATTTCACTTGTAATTTTTCTATAGCAACAGTCTAATTTATTGTGCTATGCATTACCGTAAACTAAATTATTTTAAGAAGAAAAGTGGCATATTAAGGTCAAAAACATTTTGCCATTAAATTCAATAGCTACATGACTGTTTTTAAATAAATTTTGTTGTTGTTAGTTGCAAAGTTGTGCCCAACCCATTGTGACCCCATGGACAACGTTCCTCCAGGCCTTCCTGTCCTCCACCATCCTGTCACACCTACCACCTTAGTAACTCCATCCAGCCACCTCGTTGTCTGTCACCCCCTTCTTCTTTTGCCCTCAATCTTTCCCAGCATTAGAGTCTTCATCAGTGAATCCTTCCTTCTCATTAGGTGGCCAAAATATTTGAGTTTCATCTTCAGGATCTGGCCTTCTAAAGAGCAGTCAGGGTTGATCTCCTCTAGGACTGACCGGTTTGATCACCTTGCAGTTCAAGGGACTCGCAGGAGTCTTCTCCAGCACCATAGTTTAAAGGCCTCAATTCTTTAGTGCTCAGCCTTTCTTATGGTCCAACTTTCATAGCCATACATTGCAACTGGGAAAACAATAGCCTTGACTATACGCACTTTTGTTGGCAGGGTGATGTCTCTGCTTTTTAGAGTGCTGTCTAGACTTGCCATAGCTTTCTTCCCCAGGAGCAAGCGTCTTTTAATTTCTTGGCTGCAGTCCCCATCTGCGGTGATCTTGGAGCCCAGGAAAATAAAATCTGTCACTACCTCCATTTCTTCCCCATCTATTTTCCAGGAATTGAGAGGGCCGGATAACATGATCTTAGTTTTCTTAATGTTGAGTTTCAAGCCAACTTTTGCACTCTCCCTCTTCACCAGCATCAAAAGACTCTTTAGTTCCTCTTCGCTTTCTGCCATTAAAGTGGTATCATCTGCATATCTGAGGTTGTTGATATTTCTCCTAGCAATCTTAATTCCAACTTGTGATTCATCTAGCCCTGCCTTTCTCATGATGTGCTCTGCATATAAATTAAATAGGCAGAGAGACAGTATACAGCCTTGCCAGACTCCTTTCCCAATTTTGAACCAATCAGTGGTTTTGTGTTCAGTTCTACCTGTTGCTTCTTGACCCGCATATAGGTTTCTCAAGAGACAGATAAAATGGTCTGGTACTCCCATCTCTTTAAGAACTTGTCACAATTTGTTGTGATCCACACAATCAAAGGCTTTAGCATAGTCAATGAAGCAGAAGTAGATGTTTTTCTGGAACTCCCTAGCTTTCTCCATGTTGGCAATTTGATCTCCAGTTCCTCTGTCTCTTCGGAATTCTGCCTGTACTTCTGATAGTTCTCGATCAACATTCTGCTGGAGCCTAGCTTGTAGGATTTTAAACATAACCTTACTAGCATGTGAAATGAGTGCAATGGTGCAATAGTTTGAACATTCTTTGGCATTGACTTTCTTTGGAATTGGAATGTAAACTGACCTTTTCCAATCCTTTTCCAATCCTATGGCCACTGTTGAGTTTTTCAAATTTGCTGGCAAATTGAGTGTAGCACTTTTATTGCATTGCCTTTTAAGATTTTGAATAGCTCAGCTGGAATACTGTCTCCTCCACTACCTTTGTTGTTGCTCAGATTTCCTAAGGCCCATTTAAGTTCACATTCTAGGATGCCTGGCTTGAGGTCAGTGACCACCCTATTGGGATGTTAAGCTCGTTCTTGTATAGTTCTTCTGTGTAATTTTGCCACTTCTTCTTAATCTCTTCTGCCTCTGTTAGGTCCCTGCCATTTTGGTCCTTTATCATGTCCATCTTTGCATGAAACATTCCCTTCATATCTCCAATTTTCTTGAAGAGATCTCTGGTCTTCCCTATTCTATTGTTTTCTTCTATTTCTTTGCACTGTTCATTTAAGAATCCCCCATGATGATAAGGATATAATTTTTTGGTATTAATTCTATAAGGTGTTGTAGGGCATCATAGAACTGGTCAATTTCATCCTCTTCAGCACCAGTGGTTGGGGCATAGACTTGGATTACTGTGATATTGAATGGTTCGGCTTGGATTCGAACTGAGATCATTCTGTCATTTTGGGGATTATATCCCGGTATTGCTTTTCCTACTCTTTTATTGATTATGAAGGCTACTCCATTTCTTCTGAGGGATTCTTGCCCGCAGTAGTATACCTGATAATCATCTGAATTAAATTCACCCATTCTTGTCCATTTTAGTCCGCTAATTCCTAAGATGTCGATGTTCAGTCCTGTCATCTCTTGTTTGACCATGTCCAGCTTGCCTTGAGTCATGGATCTTACATTCCAGGTTCCTAGGGAGGAAAAAATCTTTACAGCATTGGACTTTCCTTCCACCACCAGTGCATCCACAGCTGAGCGTCCTTTCGGCTTTGGCCCAGTCGCTTCACTCTTTCTGGCGCTACTAGTACTAGCCCATTGCTCTTCCCCAGTAGCATATTGGACACCTTCTGACCTGAGGGGCTCATCTTCCAGTCTTATATCTTTTTTCCTTTTGGTACTGTCCTTGGAGTTTTCATGGCAAAGATACTGGAGTGAGTTGCCATTTCCTTCTCCAGTGGATCACGTTTTGTCAGAACTCTCTGCTATGACCTGTCCATCTTGGGTCTCCCTGCACGGCATAGCTCATAGCTTCATTGAGCTATGCAAGCCCCTTTGCCACGACAAGGCACTAATCCATGAAGGGGTTTAAATAAATACCATATGCTTTTAGTAAAAACTCAAGCAGCACACCAGACTCTGTTAAGGTAGCTTTATGAATGATAATGGACTAATCAAGAACTCATACTATTCTTCTCAAAGCCTTACACTGAATGTCAGTTTGTTTTGAAGGCAAAGATAATGTGCTTACTACTGATCAGCCAGTATGATATGACTCCTTGATACTCAAGAGAAGACCTCTGTCATATTTCTCCCTCTGTCATTGTAAGAGTTGCCTGTGGCAAGGACGGAAGCAAATAAATTTAATTAGTAAATAAAAATAAATAAAATAGACCAAAGAAGTCTGCAATGGTCTCTGGCTCATATTATGACAATTTGGATTCAAACTTTCTTTGGAAGCATCGATTTTCTCCTATAGTCGGGCACGGCAGTCAGGATGGGAGGAGACTTGGTTGAGTTGTCACAGGACCGGGTCTACAAAATTGAAGGAAGTCCCTCCTCCTGGCTGCAGCTGTCAGTTTTTCGACTCGGTCGAGTCAGGACCAGTCGTGCCTAGAGACAGCTCTTGGTAGCAAAAAAAAAAAAAAAAAGGCGAAACGATTCAGAATCTAAGAGAAGGAAATTTCCTTTAACCTTAACTGCGTTCCTTCTCTGGCTAGCCTTTCCAGCGTGAGCGATCTTCAACTAGCTCCGCTGAAGACCGCTCCTCGGTAGGATCTCCGGCTGGCGATCCCGACGGCCACGCGCACGAGTTCGCTCTGTCGCGTTCGGCCTCGTCGCTCACGGCCGCTTTTAAAGGTGTCGGAGCGGCTTTTCTTTTTCGCAAGCGGTTGGGCCCGAAGGTTTCCCGCGCTAGATTGCAGTGCGTTAGAGCCGGCTGGTGCGCACTTTGCTTCAGCGATTCTTGCTCTTCTGAGTGGCAGTACGGAGAGATAGGAGTGCGAGGGCTACGAAACTGCCTTTCATCGCCTCACTCTACAGGTGCTTGGCCGGCTGGCAGGCATTTTCAACGAAAGCGGCGATTTCTAGTAAGTGATCTGGAGGACTTTGCAGGCCTCAATTTCAGTTATTTCTATTAGCGGCCATTTTGAAGCCCTTTCTTTAAATGGCGGACGCCAGGGCTCAGTCAAAAAATTCAAGAGGCAAAAGACCTCAGCAGCAAGCAAGCTCAGGGGGGGCAACTTCTTCTAATGCTTCAATTCCTCCAAAAAAGCCCAGAACGCAGGCCCCCAGAGGTTCCCAAATGTCTAGGGATGAAGAAAGACGCCATAAGGCGATAGAGAAGGCCTGTAATAAGGCTTCCTCCCGAGCTGAGGATCAAAATAGGCCTCAAGCAGAAACCTTGCCTCTTCTTTCTCATAATGTGTCCAGGCCGGTTGCTCAGGCCTCTATTGTGCCTAGTTTGTCACCAGATATTTCTGTCACTGATGAAGGATTGGTCACTGATGCAGCTTCTGTATTCCCTACTGAGGGGCCTTCTCAGTCTTCTTCACCTGCAGATCAGCAACCAGCCTCTGTTATACAGCCTGCTCTGAGTCAGGAAAGCCAGACAATTCAGGCCCAAAAGTTGGATATTTCTCCTGCCTTGGCTCAATTAATTGCTGACTCCATTAAGCAGGGCATTGCCCAGGGATTGCAGGAAAAGGCTTCCTCCAAGGTTTCAGACTACCTCAGCCGCCATACGCCTTCTGTCTCTTCACAACAAGTTCAGGGCTTGCAGACTTCTGAGCGGGCTAGATCCCCTTCTAGGGACAGCCAAGGGTCCCTTTCTGCAGAGGAAGACCAAGCCATTGTTGACCAGGATTTGTCTGAAGATGAGGGCCTAGAGCCTGATCAGCCCTCATTCGTTGGCTTATTTCGCCCTCAGATGTTTCGTTCCTTGCTATACAAGGCACAGATGACCACTGGCTTGGGTCTTCCTACAGCCAAGGGTCAGCCTCAGTCTGCAGATGCCGTTCCAGATCCGGCTTTGTTTGAAATGCCGGCTGTTCAGTCCGAGATTGTCCCAGCTCCTAAGCTTTTTGCAGAGGTATTACAGCGCCAGTGGAAGAATCCCAGTACGGGACCAATCCCTAATAGTCTTGATAGGCGTTTGTATAATTTGGAAGCGGAGTATGATTCTCTCTTACAGATACCAGCCGTAGATGCTCCGGTGGTGGCCCTAGCTTCATCAATTCCTACTTCAGGTCCGGCAGAGGAGGCCTTGCGTCCGGAAGAAAGGAAAGCTGAGAGGACCCTAATTAAAGGTCATCAGGCGGCAGCATGGTCCGTACAGGCTGCTTCTGCAGCTTCTTTTTTTAATCGAGCTTCCATTCTTTGGCTAAAGAAGTTGCAGGGCCGTCTTCCATCTACAGATGTGCGAACGCATCAAGACATCAATAAAATAATAGCCGCAGTAGAATATTCGGCGGATGCAATGCTGAACGCCGCCAGGTTCTCCGCCAAGGCCATGGGAGCAGCAGTCACCAATCGCAGGTTGCTTTGGTTGAAATATTGGCAGGCAGACGTGCGTAATAAATGGCGTCTGGCTTCAGCACCTTATCAGGGTAATAAGTTGTTTGGGGCTTCTCTTGACCCCCTTCTTATTGAGACCAGAGATCACCGAAAAATTTTGCCAGCAATGTCTCGTAGATCAGACAACCGCTCGTCTACCCCTTTTCGCCAGCATTCCTTTCGGGCTGCAGAACCAGGATACTACCAGCAGCGATATCACCGCTCCTACCAGCAAAGAGGATCCTTTCAACACGACAACCAGGTCAGACAGTCCCCTAGGTACCTCCCCAAAAGGGCTCCTAGGGGTGGGCGGGGCCGCCCCTTCCGCAGGCCTCGTTAGACATCAGCTACCTTCCAGGCTAGGGGGTCGTCTTGCTCTTTTCCTCCCTACCTGGGAAGCCACTACTTCTGATGATTGGGTGAAGAAAACGCTTAAGTTTGGCCTTTCTCTGGAGTTTATTTCCACTCCCCCTAGTAAGTTTTTGCGTTGTCCTGTTTCTCTTAATAGGACTAAAAGGGCCCAGGTAGAAGCGGCTATTACCCACTTACTAACCATTGGGGCCATTCAACCTGTCCCTCCGGCCGAGTTTGGCCAGGGCTTTTATTCCCGACTTTTTCTTGTCCAAAAACCTTCGGGTGATTGGCGTCCCATCCTGGATTTGAAATCCTTGAACCGGCACCTAGTATATCGCCGGTTCAAAATGCATTCTCTGCAGTCAATTTTACTGTGTGTACGGGAAGGAGATTTTTTGTCATCAGTGGACTTAACAGAAGCTTATCTTCACGTCCCCATCCTCCCGGATCACCGTAAGTTTTTACGTTTTTGTTATAATTCCAAGCATTACCAGTATTGTGCCCTACCCTTTGGGTTGTCCTCGGCCCCCAGGGTCTTTACCAAGATCATGGCAGCCCTTATAGGTTTTCTTACCTCCCTTCCAGTCCGGGTTTCTTTCTATTTAGATGACATTCTTATTTTATCCAATTCCTTGCCTCAGGCTAAGGCAGACTTAGCTACTACACTCCGGGTCCTCCAGGACCACGGGTTTTCAGTAAATTGGGCCAAGAGCCACCTGACTCCTTCCACCCGAATCAAGCATCTCGGGTCAATAATTGATTCCTTGTCTTCTGAAGTTTTCCTGTCACCTGAACGAATAGACAGTCTGCAACAGCTCGCTTCCCGAGTGCAGACTCAGGGCTCTTCTTCCATCTTGTCCCTGTCTCGCCTTCATGGTAAGATGGTTTCCACCTTTGGGATTGTTCCTTGGGCTCGATTACATAGCCGGGACTTGCAATGGGTGCTACTCCCCTTTCAACGTTCCCATAGGGACAATTCGGCCACAAGATTGGTTCTTCCAGCACCAGTGATCCAGTCCCTCACCTGGTGGACTTCGGAAGCGCTTCACAAAGGCACCAAGTTCCGACAATCACACAGACTAACGATCACAACAGATGCCAGTCTGTCAGGCTGGGGAGCACACCTAGGCCATCATCTTGCTCAGGGACAGTGGTTATCCACAGAAAGGCTTCTAAATATCAATGTGCTCGAACTGAGGGCTATTTTCCTCTCACTAAAAGCCTTCAAGGAACACATTCTCCATCGAGATGTGCTGATCCTGACAGACAATATAACGGCCAAAGCGCATGTAAACCGCCTCGGCGGCACACGTTCCAGACGTCTGATGCAGGAGGCGAGAAAGATAGGCCTCTGGGCAGAGGGTCATCTGATATCCTTGCAGGCAGCCCATATCTCAGGGATTCACAACCGGACAGCCGACTCCCTCAGTCGCAATCCTTGGGACGATGCGGAGTGGTCTCTCCCCTCCAGCCTATTTCGAGAGGTGATTCATCGTTTCGGCCACCCGACAGTAGACCTATTCTCCAGCGCGGACAACCATCAGCTCCCGCGCTTCTTTACCAGATTTCCGTGTCCAAGGGCGGAAGCGGTGGATGCCCTTCGAAGTCCTTGGCCGAAGGGACAACTACTGTATGCCTTCCCCCCCGTCAATCTAATACCCAGGGTGTTACAGAAGCTACTACAAGAAAGGGCGGAGTTAATCTTAATTGCTCCAGCATGGAATCGCCGCCCCTGGTATGCGGATCTCCGGTCTCTCTCAGTACATCCTCACTGGCGGATACCAGACGACCAGGTCGCCCTACGACAAGGTCCCCTTGTGCACCCGGATCCGCAATGGTATCACCTCACCGCGTGGAGGTTGAGCGGGGCCGTATGACCTCTCTCCCTCTTTCGGCCGGAGTCATTGCGACCATACAGGCTTCTCGACGGGCCTCCACCACCCGAATTTATGAAGCAACCTGGAGAGCCTTCTCTAGGTGGTGTCACAGAGCTCAACAGGCCCCTACAACGGCCTCCCTTGTACACGTGTTGGAGTTCCTTCAGGATGGGTTTGCATCAGGACTCTCTCCCAACACTCTCCGTCGCCAAGTGGCGGCTCTATCCACCGTTTTGTCTGGCTCTTCTACGGAACCTATTTCCAAAGACCCGCTAGTCCGTCAATTTTTGCGGGGCGCGACTAATATTCGCCCTCCCACCATACACCGATATCCTTCCTGGGACCTGCCTAAAGTTCTATTAGCTCTTACTAGTCCTCCCTTCGAACCATTAAGAGACATTCCATTGAGGTTTCTTTCCTTCAAGGTGGCCTTCCTAGTTGCGGTCACCTCTGCCCGTAGAATCTCTGAACTGGCGGCCCTTTCAGTTCGAAAAGAGCTTTGCATTTTCCACCAGGACAGAGTCGTGTTGAGGTTAGATCCATCCTTTATTCCCAAAGTTAATTCAATATTTCATCGGACCCAGGAGGTCGTTCTGCCCTCTTTCTGTCCTTCTCCACGACATCCTCTGGAAAAGCGTTGGCATTCCCTCGATGTTAGACGGGCTCTGAAAGTATACCTCTCTCGGACTTCCGCCTTCAGACGTTCAGACTCATTATTTGTTTCCTTTTTACCTGCTTCCCTGGGGGCGAAAGTTTCTTCTACCACCTTGGGGCGATGGATAAGAGCCTGCATTTCGGCGGCTTATGAGGCCCATTCGTTGCCAGTTCCACGGAGGATCACCGCCCATTCTACAAGGAGTGCGGCTACTTCAGCAGCTTGGTCCACCCGTGCTTCCATCGCGGAAATTTGTCGAGCCGCTACATGGGCATCTCCAACACCTTTTATTCGGCACTACCGGGTGGACAAATTTGCTTCCTCGGATGCTGCCTTCGGACGGAGAGTTCTCCAAGAAGTTCTTTCAGCATCCTGAACCCGGGTCCGGCCTTCTCCCTCCCGACTGGACACTTGGCTTTGGTATGTCCCATCCTGACTGCCGTGCCCGACTATAGGAGAATGGGCGTTGGTTCCTACCTGATACGCCTCTTCTCTGACTGTCGGGCACGGCAGTCAGCCCCACCCTATTTGGGCCGGACCGGCTTCCTGGATATCAGGAGGGGGGTGGGTCTTGCTAACGTTGTTGATTTTTAGTCCTAGGCACACCTGTCTAAAATTTCTCCCTCGTCTCAAAACTGACAGCTGCAGCCAGGAGGAGGGACTTCCTTCAATTTTGTAGACCCGGTCCTGTGACAACTCAACCAAGTCTCCTCCCATCCTGACTGCCGTGCCCGACAGTCAGAGAAGAGGCGTATCAGGTAGGAACCAACGCCCATTTTGGGAATGCTTCCCTTTGCTGAGCTAAAGGGGCTACACTTTTAAATGTGGATAGTCAACACTTTTAGTGACTCTGGTTACAATTTATTTATTTAGCCTAGGCGATGTTACAATTAGCCAAGAGACTACAATGTTAATACATAATAGTTATTGGCTGCTGAAGAGTGCTAGTTTAGTTCATGCTGACCATGGCTTATCCATAGTGCACCACAGGGTGGGGAACTAGCTCCATACCAGAAAGACAAGCACTATCCTATGGCATGATCCTTCTGTCCCCATCAGTGTCACTTCACTGTCCAGTGCAGGGGTAAAATCTAAAATTTGTTACTACCGGTTCTGTGGGCGTGGCTTGGTGGTGGTGGTGGTGGTGGTGGTAATGTGACAGGGTGGGCAGGCCAACTTTTTTTTTTTTTTACTTTTAAAAGCATTTTTTCTACAACCTCTTTGGTTGAAGAAAAAAATGCTTTTAGAAGCCTCTGACGATCATGCAACTCAGCTGGGATCATCAGAGGCTTTTAAAGGCATTTTTTCCCCTACAATCTCTTTGGCCGAAGAGGTTGTAGAAAAAATGCTTTTAAAAGCCTCTGATGATCCTAGCTGAGCTACGTGATCATCAGAAGTTTTTTTTTTTAAAGCATTTTTTTTTGGCTGAAGAGGTTGTAGAAAAAATGCTTTCAAAAGTAAAAAAAACCGCCTCTGATGATCCTGCAGCTCAGCTGGGCATGAGGTGGGGGTGGGGCGCAGGGATTTTTGCTACTGGTTCTCCAAACTGCCTGCCACCATTGCTACCGGATCAGGCGATCCTGTCCAAACCGGGAGCATTTCACCCCTGGTCCGGTGTCACATTTGGACAGGTCCAGCACTGGCAAGGGATTGGCAGTCTGTATAAATGCTGCCACATTTCCCACCAAAGTGGTACCTATTTATCTACTTGCATGTAGCATGCTGCCAAACTGCTAGAAGCTGTGGCAAGTGACGGGAGCTCACTCTACAACACAGTGCTAGGACTCGAACCACTGAAGCAGAGACCAACTCCAGAGTCTTTAAGCCACTGAGCCACCATGCCTGTTTCTGGTTACAGTATATTTTTACTTGTACTCATGCTTGCCAATTGTGCAATCACTTCAATAAATAAATAAAAGAGATGTGCGATTCGTTACAAATTTGATTTGATACGAAATGGGTGCATGTTTGTGTGCACACACATGCATAGGCAAAACTCTGCTACAATGATCTTTTAAATGGATTCAACAGTTTTGTTCTGATGTAATGAACCAATTTTGACCCAGAGATTTGATTGACTGGAATGATTCCAACTAAAACTTTGAATCCAAGCTTCACATAGTCCCAATAAAGAGAAATTAATATCAGCAAGCACCCATAGGATGAAGTGAGCTGATCCCAGAAAACGAAAGAGGGGATTCTAATTTTGGCCATAATGGAGGTCATAAAGTTTAAAGGTCAAAAGTGCAGATTAGCAATGGAAACATAGGAAGCATTGTACAAGTAGTCCTCAAATTACAACAGTTCATTTAGTGACCATTCATAGCTGCAACAGCACTGAAAAAAGTGACTTATAAACTTTTTCACACTTGCGACTATTGCAACATCTCCATGCTCATGTGATCAAAATTCAACCACATGGCAACTGACATGTACTTAACAACGGTTGCAATACTCTGGGGTCGTATGGTCACTTTTTGTGATCTTCCGACAAGCAAAGTCAATGGGGAAACTAGATTCACTTTAACAACCATTTTACTAACCTAACAAGTGTAGTGATTCACTTAACATTCTCACTTAAGAAAGGTCATAAAGTGGGCAAAAACTCAGTTAATTATCTCACTTAGCAACATAAATATTGGGCTCAGTTTTGTTTGTAAATTGAGGACTATCTGTATAGGTGAGAAGTCATTTCCACAGTTCTTCAGAATTCATGGTATTTGCATAGAGGATCCAATAATAGCCCCTTTCTATCTATATTGTTTAGTGTAGTAGATGAACTGGTTGTGAAACCTTGCTCTTTTGGAACTGAAGCATTGGGCTAAAATAGGAATCTCAGGCACTTCTATGATATATAGATCCTCCAAAAAGGAGTAGCCCTCACCCCAATGCAGGTAGTCCAGGGGTGAAATACTCTGGTTCAGACTGGATTGGGTGATCTGGTAGCGATTGTGGCAGGTGGTTTGGAGAACCGGTAGTGATGGCGTGAGGCTCCGCTCATGCGCCCGGATGTTGTTACTTCCTGGTTTTAACCAGGAAGTAATGTGTTTTTTACCCTCGGCAGATGCTCAGAAGGTTTTACGCATGCACAGAGGGTCTGCGCGCGCATGTGATGTGCTCACGCACTTCATAACCGGTGAGGAAGGTAAGTAGATTTCGCCCCTGAGGTAATCCTCAACTTATGAGCACAATTGAGCCCAACATTTCTGTTGTTCAGTGAGACATTGGTTAAGTGAGCTTTGCTGCTTTTTGCGACCTTCCTTGCCACAGTTGCTAAGTAAATCATTGCAGTTGGTAAGTTAGTAACCTGGTTGTTAAGTTAATCTGGTTTCCCCATTGATTTTGCTTGTCAGAAGGTTGCCAAAGATGATCACGTGATCTTGGGACATAGCAATGGTCATAACTATGAGCCAGTTGGCAAGCATCCGAATTTTGATTGCATGATTATGGGGATGCTGCAGAGGTCATTGCTATAATAAACGGTCGTAAGTCACATTTTTCAGTGCCGTTGTAACTTTGAACAGTCACTATGCAAACTGGTAGGTCGAGAACTACCTGTATCTGTCTCATGATACGCCTATCTCTTGGTCAAGCCAATGTTAACTAAAGAATTTAAGGGTCAGCACTGAGATTCCAATTTGGACTTTCATGAAATACAGATTGAGCTTCAAAATCAGTGGCAACGGCAAAGTAGGCTGTTTTTCGCATCCCCAAATAAAAATTTCATGGCTTGCGCATACCTATAGTTTATTCATAGTTTTAAAATAATAATAATAAATCAACTCAGGAAACCACGTACAAGATCAAAAGTTGCATACTATAGAAAATAGTATTCAGTGGCTCTACTTAGTGAGGCTTGAGAATTTTGTTTGATCCACATTTCAAAGGAAACCAATCTGAGGCATGTTTCTTGGACTTTTATGAAATTCTATGCACAGCTATCCAGGCGGGGGATTGGTTTGATATCCCAAAATTCATATAAAAATTCATATTTTAGAATAAAATATGGTTGGAAATAATACTTTGAGAAAAAAAAGGTGTTAATGTAAATGCAAATTCGAAATGAAAATACAAGCAGATATTTAATTTTTTATAGGGAAAAAAAATATAGGGGAAAAAAACAATAATTTGCACAAAAAAAACCCCAGAAATTTTTGTGCAAATTATTGTTAAATATTAATATAGTTAAAATAGTTTGTGGATGTCTTTTAGGTCAAAAATCTTGCAGATTCATGCACAGGAAGGATACAGTTAACCAATGAAAGGAAGGCACAAAAAGAAATCAGAAATATGTAAATTCATCTACTCTATGTTCAGTCTTTCTTGCCGTCTTCTTCCATTTTCTATCCATTCAACCCTTTCTATCATGGGTTTTCTTCACTCATGCTTCTTTCCTTATTTCTCTTTCCTATTTCTCACTCCAGTTCTGTTTCCTCCTTCTTCATGTTCTGTTCTACCATTTATTTTACTTTGTTGTTTTTTGTTTTTTTTTTACTCTGTCATTTCTCTTTCTATAACCGCTGTTGTAAAGTTGGGCGATTGAGGAGGCAGGAGCAAGGTAGTGACAACAGCTCTTTAATGTATAGTGAGACTTTAGCAAAGGTTACAGGCAAAACAGCTCTCCTTAAATACCCGGCCAGCCGGGGAGCTGACCAATCACAAGTGACTTATTGTAGTTTAAATCTCCCGCCAAAACTATATACATAACACCTGTTCCTACTCCTTCTGTCCTTTTGGCTTTTAATTCTTATTTATCTTCAGAAATCTTTTGTCCTTTTTGTCCAATTTTGATTGGGAAAAAAACCCCTGAATGACCCCAAGTTTTGTTATTTACGAGGAGCAGAAAGAACATTGACCACATGCACAATTCTAAGCAAGTGTATTTTTCCCAAGTTGTGTTTGCCAACTTTATGGAACATATTTTTACGAACCTCTTGCTTCTCCAAACAAGTTGCGACTCAATTTTGTTTCAGAATTGATCAGCAAAGAGTCCCTTGAACTTATTTTTAGATAACAGGTTTTTTTCAGGTGAAATTCAGTGCCAGATGGGAAATTTGTCGTAAGCTCTCACTTTATATTTTGACTCAGGGGGAAAAAAAGAAATCAGTATTTTGATCCATCTTGCTTTTTCTCAAGACAAGGATATTGGGCTTCTCATCCAAGCAAAAGTTTCAGGATGACTGACAGGGATGAGGTTGTAATGTGTAACTGTGTCTACCGCCCCTGAAAGGCATGGATTGGTCTCTTCCCTAGGGAATGCCCTTGTCCTTCTCAGACTGTCAGGCAGAATCTGCCTAGTGTCGCCTTTAAAATTTGAGAACTATTCCCTTCACTTTGATAGGTGCACATCCCATTAGCTTTTTACCTGCCTGTCAGCCATAGAATGATGAGGACCTCAAATTTCTCATTGTGTTTTTAGGCTCAGAAAAGATCAGCATTGCCTCTAATAAACTGCTAAACAAAAGCATCTTCCAGAATTCTCCGTGGCTTCCATCTTCAGTACAGAACATTGTCCTTTAAAGTATAATCTTATATTATATATATCAGTGATGGCTAACTTTTTTGCCATTGCGTGCAGGAATGGGGGGGGGAGGTGGGTCGCACACACGCGTGCCCATACCCATAATTCTATGTCCCCCCCCCGCGCATGTGCGCACAACTCCCCTGCTCCTGGCACGTGATTGCACATTTTTTGTTCTTCCCCAGGGACCAGAAGTCAGCAAACGGGCCGTTTCTGGCCTCCAGAGGGCCTCTGGGGTTGGGGGGTGGGGAAGGCCATTTTCACCCTCCCCAGCCTCCTAGAAAAGCTCTGGAGGCTGAAGAGAGCAAAAAACAGGCCTTCCTGTCCCACCAGCAGTTGGCAAATGCGCTGTTTCCAGCCTCTGGAGACCCTCCAGGTGGGAGGGGAAGGCCGTTTTGACCCTCCCCAAGCTCCCAGAAAGGCTCTGGAGCCTGGGGAGAGAGAAAAATGGGCCTTCCCCCCCGAAGCAGGCAGGAAACAGGCCTGTTTCTCTACTTCCAATGGGCCCAGAAGGCTCGCGTGCCCACCAATATGGCTATTCTTGCCACCTGTGGTACGCATGCCATAGGTTAGCCATCACGGATATATATGATATACGCCCCACTGAATTCCAAAGACTATCCTGCCTGGCAAATATATTTGGAATTGGGCCCAAAATTTCTGTTGTTAAACAAGATGGATGTTAAGTGAGTTTTGCATCATTTTACAAACCTTTTTTTGCCACAATTGTTAAGCGAATCACTACAGTTTTTTGTAACACCATTGTTAAGTGAATCTACATTGACTTTGCTTGCCAGAAGGTTGTAAAAGGTGATCACATGACCACAGGACACTGCAACCATCATAAATATGAACCAGTTTCCAAGCATCCAAATTTTGATCACATGACCATGGGGACGTTGCAAGAGCCTTAAGTGTGAAAAACTGTCATAAATCACTGTTTTCAGTGCCATTGTAACTGTTAGTGATCACTAAATGAATAGTTGTAAGTTGAGGATTATTTGTAATACAAATGGCAAGATTAATTTTAGCCCTAAAAGGAAGTGTACATGCGAATATGTTTTGGAGTCTCTGGTAATTAGCCCTATGATATTTTCATAATAAAATGCAGGAAAAGACAAAGAGGTAAAAGGAATGCGTTACTGATTTTTTAAGAAAATGAAATTATCTGATCTCTCAAAGCAAACTGCCCTGTGGCACAGAAAGCAGCAGACAAGTGTGCTAAAGTTTGTTGTTTTTGTTGTAAAAATAAATATAAAACATTAGATCTACATACAAATTGTGCAGCTTCTCTTTAATCTTTTAAGGTTCTTCCTCTGTTGCTTGTAACTACCGGCATGTACATGCCATGACAAGATGTGTTTTGGTGTATCCTCCTGTTGTTGCCTTTGTCTCATCCCTGTATCTGAAAGTAGTATTTCCTCTCTTACCTTGACACAACTTTTGGTGTGAACAGTACTTCACTGATCACTTATACAACCACAAATGAGCCCCAATTTTCCATTCCTAAGCAAAACAGTTGTTAAGTTAGTTTTGCCCCATTTTACAACCTTTTTGCCACTGTTGTTCAGCGAATCATTGCAGTTGTTAATTGAATCATGTGGTTGTTAAGCAAATCTGGCTTCCACCGTTGACAAGAAAAGTCAATGGGGAAGTCAGATTCACTTAACAACCCTGTTACTAACTTAACAACTGCAGTGATTCACTTAACAACTGTGTCAAGAAAGGTTGTAAAACAGGGCAAAGCTCACTTAAAAACTGTTTCACTTAGGAACAGAAATTTTGGGCTTAGTTGTGGTTGTAAGTCGAGGACTACTTGTATACACATGTAAATCAGCTTTGGAGTAAACATTTCTTTTATTTATTTATTTTCCTCTTTTCTGAACAGACACCTAAAAGGCATACAATAAGCTTTTGGGGGAGAAGTAAGGATAAACTGACTGAGTTCTCAATTAAAGCCAATAGGTTCAATACCTAACATTCAGTTAATATTTACCGATACATACTAGTATCTTTTTTCTTCTCCTTTAAAGGTCTACTTCTCACGGAAGGGTATTTTTTTAAGTAGAATCTCATTATTAATAAATTTTCTTTCTCTAAAGTCATCTTCGACATTTCCTGAGGATCAATCTTATTGAGTTCCTTAATTCTGGTGTGTCAAGATCTCCTTTCTCCCCATATCCATCAAAGCACCTATAAAGATAAAATAAGAGATGTCTGAGATATACTATTGACTTTCCAGGAGGGTGAGCTTTGGGAATAACTGAGTAGGTTTTTGGATTCTGGTACTCTAGAGAAAGCTTTGAGGAAAATTTTGTGGCTTTTTTTAAAGCTCATGTAGCTTTTGGGTAACAAATAGTAGAAATGTCTTGAGAACTCTTGACACTCATGAATGCTTCACAAGCATCTGATTGTAATGCTACCTAGTCCTTTTGAGGTGCAAATGCATAGCCATAGCACTCAATAGCATTTCAAAGATGACTGATGTTCTTCTCATGTTTTAGTTTATATCAAGCTGTCAAAGCTGGAGTGTCAAATATGTTCCAATTTAGAGCTTCTCTTAAAACAACAACAGCTCTCTCCGCCAAAACTGTGCAAGATAATTTCAGTCATCTCCAAATTGAGTGTGTCAGCTCAGGATAGGAGAAAACATACAAGGGTGGGTAATACCTTAATATTGAGGCATCTTTTCCCTATAGTTTCATTCTCAAATGTAACTTTGAAATGCAAAGTGCGGATTCTAAGACTGAAAATGAGAACAGGTACTTCTGAAAGGTTTCTGTGCCGCCGATTTTCAGCCCCCAACGTGATACCCATAGATCCAAATTTTTCAAGTGCCTGGCAGAATATCTGCCCAATTAATTGATTAAAAATCCTTTTAATTAAAAATAAAATAAAGTAAAGCAACAGCACAACACCAGCTTCCATCATTACCTTTACTTCTAAAAATGCCTCTGCATCCGTAGGCATATTTGGAAATTTATAAAGAGTGGTAGTGGAGGAATACAGTCCATTGCTTTGCTTGGAAATGTACCCATCATGTCAAAAGACAGGCAGAACATCCTTGCGGGTAGAAAGAGTGGCAGAGAATTTGTCTTTTGATAACCGGAAGTTATATGATCTGTTGAGATGACCGTATCAGACATTTTATGAGTGGCGGACATTTTGAAAAACATTAGCCTCTCAACATTCCTAATATGTACACGTCCAAAAACTGATTAGTGATCCTTGTACTATCAGATAATGCAATGATCGCATGTTGAGCTTTGTCAGAACAGAGCAAAGGATTCTGGAGGTATCGTTTTTTAAAAAATGTATCCTAGACTTTTATTTGCAAAAAAATTAAAAGTTATTTCAGAATAATTTGTTGTGGTTATTTTTGTATACTATAAAACAATAGAGCAGTGTTAAAATCCCAACCAGCTGATTTCCTGTGAAGGAGTAGCTTTCCACAGCTGAAATCCATGCTTTCAAAACTTGATGTTTGAAGACTATAGACTAAACCATGGAGTCAAACTCAATCGCATCACATGACGTTTCAACACATATTGTGACTTTTTTTGTCTTTGCGGAGCTGGGGTGGGCATGGCCTGCGCATGACAGCCCGCGGGCCACCAGTTTGACACCCCTGGACTAAATGATGCTGAAGCGACATCTTTGAGGGCGAGAAGAATTTTTTTTAAAAAATTGCTCTTTTTATACTTTTCTGATGTTTTCTTAATTTGTTTAAGCAAATTAAGGACATTAATGTTGTTTTGCTATCAAATTTCAGGGCTGTAAAATGGACAGTGGTGCCGAGAGGAGGGAAAGACTGCCACAGATTACCTTAGCCTGCTTTAACCAAAAGAATTTGCTTGAAAATTGGTGATAAGAGTTCAGCTCTACTATTTTTATATTCAGGTTTAACTGTTTACTTGCTTACTTTTTGACTGTGCCTAATTCCATAAGACTCTGGGCAGCATACATTCAATTAAAAGCAGTGGAAATCAAAATAATATGGGGAAAAAAACGGTGTACATCTCAGAAGGAAAGGTTCAGAATAATATATAAAAGCTAAAAAGAGATGGACCACCCAATTCTAACCCAAGGCCTAAGGAAAAAGCCAGGTTTTCAAAGACTCATGATCAGAATATTGCCATATAGATCTCATGGAGATGCTGTTCCAGAGGGTAGATTCCATGATAGAGAAGGACCACTTTCTGGGTTCCATTGGGTGACATTGTTTAATCTACAAAATCCAGAGCAATCCTACTATGTCCAATCATACAGGATGGATGGAAACTATGGGACATATGCAATCTCTTTAATAGCCGGGCCCTATAACATCTAGGGTACTTTATCTATAGTAGGCTGTTTAAAATTCCTTCCGTGAAACTATATTCTGTGATTTCCAAAGAAGATTTATCCTTGATGGATGATTTTGAATTTATAACTAATAAAACTAATTCATATGTGTAGACAGACCCATGTCGGCATCCGACATATTGAGTTAAAAGAGGGATGACCATGATTGCATGTCATTTTCCTAACTTTCAGAGAGAGAAAGAGATAGAGGAATAAAGAGGGAGACAAAGATAGAATAGCATTACATCAAGAAGATGATAATATAGAATAAGATTAAAGAAAACCCCTATAATAAAGTAACAATAATTTTAACTATAGTTCACAAATATGAAAGCATATTGAAGAGCTGTGGTGCTGCAGTGGTTAGAATGCAATATTGCAGGCTAATTCTGCTGACTGTCAACTGCCAGGAGTTCGATTCCTTCAATTTTGATCAGTTCAAGGTTGATCCAGCCTTCCATCCTTTCGAGATCAGTAAAATGAGGACCCAGTTTGTTGGGGGCAATATGCTGATTCTGTAAACTACTTAGAAGGGCTGTAAAGCATTGTATATGTTTAAGTGCTATTGCTATATTTATTATTTAAAAAACCATTATCAATAGTTAATTATATGAATTATCCAGTTCATTATAAGCATGCCCATCACGTCTCTCTCTTGTTTCTATCATAATCTTTAAGAACTTGGAACCTGAAGATTTATGAGAGCAGTGGGCAGGATTGCTCATGCTATGTATTTGTTTTATGCTTCCCATCAAAAAGCAGTTTATAATTAAAACAATTGATTAAAACAATAAAACCTTGAAATCATGAAAAACTTTTTATCAAATGCACAATAAAGTAAACTTTTAAACAATAACAAAACCTGAAAGTAATAGCGTAAAGTTAAAAGGTCACTGGAGCAATAGCATATTATTAAAAGGACAGAAGAATGAACTTATCTTTGCCCAAAACCCAACAAGGATGATGGTTATGCCAGGTGAACCTTGTTTGGGGCGTTCCAAAATTAGAAAGGCTAATGAAAATCCTCCCCATATCTTAGCCTGAGGATTTAGGCCTCTAAAGATGAACTTTAAGGTAGGCAGAAACACACAAAAGCGGCATTATTCTAGATACTGTGATGCCAAGCTATGAGTGTGGCTTCAGCAGTTGCCATCTTTATTTTCCCAAATGCCACCAGAGACATTTCAAAGAAATTATCAATTGCTGTGCCAGCTTCACCTTCCTTAAAAGACTGTTTCAAGGATAAAAATCAAAGGGAAGAGTGGGATTGTTACATCTGGACGGCAAGCACGAGCGGCCAATAAAGCAGCCAATTGGTCCGTGAGCAGACAGGCAGCCAGTGGGAAATTGGCGGCTCCTGATTGGCCCAGTTTCCGACAGCTGAGTATAAAAGAGCTGTCATTGCCTCAAGATGCTGCTCACTCTCCATGGTAGTTAGCAAACCAGGGCGAGTCATTGTTAGCTGTTATTTGTTAGCCAATAAATATTATGAAGTGTTTATTCTGCCTCGCCACCCTTTCTTAGCCTCTTGTTCCTCGAACAGAACAACTGGCGACGAAGGTGAAGCCACTACAAGAGCTGAAGCACTGAGCTGAGCCAGCGAGTCACAAATTCTGAGGTCTGACGCTGTTCTCCCTGAACATGTCCACCCTATCTACATTCGCTCCTTTCAATCAGGTGGTGGAGACCTGGGATTCCCTCTTCGGCAGTTTTAACTGTTTCCTGACCGCAAATGACTATAAAAGCCTGCCAGGGGATAGGAAGTTAGCTGTTTTCCTCAGTGTTTGTGGGCATGATATGTTCGAGACAGCAAGGGCACTATTAGCACCTCAGACAGTCCATAATGTAGCATGGGAGACATTGTTCGCTATTTTAAAAAGCCATTATGCTCCTCTATCTTCAAGAGTTGCTAGACGTTTTGCGTTTCGGCACTGTTTTCAGGCAGAAGAGGAAACTATTAATCAATACGTGGCAGCCTTAAGGGCAGCCGCTTTGTATTGTGATTTTAGAGATTACTTAGAAGATATCCTTTTGGACCAGTTAATCTGTGGGGTCAAGGATATTCGCTTACAGCGTCGTTTATTAGCTAGAACAGATATTATGTTGTAAACAGCTATAGATGAGGCTAGAGCCTCTGAGTTATCAGTTAAATCAGCTACCGAGATAAGGAGGAAACTCAGCCCGCAAGTTGCCCAGAAAACTACCATGATTCACCATGAGGAGGCTGAGGTTGAGTCTGACCAGTTGTCTGAGGCTGAGGAAGACGTAAGTCACCTCCAAACAACTCAAAAGAAAGGAGGGAATTCTGAAGTAAATAGGTTTCAAGCCCCTTGTGCAAGGTGCGGAGGGAATCATTCCCGTTCCACATGTAGGTTTAAGAATGCTGACTGCAGATGCTGTGGTAAAAAATGCTGTGGCCACCTTGTTAGGGTTTGTAAGGCTAGCCAGACGAATATTACCAATAGTAATAATAACAATAAAAATAGTTTTTCGAGACCCAGCCGGAGTTACCAACCCCGGAATAGGCAGGATAGGCATGAGGAAGAATGTTTTACTATTTACAGGGGTGCCTGCCACCCTGAAATGACCATTGGTCAGGCAAAGTCAGACTTGAAGAAAAAAATTTTCATCATGGTTCGCATAGAGGGTAACCTTTGTAAAATGGAATTGGACACTGGTTCTTCCGTGTCAATAGTTTCCTTGAGCACTCTTAAACGACCGGTGCCCTCGATGGCCAAGAGGCGTTTGGCCTTCTGCACATTCCAGCTTCGTGATTATCAAGGTAATCACATTCCAGTTTTAGGATCAGGGAGATTTAGGGTCGAATATAAGAATTTCAGTGGCTGTCTTAATTTAATTGTTGTAAATGGTGCCCTCCCCAGTTTACTAGGATTAGAATGGTTTGACACTTTAGGATTGTCTATTACCGGTATTCACGCAACTTCATCTGATGCATTTTCCGACTTGTTCACGGAATTCTCAGATGTATTTAGTGAGGGTCTTGGCAAATATACCGGTACGCCCATCTCCTTTAACTTGAATCCCAAAATCGCCCCGATCCGACTCAAGCCTCATAGGCACTCCACGCTCAAGTCAATAAGGAGATTGATAGGCTGATAGCGCAGGGAATATTGGAACAGGTGGATCATACCCGCTGGGAGACACCTATTGTCACCCCAATAAAATCTGATGGCTCTATCCACATCTGCGCGGACTACAAAGCGACCATCAATAAGGCTTTGCAGGATCACCCCTACCCTGTTCTGGTGATCCATCACCTCCTCCATTCCTTGGACCGTCGCTCAATTTTTGCTAAGTTGGATATGGCGCAAGCGTATCAACAATTGGAGGTGGACACCGCCACCGCAGATGCCCAGACAATTGTAACCCACCGGGGTGCATTCCATTGTAAACAACTGCAATTTGGGGTCTGTGTTGCCCCAGGCATTTTTCAATGCCTCATGAAAAGGTTGCTACACAGATTGCCAGGAGTAATTCCGTACTTCGATGACGTTTTTGTCTCTGCCATGACAGAAGCTGACCTAGCCAGCCGCCTTCGTGCCGTGTTATCCCGTTTCAGGCAGGCAGGACTCAAACTCAAGCCCAACAAATGCAAATTGGGCATATCTCAGGTGGAGTTCTTGGGCTACCTCGTTGATGCCGCCAGCCTGCACCCAACGCCTGCAAAGGTACAAGCAATCCAGAATGCCCCACCGCCTACCTGCCGGTCCGAATTGCAAGCCTTCCTGGGGCTCTTGAACTTTTATAACAAGTTCTTACAACACAAGGCGACGGTCGCCGAGCCACTTCATCACCTCCTTGATAAAGCTACACCTTGGACCTGGGGACGCAAGGAGGCTGATGCTTTTCAAGCTGTGAAGCAACTGCTCACATCAGACTCTGTTTTAGTGCAGTATGACAACGAACTTCCATTGACTCTGATGTGTGATGCGCCACCTTATGGGGTGGGGGCCATTTTGAGCCATCGGCTGCCTAATAGGACTGAGGCCCCCATTGCTTATTACTCCAGAACTCTCTTTGCCACTAAAAGAAATCACATAGACAAGGAGGCGCTAGCCATCGTGGCTGGCGTTAAACGTTTTCATGATTATTTATATGGCCGTTTTTTTCACATTTTCACAGATCACAAGCCGTTGTTGGGAATTCTGGCCAGCGATCGCCAATCACCGCAGATCCTGTCCCCACGGATGACCAGGTGGGTCATGTTCCTGGCGGCATACAATTATCGACTGACCCACCGCCCAGGTAAGGACTTGGGTAATGCTGACGCACTCAGCAGATGCCCCCTTCCTGTTCATGTCAATGACCCTGCTCCGGCCTCATCGGTCCTTCAGATTGACAACCAGCAGAGTCCTGTGTCTGCTACTGACGTCGCTCGGTACACTGCCAAGGACAAAATCTTACACCAGGTCCTGGACTGGGTGAGAAGGGGTGGCCCCTAGGGCAAATTGATCCTGAGTTCCTTCCTTACAAAATCCGACAAGAAGAACTTTCCACGTTGTGGGGCTGCTATTGTGGGGCACCAGGGTGGTTGTTCCTGTAGAACTAAGATGGCAAGTCCTAGAAACTCTGCATAATGGCCATCCGGGCGTGGCACGGATGAAGGCTTTGGGCCGCAGTTACCTTTGGTGGCCCAAGTTAGATGAAGCTATTGTAAACTGGGTCACAGAGTGTCAGCAGTGCCAACGCACGAGCTCAGCCCCTCCTAGGGCCTCAGTTAGGGAGTGGGAGTTGCCAAAGGCCCCCTGGTCCCGGATTCACTTGGATTTTGCGGGGCCATTCCAAGGCCATACCTTTATGGTCATTGTAGATGCCTATTCTAAGTGGGTGGAACTGGTGGCCATGGCCTCAACCACTGCAGAGGCAGTAGTACAGGCACTGAGAAAAGTATTCGCAACCCATAGCCTACCTGACCTGATTGTAACAGACAATGGGCCCCAACTGATGTCTGCCACTTTCCAAACTTATGTAGCCAGACATGGAATTAGGCATGTCACGGTGGCCCCATTTCATCCATCCGGAAATGGCCTTGCTGAAAGGGCTGTGCAATCGGCCAAGGAGGTTCTTGCCAAATTGGGACCTGGGGATTGGCAAACTAAATTGGCTACTTACTTGTTAACTCAGCACGTGACCCCATGCCCAACAACAAACCGCAGCCCAGCTGAGCTGTTAATGGGCCGCTGGTTAAGAACAGATTTGGATCGCTTACATCCTGATTATTTCCCTGAGAAACCCCCGGACTCTAGTGGTGGAGCCTGTTCATTCCAAGAGGGAGAGTGGGTATATGCCCAAAACTATGGGGGGGATCCTCGTTGGTTGCCCGACCAGATAATTGGGGTTACACAGCCCTGGTCATACAGGGTGCAGTTGGGGGATGGCCGTACCTGGCAGAGGCATGTGGACCAACTGCGGCGCCGCCGCCTGCCTCCCCAAATGACGTCTGATAGTGAAGCCCTATCCGGGCCTGTCACACCCGGGTCTGCCAGAGCCGCAGCTGCAGAACACAAGTCAAGTCCTGAGTCTCAAGCCGTTGACGAGGGGACTGCGAACTCACCTGTGGTTCCTGTACCTTCCCTGCCAAACGAAGGGCCATCCGAAATGGATATGCAGTCTCCAAGAGTTCCAGTGGCACCCAGCATAGATCCCCCTTATCCAGCTGAATCCAGTGGGCTGCACAGATCAGGGAGGAACAGGAGACGACCAGCATACCTCGATGATTACGTTTGTGCCATCCGGGAAGAAAGGGGTGTTACATCCGGACGGCAAGCGGCCAATAAAGCAGCCGATTGGTCCGTGAGCAGACAGGCAGCTGGTGGGAAATTGGCGGTTCCTGATTGGCCCAGTTTCTGACAGCTGAGTATAAAAGAGCTGTCATTGTCTCAAGATGCTGCTCGCTCTCCATGGTAGTTAGCAAACCAGAGCGAGTCATTGTTAGCTGTTATTTGTTAGCCAATAAACATTATGAAGTGTTTATTCTGCCTCGCCACCCTTTCTTAGCCTCTTGTTCCTCGAACAGAACAGGGATCTCTCTGGAGGAAGGGGGGGACACAAATGTTATAAAAAAGAAAAATAAATAAATGGCAATATGGTGCTGTTTGAAACCACTATTATCTCCAGCTTGTAATGGTATCTTACTATTAAGTTAAATATCTATTTCTGGAAATTTTGTCACCTGACAAAATACACCAAGGCAGGACACAATGCAGAATTGTCAGAAACTAAATTATGGGTTGAAATAGGAAAAGGGTTTCTGGTTATATTCCCTCCCGATTAGTTATCTTTCAGCCCATCAAATATGTCACCATTTTTTTGTGGCTCTGACTTTGCTTGGTTTTCCACCATGAGAAAGTTCAGTTCTTCTAACCCTGTTCCATCAGATAAATGTGGAAAGGCTAGGGAAAAGAAGAAGGCAATGAGAAAATGAGCTAAGGGAGTAAGGGGCTACCTCCCTTTAAATCCACATTTCATACCCCAAGTCCTTTATAGCTTGCTCTCTAGAAGAAATTCTTTTGGTCAAGCTGTGACATCTGAAATAGGACTTCACAGGGTATCAATAAAGAAGGATAGAGTCAGAGCTTCTAGGGCAGCTGCAGAGATGTTGACTTGGATTACGGTTCCTGCTGATCAAATCTGGTGGCTAATGGTCTGGTAATTAAATCCTTCCTGCTTTTGAACTGCTTCTGAGGTTGCAAGTTGCATATGTTGGTCAACATCTAGGCATGGCATAAAGGGCTTGTTTTCGGGAATGCAGTCAGGAGATTCTCTGCTCATTTCAGTTTTAGCTGCCTCAGAGGTACAGTTTCCCAAGATTCCTAGCGGTTGCTTGTTCAGGCAGCTCTGCAGCTCGCGCTGCATATTAATTCCTGTCCAACATGGGAATTCGATTTGTACTGTACATTTCATTTCTTCACAGATTTAGATTTATTTCATGTTCTCTGCTTTTAATTAACTCTCTGGCACAGCTGCTGGACAGGATATAAAAACTCATTGCTCTCCCTGTGTTATGAGCCCACCACCAATCATTTACCACTTAGATGATGGTGCAGGCGCTATCAGTTTCTATGGCAACCAGAACCGTGGTGATTGATTCGTTGCCAGGATGGCATCACCACAGGGAGCAGAGCTTCTGGTTGTGGATGTATGTGGATGTGTTTTGTATACTTGCAACATCCATCTAATTAAAATGGGATTAGAGAATCATCCCGGTGTATGTCCAACAACTGAACTGCAATCCGTTTATGTAAATTTTGTCACTCCTGAACACAGCAGTTTGTGAAAAAATGGCTCCTTTGCTTTTGCTGGTGTGTGTGTGTGTGTGCTGTGTGTGTGTGTGTGAAAGGGGGAAAGACAGAAAATCGGGTGGGTAGGGCCAGGATCACCGCATTTTATTATTATGACTAAACATGTCTGTAGTTTTAAAGTGTCATTGGTGATTGATGATAACACTTTATGCATAGAATCTCTGGCTTTTGAGGTTGAATAGGAAACACAGAAAGCAAAAATGGGAGAGAGATCACAGCATAGCGGAGACTGCAGCATCTAACCTGTTGGTGAGGGAGACATCCACTCAGCCTGACTTCTGAAATTGGTTAATTAATTGAATGCGTATGCATTATTTATTTGCCAAAAGCTTTCATAATTTTCTGTGATTGATTTTGAGGACGGTGTCATCTCCCGAGAGGCAAATTATCCTGGAACTTTCTTTTCTTTCATTTTTTAAAAATATGGTCTCCTTTTATTTCATACAACGTTGAGTAAGTTGTCCAAAAGTTACTTGGGAGTTTGTGAAGTCTTCAGGTCAGAGGACAATATGCACGAGAAGTCCAGATGAAAAGAGAAGCTTCTTAATGGCTGAAAGGAATATCTGAGTTTTGCAAGATATAAATGCAAAGTATAAAAGGAGCTGACGAGGAGAAGATAAAAATGCTAGGCAACAAATCTGGTAGGATTTCCCACTTACCCCTTCTGTAACAGTCCCCGCCCCCCTTTAGAGCATCCAAAATAATTTCTTAACACGAAAAATGACAGTTCAAGCTACAAAATGGTCTTACATAGGTAGGCATTTCATTTTTTTTGCAATGAAGCACTTGGTTATAAAACTTTCTGCCATTTTATATATTATATCTGAGTCTGCTGTCCTTGGGATGTTATATAAAATAAAATACACCACTGATATTTGTCATGTGAGAAATCATCATCACACACAAAGGGGAAAAGTAGACTGTTCACATCAACTGTGAAGACTTGGCTCTTCCCCCAGGTATTGGGGTCAGAATGGCAGTATGTGGGTTCTTGTTCTTGATTTATATAGCCTACATATAGTTTTATTAGTTGGTGTTTTTTTAATTTAATGGAATTATTTATTTGTTGTCTAGAGTTTCTTCAATATACAGATGGCCATGTAAATTGGATTAATAAAGCCATAAATCAACATTGCTACAATTCTGATTCTGGATCAAAAATGATTTAGAAAAGAAATTATGCTACAGTCCTAAAGGAGGAATTTGATTCCAGCTTATATGATATATCTTTTAAATCCAGAGCCTGACGTTTGGGACTGTTAATCCTGAATTACATTATGCCCACTTTAAATTGGTCTGTGATTAGATTGGATATTACCATCTATATGACGTTTGCTTAATGTTAACAAGTACAGAAATAATTTTGGTATTTGCAAATCACTACATGGCAATCTAAATATGGGTTTGTGGTGTTAGGCCAAAATAGTTTCTTTAAGAAAATAACTGCTATAGACTAGGACAATCAATGTTTGGCTATCCAAAAAAAAAATAAAATAAATGAAACATTTGGTCATGTTTCAACAACATTCTTTTATTTTTGAAGTTATAAGCAAGTATTTAACTCTTGTTAACTTCTCTGGAAACAATCCAGAGATACGGATTTACTGCTGGAGCTAAGCAGCCATTTGCATTCTATATTGTTTGGATAGATGACCACCTGAAGCTGTATCAGTTACCTTGTAGCCTACGTTTCTAAACCTGGTTTGTAAAGCATATTGAAAATGATATTTGGAATGCATACGACATGACCTTTGTTTCATAAAGCATCAACAGGTCTACCTGCATCTCTCTAGGGGAACTAAAGAATGCAGAAGTTTGTGGGTCATAGAATGTTGATGCTGAAACAAAATGTTAACATTCCTGAATAACTGCATAGAAACTGCATAGAAAACAGAAAGCACAGCTTATATGATGACCTTGCTAGGTGCCATCAAATCAGATTACTGGTAATTGCATAAACAAATAGCATCTTGACCTGTCTCCAATAACTTTCCAGGAATTATGTATCTCCTTCAATCTTGCCAAACACAATTATATTTCCAAGTCTATTTTTGACTTGCATCACATATACAGTACAAGTATGTGAGTTCCTGTTTGTTGATTGTTGCCTCATGAGAGTAATCTGTCTTTATTTCATCCAGGATTTGTTGATTAGTTCTTCTTGCAGGCCACAATATTCTTAGTAATAATCTCCACTTCTATGATTTGAAGATGTGATCTTTATTTTTCAATCTCCAGCTTTTACAGTCAGGCATTAGGACTAGAAAAACTATTATATTAACTAATCTGATTTTAATAAGGTCTTATGTAAGATTCGACTTGTGTGAAGAAATATTGTGTTGATAATAGGCTACATTCACTTTCAGTGTATTGCTACTTAAACATTACAGTTTTGTTCATTTTTGATGACAGGACTGTTTCCATTTTAACTTGTCTCTTCTGCAACTTTAAATAATTAATTGGGTATCTGACCTAGTCTACATGCTTTCTGTTTAATAACTATTTTATTATCTGTGATATCTCTTTTGCGTAGAGTCAATCTGTCCGAATGTTCTCTCTCTGCACGCATTTCTGCCATTCTGTAATTTTATTTTTAAAGGCTTCAGTAATATTTTATCTTTGTTTGAACCACAAAGATGTGATTCAGTTAGATTTAGTTACATCACCAGGATTATCCTTGAGAAAACTTAATTATAAGTTTTCCTTTCTCTGCTTTTCTTAAAAACATTTCTTTTTTTCTTCTATTCGTTGATTAATCATCTTTCTTTGTCCTGTCTTCATTAGTCATTATTGGAAATATTTGTGAACTCTTTATATATTCTTGTTGCTCAAAGCATTTATCCTTCATCTGTCTTTAGTTATTGCAATAGTTTGTTCTGATAACTTTTCAGATCTTTCATTCTTTTGAAAATTTTGGGAATATTTTTTTCTCCACTTCAGTTTTTGATGTCTCTTACCTCCTTCCATAATCCCTCCTGTTCCTTTTCCCCTAGATTAAGCATATTGGATTTGATGTTTTATATGTATGTATGTATGTATGTATGTATGTGTGTGTGTGTATGTATGTATGTATGTATGTATGTATGTATGTATGTATGTATATATTCTGACCATATAACCTTCCCATTAGACTTGCTAGCACGTCTATTCTCTTTGTCTAAATTTAATGACATCACATTTGATACCAGTAAATCATAGTTTGTTTCACTGTCTGTATCTGGAAGTCTTCTGTAATTTCATTTTCTGTAATTGTGTAATTATTTGTTCCTCCATTTCTCTAACTTTTGACCTTCCTTGTTATTTCACTTGGTACCTGTATATTTTATCACTGAATCACTCAATTTATCTGTAATAGATGCACACGCATTGATGTTTACAGGATTATCTACAATACTAATAGATAAATTACTCCATCATTTATTGGGCTATAGTTGAGCACATACATACGGTGCTTTTTGAGTGTCATTGCTGCTACATTCCTTAATTAAGCTAATGCCTTAACTAATACAGTACAATTCAAAGTGGCCCATTCTTAGCTGCCTAATTTCACCGATTCCTAAACCATCTTGTTTAGTATAATTCCATGTTGACCTTTTATAGTTTTCTGTGGTTCCTGCTTTTCCCAATCTACCATATTTTGCAGAGTATAAGACGCACCTTAGTTTTGGGGGAGGAAAATAAGCAAAAAACTTATTGGCAGGTGGATCAACCTCCTGGAATAACCCCAATCAGCTGTCCCCAGAGGTGAATTTTAGCAACAGGTTCCTTGGTTGTGAGCTCTGTGCCTTGGTTTTTTTTTTTTTTTTTTTTTGCTTTTTTTTCTGCCTCTGAAACTTCTGAAACTCCATTTCAGAAAAAACTTTTTTTCCTGCCTCTGAAAGCCTCCAAAACAGCTTCAGAAAAAAAGCCTCTGAAACTCTATTTGGGGGCTTCTTTTCTGAAGCTTCGTTTCTGATGCTTTTTTCAGCCTCTGAAACCTCCATTTGAGAAGCTGGGTGGGGCTACATTCTGAGTATAAGACGCACCCAGATTTTCCCCTCTTTTTGGGGGGGAAAAGGTGCATCTTATACTCCAAAAAATACGGTATATATGTACCAATCATATGCGTCCTTGTAAAACGAAGAAGTCCTCTTTAAATACTGGCTCCCAAAGTAATCAGACTTCCTTATGGCTTTGGCCTGACCATTTCCACATCTACTTGTGAGAGTTCTACATTTTTTTTAAAGTAAGGAGATAAGTACTCTCCAACCTAAGAGATCTCATCATCTGGCTCCTGAACTTGACTCAATATTTCAGTCGCATCCAAACATTACTATTTTGGATAATAATAAAAAAAGGTTTGCCACTGCCTTCTTTCAATTTGGATTCTGATTTTTTTTCCTAAGCAAGTTTGGCTTTCCTCATGCTTGCAGAACCTTACTTGCCTTTAATACCTGTTATGATATTTTTTCTTTGTTTCCCGATTGTACCAGGAGATAACACTCCTGTCAACATCACTTTTAAGGTAATAGAAGCCATTGAGTCAAGGTAGTAAAACCCTTGAAAAGATTATACACTGAACCCTTGATGATATTAACTTGTCAATTCTTTTGATTCCAGATGATTTATCTTTACCTCTTGTTTTAGTAGAAGAGGTTTGTTAACCCCAGACTGGGATTATAAAATAATATTTAAAGCTATCCCTAATATTTAGAACTCTTTCAGGTATGTGATGCATGTTCAGGAATCAAGCTGAAACCCGAATAAGGCTATTTCTGAGTGTTTTGTTATAAAACACCTTTTTGAAATAAATAAATCTTTAAAATAAGAGCTCCACTAGAAATTGTGTGGATTAAAGGAAATGATGTTTCTACGTTCCTGCTAAATGAACAATAGGCAACGTTCATTTTTTCCATCGTTTTGCTTCTTCCGTGGAAGTTTCACAACTCAGTTGTCCATTATAGTACCAGTATTTCTCGACCTCAAGAACTAACTCCCATTAGTCTCCAACAAGAATTCTGGGAATTGAAGTCCGTATATCTTAAAATTGCTGAGGTAGATGGAGAAACACTGGTCTGGGACAAAAGAAGTACAATTCTCTAGGCCAGTGGTTCTCAACTTGTGGTCTGCGGACACATTGGGGGCCATGATGTCATCATGGGGATCCGAGAAGGCTTGAAGAAATGTTATGATTTAGGTCTTGGGTGATCCATGGCCATAGTCTGGGCCACAAAAGGTATTTAAAGGAGTCTGTGTTGTAGAAAAGGTTGAGAACCACTTTCTAGGCTGAATCCTGAATTAGAGAGTGCCCTTTCAATGACCTTTTGCAGTATGTTCAGTATAGGTAGTCCTCAATTTACGACCACAATTGAGTCCAAAATTTCTCTTGCTACGCAAAACATTTGTTAAGTGAATTTTGCCCCATTTTATGACTTTTCTTGCCACGGTTGTTAACTGAATCACTGCACTGCAGAATCACACGGTTATTAAGGAAATCTGGCTTCCTCATGGACTTGGCTCGGAAGAAGGTCACAAAAGTGATCCTGCGATCCTGCAACCATCATAAATATGAATGAGTCGCCAAACATCCAAATTTTGATCATGTGACCGTGGGGATGCTGCGGTTGTAAGTGTGAAAAACAGCCATAGGTCACTTTTTACAGTGCCTTTGTACAGTGCTTTTTTATACACCTTTGTAATGGTGAATGGTCACTAAATGAATCACTGTAAGTGGAGGATTACCTGTATTTGCACAGTTTACAGTGGGTACATCCAGAACTGACTCCTAAATGAACACTGAGACTCTCCAAATATAGCAAATGGTGAGAAAAACCTATTGCTCTTGTCAGAATAAGCTATCAGTACTCAGTGAAAAGTGTCTTTTTAAAAAAACCAACTAAATATAACTTTGGGATGATTATTTTTAAATGACACTTTCATACTCTTTTAAGGCAATAGGTCTGGTATTGGTTTCTGTGTGACTTAATGCATCTTTCTTAGCTATATTCCTCCCTGCCAACCATTTTATAGACATCCTTTCAGGCCAAATAGCAAATTCTTCCATGAAAGAAAAGCAAAACAAAAACAAAAACCCTGAAAAGTAATTTTTCATTCCCGATTCCACCTGTCACTGGCTTGTGCTGATTGGACTGAGCGCCCATCAATACTTGGGAGGATTTTAAACTCTTTCCACTTTCTGCATTTATCATACGCTTGAGAGTATCAGTATCATCTTTTCATCATGAATTCCCACCCACCAGCTATTAAGAAAGCACAGGCCCAGGCATTTTTCCCCCTATTGATATGCATGACTTTGGATCTGGAGCAGAAAAGGCACTTGCGAGTGGATATAGGAATGATTGCCACACTTGTTGGCACCTGCTGAAAGAAGCCGTGTGATTTCAGGGAAATATACATTTGAGGAAAGAAACGCCGACAAGGTGCAACAAGATGCTTCAGAACAAGTGTGGGCATGCCGTTGTCCCCAAAAGCATATTTCCCTGTCACAACATGATGTTAATGTGATCACAAAAAGTTCAGCTTTCTTAAAGAACTGCTGACTGGTGTGGCTTTAATTCTGAAACACCACAGATCCCCGCTTTTCTTTTTTTTTAAATGGTTTTATAAATACCCCGCCCAAACCAGTGTTTTTGCTTTGATTCTATTTGGACACAATTTTAAAAATACTGTTTGGGAAAAGCAGGGCTCCTGTGCGTATAAGTAGATTTTGAACATAAAGCACTGTCTTGGTTTAGAACAGGGGTGTCAAACACAAGGCCCATGGCTGAATCTGGCCCGCAATGTGGTCAGATCCGGCTCATGGGGCTGTCCTGGAAAATGTAAGGGCCTGGCCCATGTTGCTTCGGCCCGGTGTACCCAATACAAAGAGGAAACATTAGGCCAGCATGGCTTCGGCCTAGTCTAACCAATGCAAAAAGGAAAATTGGGTCAGTGTGGCTTCGGCCTGGTCTACCCAGTGCAAAGAGGAAACATGCCAGCAGTTTGAGGAGTGGCATCAATGTGACCATGCCCACCTAGTTCGCCACATCCACCCAGTCGGTCAAGCCACCCCAACCCCCTGAGGTCAACGACAGCTCTGATGTGGCCCTCAATGAAATTGAGTTTGACACCCCTGGTTTAGAACATAACTTGATTAGAGCCCTTCCCCATCCTTTTGCTAAAGTAGACAGGATTTCTTTATCTCTATAATTTCAAAAGCAGCTAGGAATGGCCAATGCAACAGTAGCCTGTGCCTCTCTATGATGATGCCCCCCTGCCTGCAACATTGCACCTCCAATGCATTGGCAGTGCTTCAGTGGCAGTGCCAATAAAAGTACCATCTATGCCTGCATGCACACATGCAGGGGGAAAATCTTTGAACCAGCCTCTCTAAAATATGCAGAAGACATATAGTTGTTTCAGTTTTTGAGGGGAGTTGCTTTGCTAGTGCCAGTGTGTTTTGCAAAAAGCCCTTTTCCAGCCCTCTGAGCAGCTCTAATCAGATATATTAAATAAATAAGGATTTTTTTTAAAAAAAAACAGCAATTGCCAGCCATATGTAGAACCATATGTGACATCCTCTTTTCTCTTTGTCTATTTCGGATACCATCTTCAAATTCTCTCTCTCTCTCTCTGTCTCTCCTGCCTCTTTATGCAAATTCCCTTAATTTTGTAAGATGCATACAGTCTGGTGAGTAGGCAGCCTACAAATCATTGTAAATAAAATATCATCAATAAAGTTGCCAAGGAAAGGACATATTGGTCTTGTCATGGGTGAGAATTTATTTCCTGAGGGAACTTGTGATACTAGGCTAACAGCCACATGAAATCATGTGGTCTTAGGACCAGTGTGTTTGCCTGTCCATAATATGTTCTTGTGATAAAAACAAAAACAAAAACAAGAAAGGAAGAACTCCAGACTGAAGGGGCAGTCTTACAAGGAAGCACTGCAAAACTGAATGACCTAGGAATGTCTCAAACGAAACACAGTCTTATCAATTACCTGATATTCTACCAGTTACACTGTCCAAAAAACTTAGGGTTAGGTGAAATGTAAATATCATATAGTTCAGTGATGGCTAACCTTTTTGCCGTCACATGCCAAAAGCGTGAGGAGTGTGGAGGGGTTGCGTGCACATGTGCCCACACCCATAATTCAATGGTACCCCGCACCCTCGTGCATGTGTACGCGACCCCTTGCGCTACCCCCACTTTTGGCACATGATGGCAAAAAGGTTAATGGTGGGCCCAGTAGGCTTGGTAGGCCCATTATTTGCCCTCCCCAGACTCTAGAAGCTTTCTTGGAGCCTAGGGAGGATGAAAACAACCTTCCCCACCCACCCAGAGGCCCTCCGGAAACTGGAAACAGCCCATTTCCTGACTTCCAGTGGGCCTGGAAGGCCCAAAAATCAGCTAGCCGGTGCACACATGCCCGCTGGAGCTGAGCTAGGGCAACGCTCACGTGCCCACAGATATGGTTCCGTGTGCCACCCGTGCCATAGGTTTGCCATCACTGATATAGTTCAATTTACTGATTAGCCAAGGCCTGTAAGAAAAATAGCACTCATCAATAGTAAAAGCAGAACAACAAAAACACAGAGAACCAGTTTGGTACAGTGGTTAAAAGTATTGAGCTAGAAGCTAGGAGCCCATAGTTCTACTATTGCTTAACATGAACTAGGCATTGAAGCTAGCTGGGTGACTTTCAATTAATCATTCCCACTCATCCCTGGGAAGAAGGTGATGACAAAGCACTTTTGAAAACACATTCTGCAAACATGTTCTGCATCATAGTGGACATAAGGTCCAATTTGAAGATATACAGGTACTGCCACCCATGTCAAACTACCATGTGCAACTACATAGAGGGGCTCCTGAATTCCGTAAACATTCCAATAACATCAACAGAAAGGAGGTGAGTTTGAACACCAGTAAAGCAAAGATCCCAGTTTTATACTATTTGCAGATTGAACAGCCCTTATCTAATCAAAAGGAATCTGTAGTAGCCTCACCAGGAAAAGCACCAGGAACATCCTGGCTCAGAATTGTCCAATCGGAAATCAGCTCTGTTGGAATTTTTCAAAAGGAATTAATCAGTGGTTCATCTACAAAAGGAACCAATCAGTATCCTGGCTCAAAGACAGACCAGTCAGGAACCAGTTCTCTTGAAATTTCTTCGAACTGGATCAATTAGACGAAGCAACAATCAGAAACCAGCTTACTTGGACTCCTATGACATGGACCAATCAAAGATCTGCTTGTCAGGTTCAAATACAAGAATTCAGTCAGCCCATTTCTGTTGCCTATGAGGTGCCTAGCGGTACAACACAAAACAGCTCAGCATATTGAACATGCCAGTCATAGCTGTTGGTGAAATGTCAGAACCAAAGAAAATAAGACCATAGTCATGAAGGCCCATAACTGTTTTAGCTCTAAAAAAATTTGCTAAAGAAAATTGCAGTGACTTGTCCATATAAATTGTCAGACATCATGATACAAAAGTGCATTGACAAACAAATTATAATTCCAAAGCACTTACATGACATCCAAGATGAGGTACCTCAAGAGCCTATGTTATTCTGTCCAGTAGTAGGTCTTTGTCATAATTTTGGAAATATATGTGTATTGATTACAAATGCATCTGACTAAACAATTGGTTTCAGTTCCCAGAAAATGAGAATTACAGTTTTATACATTAAAAAACCCCAATATTCAAGCTAAAGGAATACCTTTGTCAAGAATGACTAGTCTGGTGTAAACATTGTGCAATATTTCAAATCCTTCTGATATTTTTATCAGAAAAGATGCTCCAAAATCAAGGAATGGGGTAGAAGTAAGATGTTTTATCTATGAGGTTGCAATTCCATTGGTCTCTAGGTGGAGATCATAAGATTTGTTGGTTTTATTTAGGAACATCCTAAATAATCTTGACTTTACTGATACAAAAGCAATAAAGTTTTTTTTTTACTCTCTCTGTCAAGCCAGAAACCTGTGAGTTAGTCCAAAGCAGGAGACATATTAAGTATTAATGGCCTTTATGGTTTCAGAGTTTGGAAAACCAACATTTCTTTCTAGTTGCTTAGTTTGAAAATGACAATAACTTCACTAACTTGTCACCCATAGAATAATATTCAGTCTATAATTTTGCCTGATAAAGAGCTCCAGAAAACTCAAAATTTTGCATACAAATTGTAGCATTTAAGTTTGTCCTAATAATAGGGATTTGTGTTATTATGGATATTCTTTCTTTCCCTTCCATTTCCCATTTTAGGAGAATCTATATATCAATATATCCAGTTGTCTAGCTATCCAATTTTGCCTAACTTGATAAGACGAATCTGGCAAAAATTGATTTAAAACCTGTTTCATTCCAATTTGTTTTTGAAATTCAGACAGCCAATTCGATTGGTTAAATCAACCAAATGGAGTTCAGTAATCTGAACTAAATCGACTTAATATTCACTGATTTGGAGGGAAAATATTTCTGCTCGTGCAAAAAATATGAATCAATATGGAAGTACCTGATTTGAATTGAGTTGCTAAATTGATTCAGAAAATGAATTGAGACTGAAGATTTGAGCAAATCATGCTCAACTCAAATCTACACCAAATATATTTGTATGTATGAGAACCAGTTTGGTGTATTGCAGGGATGAAATGCTACCAGTTCGCACCAGTTCGGGCGAACTGGTAGTAAAAAAAAGCTACCGGTTCATATGAACTGGTATTTCCGACGATCAGCTGTGCCACACAATTTAAATTTGCTAGAAGGCAGGAAATCCTGCTTTCTAGAGAATCTAAATTGTGCGACACAACCGTTCTCCTTCTCGCTGTTCTACTTACCTTCAAACGGCTTTTCCCCCCCGCGCAAAGCGAGCATTTAGTATGCACTGTGCATGCACACATGTGCACTGTGTGTTTGGCACATACTCTGCAAGTGCATACAGTGTGTGTTTGGCACATACTGGTTGCCACCAGTTCGTGGGTTGCCACCGCTTCGCTGCCTGTGAATGCGTGCTGCATGCGCGCATGTGCAGTGCATGCCAAACGTGTGCTGCATGCATGCATGCGCAGTGCATTTGGCATGCAGTGTGCATGCATGCGTGCAGCATGCGTTTAGCTTGCAGCACGCATGCGCAGGCAGCGAACCGGTGTTAACCCGCAGAGGATTTCACCACTGGTGTATTAGTTAAGGCATCAAGCTAGAAAGTGGGAGACCATGAGCTCTAGTCCTGCCTTAGGCTGGGTGACCTTAGGTTAGTCAGTTTTTTCAGCCCTAGTAACTGAAATGGCAATGGCAAACTATTTTTGAAAAGCCTTAGCAAGAAAACAGCAGGGAGATGTTCTCTGTTTATCATCTATCTATCTATCTATCTATCTATCTATCTATCTATCTATCTATCTATCTATCTATCATCATCTATCATTTCTCTCTCTCTCTCTCTATCTGTCTATCATTGCTCTCTTGCCTATCTATCTATCTATCTATCTATCTATCTATCTATCTATCTATCTATCTATCTATCTATCAATCATCTATCATTTCTCTCTCTCTCTCTCTCTCTATCTGTCTATCATTTCTCTCTTGCCTATCTATCTATCTATCTATCTATCTATCTATCTATCTATCTATCTATCTATCTTCCTTCCATCCATCCATCCATCCATCCATCCATCCATCCATCCATCCATCCATCATCTCTATGGCTATATCTATCTATATGTGAAAAAACAAGCAATATTTTTATTTTATGCAAGATAAATATTTTTATTTTTTGGACAAATTAAACCTTCTCCCCAATATTCTCAGGAAATGCTGTGCTATATTAAGAAATGAATTGAAAATAATTAAAAGGGAAAAGACTACCGCTGTGTTCCATAACACAATCTTAGCTATAGATTCATTCCCAACGCAATTTAGTTATAGCTTTAAAAAAAAAATCTGACTGGGGTGGGGGAGGGTACTGGATGTACGGCTTTTATCAAATGCATATTCTCCAATGACACAAGAAATCGTATTTCTGTTGCAAATTTCTCTTGAATACGATACAACTTTTTCTCAGAAGCAGAAACATTTTTGCATATTACATTTACCTTGTGCAACTGAATGTATTATCTGGCAATAGAAAACTGAAAAAGTCCCAGGGGAGCCCAAATAGATTTTAGCTGCTTCTCTATTCACCAACAAGGAAAAACTGCTTTACAGCCTGGGATATAATGATGTTTGTATCTGGAATTTTAAAGCACCAGGATGTTATGAATGATTTTAGATGGATTGTTAGCTCTGTTTCCTCACCCCTCATCTCCATCTCAATAGCCACTGAACTCTGGCTGTTTAAATTGCATTTGACTTCAGTGGGATTTCAGCTGCTCAATAATGGGGATGGCTGAAACAAGCGATTTTAATAGACTTTCTTATTAAAACTGGGTGTAAGAAGTGGACAGTATCTATATAGCCTTAGGGTCATATGTGGTCTATGATTTATTTCAGATCACTAGAAACTTCTTTCAAGAACAATTTATCCTAGAATTGACACATGATAAAAAGGGTTCAGAAGGGCTGTTGAGAGGGACTGAGAGACATGGACTTTTCACTATTTTTAAAAAATTGTTGGCTTGATTAAATTTGGAGGTTACCCAACTCTAAACAACTCTCTTTGGTCAGCTCACATTTTGGTAAGTAGAAAAGAAGAAAATAGAAGAGAAAATGCATGTTTGACCAACATAACAACAAAAATATACATAGCAAACAAAGAAAAAACAAGGACTCCATAACTGTCCCATCCCAAAGCCTGAGCAAACAGCCAGTTCAAGTATTTTTGAAACATAGGCAGGGAAGGAGCCAAATGGATTTCTGGCTTTGATTCTGCCAGTGCTGCACTATCACTGATTAATTCAAAGGGAATGTGATCCTACACACACACACACACACACACACACACACACACACACACACACACACACAGAGCGTACTTTATAAATTTGTCATACTTGGATTTTTGTTTTTGTATATGAGATTAATGTTCTGCCACACTAGGTACCATGTTTCCCCAAAAATAAGACCTAGTCTTATATTAATTTTTGATCCAAAAGACACATCAGGGCTTAATTTCTGGTTAGGTCTAATTTTGGGGGAAATTCAGTATTAAATGCACCCATCTGGCTGACAATCTTAACTGGGGTTATTTTGGGGTTAGGGCTTATATTTCGAGCACCCTGAGAAATCATGCTAGGGCTTATTTTCCAATTGGGTCTTATTTTCAGGGAAACAGGGTAGAATTTAACATTTTTAAAGATTCCCATTCAGTTGGATGGAAAAGAAATTGCTGAAAAAATAAACCATCCAAAGAAATTCCAAAGTCAGAAAAATAGCCTGAAAAGAAATTCTAAATTTCTTTTAATAAAGTAAAAAAACAGAAGCCTCTTTTTAATTTTTTGCAAAGGAGAACACATAATTTCAGCACCAAATTATGTCACATGAAGTCCGAGTCTCTAATTGCTAAATCTCTTTTTAGAAGGATTACCTAATCAACAGAAGAACAGTCATGCCTGGTTGGATAGATATCTGTATGCTAGCATTCTGATTCCTACAGTTATTAATCAGATGCCTTGTAGGAAGCTTGCAAATAAAACAATAATGTAATATTCAGCCTTTCCCCACTAGACCTCTCATCAGCTAATTGATATTCACTGCTTCTGAATATTGAGATCCTACTGACTTGCCATGGCTAACAGGCATCTATGAATTGTTCTAATTTCATTTTCACCCACTATCCCTTTTCAGACTTTTATGGCACCAACTTTCATAATTCCTTAATCAATACACTGAAATATGCTTTGAGGGATCCTATTCATAATGATCAACTTAATCTTTTCTTCTGGGAAAATTCTGGACCAAATTATTTTTAAAGAATTCCCATACATTTAATTCCCATACATTTATCCTCTTTATTCTATAGAAATGTATGGCTCTTCTATAATAAAATCAGATGCGTAACATAATATTGGGGAACTCAAATTTGGGAATCATTTTTAAATTTGTGCCTAATATGAAATGGAATGCAATTTAACATTTTCAAATGAACAAGAAATAGGTCAAACAGAGGAAACTACACGAAAGCAGGGATTGCTTATCTGAGTTCCTCATTAAATGTGTATGCATAATGAATAATATTAACAGATTTTTAAAATTATATTGGCAGACAGACAATTCATGATGAATAATTTAATCACCCCTATTTATCACAAAGCAAAATCAAGTACACACTGCACAAGATCAAGTCCTCAGCCACATATTTTACATTTCAAATGTTTTACAAACAGTACAGGAATAACTTTCAGTGTAATATACCAAAAAGAAAGGACTGGTTTTCCCATTCCCTCCATTTCTTTGCTCTCAGGTGACTGACTATGTTGTAACCCAGCATCAAAGTTTTACAAATTTCGTTTACAAAGCTGAGTTAGATTACCTACCGTCCAGTCATCCATGTTATGCAAAGATAGAAGTCTAAAAAGAGAGTTACACTAAAGGCATAGATAAACATGCCTAGAACAGCCGATTAGAACAGGGCTTCATAGGAACTTCTCTAGGATTATTTTACTTCCTGTGCCCACTGTAGATCTGATCCCAATTGGGCTTCTTTTTTCTTCCTCAAAGTATTGGGGGGGAAAGCAGAAAGGGGTGTCAGTCTCCCAGCCACGTCTGCAGTGGTAGGATTGCTGGACATAAGTGAATGCCTTAGTTCAAATTCTCTAATCCAGGATTCTCCAGATATTTAGGAGTTGCAACTCTCAGTTTGCCAGGGTTTTGCCTGAATTATGGAAATTATTGGAGATGGCATTCTTTTATTTGGAAGAATAATACAGGTAGTTCTTGTTTAGCAACCACAGTTGGGACCGACAACTCCATTATTAAACCAAGTGCTAGCTAAGAGAAACTATGATTGTTCTTATGTTCTTACTTTAAATTTTACAGACCTGCAAATATGAGGATTAGTTGCTTTTTCATCACTGTTGTATCTCTGAATGGTCACTAAACACTAAATGTAAGCAACAAAGTTATAGTCATAAGAAGATAAGGAGATAGGTAACAGGAAAGATGAAAATAATGATAGTAATACTGCCTTTTTAGATAGTTTGACAGTGTTATGGGAATTAGTTGTTTAGCAGAGGGATGGCATGGGGGAAGAAACTGTCCTTGTGTCTAGTTGTTCTGATGTGCAGTGCCCTATAGCGTCGTTTTGAGAGTAGGAGTTGAAACAGTTTATGTCCAGGATGCGAGGAGTCTATAAATATTTTCACAGCCCTCTTTTTGACTCATGCAATATACAGGTCCTCAATGGAAGGCAGATTGGTAGCAATTGTTTTTTCTGCAGTTCTAATTATCCTCTGAAGTCTGTGTTTGTCTTGATGGGTTGCAGTGTCAAACCAGACAGTTATAGGGGTGCAGATGACAGACTCAATAATTCCTCTGTAGAACTGTATCAGCAGCTCCTTGGGCAGTTTGAGCTTTCTGAGTTGGCGCAGGAAGAACATTCTTTGTTGTGCTTTTTTGATGACATTTTTGATGTTAGGTGTCCATTTTAGATCTTGCGATATGGTAGAACCTAAAAACTTGAAGGTCTCTACTGTTGGTACTGAGTTTTCTAGTATTGTGAGTGGTGTTAGTGTAGGAGGGCTTCTCCTAAAATCTACTATCATTTCTACAGTTTTAAGTCTATATCTACTATATAGACTACAACAATATTTGGAGGTTAGATATACCAGGAGTGAAATCCAGCAGGTTCTGACAGGTTCCAAAGAACCAACAGCGGAAATTTTGAATAGTTTGGAGAACCGGCAAATACCATCTCTGGCTGGCCCCAGAGTGGGGTGGGAATGGAGATTTTGCAATATCCTTCCCCCCAATAGTAGGGAGGGAATGGGGATTTTGCAGTATTCTTCCCCTGGAGTGGGATGAAAATGAAGATTTTACAGTATCCTTTCCTTTCCATGTCCACCAAACCACACCATGCCCACCAAGCCACACCCATAGAACTGGTAGTAAAAAAAATTTTGGATTTCACCACTGAGATATACTGATAATGAATTGCTGTGAAGAATGAGGAGTCCTCTCTTTAAGTCTGAGCAAGTGATCATATAATGTGTTGGCAAATTAAAATCTCATAAACGAAACACAGGAAAGTTGCCAACTATTATTATATATTTAATATATATGCAATTAAATTATTATATTAAATTATTATATATTATTATATATATAATTTATTATTATAATATATATATATATATATTTAACTGCTTCCAGAAGTTTAATCTATACTTTCTCTGGGACTATAAGGTTATGTACATGGGTGTCTTCTGTAATTTTGTCCCCGTAATGATAATTGTGTGAAGTAGATTGAGAAACCCTGACCAAGTAACCATGACTTTTAATAATGGACCACACTGAGAATTGTGACAAATTATCTTATTAGTAGTTAAATGCTCAAGTTTTTGAAGTTTTGCAGAAATGTGATAGATTTCTTGCAGCCCAGTGAAAGCTGGCAAGATGTGTTTTTGTTTAGAAAAAAATAAAATAAAATACCATTTAAGTTTTTTGACTGTAGCTCTTGGGGCTCTGATATACAAGAGGAAAGGGACAGGATTAGAATTTATATGCTGGGACTATCAAGTAAGACTCAGTATTTTTTAAAAAAATTTGATTTATATCTCTGAAGACTCAGGGCGGCTTACAATGCATTAAGCAATAGCCTTCATACTTTTGTATATTTTATACAAAGTCAGCTTATTGCCCCCACAAACTGGGTCCTCATTTGACCTACCTTAGAAAGGATGGAAGGCTGAGTCAACCTTGAGCCTGGTGAGATTCGAACTTACAGTAATTGCAGACAGCTGGAATTAATCACAATGCTTTAGTCTGCTGAGCCACCAGGCCCTGGTATTACAATATTATCATTGTAAAATTAAGCACAGAAGGGGAATTGGGTTTACTTTAGTATGAAAATACACTTCAATAACTCTGTCTTTGGCTAGAATTTGGCAACCTAGAACTAAAGAGAAATTTTCTGACAATTAAGAACAATTGATCAGTTGAACAGCTTTTCTCCAGAAGATGTGGGTGCTCTAACACTGGATATTTTAAAGAAGAGATTGGACAGACATTTGTCTGAAATGGTGTAAGGCTTCTTGCCCGAGCAGGGGGTTGGACTAGAAGACCTCCAAGGTCCCTTCCAACTCTGTTATTATGTTTGAATTGTCTTCCTGTAAGTCTGACATAGTTAGCCTCACTGAATATTTGTCTCGCTGCGGATTTATTTTCAGCAACATAATTTAAGGCCCCAAAGGTTTTCTCCCTTACAAACTAACTTACGGAGACATTTCAGGTTAAGAAGAAGGCAAACCAGTGATGAAACTCATATCTTTTACCCTTATGTGGGCGATAGAAATAATTACCTGCCGATATATCATGGCATCATGCACAGTTGGCATACTGAGATTGCCAGGTGTTGGATGTGATAGCAAAGCACAGCCTTATTATATGTAATGGACATCCAAGCACCACTAAAATATCCCCTTCAAAAGCAATAAGGGGGCACGGATGTAAAAATGCCATTTAATTTTTTTGACTGTAGCCAGTGTTTCCAGCCAATTTTCTTATAATAACACAGGACCAGGGAATGCATGTGGCAATAAAGAACTAGGGGAAAAATAGGTTTTGTAGCAAGGGAAATAAAACACATTAGTCTTTTGAAGTTTCTTCCCTCACGTTGCTAGTCTAATTTTCTTCTTCTCGGTCTTCTTCCTATTTTAAATTGAAAATGGATGCAGTGCTTGTGAAAGTCAGAGCATGAAAGATACAGAATTCAGCTTAGAGTTTACTCCTGGAGTTGCCTTTTTGTCACTCTATGGGCAAAAGAGTCCTGAATGGCTCTATAGAGCAGTGTATACATGAATCAAATGCTTTATTCCATGGAGTTGCAAGAAGAAACCACTAAGATAATCATTTTATACATGGGGGGTCCTCAGCGCGAGCAAAGTGAGTGCACACGCACGGCCCCATTGCGAACCGGTAGTAAAGGTAAGTAGAACCCACCCCTGATATACAGACAGAGATAGTGAATTCTTAAGTTGTAAGAAATTTGGACTTTGCTTGTCAGAAGGTCACAAAAGGTGATCAGATGACCCCAGGATGCTACAACTGTCATAAATATGAGCCACTTGCCAAATGTCTGAATTTTGATCATGTGCCTAGGGTAATACTGCAACATTGTGTGAAAAACGGTCATAAATCAGTTTTTCAGCACTATTATAACTTGGAATGTTCACTAAATGAATGATTGTAAATCGAAGGCTACCAGCATAAAACCCTAAATCCGTGATGGCGAACCTATGGCATGGGTGCCACAAGTGGCACGTGGAGCCATTTGGTGGGCACGCGAGTGTTGCCCTAGCTCAGTTCCAGTGTGTCTGCGCACACCAGCCAACTGATTGTCAGGCCTTCCGGTCCTACCAGCAGTCGGGAAACTGGCTGTTTCCGGCCACTGGAAGGCCTCTGGGGGGGATGGGGATGGCTCCCCAGCATCTGGAGCCTGGGGAGGGGGAAAAATGGGTCTACCGGGCCCATTGTGGTATCTCGTGCCAAAAGCAGGGGGAAATGGGGGGGGGGTCACATACGCATGCGCAGGAGGGCCGGGCGCATTGAATTATGGATGTGGGCACATGCATCTGTGACCCCCCATGCTCCCCCAAGCTTTTGGCACACAACAGCAAAAAGGTTAGCCATCACTGCCCTAAATGATATGGAACCAAGATATTGTATGTATATCCTTCCCATTTTATTCCTCGATGATAGCTGGACTATCCTTCTTCATGTGTCATTGTCATTTTCAAGATACCTGCCAGTGGGTTATCTTTTTTGGTGGTGCCCTTTCTTTGGAATACTCCAAATATTTGGGATGCATCTATCACCTTTTAGAAATTGATCAAAGCTCCATCTCTTCACCAAAACTTTTTCATGTATGCATTGCAGATTTTGTTCTCTTGCTTCCACTTTGTAATGTATGTTTTTTAATCAACTGTATTCAATTGATTGCCATTTTATTTGTTGCATTTTGTTGCTTTTAATCCATGCCGGTGCATATTTTCAAGATGTTTATACTGGAAATGATTTAAAAACACATTACTAGAAAAAAATAAATCATTAAAACTCCGCCCAAGAGGCTTTTTGCACGTAGTAGTTGAACTGTAATGGTTTCTAGAATTTGGAGGAAAGGAAAGAGGAAGTAAAAAATCCAATTTTTGTGAGTTTACTAAACAGTTTGAAACGCTCTCTTGATTATGAAAATATTGACCAAAAATAAAATAAAACCTCCCAGAAAGCAGCTCTCTGCATCAGTGATTTTTGTTTTGTTTTGCTGTGAGATCGTTTAAAGTATAAGAAAGCACATCACTTTAATTTATGATACAATGCACCGGACTGAAAGAGATAGTTTGAGGTAGTAAAAGTCAAGAAACAAAGGGAAGGAAACAGGACAAAATCACAAAGAATTAAATAAAAGGAAAACCAAACTAATGACAACTGGTAGAACAATCAGTTTTAGAATTGACAGTGAAAATGGTGGACAGCTTCTGCTTTTAAGATCAATTATTAACAGCCTTTATTTATTTAGCGTATGGCATACCATGTCAGGGAATTCTACAAATGAAAGACACAATGCAGTCATGACAGCCTCAGTTGCTTAATTCATTCTGTTCAGCAACTACATGCCTATCCTTGGTGCAACGCAGAGGGAAAACTAGCTTACACCAGCTGATAGTGTTGCTCAGGTTGCTAGTTCTTCTGGACTCCTCCGCCAGTCTCACCTCGCTTCACCCTATGTTGCATTGCCTCATATTCAGTCAGGTCCAGCACCACCTTCTGCTCTCCACACACAGGAATGCAACTTGATTTTTCCCACCAAAGTGGTACCCATTTATCTACTTGCAAAAGAACATGCTTTCGAACTGCTGGGTGGGTAGGAGCCAGGGAGTGAGCGGCAGGAGTTCATCTCACCTCATGGAGCTGGTCTCGAACCGCTGGAGTGCAGATCATTTCTGGCTGGCAGTTCCAGTGTCTGCTGAGCCACCGCATCCCCTATAACAGCAGAAGAATAAGCAGTCAAGAAATAATCTGTGAAATAGAATTTGATAGAACAATTGTGAAGACCTTAGAAAAGATAAAAGAGGCGTTGTGATGTCTGAATACCTATAAAGATCAGAATCATGCAAGCCATGGTATTCCCTGTGACACTCTGGAAGTTAAAGTTGGACTTTGAAGAAGCAGGATAGAGAGAGTATTGATTCAAAAATGAACTTTTGTGTTGGAGAAGACCCCTGAACATACCATGGACAGTCAAGGAAAAAAAAAACCCAATGAATCATAGATCATCAAACAAATCAAACTGGAATACTCAAGGTACAGATGATCAGGTTCAAATTACCCTTCTTTAGACATATTATGAGTAGATCTACGACTATGGAGAAGACTCTAGGAAAAAGCAACAGCAATGTGAATGGACTCAGCCAGTGGTGGAATTCAATTTTTTTTATTACCTGTCTGTGGGTGTGGCATGGTGGGCATGGCTTGGTGGGTGTGGCAGGGGAAGGATATTGCAAAATCTCCATTCCCACCCCACTCTGGGGTCAGCCAGAGGTGGTATTTGCCAGTTCACTGAACTACTCAAAATTTCCGCTACTGGTTCTCCAGAACCTGTCAGAACCTACTGAATAGCACCCCTGGACTCAGCTATATTAGTGATGAAGACCTGAAGGACCAGGTTAGGGACATATCATTATGGAGAAAATCTATCTATGTGGTTACTAAGAGTCAATAATGTCTTGGTGGCACATAATCAATTAATTACTCAATCAACTCAGAGTAACAGAGTTGGAAGGGATCTTGGAGGTCTTCTAGTCCAACACCCTACTCAAGCAGGAAACTCTATACCATTTCAGACAAATGGTTGTCTTAAAAAGCTCCAGTGTTAGTGCACCCACAACTTCGGGAGGTGAATCGTTCCACTAGATTAATTGTTCTCACTGTCACATAATTTCTTCTTAGTTCTAGGTTGCTTGTCTCCTTGATTAGGACATAAATTATGGACATAAATCATATGTCCATACAGATGCTTCCTTCATGATTACCAAGGAGAAAGTCGATAACTCTGGCTCTATAACTAGACAAAGGGTTTTTTTTTTTTTTGGTGTACCTTATTTCTGACACTATGGATCTTGGGATAAATCTGAAGAAGATTTCATTCTGTTATCAAGGAAAGCCTACCCTTCTGGCAGATGTGCAAAGAATTCTTGGAATATCAAATCAACCACCGCAACAAGATGCTGTCTCCATCTCATAACTGCTTTGTGTTGGTGAGGCAAGAGCTATTTTTAGTGGACCAAAGAATAATCGTGTGATATGATTTAGTCAAGTGCATTCTGACTCTTCACAAACAGGAGTCGATACGGAGGACTGAGGATGTACACAAAGGCAGGGAAAATGCAGAGAAAGTGCAAATTAAGTGAAATCAGTGCTGCAAACTCTAATATGTCTGCAGACCTCATGCCAGATACTCTTTTGGGGTGGGGGAGGAATAGGATGCCCTGGCAAGCCAAAGTAACAGACTTTGGGCTGCTAGGATGCACTTGAGAAATTATTTCTCTCATTCCAAAATAAGCATTGATGGGATGTGTAATACAGATCCATATGAGTTTCAGATGTCTGGGAAAACTTAGTGTAGAGGGCACTTTAGTCATGAAAAAAGATGGTTGTCCATTTGAAAGACGGTTGTTTCTCAATAGCTTCTTGCTGGTGTAATATAAGCAGTTAATACAGCAATTCAGGTTGAATTAAAAAAAATATCCTAGGGCCATCAGTGAGCAAGAGGTAAGTCTCACGATAATCTGTCAAGTGGTTGAGATTGGCAGACGAAATCTTCTTGATGATGAGCCCACTGTCATAGTTTATCCACCTGTACACAGATAAGCCTTCCTGTCTCCTGAATTCCAGCAAGCTATGGGATAATGTACATTTTGTCCATGCTGCTAAATGCTTAGGAAATCTGTAAAGCTGCATCTCTTTCATTGTGCTTTTAATTATTAATTTGTGTTATTAGGCTTAATAATGTATTTTTAATGTTGTGATTTTGTTTCAATTTTTTTGTTTTTGCTAACTGCCTTGAGCGCTTGCCAAAGCAAAAAGACATAGTATAAATTAAATATTGAAACAATGCATGTCTCAGCGCTTGCTAATACCTATTGTTTCTGATACTCCTTTTCAAGGTGCATAATTTAGCACAGACCTGGGCACAGACCTGCCCTATTGGTGCAGTGGTTAAAGTGCAGTATTGCAGGTAAACTCTGCCCACAGCCTGGAGTTCGATCCTGATGGGGCTCAAGCTTGACTAGCCTTCCAAGGTCGGTAAAATGAGGATCCAGATTGTTGGAGACAATATGTAAATAAAGCTTCTATGCAGTTGTGGGTTTCAAATTTTTTTACTACTGATTCTGTGGGTGTGGCTTGGTGGGCGTGGCATGGCTTGGTGGGTGTGGCAGGGGAAGGATACTGTCACAGTCCTTCAGTATCAGGCTGATAAGCACCCACCATTATCTCCCTTGACATGCTGCCAAAGACCTAATTGGCAATTAGCTTTGCAAGGCCACACGGAGCACAGAGTCAAAACAGAGCTTCAGAATTTAAACCGACCAGAACAAACAAAGTTGCTTCCTGCAAAGGCTCACATGCCTTTGTTCCTCCTTTATGTCTAATGTGAGGGGCCGATCATCTCCAAGTCCTACTCCCAAGTCTCTTTTGTCTTAACTGTTCTTGCCTTCTGACAGCTCTGTGCATGCGCGCAGTGGAAACAAGCTCCCCTATTCCTCTGCCTCTCTGATGTCTGACTGTGGAGGCTCCAGAGGCAGCACATAACTCCCGGATGGCCCTGGCCCCCTCTCTGCTTCTGATGCAGAGCCCTTGTCTGAACGTTCCCCAGACTCCAGGACTGGCCCATGTTCCTCCCCGGCCTTCTCACTGTCCGACTGCTGCCAGCTCCATAGGCCACCAACGGACCACAACAATCAGTAGGACTTCTACATAATACAAAGTAGGTACTGTATGTCTCGTTTCATTTTAACATGTATCATGTATCAACAGGCATCTATTCCTCTTATAAAAAAAGGAGGAAACCCATTTTTAAAAATTCTTGCAGTGTTAAAAAAAAATCGAAGGCAATTGTAATAACTGCTTAGGTTATAACATCAATATTTTAGTGCTACAATGGATTTAATAAAGTTAACATCAAACCATACCATATTCTGTTCACTTGAAAAATCTGGCATTTTCTAACTCTCTTCATTGGGTAGGACTTTGAAATAGGAATGTACAGCTTATGGGTGATTAAAATACACACCACTCATAAAGTGCTTATTTTTATCTGGGATACGTTTGACAGGTCTGCTTTATAGTTTTGTAAACAACTAAAAAGGATGTTATCTAGTGTCTAACTAGTGACCATGCATATAACTATGATGTTTTTAGTTCGAGAGGCCACAAAAATAGACTGTTTATTGTTTTATGTGAATGTAGGATGACAGGGGTTTACATGCTGGATAGTAATGGTTCAGCTTTGATAAAGATAAAATTTGGGAGCATAGATACTATTTAGTCCAGGAATACAACAGAGCTTCTAAACTAGGGTGTAACTATCCAACCAGGGGTGGGTTCTAAATTTTTTTACTACTGGTTCTGTGAGCGTGGCTTGGAGGTCATGTGACTGGGTGGGTGTGGCTAGCAGGTCATGTGACCGGGTGGCCATGGCTATGTGTATAGGGACTACTCAGAGGGCTGAAAAAAGTCATTTCTGACAGGTCCTCACACTTTTGACTGGTCCTCACGCTTATAACCATCCTCACATTTATGCAGCATTCTTAACAACCATGTCATTCATTTCACGACTGCTTCTCTTCACCATGGTGACAAGATAGAGCAAAAATGTAAAATGTGAGGACAGTCGTAAGTTCGAGGACTGGTCAAAAGTGTGAGGACCAGTCAAAAATAACTTTTTCAGCCCTCTGAGTAGTCCATATGCACAAAAGGATACAGCAATAGAGAGGGATGAAGGAAGGAGAGAGAGGGAAGGAAGAGAAGGGAAGAAGGAAGGGAAGGGAAATTAGAGTAGGAGTGAGGGTAAGAGAGGGAGGAAGAGAGGAGGAAAAGGAGAAAGGAAGAGGAAGTAGGGAGTAGAAGAAGGGGGGAAGACAAAGTAAGAAGGAAAGAAAAGAGAGAGGTGATAGGTTTGAGGAGAAAGATTGCTGTACAATAAAAAAGATGAAAAGGAAGAAAACCAACCCCAAACAAATATAAAGATATTAAGATAAAGAATGAATTGTTAAACTTTAAAGAATAAAAGAGCACAAATATGAATAAATAGCAATAATTAGAAACACATACAAACATACAATGTATTTTCTTTGAACAGAGTATTTGGCCAGTTCACAAATTTAAACAGTGTTTAGTCATTTCAATTAAATTTACGATTTCTATATTTCCTTTTTGCCATATTTATTCCTCGTCTATTTTTTTTTAAAAAGCCAATATTATCTCTAATCTTAATCAAATTCAATTTTTCCCTTCTATTCTATATTATACCCCTTCCCATTGTCAGCTATTTTTATATCCATCCTCACATTGGTTAATTATTTAATAGTTGTTTAATACAAATTCAACATTTTAATATAAATCAATTAGTTATATAACTATCTTTTTTGTATATTAATCAATATGAACATGAATATTCCAATTATTTCCATGCAATCCAATTTCTTACAAATCAATTAATTATATTTACCAATAATAATAAACCAAATAATTTCCCCCATATATTCCTCCAAACCACAACTTAACCATTTCTGCTTTCAACACAATATACAATTAATAGTATCTCAATTATTACAATTCCCTAGTTAAATAGAGCTTTTTTTCTTTTGTGTTTTAAAATCTTGAACTCTCCTCTTTTGCCCTAAATTTCCCATTGTTTGCAGTTTTGCACCTACCTTTTTTGGTGACGGAAAAGAAAAAGAAATCTCTCTCTGCCTCATTTTGTCACCTTGCAGCAAAGAGCCTGCTTTACTTTCAGTTTCATTTTTTCAGCATAGTTAAGGGGAAAAAAACCTGCTCCAGCACTCTTTGCAGCTAGCAACAGAGCCCTGTGCAAAACAGCTGAGAGCAAATCAGCTGAGAGTCGGGAGGCCGATCTAATCAACTTGTGCTAATTAACCTAGGCTGAAGCTGAAAGAGGCTGTTTTTTCTATTTTTGCAGGCACCGGTCTACTCATTTGTTTTCTTTTAACACAGATCAACTGTAGGGTGGCCCTTTGAAGCCAACAGCAAGAGTTTGAACAATTTTTCCCCCTCTAGCCATCAGCTGGGACTCAGGAAGCAGCAATAGATTGGGAGTGGGTGGGGTAAGCGACCGGTGACCAGGCCGAGAACCTGTTTGGAGGTGTGGCCAGCCAATCTTATTACCGGTTCTCCAAACTATTAATTTTTTTTACTACCAGTGAGAACCAGGAGCAACCTACCACTGTATCCAACTGTTGCTTGAGTGTGACTACCCTTTCATATTTCATCACTAGTCACAACCAGGGGTGGGTTCTAAAATTTTTTACTACCGGTTCTCTGGGCATGGCTTATTTTGGGTGTGGCTTGGCGGGAGGGGGGGGTAATGTGACTGGGTGGGTGTGGCCAACTTTTTTTAAAAAAAACTTTTAAAAGCATTTTTTCTATAACCTTAAGAGGTTGCAGAAAAAAATGCTTTCAGGAGCCTCATGATCAGGCAACTCAGCTGGGATCGCCAGAGGCTTTTAAAGGCATTTTTTTTTCTTACAACCTCTTCAGCCAAAGAGGTTGCAGAAAAAATGCTTTTAGAAGCGCCTGATGATCCCAGCTGAGCCACGTGATCATCAGAGGCTTTTTTTTTACTTTAAAAAAATTTTTTTTGACTGAAGAGGGTGTAGAAAAAATGCTTCTAAAAGTAAAAAAAAGCCTCTGATGAGGTGGGCGGGGTAAGCGAGCAGGGACCGGGATGGGGACCGGTTCGGGGGCGTGGCCAGCCAATGTTATTACCGGTTTTCCAATTTACTACAAATTTTTACTACCAGTTCTTACGAACCGGTGTGAACCGGGAGCAACCCACCATTGGTCACAACAATTAGAGCTGGTGATAGTTGAACAATTGGATGCTGCACACTGTCTAATGTTAAGTCAGTGTAATAAGGCAATATTGGACAGAGAGGGACAACCAAAGGCAATTAAGGCAAAGAGTCTCAAATCAATTTTAGATTGTTTTCTCCAGTTCATTAGGAGTGGAGGATCAAAGGAGGCAAGTCCCCACCCAGTGGTGGGATTCAGCCAGTTCAGGCCAGTTGGGCAAACCAGTAGTTAAATTTCTGGCTGGCTCCTCCCCTCTACACTCCACCCCTTCCAGGAGTCCCCATGCGGCCCGTTTTTGCTCCCAGGAGGCTGCAGAGAGGCCTCCTAGGCCCAAAATGGGATGCAGAGGTGGCGGCACATACCCCCCGCGGCCCATTTTTGCTCCCAAAAATGGGCCGCGTGCTGAGTGCTGCTTGTCACACCCTGTGGCCACGCCCACCATGGCCACACCCACCCAGCTGGTCATTAGGGCAGAGAACCAGTTATTTAATTATTTGAATCCCACCACTGTCCTCCACCCTATTAATTAAGACCTCAATAATACACGGGCAAACAATAGATACAAACTCAAGGTAAACCGCTCCAAACTCGATTGCAGAAAATACAACTTCAACAGCAGAGTGGTCAACACCTGGAATGCTCTACCTGACTCCGTTGTTACATCCCCAAGCCGCCATAACTTTAACCTTAAACTGTCTACTGTCCTACTGTCCCCATTTACTTGTACTCATTCCATGTTTATACTTATACCTGTTATAAGCATAGTACATGTTTGACAAATCAAATCAAATCAAATCAAATCAAATCAAATCAAATCAAATCAAATAAAATAAAATAAATAAATAAATAAATAAATATACATACATACATACATACATACATACATACATACATACATACATACCTGTGGGGTGACAGGTCAGAAGACTTGTTTTAACACCCCTTAAATGGAAGCAAACATTAGTAATTCCACTGCTTGGTGATAACCAAGCTTGGTGAACAGGCCAAGCTCAGTTGCAAAATTTCCAGACTACCTGATACAACAAAACTTTAAAACTACGGTACCCAGAGACAAGATGTGATTACATTCCTGTGTTCCATTTCAAGGCATGTTCTTGAGAATGCTCTTAGGATTTAGATGGGTCAGTTGTTTTAAATGGAGGATCTTAATTGCTTCCAATTGTTTGGATGATAAATGGACCTTGCAGAAAGGTTAACAACTTCTTCAGTGCTCATTGCTTTCTCTTATCTCTAATGCTTGAGGGGGAAAAAAAATCACAATAGAATGTATATTGATGCTGAGGAAGCTAACAGGAAAACAGAATATATTTCTGCAAGAGAAAAGCTTCAAAGAAGCTTTGCAAGCTATTTATGTATGGCATGAGAGAAGAAACAAACAATATATATAAGAAATAGATGAATATATACTGTATTATTTAGATTTATAAAATTACTCTTTGCCTGAAGGCCTTTTGGTGCGTGCAGATAACAGGAACACACAATAAATAATTTAACATGCAAAATTTAACAGTTAGAAAATCAATAAACGCATAGATCTGGACTAAAAATGGAGCTGGAACAAATCAGGGAAGAAAACTTGATACATCAAAGTTATTATGAGTTCTAAATGTGTAGAATTTAGAACTACACACTCTAAATATGTAGAGTTCTAAGCTCCCTCCAGTAGGTTTCTAGGACTTTATAGGTTAGTCATTTATTTATTAAATTTATAGGCTGACTATCTTTTGCAATCCATGGAATGGAGAGGGGAGAAACAGGAGGAAGTCTGTTATGGGCTTTCTTTCTTTTTTTTTTCTTTTTTTTTGCCTTTATTTTCTATCACTTGAGGGATGAGAATAGGAGAGGCATGAAAACTAGGAATGATGTACTAATACTGCCCTGTAAATCCATGTTTGCAGAGTCAAGTGTTTGCTTTTAGTAGACAAAGCGCCAGAAATCAAATCACATATTTTTCCTTCATTGGACATTTGATTTCCTACTGTGGAATAATGATCCAAATGTTGGATCAGATCAAGGGCACATTTAGCCTAATAGCCCCCTCTTCTTAACATGACTATCTGATGGTTAAAGGAAGTCCAAAACCAAGATTAAATAGAAGAGATTAATATGTGACTAATCAAATACTTAATTTTGTTATATCCTTGTCCTGAAAATCTTACTGTATCCTATATGACTCTGTGCTTGCAGTTACAAATTTATGTTGAATACTAATAAGCCTTCCCACTCACTGTCACTCATGGCCACCTGTCTGGATTATTGCAAAGAGATCTACCTGGGATTGCCCTTGAAGAGCATTGAGAAGTTTCAATTTATTCAGAGTGCATCTGCACAATTAGTAAATAGTGCCAGTTACTCAACACCTGTAAAACTACTGTATTTTGTAAGCTTCACTGGTTGTCAGTGTGCTTCCAGGTATAATTCAAGCTACTGATGTCCACCATTCAAAGCTATTAATGGTTTGAGATTAGGTTGTCTGAGGGACTGACTTCTGCCAATTGGTTCTAACTATCCAGTCAATCCAGGGGTGAGCAGCTGTGGCACACAATTTTATTTTATTTTTTTACTTTTAAAAGCATTTTTTTACCTATTGGCCAAATAGGTTGTAAAAAAATGCTTTTCAAAGTTTTTTTTTTTTAAAGGCTCTGACAATCAGGCTGCTCAGCTGGGATTGTCAGAGCTTTTTTTTATCTTTTAAAAGCATTTTTTAAAAGAAGCGGCAAGCAGGCAACTGGGGATTGGAGAGGCAAGGGTGGTGGTGGGGGGCAGGGATTTTTGCTACCGGTTCTCCGAACCACGTGCCGCCATCACTACCGGATCGGCTGATCTGGTCCGAACCAGGAGTATTTCACCTCTGGTAGGATGGTGTATTCTTGGTTACATCCGTGAAGAAATTCTGGTTGGTGGGGCTCAGGAAGTGTCCCTTTCCTATTCCCGCCATATAAAGCATCCTCCCTCCAGAGATCAGGATAACTTGGATTTGCTTGGCCTTTTGAAAAGGTTAAATAAGTGTAAACAGTCCCAATTACTGTCTATGTTACCAACCATAGATTATAACATCCTCAGCTGCTGGGTATATTTTAATTTTGTAATACGATGGTAATTTATTTTAATTTGTTGTATGATTGTTTGCTGTTCAAAGTCACTATTGAAAAGCACCAGAGGGCAGAACAAGAAACAATGGATGGAAACTAATCAAGAAGAGAAGCAACATGGAATTAAAGACAAACTTTCTAACAGCGAGAACAATTAACCAGTGGACCAGCTGGCTGTCAGAAGTTGTGGGTGCTTCACAACTGGAGGTTTTTAAGAAGAGACTGGACAGTCACTTGTCTGAAATAATATAGGATCTCCTGGTTGAGCAGCGGATTGGACTAGATGAATTCCAAGTTTCCTTGCAGCTCTATTCTGATTGATTGAAGGATAAATGGATATTATAATTTTACTTAGAAGGGTTGCATTTCTTTCATTTATTTATATCCCATCTTTATTATTTCTTTACAAATAACTCAAGGCAGGAAATAAAGCCAGCACACCTTCCTCCTCCTGTTTTACCACAACTACAACCCTTTGAGGTTGGTTGGGTTGAGAGAGAGTGACTGGCTCACTGGCCCAGCGTCACCCAGCTGGCTTTCAGAGCTAAGGGAGGACTTGAACACATCTTATTTTTCTGAAAGGAATGCTTCAAATATCTTGCAAATAAACCAATCAATCAGAATTCAGTTTATCACATTAATTTTTTTTAAAAAAAATTAAAACAGCAACCCTACAAAAACAACATTAAAATAACAATTTGCTGAAACAGATATAAAACAACAGTTAATGGTAGACAATTTTTGTATAACTAAAACCCAAAACATTAATACTATAAAAATACTCATTAAATTCTTGGATCTCCAAAATATGGGTATCACAGTAATCTAAGGAAGTTTGCCTTTCATTTTATGGAATACATTTTCAATAAAAATAAGAGTCATCCCTATGCCAACAATCAATATCATTAATTTTAAATGTCCTCCAAAAAATAGAATGCATTTTATTTTTAGTTTAAGACTTCAAGGCAGTATACACGGTGTTCCCGCCATCTATTTCCCCCCACATAACACTAGACTGGATAATAAATGAGCCTTAACTTGGCACTCAAAAATACATACATTTTTTGTTCTTCCACAGAGTCTAGATGTGATAGAATCCTATTACAAAGAAAGTCATCTCTTTTGTAAATAAGAAATATATTCCTCTCAGGGATGAAACTCCAACCTTCTTAAGAGTTGGAGAGATGCATGAGATGGAAATGGGATCCAACCATTCCTGTAGTTAAGCTGATCTCAAGCTATTTTAAAGGAAACTATTAGCATCTTCAATTGAGTATCTTGAGTTGAGTAAAGCAGCAATCTGGGAACTCATGACATACCTTCAAATCTGTTATACAGACAGCCTTTATTTTTAACAGCCTCAATTGGGACCAACAACTTGATAGCTTAATACTGTGGGTTGCTAAGTTGAAAAACACTTGATTGTGATGGATTTACAATGTTACTTTCCACTTGGTCAATTATTGAGTCAGCGTAGTTGTTAAGCACAACATCATGTGACCATGACTTGCGATTTTACCTCTCCGCTAAATTTCCTTATTATTGCAAGCAGGTTGGGAAGCACAGAATGAGATCACATGACCATGGGTTGCTTATGACAGTTGTACATTTGAGGATTGGTTGCAAAGCTTTTTTTTTTACATTGTTGTATTTTTGGACACTAAATGACACAGTTGGTAAGCAAGGACTACCTGTATTATGACATCATCTAGATCAGGGACGGGACTTCTTTCAGCAGCTAGGGAATCAGATTTTAGAATTGTTTTGCAAGATGGGCAAATATTTTAAGGTATTGAAATAAAAGATGACTGGCATCATAAAATCTTGCAAGTGAGTGGCTGTTGTGGCCCCGTCCTCTGAGCCTATCCCTTTGGAGGAAGGCAACTCTGAGCAGGAGGAAGAGGAGCCAGCCAGATCTCCCAGCCCTCCCCCTCTGGCACCGGCTCAGGTGCCAGCTGAAAGAGAGCCAAGTAGTGGGGAAACAGGTGTCTCAGATGAGAGTGAGGGAGAGACGTCATTCCTGGACGCACGCCAAAGAAGGCGAGAGAAAAGGGTACTGCAGCTGCGGCGTATGAGGAAATCCTGAGTCATTGGATTGGAGTCATAGGATCCATGACTCACTGGACCACACCCAGAAGCATATCTATTTAAGACAGTACAATGGGTCACGAAGTTCGTGACGAACAAAGCTAACTGCACAGCTAAACAAACGGAGCAACCTCGTAGTCTTGGAAGCTGGATGAACGGCAAAGCTACGTAGGTGATTTTCTTGTTTGTGTAAACCAATAAAGTCCTTGGCAGACGGTGTGCATATCGCTGCCAAGGTTGAGATAAGAACTGCAGAGTGTGCCAAGTGAGTCTTAACCCTCGGCTGGCTGTGTTTTTGTGGGTCTCTGAAGGGGGGGGGACAGATCATCTTGTTCGTCACCCAAAACTCCATCGTTAACCCACGATGGACCAACAGCTGCAGCAGCAGGTACAGCAGATGCTGGAGGCCAATCAACTTCTGCAACAGCAAGTAGCACAGCTAACTGCACAACTTGCTTTGGGAAATGCTCCTGTAGCAGCTCCACCTGCTCCCCTTCCCCGTCCAAGATGCCCAGTGAACATGCCAGATAAGTTTTCTGGACAGCAGGAAATGTTCCCGGCCTTCTTGGGACAGTGCCAGCTGTACATGGCAATGCGGCCGGAGGATTTTCCGGATGACCGGGTTCGGGTGGCTTTTATTATCAGCTCCCTCTCTGGCACTGCCGCCCGATGGGCCACGCCCCTGTTGCTGCAAGACAGCCCCTTGCTTCTGGACTATCAGGGCTTTTTGCAACACCTGCGCACCATGTTTGAGGACCCCCTCCGGGTGCAGACGGCAGCGAGGCGCATCAAAGACCTCCGCCAAGGCAAGCGCCCCCTGCAGGACTATATTGCGGAGTTCCGATTGCTAGGCCAGGATTCGGCCTGGAATGAGGCGGCGCTGATGGATGCCTTCCAGGACGGCCTCTGCGATGAGATGCAGGACGAGCTGGTTCGGGTGGAGGCGCCACAGACCCTGGACACGCTGGTGACCCAATGCCTGCGCATCGATGCCCGCCTACAACGGCGACGGCCCCGTAGGGCTCTTCCGGAACCACCGACAGTGCCGGCACCCCCGCGTTTCGTACCAACAGCGCCCCGGACCGTACCGCGTTTGGTGGCGACGGCTGAGGAGCCCATGGAGCTCGGAGCAGCCAGACCTCAACTGACGGCCCAGGAGCGGATGCGGAGACGCCAAGGGGGGTTGTGCCTCTATTGCGGCGAGGCTGGACATTTCGCCGCCTCGTGTCCCCGGAAGCGGAGTGGATCGCTCAAGCCTGTTCCGGAGCCTCGGCGTGACCAGCCGGGAAACGGGTCAGGCCTGGCCTAGGGGAAACTCTGGGTCAGGCAGGTGACCATGCCCCGCCGGAGGCGGCGGCTGTGGACTGTGAGCCCCCTCGGCACCTGATTTTGAACACCCGGGTGTTGTTGGCTAACCGGTCGGAGGGGCTCCAGGCGCACGCGCTGGTGGACTCGGGGGCCACCACGAACTTTATGGACCAGGCCTTTGTGGCCCATTACAAGGTTCCCTTGGTTCCAGTGGACCCTCCGTTGAGGGTCGAAACTATTGATGGGCGGGAACTTGTGGCGGGGCCCATCAACTTCGCTACTCAGCCCTTGCGCCTTGCCATTGGGAACCATGAGGAGGCGATCCAGTTTTATGTGACGGCGGACCTGCACTTCCCCTTGGTCCTGGGGATGGCCTGGCTTCGGGCGCACGACCCTCAGGTGGCGTGGTCGAGAAATGCCATCTCGTTCCCCAGCCTGCAGTGTGTCGACCACCTTCGCCACACCTGTGCCGGCCAGGACGTCTCTGCCCCGAACGTCTCCTTGCCTCCGGAGCTGACATCCTTCGCCGACGTGTTCAGCGAGAAGGAGGCGGATCGCTTGCCCCCGCACCGACCCTACGACTGCGCGGTGGACTTGATGCCCAACGCGCCCCTGCCCTCGGGACGCCTGTACTCCATGTCGGAGCCCGAGCTGGCCGCCTTACGGGACTTTCTGGACAAGAACCTGGCCCGTGGGTTCATCCGGCCTTCGACCTCCCCGCTCTCGGCCCCAGTCCTCTTCGTGAAAAAGAAGACGGGGGACTTGCGCCTGTGTTGCGACTACCGGCGCTTGAATGCCATCACGGTACGGAATCGCTATCCCCTGCCGCTGATCCCGGAGCTGATGGAGAGGTTGCGGGAGGCCTCGATTTTCACCAAGCTCGACCTCCGGGGAGCCTACAACCTGGTGCGGATGCGAGAGGGGGACGAGTGGAAGACGGCATTTGGCACCCGATACGGACACTTTGAATATACCGTCATGCCGTTCGGGTTGACCAACGCCCCCGCGGTCTTCCAGCACTTGATGAACGACGTGTTCTGGGACATGCTGGATCGGTTCGTGGTGATCTACCTGGATGATATTTTGATCTATTCCCGGACCCCGGAGAGTCACCTCCAGCATGTCTGCCAGGTCCTGCAGCGCCTGCGGGAGCACCAGCTCTATGCGAAGTTGGAGAAATGTTACTTCTTCCAGACTTCCATAGAGTTCCTCGGGCACATCATCACCCCCGAGGGCATCGCGATGGACCCACACAAGGTGGCGGCCTTGCGCAGTTGGGAACCCCCGCGTCGGGTGAAGGACGTCCAGCGTCTGTTGGGATTCGCCAACTACTACCGGACCTTCATCCCGGGCTTTGCCACCCTGACCGTGCCGTTGACCCAGCTCCTTCGGAAGAAGGTTCCGTTCCAGTGGGGGCCCCCGCAGCAGCAGGCCTTCGAGGTTCTCAAGCAGGCCTTTGTCACGGAGCCGGTCCTGAGGCACCCCGATCCACACCGTCCGTTCGTGGTTGAGACAGACGCGTCCAACGTGGCGATTGGAGCGGTGCTGCTACAGGCTCCGGTGGATGGTGGCACTCTTTTTCCCTGCGCTTACTACTCCCGGAAACTCACTCCTTCCGAGCGCAACTACACCATCTGGGAAAAGGAGTTGCTGGCTATCAAGGCCGCGTTCGAGGCTTGGCGACATCACCTCGAGGGGGCCCGACACCAGGTGGAGGTGCGGACGGACCATCGGAACCTGGAGCACCTCACCACGGCCAGGAATTTGAACCAGCGGCAGATCCGGTGGTCGTTGTTTTTCGCCCGGTTCAACTTCCACGTCACATACATTCCGAGCCACCTCAACCAGAGGGCGGACGCGCTATCCCGTAAGCCGGAATACTTTTGCCCAAAGGACTCCCTTTCCCCCCGGACGGTGCTGCCAGCGGACTCCTTGGCCGCGGTCCAGGAACCGGTGGACCTGCGGACTCAGGTGCTGGAAGCGCAGCGACGGGACGACTGGTCGCAGCAGCGGAGAGCGGACGTCGGCCCCGCGTCCCCATGGACCGTGGAGGAGGGCTTGCTCAGGCACCGGGGTCGGCTGTACGTGCCCACAAGTCCGCTCCGAGCCCTCGTCATGAACCAGTGCCATGACAACCCCGCGGCGGGGCACTTCGGCTTCTTTAAGACCTTGAACCTAGTGACGCGGACTTTTTGGTGGCCTCGGGTACGGCACGACGTGCACGCCTACGTGACGTCCTGTGTGCCATGCCGACAGGCCAAAGCCGCGTCCGGCCCCCCTCCTGGACTCCTCCAGCCGCTGCCGACACCGGAGAGACCGTGGGGAGCCATCTCCATGGACTTCCTGACTGACCTGCCCCTGTCCGCTACGTTCACGACCGTCCTCGTGGTGGTGGATGCGCTCACGAAGATGGCACATTTCATCCCGTGCCGCGGCCTGCCCTCAGCTCGTACCACGGCTCGCCTGTTCCTGCAACACATCTTCCGCCTCCACGGCCTGCCGGACCGGGTGGTTTCGGATCGCGGGGCCCAGTTCACGGCCCGCTTCTGGAAAAGCCTGATGGCTGCGCTGGAGGTGCAGGTGTGCCTGTCGTCATCACACCACCCGGAGACTGACGGGGGCACGGAGAAGGTCATTGGCATACTGGAGCAGTACCTCCGCTGTTTTGTCAACCAGCAGCAGGACAACTGGGCCGAGTACCTTCCCCTGGCGGAGTTCGCTTTTAACAACTCCCAACATACCTCCACCCAGATGACACCGTTCCATGCCAACGTCGGGTACCATCCACGTTTTTTTCCGTTGACCATCATGGACTCCCCTGTTCCTGAGACCCGGGACTTCCTCTCGGAGCTGCAGGCGGTGCAGCAACTGGTGCGGCGGCAGCTGATCCGGGCGAAAGAGGACTATAAACGGTTCGCCGATCGCGGCCGCCGGGCGACGCCACCGCTGGAAGTTGGAGATCGGGTGTGGCTGTCCACGAAACACCTCCCCACGGACCAGCCGGTGAGGAAACTGGCCCACCGCTTTATCGGTCCCTTCCCCATCGAGGCGGTCATCAACCCGGTGGCCTATCGGTTGACTCTACCCCGCTCCATGCGGCTCCACCCCGTTTTTCATCGGTCCCTCCTGGTCCCTGAGACTCCCACTAGCCGTCTCCGCCGCCCGCCGCCGCCTGCCCCCCCAGCCGCAGCCGACGAGGACGACGCCTCGACGTATGAGGTGGACAGTATTCGGGACTCCCGTTGGCTGAAGGGGCGCTTCCAATACCTCATCGCTTGGAAAGGGTACGGGGCCGAGGATTTCACCTGGGTGGACGCATCTGCCGTTCAGGCCCCTGACCTGGTGCGGACTTTCCACGAACAGTTCCCGTCCCGACCCCATCCCGACCGTCAGACCCGGGGGAAGGGCCCTGCGGTGGGGGATAGTGTTGTGGCCCCGTCCTCTGAGCCTATCCCTTTGGAGGAAGGCAACTCTGAGCAGGAGGAAGAGGAGCCAGCCAGATCTCCCAGCCCTCCCCCTCTGGCACCGGCTCAGGTGCCAGCTGAAAGAGAGCCAAGTAGTGGGGAAACAGGTGTCTCAGATGAGAGTGAGGGAGAGACGTCATTCCTGGACGCACGCCAAAGAAGGCGAGAGAAAAGGGTACTGCAGCTGCGGCGTATGAGGAAATCCTGAGTCATTGGATTGGAGTCATAGGATCCATGACTCACTGGACCACACCCAGAAGCATATCTATTTAAGACAGTACAATGGGTCACGAAGTTCGTGACGAACAAAGCTAACTGCACAGCTAAACAAACGGAGCAACCTCGTAGTCTTGGAAGCTGGATGAACGGCAAAGCTACGTAGGTGATTTTCTTGTTTGTGTAAACCAATAAAGTCCTTGGCAGACGGTGTGCATATCGCTGCCAAGGTTGAGATAAGAACTGCAGAGTGTGCCAAGTGAGTCTTAACCCTCGGCTGGCTGTGTTTTTGTGGGTCTCTGAAGGGGGGGGGACAGATCAGTGGCATCATGACTCTGAATAACAGAGTAACAGAGTTGGAAGGCATCTTGAAGGTTGTCTAGTCCAGCGGTCACCAACTGGTGGCTCGTGGACCTCTGGGGGTCCGCGAGAAAATTTTGGTGGTCCGCAGAAAAATTATTTGCATTTTTTATATTTCACTAAATACTGTTTATCTTTTTTTAAAAATCGTATTAGTGGTCTGTGGGATTTAAAATTATGAATTTGGTGGTCCCTGAGATCTGAAAGGTTGGTGACCCCTGTTCTAGTCCAACCCCCTTCTCAGGCAGGACATCCTATACATATCAGACAAATGGTTGTCCAGTCTCTTCTTAAAAACCTTCAGAGTTGGAGCATCCACAATTTCTGGAGGCAAGTCATTCCACTGATTAATTGTTCTCACTGTCAGGAAATTTCTTCTTAGTTCTAGGTTGCTTCTCCCTTGAAGGGAAATAGAAAATGAAGGGGAATGATATCTATGATCTAATTTTCCATGGCACCATTTGTAAGGGCCACAAAAAGGAGTTTTAGGAACGGGATAAACTAATTCTAGAAGCCAGATTCCATGCCAGTTAATTAATGTATGCTAGAATGTAAATTATATCTATCTAGCATCCACTTCCAAGGAGTTATTTTCATTCCATCTGTCCTCCAGCTGTTGTCATCCATTATCAGTTCAAAAAGCCTGAGCTGTTTCAGCTTTCTTATATAAAAAAAGTGATGCTGTTAAAGAAGCTCATTTTAAAGATGGGTCAGCTTTTACCAAGTGTTGCAGCTAATTGCCTGAAACGTTGTTGAACAAATGTTACTTAAAACAGAATTATTCCAATTAAGTGATAAAGAGTAAGGTCATGATGACAAAGGAAGCTAATTCCAGCATCCTCCGGAAACTTCTAGAAACTCCCTATTTCCAAACAAATCTAAAAGGCAATAAACCTTTTTCTTCAATTATAATCCATAATTGTTGTGGCCAACCAGAATAGCTGTTCCAAAAATGTCTGATTCTGAAAAAGGTACAAATAATTTAAAAACTTAGAACCATATAACTTTGCTTTTGCCATTTGAAGGTCCTTAGTCAAAAGTGGCTCATTTTTACCAACAAAACTAAATCTCCCTTAACAAATTGAAACTTAAAATATACCGGGTGATTGCCACATTTTCTTTTATGCTATCTTTTCTTCCTTCCTTCCTTCCTTTTTTTTTTTTTTTTGATAGAATGAAAACAAGGTCACATGGTGGAAAAATTGCCCAATCTTCCACCATCATATCCTGAAGAATAGTGGGCCAAGGGGATTGGCTTTTCCACAAATTTGTAATGATGAGAAAAGAGCCAGAAGAAGAAAGAAGGGAGAAAGATTCAAGAACAAGGAATTGGAATCCCAAAGAAGTTTCCAGGAAATTTATAGAGAGCAAACGTGGCAAGAGTAACCAGCGCTGGCAGCATCAGGACCCAATGGCAGAGTTCAGGTAGTCCTCCTCAATTTATGACTACTATTGAGCCCCAAATTGCTAAGAGAGATATTTGCTAAGTGAGTTTTGCCCCATTCTTATGACTTTCCTTGCCACAGTTGTTAAGTGAATCACTGCAATTGTTAAGTTAGTAACACAGTTGTTAAATGGATTCCCCATTGACTTTGTGTGTCAGAAGATGGCAGAAGATGATCACATGACCCCTGCAACCGTCATAAATGTGAACCTGTTGCCAAGTGTCCAGATTTTGATTAGGTGATCACTGGCATGTTGCAAAGGTTGTTAAGTGTGAAAAATAGACTACTTGTACTTTGTTGGTGGCAGCAGAACATTTTATAAAAGACTGAGCAAACTCCAGCTGAGAGAGAAGCCTTGAGTGCTCTTGGAAGAGGTTTATTCTGAGGCTTAAGGTTCTTGGAAAGAGATCCAAAGGCTACCAAATATTTTGAGGAAGTGGAGAAACACAGCCAGACCCAGCAGCAGCAGGCCAGGAGTTTAAAACAGGGAACATAATCATCTCCAGCAATCAACAAGGCCAAACCCCAGTTCCAGATCTAAGACCTATATAATGTCCTGCATTCTCTGAAATGTGCAAATGAGAAGTGAGTTTGGGCAAGGGCTGATTGGGATGGATACAGATGAAACACATATGGTATATAGCAGTGATGGCTAACATTTTCCGGACTGAGTGCCCAAAGCGTGTGCGCCCAACCCCCCAAAATGTGCATGCACCCCACCCCCACGCATCTGTGCATGGTCCCCGCATGTGCCCCAGCCCCTTTGCATTCGTGCATACCCCCCACATGAACCCCACCCCTGCATGCATGCATGGGCCTTCATACACGGGCCACCCCATGCATGCACATGCGCCCCCCACCAGGACCCTACCCCCTCACATGCACGGTAGAGAGCCGAAGACCAGCTGGCTGGCGGGAGGTGGGAGGTATGTGCGCATGTGCGGCAGAGCTGAACTTGAATGACAGCTTACGTACCCACAGAAAGGGTGCTGCGTGCCACCTCTGGCACGCGTGCTATAAGTTCACCAGCACAGGTATATAGGAAGTGGTTGAAAAGAGAAAGCTAAGCTAAAGTTAAGAAAAATATACCATTAGTTAGGCAGAGTTATATGGTAAGAAATAAAATTATTATAATAAAGTGTCATTTTCTCTTGGGTATCAGAAATCTGGCCAAAGGAAATGTCCTTTTTATTTTCAGGTTCAACAGAAGTAAACTTAAAATCAAATACTGCCTAGCTTTTTGTTGTTGTTGTTTTTAAATTGAACTGTTTTGTGTATCATGATCTTGTAAATTATCTGCTTCCCCCCACCCCCACATCTGTCAACAGACCCAGCAGCAACCTAGATTTATGTTACTTAATTTATTTCCTGATTCTAGCAATCGGCTTCAATCGTTATACGTGTCTGTAGTGAAATTTGAAAAGCATGCGGTTGTCTATTCTATATTATCACCAGCATACGTTCTTGAAAATGAAGATTTGTTTGGAAAATGTTGCAATTGAAAAATCCAATCTTTCTGATGCTGGAAAAAGTAATTTCATATACATGTACGGTTGAGTATATTTTTTGCAGCTTTTCACTGTATTTTTGTTGTAAATGCCAAGAAATTAAAATGTCCCTTTCTTTTCTCTCCCCTTTGTCCTTCTTTCCAATTGTCCATCTCTTCCTTTGCCTGTTTAGATAGCTGGTGGTGACCCAACATTATCTAGGTATAAGCAAGATATACCTACCTAAACAAAAGACAATATGACTTCAATATTGTGTTAATTTTAATTTAAAAATGAAATTAAAGTTGGGTGTCTATGTAATAGATTCTCACTCATTGAAGTCCTGGCTGTCCCAAAGCTGCTTTTCAAAGGGCAACTTGGACTTTCTTGGGGATTTTTTTCCTTTCTTAAAATGTTTCACTTCTTATCTAAGAAACTTCTGCAGAACTGAAGAAGCATCTTGGGTGAGAAATGAAACATTTTCAAGAAAAAAAAAGGAAGCTCAAAAAATAAGAATCACCAAACAGAACTATTTTGAAAATGCGAATAAGCCTGGAAGATGGCTAGCATATAAATTGAAAAAGGATAGAGAATCAAGGAAAATAGTACAATTACTTAATGACCAAGGACAATGTAAATTTGGAAATAAAGAGATGGGGAGTAACTCATCATAGAATATCACAAGAATATCATAGACAACTTTACAAAAGAGAGACAATAGAGGAGGAAAAAGTGGCAAGGTACTTACAAAAAGCAAATCTACCACAGATTCCTAAAGATGTTGAGGAGATGTTGGAAAGGAGCATAACGATGATGGAATTAACAGAGGCAATTAAGAAGCAGAAGAATGGAAAGGCACCAGGACCAGACAGTCTGCTGATTGAGTACTCTAGGATGCTACAAGAATCCTTAAATCCCCAGTTACTGGAAGTTATGAATGAAATAATGACAAAAAAGGAAATATCTAAATCATGGACTGAGGCTTATATCACATTGATTCACAAAGAAGACACAGATCCACAACAAATCAAAAACTATAGGCCTATATCCTTCTAAATTCAGATTATAAAATTTTTGCTTCAATATTGGCTAAAAGACTTAAGAGATATTTGAATAATTTTATACATTCAAATCAAAATGGATTCCTACCCAAAAGACAAATTAGAGATAATATAAGAATAATTTTGGATACTTTAGAATATTATGAAGTGCATCCTGAAAAGCAGATGGCTTTGATATTTTTAGATGCACAAAAAGCATTTGACAATGTGAATTAGTGATTTATGATGCTACAAATGGAAGAGATGGGCTTTGGTAGGAAATTTATTCAGGCAATTGAAGTTATTTATTCTAAACAGACGGCAAAGGTTATGATCAGTGGAGAATTGACTGATCCTATTGATGTAGAAAAAGATACTCGTCAAGGATGCCCATTGTCCCCATTGTTGTTTATATTGACACTGGAAGTTTTAAATAGAAATATTAGAGAAGAAAAAGAGATAAAAGGTATGAAAATTCGAAAAGAAGAATACAAACTACAAGCTTTTGCAGATGACCACTTCTTTATTATTGAAGAACCACTAGCATCAATAAATAAACTGATAGAAAGTATTGGACAATTTGAGAAAGTTGCTGGTTTGAAAATTAATAAAGAAAAGACAAAAATAATGACTAAAAATATGTTAAAAAAACTAAAAGAAGGTTTGATGGAGATTTCAAAGATGCAGGTCACAAACAAGGTAAAACATTTGGGGATACATTTGACAATGAGGTGTAGTTCACTTAAAGAAAATAATTATAATAAGCTTAAGCAACAGATAGGACAAGATTTGGTGAAATGGGGAAATTTGCAGCTATTCTTGATTGGTAGGATTGCAACTATTAAGATGAATATTTTACCCAGAGTTTTGTATCTTTTTCAGACAATTCCAATAAAGTTGGGTAAGGAATTTTTTGTAGATTTGAATAAAATGGTGTTGAAAATTTGGCAGGGAAAGAAGGCAAGAATAAAATTTAAGCTGTTACAAGACACTAAAATGAGTGGTGGTTTTGGATTATCAAGCAGCTAGTTTAATGTGGATTAAAGAATGGATAACATTGAAAAACACTAGATTATTAAATTTGGAGCGACATGATTTATTGATGGGGTGGCAAGCCTTTTTATAGTATAAAGGAACTAAAATACAGGGGTATTTTCGAAGACATCAGATACATGAAGTTTTATTTTTGAATTGGGAGAGGATTAAAAAATATTATTACTTGAAGATTCCAGTCTGGGTATCAACAGTTGAAGCCTTTTCATATCCAGTGATATTTAAAGGGGGACAAATTGTTAGATACAGTGAATTATTGGATGAAATGGGTGAACTTAAGTTAAAACAAGATTTAGAAGATCAGGGATTCAAGATGGATTGGTTTTCATATATGCAAATATTTTCTAGATATCGAGAAGATCTTAAACAAGAAGGTTTTTATAATGTTTTGACTATTTTAGACAAGATTAATGGGCTCTGATGACCATGTAATTAAAAAGTTATATGGATATTTGCTAGAGATAAAATTGGAAGAAGAACAAGCTAAAGAATCAATGATAGCGTGGGGAAAAATTTTTGGTTATGGTATTGATTTAGAGAAATGGCAAAAATTGGGTCACATAATTATAAAATGACAATGTCTACAGCATATAAGGAGAATTTGTGTAAGATGTTTTACAGGTGGCATTTACCCCCAACGAGGATAGCCAGAATGTTCAAGAACAAATCGGAGAAGTGCTGGAAGTGTCATCAGATCCCGGGATCTTATTACAATATGTGGTGGACATGCGTAGAAGCAAGGAAATTTTGGACTAAGATACACAAGTAGTTGGAAAAAATGACAAAGAGACATTTTGACCTTAAACCAGAGATATTTTTATTAGTGATCTTACCAGAGACATTTAATAAAGAACTGCAATATTTAATTGTGAATATTTTAACAGCAGCTAGAATTGTATTTGCAAAAAATTGGAAAGGAGATAATTACTGATAAAGAAATTATTTAAAAAAATGTTGGACTGCGCTGAAATGAGTAGATTGACATTTGAAATAAGAGAACAGGAAGATAAACAATATTATTTGATATGGGAGGTATTTTATCAATGGATAGACAATAAAGAATGGAGATGAAATATTACATATGAAATGAAATTTGGATAAAATGTGTAAACGCTTGTTTTTTGTTAGAGGAAAGAACATTTGTCATAATTGAAATTTTGAAAATGTTGAGAGCACGAAATGATTTTAACCGATCGAAATACTGTCTGCAATTGTATGGAAGGATAATGTTTTTATGTTGTTTTTGTTTAAAAAATAAAAAACATTTTTTTAAAAAAAAGAAAGAAAGAAAAAGAAAGAAAGAAAGAAAGCCCAGTTGCCTCCTGAAAAGCATCTTTGGGTTAAAGTCAGGTGTTTCAATCTATAGGATGATAAACAGATGTGTGAGGTCCTACCCAGTGGTGGGATTCAAAAATTTTTACTACCGGTTCTGTGGGCATGGCTTGGTGGGCGTGGCATGGCTTGGTGGGCCTGGCTTGGTGGGCGTGGCAGGGGAAGGATACTGTAAAATCTCCATTCCCACCCCATTCCAGGGGAAGGTTACTGCAAAATCGACATTTCCACCTGATCAGCTGGGACTCGGGAGACAGAGAATAGATGGGGGCAGGGCCAGGGGTGGTTTGCTCCCGGTTCGGTCCGGTTCTTGCGAACTGGTAGTAATGGTGGCAGGAGGCTCTGCCCCCCCCCGACATTATCACTGATGATCTGCGCATGCGCAGAAGCGAGTACATGCACGCCCTCCCATTGCAAATGGGTAGTAATGGTAAGTGGAACCCACCCCTGGGCAGGGCAAGTCAGAGGTGGCATTTACCGGTTCTCTGAATTACTCAAAATTTCCGCTAGCGGTTCTCCAGAACTGGTCAGAACCTGCTGTATACCACTGTGGCAAATTGCAAGGTTTTCAAGTTGCCATGAGCAGGAGGGAGGGGGAACTGATAGAGCTGATGGACTAACTGAAGTTACATTCCATACATTTTTTCATGACCGCAATCAGAGGGAGGGGGTTGAATTTCACAGCCAGCCAAAGTGGTTAATTGGAGAATGTGATTTATGACATGGCCAGGGAGGAGGGAGAGACAGGATCATAGGGGAACGTAAATCTACGTGGGATCAGTTTTGACTGAAATTCGAATATTGCCGGAATGTTGCTCCTAATAAAGGGCTGTGTTTCTTTTGAAGTTTGGCTCATGGCTCATGATTTAATTAGGGCATCTTTCGGAAACTTCACAAACTTTCTGGTCCTACCTTATTTAAACAACTTTTTCTGCATATTCACTATCAAAGTCTCACCAGCCACATGAAATACGGACAACACTGAATCAGATTTGCAGTGGCCATGTAGATGGGCAGACATCTTCTGTAAGCCGAGCAAAATACAATCCCCAATCTGTGACTGTGGGGCCAAAAGACCTATAGTGACAGTGCCAAAATAGAGCCTGTAATGGACATTTTGCTAATTTCCTCGCGGTGACAAATGAAGCAAAAAAAAAATCCATCTGTAATCTAGGCATGCATTTATAATATTTTATATTTCATATTTTGTATTTTTACCTTGTGTTTTTATTGAAACGTGATGTGAATGTACCATACAATAAATAATCAAAGTCTTATCTCTACAACACAGGAAGAGTATCTTGGCTCATGCAAAGGATCTGCAAAAACAGTTGCTGATGCTCCCCAGGCTGCAAAAATTTACAAAACAATTTTCAAGGTGTTTTTATTTCGCCAGTCCATGCTGTCAGGAAGATTATGTACAAATAGTAGCAATTCAGCACCATTTTTGCCTTCTCCAGGAGTGGTCAGCTAATAAAGATCACAAGAACAAGGCATGTAAATACTTAGGGAGGTCTCAAAGAACTTTAATGAAAAGAAGGACTGGGGGTGACACGATAGCAGTGTTCCAATATCTCAGGGGCTGCCACAAAAAAGAGGGAGTCCATCAAGTCTCCAAAAACACCTGAAGGCAGGACAAGAAGCAATGGATGGAACCTAATCGAAGACAGAAGCAACCTAGAAATAAGAAGAAATTTCCTGACAATTAGAACAATTAATCTTGCCTCCAGAAGTTGTGGATGTTCCAAATATAACTTCAAAAAGTCACTAAACCAATGGCTGTAAGTCAAGGACTACTTGTAATTTTTTTTTACTCATTTGTTTAATTGGGTTCTTCTTCTTATCATATGTATGCAGAAATATTTAAAAAGTTCAAAAAGATGAACAAACTTTTAAGAAGCTCTATCTATAATATATACATGTATTTCATGTGTACAGCCAAACTGTATTGTTTCTCTGTGTCATATAATGCATGTGGGTATATGCATAATTTTATTTATTTATTTAGTCATGTTTTTGTAGTGTATATTGGAGGTGGTGACCTTTTGAGAGCTGTAGGCAACGGAATTTCCATTTTAATGTATGCCAATTAGTGTACATTTAAAGTGACAATAAAGTTATTCTAAGTCTAATGTTATCATAAGTTTTTCTAAAACATATATCCATAAATATATTAAAAGTGTCTGTCTGTCTGTCTGTCTGTCTGTCTGTCTCTATCTATCTATCTATCTATCTATCTATCTATCTATCTATCTATCTATCTATCTGACTAACTAATTAACTAACTAACTAACTAACTATTTCTATCATCTACTTATCTATCATCTCTCTCTCTCTCTATCTATCTATCTATCTATCTATCTATCTATCTATCATCTATCTATCATTTCTTTCTCTCTCATCTATCTATCTATCTATCTATCTATCTATCTATCTATCTATCCATCCATCCATCCATCCATCCATCCATCCATCCATCCATCCATCCATCCATCCATCTATCTATTGTACCTATTTTAGGGTTGAACCATGCACTAAGGACTCCATTTAATCTCAATGCATTATTTTTTCCTTCCATCCCATAATACTTACTGCATTCAGCAACCAATCTGCAATTGTGCAAAACTTCTATAATTTCACTTTATTAATACGTTTTCTTTCACATATTTTACACATACATTAAACATTTCCCACAATCTCTCAAATAAACCGCATCCATATTTTAACATTACTCCATTTAACACTGTCTATGCCTGCAGTCTTACCATTTTTCACTATTTTCACAGCATTTAGGACTTCTTTTTTCATAAATTATGAAAAATTAAAATAATCCTTGCCTCTGGAAATTTGGAGCAGTCTCCCCCTTCATGGCATTTTATAAAGCTGTTAAAACAACACCATTCCAAAGTGCTTATAGTGAAGATTAAATGTTTCTGGTCACCATCTAGGAGATTTTTATTACTTGTAGGTCCTTTTGTTTTTATTCTGTATGTTTACTCCTTTGTATACTGCAAGTTATAAGACTGAAAAAGTTAAAATCAGTATACTTTTTGGACAAAACTATTTATAGCTTTCATTAAAGTTGCACTCAATACTTTCATATAACTCAAATACAGTTCTTTGACATAATTGTTCCAGTATTTCCTCCCTTCAATTTCATCCCCAATAATTTCCTTGCTATAATTTCTAATCCCTTTTCCTCTATAGGAGGTCCCTTTCACTCATATTAGAAGTCAGATCCACAGTAAAGAGAAAGGTATAAATTTCCAGTCGTGTCCGACTTTAGCGTTCATCTCCATTTCTTAGCTGAGAGAACCAGTGTTGTCCAAACACATTTCTGTGGTTATGTGGCCAGTATGACTATTCACCAAAGGCCATGGAACACTGTTACCTTCCCAGAAAAGTGGTACCTATTTATCTACTCACATTTTCGTGCTTTCGAACTGCTAGGTGGGCAGGAGCTGGGGCAAGGAACAGGAGCTCACCCAGTCAAGTGGCACTTGGGCCTCTTCCTTTACAGGGCATAAATAACTACAGAAAATATTAAATTGTAGTTGAAAGAAATTGAAGTTGTGAATTAAGGAAAGAAAGTGGAAATTTATCTAATATTAGTTTATTGTATCATTTGCTGTATCTCTCTATTCCTTTTTATCTTTGCAAACTTTCTTTGCTTTTACCACGATCATACAACACTTCCAAGAAAAGTTTATTTTAATCAAAAACAATCTGTATTTTTAATTTTAATCTTAACAGTCCCATGTTCTCTTTCACCACAGTCTTTGCAACTTCTTTCTTCTCTATATACATATTTAACTCTGTATCTCATCCTCACTTTTTCTCACCCACAGCCTCTCTTACTTCATCATTGCCTAAGCATGCTTTTTCCTGCTTCCCATTATAGATAATCCTCGATTTATGACTGTTATTGAGCCCAAACTTCCTTTTGCTAAGCGAGACAGTGGTTAAATGAATTTTGCCCCATTTTATGTGCTTTTTGCTACAGTTGTTAAGTGAATCACTGCAGTTATTAAGTTGGTAACACAGTTCTTAATTCCCCATTGACTTTGCTTGTCAGAAGGTCCGAAAAGGCGATCACATGATCCTGGGACACAGCAACCATCATAAATATGAGTCGGTTACCAAGTAACTGAATTTTGACCATGTGACCATGGGGATGATGCAATGGTCGTAAGTGTGCAAAAAAGTCATAACTCATTTTTTTCAGTGCTGTTGTAACTTCAAACAACCACTAGACAAATTGTTGTAAGTTGTGGATACCTGTATTAGAAATCTTCACTTCATTATTTTGATTATCTGCCATTAAAACACTGCTGAGCCTTAGCAACTACATAGATAGATTTCCTCTGTGTTGATCTATCCATAACCTGGTGTAGCTGTCACCATTATCTGAATCTATCTGCTGGTCATCCTCTTCTTCTACCTTCCACATTTACCAGCTTTTATATGGAATGGGATAACTCACCATGGCCAACTCGCTGTGGCCAATTCGCCATGGTCAACTTACTGCAGGATGACTCACCACAATACAATTCAATGATTCAATTTAATTATTTAAAATAATTAAAAAATATTTTTGTCATTTACATTTCCTTTTGTCCCTTCCTTTGGCATCCTTTCTTTAATGATTCTATTCCACCATTTCTTTGATATTAGTGTAACTCTTATCCCAAGGTGAGTTGTCCTGTGGCGAGTTGGCCATGGCTAATTGTCCCACGGTGAGTTGGCTACAATGAGTGGGCTGTGGTGAGTTGGCCATGGTGAATTGGCCACGGTGAATTGTCCTAGACCTGCATTAGAACCTTCTTCAGAGAGCTACACAGTAAGTCTTTATATAAGGGGTCCAAAGTAAGATAATTTGAGCTTGGTTGTTTGTACCTTGAATGAGAACTTTGGTTAATTTGTTCAATGATCCATCAGTTTGTTTTCTTGGTCATCCACAGTATTTTCAGTCTTCTCCAACACCAAATTCCAAAGGCATCAATACCATTCCTATCCTGCTTCTTCAAACTCCAACTTTCACTTCCATAAGATGCCACAGAGAACACTATAGCTCACAGGATTCTGATTTTTGCAAGGAGCTTCCATTGGGAAGTAAGTAAGCTTGCAGACTGCTTCTACCAGTTAATTACTATTAGTATGTATAAAATACAAGACACTAAGCTCTTCAGTGCATTGTGTTGTTACACTTTCCTGCCTTTACAGTCATCTTCTAATTTAGGAAGACTGAAACTTCAAAGAGAGGCTTTTACCTCCATTAATCCATTAAACCTTTCATTTAACATTTAAAAAGACACATGTGAATGAAAGGCTACCTCCAGCTCTGCTCCTTTTCAATATCATTTCCTGAGACCCCTTGTACTTACAAATTATTTAGCCAGCTGTTTCATCAAAGAAGATGATGCTACCATATACATCATGCCAAACTAGGAGGTACATATAGTGCAATTATGTCCGGGGCATGATTAGCCAATAGGATTTCTCCACATTGGCAGTAGAGAAAGTTGGAGGACAGAAAGGTAAAACCATTTCTCCGAACTGTAAATTGTTGCTTGTAGAAAACCAATCTTTACAGGATCTCCCCCACCCCTTCCCCCACAACATTCAAGCTCAATCATGGTAAATCCTTATATGAGCACAGTACTTTTTCCTTCCTTTCTGTTGCTGGGAAATGAAGTCAGGGAATAACAAGTTTGGTTATTAAATACAGCAATACCTCAGTACTCATTGTTAATTGGTTCTGGGAGGCGCAACTAATACTAAAAACAAATAGCAAACCAACTATGTAACTAACACATCAACCCAGTGGTGAAATCCACTTTTTTTTACTACCAGTTTTGTGGATGTGGCTTGGTGATGTGGCTTGGTGGGCATGGCAGAGGAAAGATGCTGCAAAATTTCCATTCCCACCCCACTCCAGGGGAAGGATACTACAAAATCCCTATTTCCTCCCCACTCCTGGGGAAAGGATATTGCAAACTCTCCATTCCCACCCCACTCTGGGGCCAGCCAGAAGTGGTATTTGCTGGTTCTCCGAACTATTTACAGACCCCTCACATCCTGGACATAAACTGTTTCAACTCCTACCCTCAAAACGATGCTATATAGCACTGCACACCAGAACAACTAGACACAACAGTTTTTGCCCCGAATGACATCACTCTACTAAACAAATAATTCCCTCAACACTGTCAAACTATTTACTAAATCTGCACTACTATTAATCTTCTCATTGTTCCCATCACCCATCTCCAACCACTTATGACTGTATGACTGTAACTTTGTAGCTTGTATCCTTACGATTTATATAGATATTGATTGTTTCCTGATTGCTTATTTGTACCCTATGAGTATCATTAAGTGTTGTACCTTATGATTCTTGATGAACGTATGTTTTCTTTTATGTACACTGAGAACATATGCACCAAGACAAATTCCTTGTGTGTCCAATCACATTTGGCCAAGAAAGAATTCTATTCTATTCTATTCTATTCTATTCTATTCTATTCTATTCTATTCTATTCTATTCTATTCTATTCTATTCTATTCTATTCTATTCTAAATTTCCACTACCGGTTCTCTGAACTGCTCAAAATTTTCACTACCAGTTCTCCAGAAACTGTCAGAACCTGTTGGATTTCACCCCTGCGTCACCCTTTGTTTTGGCCAGAAAGGGCAAGACAAGAGGCAATCAACAAGTTCTAGCTTGTGTATCAAGTACTAAACAAATGATGAGTATCAGGACAAAAATTTCATCTCAAAATGCATCAAGTATCAAATTGAATGAGTATCAAAGCAGTCAAGCACCGAGGTATGACTGTACTGTAAACTGAAAGTGTTAGGAATTTGGGAAGAGTCCGTAATGGTATTTCTAAACCAAGGATTAGTAATCCAGGTTTTTTCTAAACAAAAAAGCTTTTCTGTTGGATGGGGAATTTCTATATTTGGAAGTCATTGTTTTGCAAGTGGAGTTAGCTTTCTAGTTTGTTTAATATTTTATTAACCTACTACTAGGTCTTGACTATCCTTTTTCTTCACAAGGTGACCTCCTATTTCATTTTCCAGTGGTGTCTTGCTTTTCTGGAAATTTCAATGTGAGTTAATGCAGCAGCAAGGTTCATTACATCATCACCCTTGTCTTTGTGGGTGGGTGGTGGGAGTCTGATTTCAAAGCAATATGTGGGAAGAGTGTCAGGCGACATACATACTGGTTCTGGCACAAAAGTGTTTTTGGATTGCCATGGTGGCAATTTTCATTTTATTTATGCTTCATTTAAGAAAAAATAAATAAATGGATGTTCATTAGAAGCATTGTGACTATCTGGTTCTTTGCAGGCCTTTGCAGTGAAAAGGATGGTATGGCCTCCATACATGTCAGTGCAAAAAAGTTTTCCCACTTTTTTGCACTGACATGTATGTTCCATTCTGAATTTCCCACAACTGAGTAAATCTGCAACAGTAAAGTCCCTAATGGTATTTCTAAACCAAGGATTAGTAACCCAGTGCTGCATAATGTTCTGCCCCAGCTTCGCATTCCCAGAGAATGTGACACACACCAAGCTTCGCAAACACTGTTTAATTCCAAACAAACCCCTTTCAAGAATGCAGGCTTCCCGTGCAAAGGGTCCTTATCAAAGTTATTAAGAACAAAGTCCGACAAAGGTTGGCAACCAGCCCAGAAAATTAGATATGAGAAGTTGCTTGCTCTCCAAGATGCTCTGTAGTAATGAGACGTTGTTTCTAGCACTGAAAGCACTAGCTTCGTTTGACTTAAACAGGCTAAGGGAGTGGCCAATTATCCTCAAGCCCTACTCTTGAGTAGACCTCCTCCTCCTGAGTAGCCACTCCTGCCTTTTGGCAGCCCTGTGTGCCCGAGCATTGAGGAGAGGCTCCTCCATTTCGCTCTCTCCACTGGAAGGAACCTCTGGAGGTTCTGAAGATCCTGGCTGAGTCTCTGCCTCTGGCATCACATCCTCTTCAGCCTCCTTGCTGTCCGACACGAGCGCCGGCTGTGCAGGCTGCTGGCGCGACACCACACCAGCCTCCTCATCGACAGGATCAGCCACGATCTGCGCAGGCCGCTGGTGTGCCACAACACATAAGACCAGAGAGGTTTTCTACCCCTTATTCCTAAAAGTAGTCGCCACAATTTTCCACCAATCTGAAATCCTGAAAACTAAAATGCAAGTCTTACCGTATAAGACTTTTTTCGGTAGGAAAGAGCCAATGATGGAATGTGACATGGCGATAATATTATGCAAATGCAATGGCTTGCATAGTTGTGTCAGATCTCAGGATGTAAATACGTCATAGTGGCGTTTGTATGTGTGTGTCATCATTTTATTGCCATTCAAGTTTCCTGCAGATGCTACTGGCCTTATAATAAATGTAACACTTGATATGGCTTTAGAAACGATTTCATCAAAAAGTATCTTCAAAAAATTCATGGAGTAAAATAAGCTCAATCTACCTTTCCTCATCAGCCTACTCACTGTGGTTCCCCCCAAAAATGTTCTTGCACACTCTTGAACTGCGCAGAGGTTTTCTGGAGAGGATAAGAAACTCAAGAAAGGGTAATAAATTTAACTTACAGTGGAAATGAACAGCACTGGTACTGCTGGATAAATTGGAAATCTACAACATTGGAAGAAACCACTATTCGTTATAATCCTACATCACACCTTATGTGGACAACATATCTATGAAGTCATCAAGAAAAAAAAAACCCTATTGTGTTTGTCTCAGCAGGTCTACCATCTGGCCAACCTTGTTAGAAATGTAGCAGTGAGGAATCACTGGGGAAATTTGGGTGGGTAAACTCAGTGGAGAAGTTGTAAATACCTTCTGGAAAAAAGCCAAAGGAAAATCATTGGTAAACTCGCCAATTAAATTGGACTGATAAGTCTATGTAGTCATCAGGAATAAAGTGCAACCCGAGAGTATTTTTACTGGTGAGTTGCTGGCAAAGCTCTACTCCTTGTCTGTGTTATTTGCCAAGATTATGCCATTAGAAAATACAGGTAGTCCTCGCTTTACAACTGTTCATTTAGTGATCATTCAAAGTTACAACGGCACTGAAAAGAGTGACATACGACACTGTTTTCATACTTACCACCCTTGCAGCATCCCACGATCATGTGATCAAAATTCAGGCATTTGCAACTGACTCACATTTACGATGGTTGCAGTGTTCCGGGATCTTGTGATCCCCTTTTGTGATCTTCTGACAAACAATGTCAGTGAGGAAGCTGGATTCACTTAACAACTGCATTACTAAGTTAACAACTTTAGGGATTCAGTGGCAAAAAAAGTTGTAAAATGGGACAACAATCACTGAACAAATGGCTCACTTAGCAACAGAAATATTGGGCTCAATTGTAGTTGTAAATCAAGGACTACCTACCTAGTTTAAGCGGAGTTTTATATAGGTGCAGCAATCATATACAGGTTACTCTGAACTTATGATCACAATTGGGACCGGAATTTCCACCTTAAGTCATTGCAGTTGTAAATTGAGTAAGACCTCATTTTACAACAGTTTTTTCAATGGTTGTTAAGCGCATCACTGCATCCGTTAAATGATTCGCACAATTGTTCAGCGAATCCGTCTTCTCCAAACAGGTTCTTTTCTTGGAAATTGAGGGGGGGGGGGATAAAAAAAGGTTGCAAATTCCAAACATGCGACTGTTGTGTGCTACACCTGTTGTGATTGCAACATCTGGTTGCCAAGCAGCAAAAATGTGATTGCACGACCACAAGAGTGGTGCAATAGTTATAAGTGGGAGTACAGGACATAAGTCCCTTTTTCCAAGGTGGTTGCAGCTTTATTATTTATTTGTGGAATTTATGGAATTGCCACCAATCTCACTGATAAGCAACTCTAGGCAGCTTACAAATGATAAAAAGATAACTATAAAACAATTAAAAGTTTAAAAGTTATGGAAGAACTAAAACCAAGAAGATGGATGGCATAACAGGGAGGTTATTTTGTCTTGTCAACCATCTCTTGCAAGATCCATTGGGGCTTCAAGCTAATTGGAAGAAGTACATTTTAATGCCCCTCCAGAAGGCCAGGAGGGTGGGAACAGATTTTACCTCTAATGGTAGAAATGTCCCACAGGTTAGGGTCCACAATGGAAAAAGTTCTTCTCCTTGATCCCACCAGCTGAAATTCCTTAACTGATGGAGTCTGAGGTAGTCCTCTTCTGCTGGAGCAAGTGGGGCAGGATAATTCCACTGGGGTGAGATGATTCCTCAGATACTGTGGACCCTTTAAAAGTCTTTAAAGGTAGTGACCAATACTTTGAATTGGACCTGGAAGCAAACTGGCAATCCATGCAACTCACATAAACAGTAGTGTTAACATATGGTACCCTAGGGACCTCCAGAACTGTCTACATTCTACATCATCTGTAGCTTCCAAGTACTCTTTAAGGGTAGCCCCATCTAAAACTTTGAACGGTTGTATGTTGAGGGCAATCTATAATAGCAATAGCACTTAGACTTATGTACCGCTTCACAGTGCTTTACAGATGCCTCTTTAAATGGTTTACAGAGTCAGCATATTGCCCCCAACAATCTGGATCCTCATTTTACTGACCTCATAAGGATGGAAGGCTGAGTCAACCTTGAGCCTGATGAGATTCGTATATAACTTCTTCTTGAACTGCCTGGTTATGAATGGCTGAGTTGCTATACTGAAAATCAATCCTGGACATAGGATTGATATTTGAAAATAGATACCTCACAAACATACTCAGGATCGAACTGAAGCATGGCATAGGCTGGTCAGGTTCTTGTGGTTATGTGATTCAGTTCGTATGATAGGTAGTATTGCAAACTACCCGATACTTCATTCTTATTGCCGTACAAGAATTGTAGCTTGCACATTTAAGCCCGTGGATTCTAATGGGCTAAATCTCTTTCCTTTTGAGTTGCTTCCATTCTCTTTATTTTCTCTCTAAATTGCATTCCATATGTTATCTCGATAATCTTAACCACAACAGTAGTATCGGTCCCATATTACAGATGGGCTCTAGCTGCGAGGATAAAAAGAAGTTTTCTTCTCTGCGGCAACTTGGATGTATTCTCGACTTGCGCAAGATTGTCCCCTTGGCTCACGGCTCATTTTCTTAACCAGTAGATGAAAGAAGCTTGCCATTGTTGGAGGCAGAGTCCCATCTGAGTGGATAATGTACAAAGATTCGCATCAGGACAGCTCCCGTGAGGGTCTTACACCGTATCCTTGTTTGGCTTTGCACATTACTGATGCTCATTAGTAAGTACACAGAAGGAATGCTAAGGAAAAATTGTCCCATACTCTGGGAAAAATTGGCCTAATTCATTTCCTCTACCAAAAATAAACAAACCACCAATGCTGTGATTGATTCCCTAAAAACTTGATTAGCAGACGCAGAATGCCATACCTATTTTGAATGGCTATTTTCTTTTTAGATTCATTCTCCTTATTAGTCTCCAGAAACAGGTCTTTCTAAGATTAGAGAACACAAAAGCTTGGGGGAAGGGGATGGGGGGAACAGGAGCAGATGGAAGTCTTTAAACCCACTCTCCCTATTGGTTCACATTGCCAACCTCGGGGGAGTTTAAATACTTTGGCTTAATTAAACCAGAAGCCATTTGGTTGGTTAAATAATATTTCTCTCGTTGCTTACAACAGAAGGAGACCCTTCTTTATCTTTATCTTGATCTTGAACAGGGAACACCCAGGGCTTCATCAAATGCTCTGAGTTTACAATGTTGTGACAATGCTCTTCCTAGCAGTTTAAATTGTTGCTGTTATCGTTGGTGTGTGTGTGCATGCGTGTGTGTGTGAATTCAAACTCTCCTTCAAGCCAGGGTTGAAATTCAACAGGTTCTGACAGGTTCTGGAGAAACGGTAGTGGAAATTTTCAGTAGTTCGGAATACCACCGGCAAATACCACCTCTGGCTGCCTCCAGAGTGGATGGGAATGGAGATTTTGCAGTGTCCTTCCCCCAGGAGTGGGGAGGGAATGGGGATTTTGCAATATCCTTCCCCTGGAGTGGGGTGGGAATAGAGATTTTGCAGTATCCTTCCCCACCAAGCCACGCCCACCAAGTCACAGCACGCCCACCAAGCTAATCCCACAGAACCGGTAGTAAAAAGAAATTGAATTTCACCACTGCTTCAAGCCATGAACGACACCATCTCTTGACCTACCTGCATATGGGAACATGGGAAGGATTAAACATATACTTCCCAGAGGCTTTCAAATTTCTTATTGGGCGTATGTGAATTGATGTGAAAACTTTGATTTATCTGAATTATTGTACTGATCCTTCTGCTTCAATGGAAGCATCAAATACAATTGACTTAATTTAGTCAGCTGTTTTCCTTTGATAACAGGGGCTGTAGGAACACTGTGACGGTTGTAAGTGCGAGAACTGGTTGTAAGTCACTTTTTTCAATGCCATTGCAACTTCAAACAATTGCTAAACAGATGGTTAAAAGTCAAGGACTACTATACCTAGATTGGATGGAGCATAAGATCCTTGTAACTCTTTATAGACTGGCCCCAATTTTGTCTATTACAGAAGCATGCATTGAAAATAAATCAAGCAAATGTTATACCTATCTCCTGGGACCTCTCACGCATCGGCAAAGAATATGCTGCACCTGTGTTGGACTCCAGCTCCCCTCAACCTAAGCCAGTTGAGCCAGTGGTAAAATCCAATTTTTTTTATTACTGTACTGTGGGCGTGGCTTGGTGGGCGTGCTGTGGCTTGGTGGGTGTGGTTTGGTGGGCCTGGCAGGGAAAGGATATTGCAAAATCTCCATTCCCACCCCACTCCAGGGGAAGGATACTGCAAAATCCCCATTCCCACCCCATTCTGAGGCCAGCCAGAGGTGTTATTTGCTGGTTCTCCGAACTATTCAAAATTTCTGCAACCAGTTCTCCAGAACCTGTCAGAACCTGCTGGATTTCCTCCCAAGCTGAGCTAATAGGACTTTGAAACATACAAAGTATCTGATATCTGATCACTGGGTCAGCTAACCTAGGATTGTAGATGCTGGCTGGCTGAGGCTTCTCAGAATGTCAGAACAATAAATCTGTTAAGCTGTCCTATGTTTATATAATGCCTTGGGAGAGGGAAGTACATTCCTTTTTCTTTTTTTTTTGAAATAATAAAAACAGATTTCTGGCAACCACAGGTAATTGACCCAAGGACATCCTGGGTGTCAGTCTAATTGCTAAATTGGGTCTTGGCACCATCAGCTAGGCAATGGAGGCAACGAGCCAACACTGCAGTGACAAATATTGTATATTGCCAAAAAATGCAATGCATTAAAGCAATTAGTCAGCCTCCATCAGACTGATGAAACCGGACTGTTAGGAGAAAGCTGTTAATTTAAGCAAAACTGAAAACCCAGGAAGGAGGCCCCTTATTGGTTTTAAGGAGAAAAACCAAGAATCTTACAGCTTCATTGTACAACTGCAGTGGCTGCCATCTCACTCCAAGGACTGTTGCTTATAATCTTTCTGAGTATCTCAAATCCATCCTTCTCTAGGATGTCTTTCTTGCTATAGGGTTAAATGGGGCAGAGGCACACATTTTTCGAAAGCAGTCTTCCTTGACCTGCTGCCCTTTATATGTGTTGTCAGAGCATCAGACTGGGAAATCCTGATTTAATTGAAAAACAAAACCAAACACAAGATTGATATATATATATACCCAATTCATCAATATCCCCATGATATTTACATGATGCATGATCGTGTGCTTGCCTTATTCAGTTATCTACCTTATTCAGTTATCATTTTCCGTGTCATATCCAACTTCATAGTTACTTCATCATGAAACAGGTTAGACAAGGAAGCTTTGAGGAGGTTTGGTGCATCTCTGCATCAGGGGTGGGTTCTAATTTTTTTTACTACCAGTTCTGTGGGCATGGCTTATTTTGTGGGTGTGGCTTGATGGTCATGTGACAATTCTTTAGGATTTAGCAGAGGTACTGGTCTACCAGGCTTTTAACTGCTTGCAGAGCTGTACCGGTCTACCCATTTGTTTTTGGAGGCACCGGTCTACTCATAGCTTTTTGGAGGCACCGATCTACCACCACACTGCCTTTTAACACTGATCAGCTGTAGGGTGGCCCTTTGAAGCCCCGCAGCAAGAATTTAAAAAGTTTTTTTCCTTCTAGCCGATCAGCTGGGACTCGGGAGGCAGCAATAGATTGGGGGTGGGGCCGAATATAAGGTAAGAATAACACGGGGATGTGGGCGGGGGGGGGGGGAGGACCCAGCTCCTGAACAAAGAGAACCAGTTCAGTGACGTCATATTGTCACTGCTACCAGCTCAGCCAAACCGGGCTGAACCGGGAGGAACCCACCACTGCTCTGCATCTTTATCCAAGTGCAATATTTGAAGGAATTGGATGTATTTAGTCTACTGAAAGGGACATAATAGCAGTGTTCCAATATTTGAGGGGACACCACAACAAAGAGGGTGCCAACCTATTTTATAAAGCATTAGAAAGCAAGACAAGAAGAAATGGATGGAAGCTAATCAAGGAGAGAAGCAACCTAGATCTAAGGAGAAATTTCCTGGCAGCGAGAACAGTGAACCAGCGGAACGGCTTGCCTTCACAAGTTGTGGGTGCTCCATCACTGGAGGGTTTTAAGAAGACATTGGACAGACATTTGTCTGGAATGGTATTGGGTTTCCTGCTTGAGCAAGGTGTTGGATTAGAAGACCTCCAAGGTCCCTTTCAATTCAGTTATTCAGAATAATTGTAGGGGTGGGGGGAGATTTTCCTAGTAGGGGAAACCTTTTTTCCTGTTAATATTAAGCAAAAGAATATTCTGCAACCACCCACCATAGGAATGCCTGAAATTGATTACTGCGGGCACGCTAGTCATCACTCTGGCTCAGCTCCGCCGCACATGTGTGCATGCCTCTGCCTGGCCAGCTAGTTTTTGGGTCTCTGCCATGCATGCATGGGTGGGTGGGGTGCATGTGGGAGATGCACACACATGAGTGGGGGGAGGGGCTTAATCATGGGGGTCACACATGCATGCGTAGAGTTGCATCTTCATGCGTGGGGTCACATGTGCATTCATGGTGAATTGTGTGTGCATGCGCAGGGGCAGGGCACATGCAGGGGGTTGTGTGTGCATATGCGGGGTGTACGTACATGCATATGGGAGGTCACTCACACATGTGCAGGGGTGGGGCACACAGGACGGTCCTGTGCACATTGCATCCGTCCTCTTCAAGTGAGGCGGCTTTCATTGAAAAGTCGTCTGGGCAGCAAAAGTCCCCCGTGCAAGTTTTAAAGCCACGGCTGGGTGCTTCAGGCCTGTCCCCCTTTCCATCGTCCCCTCCTCCCACATCCCATTCCCACTCTGCTGCCCTCATGTTAGCGAGGCTGGCGTCAGTCGCAGCCAGGTCAGGCCAGTGTCTCGGGGCAGAGAGCAGGTTGTGCGTCTCCCCAAGTGACCAAGGCACACCCAGCACAAACAAGGGCCAGAAGAAGTTCCAGCAAGAACTTCTTCCAGCAAGTTCCAGCAAGAATCAGCCCCAGCTGCTTCTCAATCCCCTGGCCCTTACCTTCTCAGGAGGTGTGTGGCCAGCCAGCGGTGGGAGCCACAGCAGAGGGCCAAAAGAGCTGCACACAGCTCCGGAGCTGCAGGTTGCAAATAGTAGCAAAGTCAACAACCAAGGTATTTTAGAAAATATTCCCTACTTATAAGTACCTCTAATACTAGATGATGAAGTTAGATTAGCACAGCAGTCCTTGCCAACTAAGGAGGCTACAGGAACTGATGAGATACCCACAGAAATATGGCAAGCTATAGAAGAAGAATCAATCAAAGTTCTAACCCAGCTGTGCAGCAAATCTGGAGAATGTCATAGTGTCCAACAGAACCATACTTTATGTAGTAATTCATTTCCAGGTCTTAAAATTAATTTTGAAGTCCCAAATTAGAAGTGCATCTCAATTTTTTTTTCTGAATCTTTTGGAGACGCCCAGTAATGACAGTCTGTGAGAAATTTGTTCTGTTCTCTTTTAATGTGAAATTATTGTTGAACTTTCAAATATGAGAAGGGAAAGTCAGTTCTTCTGATTTTACGTTTTGACAATTTTACAGTGCGGTCCTCCAATCGAAAAGATTGTACAAAAACTTTGTATTAATGAAAAACAAATACTAAAGGTCATTATTAAATAAAATTAAAATTCTAAAGAATTCTAAATAGGTCAAAAATGTGCAGTTTCTTAAAAAAATCTCATAGTAATTTAAAAATAAGAATTTAAGACGAGACAAGAAACTCAATTTCTCTCTCCCTCCCTCCCTCCCTCCTCTCTCTCTCTTTTTCTGAGGAACTGAAGAGATAAAGTTTGTATTACTTACTTCCTGAAGCCTTTGAAATTATATTAGAGATATATAAAATAAATGTAATGAGAGTGGGTTTTCCTCCAAAATAAAAACAGAAATATTAAAATGGAAGCAGAACAAATCTGACATGCTCAATTTTTTTCTCCTTCATTTTTCTTGCTTTTTCTAAAAGCCAGATTGCTAAAATGCTTCTTCTGATATGGATATTCAGCCTTTTAACCTTTTGAAGCATGCACCTAATCTTGTTTATCATCATTGATTCATTTTCCCTGACACTCAAATTTCTTTAAACAATTGCTTTATTGACTTGGCCTTTTAAACCTTGTGACCGTTGACTCTGCATTTATATTCTTATGGAGCAGAACTCATGATATCATAATGCATTCCCACTGTCTAGTTTTTATTTATTTAGCGAATGGCAAATACATGGATTTATAGTAGTTCAAATGTTAATGTCCAATTCACCCAGCCATTCAAGGACAGGGTGGTCTATGCTGAAAAAAAATCAGACATTGGGCCGGTGTACGCTCTTGGTGGACATTGAGACCCAACGTGGTGGATATTTTGTCAAGGAGCACCACAGTCACACTGAGGGGTAGAAACAAGACCCCACTTAAACAATGAATCCTGGCAGACACCATGTTGGGTATGGATCCTGTTCAGAGTTGACCAATGTTGGCGAGGAAGGTCAAAACTTGGCACCTTTTGTGTAGGGTCATCTACGTAACTGCCTGTATCTGGGCATTCAGCAGCCCATTTCGTTTTCCACTGTGTGTTGACTGTCTAGTTATTTCTTCTAGATTGTGAATGTTTTATCTGTTTCAATATGCTCTTATTTTTTATTTTCTTGTTGCTTTCTATTCTAGAGAATTGTCAATTTTAGCTTCTTTTAATATACCAGTGAAATATACATTTTTGGTAAATTTGGGTAAACTAGGAGGTTGTATCAGAGGTGGGTTTCAACAGGTTCTGACCAGTTCTGGAGAACTGGTAGTGGAAATTTTGACTGGTTTGGAGAACCGGTAAATACCATCTCTGACTGGCCCAACCTCCATCTATTCTCTGCCTCTTGAGTCCCAGCTGTTCGGGAGGAAATGGGGATTTTGCAGTAACCTTCCCTTAGATTGGGAAGGGAATGGAGATTTTACAGTATCCTTCCCCTGCCATCCCCACCAAGCCATGCCCAGCAAGCCATGCCAAGCCCAGCAACCCACACCCACACAACTGGTAGTAAAATTTTTTGAAACCCACCACTGGTTTGTATGCCTAGTAGTAACAAATCTATTTTGCTCATATTTCAATAGGAATGCATCAAATGCTCTCTTCCCAAACTTGAATAAGAATAAGAATACAATTAATCCTTTGGATATTTTCACTGTGTACTGTAGGCTTGTAAAGTAAACAGCAACAGAAAATAAAAAACAGATATCTAATGGATATCCAGTGTATTGTGTCTGATATCTTGAAGTTGTATCAGGCACATTTATTAAGGGTTAACTCACTTATAAGTCACACAAGAATCCTGAGACTTTACCAGCATAATTAATGTTGATAAAGATAAGTCTGGGATGTTTTACAGATTTAAACTGTTTTAAATGATTTAAATTGTATGGCACACTGGGACCATATGACTGAGGAATAATTTTATAAATTATACATAACCTCCTGAAGCAGATACTGTTAGGTATGTATAAACGGCTTCTCAAAATTTTCCATTTGTGGGTGGAAAATGAAGGAGCAGGGAATTTCATTAAATTTTCCAATTTAATATTAAATATTAAATATTAGGGAGAATAATTCCCTAATACCTTTGCTGAGGTGTAGTTTATAGTTTTTCTCCCTCAAAACAGATTTCGGTAGGGTGACCAGCATTTTTCATCTTCTGAAACAGCAAGCATCATTCTATTGCTAAAATGGAAAATTCATGTACAGGTACTCCTTAATGACTACAAATGAGCCCCAAATGTCTGTTGCTAAGCAAGAGAGCTGTTAAGTGAGTTTTGCCCCATTTTACGAACTTTTCATACCACAGTTGTTAAATGAGTCATTGCAGTTGTAAGTTAGGAACACAGTTGTTAAGTGAATCTGGCTTCCTCATTGACTTAGCTTGTCAGAAGGTTGAAAAAGGTGATCAAGTGATCCCGGGACATTGCGATTTTCATAAATATAAGTAAATTCCCAAGTGTCTGAATGTTGGTCATGTGACGATGGGGATGTTGCAAGGGTTGTAAGCAGGGGTGAAATGTAAAATTTGTTACTACCGGTTCTGTGGGCATGGCTTGGTGGTGGTGAGGGGGTAATGTGACTGGGTGGGTGTGGCCAACTTTTTTTTTTTAACTTTTCAAAGCATTTTTTCTAATGCTTTGAAAAGCCTCTGCTGATCAGGCAACTCAGCTGGGATCATCAGACACTTTTCAAAGCATTTTTTTTTTACCACCACTTCGGCCAAGAGGTTGCAGAAAAAAATGCTTTGAAAAGCCTCTGATGATCCCAGCTGAGCTGCGCGATCATCAGTGGCTTTTTTTTTAACTTTTAAAAGCATTTTTTCATTGGAAGAAGTTGTAGAAAAAATGCTTTTAAAAGTAAAAAAAAAAAGCCTCTGATGATCGTGCAGCTCAGCTGGGCATGGTGGGGGGCTCAGCTGGGCATGGTGGGGGGCGGGGGCGTAGGGATTTTTGCTACTGGTTCTCCAAACCACCCGCCGCCATCAGGCGATCCGGTTTGAACTGTGAGCATTGCACCCCTAGTTGTAAGTGTGAAAAATGGTCATAAGTTACTTTTTTCAGTGCCATTGTAATTTTGAATGGTCATTAAATGAACTGTTATAAGTCGAGGACTACCTGTATTGCTAAACTACAGCCTTCATCAGTAGCCGTGCTAAGAGGGATTACTGCAAGTTACAATACAGGTGGAGAGCTGTGATTTATCCATCCGAATTCTAAGGACTTTCGTTTGTGTGTGCATGTAATGTATATGTCTGTGTCTGTGCATAAACACAAACACACAAACATATATACAGTACACATACCTGCATATGTAGAAAGTATCAGTATAGCATTTCGTTATTTCAACATATAAAGACGCCGAAGAAAATGTTGACAGAAATTAGAAAAGGAAAATATGAGTACACAGTGAGGAATAGAAAATAGCACTAGAGGCAATAAAGAAAAGCTATTCAACAGTAATTACTTTCATAAAGAAGACATAATTAAAGGGGCAATAGTGACAAGCGGGAAACCTTTAATTAATGTTTAAAAACAACTTTCCCAAAAGGCATTTATTCTGAATCAACAGTATAGAAGCATCTTGCCCAAAGGGGAAAACATTGCTTGCTCATCTCTTTTTAATGTCATTTAAAACTGCAGAAAAGCAGTGAAAATAGAAATGGTGACTGCAGGGAGGGAAAACTATTGCATTGGGGAAAATTTGACATTTAGCACGAATGGAAATTATGTACAGCAGTGCTGTTTTTCAAACTTGGCCATTTTAAAATATGTGGACTTCAACTCCCAGAATTCCCCACCAATTCCCCAATCAGCATGCTGGCTGTGGAATATTGGGAACTGAACTCCACATACCTTAAAGTTGTCCAAGTTTGAAAAGCACTTCCTATATAGCAGTGGTGAAATCTAAAAGTTTTTCCTATCAGTTCTGTGAGCATGGCCTGGTGGGGTCATGTGACTGGGTTGGTGTGGTTATGTAGTCATGTGACTGGGGGGGTGGGGTTTCAAAAGACAGAAACTTACTTTAATTATGTCCTGCTGGAGCAGGGGGTTGGACTAGATGACCTCCAGGTCCCTCCCAACCCTGGATTGCTATGCTCTTTCAAGATATCCTCTGAAGTTGCATCTGGTGCCAGGTCTGTGTTCCTTCCTTCCTCTCCTTTTTCCCTCCCTTCCTCTCTCCCTCCCTTCCCTTCCTTCCTCCCTCCCTCCCCCTGTCTTTCTTTTCTTTTCTTTTCTTTTCTTTTCTTTTCTTTTCTTTTCTTTTCTTTTCTTTTCTTTTCTTTTCTTTTCTTTTCTTTCTTCTCAGCACCCCCAACCCCCGTTTTTGGCCTAGCAGGCCTGAGGGAAGCCTTCAGGGTGCAAAAATGGACCCCCAATAGGTAGTTAAAAAAATGCTTTAAAAAGTTAAAAAAAAAAAGTCGGAGGATCTTGTGGCACAGCTGATTATCACAGCTGTTTTTTTTTTACTTTTTTAAACCATTTTTTTACTACCTATTGCCCGAACAGGTAGTAAAAAAATGCTTTAAATTTTTTTTAAAAAAAGTTCAGAACAGTGTGTGTGTGGGGGGAAACAGCTGAGCCACGTAATTTAGATTCGCTAGAAAGCAGGATTTCCTGCTTTCTGGCAAATATAAATCGTGCGGCACAGCTGATTGTCGGAAGTAGCGGTTTGCCCGAACCGGTAGCATTTTTTTTACTACTGGTTTGCCAGAACCGGTCCAAACCATCAGCATTTCACTCCTGTAGTTTTAACCTTCTGATGGAATTGATTCCCTGGTTTGCTATGTTTGGTGGGACTGACTGGACAAAACAAAGAGAAAACAACAAACTATAATTGGTTGCAAATTGCATGTCTTGGGTTGTCATTTTTATGCGCCAGTTGGATTGCGAGAGCTACAAACAGTAGTGCTTATAGAAAAATGTCTATGAAAAATGCATATACAGACATAAAAAACAGAAACACATGTCAACATGCATCCTTGTTCATGCTGTAGCACCTTTTTACTCACCTCAGAAGAGTTCAAAAAGGTAGCTGAAGCATTTTGATTTTAAACTTTTATGTTTTTCTTTTGTTGCTTAAAGGACTGCTTAATGTTTTCTAAACTCCCTTTCCCCCCCAAAAAAAATTCAAGTTATTCCATCTTCGGGGCCAAAATACATGTACAACATAAACTGAAATGACAGGAACACTCACTTGTGACTAAATCTTATTCAGCTGAGTACCCTTTACTTCAGAATAGACATGCATAGAATCGGACTGTTAGGTGGCAGCTTTTTAGACCATTTCATTTGGAAATAAACGTTATCAAACTCAGTGGGCCTCACTCCATCATCAAATTTGGATTGTCCTTTATTTAGGATTTTGTCCTGATTGTTTTATTTAACCAACTACAGCCAGGAGTGTGCCGTCTGCAGCAAAATAATATTTCCTTATTTTTCCCTCTGCCGTTAAAAATGTAGTCAACTGTTCAAAAATAATCTCTATATTTTTTATGTTTCAGAGAAACTGGAGACGTACCTTAATCTGTGTCTCTTTCTTAGAGCTAAAATGGAAATATTAACTGTACAGCCAGCATGATGTAGTACTTAAGGTTAAGACCAGAGGGAGCCAGGTCCCCATGCAGCCATTTATTTCCTTATTATACTTCGAATCTCCCATATGGCCCCAGTTCTCTCAGTGGATTACAAATGTATTAAAATATTTAAAAACAACAACAACCACCACCCAATAAAACTACCCAACCATACTTTAGTACAGTGCAATTAATAAAAAGCACAGGAGGGTTATAGATCATATCAAAGCCATAATCCTCATATAAAGCAAGCTCATAAAATCGCCAGACTCCAAGGCTATAAATGGCAGAGAGCCACTTCATAGTGCTGAAAATGCAGTTATTTTAAATACTTAAAATAACAATTATACAAAGCCTTTCTGTTCCACTGAGAAGGACTTCTGCCCCTTAGTGTTACCTGAGGAGCTTCCAAGGGAAGGGATGGGTAACAAGAGTGCTTTCAAAGGGCCTTGGTAGGCCTAAGGGACAAAAGAGCTTCAAAAACAAGACCTCAAACTGAGCCAGGAAACAGGCTTTCCACCAAGTGAAGACACATGCTGCATGTACAGTTAGTCCTTGACTTACAATCGGGTGAAATGTAAAATTTGTGGTTCTGTGGGCGTGGCTTGGTGTGTGTGTGGGATAATGTGACTGGGTGGGCATTTTAACTTTTCAAAGCATTTTTTCTACAACCTCTTTGACTGAAGAGGTTGCAAAAAAATGCTTTGAAAAGCCTCTGCCGATCAGGCAACTCAGCTGCTGGGATCGTCAGAGACTTTTCAAAGTATTTCTTTTTATCACCTCTTTGGCTGAAGAGGTTGCAGGAAAAAAATGCTTTGAAAGCCTCTGACGATCCCAGATGAGCCACGTGATCATCAGAGGCTTTTTTTTCCTTTTAAAAGCATTTTTTTGTCGGAAGAGGTTGTAGAAAAAATGCTTTTAAAAAAAAGCCTCATTATTGTGAGGCTCAGCTGGGCATGGTGGGCGGGAGGGGCGCAGGGATTTTTGATACCAGTTCTCCGAACCACCCGCTGCTATCGCTACCGGAACAGGCGATTCGGTTCGAACCAGGAGCATTTCACCCCTTGTAAGCAACCATTGCTTACAATGGTTCATTTAATGATCATTTGAAGTTATAACACTGCTGAAAAGAATGAATTATTATTGCTTTTCACACTTACAATATTTGTAGCACCTCCATGAACACATGATCCAAATTCAGGTCATTGGCAATTGGTACGTATTTATGGTGATTGTTTTAAAAAAGGGGGACATGATGGCTCAGTGGCTAAGCCGCTAAGCTTGTCGAACGAAAGGTCAGCAGTTCGAATCCCTAGTATCACGTAATGATGTGAGCTCCCGTTACTTGTCCCAGCTTCTGCAAACCTAGCAGTTAGAAAGCACGTAAAAAATGCAAGTAGAAAAATAGAGACCACCTTTGGTGGGAAGGTAACAGCATTCCATGTGCCTTTGGCATTTAGTCATGCCGGCCACATGACCATGGAGATGTCTTCAGACAGCGCTGGCTCTTTGGCTTTGAAACATATTCAAAATATGCAAATGTACTATTTCTATTGAGCATAAGGGTGCACAAAAACAATTATCAGAATTTGAGTGAATGTAACATGCAAAAATGTTATTAAAAGCTGTTGATGCGAATGTTCATTTTAGACAAAATTGCAAAGACAAAATTCATTAAGCTAGGAAAGGTCTCAGCAAGAATGGTGGTGTAAAGTAATCACCTAGTTTGTAGCATTCCTTCTCAAGGTGGACTTGGCTGGCAGTTGGAATCTGGAAAGCTATGGATTCTTCACTCTTATGAAAATATTCTTCATAATTTTATTTCAATTTCTTTTGACAAAATAAAATCAAATTGTGTGAATCAAAAATTGAGAAAAACGGTAAAGATGAATTTTGCCCTCTTTGCACTTGCGTCAGAAGCACTGAGGTGCTTCAAGGTTGAAAGGATTACCCGTTGACATCACCATTGCCCTGGGGACCCCTAGCAGTGGGCTCCTTTCATATCCTTGGCAGGAGCTGGACTGAAGGACAAGAGCTCAAACCTGCCCAAAGATAGCTCTCGGGTTTCAAACGCGGGTTTGCTAATCTCCTGCTTAGCATTCCAAGTTACCACTCGAGCCACCATGCTCCTTTTAAGATGAATTTAAATGGTCAAAATCATCAATCCCTCCTTGAATTAGACGCAGTGATAAACACATCATCAACAACCACTTTATCAATCTTGTGAACTAGTAACCAATTTACTAAATCAGGAAGAATGATACTACTAATTATAATAATAAAATACAAATTAGATGGCTGGGTGATGTCATTGAACTTGAAGCACATCGTCTGTCCATTTCTTCTCCACTTCCACAGGAATGAAATCTTGCACAGCCCAGATAAGTCACAGCCGGTCATGGGAAAATGGTTACCGCTGGTGGTAATCTAAGCATGTTTACTTAGTAATAAGTTCTAATGCCGTGATGGCTAACCTTTTTGACATTGCGTGCCAGGAAGGGGTGGGGTGGAAGAGGTTCATAATTATGGTTCACACCCATAATTCTATGTGCCCCGCCCTGCGCATGCATGGAGGAGTCTCCCCTCCCCACTTGCTCCTGGACCGTCCTTCTTTGTCACCTGGCTCCAGATCCTCTCTATGCATCTGGGGAGGGCGAAAACAGCCTTCCCCACCTACCCCCAGGCCCTCCGGAGGCAGAAAACAACCTGTTTCCTACTTCTGATGGGTCCAAAAGGCCTGAAAATCAGGTGGCCAGCAGGCACATGCGCACCAGAGCTGAGCTGGCGTGCCCATTGATATGGCTACATGCGCCACCTGTGGCACGCGTGACATAGGTTCCCCATCATGGTTCTAGTGCATTCAGCAACATTTATTGCTGTGAAAATGTTGACAGGATTTCAACCGTATATTTGACTATTGAGAAGTAAGCCAGGATACAAGACCACTGCCTGACGGTCACAGTGGGCTACTGCTATACCTGTGAATTACTGAGAATCTTACATTCCTTGAGAAGCAAATGCAGTAACTCCTGTCTCACAAGGGGACGTTGGGGAGGATTAGCAAGATAAATCACTAATCATGCTGTATGTCTAAAGTCTCAAGGACATGATAATGACTTCATGCTAAAGATAGAATGCTGAGACAGAGATTAGTAGCTGCGTCAAACACAGAAGAAGGAGAAGAAGGGGGAACCAGTCGTTTTGGAGAACGATACCTGCAGTGCAGAGGTGCAGCAAAGATGGAGGCCACGGGGAATAAGAAAGGTACCATGGCTGTGCCAGGTTCTGTGGGATCTAGTATCTCTTTTGAGAAAAGATAAGACATTGCATATATAATACTCTTAATATGAACATTCCATCATATTGTTTCTTCTTTGGAATGTGGATAAACTTGAACATAGTTTTGTGAGGAAACCAAATGATTATTGTTGTTGATGATGATGATGATGATCATCATCATCATGACTTCTTTTGATGTCTCGGTACATTATTTTTACAAGACTCATTTATTTGTCCAAGCTATTATGTCTCTTTGCAGATCAAGCACATATGTCATAAAGATATACATTAAACATACCCTCACATTAGAAACTTCAAAGTGGTGGTGTAAAGTAAACACCTAGAATAGACTGAAAGGGCTTTGCAGAAGTGTGAAGTTTCACACTATCAGCACCACAAGACTAATGATTTAAAGCTAACTACGTTATTCAGGTTCCCCATCACATGATTTTTTTTTCTTTTTCTTTTTGGACACAGAAATAACTTTAAAATATTGAATATAAGAGTGAGCAATTAAGAAAACTTTTTAAAAGTGCTAATATATATATATATATATTTACAATAGGACAATTGCTGATTTTGCAAGGTTGTTCAAAGGGTAGAATTAATGTAAAGGTATGGGATTTAGCTTTGAATGATTGTGTAACCTAATGCATGTGTTTAATGAAAAATTACATTTTTGATAGGTAGTTTATGTTGTTTCAGTTCAAGGAATCTTATGCCATAATTTGTTTATTCTTAACATCTCCTAAGATGCTGCAATTTCTGCTTGGTAATGAATAATTCTTCAGTACAGCATTTGTCATATCTAAGTAGATCTTTTAAGGAATAATTGTTTGGACCATTTAGTTATTAGTTCAAGCATGTTTGATTCCTAAGTATATTACCTTTTGTCACATTGTCAGCCAGATGTTCAGACTGAATTTGGCATTTTTATCCATCTATGGAAACCTTTCCAAGGATCTAATAATAACAACAGTAACAGAGTTGGAAGGGACCTTGGAGGTCATCTAGTCCATCCCCACTGCTCAGGCAGGAGACCTATACTAGGGATTCGAACCACCGAATTGCCGACCTTTCTGATTGACAAGCTCAGGGTCTTAGCCACTGAGCCACCTAGCCAGGTCCTCTAGGATAAACATATGTTGTTGCTTGATGGCGTTAAAGGTATTGTTGCAGCATATAAGATATTCCAAGTAAAGCTGCCTTTTGAAATTGACCGACGGTGATTTCGTCAATGTTGATGGTACTGTCAATTTCAAAAGGCAGCTTTCCTTTCTTCTGCTACTGTCATTCTACTTCTATTTGCAGGCCTTTGTATTTTGTGATTTACTCTAATTTTATTTCCTGTATTCTGCTGTGTCCCGGTACTGCCACATCCACTATCCAGACTGTTTTGTCTTTCTTACTGAATAATAATAGAATAATACTAGTAACGTCATGATGATGATGATTTGTTATAGCTGTTCCACTCCAAAAGACTCCAAATAGCTACAGTCTGCATTTTAAGTAGACTGATTGCCATTTGTTTGGGTTTTTTCTTTTTTGCCAGTTTATGCTTTTACTGTATTAATATTTTTCCGATTGTATTGGATCTTTTACTATTTTGCATATTCTCTTGGAATATCTTGAACAGCTAATAAAAATTTGAGATAAATGAAGTTTAATTACATACAGCAATCTCTTATACCCTGATCTAAACCCATGTTCTTTTCAGCTAAAAGGGGATCACTCCCATTCTGCTACCCAGGCTTGAGGGAATATCTAGATTTTCAGCAACTCTTTTGAACATTCACAGAGAAGGGCCTTCTCTGTGGCTACCCCAGCTCTCTGGAACCAGTTACCTCCTGAGATCTGGACCATCCCCACCCTATTGGCCTTCCAAAAAGCGGTGAAGACCTGGCTTTTCCAGCAGGCCTGGGGCCATTGATCTAGCTGTTGCAATCTGGCGAGATCCGGCCATGAATGGTGTGAATGGGTTTTAATTGTTTTTAATGTTTTAATTTTTAATGTTTTTATATAGGTTTTTAAATGCATTGTAAGCCACCTTGAGTCTTCGGAAAAAGGCGGCATATAAGTTGAACAAATAAATAAATAAACATCATCAAGAGGGTAGCCCAGAGGTGGGTTTCAACAGGTTCTGACCAGTTCTGGAGAACCCGTAGCAGAAATTCTGAGTAGTTCAGAGAACCGGCAAATACACCTCTGACTGGCCCCGCCCCCATCTATTCTCTGCCTCCCAAGTCCCAGTTGATTGGAGGAAATTGGAATTTTGCCCTGGATTGGGGAGGGAATGGAGATTTTACAGAACCCTTCCCCTGGAGTGGAGTGGGAATGGAGATTTTACAGTAACCTTCCCCTGCCACACCCGCCAAGCCACGCCCACCAAGCCATGCCACACCCACCAAGCCATACCCACAGAATGGGTAGTAAAAAAATTTGAAACCCACCGTTGTGGTAGCCATTTGGCTCTCTGGAAAGATGCTGTTCTGGGAGTGGGGGATGTGCTACAACTCACAATTAGGTACATTCCTAGGTCCCAATAGATGGCATTGCTTGATTGAGGGAACCTGGAGTTTACCCACTCTGCCAGATATTACACAATGGGCAGAAACTATCAGAGTTAGTTCAATTTTACCCAGTTCTCCCCTTCTTCCACCCTGCTGCTACCAACAGCTATTATTCATGTGAGTGATCTTTTGCCTCCAGTGCTTATCATTTGCTTGTACACTGTTAATTATAGAAACCCTATCAAAGGCATCCGGTTGGCTACTTCAAAATAGAATGCTGGAATGGATTTTACTCAAAATACCCACGATGGAGAAAAAAAACACAATTCCCATTTACAAAAGGTTGATTGAGCCTAAGCTGGCCCCATTAGTTAAATTGTCAATGACTTTAAATACATTTTCTTTTCTTCTGTCCCGGAAAACCAAACTTCTAACCAGCTCAGTTTAGTTACAGAATATGGTACTGCAGGCCAACCCAGAATTTTTCTCCTTCCAATACAGGTAGTCCTTATTTAATTACTACTCATACAAAGAAGAGGGTGGGTGGGTGTCCACCTATTTTCCAAAGCATCTGAAGGCAGGACAAGAAGCAATGGATGGAAACTAATCAAGGAAAGAAGCAACCTAGAACTAAGGAGAAATTTACTGACAGGTAGAAGAGTTAATCTAAGGAACGACTTGCCTCTAGAAGTTGTGGGTGCTCCAACACTGGAGATTCATAAGAGATTGGATGACCATTGGTCTGAAATGTTACAGGGTTTCCTTCAAGAACAGGGGAATAGACTAGAAGACCTCCACACACCCTTCCAATTCTCATATTCTGTTAAATTTTTGATGGTATGATGAACCTGAATGAGTGGTACTTACAATCTTCCAGCTGTCCTAGTACTTCCGCAGTCATGTTATTCCATTGTGGGCACTTGGCAAGTGGCTTGAGCTTATGACCATTGCAGCATGCCATAGTCATGCGATCATCTTTTGCAACTTTCCCTGCCGACTTTCCCCAAGAAAAGTTAATGGGTAGCCCACAAGGAAGGCTGCAAGCCACTCCAATAGATTGCTTGAATTTTCCCTTATTCGCGGCAGCCATCTTGCCTCAGCTGCATGTGTGCCCCATGTCACGGACCACTTGTGCATCTTCCCCCATCCAGCAGCAGCCATTTTACCTGCCTGCTGGCATGCTTGCAAGCTGTCTGGGACTTATTTAATGACCACAATCCTTGCTTAATGACAACAATGGGAATTGCTGGGATTTCCATTGATTAGCGATCAGTCAGGTGACATTGTGCATTACAACCTCATCGCTCAGTGACAGTAATTCTGGTCCTAATTACCCTCGACAACTGAAGACTACCTATATACGGGTTCATTTATTCTCCCCCCCCCTCCAAACTAATGAATGTGATTTTTTTTTTCCTGGTGATTCACAGAGTTATCCTTCAGTGCTTTAACATTAAGGACAGATGGCCTGTGAATTGGTGATGAGACATATGTGCTTGTAGTTTGATGGGTCTGAGCATCTCTTACGTGGAGAATCCACAATTATCAAAACCAGGGCATTTAGCAAAGCTGAAATGTGATACATTGCTACAATATAGGTTGTCAATTTATTATTGTGGTTCTATATTGCTCTGGGACTACACAGGCATGCCATTTGGATTTTCTTCCTCTACTGCCAAATATCTTCAGACACCAAGAATGTCAAAACAACACACACACACCTACACATATTTATATCAAGTAGCCATCAGACGTTCGTAGGATTATAGAATTTTATATTTTGGTTCTTGCAAAAGAAAGCTTGGCTTCTATTTTTCTTTAGGGACTCACATTTTATTTTCTATTTTTATGTTTTCAGGTTGCATGTGGACATCGTTAGAAGAGGCAGCAAAACCTTTCCCTGCTTTGAAGTTTCACAGAAATAAACAAACATTGGATACAGGAAGTGTTGCAGAGGCATTTTGTGGGGGAATCCTCCCCTCCCCTTGAAAAGCGGTCCCTGAATTTTAATAGCCATGATCTTGAAAAGCTCTGGGAAGTGTAAAAATTGGGACTTTGAGCCACCTGGGGTTCCATAAGTAGAGATTTCCTACCAGTGCTGTAATAGAAAGCTCACTCAATAGATATTTTCTGTAAGGGGAAATGTAATAACAAAATATAATTATTTATTTATTTTATTTTATTTTATTTTTTTAATTTGATTTATATGCTGCCCTTCTCTGGAGACTCAGGGCGGCTTACAATGCGTTAAGCAATAGCCTTCATACTTTTGTATATTTATACAAAGTCAGCTTATAGCCCCCACAAACTGGGTCCTCAATTTACCCACCTTAGAAAGGATGGAAGGCTGAGTCGACCTTGAGCCTGGCTAGGACTGAACTCGCAGAAATTGCAGGCAGCTGAATCTTAATTGCTGCCTTTAGTAGGAGGCATTAGCCCCCTATGCTACTCAGACTCTGTTTATTTATTGGTTCGATTTATATGCCGCCCTTCTCCGGAGACTCAGGGCGGCTTACCATGCATTAAGCAATAGCCTTCATCCTTTTGTATATACCTGCTTAGTAGGGCTTTTGGTCCCCCCTAAGTGGTGTTCTTTTTTATACAAAGTCAGCTTATTGCCCCCACAATCTGGGTCCTCATTTTACCTACTTCGGAAGGATGGAAGGCTGAGTCAACCTTGAGCCTGGTGAGATTCGAACTCGCAGTAATTGCAGGCAGCTGGCAGCTAAGTGCTACTTTAACAGCACTTTAGTCCCCTGCACTACCAAGGCTTCTATAAATGAACTTGTGGGGGTGGGGGAGAGCTGAATAGGAGGGGGGAAGACATCATTGTTCATTGTGCCTTCCTGAGACACAACTTCAAGGTCAGATGGTTGGGAATGGAATGCAGCTGCATGCTATCCCACACTTGAAGGTACTGTTCTGAAAACATCTTCTTTGAATATAATTGGATGATGGGTGGGGACGACAAGCAATGGAAAGACCTAAGAAGGGAAAAGTTATATTTGGGGAATTTTGCACATGGATTTCTGGCTTTGCTCTACTGCATTTCACTTGATCTTTAGTAAACTATACCTTTCTCAACAAATGGAGTCAAGGATCGTTATTGCTTAAAGATTCAAGTCGAGGCAGGTCTGACAGACAGTTGTAATGGCATTCATAGTAACATGATCTTGGGTTTTCTAATTGGCCTTCAGTCTGTAGCTATTTAAGACTATTAGACTTGGTGTTAATATCCTAAAGAGTCATTCCTTTTAGTGGATGTGTCTTAAAGTAATACCCTAATGAGCAATATCAGATTTCACTTTCCAGCAGTGACCAATCCATCTGAAAAATTCAAAAGAACGTATCTTTTACTTTGCCTCACATTTACATTTTACATTAGGCATTTATTTATGTTGCTTAATGCATATTTTGTAGAGATACTGTATACTCAGAAGGTCTTTTAAAATGTATTAATTAGCCATTTTTACAGTGTTATTTCTTGTAGCAACTGTCTCTTCTCCAACAACTTAGCAGTTGTAGTCTTGGGTGGAAGTTACCTTTGGAGTAGTGAAAACCATTATCATGCTATTACTAGTAGCTAAGGACTTCATTAAGAATACCTTCATTCTCTTTTGCAAAAACTTCAGCACTTTGGAGAGTGCAAACATGATTATATTCAATTTTTCATAAAGGTGATTGAGACTCTTGATGTTTAAGTTTTGTATTTTTAGGTGTTGCAAAGTTTCCATAATTCCAAGTGAAACTTGATAATGGGCCTATCTCTGTTAATATTTGTCTATGAGTAGATGCAAAGGATTGGAGTTAAGGATGGGAGACAGGCTAGTTTTTACAGTGGAGACTAGGGATGGGAGACAGGTTAGCTTGTTTAGTATTTATTTGAATATGAATTTATTTAATTTCATGTGGAATCCATTGCTGAACTGAAATCTGGTTATCCCAAATTTGCATTTCTTCAAGTTTTGCAGTGTAACTTCTCAATAAAAATAATTTTAAAAGTATGTGAGAAAAACCTCTTCACAGAAATACATACTTTCTTGAAAGTACTACACACACACACACAATATAGCATTTGTAAAAATGAAGCCAAACTGCAAACAAAAATGTATGCTTGGAGAAATAACCAAATGCATAAAGTTGTTTGAAAACTTTAAATAAAAAAAAAATCAAATGAATACAAAGCTTAGATAAACCAGGTTTTATAAATGTGAAATGAAATATTAAAAAATTGATTTTTAAAAAAAAATTTTTTTTGAATATTTTAGAAAAGTTTATACAGAGAAGGAAAAAGAACCAAACAAGAAGTAGAACAGTAAGATAGGAGTATCAAAATAACAAAATATCATAGAAATTATAATTTCCAGTATAACTTAATTGACTGTAGATAACTTAGGACAGTATAACATTTTAAATACGATCCATTTTAATTATCTGGACTAAACAATGTGAATTATTTTTTTTTAACACCTCTGTTCCGTAAGCTGTATTAGTTGGCAATTTGTTTCTGGGCCTAATTCAAGGTGCTGTTCTTTGACCTTTAAAGACCTTCATGGCATGGGGCCAAGTCATTTGAGGAACTGCCTCTTCCCAATTGTATCTTCCTGTCCCATCAGAAAATGGTGTATTGCAGATCCTATCTGCTAAAAAACTACTGTATATCTGGTGGGACCCTGGAAATAGGCCTTTTCTGCCTGCCTTATGGAACAACATTCCCTCTGATGTCAAGCTGGCTACATTGCACACAACTTTTTTGCAAGCCCCTTAAAACTTGGTATGTCATTAATCCCGGTGGCCCCAAGGAAATGATGAGTTACAGAGATGGCTCCATTGTGGTTAATATCTGTCATTCTCTCCTTGCCTTTTAAAAATTGTAACCCTGATTTATGTAATTTTGTTATGTTATTTTTTTTTTCATTGTGCACTATTCAGAATCATATTTTGTGAGATGGACAGCTATGTAAATTTAAGGAATGAATAAATGAACAAACTATGATGCATTCTATCCATACTGCTAAAAGTCTGTTCTAATTCAAGAAGTCTTATATCAGGGATCTCCAAACGTGGCAGCTTTAAGACTTGTGGACTTCAACTCAACTTGTGGAGTTGAAGTCCACAAGTCTTAAAGCTGCTAAGTTTGAAGACCTCTTTCTTATATCATTGAAATAGTCAGAATTCATGTAAATGAGAAACCCAAATTTTGAATATCCATATATCAGTTGAAAAGAAGTTGTTTCTTTCCAATTTGCATTAAATTCTGTGTCATTTTTACTTTGGAGCTATAAAATTATTTCGACATTGAAGCATATTCTCATAGTTAGTCATTTTTCCATAGAAGAACTCAAGCCTTCTTTCCAGTAAGAGGTATAAAATATGCTGGCAGCAGTTAGCATGTACAAAGCTAATTCAGTATGCTTCGTGGGAATATATGATTCAATAAAGTAAGTAAAAATATCACAGTTGCAAAGGAAATTCAACTTTTAAGAGTTGTTTCATTTTCATATGAATCATTTTCAAGGATTGTCAAGCTTTCATATCTGCCATTATATATGAGAGAATGACCCAACCTGATCATACATTTCCAGCAAGTTTTAGAAAATGGATGATCCATTTTAATGATCTGGACTAGACAATGTGAATTTAATATGTTTTTTTCCCACTAAAATTCCCATTATGGCATATCTATTACTGCATCTAAATTCTGTATCCATTTCATCATACGGTCTTTAACTTACTGGATTTCTGAGTCATATCTCGCCCATAATTTATAAATAAGACCCAGCAGCTGCTCCAAGTTGTGTGTTAGATCTTCACATTCAGTCAAATCTCTAAGTATTCTCTCTGGTTTCGTGCAATTCTTTTAGTACCATACCACTTATTTGAAAATATTGAAACCAATTAGGGGAACTGAACCACTGTGAAGTGAGGGTCTCGGAAGATTTCATCTGTCTTATTAAAGATTAAAATTTGCCAAAACTGCATGAATTATGATATCTCCAGTGAGAAAATTTCTTTATGCTTTCCTCTTCATGAAAATAAACATTTTATAAAAAGGCAAGGGAGGGGATAAATACCAGCTAATCTTCTTCCAATATTTCTCTCAAACTTCCAATGCACTTCTTATCATTGCATGATATATTATCAGTTGTTTATTTCTATGTTTATTGATCCAAAGTTAATTGTGCAGATCATCTGGAAGTCTTCCTGCTTCCACAGAGTGGGCACTTCTTCTTCTTGTGCCATATCCATCATTGGACGTTGGCGATCATTTTGGCAATCCTATTTTTATCAACAGCCGCACGAAAAGTGCTGTTGAGTTTTGTCCAACCAGTGCCTTAGATTTTGAAGCCATGATGATATTCTTCTGCCTGGACCTCATTTGCCTTCAATCTTTCCTTGGAGGATTAAGTGAAGTATGCCATATTTTCCACATTACATGTCCAAAATATTCTAACTCGCTTTTTTATGGTTTTGATGATGTCCCTTGGCTTTCCCAGGAGGCTTATCACCTCCTCATTTCTGATTTTGTCAAGTCAACTTATACATGTATGTAACAGCTGCCTGTAAATCCATGTTTCAAATGCTTCTAGTCTCTTCAAATGGCTTTCTGTCAGAGAACAACTCTCTACTCCGTGGAGCAGGATAGAAAAAATGTAACATCTGACAAACTTGAGTGGGCACACTATAAAGAAACATAATCCATTTTAAGCAATTAGCAATTTAATACAATTTGATCAGCTTGTTCTTTCACTTGACCTGTACAATCTTGAATTTAATTCTTATTTTTTTTATTGGATCAAACAAGTTTTTTATTTGTTCCTACCAATAACAATATCTTATTGTCAATATGGATTGGAGTTATTAGAAATAGGAAAATTGAGTCTTGGTAAAATATTCATTTTGTGGATATGCATTTCTATTTAACCAGTTTTCCCATCTTGAAATGTCCACTGTTATATTTTTCCAGATCTGAGTATACTTTTTTTTTTTTGACAAACATGTTCCTCAGTATTTTATGGTTTTTGTAGTAATATTGGACAACATTATTAGATACAGGTGCTGCTTTGTTAAATTTAATGTCAAATTTTGAATTTAATCTTCATAGTTCCAGAACTTGACTCAGAAGCATACTGCTGTCTATATTACATTGACAATGACTTTAAATACAATATTATCCATGTAAGCTTTACACGTATGTGGTGGAGTTGTTACTTTAATTCCTGAAATGTTATTTTCTTATTAAGAGCAATACAAATAAAGAAGAAAGGGAAAATTTTTCTTGTCCCCTTTAGTCCAATACACTATTGTGACAGAGAGCCATTGGCTACTATTTTAGCTTGTCATCATTTAGAAGCACTCTGTATTCATGTGGGGAAAAATATGGCTATAATTCATCTTTTTCAAAACTGCAAGCATAATAGGCCATTTTAAATTATCAAAAGCTTTCTTTGTATCAAGAAAATAATCCAGTCACTTTCCTGCTTTTATGATTACTCTTACCAATAACATTCTGGTATTATCTTACATATAACTCTTTGGAAAAAAAACAGTCTGGTTAGCTTATCTAAGAGCCTTGGTGGTGCTGTGGTTGGAACACAGTATTGCAAGCTAATTCTGCCAACTGCCAGCAGTTTGATTTTCACTGGCTCAAGGTTGACTCAGCCTTCAATTCTTCCAAGGTTGGTAAAATGAGGAGCCAGATGGAAAGCACCACGAAGTGATCTATAAGTCTAAGTGCTATTTGTTATTGCTATCTGTATGTAATCTTTGTATCCTGGAGAATTAGAGATGATGAATATATCAGATTCATAAAATGAGAAACCAGGAGGGGTCCTACATATACATATATATATTGGAATTCATCCCTTCTGTCCCTGAAAAAGGGCAGCACACTGGTGCTCAAACAATGCACAAATTGTGGCCTAGCTGCAAATCAGTGATATAGAACAGGCAAATGGTTCCAATATCAATACCAAGAAGAACTGAGAAGTACTTCTATCTGAAACCTTGGAAAGATATGGCATCCAGTAAAACAGAACCCAATAGTTACATCAGAAGTGATATTTCATCTTTTAGGATTGAAAGAATGAGAAGGATTGCTCTGGTTGATAATAACATATACTTTGCAAAATAGTAAAAAAGGGGAGAAACCATAATAAGAGACAAGCGTGAACAATTACTATGTCAAATACAAATACATTCAAATTTCAGTAAGTTTGTATCCTCAGATAGTTGTCAGGGATTGGGCAACATATGAACGATGGATGGAAGTAATTAATAAGTAATATAATCAATACATATATTAAATAAATTAACAAGCAAGTTGGGTGGAACAATTTCTTATATCAGTCTTCCTCAAGGTATCTTCTGGATCAGGATGAACATTGTAGTCCAGCCCATATGAGAAGTGCCTGGATTTGGAGAACTGAAGTGAATCACTTAACAATTGTAGCAAGAACACACTCAAAATGAGGTAAAACTAACTTAACAACTGTTTCACTTAGCGACATAAATTTTGGGCTCAATTGTAGTTGTACGTCAAGAATTATCTGTACATCTCAAATGGAATGTTTAGCTCATTCACAGGAATAGGAAAGAAAGAAAAAAAAGGATGTTTTCTTATGGTTTTGGATAACTGCCACAAATTCCCAGTTTGTACAATGGAACTATCTATTAAAATAGCAAGAGGGGTCATTTATCATATTTCTTGCCTCCTACAGTATATTTATATCAGGTTAACTTAAGAGCCAGCCCTGATAAAATTAGTCTCCATTTTCAGCCACTAAGTATCCGTATCAAAATTACTAGTTGTTATTTCTAGCCTGAGAGGAGAGCTAAATGAGAATTTAATTATTAAGAGAATTTCATTTCTAGCCAAAAGGGGAGACGGTAGCAAAGAATGAGTTTGATCGGTTTTTTTCTGACAGCTCTTCAAATCTATACCAACTGGTAGCAGAGGGGTGCTTGAAAATTGTTTGAAATATCATGACAAGATTAAGGAAATTAGACGTAAATCAATAGAGGTTAAAATAGAGACTTGATGAAATGGGTCTTAAGTTTAAGGAATATATATATGGAATTCTGATTGATAAAATGGGAAAAATTTAGAATGGTGTTTATTTGGAAATGAAAGATTGTGTATAAAAAGGAACTGTATTTATTTTTGATCTAAGATTTATGGTGATACAATAGAATGCCAAATATTTAGAATAAGATGTTAGTTTGTATGATAAAAAATTGATGATTTGATGTTTTTTCTTTTTCTTTTTAAAGATGTAAATGGATGAAATTTGGAATCAAATTGGTTAAAGAATTGTGGGCAATTGTATTTATCTAATACCGGACCAAATCTTGGCTCTTAAAAGATGTATTTTATGTTTAAGATGTTTAAAAACAAATAAAATATTTTCTAAAAAATAGTTTGAAATACAGTATGTACTGCTAAATGCCACTGAACATATATTCAAAGAACATTGCTACTAAATGCCTCTTTTCCTTGGCCATAGCAAGAATATATAATCTTACAAAGGTATGTACTGTACAGCTGGCCTCAAGACTCTTAATATATCCCATTTAAGGAACAGAACTATAATTACTATAATTCAGAATCATGAAATAACTTTCTCCTGCTGTTTAATGGGTGATTTATTAAGTTTCCCTTCAATGGTTATATTAGTCCTATCCAGGGGTGAAATCCAGCAGGTTCTGGAAAACCGGTAGCAGAAATTTTGAGTAGTTCGGAGAACCAGTAAATTTTGAGTAGTTCAGAGAATCAGCAAATGCCACCTCTGGTTGGCCCCAGAGTGGGGAGGGAATGGAGATTTTGTAATATCCTTTCCCCAGGAGTGGGGAGGAAATGGGGATTTTGCAGTATCCTTCCCCTGCCATGCCTAGCAAGTCACACCATGCCCACCAAACCACGCCCAAGGAACCGGTAGAAAAAAAAAAAGAATTTCATCACTGGTCCTACATCTTCAAATCACTTTCTTTGGTGTCAAAAAATAGTGTTTAGAACTCAGTCCGAGAAAGAAAGCATTCTGTTTGTGTTCTGATAATTTCATGCATGTAAATGCCATCCGGGGTGGGGGAGTGGGGGCGGGGAGGGAGAGAACAGGATTGAAACTTAAATTTAAGATGTATTTTCACTAAGAAATTGTGTGTTCAGTTGGCCTCTGGGTTTAAGGTTTAGTTCAGGCCTCTTCTCTCAGCTTATCTTTTCATTGGTCTTTGGGAACAAATTCATTCCTTGTCTCTCTTTTTTTTTAACTGCTTCTCCTTTGGTTAAAGCACGGGTGTCAAACTCATGCCATCACAATGGCGTCACGTGATGTATCGGGACTTTTCCCCCTTTGCTAAACTGGGCATGGGCATGGCCAGCATGTGACGCATCTGGGCCAGGAGTTTGACAGCCCTGGGTTAAAGGATTCCTATCACATACTGTACAGGTAATCCTCGATTTACAATAGTTCCTTTAGTGTTGGTTCAAAGTCACAGCGGCACTGGAAAAAGTGATTTATGACCATTTTTCATACTTATGACCATTGCAGCATGCTCATGGTCATGTGATCAGAATTTAGACTCTTGGAAACTGACTGGTATTTATGACAGTTGCAGTGCACCCGGGTCACGTGATTCCCTTCTGCGACCTGCTGACAAGCAAAGTCAATGGGGTATCCAGATTCACTTAACAACCATGTTACTAACTTATCACCTGTGGTGATTTGCTTAACAGCTGTGGCAAGACAGGAGCAAAAATGGAGCAAAACTCTCTTAACGAATGTCTCACTGAGCAGCAGAAATTTTGGCCTCAATAGAGGTCGTAAATCAGGGACTGTCTGTAATTGGATAGGTAGGTACTAAGGAACTGCTCTTGGCTCCATTCCTTTTCCTTCGCCCTTTCCCCACTCTAACCTTTTATGGAGAAATGAAGCGCATTTGTACAAGAGGTCTCCCACCTTACACTGTTAGATTCATTTGTGATTGTTTCGCAGTGTATCTGTTTCATAGAGCCACAGATTTGATCTGAAGCCGCTACCTTCAAATGTTTATTTACAATACAGATAACTTACCCATGACTAGAGTGAAATAGAGAGCTCTGATACAGTTATTCTGTGGTCAGAACTTACCATCCTGAAATTTTCTTTGTTGACAACACTTACAGGGAAATATTTCTCCATTTGCCTTTCAAGACTCTTGTCTTGTCACTTCAATGTCTCTTCAGAATGGTTCCGCTTCTCTTCATTTATCCTGAAGAACCCTACTTCCAACTAGGACCAACTATGTGCTGCCTTCAGATAACTTTACCTCATATTTTTTTTTATTAGCAGGGTATGTCTTGAAGTGAGGAAGCCGTAAAAGGCCCAAGAAATGCTAATCTCTGATCGCCAGAGCCTTCAAATGCTTCAGCTGTCACACCCCTTCTGACAGATTGGCAGCAGGGGAAAAAAAATTCTGGGGAGAGGGGAGAAGGAACCCACCTCCTTATTGCTCACAATACAAGATAATATATTTAGACTTGTTCTAAATTATAATACCCTTCACAATAGGAAATTATAATGTCCTTCAAAATAGCAAATAATACTGATTGGTAGGTGGGGAAAAACTGGTGCTTTTCTTTTAAATTGGACATAATTAATAGGCACGGAAAGAATTAAATCGACCCCCCACCGTTCACCAATTCTGCCTGCCCATATTGATGTGATTTTGCACTGCATCACATCATATCAAATTTATAAATTCCAAGACTAGAGTTAAAATAATGGGAATGTATACCCCGTTAAGAAAAAAACAAAAACAAATGCTCTTTTCTCCTTTTCCATACAGAACAGACCATTTCCCACAATCAACAATTCTTTCTAAATTCCACAAAGCAACTTTTAAAATGGGGCATGACAGAATACATGGAAGAGATCCTTTCTTTTACTCAATAAGTGGCAAATATGAAGGATATCCAAGTTGATTGCAGTGATGGATCCTGTACTCCACCCATATGTAATCAAGTCGCTTATGAAAACTCCTGTTATTGCATATACAGAACAGGGACACCATAATTCTTTGGGTAGCTTTAACTGAATGCATATTTTCCCCTTGTGCATTTGAGTTTGCTCTTGCAAAGAAATATAACAATAACCTTGTCTATCCTTTCCTTTTAGGTCAGTCCTTGTCCACTCAACACTGGTAACATTTATGCTTGTGTACCCTTATAAATAACTTTCAAAGCTTAATTATGCTAAATGGTAATCAAAAGATCCCCCCCCCCAAACTTCTGGGTACAAGGAAGCTCTAACTATTGAAAATTAACTGTAAGATTGAGTTGACTTTTAAAGGCTCAACATGAGCTTCTCATTAGCCTTATTATCATTTCTGAATCATAAATATGTAAATGATGAGTTTCACATGGGAGATTTAATTCTGTGCTCTTATTTCTGATTAGCTCGAAATACACTCTGGCTCTGTCAGATAATTGGTAACACTGCGCACCAATAAGGCGTCTCCCTATGCTTCATCAGAAGGAGTTGAAATTAGAGGAGGCAGGGCTGTTACAATTTGACAGTTTTGTAACAGCAACTTGTTAAAGTTTTAACTTCGCCATTAATATTGGCCATAAATTATTAATGCAGCTTTTAATGCAAGGATCTTTTAATTTAAAAAAAAAGGAGCTCTGAGCCCAGAGAAGCCCCCGTGGGAAAGAGAATTCTTTTGGGCGGGGATGCAAGTACGCATTTGTGCACATGTGCCTTTGTGTGTGTGTCATTTTTCTAAATACACCTAAAATCATCCAACCAAGCAACAACAGCAAGACCCCCCTTAAATTAATTTGAGTTTAATCCAGGGAGTATTACGAGCCCATTTGCCTGAAAATGCTAGTTCTTTTTGAAGTGTACTCCTAACGGCAAGGATTTTCTTTTCTTTGAGCAATGAAAAAGAAATATGTTTGTTTGAATTAGTAGAATAAACACCCTTGGGATAAAACTGAATTTTGGTTGTCCTTATTTGGTCAAATGTTCCAAAATTAATTAGTACTGTTTACTATTAGCAAGGAAAACTGATGTAGCCTACTCTACTTCTTTATTTTATTAAAAAGGATTACTATGTAAATCCAGAAACACTTTGCAGTAGTTTTACATATTATACAGGAAGTATACTAACAAAATTTAGCATTGTCTTTGTAAATTAATATTCATTTTTATAACATTCACCTTTTCCCATAATATCAGTTGGATTTTCAACCACCCATCTATATCGATTTTTATTTGGATTTTGTTGAAATGTTGTTTTTCCATCCACAAATGAAGGTAATTCCCTTCAAATATATATATTTTTTACACATTGAAAAGAATTCAAGAAAGAAGTGACATCTCCACTTTTACAAATTTCCATAAAAATATTGAAGACCGTAGGAAGTAGATGAGAGTTACCATAATTAATAGAATAATCAAGTAAATTATCCAGTGGTTGCACAATATGAATAAATTCTAAGGTAGAAAATAATACTAGAAAAAAATGTTGAAACGGAACGTATTAATATTGTGAGACTGTTGAAAAATACTACAACTGTAGATGTAGTCTCAGAAATATTAAATATATATATATGGTTTGTGGTTTGTTCATGGAGTAGCTTGAGACTTGTTAGATATATATGTGAGGGCTGCATCTCTACTGTTTTTCTTCCCGTATATGAAGGAAAAGTTGGCATGAGTGAATGAAATAAACTTCAGGGAATTGGTTTTCTAAGTGTACTAGGAAAGGTGTCTGTGGATATTCTGTCATCCAAGTCATAGTTGTCTCAAAGGCTTTTTTTTAAAGGAAACTGGCCTGGTTTTTCCCTGAGGAAAAAGAAGATGCTTCACTTCTCATCCAAGAAGCTTCAAGAAGCATTGGTTAACCGATGAAGCTTCCTGGATGAGAAGTGAAACATCTTCTTCCTCAGAGAAAAAACAGTCCAGTTGCCTTTTGAAAAAGAACCTTTGAGACACTTGAGAAGGTGTTTTACAGAAATCTGACTGAAGGTACATCAATCGTTCTCTATTGACTGGCATCCTTTAAAATATCAATTCAAGGTTCTAAACTCTCTGGTTTGGTGTTCTTTTGGTCTTGTTTTCCCTTGGGTATACATATACATATACATATACATATACATATACATATACATATACATATACATATACATATACATATACATATACATATACACATACATACATACATGCATACATATGTAGGTCTTTGGTTATTTGGGTGTTCTCCCGCGTAGAATTGGATGTGTCTTGGCGACGTTTCGACGAAGTCTCATTCGTCATCTTCAGGCTGGTGTTCTCGGCTTTGTACTTTCAGGAGCAATGTGAGATCGCTGCTGTTTCTTCCTTTTAACTGCTAGTGGGGGTGGGAGCTGATTGGGTGGGAGCTTGGCTGTGTTCTGATTGGGTGGAAGTGTGTTCTGATTGGTTGGGGGCTTGGCTGTGCTCTGATTAGATGGGGGGTTGGTTGTGCTCTGATTGGCTGGGGGTGTATTCTGTTTGGGTGGGGGCTTGGTTGTGCTCGGTTTAGTCTGAGTTGCAGGGGGATTTGAGCTGGTGAGCTGCACTGCTGTTATTTGGCTTCTTGTTTGTGGCCATGCTAGCTTGTTTGTGGCCGTGCTAACTAAACCAATGTTTATATGTTTTCTGAGGTTTTCGCGGGTGTTTGTATGTAGGTCTTTGATTATTTGGGTTTTCTCCCACATAAAATTGGAAGTGTCTTGGCGACTTCATCGAAATATCGCCAAGACACTTCCAATTTTATGTGGGAGAAAACCCAAATAACCAAAGACCTACATATATATATATACTTTTTATATTCATTCCCTAAAAAAAATAATTTGGTTCCTAATGAGTTTCAGCACTTAAAAGTGATCTCTGATGGGATCCTTGAAAGTGGTGAATGGATGCTCAAGATCATATTTTCTTTTGCTTTAACTTGACTTGGAACCTGCACAAACTGCACATGAGCAGTTTGTGATTGTCCACATTTAGTCCCTGGTCCCATCTTTGCTGTGATAACTGAGCTATTTTAGCAATAAAGAAATAATTGGATTGGCAGAAACTGATTCATCATTCTCCTGCTTCCGTTCTGTTTCCTAGGCCTTCAAGTCCAATGTTGTTTTCGTCATTATTATTGCCAATTTTGCCATTCTGGTTTCCAACTACAAACAGCACATCTTGCTTGCCTATTTTCTTGATTTCAGATAAAGGTTTTCAATCTCCACAAAGCATAACTTTGAATAACTGGCATATTACAGAGTTTGCTACAAAGTCTAATTGTCATTGCAGAATTCAGTTATTGACTATGTACAAGTACTGTCTTTGCTATAACAGTATGATCTTCTAACTGAAAATGTTCAATTCCACTCTTTTTTCATTGGCTGATGTCTAAGTATTCAATGTACAGTCAGTCCATTTCATCTTTTGCTATATGAGCTTTTCCATATTCATGTTTTTATGTTTCCTGTTTCCATTGTAATTATCAAATTGTAGCTTTAGATATTTTTTTCTATATGGCAACATCAGCACATCCCAAACACTTTAATCTATAATTTAATATTCCCAGCTTTTCCCCAATAGCATGTGTAATACTATCTATATAATCAATCACATTATTTTATCTATATGTTTGATTTCCTTGATAAAAATACAGTAATGGTTTAAGAACCCTGATGACGCAGTGGTTAAAATGCAGTATTCCAGGCTAATTCTGCTGACTGCCAGCAGTTCAATCCTGACCGGCTCAAGGTTAACCCAGCCTACCATCCTTCTGAAGTCAGTAAAATGAAGACCCAGATTACTGGGGGTGGGTGCTTACTTACTCTGTAAGCCACATAGAGAGGACTGTAAAGCACCGTGAAGTGGTATATAAATCTAAGGGCTAGTGCTAGTACCCTGTTTTCCCCAAAATAAGACACCCCCTGATAATAATCCCAATCAGGCTTTTGAGCACAAGACAATAAGGCCAAGCATTTATTTCAGGGTTCAGAAAAATATAAGACAGGGTCTTATTTTCAGGGAAACACAGTACTTTCTCCCAGATAATATGAAATGATGCTTTTGCTGTTGTCATTAAAGTGATCAGCTACCTCTGGCATCTTTCTGCAATGCTGCTGCCCAGTATAGGTGCCTGCTTGTTTTAATTGGGCAGCTTGGATGACCTTAATCTCTTGGGTAACTTTGCTTTGAGTATACTCTTAGCCTACACAGCTAGCAACCTTTGCTCCTTCTTTCCAGGAACATGAGCCAGGAGGGCAGCTAACGTACTTTAGCTAAAATAGTATTTTAACACACAGTTTTGTCCTTGTGCTCAAGGAGAAGGCTGTATAGATGGCAAAAGGGACTGATGGACAGTATTACTCTTAAAACATATCCTTCAAAAATCATATTTCTTCTTCAGCATATTTATATAACAAATAACAGGTGAAAAGTTATGTTTCATAGTGCATCATCTTTATCATAAAAAGATAAAGTAATGGGGTCCTGTTTTATTCTTACCTCTCCCCTAATTTCAGCATGCCCATTTTCTTCTTTGTAATCAAAGAGAGAGACCTGAACATATCATCTGTTTTTTAAAAAGTCAGGTGAGAAATAAAACCACTTAATGAAAGTTGCCTATCTAGTTTTCAGCAATGTCTCCTACTCCATATTGCTCAATAGAATGAACAGAGAATATTTTGAAAGGGCTTCCTGTAACATAAGTGGGCCTCTCAAAATAGATTGCCCAGTGCCTATTTAGCTGTATTAGTAATTCTACTAAGAATACTTGACTTATTTAGTCACTCATAATACAACATCGCTACATTACTATCTGTCTTCTGGTTGGATCAGAAAGAATGATGATTCAGAGAGAAATGTAAAGAAAAGCGTCCCTTTTTCAAAACTAGATGAACAGCTCTGAAAAACTGAGCTATTTTGACTCTTGAGAAAATAGCTCCATCTGATTCATCCATCCTTGATTGTATAGTTCAGCATCAATATCTATCAAAGTGAACATATCTTGGGCTGATCCATCAAGCTGAATTGAGTCAACCAGCTGAGTGCTGACCAGGTACTTTTTTCTTCTCACAATGTATCCAGGCCTTTGTTAATTAGTTAGTTGGTCAGTCTTCAAGAGAACAAATGCAACTCATAAGGGCTAATAGAATTAATCCTCTTATCCCAAATGACACTTCATCATCATCATCATCATCACCTTGCTCTCAAAGTCCCAAAGGTGCTTTTTCAAGAGGCAACTGGACTTTCTGGTTTCTTCTTTTTCTTTGCTTCTCATCTAAGAAGCTTCTTGAACTATGACTGGATGGTGGCGAATGGAATGATTTATAATCCTTGCAAACAGCTGGTCACTGCATTCTTTTAGTAAGTTGTTAAGACCACCTAGATCAGAAAAGCTCAGGAGGATCTTCAGTCAGTACAACATATGTGCACACTTCAGACCCAAAAATATACTAAGGCAGAAGCTTGTCCACTCCAAGGATAAAATACCCAGAAACAAACTGAGCAATGTGGTATATGCAGTACAATGCAGTGAGCCATGTGCAGATCTGTATATTGGAGAAACAAAACAACCACTTCATAAACGCATGGTGCAACATAGGAGAACAAACTCATCAGGACTAGATTCAGCAGTCCCTTTGCATTTAAAAGACAAAGATCACTCTTTTGAAGACAGCAAAGTCCACATTTTGGACAGAGAGGACTGCTGGTTTGAAAAAGCAGTCAAAGAAGCCATCTATGTTAAAATTGAACAGCCCACTCTCAACAGAGGGGGAAGGATACAACATAATCTGTTCCCAGTCTATAACACAGTCCTTTCAACAGTTGGCTCCACACCCATTTGAACTACTCAGGTGTCTCTGACGACACAGATAAATGACTAGGTGGCCTTAACAACTTGTTAAAAGAATGCAAATGACCAGCTGTTTTCAAGGAGTATAAATCCTTCCATTCATCCAATCAGAACTGAAGAAGCTTCTTGGATGAGAAGTGAAACATCTTCAAAGAAAAACTGGAAAGTCCAGTTGCCACTTGAAAAAAAGCACTTTTGAGACAACCATGACCTGGATGACTGAGAAGCTCCACAAATGTTACTCTCAAGAGAGCTGCAAATGCTTGGCAAGAGAAATTAAGCCAGCTCTGATTTATAACTAAGGAAGGGCCTTCAGAACACCTTAAGAACAAGTAAAGTATTTTGCTACTATCAGAGTGGTCACTCTTCATCTTTCACACTCAAGCTTTTGTCCCATCTCCAAATATGGATTTTTGGGTTTAGTAAAATAATTTTTATCAGAAGAAGATTTTACAAAGATTTTTAAAAATGACAGAAACATAGAAGAAGAAATTTAAAAAACCATTATAAAAGGTTAAAAGAAAAAGTAGGAAGAAAAAGCAGGTATCCAAAGAAGCTACTTCCAATCCACTTTGCAGCTGTTACTAACATAGTAATTGTCATCTCCACCTGCCATATTGCATACCATAGTTCCCTTCTTCTTATATACAAACCTTTAAAGGAATAAATCCTGAAATCAGCAGTTTATTTTTATCCATTTTCAGCAAAAAGGCTATAAAGAGTTTCCAGTCTTTTATAAAAGTAATTATAGTTCCCTCCTTGGTCAAACAAATCAGTTTAGCCATTTCTGCAAGCTCAGCCTTCTTCACAATCCATCCCTTCATTATTGGTGTTTCAGTAGCCTTCCATCTTTGTGCATATAATAGCCTTGCTGCAGTTACCTTTTCTGGTTGAGTGTCCATAAGTCTTAATAAAAAAAGTTCCAGTTTCACCTGAAAGTTAATTTTTAAAAGTCTCTGCATCACCTTCTGTATTTGTATCCAGTCTCTTTTCACTTTTTCAATAGTGCACCATTCATGATAAAATGTCCCTTCATCTTTTCACATTTCCAACAGTGATTAGAGATACTTTAATATATCTTCGACAATTTCTCTGGTATCATATACCAAAAGCAGACCATTTAAAAAAAGTTTTATTTTTAATAATAAGAAAATGTGAGTGTCAGAACTTTTAGCCATACAGGAGAAGAGAAGAGACCTTCTCTTCCACTGATCCATTTTAGCATTACAACCAATTTTTCTTTTTGGTCCCATTGTCAATTGGGTTTTTGGATGTTGAAGTATCTTTTACTAATGCTAAATTTCCCAGGAATTTATAGAAATTTGCCTATATGATTGTTTCTGTGAGCTTCACTACCAACAATCCAGCCAATATTTCAAATTTAGTTAAGAAGGCCATGCAGCCTTGGAAAACTATTTGGAAGAAATACTTCAGCTTTTATATCATCACAACCTTACAACACACATACTTTTGCAGTTTTTCTTGTGAGCCTGAAAGCGTGCTACTGTTTGAAGAATCTCACTCTTTAATGTGACTTAAAGCTGCCACAACTTTTGTTCAGGCTCACATGGAAATGGGAAAAACAAACCAGTAGCTTTAATGGATAGGAAAGAGGGACTGTGCTTTAACCAAAGCACTTCCAAAGAATTTTACAAGGTCCTTTTTCCCCCAAAAGACAACTGGACTTTCTTGGTTTTTTCCTTGGAAAACATTCTGTTTCTCATTCCAGAAACATCTTCAGTTCACCAATGTCCAGTTTTATCCTAAGTAGGCCAGTTCTCTCCATGCAAGGTAGAATCTCTAATCTAGAAAATAACTTGGAAGCCAACTGAAATGATTGAGAAATGGTAGAAAATAAATGCAGGATTTTAGAAACCAGGAGACAGCGAGTTCTAATCCTGCCTTAGGCATGAACGTCAGCTGAGTGACTTTGGGCCAGTCATTCTTTTTCAGGCCACACACCTCACACAGGATTGTTTTTGTGGAGAAAATAGGAAGAGGGAGTATAAGGTATGTTTGCTCCCTTGAGATACTAATAAAGGTGAGATAAAAATCCAACCAACAAATAAAATTCACTGCTTGAATATTGTCGAAGACAAGGAATTGTCTTGGATTCAAAAGTCACTGAACTCATCTTATCAACTCTCTTCCATTTGTCAGTCATAAAGAAATTGTGAGGTTAAAGGCATGATGAAATCAGTTTTAAGTATAACACAGCAATAAGGAGTGACTAGCAAAGTGTAGAAGAACTAGTGACACTATCATAATAACACTAGTAACCTTTTGGTGAAGACCGGGAAGAATTTTACTAGTTGTCTGCAATAGCTTGTCAACATCACTATATACAAAGGAGGAAATCAGTGCTGGGTTTTCTAAATACAGTAAAAAAAATAGTATGTCTGGAAATATTAAAACACACCATCAAGAGGGAAGGGAAGTCCTTATCCCCCCTCTCACTTTTTCTTCTCTTCACTGACCTTATTTGCAAACTTGATTTTGGTGAACACCTCCTAAAGTCAATTCCTGGGGCAAAACGAGGTAAGGAAGGTAGGTGATTATCCAACTATCTGCCTGATATACCTATCAAATTATTCATTTCTCAGACTGCTTAAGGTAATTTAAATTCATAGCTTTTCAAACCACTGACAAGGCTTGCACACTGTGAAGAAAATGAATATTGTTAAGGGTTAAATGGACAGCTTCACACTTTAAATGCATTATAAATTCACCACAGGCTGTCTCTTCATGTGTGCTGCCTTCCCCACCCCTCATTCTTTCTTATAATTTTACTTTTATAATCAAGGGTTCTTTGTAATTGTAAGCTACAATGACATTTTGCACGACAAGAATAGAATTCAAACAAAAGTGGTCAAACATTTAAAAAAATGACTATATGTACTACATTAAACACAAATTGAGGGACAAACAGGAGATTTTTGGTTTTATAATAGTATAACTACATAAAAATCAAAATATATGTAACTGAATCCATAAAGTCTCTATATAATAGAATCCATTTGCATACTGTGTGCATCTTTGGGAGACATCAGTTGCTTTTGCGATACACCAGCCAAAATACGCCACAATTTACCAGTATTGTCCTCATCTATAATACAGAATGCTATATGTTCAAGATTCCAGTAATCTAAATTACTCTTGCTGAATCTAAGCATTATGAGGAAGCTCGCTTGAGTAAAATTATGGTCAATATCTGTGGAACCATAGATACTGCAAAGATGGAAGATTATGGTGTTGAATGTTTGTCTAATTTATTAGCCAACTCTAGGTGGCTAACAACATGTACAAACACTAACCAAAATAACATCAAAATGGTATGAAACAAACAAACAAACAAAAAAACAAATCCCTGAAGTATAAACTCATCCACCATAAACAACCACATAATTCAACTCAATTAATTACTGACTTTCAAGCTCAGGAATGTAGGAGGAATAAATGATAAAGACCATGAATGAATGAATGAATGAATGAATGAATGAATGAATGAATGAACAAATGAACGAATGAATGAATGAAATACAAAAAAGTATACATGTTATGTATTTGTCTATATGAAACTAGGAATAAATGGAAGACATAATAGATCTGAATAAAAGTAGTCCAACCTTGATTAATGCATCCAAGGAGTAAGTTTCTCATGTCTTTCATTTCTATGATGTACTGTTGCTTACTTTCCCACTGCACTTTGCATGATGGGAGTTGCTTTCTCCCAAAAGGCATAGAATGATGAGTACATATTGTATGTACACAAGAAAAAATAAGATAAATTCTGGGAGTGAATTATGGAGTTCCTGCAATTGCTAAAATGAATGTCAGAAAATATGTATTGATGTTATTTAGGTTGTTTTGGGTGCATATGAAAATAGGAATATACAGATTGATGATAGCTGTACTTTACAATTCATTGACTGCTGATACATTTATGCTTTAGGACAAACAGAATGAATTCAGTTCAGGATGACAAACATATTTTGTGAAATAATATGAAAAAAAAGAGGACAGTATGGAAAAGGCCATTTGGAGACCCATGAATATAAGAGAATGGTGACTCACTGGTGAATATCTGCTTAGAAAAATGTCTGTTTCAGATATGTGGCTTTAGCATAACTTTATTCACCCATACGAATATCAATGGAATGACTTAAAACTAAAATCATGTTTGATTTGATTGTTCGTGAGGAAAGATTGAGAGATTTAGAGAAGAGGACCAAGGTCACAAGTAATTCTAAATAGACTATTTGTATGGCTGCATAAAAGAGACATGGTGGCTCAGTGGCTAAGATGCTGAGCTTGTCAATCGAAAGGTCATCAGTTCAGCAGTTCTCTAGTGCCGCATAATGGGGTGAGCTCCCGTTACTTGTCCCAGCTCCAACCTAGCACTTTGAAAGCACGTCCAAAATGCAAGTAGAAAAATAGGGCCCACCTTTGGTGGGAAGGTAACAGTATTCAGTGCGCTTCTGGCATTTAGTCATGCCGGCCACATGATCACGGAGATGTCTTCAGACTCCTCAGCTTAGAAACAGAGATGAGCACTACCCCCTAGAGCCAGGAACAACTAGCACATATGTGCGAGGGGAATCTTACCTTATGGCTGCATTGCTTAGAGATAGACATTCTGACTCCAATTACTGTCGTAAGTCAAGGGCTGCCTTTAAATGGATACTGAATGAACATGAATTGAACATAAACCGAATGGCCAATATAGAAATGGTTTGTTTATACAAAAGGAATGAATGAGGAAGAAGTCTCATAACAATATAGAGGAAGGATGAATATGTCAAACAGAAAGAGAAGACCAAGATAGTTCTGCCTGGCTGTGATTTAGAAAAAGAGAAGTTAGAAGTTTAAAGAACAAAAGGCAGTATATAAACCAGGTTATTGACCTGATGGAAGCTTGGTTGGTTTGCAAGGAATTGAGGTATGGAAACGCATAATGAATGATACTGTTGTAAACTGGCTTTAAATATATTTCCTTTGCTTTATGTTTCTCATGTCTTTAATGTATTTGATGTACTGTTGGTTATTCCCTTTCTGCATTTTGCATTATGTTGCTTACTCCTAAAGGGTATACAGTTCATAAGTATATATGATTGCAAGAAAGCAAGTGAAATTCAAGGAAAGAATGATGGAATCACTGTGCCTATTTATTTACAGATTGACCAAGGGATATGCATGTGAGTGATAGCGAATTATTGATCAGTCTGTAGCCTCCCTGGTTTCTTATGTTTCAATAATATCCTGAAATTTGACATGTTGGGCTTTTTCAGACATGTAGAGAAGTATAGACAGGCAGAGAGACCCCAAAATGGTAGAACGAAATATATAAGACAGCAAAAGAATCAGTCGTTTTCTCTATCCCCTCCAATAGTAAACTAAGCTTAAATGTACAATAAGGAGACATTCAATATAAATCCTCTTAACACCCTGAGAATTACATAGAAAATAGAAGCTTCTTTCACTTTGAAAGAAAATGCTTGAAAAATTGCAAAACAGATTTTGGCTGAAACACATTGTGTCCACTCCAGATCTATAGAGTATTTGGTGGCTCAAACGTTTGACATTTCTCATTGTGCTGAAAAAAAATATATAACACATGAGTTTTGATTTCAACAAACCTGTATCCCTAAATACCTCCGAAATATAAAGACTGTTTTGATTTAAAGTCAAAGAAGAGATTAATAACACAATGGCTTATTGACTCTTGTACACTATATAGTCCAATAAATGCCACTCAGTAAATCATAGCCTAGGGCCTCTGTTTCTTATATCTTTCACCCAAAGGAAGCATGAAGGAAGATTGTGTATGAAATGTGTAGACGGAAATCCAGATTCATTGTTGAGCTTCAGAACACCCTATATGTGCAGTAGTCAATTTCTTTTGAGCTTATTAATGAAGACTGAGGTAAAGAATCCTTTCTGAGGAGAGTTACCAACAGATCAGAATTAGAAATAGGAATACGATTTGTTTAATGCACCATTTTCTGCTTCTCTCTTTAGCCCTACAGGGATAGAATTAAACAAGACATTAACAGTGGCCTAACCAAAAATGTAAGTATGTATGATGAATGACAGCTAACTGCTTACCAGTGTTCAGACCTTGTCATTTGCTGCAATTGACAATTTTTGCTAAGTTCAAACACCAACCAATTAAACAAGCCCTGAAGGAGTTTTTGAAAAGAAAACATTGCTCTAGATAACAAAAGACCAGGTATAATTTCATGGTGGTTTTAGAAAATAAAATACTATCGTTGATAAGATGCTGTTTTTTCCTTGGAGGTATAAAGAGGTTTTTATTTTTTTTTAAAAAAGAAGTTAAAATATGACTTATTTCTTATGAGGTTTTACTGAAATTAATGGTTGGTGTTTTTTTGTTTTTTTTTTACAAAATACACTACACCCACGCACGCACACCCACACAAACATACCAGTGGAGGAAAAATACATAAAAATCTCCACAAACAAAACAAACAGCAAACAACAACAAAGGAACAGATTTCAAATCTAACATAGGAAAGTCCCAAAGGTGCTTTTTCAAGAGGCACCTGGACTTTCTGGTTTTTCTTTGAAGACGTTTTGCTTCTCATCCAAGAAGCTTCTTCAGCTTATCTTCTTAGATGAGAAATGAAACATCTTCAAAGAAAAGTCCAGGTGCCTCTTGAAAAAGCACCTTTGGGACAACCATGACCTGGATGACTGAGAATCTCCATAGACATTTATCATAGGAAAGAAATAATTATTATTACCGGTAATTATGTGATGGAAAGGAAAGAAAATGGCCAGTGTAGTGTAATGTATTGTAGTGGTGAAGGGATCAAGCTAAAAATCAGGAGACGGTGAATTCTAGTCCTGCCTGAAGCGCAAAGCCAGCTGGGTGACTTTGGGGCAGTCATTCTCACTCTCAGGCCTAGGAAGCAGGCAACAGAAAATCACTTTCCAAAATTTTGGAAGCAGAAACTCCAGGAACTAGTTCAGGCAGTTGCCAGAGGTTAAAACTGACCAAACCCATATTTAAAATAAAAAATAATCTAATGTACTGCACAGTGTCATTGTGTAATAGAGGTTTTTTTTGAACTGCAGGTGTATTGCTTTGCAAGGGTGGCATTAGATATATAAAAACAAGACAGTGGATGCTTTTATTTATTTTTTCACTATATACAGTAAAGTTCTTTGCATTTACTCAGTGTCAGGTTTCCTCCTCTTTTACTTCCTCCCTGTTGTTCTCCATTTCCCTCCCCCAGTTCTGGGATTGACAAGAGAAAGAGAGACAGAGAGTGGAAAGAAAGAAAGAAAGAAAGAAAGAAAGAAAGAAAGAAAGAAAGAAAGAAAGAAAGAAAGAAAGAAAGAAGCTGGAATTTACTAGTGTAGTGTGCTCAGCATGGTTTGACCTCTTCCTAGAATGGGCCCAACTGAGCCCCTACTGCCTCTCCACTGGAGGAAGAACATCTGGGAAGATCAGAGCTTCTTCACTGACAGGCAATCTCCTTTTTCCCCACTGGGAATCTATGTGAGGTCATGGCTGTCCTGTACCAAATGAGAAACTGGGTGCCTTTCCAGGACCAGAATCCCCAACATCTACCTAAAGACCAAGTTGATCGATGGGATAGCTGCCTTAAAATCTCACCACAACACCCCTGGTGGTTGAACGTAATCTGGATTGCCATGAGGAGAGGATGCATTCCAGAGGAGAGAGTGAAATTTAGATAATTTGGTTAGGAGGAAGGTCAAGATAGCTCTTTCCTGGAAGTTCTCAGAGTGTATCTTTAATGATGCAAGAGAGCCAGTTTGGTCTGGTGGGTTAAGGCACCCACCAGAACATGGGAGACCATGAGTTCTAGTTCCACCTTAGCCATGAAAGTCAGCCTGGGTGACTTTGGGCCAGTCAGTTTCTCTCAGCACAACTCACCTCACAAGTTTGTTATTGAGGGGAAAATAGGAGGAGAAAGGTATATTAAATATGTTCACCACATTGAATTATTTGTAAAAATAATAAAGGTGGGATACACCTTTACACCTTTAAATACACCTTTAAATACATAAAATTGCTTTAGTTTGGCAAGGTTTCTGCCAATAGATGAGGAAAATGAAGGAAACAGCTTAGAAGAAACTATGTGTGTCTTTCTCGGTTTTGGGGGCTTTGACAGGTCAACTCATCAGGCCTCATGACAAATAAGTGAACTTATTTTCCTCTTTCTGTCATTCCAATGGCTGGTTCATGCCACAGCAGTACAACAGCCATACCAAGCCATTAATACCCACACACCAAATAGAGAAAACATGTTGAGGTGGTGTTGTTTTCTTAATTTTTATTTTTTATCAATAGATAACATTGCCTTTCAGAAATGATTAAGCCATACATCTCTTGAAAAGTTAGAAAAAGTACTACTTTTTCAATTTCTCAAAATAATTGTCCTAGGAGCATCCCAAGCCTGATACAAGATTTCAAAAATAGCACATTTCTAAAGTTTGGATACATAATTTAACATGATGTTGGCACATTTAAGACTAAAAGTTTCCCTGTAAACCAATTTTTATATATTACAATATTATCCTCAAAAAACATCAATGATTCACAAGAACAAATCATATGAGTTAATGACACCCACATTTTTACATCACCAACAGAGAAAAATTGATCTCCATGCTTTCAAATATATTTTTTGGAGTATCCAGTATGCTCAAAATAAGATCTTTTGATGCATCCGTTTGAATTTTAAATCTATTGAAGCTAAGGTATTGTGAGCCGCCCTGGGTCTTTGGAGAGGGGCGGCATATAAACAAACAAACAAATAAACAAACAAACAAACAAACAAATTTAGCATTATTTAAAACCCACAACTTTCATGTTTCATTATTGGGTGTTCCAGTTCTTTAATCCATGAACCATTTATCAAAGTTAATTGGTAACATTTACTTTTAAAATGTTACTAAAGATACAGAAAGGATGTAGGCTTAATTTAAAACATTGACTCCATCAACTATATTCATTCCTTCAATTTCTCTAACACAGCCAAAGCACCTAATATTTACCGAGAAATTAAATCATGCTTGAGTTGATTATATTGCCACTGTTGTGAATTAGGTACACTAAACTATGATTTATGACCTCTGACCTATTACTTGCTGTGAGTTTATGCACTGGGGAAAAAATCCTTGTGTGTCCAATCATGCTTGGCCAATAAAGAATTCTATTCTATTCTATTCTATTCTATTCTATTCTATTCTATTCTATTCTATTCTATTCTATTCTATTCTATTCTATTCTATTCTATTCTATTCTATTCTATTATTTCATTTGAAGTCTAGAAAAATCTTGAATACATAGTCATCAATTTATGATTGGTCAGTTAATGACTATATGAAGTTATTCAGACCTCCCCCCGCTCCCAAGACTATTAATGATCCATTTTCAAAATGATGATAGTTGCACCCATCTGGAGTCACATGATTGAATTTTGGGCATTTTGCAACCAGCTCACGTTTACGGCACTTTGCAGAATTCCATGGTGAGATGACTGCAGTTTATGAACACCCCCCAACACCCTTGTTCCTGGCATTTACTTCCACTTTCTTACAAAAAAAAAAACCATTGAAGAAAATTGATTTGTTTAATGATCACAGTGTTCATTTAACTACAGCCACAAAAATGTTGAAAAATGAGATTTGGTCACATGATGTCTCGACTTACCGCTGTAATAACTTAATGATTGTAATTCTGGGCTCAGTTATGGTCATAAGTGAAGGACTATTTGTGATCGTTACGAAGAAATTGATTTAAAGTATGTATTTCGAATTCTGACCACAGCTTCCAAAACAACATTTTATCCCGTTTTAAAGTAGATTTTTTGTCTCCTGTTTTAATGTTAAATATACATGAACATCAACATCAAAACTGAATATCCCCCCCCCACCCAAATTTTTTTGACTTCCAGCCCCAAACAACCCTGACCCCAGCATCACAAATTTCATTCTCCTGACACCAGATATGGTCAATTTTTAAAAACAGCAACCAACACCATTTTCTAGCATGAAATTCAACTTCGAATCCCAGCTTATCTTTTAGCATTTGGATTGCTCGCCCTGAGGTCCGTTTTGGCACTTTGGCTGTAAAAAAAATTGGCCTCCTAATCCCCCAGGTCCCTGACCATCGATTCAGGAATTTTCTTTGCTGGGAAGCAAATATGGTCAATTTTTAAAAAGAGCAACCAGCACCACCCTGAATCTAGTCCCAACATCTGTTTTAGCATTTGGGTTTGAAAATAATTTTGGGCTACCACCTCCTCTCATCCCTGACCTCATCAGGAATTTTCTTTGCTGGGGACCAAATATGGTCAATTTTTAAAAACAGCAAGCAGAACCATTCTTAAGTATGAAATTCCACCCCAAATCTGATTCCAACATCCATTTTATCATTTGGATGGAAAAAAGTTTTGGGCTCTGGGCCCTCCCCCCCCCCCCCCCCGTCCCTGACCCAGGCATCAGGAATTTTCTTTGCCGGGAACTAAATATGATCGATTTTTAAAAAGGGCAATCAGCACTGATTTTAAGTAGGAAACTTCACCCAGAATCTGGTCCCAGTGTCCATTTGGGTTGAAAAAATTTTTTGGCCTCCCAACCCCCCACATCTCTGATCCCGGCATAAGGAATTTTCTTCACCAGACACAAGATATAGTCAATTATTAAAAACAGCAATCAGTACCATTTTTAAGCATCAAATTTAACTCAGAATATCATCTTGTCATCCATTTTAACATTTAGGTGGGAAAAAAAATGTCCTCCTGCCATCCCACAATCTTGGAACCAGGAATTTTCTTTGACAAAGATCAAATATATTTGATTTAAAAAAAAACAAAAAACAAATAGCACCATTTTTATGTATGGAATTACACTCCAAATCTGAGCCCGGTGTCCATTTTAGCATTTGGGTTGAAAAAAGAATTGGCCTCCCGGTTCCTGACCCTGATATCAGGAATTTTCTTCACCAGACACCAGACATGGTTGATTTTTGAAGTCAGCAACTAGCAGCATTTTTAAGCGTCAAATTCAACCTAGAATCTCATCCAAGCATCCATTTTACAATTTGGGCAAAAAAGAAATTGGCCTCCCAGATACCAATAGCAATAGCAAAAGCACTTACACTTATATACCACTTTACAGCGCTTTACAGCCCTCTCTAAGCATTTTACAAAGTCAGCATATTGCCCCCCAAAATCTGTGTCCTCATCTCTGCATCGCTGATCCAGATCCCTGCATCACTAAACCTGGCATTAGGAATTTTCTTCGCCAGGGACCAAATAAGCTTGATTTTTTTAAAAAAAACAGCAAGTAGCACCATTTTTAAGCATGAATTCCACTCTGAAAATTCTTCGCAGGACATCAGACACGGTCGATTTTTGAAAACAGTAACCAGACCCATTTTTAAGAATGAAATTCCAGCCCAAATCATGTCCCAGTGTCCATTTTAGCATTTGGGTTAAAAAAACTTTTTGGCATCCTGCTCCACCCCCCCCACTCCCATGCCCCTGACTCCGGCATTGGGAATTTTCTTCGCTGGGGACCAAATATGGTAGATTGTTAGAAAGAGCAACCAGCACCATTTTAAAAGCATCAAATCAACCCAGACTCTCATCCAGGCATCCATTTTAGCATTCTGGTAAAAAAAAAAAAATGGTGTCCTGCCCCCACCCCCTACCCCGGTGTCCTTGACCCCGACATCAGGAATTTTCTTTGCCTCGCATCAAATATGGTTGATTTTTGTAAACAGCAACCAGAACCAATTCCACTCTGATTTGGGGTGGTATTTCATGCTTGAAAATGATGTTCGTTGCTATTTTAAAAAATCGACCATGTCTAGTGCCTGGCGGAAAAAAATCCTGATTCTGGTGACATTGATTTTTAACAGGGATTGGATATAGCAGCCTGGGAAGAGTTGTGTTGTTGGGCTGGGGCAAGAATTTACTCTATCTTCCTTGTGCTAACTCTAACCATCCATAATTCTTCCTTTCTCTTACATAACTTCAGTTTCAGGTTGGCATCCCTCCTTGAAATGCTAAGGGATTTTGTCCTTTAAAAAGTTCACTGTCGCTCCCTGAGTGCTTTCATAATGTGCAGAAACAGTTCTTTCCCTGAAGACTTTCAGATGCACATTGAACATTTCTGTAGAAATTTTTATTGAAAAAGAAAAAAAACCTGCTTGGCACGCAAACAGAATCTGAGAAAATCCTCAAAGGAGCCCCATCAAATTTTTAGCAGAATGTAATTGCTTCAGCATTTGAAGAGTGGATATTTCACTCACCAATCACTTCTCTAAGTGCTTTTCAAATGCTTTGTGCTGCCCAAATTATGTTAATCTAATAACTATTTGTTCTTTTGGCAGCTAAAGGTTTTAAGCCATACAACAAAGTCAATAATCTTGGCGCCACATCAGTGCATAAAAACAAAATTCATGAGCCAGCAATAGCCACCAAAACTCACTCAAGCCCAAAGAAAAGCAAAAATGTATCTAAGGAATAGTAAAATTAGAATCAGTGTGTACTCTAGCTGGTTAAGTTTTTAACAGGAAATCTTTAATTTGCCTATGAAATTGCCTATGAAAAAAAAATAAGCAGACATTCATTGCAAGAGCAATTAAGTTCAGCTACAGATCATCAAGTGCAGACAAAAAAAAATGATAGTATTTTAATAGCAAAAGGATGTGTTGAGAAGGGAGCAGAATATATCCCCCCCAATAGTTATTTCTCCATGCACTTTTCTTACTACTGAGCATATTTCTGGAAGGAAAGTCAAATTAGGTACGAATGCTATTTTGACAACAAAATACAGGCTGTTGAGCCATGGGAGATGATAGTACACTTCAGGTCCTTTATCTATTTTTTCCTTTTATTCTTAAAAATGGCTTCATTCCCAATTTCATACAGGATTGGGTTTAAACAAATTGGCTTGCCATCATCACATCTCACTGAACCATAAACTGCAGAGGCTGACAGATATAATAGAATGTTTTCCTATTAAACCAGCAAGGCAGAGCACTGTGTACTAAGAATCCTACACCCGATGCCACATTTGCTACGCATTCTTGCAGGGTTATCCTTCTCATATTCCTTTTTTCCTCTTCTAGTGAAAGGAGCCTTAACTCATATGAGAACCAATTTACAGCCCAAATTGAGACATGGCGGCATGGTGGATAGAATGCAGTACTGCTGACTGCCTGCAATTTGGCAGTTCGAATCTCACAAGCTTAAGGTTGATTCAGCCTTCCATCCTTCTGAGGTTTGGTAAAATGAGGAGCCAGATTGTTGAGGGCAATATGCTGATTTGGTAAACCGCTTAGAGAAGGCTGTAAAGCATTATGAAGTGGTATAAAAGTCTAAGTGCAGGGGTGAAATGCTCCCAGTTAGGACCTGCTCGGGCGAGTAAGTAGCGGAGATTGAGGCTAGTTCGCCGAACCGGGAGCAATGGCTGGCTGGCCATGTCCCTGAACCGATCCACGGCCCGCAGTGCTGCCATGCTTGCCTGCCTTCCATGCTGCCTTCCTGGCATCCCGGTGGCCAGCTTGCAAAGGCAGGCAAGCAGAAGTTCACATGGAAGGCAGGCAAGCATGGCAGGGCTGTGGGGAAGGAGCTAGCAGCTTACTTGCCCCCCTCCCCCACACTCAAGCAGCGGCTTCCCTGCTCAGCCCCAACAAGCTATGCATTCATAGCAATGGGGTTGTTTTGTTCGCTGCGGTGGTGCTTCAGGAGGGCAGGTGGACATACTCATTATAGTTGTCAGCTGCAGAAATCCGCCTGCCCTCCCGAAGTACCACCTCGGTGAACAAAACAACCCCATTGTGCTGCGCCTCCTTCTGCAGCCAAACGCACCCAGCAGTGTGTGTCCTTTTCTCAAATGGGCTGTGCATGGAGCGCTTGGAGAGCAAGCAAGCAAGAGAGCTCTCCAACCTCAGTGTGTGTGTGTGTGTGTGTGTGTGTGTGAGCGATCTGAAGCCGAGGCACCCAAGCTTCTGGCAGCGGCGGGCAGCTTCTGTGCAGCAAGCTCCACCTGACCTACTCCCTGAGTCTTGCCAGTCTCCTGCCCCTCCCCCAGCTCAAGCAGTGTCAGGCTCTGCGGGTAACAGGACCTCTCATTATTCCCACAGCATGGCGTACGCTTGCTACCTCTGCTTGTCTGCTTGCAAGCAGTGATCTTCTCTGCTTCTCTCGGGATGCTGGTGCAGGCACCATGGATGCATAGCTTGTTGGGGTTGAGCATGGAAGCCGCTGCTTGAGCTGGCGGGGGGGGGGGGACAGGAGAATGGCAAGACTCAGGGAGTAGGTCAGGTGGAGCTGACTGCTCAGAAGCTGCCCTGCTGCTGCCAGAAGTTTGGGTGCCTTGGCTTCAGATCGCTCACTCGCTTGCTCCCTCCCTCCCTCCCTCCCTCACACACACACACAAACAGAGGTTGGAAAGCTGTCTTGCTCTCTCTCTCTCTCCAAGAGCCCCATGCACAGCAGAGTGAATGACGTCAAGTTGGCCATGCCCACCCAGTCACATGACCACCAAGCCACGCCACACCAAGCCATGCCCACAGAACCGGTAGCAAAAAAATTTAGATTTCAGCCCTGTCTAAGTGCCATTGCTATTCTTAAAGATGATGATGGTGATGGTGTCCAACAAAAACTGATGCTCAAGGGGTAAAAAACTGAAACAAATATTCCATATTGAAAGAAATTAAATAAAATGCAATAAGACTTCATAATAAAGGTTGACTCTTAAGAAATTTTGGCCATACAATAAAAAATTACATTGAAAGGTATGTGAGTGAAAACTAATTAGATCTCTAGAATGGGCCAACACACAGAGAAAAAGTTCCAATGAATAGATCTCTGCAAGTATACACATCTTCAAAAGAACCTCTTGTAGATTCGATGTCCAAGCAACTTTAACATTAGACAGGACATTTTTGTGTGTTTTAATCTACATCTATAAACCTCCAGATGTTGTCAAATCAACTCTCATCAGTTCTGGTTGTCACAGTGAGGAAAAATGAGAGCTGGAATCCAGAACATCTAGAGAACTACAACAGTTAGATGTTCCCCACTGGTACGTTTGCTGGTAATATTCCCAGAGATGTGAAAAAAGAAGAACATAGAATAACAGAATTAGAAAGGACTTTGGAGGTCTTCTAGTCCAAATCACTGCTTGAACCAGATACCATTTCTGATATATGGCTACCCAATTTCTTTTTGAAAGCCCCTGGTGATGGAGCACCCACAACGTCTGAAGCCAAGCCATTCCATTGGTTAATTGCTCTCACTGTTAGGAAATTTCTCCTTAGTTCTAGGCTGCTTCTCTCCTTGGTTAGTTTCCATCCATTGTTAGTTTCCTAGGTTCCATCCAACCTAGGAGTAAGGAAAGAATTTCTGACAGTAAGAACAATTAATCAATGGAATAGCTTGCTTCCTAGAATTGTGGGTGCTCAGTCACTGGAGGTTTTCAAAAATAGACTGGGCAACCATTTGTCTGGGATGGTATAAGGCAGTGATGGCTAACCTTTTCCAGACCAAGTGCCCAAAGCATGCATGTATGCGTGCACATGCACCCATACATGCATGCCATAGGTTCGCCATCACAGGTATAAGGTCTCGTGCAGTGGTTGGACTAGAAAACCTCTTAGGTCCCTTCCAGCCCTATGATTCTATGTTCTAGATTATATTTATTGCCAGGAAAGGTAAGGATTAGTGTTCTGCCCCAGCTACGGACCCCAAAGAACACAGCACACACAAAGTCTGTACAAAACTTAAATTTACTAAAATAACTCAGTCTTTTCGAAAACAAAGGCTTTTAATAAACTTTCTTAACAGCCTACAAGAAACCAAAGATAAAGTAATCACCGTCTTAGATAGTGGTAGAAAGCCCAGAAGTAATTCGCAGAGAAAGCCCAGAAGTAATTCGCAGAGAATCTAGAAGCGAAGGAGAATGAACTGAAGTTGTTCCCTACAACTTGCTTCAGTCGGTGTTCCTCCTTAAATAGGCTAAGGGAGTGGCCAATTATTCCCAAGCCTTACTCTCGAGGAGATCTCCTCCTGAGGAGCCACTCCTGCCTTTTGGCAGCTCTGCGCACCCGTGTATTGAGAAGAGGCTCCTCCTCTTTGTCCTCTTCACTTATGGGGGTTTCTGGAGGTTCTGAAGACCCTGGCTGAATCCCTGCCTCTGGCACCACAACTTCTCCAGCCTCCTCATTGTCCGACTCAAGTGCCAGCTGCACTCAACACAACAATTAGCAACAGTCACACTCGAAGAACCCAAGGACTTATATGTTACATATATTCTCTTTTATTTGAAGGATTAGCAGCCTCGAGTTATTTACTAATCCAGCAGACTTTAAATTTATTATTTAATAAATAAATACTTATATAATCATATTTTTTGAAATGTCTTTCCAAGGCAGTTCCAGGTCACACAAAGCCTAGAAATTTTGGATAATCTCTTGCATGGCCTTGCAATCTCTGAAAAAGGTGAGAAAGTATATACCATTCTCGCATGCTTTTTGGAGGCTTCAGGGACTGCGTGAGTGCAGGACCATTTTGTGCAACTTCCATAGGGACCAGAGACTGGGCATAGCAACAAAAAGGACATGGTGTGTCACCTGTGACACGCATGTCATATGTTCATCATTATTGTGGCAGCCAATAGAGTGAAAAAAAAGTCAAGATAGCCGTTACAGCAACATGTTCAAAATCCTGTCCCTTTGTATGTCCATGAGACATTTTTTTTATTTATTTATTTATTTATTTATTTATTTATTTATTTATTTATTTATTTATTCGATTTATATGCTGCCCTTCTCCGGAGACTCAGGGTGGTTTACAATGCATTAAGCAATAGCCTTCATACTTTTGAATATACCTGCTTAGTAGGGCTTTCGTCCCCGTCCCCCCCAAGCGGTGTTCTTTTTTATACAAAGTCATCTTATTGCCCCCACAATCCGGGTCCTCATTTTACCTACCTCGGAAGGATGGAAGGCTGAATCAACCTTAAGCCTGGTGACATTTGAACTCGCAGTAATTGCAGGCAGCTGGCAACTAAGTGCTACTTTAACAGCACTTAGTCCACTGTGCCACCAGGCTCTTAATATGTTCAAGCTAGGTGAGATTTTAATAATCTTGATTTTTTAAATCTCTTCCCATGGGCATCAGAGATAGCAGTAGAATGGTTTTCCTCAAAATACACTTTAATATGGACATTATTTATTAAATATTTGGGTAAGAGTTGTTGTTAACCTTAATCAGGGGTGGGTTCTACTTACTTTTAGTACCAGTTTGCACTGGGACCGCAGGTGCACGCTCACTTTGCTCGCACACGTGCACTTCTGCACATGCTCAGAAACTCCCTGATGATGTCCAGGTCGGTGGGTGGAGCCTCTCGCCGGTTTTACTACCGGTTCTTGCAAACTGGTCCAAACCACGACTGCCTTAGATGCTATTTTTTTCCTTTCTGGAATAATGAGCCTGAGTAGCATAGGGGGCTAATGCCTCCTACTAAAGGCAGCAATTAATATCCAGCTGCCTGTAATTCTGTGAGTTCAATCCTAGCCAGGCTCAAGGTCGACTCAGCCTTCCATCCTTTCTAAGGTGGGTAAATTGAGGACCCAGCTTGTGGGGGCAATAAGCTGACTTTGTATAAATATATACAAAAGTATGAAGGCTATTGCTTAACACATTGTAAGCCGCCCTGAGTCTCCGGAGAAGGGCGGCATATAAATCAAATTAAAAAAAATAAAATAAACACAATATATATCAAGGGAAATAAGTAAGAAATTATCAGCTAGTTATATTAGCCATCCAGGATTTATGCAGTGACAACAAAACCATTGTACTATATAGATTTGATTATGTGACTGGAGGGAAATAATTCTTCTGAAGGACAATGGAAACCGGATGGCTTATTTTCCCCTCCCCTTCAATGAATGTTCAAAAAATTAAACCCTAACCCCAAGGAAGATTACCACGTTCAAATGTCACATCATAGGACTCAAAACAGAGTTAAGAGCACAGATTCTATGTTTGCATCATGTTCAGGCCTATTTACCTGTAACATATATCAATCTTTGATCTTCAAGAAATTGTGTGATCAAAGTATTCACCATTTTGGATAGCAATCTGTACTAAAATCATTTGATTATAGTTCTGGAAGGAAAAGAAATCTGGCATATATGGCTTTGAACCTATGTCACTTCGGGTAATCAATGTACTTTAAATTAATCAGCATTTCTTTGAACTTAATTTCAATCTTGTTGCATGCTTCTGAACAGCCATCAGTCTCTAAAAGGCTATCTCAAATCCATTTTCAGTGCCAGTAGTTTGCAAGTAGACTGAAAAACAGGAAGAAAACAGATTTTGTTAAAAAAAAAAAAAAAGTGGAGAAAGGGAAAAAATGTGTTGTTGAGCAAAACCTGTCCTCCCAGACTTCCTTAAATTATCTGGTAGCCAGCTGTCAGCTTGCTTAATTGGTAATGTGTCTTCCTCTCCTAATATTGGGAATTTGTAATTACAATAAAATAATAGGAATGTAGCTGCAGTAGATAACCGATACCCATGCACACACATTCACATCAGAAATACCCAGTGTTTAAAACCCTTTTTGTGGTGGGACAGAATTTGATGTATACCAAGTTTCGAGTCCTAGTAAAAAAAGACTGTCTTATAGATTTTCCTCTTTCCAATATTTTGAGATTGGAACTGCAACAGATAGAATAAATAATTGGCTATCGGTCTATCATTTCCTTATTTCCTAAAGAAATACAACTGCTGTATCCCAAAAACTAATTTGGCATGGGCAGCTTCTTAGACTGAAGTTTTACCTGTCATTCGAAATGCTTGGAGACAACTTTTTATACTTTCCCCCTATTTTTGCACGCTTCTAAAAAGTACAGAGATTCTATGCAAAAACTGCCCAATTCTCAGAGCAATCGGATATGTAGTTCAGAAAGCAGCCCAGCTCACTTGGTGATGACTCCAGTGGTAATTTATCCTAATTTGCTCCCAATTCCTGAATGTTACTAGGAAATCCTAGAGCTTCATTATCTCATTATTCAGCAGGGAAAAATGTAACAGTGTGGGTATGTTAGGAATGGAACAGAATATGCAGAAAGCATTAGATAATTATGAGATGACAAAACTCCAAATTTCATAGAAACCAGTGCAGGTGATTTTCAAGTTGTAGAATTGAGATGCTAAAGTCCTCAAAACCTTCCTGCTTTCCACCTGAACAGGTGAAGCTTATATGAAACCTGGGGTCATTAACAGGGAATGAAATATGGCTCACTTTAGATGGTCTGTTGCAGGCTTAACCAAATTATACACCTCAGAGTGGTTAATACTCTGATCTTTTCCAAAATATTTCTGGTAAGGTTGGGCATCAACTTCTAACACAGAGTAAAATGGGATAATTTGGAATGGTTAATAATTCACTTGTGGCATATGGAGGTGTCTAATGCATCCTGTTCCTGATTCAAATTCTACTGTAGAGTTTCAGCTCTGGCATCAATTCAGGAGCTCAGTAGCATAATGAAAAGAATTTTTAAAGTAATAACTTTAGTGCTTCCTAGCATAATAAAATATATTGGTAGGAAGGGAGAATATCATATTTAGTGACTAAGAAATCTTCTCTTAAATCAAAGTGATTTCTACTATTAATGGTTGCTCCAATCCTAGCATATTGGATGCTGATGGAGAGAAATGGAGATATATTTTCACTCCTCTGCTTCTTATATTTTAGGAGAAAATGCCTATGTTTCCTATCTAGCTGACTAGTTTAAGAACTGAAATACCTTTGATGGAAAAGAGGAATATGCTAATCTCATAGTTTTCTCCCTACTCTCTACAGGTCAGCTCCAATCCTTTCCTGAAGGGGATTTTTTAAAAAATTCTTTTGTATCCCACTTCCCTTTGCAATGACCCTGTCTGTCCAGAGAGTTCTAAGCAACCATCAGTGTTCCAGTTGTATTTGCAGCTGGGAGACAGAGCAAAAAGGAATGTCAGGTAAGGGAGAACAGTGTGAGAATGAGTGAGTGAAATGAAAGAGAGAATCTGACATGCAGCATGTACCAGCACCTAGAATTTGTGTCCAGAGCAATTACCAAGACTTTTAATGATGAACAGCACAGGGGGTATTCGGCAGCTTCTGACCAGTTCTGGAGAACCGGTAGCAGAAATTTTAAGTAGTTCTATCAGGTTCGCCTGATACGCCAGTTGCGGCCCTTTCTAGATCGGGACTCCCTACGCACAGTCACTCAGGCGCTCGTCACGTCTCGCCTGGACTACTGTAATGCTCTCTACATGGGGCTCCCCTTGGGATGCACCCGGAGGCTTCAGCTGGTGCAGAATGCGGCCGCGCGGGGGATTATGGGAGCGACAGGGCGCTCCCACGTGACACCTCTCCTGCGTGAGCTGCATTGGTTGCCGGTTGACTTCCGGGTGCGTTTCAAGGTGTTGGTAATCACCTTTAAAGCGCTCCATGGCTTAGGACCAGGGTATTTACGGGACCGCCTTCTGCCACCAATTGCCTCCCACCGACCGGTTCGCTCCCACAGAGAGGGCCTCCTCGGGGTGCCGTCAGCCAGACAATGCCGGCTGGCGACCCCCAGGGGGAGAGCGTTCTCTGTGGTAGCCCCCACCCTCTGGAACGATTTGCCTCCAGAACTGAGAACTATTGCTGACCTCCGGACTTTTCGTCGGGCTCTAAAGACGCACCTTTTCCAACTCGCCGGACTTGCCTGATCCCTTTTATTTTTAAATATTTCTACATTTTTTAAATTTTAAACTTTTTAGAGTTTTTAGTCGGTTCTTATACCTTCAGCCTTAACTTATATGGATTTTAGGATGTTTTTAATTGTTTATGTACTGGTTTTTAATTGGCTGTACACCGCCCTGGGTCCGCCAGGAGAAGGGCGGTATAGAAATTTAATTAATAAATAAATAAATAAATAAATAAATAAATAAACTGGTAAATACCACCTCTGACTGGCTCTGCTCCCATCTATTCTCTGCCTCCCAAGTTCCAGCTGATTGAGAGGAAATGGGGATTTTGCAGTAACCTTCCCCTGGAGTGGGGAGGGGATGGAGATTTTACAGTATCCTTCCCCTGACAGGCCCACCAAGCCATGCCAGGCCCCCCAAGCCATGCCCACAGAACTGGTAGTAAAAAATGTTTGAATCCCACCACTAATGAACAGTTTTAGATGATACAAAGATAGCCCCCGACTTATGACCACAATTGAACCCAAAATTTCTGTGGTTGAGTGAGACATTTATTAAGTGAGTTGTGCCAGATTTTACAACCTTTTGTGCCACAGTTGTAAAGTGAATCTCTGAAGTTGTTAAACTGGTAAGACTTTTGTTAAGTGAATCTGGCTTCCCCATTGAGTTTGCTTGTCAGAAGATTGCAAAGAATGATGACATGGGACACTGCAACTGTCAGAACTATGAGTCAGTTGCCAAGCATCTGAATTTTCATCAGGTGACCATGGGGATGCTGCAACAGTTGTAAGTGTGAAAAATGATCATAAGTCACTTTTTTCAGTGCCATTGTAATTTCAAATGGTCACTAAATGAACTGTTGTTAAGTTGAGGACTACCTGTATACATATGTGCACAAGGTCTGTATACAGACCTTGACACACGCACACTGATAACAAGAAGCCATATCATGCGAGATCAATAGAATGGATCTGGTACTTCAGCATAGATCCGTGATGGCAAACCTATGGCACGGGTGCCACAGGTGACACATGGAGCCATATCGGTGGGCACGCAAGCTCAGCTCTGGTACGCATACGTGGGCCCACCAGGAGTCAGGAAACACACTGTTTCCGGCCTCCGGAGGACCTCTGGGGGGGGGGGGAAGGTCATTTTTGCCCAACCCCAGGCTGGTAGAAAGGTTCTGGAGCCTGGGGAGAGCAAAAAATGGGCCTATTGGGCCCACCGTGCCATTGCGTGCCAAAAACAGGGGGAGCACGGGGGGGGGCGGGGTGCATAGAATTATGGATGTGGGCATGCGTGCGTGTGACCCCCACCTCGCTCCCCCCACTTTTGGCATGCGATGGCAAAAAGGTTAGCCATCACTGCCATAGATACTGGTGATATTGGAGTACACATAAATAAGAATTACGTAAATCTAAGCTCAAAAATGGATAGATAAAGATTAGAATAAATTGTCAAGATAAAGAGAAAAACCAATGTTAGGCTTCAGTAATGATTACTCTGAATTTCAAAAATAAAAACATAGGACATCAGTAGAGGTTGCCAATCTAATAAAAAAGCCAAAACAAAATTGACTCAAAACCTATTTAGATATGGATGAATCTATTCAGTGTTGCATTTTCCCCATGCTCTTCTTTAAATTAATTTTGTCTCATTTCCCCACAAATTAATTTTTTTTAAAAAATATGAAAAAGTGCATTCTAAAGTCTTGGCTATTTTTTAAAATATATTTTTTTCTTCATATAACTTCTTCCAAATTATAGATTCTGAAGTATATTTTGATAACTATCAACTAGATCCTGATGAGAACTTTGTGGGAACTTTTGGCAAGTGTGAACAGAAGGGTCAGTGACTACGCTCTCTCAAATTGTGTGGAAGGTACAGATTAGTGGATGAAGGGTGCTAAATGAGCAATGAGACTCCAGGTATATAATGGAAAAGAACTGGACTGGGGGCCCCAACAACCTGAAATTAACCCATCCCAAATGCTCTTAAAATCCTATATTTGTTCCCCTGCATTATGCTAGAATATTCCCACTGCTCAGAGGTGGGTTTCAGCAGGTTCTGACCAGTTCTGGAGAACCTGTAGTAGAAATTTTGAGAAGTTCAGAGAAATGGTAGTAAAAATTCTGACTGGTGCCACCCTGATCTATTCTCTGCCTCCCAAGTCCCAGCTGATCGGGAGGAAATTGGGATTTTGCAGTAACCATCCCCTAGATTGGGGAGGAAATGGAGATTTTACAGTATCCTTCTCCTGCTATGCCAATCAAGCCATGCCACGTCCACTGAGCCACGCCAACCAAACCGGTAGTAAAAAATTTTGAAACTCACCTCTGCCACTACTGATGAAAAGGCTAGACTATACACATGGACAGGTAGTCCTTGATTTACAACAGTTTGTTTAGTGACCATTAAAAGTTACAACAGCACTGAAAAGAGAGATTTATGACTGTTTTTCACTGTTATAATCTTTGCAGCATCCCCATGATCATGTGATCAAAATTCAGATGCTTGGCAACTTGTTCATATTTATGACGGTTATGATGTTTTTCACAAGCAAAATCAATGGAGAAGTCAGATTCACTTAACAACCGAGTTACTAGTTTATCAACTGAAGTAAGAAAGGCCATAAACGGGGCACCAGTCATTTAACAAATGTCTCATTTAACAACAGAAATTTTGGGCTCAATTGTGGTGGTAAATTGAGGACTTCCCATCCTTAACTTGGTTCCACAACTTGATCCTGACCAGATCCACAAAAATATTTTCAGGTTGATACTTCTGATTTCCCAGGCAGAGAATGATTAAAAATACCCTACCTTGCCCTCACCAACTCTAGCTGCTTGAAGTAGCATTATACAGTCTGGGAATAAATTATACATTTGTGGATGGCATTTCTGCTCTAAATAATTCAGTTACTTTAAATTCTGTCTAAATACTCTTTTCACCTATAATTTATGAAAAAAGAACGCTCTTGACAGACAAAAAAAAAAAAAAAAAAAAAGGAAAGAAAAGCCCTACCAGAAATAAGCTGAAAAATCAGGAAGATGTGGGGTGTTGTTTTTGAGAGAAAGTGAAGAAGGAAACAGCGCCACATGCCAAATGCATTCCTAATTTATTCAGTGTTACAAAATCCTGTCAGCAGAGGTTGAACATTTTGAGATGAATGAGGTACATGATTCATATATTTAATAGCTTGTTTACAAAGTGCTCGTACCAATCTAATTTGCACAATGGGTTCCCTCCCCCCCACCCCACCCCAGCTCCCTCTGCAGTTGCGGATTCTTTGCTGAAAGTGACAGTTGAATATTGCAGGCTTTGGGCAAATAGGCACTTTAATCTCTCTCCATCTTGGCCTTATGTGGAAGAAGACAAAAGCTGGGAAATGGGAGACCATTTTTAAATAAGAAAACTATGGGGAAATGTCTAGAGTCAAAGTCTTGGGCAGTTTTCTCCCACAAATTAATGCTTCTTCCCAACTCAATGGCAATTCCATATTCTATATATTGTCATGTAGAGGCTATGATTGAAGTTAGGGGTGGGCAACTATGGCGCATTTAGGACCTGTGGACTTTAACTTCCAGAATTCCTGAGTCAGTTGAATAGCAATACAATTTATATTCCTGAGTCAGGAATTCTGGGAATTGAAGTCTACAAGTTGTAACGGGGTCATAGTTGCTTACCCCTGATTTAAATAAATTTAAAGTGCCAAAATATACTGAGTTTCTTCCTCTCTCTCTTTTCTCTTTCTCTCTCCCCTCTCTCTTTCTCTCTCTCTTTCTCTTTCTCTCCCTTCTCCCTGTCCCTCTCTCTCCTTTCTCTCTTCCCCACCTCTCTCTCATTTTTACTTAAGATTAGCAAGATGAGATGCATCTGAGCTGTTACAAAAGTCAAGACAGTATCTTTATCTCTTCACAAAGCCCTTTAGCTTTTCTAGATATGCCATCCATACAAAGAATGGAGTAAAAAGGATGGAGGCTTTGATTGTGTGGTAACAGCCACTATCTTGACTTTTTGGATTCCCCCTGCAAATATTTCTGGCCAAGTTGCTGTTAGCTTTGTTGCTCTAATGCTAAAGCCATGTATTTTTTTTTTTTTACATGGGGGTGGGTGGGCAGATAGACTGAATGGACACTGAATGGATAAACTATATTTGACTTAATTTAACAAAGATTGAAATTGAGTGAGAGTTAGTTGTAATTAATGAAGTATAGTTGATTTGCTTACTTGCCACATATTTAATAACTTTCCTATCCACAGAGACATGCACTGTGCTAGAATTCAGGTTGTATGTCTTTCTAAAATATCAAAATTGTCAAAGCAGTTGTAGCATGTGAAATGGCAAATAGTGACTGAAAAAGAAACAAGGACTGTTTTGGGGCTGCGCAACTGAAGCATAAATCTAATTGTTTATAAAGGAGATGTCAATAAAACCATTAATTTCAGATTATTAGGAACACAAATATATTTTTAATTTAAAAAATAGTGACGTTATAGAACATCATCAGAGAGCGACACATTAATAAAATAATGAGCTTAATAATTTGGGCCCAGAAATTTCAGTAAAGTTTTAGTTTGTAGGGAGATGAAAATATCCCTTTCCCTTCCCTTGGGGAAGAAATGCTATGATTTTAGAAGTGTGATCTTACAATATTAGTATTGAATAATGTCTCTTTCCTTATTCTCTTATTTTCTGGGAACAAAACTATTCCTGATACAGAATTGTTTAGGTTGGGACTATTTTGTTCCAGGAAAATGCATAATTAAACTACCTGTGCAAATCTGTGTCTCTTTGGTGTTCCTGATAAAATTTCAGTTATACAATTTGCAATAGTAGCTATAGCAATGCCAAAACAATGGAGGATTCTCATTGTACTTTAAAAACCATAAAATGCCAATTTAAAATGGCAAAAATCAATTGAAGAATATCAGCAGGGTAGTCCTGCAAAAACAGTAGGCCCTCCCACTCCTGATCCTTGGCAACTGGCATTTAACAAACTACTGCCATACTTCTCTTTAGCAGTCAGTGCCAGATTTATATTTCATAAGGCTGTCTTATTGTATTTTAGAACGGATATTGATTTCAGTTAATGCACCATGTGAAGAACTATTCCATTTTATCCATTAACTTCATTAATGAACCAAGTTTTTGCCATTACAAATGCATAATAGTACATAAACTCCAATACTTCTATTTTCTTTCTAAAACTCCTTCCTTCCTTCCTTCCTTCTTTCCTTCCTTCCTTCCTTCCTCATTCCCAGTGTCTAAAGATTTCTTGATATACCTGCACTACCACTATCACCAACAGACCTGATACTTAAGATGTGAAATTATGCTGCAGAGAATTGTGAATTTGATCTGGTATTGGCAGATTTTCTAAGACCTTGTTTTACTTCATTTACCTTTCAAATGAATCTTCCAAAGTCTTGACAAACATTCCCTATGCTAAGAATATAAATTTATTACCACAAAGTAATCTCCAAATTCTCTCAGCTGGCAGTACTCCTTTCCAATTTTTTTCCAAGTTCCAATGAGATGTCAGCCTAGTAAGCATTTCAACGCCTGAATATGGGGATCTAAATCTAAATCCATCCTCCAGTAGCCAGACACTGAGAAATCCTTTGTGTTAGAAATAAATTTTCCAATGGAATCATTGAAGCTAAACTAGATTGTGATAAGAAGAAGCTTATTATCCGATATGAATCATCATGTAACTCTTGGTGCTTGGTGATTGCTCAGAAGTTGAACTAGCTGCACAAACTTTTTTTTTCAATTTTGTAACCACATAATTCTTGTTGGCCACAATTAACAGACAAACATTCTACTCTGAAAAACAGAATTTACAGTGAGTCAAAATGAGATCTTCTTTCTTCTGTGTGGGGTTCTCAAAAAATTTTGCAGTAAGCTTTGCAGGATAGGAAACAGACACAACCATTAATCCCATATACTCGGAGGCTCCTATGAGAACCTCAGACAGCCATCATCCCTGGAAATGAACTTTTCACTTTTGATGGTGAGGCTAACTATCTGTTTACTCAGTGGGTTTATTCTAAGGGGAGTTGCTGCTATGATGCATTACCAACTCTGCAGGCCATTTTGGTTTATATAAATCACCAGATTTGAAAATTCTGCGATTCATTCTCAGATTACGCAAAATTTCACAGCAGTCAGTTTAGCTTTGTCAAAGCACCTTAAATTTACTTTCTAAAGCAAGAAGGCTCCTCACACTTCTAAGATCAAAGTGGTGTCACCATGTTGCTTTGTTTTGTTTGGCTTCTGAGCCCCTCTTTCACACTATTGGTCTTCTTCCATTAGGTGGTGATCAATGACAGAAAATGGGCCATTTTTTGTTAGGTTCAGTAATACCATGGAAGATGGCCGATAGAATCTTTCCACAGTGCTGAGAAAACTTCCAAGCTGGCCAACTTCAGTGAAAGCAAGCTAACAAGATTTCAGTCAGCATTGGGAGATGAGCTAAGATAAGAACTTTCTCCTTTCGTACTGATTTGAAAGGGTTCAGATGGTCTTTCTTTCAGTAAATAAGATTAGGTCACCTCTAAGGCCCAAATAGGACCATATTGGTTGGAAACATGCGGAAGAGGTCTTCATCCTGCAGTGCATAGACAATGGCTAAAATGATGAAAATATATTATATATACAGTGCATTCAGAAAGTACTGTATTTTTCAGAGTATAAGACACACTTCTCCCTCCCCCCCAAAAAGAGGGGGGGGAATCTTGGTGCGTCTTATACACTGAATTTTGGCCTCGCGAAACCCCGCCCCATGTTTCCCGTTTTCATGAAAAACGGCCTGTTTTTCACAAAAACGAGATGCCCAGAGGGTTTGAGAGGCCTGCAGAGTGCTCCTGGGGGCCGGGGAGGGCAAACACTTATTTTTTCTTTACCTCTTCGAAATCTTGGTGCGTCTTATACTCCGGTGCATCTTATAGTCCAAAAAATACGGTATTCCGATCCCTTTCACTTTTTTCAATTTTGTTAGGCTGCAGCCTGATTCTATGGTTGTTGAAATTCATTTTTTTTTCTCATTAATCTACACTCAATACCCCATCGTGACAAAATGAAAACAGAATTTTTGAAATGTCTGTAAATTTATTAAAAAGAAAAAAACGGAAGTATCACATTGGCTTAAGTATTCAGACCCTTTACCCAGTACTTTTTTGAAGTATCTTTGGCAAGGAAAAAGACAGCCTTGCGTCTCTTCGGGTATGAGGCGACAATCAGCCAAACCATATTATTATTATGGTTCATCGCACAGTCAGCCAGATGTTCAGAGTGGATTTAGCATTTTTGTATATCAATTGAGTCCTTCCCAAGGACTCAATGGGATAGGCAGATGTGGATGTTCGATGGTATTACAGATATTGATGCAGGATGCAAGCTGTTCCAAGTAAAGCCTCCTTTTACAATAGACTTGATATTGAATTTGTCAAGGCTGATGATGTTCAAGTGGTGCTCCAGTATTATTATTTTCTCTATTGCTTTGCAAGTACATGGAGTGCTTCTGTACCGGAGAACAAACTCCTTGTGTGTCTAACCATAGTTGGCCAAATAAAGTATTCTATTATTCTATTCTATTGTTAAGTTACTTTGTCAAAGCAAATCTATGCCAATTCAGACAGCTCTGATCTGCTGCAAAGGCCAGATTCAGTCAGGGCTTTCTTTTGAATTATTATGGTCCATTCAGACTGCTCCAATTCTTGGTGTTTTCTATCTTCTGACTTAGCTACCTCCTTGCTACTCTTCAAAAGGATGGATTCCATGGTAGTCATAGTGGATTTGCCCTGCGCAGAGGTTGATTTCATCACCTGCCATCAGCAGAAAAATGGAAGGAGGGAAGACAAGGAAAGGAAAGGAAAGGAAAGGAAAGGAAAGGAAAGGAAAGGAAAGGAAAGGAAAGGAAAGGAAAGGAAAGGAAAGGAAAGGAAAGAAAAGAAAAGAAAAGAAAAGAAAAGAAAAGAAAAGAAAAGAAGGCAACCAGCTGCTCATCTTCCAAATTTCCTGCTTCTCTAGGCTACTGGAGCACTTGATTACAAACTGTTTCATACAACTCACAGCATGCTTTTTGGCAGCCTTTCAATTCTGAAGCTTCTATGTTCATTCCTCCAACATGACAAGCTGATTTCCTTTCACTTGATGTTGACCCTGTTTTTCCGTAACCAACGCTTGCTACTCTTTGGCCCTGACAAACCAGGAAGCAGTTGATTGTTTTTCCCCTTCGTAAGAAGGACATGGCATCATATTTGGGTCCACCTTTGTCCTATGTCTCTTTCGGGGGGGTTTTTTTTTTTGGGAATCTACCTTTAGATACATTTGAAGCACCTAGTAATGAGATCAGCATCTTTTCCTTTTCAGCTTTCCCACCAAGGACCATGACATGAAAAAAAACCAAAAGACAGAAAACCAATTCTAGTTAAACAGTAAATGAATTCTGGCAGGGTTTAAAATGCAAACGTATATACTCATATTTGATTCCCCCCCACACTTACTTTCTAAAAAAAATGTAATGAGGTGCAGGTGTTTCTGAGTCAATTTTGTTTATATCTCTCCCTGATTGGCTCCATTAATTTTTGTGCTAAAAAGTGGCAGCATGATGTTTTCTCTAAGAGGGAAAGGCAGGTGGTAGTAATTACTCAGACAGAGCATGCTATGTTTTTGTGGTTTGGGCATAATTTCTACATTTTCTATTTATTACATATGCTATGTGTGCATTCTAAAGGGCCTCTCTGCTTCTTCTTACAAGCCTCAGCTTTTCCTTTATAGAATATCATCACTATCAACCTTGTTTCCAAATCATACAGTGAAAACTATCACCCTCTTAGCCTTAATTTGTGAGTGACATCTAGGCAAAGCTATTATATGAAATATATAGAAGCTCTGAACCCTTCTTTTCCTGGAATCGCGTGAGAAAGACTCTGAACATTCACACACTGCCAGCAGGTGCAGATAGACTCAGAAGAAAGAACACTTTGTCACCAGCATAATCGGATGTCATGATGGTATGTTTATTTTAACCAGGAAAGTCATCCATTGCTGTTATTGAAAGTATCAATCTTTTTCATCTCCTTCTTCAACATTCAATGTACTTTCAAGCCAGGGGTGAAATCTACTTACCTTCCTTACCGGTTCAAAGGTGCATGCACCGTGTACGTGCCACATACGCGTCAGACTCTCTGCACATGTTCAAAACCTTCTGCGTATGCACAGAGGGTAAAAAACACATTAAAAATGACACCCAGGCAGGTGTGCAGAGCCTTGCACCGCCATCGCTACCAGTTCTCCAAACCACCTGCCATAATCACTACCAGATAGCCTGATCCAGTCCGAACCAGGAGCATTTCACCCTTGCTTCAAGCCAATGCTTACCACTGTATGCTGTTAGAGGCAATTAGTGGGGAACAAATATATTCTGAGACCCATTTGCAACGCAATCTCCCTTGCTTGCTAAAAAGATCTATTAAGAGCCTGGATAGCTCAACAGGCTAATAAGCAGACTAAAGTCTCTTATTAACATCCAGCTGTCTGTAATTTCACCAGTTCGGGTCTCACCAGGCTCAAGGTTGACTCAGCCTTCCATCCTTTCTAAGGTAGGTAAATTGAGGACCCAGTTTGTGGGGGCAATAAACTGACTTTGTATAAAATATTCAAAAGTATGAAGGCTATTGCTTAACGTATTGTAAGCCTCCCTGAGTCTTCGGAGAAGGGCGGCATATAAATCTAATTAAAAAAAAAAAAAAAGACCAGGTCATTAGTTTGCTCATCAGCAGGGAAAGAATATGACCATTGGAAGAGACAAGGATTACTGTAGCTGCAGAGATCACCAAGTCTCTAAACCCAGTTTGAGAAGTGCTATGATACATTCTTCATTATGGTTTGCCAGTTCACGTTTTGGAAACCATCCCTTTCTGATGGACACATTTAGATTTTAAAATAAACTGTAGCTCTCCTATGTTTCCTCCAATCTTATCTGTCCAATCTTATCTTATCCAATCTGAGACAGTTATGCAACACTATAAAGGACCTGTTTCTAGCAAACAAGGGAGATGACTTTGGGGGCATAGACGGCTACAATCATATTCTTGGAATATGAAGGGTTGGGCAGGTTGGGCATCAGATATCAGTTACGTTTTAATTCATTTCTATGCTTTATAATAGATTTTCAGTTTAAGAATAAACTTTTTAGTCTATATTTGACCACAGTATCTATTTATATATACCTGGATGATACTGCTCAAAAATATTTGAAACTAGAAGAATGATTGGAAAATATTTTTTTAATAGTTCAAGAAATAGTTTTCAATAAATTGAAGAAGAACCATGGTATCTATTATCTTGTAACTCTTTGGTCCTTCCCCATAATTAAATCTAAAACCTGGAATACTAGTGCAAAAAGTACAAAATAAATTCTGCAAAGCAAAGGCAATATTCCGAATGTGTTTAGTTTCCAAAATTGGTTCAGGACACAAAATCTTGCTTTTCTTGATGTCTTTTAGTATTTTGATGTTAATTTTTTCTGATGCCTTAGATACACCTATGTAAATGTATGCAAGTTTTCCTATGTGATAATGTATGTTGTTTTGTGAAAGTTTATGTCACAAGTATTTGGCAAGTTTTAAGATATCCTAGGATTCTTTTTATATTTAGGGATTTCTTCAGCTCTGATACACTACTGAGGTAGACAAATAATCTTATTATCCAGAAAAAGTTTAAAAAGAAGAATTGTTCAAAACTAAATATATCAACCTGGGCACAACATGCCTGATGCCACCATCAACACAAGTTGCGACCAGCCTACCCTGCTGTGACTTTTAAACTATTCTACTCCATCTTTTAAACTATTGATTGGAAAAATCCATTGAGGTTAAAAAGGTAACTCCTAAATTAATGCCAGAGCTGTAGGAAAAATTACAGAACTGCGCACTGGATTCCATTTTGTTCTAAAGCATATACCTTCCTTGCAAGTCATCTTTGATTTGTTTCAACCTGGAAATTCATGCTATAGTGTTGATGAAGTGAACTAGAAACAGATACTTCAAATGTCATCTCACAACATCTTCTTTGCCTTCCTGGCATTTATAAGATTTTAGACAAGATTTCTGTGCAGGAACAACACCTCTGCAAACTCTTCCTGTGCTTGCAGGTGCTAGTGTAGTTGAGGAAGTCTGTGAAGGACACAATAATGCCACACAGTTGCTTCACTTCACATTTAGAAGCTAGGAGTAAAGGGGCTTGGGTTGAAGCTTTGTTGAAGCAAAGGCACCCTTCAATGATATGCACAGTCCAATAATGTTTTATTTTGAAGAGCTTTAATAATAATAATTATTAAAAGCAAATAATTAAAGTAAAGGATTTGCTTGCTCAAGCATTGCTCCCAAGTTGCTGTGATTGGAGCAGCTAATGGTATGGTGCTTGCAAAGATGGTTGTGATTTGAGTGTAGGATCTCACAGTTGTTGAATCAAATACTTGTGCATCCCTGCCAAGGCACTTTGGTGTAGTAGGATTATAAATGAATTAATCAAAAATAAAATTTGGGAGAAGGAGTTGCTTTCATTTCCATCCAACTGTTTATCTTGAGACAGGGCATCCCACAGGTTTGAATTGGAGACAGTACAAATGTACAAATGACAGAATCCTTATCTGAAAAATATCTGAAAATATCCTGAATTGTCCTATCTGAGCCAATGCAACCCTACTGTGCATTACATCATTTACAGCTCTTATTAAGGAATGACAAAATCAATGATTGACAGATTTTGTGGGAAAAGGGCCATCATTTGTCAAGATGATTAAAGCAAGTTAGGACCATCATTTCAGTATTGTTGCCCTCTGGGTGAGGTTCAAGATGTTGGTGATCACCTATAAAGTCCTACATGGCTTAGGTCCAGGATATTGGGTGGAACACCTGCGGCCAGCAACAGCTCCCCATCGCCCAGTGCGCTCACACAGAGAGGACCTACTTGGGGTCCTGTCGGTCAGGCAATGTCGGCTGACGGCTCCTAGGGAGCGAGCCTTCTCTGTGGGCGCACCTACCCTCTGGAATCAGCTCCCCTTGGAGCTCCGGGTAGCCCCCGACCCTCACTCCTTCTGCTGTGACCTTAAAACAGGGTTGTTTCGCCAGGCTGCCCTGGATTGAATGGGGTTTTAATGGGAATTTTAGTTTTTAGTGTCTGAATTTTAATCTTGACTGGTTTTATTGTTGCGAATCGCCCTGAGTCCTCATGGAGAAAGAGTGGCATATAAATCTGATAATAAATAAATAAATAAATAAATAAATAAATAAATAAATAAATAAATAAATAAATAAATTGTTAATTATTGTTGCAATTTCTCTTTCCTAACACTTTCTCTCATTTTATCATGCATACTGTATATTTTATTTTCATTTCTTTCCCTACTTTTCATCAAACTCATTTCCTTTCTTCCTCTCGCTGAATTTAAGGAAGTGTTGTTTTTATTTTTGTGTCACTTAAGGCAAGAATATTAGCACCTTGATGGAAGGCACCCCTTACAGAGCAGAGTCCCATTACAAAATTTAAACACATTTGCTGTTACTGTGGTTACGCCCCCACAACCTCAAAAGGGAAGGGGCAAACCTTAAAAGAGGTATAGCAATTCTATGATAATTTTATATCCCTTTTCCTTCCTCCCCTATGGATACCCTTAAATATCTCCTGTGACATTATCACAGGATGTTTCTTTCGGCATCCGCAAAAGGACATGCTGTGTGAAATTAACATCAATCCTTGTTTATCCTCATCACTCACTGCTTGTGTTTTAAGATGCTCACTCCCCTTTTTTAACCAGAACCTGGCGGCACACTGCAAAATAGAACACAAACGGCTCATGGGTGAAGTTTGCAAGCAAAAATTTTGCAAAGCAGTCTTGATTTCTCAGATTGGGCTTATTAACGGCATGGAATCTTGGCTAAGCTTTGAAACGTAGCCAGTCCTGTTTGCCTTTGATTCATCTTCATCAACTATTTGAAAGGGGTTCAGATTGGCATAGGATTTAAAAAGTGAACAATTGGTGTGTTCCCAAAGTTGGGGACTGATCAGCAGGAGTCAGTCTGCTCTGATTTTCAGTGAAGCTGTCTCAGAGGCCTCTCATGAGGGTTAACCGGTCACTTAGTTAACAAGTAGGAAAATTGCATGAAGCTGCAACCTCCATCTCTTTTCTTCCCCCTCACTCTCAAGGCCTTGGAGTACCACTGGACAATTTGTGGCCCCACGAATACAACTTGCACCCAGCCTGCTGTTTTGCAGGGCTGGAGACACTTCCATCTGCATTATTCATAGCTGCCATCTTACTGAGGCCTTGAAAGGGCATCAGGACTATTTCAGGAGAAAAATTGGACAGGATGATCTTTGCCAGGTTTTACTTTCCATATGATAACAAATAGATGCTTTCTTTATTCTTCTGCTTTTTTATTCCTTAGATTTATATCTTAGCTATCTTCAAATCATTTGATAGCATTACCTGTTACATTTTTCTCCACAGCACTCTGTGGAATAGGTTAGACTAAGAGATAGCGGGTGCCCTAACATCTTATCCTGAGCTTCCTGAATTAAGGTGAGTTGGAATTTAGATCTCTCTAGTTCTGGTATTAAGGGATGCAGTGGCTCAGTGGCTAAGACACTGAGCTTGTCGATCACAAGGTCGGCAGTTCAGCGGTTTGAATTCCTAGCACTGCGTAACGGGGTGAGCTCCTGTTATTTGTCTCAGCTTCTGCCAACCTAGCAGTTCGAAAGTATGTAAAAAATGCAAGTAGAAAAATAGAGACCACTTCAGCGTTTAGTTATGCTGGCCACATGATCATGGAGACAGCGCTGGCTCTTTGGCTTAGAAACGGAAATGAGCACTGCCCCTAGAGCCGGAAATGACTAGCAGGCATGTGCGGGGGAACCTTTACCTTTACCTTAGTTCTGGTATAATTTATGACATCGGCTGTAGTCATTAAGCGAATTACTGTGGGTTGTTGTTTTAATGGGGCCTTTAAAACCAATACAAATACAGTCTGGCTAATCCATTGTTCCCGGCAGAAATTAACTCAGAACCTGTTCTAGTCCTGATTTATCATGTAAATTGTTTCACCTTTGGTAATCCTTGCTGTGGACATATTTTAAGGAGAAAAGATACCATTTCAAAAACCTGTTAAAAAGTCTTTGCTTCTGCTTTTGCCCAGTGATCATTATACATCTCCAGAATTTGGACGATCCCATTCCAGGTAATCCTGGATTTACAACCATGGGTTTTGAAGTTTACAACAGCACTGAAAAATGTGACTTTAACTAGTCCTCGCACTTACGAGCATTGCAGCAACCCCATGTTTACATGTTCACAATTCGGGCAGTTGGCAACTAGCATGTATTTGCGACATGCCGGGGTCATGTGACAACCATTTGCAATCTTCCCATTTGAGGAATGTGGTGATTTGTTTAACAACTCTGGGTGGGGGTGGGGGGAAGTCACAAAATTGAGTGCAACTCCCTTGCTTATCAATGGAAATTCTGGTCCCAGTTGGGGCCGTAAGACAGGGGCTCCCTGTAATGGGATTTTCTGTTTATTTCCTTCTTTTTCTTTCCTGACAGGATTTCATTACGCTCAATAACCCAGAATCTCCACGCTCAATGATACTAATCCTTATGTAAGACTCTATACACTTGCATCCTAAAGCTTTGGTACTGTGAGCCTTGGGTTAACAATTCAAGAGTTTAAAATTAATCATAGTTTCCCCTCTAAAGTCAATTTGGATGGACACTTCTGTCTTTCTGGAAGACTTTGAGGCAATGTCTCCAGGAATGGAACACTCCCAAAGTGATACATAGGAAGATCTCTGGTCTAAAGGTAAAGATTTGTACAGTCATGTTAGATTCTAATCTAGGGGGTGATACTTATCTCTGTTTCTTCGTCAAAGGAGCAAGTGTTGTCCGAAAACATTTCTGTGGTCATGTGACCAGCATGACTATGTCCTGAGGTACACAGAACTCTCTTAAGGTCCCTCCAAAGTGGTACCTATTTATCTACTTGCATTGGCATGCTTTCAAACTGCTAGGTGGGCAGGAGCTGGAACAAGTAAAGGGAGCTCCCTCCATTGCACAAGGACTAGGGACTCAAACCTTCTCTGCTTTCCGGCTCAGCGTCTAATGAACCCCTAAATAAGTTGCTTTTCTGAACAACATTTTGGTGGCTACTGTTGTATTTGGAGGAAAAGGGGACAGAACACTTGAACTAGCTTTACTTTCACTCCATGAGATATCACAGGATTGCTTTGCCAGACTGGGAAAAACCCTTTTCAATCTTTGTGGGTTTTTTTGTCTCCCATCCAAAGACAGAAAATCGCATTCCCTTTCAGCAGTTTCTATGGTTTTTCACAAGATTAAGCAGTGCTCCCTGCAATTCATAATCAGTTTGCCTTTTTATAAAGGAAGATTAGCAGGACTACTGTAAAATTACGATGCATTTTGGAGAAAATTGCTACACGCTTAAGCTGATTTCTGGGTGAAAACACACAAGCCCTCTTCAGGGGAAAATGTAAGCAGATGGCGTTGGAGGCATCCCTTGTTTTCTCATTTATTTGTAAACAAATACTGTAAATTAAAAGCCACAATTGACCTCTATGACATTTAGAGTAAAGTAGTAGGATAATTTGGCCAAAAGGAAAAAGAAATGAAACTTGGGGGTGGGGAAATCACAGGGACGTAAGGTTCTCAATCAAATATGAGCAAAATAAGGACAAAATAGGTGGTAGCTGTTTTGGGGTCTGGATCAACCTTTGGTCCTCAAAAAAAATCCTGAACTGGATCCTGATCTGCTGAAAACTCATACTGGAACATAAATTGTTGCCAAGGGCAACATGGTGATGGAGGTAAAGCTGTTAGTGTTGTGTCCTTATAAGGACATCCGCCGGGGATTGGTTGAGAAATCCTCCGGCGGGAAGTTTGAATCCCTGTCAGGGGGCGGTGCGGCTGCCGGAGCGAATATAAGGAGAGCTCCGGCAGCGCAGCGCCAGTTCTGTTCCTGTTGAATAAAATTTGTACATGAACTCCGCTGGTCTCATCTTCATTCCTGCGCCGATCTAACAGTTAGTAAGCATAGCAATTAGTGTGTACTGACTCAACAGACCAGTAGATGGAGCTAAGTCTACTAGCATCAAGTAGCCTTCTGGACTTCCATAGTTCAGATCTGACATCTTCTGGTATTAATCTCTCCTTGAAACAGGTTCTTGATTTGCCATTGCCACCATTCTTCCCTGGCTTGTGTCTACAACTCCTGGCCACCAGATTTGTTGTCTCAAATACAGCCATTAACTCTTTTAAGGATGACTAATGTTGGGATGGGACACATACAAGAGAAAGTCACCTTGGCCCAGACAGGTGTACATTTATTCTTGCAAATTACATCCACACTCTGAAGAATAAGGAAGTTTGGAAGGGAACTTCTGCCGTTCTTCCTCTATACTTAGGCTAAGTCTTTTGCAGGAAGTGGAGCTTTTTTCTCCACAAGTACCTCTTTATATCACAAAAACTAGGATCAAAAATGGGGATAAGCTGCAGCTACTCATTTTGCTGATGATGTGATATGTACAACACTGGAAAAGTCTGCCATACAGTGGTGACACCTTCTTCATGGGCAGCCACCTCTCAAAGAGGTTTAATTAGTTTTCCAGAACATTCCAGAAGGTTGTACCAGACAATCCCAGTGTCAAGGGCTGGTGTTCTCTATCAGGTGCCCTCCTATGGAATAGCTTCCTCCCTGATGCAAGGATGGGCCTCACCCAGAGGTGGGTTGCCCCCGGTTCGCAAGAACCAGTAGTAAAACTGGCCGGAGGTTCCGCCCACTGACCCAGTGATCTGTGCACACGCAGAAGCGCTGCGATGCGAACCAGTAGTATAGGTAAGTAGAACCCATCCCTGGCCTCATCTCATGGTCTTCTGAAAGCAAGTAAAAATATAGCTGTTCTAGGGGCCCTTTGTAGTTCACTTTTTAAAAAACCAAGGTCTCTACCTGTTATTCTGACAAGCTGATGCTATACTTTATTGCAAAAGGAAGGAAGGAAGGAAGGAAGGAAGGAAGGAAGGAAGGAAGGAAGGAAGGAAGGAAGGAAGGAAGGAAGGAAGGAAGGAAGGAAGGAGTAAGAAGGTAATACAACATATCCTTGAATCTACTGCTTAGCTAAAGGCATACATTCTAGAAGTATTTGAATTACAGCTGGTGGCAGTAAAATTCCTGTTAAATGAACATTTACAAAAATATAAGAAAGAGATACACAATAACATCAGCTTGTGTGTGTGTGAGTGTAATTATGGAGGCATAATTAATACATTATTATTTCAACCCTATTTATCTACTCATTACAGACATTGAATTTAATATATTTCAGAATGGAAATATATGTGAGTTTGTTGGTATGTTGGTTTGTATGGCAATAATTATTATATTGACCGATTCTGATTTTGTTTTTCATTAAAGGAATAATTAGATAATATGAAGGTAGAACAGTTTGTAGAATCCAAAGAATATATGTTTTCAAGATTCAAATCAGGATTATTAATATCAGATAGCATAGACTTCTCTAATTTAGAGCCATCCATGTTAGGACTACAATTCCAGTGTTCCCAGTGTGAATTTTATACTGCCTGGGAATTCTAATCCCACGTTTATGCATGGCTTTAGATGTAGGGCAGAGAGCGAGTTTGATGTACTTATAAAGGCACCAGACTAGAAACCAGAAGATTTTGAGTTCTAGTCCTACCTTAGGCAAAAAGCAACTGGTGACTTTTTTGTCCATTCATTCATTCATTCATTTTATTTGGTTTATATGCTGCCCTATCTCCAATGGACTCAGAGCGGCTCACAATAATAAAATTCACAAGCCATAATACAGAGTTAAAATCTGATTAGACCCAGTAAAATTTAGAACCCTTAAAACCCCCTCAATCTAGGTTGGGGAAGAGTAAAATCCATTTACTCTCTTTCAACCCTAGTAACCAAGGCAATGACAAACCACTTCTGAAATCTTGGCAAGAAAACTACAGAAGCTAATTCAGGCAGTCACCAAAAGTTAACACTTACAACGCCTCCTCCCACACCAAATAATACTAATAGTAATAAAATATATAGGCCATATTGTTGTGGCCCATGAGGGATTATGTTTTTAATAGCTGAAGAAATGTTTTACTTCTTGTGTTGCATACAAGATGAACCCTATGAGTGAGCATGTTTTAAAAATACGGCATTGCTTTTTGATTTTGCACATTGCACAGATTTGTTTTGCTTTTGTGATAGCACACTAGGCCTCCGATGAACATTTCTGTAATACATTTAGTTGCACTGACATCTAATGAGTACAGTAAGGCTTTTCTGTCTGGCTTTGATAAAAAGAGATCCTATGAGGTGTTGATTTATTCTTTTCTTCTTCACTCTCTTTTTGTTGGTATAGATTTGCACTGAGTCATTGTTTTTTCTCCTTTTGCTCATTGTAAAGCAGTAGTGCAATGACTAATCTCTTCCATTGCTTTGGAAGGCAGAAGCAACTGCCCAGTGATGGTGGTGCTATTTAAAACACACACACACACACACACACACACACACACACACACAAGATGTGATTGTGTGCTCACATCCCCACCCTCATTTTTCTATGTCATGTGCTGCATTCTCAACACACACACACAAAAGCAGGACTTCGATCACATGGTTGCAGTGGCTACTTTGATCTTATTTTACCTTTGAGATAATAGATACAGTCTATAGTCCATGATCAACTTCTCATAATCAGGCACGACCTATAGCCAAGGAGCTTCCTGTGTACCCTCTTGCTTTGACTACAGTCCTCCTTGGGTCTTCATCTCTTGCTGTTCTCTTCTCAAGATCTGCAGGAAAAACTCTTTAAAAATTCTCCTGGTTTTGGAAGCTCATTTATCAGGCATACCGCAGAGGGTCTTCTCCTAAGTTTTTTTAATTAAAAAGTTTTTTTTATTTTCTAGACAAACAAACATGCAATACATAAACAATCATTCAGTGTATCATCTCAGTCCATCTTTTGTGTCTTCTTCTTACTCCTCCAATATTTATCATATCTTGATATTATCATTTCATTTATTGTAACATTTCTCCCACATTTCTTACTCTTCTATTAATACATTTATCTATCTTCTTTCTCCTCTTTCTTCTTCACTCATTTCATTACAACATTGCCCTATATATATATCTCTTCTAACTAATGGTAAAATTCCCCCATATCTTAAAGTATTCCAATTCCTCTTTCTTTAATTGTCAAAGTTAATCTATTCATTTCTGCACAATCCAATATTTTCTTAATTACTTCTCCCTTTGTAGGGATTTTCTCTGCTTTCCATCTTTGCACAAATATTATTCTCACTGAAGTTATAATATGTATAATCAAATATATATTTTCTTTACTAAATTTATCTCGTCTTCTCCTAAGTTTTGTAGAATGAAGAATAGAGTAGAGTAGGGTAGGGTAGGGTAGGGTAGGGTAGGGTAGGGTAGGAGAGGAGAGGAGAGGAGAGGAGAGGAGAGGAGAGGAGAGGAGAGGAGAGGAGAGGAGAGAAGAGAAACTTCATTGTCATTTTGAATGTACATTAATTGGCATACATGAAAAGGAAATTTTGTTGCATACAGCTCTTAAAGGCTCACCACCTCCAATATACATTGCATAACCATGACAGAATAAGTGAATAAATAAATACAAAATTATGTATATACCCACATATATTACATGACACAGAGAAACAACACAGTCTATCAGCCTAGGACAGTGATGGCTAACCTTTTTGCCATCGCGTGCCAAAAGCGGGAGGAGCGCGGAAGGGTCACATGCATGCGTGCCCACATGCATAATTCTATGCGCCCCACACACCTCCGTGCTCCCCCCACTTTTGGCACATGATGGCACAGTGGGCCCAATAGCCTGTTTTTTGCTCTCCCCAGGCTCCAGAGCCTTTCTAGGAGCCTGGAGAGGGCAAAAACGGCCTCTCCCCCCAGAGGCCAAAAACAGTGTGTTTCCTGACTTCTGGTGGGCCCAGAAGGCCTGAAAATCAGCTGGCTGGCACAGGCATGTATGTCGGAGCTGAGCTCATGTGCCCACCGATATGGGTCTGTGTGCCACCTGTGGCACCCGTGCTATAGGTTCACCATCATGGGCCTAGGAACTTGCTCAAGGACTTTTTTCCTACTTTCCCTCCTCCCTCTCAACTTTATAAGGCCATTGATCTAGAATGTACACTCTAAGGGCTTTGTTTTTAAAATTTTGGGCCCTTCTGGTTGTCCTCATGTTAAGGCACCCTCAGAGTCCAACTAAACAGAATGCAGGATAAAAATGAAATAAGCCAATAAGCTAACAACTCAATCATGCCTTAGCCTAACTACAGGTACTACATAAGCCGATTAATGACAGGGCTCACTATTCCAGAAAGCATAATCATATTAGCCACTTCCGCTTTCTTTCAATTGTGCATTTCTAACTCTGCAGCTTTCACGTTAAATCTCCAGCTATTGTTGCCAAGATTGCCTGTTAGATAATACTGCTCTCATTCTCTATTCTGCTGGCTTCTGGCTGATCATGTCAGTACTTGGAAATGAATTCAGGCCAGTTACACTGTGTGTGGTACAAAGCTGTCTACAATTGTAAGTGTAGGTGTTTCTAGTTCCGTTTTTATCTCATTTGAAATTGAAATATGTTTGCAATGTTTGAATGTGGGAAGATTAATTATCACCTATGTTTCTAGATGAAAAGCAGCAGAAAAACCCATCTCTGTTTTTAAGAGTCACATTGTCAACAGCAAACGATAAAGGCTTTTTAGCCAGAAAGTAATAAGAAATGAAAAGCGAATTTTATTGCAGGAGGAGGGAGGGAAAGAAGAAATGGAACAAAGACATCATTTTCCCTGAACAAGACTGAGTAAAAAAACTGTTCGTGAAATTGATGGGGCCCTTTGGAAAGACCTCTTTGTTATTATAAGCCATCTTTGGAAAGGTTTTTTTGATGGGTCAACTATTAATGTTGACAGCTAGGTAAACACAGTTGATATCCCAAATGCACTAGGAAAGTATGAAATTGACTCACAAATATGTCAAATATACAATACATTTCTCCTGAAAACCTTTGGAATCTTCCCATTCCTTTTCAATTCATACTTTTCTGTTCCAGAGAAAAAATATACCTTAATTTATATTTAATTCTATTTTATCTGTTTTATTTATACACCATCACCCATTTTCTAAGGAAAGAAATGAGCCCAGTGGCGCAGTGGACTACGTACTGTTAAAGTAGCACTTAGTTGCCAGCTGCCTGCAATTACTGCAAGTTCAAATCTCACCAGGCTCAAGGCTGACTCAGCCTTCCATCCTTCCGAGGTAGGTAAAATGGAGACCTGAATTGTGGGGGCAATAAGCTGACTTTGTATAAAAGAGAACACCGCTTAGGGAGAGCCAAAAGCCCTACTAAGCAGGTATATACAAAAGTATGAAGGCTATTGCTTAATGCATTGTAAGCCACCTTGAGTTTCCAGAGAAGGGCAGCATATAAATTGAACTAAGGAAGGAAGGAAGGAAGGAAGGAAGGAAGGAAGGAAGGAAAGAAGGAAGGAAGGAAGGAAGGAATCAAAGTCACCAAAATGTTATATTGCAACCAACACTCTATGTCTCCAATTAATAATGTATTCTACTAATTAGAATTATGTATAGCAAAAACAAAAAGGATAACTGTGGACAAGTCACAAGTATAGTATATCTGATTTCTGTAATCTAATATCCCATTATGCGAGCTAACTCACTTGAAAAGTCAATTATGCTGGAAATGATCAGCGTGAAAAGGAGAAGGTGTTACCTGAGTACCTGTTGGATGGACACTATCTTTCCAGCTCTGTGGACCAGCAGCGATGGCTGGTGACGGTGGGGGGGAGGATGGTTTTGCATGCACAATCTAATTCCATGCATGCTTCACATGCTTACTTGCTACTTGTGTGGATCGGTTCCCAATGGGCCATGGACCAGTAATGGTCTACAGATCAGGACAGGAATTCAAAATTTTTTAATACCGGTTTAATAGCGTGGCTTGGTGGGCATGGCAAGGGAAGGATACTGCAAAATTTCCATTCCTACCCTACTCCTTGGGGAAGGATATTGCAAAATCTCCATTCCCACCCCACTCTGGGGCCAGCCAGAGGTGGTATTTGCCAGTTCTCCAAACTACTAAAAATTTCCACTACCGGTTCTCCAGAACCTGTCAGAACTTGTTGAATAGCACCCCTGGATCAGGGCACCCCTGCTGTAATGGATGACACTTATAATCATGGTGGATCTGAAGGAGGTGATGCATGGAGAAGGCTGGTCCATAGAAAGGCGGAGAGCTGGACCCAACAGAATGATATTAGTGATGACTATCCCAGTATTGGAGTTTTTGGAAAAACAGCCACTCCCCATTATAGAAGCAGTACTAGAGAATTGATGGTGGAAGCCCCCACCCCCACATTGCCTAAGGAGAAATGAGTAGTGGTGAGGGAATGGCCAGGGACCACATGGGGAGGGAATTGCAGAACTGTGCAGGAGCAAATAGCAAAATAAAATTGTTGCACTTTACATGGCTCAGATGGCATAACCTAATCCAGCATGACACATCTTGCATGGCATATCTTGACCCAGCACAAAGGGAGAATGTCTTCTCAGGCTTTCCCATCCGTGGCATGCTGACTGGGGACGCATAAATGGAGTTTTGTGGACAAACATGGCGAAAATATACTGTATATACATATGAGTGAGTGATACCTATGACAGAGCAAGGAGTTTTTCTGACCTATCTGAGAAAGAATTCCTCAGTGCTTAAGAGCTGGCTGAATATGTGCACTATGATAGACAAGATGGGTTTTAATATTTTTAGGCCATTTGTAGATTACCATGTACTCAGTTTGATGCACAGATATATTCTGCAGCAAACGCTACCATGTATACATACTCTCTTTAAGGACAGAGTCATCCATCTACATTTAGCAATAAGATGCATAGAGAAGGATTCCTGATATTTAACTTAATGCTGGTTTGGTTCTGACCTGAAGCTTTGGACAGCTGTTCCCACAATCCCTTGCCCTTAGCTATGCTAGCTGGTCTAATTGAAGTTGAAAACCAACACATCTGTTCTGTTCAGAGTCAAAGGCAATTTGCTCTCGTCTCAACATTTAGGGCAAGAAGACAGCTGAGGCCTGGAAAGGGAGATAGGGCTGAGACCAAAGCCACTGCCGATAATGAGGTCATCGGCAGAGTCTGCAGGAGTCAGTTTCACTCCACCTTGTTCCAGCCCTGGTCAGAGACTGGTGACGTGACTATTGAAGAAACTCTTAATGTATGGTTTTGCAATGCCTTGTGTGATCCTAATTAAAGCATTACCAGATGATGGTTATATTTCCTTTGAATGGACTAACACAAGGATGGTAGCATTCTGTCTTCACAGCCTGGGAAAGTTGAAAGAATTTACCGCTAGGCCTGTCCACAGTTTTGAATAAACCAAATCTAAGGTATACTTGAAAGTTCCTGTTCAAGCATATTTCTTTATGCTTATGTTTTCTCTTGCAACGTCTGCCGTTATTGGATTTTAAAATAACTATTTGTATTTGAGAGATGGGGCTTTTTTCCTGCTATCCAAATATTTATGTGCATATGATGGTGGGGAGCGGCGCAACTTGACACATCTGTAGCTTAACAGGATTTTATAATTCTGTGCACACCCGCCATCTTTTTCATTTGTGCCAGAAAAAAAATGGCAATATATCTTAGAATCTTTCACACAATATATAGCTTTTGAGTTAGAAGGAATGCAGCATCTACTATCAACCAAGCAGCACATAGGTTATTCTTCTCACAGTTGCTGTTTTGAAAACATTTTTCTTTTCTTAGTTTTTTTCCCCCATTCTTAAAACGATTTAAAGTTGTCTTTCTTAGCCCTTATTCATTCTCTTCTTCTCCTGAAGGCTACAACCCAGGGTAACCCTACTCTCCCATTTCAGTTGTGAAGAATATACTTTTACCTGTAACATGTGACAAATGCTCTCCTTTGTTAGTTAAAAGGTCTGCTTGCCTTCAAAAAATGGTCCTAAATTCACTACAACATACTAAATTGTGGCAGTTCCCTTCTGTCATACCATTGCTAGTAATGCTGATCCCAAAGTCCTACATTTTGTCTACTCAACTTCTTTTTGGGATTTGCATATGGTATATAAAACAGAAAAGTGTCTGTCATTTGGATACAATCATTCTATTTCCCAGCCATTGTTTTTTCAGTCACACTGAGCCTTGCTAGGTTAATCCAGGTGAAGTCAGAGTCAAGCTGCCTCTCATTAAAGACATGGAATATCCTGATTTTTATATAATGTTGATTCTGAAACAAAACCTTTGAAACAAAGCAAGAAGAAAACATTCAGTGCTCTCTCTCTCTCTCTCTCCCTCCCTCCCCCTCTCCCCCCGTCTCTCCGTCCAACCGACCTCACAGGAATATTGTGAGAAAATAGGAAGAGAACTAGAATTAGATATGTTTGCTACTTGAGTGATTTAAAGATGGGGAATAAAACAATAAAATAAAATAACAAAATAAAATAAAATATGTTGTACAAAAACAGAAACCTGCGATAACAGTAAGTTGTAATGTTTCAGATCCTACTATCCTGTCAGTGTCTATTCTGTCAGATTCTCAGTCATCCAGGTCATGGTTATCCCAAAGGTGCTTTTTTTTAAAGAGGCTGGTTAACCAGAAAGTCCAGTTGCCTCTTGAAAAAGCATCTTTGGGACATCTTGTCAGTGCAGCAAGACTTCTATTTAAAGGAGGAGGAGGAACGGAATAGCTGGGCTAGTGAATAATAATGAAAGGTGTTTTTTTTTAATAAAAAAAATAATACTAGAATCGGAAAACTTATACACAGTTTCAAGAACATAGGGGGATAAGGAAAAGGCTACCACTACAGGGGCAGAAGCAGCCATCACATTCATTGCACATCACAGATGGACATCCTTTTATAAATAATTTAAGGTAGCAAACATACCTAATGTTGGTTCTCCTCCTATTTTCTCATAAAAATATTTCTGTGTGGTGGATTGGAGGGTGGGAAGGAGGGAGGAAAGGAGGGAGAGAAAGAGAGAGAGTACAATGTTTTCTTCTTGCTTTGTTTCAAAGGTTTTGTTTCAGAATCAACATTATATAAAAATCAGGACATTCCACGTGTACCATGTGAGGCAGCTTGACTCTGACTTCAGAGTTGGTCCTACTGGTGAGCTGTGTTATATGTTCAGGAATGGAGATCGAATAATTATATGCCATCAACCAGGCAATGTCGGCTGGCGACCCCCAGGGGGACGGCCTTCTCTGTGGCAGCTCCTGCCCTCTGGAACGATTTGCCCCCGGAGATACGCAGGATACCAGATCTCCGGGCCTTTCGCCGTGCCCTAAAAACTCTTTTATTTCATCAAGCTGGGCTGGTGTAAACCCCCCCCCCCACCTTAGATTTTTAATTGTCAATGGGTTTTAGTCGGAATGTTTTTAAATCTTGGGCCAAAGTTATTTAATTTTTTTTTAAAAAAATTAAATTTTGTATTGGAATGTTTTTTATTCTTGGCTGTGCGCCGCCCTGAGTCCAGCAAGAGAAGGGCGGTCTACAAATTTAATTAATTACTTAATTAAATAAATAAATAAATAAACAAATCCTTATTGTAGACTTGGGCTGTTCCCCAACATGTTGTAGCTGAAGTGTGTACTGCTATCCTGTTTCCCCGAAAATAAGACCCAACCGGAAAATAAATCCTAGCATGATTTTTCAGGATGCTCGTAATATAAGCCCTACCCCCAAAATAAACCCCAGTTAAGATTGTCAGCCAGACGGGTGCATTTAGTACTGTATTTTCCCCAAAATAAGACCTAACCAGAAAATAAGCCCTAATATGTCTTTTGGAGCCAAAATTAATATAAGACCCAGTTTTATTTTCAGGGAAACATGGTATGCCACTTAAGAACTAGTGTGAGGCCAAAAATGAACTCCAACCTTCCAACAGGAGCTTCATTTACCTTGGTTCAGAGTTACCACCAAACAAATATTTTTCATCTTCCCCTCTCCTTTGAAAGTAAACCTGAATTAACCTTTTGCCCAGTATAAGTCACAATTTATGGAAACACACAATCAAGGTTATAATTATATTTTTCAGGGGGGCGGGGCGTATCTTGTAAAAGATCTGTTGATCAGCTAGTTTTGCAAAGCTGTCGCCACTAGAAATCAAAGGTAAATTTTTATCCATATTTAACCATGCTGGAGAACTATCTCTCACAGCCTGATTTGACTCCAAAACCAGCTCTTTGTGACTTTAAGCGAACCACTTTCTATTTCTTAAAACATTCCTAGGGGGACATCTCCAGAACATTCAGAACTTCAAATGAAATGAATAATCCACTGCTGTGCAACCTATTGCCTCTAGCAAATCAAATCAAGCTTCCTTCAATGTCATTTCTACATTGCTGATTCTTGCGCAGATGAAGTCTGACCTATATTTTATTTAAAATATGTTCTCCTTTTAACTTCTTTGGGCCAATTTGAAATTCCATTTTTAACCTTGCTCTTTGTTTACTCTGGTTACCTTTTTTGAAGCTTCATCTCCTTTATCGTAAGGATAGGTTTGAGGAATTGAAGAAAAGAAAAGAAAAAGAAAATGTAATTGGCTGATACATGGAAATTGGAAACACACTATGGAATCACCATTCTTTCCTTTCCAAGAGCAAAATCCTTCTCACTCAGGCATGATATTTAAAATAATTTAAATAATAATCAGTTAGAACAATTAATCAATGGAACATCTTGCCTCCAGAAGTTGTGAATGCTCCAACACTGGAAGTTTTTAAGAAGACGTTGGTTAACCATTTGTCTGAAGTGGTGTAGGGTTTCCTGCCTAAGCAGAGGGTTTGACTAGAAGATCTCCAAGATCCCTTCCAACTCTGTTATTCTATTCTAATTAAGTAGTGATGAAAGAATGGCTCTTACACTCATTTGAAAAAAATTAAGAAATAGCACCTTACTTCCACCTATAAGCCAAACTGAGACACCATCCCAAAGATACAATTGGAAATTCTGTGGGCTCAAATGCTTTGTTCCTTTGCACTGCTATTTTATCCTACTGGTTTCTATTTCTCACCAACATTTAATAGCAATAACACTTAGACTTATATACCGCTTTACAGTGGTTTACAGCCCTCTCTAAGCAGTTTACAAAGTCAGTGTATTGCTCCCAACAATTTGGCTCCTCATTTTACCCACCTTGGAAGGATGGAAGGCTCAGTCAAGCTTGAGCCTGATAATATTTGAACTGCAAAATTTCAGGCAGCCAGCAGAAGTAGCCTGCAGTACTGAACTCTAATGGCATTGGACCGGGGTATTTACGAGACCGCCTTCTGCTACCAACAGCCTTTCACCGACCAGTACGCTCCCATAAAGAGGGGCTTCTCAGAGTGCCGTCGGCCAAACAGTGTTGGCTGGTGGCCCCCAGGGAGAGAGCCTTCTCTGTGGAGGCACCTACCATCTGGAACGAGCTCCCCCCAGAGATACGGAGGATCCCGGACCTGCGCACGTTTCGACGTGCTCTCAAAACATTTTTATTTCAGCAGGCTGGCCTGGCCTAACTCTCCCTTTTAAATTTTTTAAAGTGTTAATTTGTTTTGTAATTGGGTGTTTTAAATTGTTTCGGCCAAAATATCTAATAATTTTAATGGGTTTTTTTAATGTTTGTATTATCTGTTTTTTATCTTGGCTGTTCACCGCCCTGAGTCCCTCTGGGAGTAGGGCAGTATATAAATGTGATTAATAAATAAATAAATAACCAGTGTACCACTGCTGCTCATTTAATAATTTCTCTGTAGGGTTATAAACTATTGGGATTTTTTTTTACTGTTTTTGTAAAATGCTTGCTTTCACTACATGTCAAATTCAATAAATTGTCAAGTAGAGGGACAGGTAGGAAGTAGGAAGGAGAAGGGAGGAAAAGAGAGAGAGAGAGTAGAAAGGGAAAAGGAGAGGAAGAAAGTGAGGAGAAATAAGAATAGGAGAGAGGGTTAGAAAGAGTGGAAGAGGGGAGGAGTGGGGGAAAGGAAAGGGAAGGAGAGGAGGGGAAAGAGAGGAGGAAAGGGGAAAGTTGAAAAGAATAGATGAAGGAAGGGAAGGGTAAGAGGGGAGAAGGAGAGGAATGGTTGTTGTGGAAGAAGGGAGATATGGAACAGTAGAAGAGCAACTCCGAATGTATTTTAAAGTTGTAGGATGAAGAATGAACCAATATGGAAATCAAAAGATAATATGTGTGATAAGAATGGTTAAAGAGATTGTACATTTATATATGTTTTATGAGAAATAAAAATAAAAAACTTTTATAGAAAAAATTCAATAAATTGTCAATTAGTTAATTAATTAAATCTATATTTTTTTTTGCCTTCCATTTAATAGCCACCTTAATGCCAGGATATAAATCAAGGATTGGCAACCCTTGCCCGACTGCTTCCCATTGGCTTTTTTTTTATCAAGCTCACAGCTCATTCAGTTTCTTGGAAAATATTAATTTCAAGGTTTTTCTTTAATTACAAGCATACCACAATAAAATTGGGAATGGCCTCAGCAGGAGATGCATTTGTCACGGGGATCACCCATCCCTAAGTAAAGGATTTATTTATTTAAAAGATTTATAAGGATACCCATTTTGGTACTGGCTATGCTTGTCTGAAACATTTATCTCCCCTTCCTCAATTCCAAATAATGCCCAGTCAGATAACACCCAGCCTAGGGGTGGGAAGAGGGTTAAAATGAAGTTTCCAATACCATGTGTGTTACTATGGCAAATTCAAAGTTGGCAATCTGTGCATATGAAGGTGATCACACAACCCCAAAATCATTTTCCGTCCCGATCATTATTAAATTTGGAACAAGCTGCATATTGCCAAGCCCACTGGCCTTCAAAGAGTGGGCGGAATTTTCATTAAAAAATATTCCTTCTTGCACAGAAAGTGAGTCAGAAAATATTGCATATCTACCACATGCAGAATGATTTTTGTAATCTTACCTTTGGGAAAGATCTTAATTGGAAAAAGGGACATCCTTTCTTGCTGGCTGTAGCTGCTGATGTTTTACATGACAATAGATATTTCCCTACTGTTGGTGTTCAGAATATATACCAAATCTTGGTAGAAGCAGATATAGTTATGGCCTTCTTAATCATTCTCATTAAATCTAGCTAGGCTTTTTTGTCTAGTCAAGCAAGGGAAAGCTCATTACTGTAGCACCACATTCATAAAAGTTGTAGTAGTCCTTCTCCAATACCTAATCAGCAGAAAACTGCCATTGGTCTCATGATGTGCTCCTAGCTTCTTGTTCAAGGCTCTAGCCCAGAGGTCTTCAAATTTGGCAGCTTTAAGACTTGTGGACTTCAGCTCCCAGAATTCTCCAGCCAGCTGGCTGAAGTCTCCAGCCAGCTGAATTCTCCAGCCAGCTGAAGTCCACAAGTCTTAAAGCTGCCAAGTTTGAAGACCTCTGCTCTAGCCAGAGAGCACAGAAATCAGGAAATCCTGGGCAGTTCAAATGAATATAAGGATTTTCCTTATATTCATTTAAAACAAATATAATTGACCAGAGCCTTCTTGTACAAGGCTCCAGTCAAGCACAGAAAGCAGGAAACCCCAGGCAGTTCAAATGAATATAAGGATTTATTGCAAGTTTAAGCTGTCTATAAGAATCTGAACAACTAACAGTCAAAGCTAATTGACGGTAGATAAGTCAATGGAATTTAAAGTGGACTGGACTTAGATCAGTTGTGGGCATGAAGGAACTCAAGACTTGGGCTCTGCTTGGTGATCTCCTGCAGGTTATGTTAATAGGTGAAAAATTAGGAGGAATCTGATAGCATCTATGTCAACTAACACATTTTATTAAAACAAATAAATTTTTGGAAGCTGTGATTCACTTCATCAGACACTGCAGTCAACTCCAAAATAATAATATATATTTTTTTTTAAAAAAACCTTCCTAACTACTGGTAGGTAGAAGTTAGCATTGATTGTGGCAATGTACTTTCATCAGTGAAGCATTTTAATGTTAGGAAACTTAATAAAAATTTCCCCTATAGAATGTATTTCTAGGGTACATTGCATTTTGAAGGTCCAGTTATATAGCCTGAGAGTCAAATTAATTAATTGTTTTTCAATATTGATTTCAGATTTTTGTATAGATTTTCAGTACCTGAACATGTGTGCTTGAGTAAATCTTAGTAAAGAGTCACATTTAGGCTACGGTATTTGCTAATGGGACATATTCAATTTACATAGCATTTTTAAATAGTGTACTTAATTCATATTTAATCCCATTAAGATACTGCATGGTTGTAGAACTTGGCTACATGCACACAAATAAATAAAAGACATCTGACTCTTATTCGTGTATTAGTTTTATGATGAAAAGATCTACAGAGGAAGAAAGGGGGTGTATACTTAGTTCCACCCTCACATTCCCAAAATTTAAGTATTGTTTTATTCATGATTGATTGTCAAATTCTCCATAATCACTGAAATGAGAAAAACTTATGGGGAAAAAAAATCTAATCAAACCCCTAAATTGCATTAAGAGCCCATATCATTAAAGGAAATCCTCCCTAGTAGAAGTTGTCAGAATAAGCGATGACAGTAGTATCATGATTATGAGGTCAGTACTATTGATCATGTTAGTACATACATGATTAATTTATGAAGACAGCTCTTGAAGTCAGATCATCTGACTTTTTACTGAGCATCAAATTCCAGTGGAATTGGTGGGACTTCCCTCTCATTAATAAGCCTGTATGGCTTCAATGGTACCAAAGTTGTTGAACAGTTGTTTATTTACTTCCAAAGATCTTACACTGCAGATGTCAGGTTCAGTGGTAGGTTCTTCCCTGTTCGGCCCAGTTTTCCTGAGCTGGTAGCAGTGATGATATGACATCATCGAACTGTTTCTCCCCCCCCCAGCATTCCCCCCCCCGCATCCTTCCCCTCCCCCCCCCCCGGGTTGATGAGCAGAACTCATTGGTTAGCTATGTTGTTTTGGCTGAAGATTCCATTACTTCTAAGCTCCAAACTGTCAAACTGAATTCATGTTAGAGTAACCAAGGATTATAAACATTCCCACACCTCAATCAGATTCAGGCTTGACAGCAGACTCAGATTCTCCTTTTTTGTAGTTGTGTATTTATTTTAAATTAATTTGGACATATCTCCCTTTGATCTTCGATGCTTGAATTGAAGTGCCTCAGTATAGTCACTCAAGAAACCTTCTTTGCACTCCTGACACCACATAGCAATCTATAGTTGATGCTGAACAAATTTTCAGGAGCTGCTATGCTCCTGACCTGTCAGCATTTACCAGTCTGTGCCAAACACCAAGCTTGTAGAACAAAAAAACCCATTGTTGATGATACCCAGCTGACAACTGTAAACAGCTTCAAATACTTGGGACACATCTTCTTGAGTGATGGGTCTTTGGACAAAGTAATTGACTCCAGGATCAACAAGGCCAGACAGGCACAGGGGCGGCTGCATATTAGAGTGCTCAATCAACACAACATCTATATCAACACAACACAAATCTATAAGTCTATAGTACTGTGGTTATCACTTCTCTATATGAATCTAAGTCCTGGGCTCTGTACTGAAGACACTTTAAAAAAAACTATAGAAATTTCACATTTATTTGTTCAACTTGTATGCCGCCTTTCTCCGAAGACTCAAGGCAGCTTACAATGCATTTAAACATGCATGTTCTCACCTCCATCCTTGGCATTCATGGGCAAGACCGAGTTTCCAACCTGGAGGTCTTGGATTGGGTGAGGTCCACCACTGTTGAGTCCCTAATTATCAGAGCTCAGAAGAGATGGATGGGACATGATACCAGAATGGATGATTTCCATATGCCTTTCTAGATGTGCTGTAGTATACCAGAGTCTGGGAAGAGGCCTTGAGTTTGACTACACAAATGCTACAAAGACACTGTTGTGGCCCACCAGAGGCCAGCGGAGCTGGCAGCAGATTCAGACAGTGAGGAGGTTGGGGAGGAACATGGGTCAATCCTGGAGTCTGGGGAAGGCTCTGATGAGGGCTGTGCATTGGAGGCAGAGAGGGGCCAGAGTCATATGCCAGTTATCAGCTGCCTTTGGAGTCAGACATCAGTAAGGCAGACAAACAGCTGGAGCCTGTTCCCTGTGTGTGCATGCGCAGAGTTGCCAGATGAAGGGAACAGCTAATGAATAAGGGTCGACTTGGGAATAAGGCCACAGGTGGACGATGAATGGCCCCTCCCAGAGGGAGTAAAAGAAGAGCAAAAAGGGAGTTGAGGTTTCAGGAGACAGTTTATTACTGCATTCTTGCTAAGTATTGCGGTGTCTGAAACATATCAGCCTGGCCACTCTCCAAGCCTGATAAAGGTCAGTAATTGTGAACTACTATCCTGAAAGACTGTGGAAGAAGAAATACTTTGCTGGAAAGGAATTCACTGTAAATTAAATAAAAGGATTTTTTTGTCGAGACAAGGACTCAGCTTCATGCTGCTGGGGAAGCCTAGGTCAGAACAGACACAAAGAAAGAAATCCTACACCATTCTGATATCTAGCCAAGGGAACTGGAAGCTGCAGCTCCTGACAGAGTGTGAGAGCAAGGCCTCTGCTATGAAGCCTCCATTAACTTTGAAAAGAGGTGCTACCAAAAACATAGAAAACCACGAGTGGCATAATGAATAACACACACACAGGTATAGAACAATGGCATTCCAGTGTCCCACTTGGTGCTTCTAAACTGGGACTGCAGAGCCACATTCTTGTCCACTGATACACAACAACGAAGTGTCCTCTTTGAATCTAAAGGATCATGTATGTATGCATGCATGTATCTATGCGTTCCGTATTTGCCGAAGCATAATTTTATAATTTTAATCATATTTTGTTTGTTTCTCCCAATAAGTATGCTTTTGTATATTTTCTCACATTATAGATGTTTTGTATCCTTTCTAAAAAATTGGAAGACATCATGACAAAATTTGGTGAAGTGTGATATAATAAATATGCTTTTCTGTTCACTATCAGTTTGGGAGGTGTGAATTAGATAAATTTTCATTAGAATGAAGCACTGAATAATTTTCTAACCAACCTCTGCATGCTACTAACTGGAAATTACACCTTATTTTTAGCAGCTGAGAAGCAGTGAAAGGAGTTGATATTAACCTGTTTTTTTCCCCCCTCCTACCCTAACACTGACTTCCTCCACAAATTTCCGAAGGAAGTGGGACTTCAGTTTTGCCCCAGAGAAGACTGCGAAGGGAAATGAGTAATAGGATGGAGGAAGGAGAGAAGTGGGAGTTACTGTTATGTATCACTAAAAATACAGTTTTCTTAAATGGATTCTTTCAGATTTCAAAGAACAGAGCAGAATAACATTTATCATGAGCTTTGTCGTAATGGCAGCTTTTGCATATCAGTCTCATTGTTTAAATGGGGTCTTGTCTCTACCCTTCAGTACAGGGGTGGGATTCAGCCGGTTTTGACTGGTTCGGGCATACCGGTAGCTCTGACGATCAGCTGAGAGCGAACTGGTTCACTCCGACGATCAGATGGGCCCGCCCGCCTGCCCCTGCATTATAACCTACCTATATTTCTTTTATTTTAAGCCCAGCTGATAGGCACGGCAGAGCGGATTGCTGTGCCTCAGCTGTTTTACTCACTCTGGATTCAACAGAAGGTAACTTTCTATCATAATGTGCATGCGCGGAAGCGCGACTTTGGCGAAGCACGCGTGCAGTGAACCAGTTCTTATAACCGGTGAATCCCACCACTGCCTCAGTGTGACTGTGGTGCTTCTCGACAAAATATCCATCATTTTGTGTCGGAATGTCCATCAAGAGCTTACACCGGCTCAATGTCTGATTTTTTTCAACATAGACCACCTTGTCCTTGAATGGCTGGGTGAATTGGACATTAATATTGGAACCACTGTAAGTCCATGTATTTGCCATATACTAAACAAACAAACAACAAACAAACGAACAAACAAATAAATACCTTATTTTTCGGAGTACAAGACGTACCTTTCTCCCTCCCCCCCAAAGAGGCTGAAAATTTGGGTGCTCCAAATGTAGCTTTTTCAAAGCTTTTTTTCAGCCCTAATGGGGCACTAATGAGGCACTAGTGAGTGAAACTATCTCCATGCTTTGCTCCGACTCTCAGCTGTTCTTTAGAGGCTTTTTTTCAGCCCTAACTAGGCGCTAGCCGAGTGAAGCGATCTCCCCACCCCGTGCTTTGCCTGCTTTTCTCATTGCTGCTTCCTATCAGCTGTGCCTTAGAAGCTGTTTTTTATCCCCAAGCTGACCAGACTAAGGACCCTAGCCAGATGACTACCTGGTAGGCAGATTTTTTTTTCCTATTTTCCTCCCCAAAAACTAAGTTGCATCTTATACTCTGGTGTGTCCTCTACTTCAAAAAATATGGTAAATAAATAAATGCATATCAGAAGCTGAGGAAAACATTTCAGCCATTGGCTTGATGCCCTCAACCGCATATCGCTTACAGTATATGGGTAACTAGTGTCACCTCTTGTCCCAAAAGTGATTTTTTCAAAAGGCAACTGGATTTTCTATCTTCATTGATTTTTCTTCCAGAACCAATGAAGCTTCTTGAATGAGAAGCAAAACATCTTCAAGGAAAAACCAAGAAAGCCCAGTTGCCTTTTGAAAAGCACTTTTGGCACAACCATGACCTGTCCTGGATGACTGAGAATCTCCATAGACATTTACTGTCACCTCTGCTTTTCTCTGCTTAAACTTAGGTTATGTTACCAACAAACAAGTCCCAAAACACCAGAAACACTGAGCCTAATTGCTGAGAGGCAGCCTTCCCTAAATCTTCCTTTTAAGGAAAAAACATTGGATCTCTCCCTCACGGCCTCCTTTTCATCAATGGTGCTATAAAGGGAGAGATTTGCATATTAGTATTAATTCCTAGCTGCAACACTACCGAACAAAACATAATTTTTATATTCATTTCACTTCATTTGTAACTCAGCTCTCCCCACCAGCAGGGTTAAGTAGCGTATGATTGGTTTCTTTTCAACTCGGCTTGGAATAGTTTGCTTGGTGTTTGCATATAATTAGAAAGGTGTTGCTTACGCATAGACAAACTGCATAGTAAGCTGTTGGGGCTTGGAGATTCAAACTGTGAAGTATATGGCTAATGCAACAACCAATGGGGAAAATCAAACTCTTTCAAAATCTCAACAGGGTTGGGGGAAAGTGACCCAACATCCGTAGCTCTCAAGAGGCTCCTTATGCAATTACTAAATAGAATCAGAAGAGGGGAAAAAGTCCCTCGCATTGCATGGCCATCGCCCATTTACAATGGACAAGTTAGAAAGTTGTAGGCTGAAATGGAATTTTTGCTAGGTATGCTTGATGGTAGGTAGAGACGGTAGTAGGCAGGGCTATTAAAAGTTGATTAATGACAAAAATAATGCCACACAAAAGTAATGTCCCTTTTTATGGGCAGAAACAGAAACTAGACTGGAAGCTTTGGAGAGCTGTTGCCAATTCAGAATTGTGTTATTGATCAGAGAAGGCATCCCCTAATCCAGTGGTGGTTAACTTTTTTGGTGCCAAGGGTCCAAAGTGGAAGCGCATGCATGCAAATACACGTGTGTGTGCCCGAACCCCCCAAAATGCAATGCAAGTGGTCCCCCTGAGCATGTGCCCCCCCCGCACCCTGTTTTGGCTTCCAGGTTGGTGCAGGAGACTTTCCAGGCCCAAAATGGGGCATGGGGGGGCCTTGTGCAGTGCCCCCACACCCCATTTTGGGTTCCAGGTTGGTGCGAGCGGCAGAAATGGAGTAGAAATGTAGGGCGCACTGGGAAGGCCCCGTCCCCGCGCATGCACGGCAGAGACCCGAAGACCAGCTGGCCGGCGGGAGGCACACATGCATGCACGGTGAGCTGGGGTGAAAGTTGGCATGCCTGCAGAGAGGGCTCTGCGTGCCACTTGTGGCACAAATGCCATAGGTTTGCCATCACAGCCCTAGTTTACATGCAGCGCATAAGCCCTCCTTTAGTAGATCTTCAGCTGTATGTTGCAGTGGAAACCATTAAAATGAAAGCATCCTTTCCCACCATTTTTTGAGGGGGCTGAAAAGGGGGAGAAAAAAAGTGTGCTTAAACTTTTGGAAAAGATTATTTCAAAGAAAACCCAAAACCCTAAACATCCTGAAAATGCAAGTCACACTTGGTAGAGCAGTGGACTAAAGCACTGTTAAACAGCCCTTGGCTGCCAGCTGCCTGCAGTTAGTGAAAGTTCAAATCTCACCAGGCTCAAGGTTGACTCAGCCTTCCATCGTTCCGAGGTAAGTAAAATGAGGACCCAGATTGTGGGGGCAATCAGCTGACTTTGTATAAATAAGAACACCGCTTGGGGGTGGGGGGAAGCCCTACTAAGTTGGTATATACAAAAGTATGAAGGCTATTTCTTAACGCATTGTAAGCTGCCCTGAGTCTCCGGAGAAGGGCGGCATATAAAATCGAACCAATAAACAATAATAAACAATAAACACACTGTCGAATAGTGTTATAATCTTGCAACTCTTGAAAAAAATAATAATAGAAAAAACTATGATCCCTCTAGTATTGAAATATTTTTGGCTTTGACAGTCAAACAATTGACCAATCACCTTTTAAGCAAATATTCTTGGGGCGAGAATGAAGAAGAGGCAGAGGGGAAGGCACAGTAAAGCAGAGAACATAACACACCAATCCATTCCGCTTGATCTTCTATTTCCTTTTAATGTCTATATATATGCTGCGCTTTCCCTGAATGTTGTAACCTCTTTCTCTTTGTTCAGGATGCTTTGCAGAGAGGCTATCTTTTAAGCCTAGAGGCAAGAAACAAACCTATCTGGTTAGTGATACAATGGGAGGATTAAGACACGATCCTGCAGTCAACCTGAAATTTTCTTCAACTTTCCTGCCAGATCAGAAAGGAGGACATCAAAATACAGGTAGTCCTTGACTTACAGCAATTTATTTAGTGACCGTTTGAAGGCACTGAAACGGCACTGAAAAAAGTGACTTATTTTTTTTTTTAAATTTGATTTATATGCCGCCTTTCTCCGGAGACTCAGGGCGGCTTACAATGCGTTTAAGCAATAGCTTTCATACTTCTGTATATTTATACAAAGTCAGCTTATTGCCTCCAACAAACTGGGTCCTCAATTTACCCACCTTATAAAGGATGGAAGGCTGAGTCGACCTTGAGCCTGGCTGGGATTGAACTCGCAAGTAATTGCAGCAGCTGGATCTTAAATGCTGCCTTTGTAGGAGGCATTACCCCCCTACGCTACTCAGGCTCCTTATGACTTATGACAGTTTTTCACACTTAAAGACTGTTGCAGCGTACCCACGGTCATGTGATCAGAATTTGGATGCTAGGCAACTGACATTATTTATGACAGTTGCAGTGTCCCAAGGTCATGTGATCACCTTTTGCAACCAGCTGAAACCAAAGTCCATGCAGAAGCCAGATTCACTTGATCTATGGGGAACTTAATAATCATGTTAGGAAAGGTTGCAAAATGGGGTAGTGGTGTGTGGCCCACAGGTTGGGGACCTCTGAGACAAGGAACTGCAGTGATATTGTTCAGGAATACGTAATAATGAATTTGGCAAAACTGAAAGAGTAGAACCTCCCTGTGAGAGCATGTCATCCCATTCTCTGTCACTTACTTTCTCTCTCTCTCTGGCTAAACTATGCTGGTGAAAATGCAGTTATCCTGCAGAAAAATGGCAGAAGATCTCCCACTAGGGAGATTACTACCTACCTGTTCATCAGTGCCAAACATTTGATGATAAAAATTGATTTTGGTTTAGCAAAACCCATAGATCTTCCTTATTTCCTCAAGAATTTAGATTTCTGGAGAGGGAATAGGGGAAATAGGGGACTACGGTACAGAGCACTCGTCACTTCATTATGATTAAATGCAACAATATACTGTAGGTAGTCCTCATTTAGCAGCTGCTTTCACAGTGACCATTTCACAATTATAACAATGGTGAAAAAGTAACTTTGTGACCAATGCTTACACGGACAGCCTTTGCAGGCCTGTAAAGCAAAGGAAAGTTGAAGTAAGATGGTATGTACAGTTGTGGTTTCACTTAAAGACCACTTCGCTTAGCGACCCAGTTACAGGTCCCAATTGTGATCACTAAACAAGAACTATCTGTAGGTTGCAAATTGTGTTTGAGCTTACAAGAGCTCATATTGTGTATGAAGAAGACTGCCAGATAATCTTAATTTACATTTAAAATATTAAAAACAACAAGGAGGAGGAAGAAATGGAAGTGGCAGAGAAGGACAGGATCTGTCTCTACTCCCCTACTAATGGAATACTACTATTCGTAGTAACATGCACATGGGCTGAAGTGAACTTTGGCAGTGGATATCTATAGAGATTCTCAGTCATCCAGATTATGGTTGTCCCAAATGTGCTTTTTTAAAAGGCAACTGGACTTTGTTTCTCCTTGAAGACTTTTCGCTTCTCATCCAAGAAGCGTCTTCAGTTCTGTGAAAAAATTGAAGAAGTTTCTTGGATGAACTGAAGACGCTTCTTGGATGAGAAGCAAAACGTCTTCAAGGAAAAAGAAAAGTCCAGTTGCCTTTTGAAAAAACATCTTTGACAGTGGACAGCCTTCCCTGCACATATAAAATCTCTGTGCTTTAGGAATCTGGAAAAGGTTTGAATTTTCAACTCCCTCTGAGCTGGTTTTAGTTCAATTTTCAGATAGAATGCAATGTACTTACAATACAATCTGAAGCCTACAAAATCAGCACTTCTAGATCCTGAGTTTTTCTGAGTTTTTCTACGAACCTAGAAACCCACTCTGAATCAAAGTTGTCTTTGACAGAGATAGGATAATAACCCAGTCTGAGAAATTAAGAAAAAAGAAACAATTCCAAGGACTAAAACCAGGTCTAAAATTTCACCATGCAGCTGCATGGATTCTGTGAACCAAAACTTCCATGTTAAATCTGTAAAATTTGAGGCTACCTAGCTGGAAGGCATTGCATTTAACAGAAGGCTCCTTGGAGAACAAACTATCGTCATGATTTAGCACTTCAGTGATCACTCCTAATACATCTGGTTGAGCATAGAACTGAACTCAAGGTATGAGAAATTAAAAGTCAGATTAACAGAATAACAGAGTTAGAAGGGACCTTGGAGGTCTTTTAATCCAACCCCCTGCTCAAGCAGGAAACCCCATATCATTTCAGAGAGATGGTTGTCCAGTCTCTTCTTAAAACCTACAACTTGGATAGGCAAGTTGTTCCACTGATTAATTGTTGTAACTGTTAGTAAAATTTCTCCTTAGTTCTTAGTTTGATTCTCTCCTTGGTAAGTTTCCACCTATTGCTTCTTGTCCTGCCTTCAGGTGCTTTGAATAATAGGTTGATTCCTTCTTTGTGGCAGCTCCTTAGATATTGGAAGACTGCTATAATATTACCCCTAGTGTGTCTTTTCACTAAAGTAGACATACCCAATTCCTGCAACTGTTCTTTATATTTTTAGCCTCCAGTCCCCTAATCGTCTTTGTTGCTGCGCTCTGCACTCTTTCTAGAGTCTCAACATGGGGCATGCTATTGTGCTATCTCCCATTTTGTCCAAACCAGAGAAAGTTTAAACATTCACAGTAGTTATATAGATGGGTAGGTGTACGCCCACACAGTACAGAAACACAAGCATAGATATATCCATCCATCCATTTATCCATTCATACTTAAAACACAAAGATTTAGATAAGTACACCAGCTAGATCTAGACTAATTTAGCTGACATTCAGTTCCACCGAAGTCGATGGGACTTAATCATTCTGGTAAGATTTTCGTCTGTGTATCCCCATTTTCAACAGTACATTAAGCGTAGAGCGCATAGATTGGATGAGAGCAAAGAAGGGCTAAAGCAATCAGTTACTCAAAATCTCCTTACAGGCTTAGTGAGATTTGCAAACAAATTTATTTTGGAGAATAGCCAAATGCGGTGCTTGAATGAGCCAGGAAAAAAAAAGAAAGTTTGGCTGCATTTTATTTATTGATTTAATATAAAAATGAAACAGCAAGTTCTTAACAGACATACATTATGTATTTAACATGGCAGCATACATAAGTTTAAAATCCCAAGGTAAAAATATAATAACATAATCAATTTTAAAAATCACAATCTGACAATGTTACAACACTATCAACTCACTCAACAAGAATAGGCATTGTACAGTAAGCATATGCTAGTCTGCTTTCTTGACAAATTAAAAAAAAACTTGCTAAAATTCATCAGTGAGCAAAAGGCAATCAAATAGGAAGTGCCTTGCATATCCTAGGTTCAAGCTGTTTAAGGTTTTAAATACTCAAAAAAAGAATGCATACTTTATGGTTTGGATGATTGGATAGGTTAGATCAGCTAACTTTTTTGTCATTCTGTGCCGAAAGTGCATGTGTGTGACAGTGTTCCCATCCATAATTCAATTTGCGCATCCTCCCTGTGTGCCCCCCCCCACACAAATGCAATCCCCCGGTGGGACCAGAAACGGGCTGTTTCCGGCCTCTGGAGGATGGGGAAGGCCGTTTTTGCCCTCCCCAGACTCCTAGAAAGGCTCTGGAGTCTGGAGACAGCAAAAAACGGGCCTTCCCCAATCCCCCGGAGGCCTTCCAGAGGCCAAAAAGAGCCTGTTACCTGACTTCCAGTGGGCCCAGAAGGCCCCAAAATCAGCTGGCTGGTGCGTACATGCATGCCGGAGCTGAGCTCATGTGCCCATCGATATGGCTCTGTGTGCCAGCTGTGGCACACGAGCCATAGGTTGCCATTATGGGGACAGATTATAGAAAGTCGAGTTTTGTTGTAACCATAGAGCAAGAGGTAAATTTATAACTATGACTAAAGATGATTGGAAAACATTTCTTTGTATCTTTTATTTTCTTTTTCTTTTCTTGCACTTTCTGTTTGATTTCCTTCTTTTTCTTTTCTTTTTCTTACTTTATATTAATTTGTATAGGTACGACCACAATTGAGCCCCCAATTTTTGTTGTTCAGTGACACGTTTGTTAAAGTGTGTTTTGCTCCATTTTACCACCTTTCTTGCTCCAGTTGTTAAGTAAGTCACTGCAGTTGATAAGTTAGTAACCTAGTTATTAAGTGAATCTGACTTCTTTGTTGACTTTGCTTGTCAGAAAGCTGCAAAAGGGGATCACATGACCTTGGGACACTGTGACAGTCATAAATATGAACCAGTTGCCAATCATCTGACTTTTGATCATGTGATCATGGGGATTTGGGAAAGATCATAACTGGTCATAATCATAAGATCATAATAAATTGTCATAAGTCACATTTTTTCATTGTAACCTAGAACTGTCACTAAATGAACTGTTGTAAATTGAGGACTACCTGTATTGATTACCTTCCTTCTTAGAAAATTATTTTATACATGTACATGTATACGACATGGTATATATGTACATGTACATTTACATATACAGACCAACATTATGGAATTGATTCAATATGATCTTATATAATATAGATGAATGAATGTATGTACAGATAGTCCTTGACTTATGACCACAACTGAACCCAAAATTGTTAAGTGAGAAATTTGCTAAGTGACTTTTGCCTCATTTTACTCATTTATTTCCTGCCCCAGTTGTTAAGTGAACCCCTGCAGTTGTTAAATTAACAACACGGTTGTTAAGTGAATTTTGTTTCTCATTGACTTTGCTTGTCAGAAGTTTGCAAAAGATGATCATATGACTCTGGGACACTGCGACAGGCATAAATATGAAGGTTGTAAGTGTGAAAAGCGGTCATAAGTCACTTTTCTCAGTGCGGTTGTAACTTCGAACGGTCACTAAACAAATTGTTGTAAGTCGAGGACTACCTGTACTTTTCGTGGATTGTAACTGAAGTGAAGTGGATCATTTCAGACATGGACACAACATATATGTCTACCTAACTTGGATGAGGCTTCCTGATTTCATCCCACTTAGGCATTCTGCATATCCTTCTATAACTAGGATTATCCTTTAGCTAATTCTTGATGAGACACATCATAGACTTTTAAACAAATTCAGGTTCTGTGTCCGAATTTGTCTTCTTCTTGATTAGAAGGCCGTCTCAGGGGTGGGTTCTACTTACCTTCACTTCTGCTCGCAACGGGAGCGTGTGCTTGCGCGCTTCTGCACATGTGCAGATTGTCCATTATGTCGTCCAGGCGGGTGGGCGGACCCTCCCATCACTTTTACTACTGGTTCACAAGAACCAGACAGAACTGGGATCAACCCATCACCTGGCCATCTGCATGCATTGGATGCTTGCTTACTAGTCTTGCTACCACCATTAGAAACCAGTTCATAAGGTAGGCAGTTTCCATGGAATAGAGCTGCATGGCACCAGCACAATGATGACTACAGTCTCCAAATCTTTTAATGATCTCTTCTAGGTGCCCCAAATTTCATATGGCAGAAAAAGAGACTATATTGATAAGATGGATATTGATACATATATGATATATTGATAAGATGGATATTGATACATATATGATATATATATATATATATATATATATATATATATATATATATATATATATATATATATATATATATATATATTGCAGAGAACAAGAAGTCACATCAGAGAGAAAGTTAAGGAAAGTTGATCAAGGTGAGAAGCAACCTAGAACTAAGGAGAAATATCCTGAGAGTTAGAACAATTAATCAGTGCAACAACTTGCCTCCAGAAGTTGTGAATGCTCCAACATTGGAGGTTTTTAGGAAGAGATTGGACAACATTTGTCTGAAATGGTACAGGGCCGTGATGGCGAACCTATGGCATGCGTGCCACAGGTGGCATGCAGAGCCATATTGGTGGGCATGCGAGCTGAGCTGCAGCATGTGTGTGTGTGTGCGTCGGCCAGCTGATTTTCAGCCCTTTTAGGCCTACCGGAAGTCAGGAAATACACTGTTTCTGGCCTCCAGATGGCCTTGGGGGGGGGAGACCCATTTTTTGCTCTCCCTGGGCTCCAGAGCCTTTCTAGGAACTTGGGGAGGGTGAAAACGGCCTCCCCCCACCCCTGGAGGCTGGAAGCAGCCGGTTTTCCAACTTCTGGTGGGACTGGAATTCAGGAAACGGGCCATTTCCGGCCTCTGGAAGGCTTCCAGGGTGTGCAGAAGGCCGTTTTGCCCTCCCCAGGCTCCTAGAAAGGCTCTGGAGCCTGGGGAGAATGAAAAAAGGGCCCACCGGGCCCACCGGGCCATCATGTGCCAAAAGCAGGGGGAGTGGGGGGGGTTGCACACACATGTGCAGAGGGCGAGGCACATAGAATTATGAGTGTGGGCACGCACGCGCATGACCCCCCCACCCTCCCTCCACTTTTGGCACTCGATGGCAAAAAGGTTAGCCATTGCTGGTATAGGGTTTCCTGCCTAAGCAGGGCATTGGAGTAGAAGACCTTTGAAGTCCCTTCCAATTTTGTTATTCTGTTAAGGTGAGATCTTGGCCTAAATACATTATTTTTAATATTTACAAAAAGGAGTTGTGGTGGAAGAAGTGCCTTGAAATATGCAACTTCTAAATGTCAACCTAGGTGCTCACCAGATGGGCATATTGTGACTCCCAAAATTCTTAGCAGTGGCTATACGCAGTCAAATATATGCAGGGTCTAAGCATCAAATACATGCAGAGAAACAGAGAATGTATACAACCAGTGGATAACCAGGTTGAGAAAGGATGTTTGTTACATTCATCTCATACCAAAAACGGTACAATCCAGAGTAAGCTTTATCTCGCAGCATTGCAAATCTGAGCACCTGTGAGCCCGCTTTATAGGTATGCCATCTCTAACGCATTTAGTTTCCAAGCTAATTTCCCCCCCCCCGCCCCCACTTAACTTGGTATTTTGGGAATTTTCAATGTCTCTTTTCTCAGATAATTATCTGAATTAGTAGAACAGTCGTGAGTGGGAGACAGTGTCAGTTCTTTCCTTTTCTGCCATTCAAAATATCAAGTTACTTTCCTTTAGCAAAAAAAAAAAAAAAAAAAAAAAGGTATTGAAAAGTGCTAAGAGGGGGAAACCTGCCTGCTTCAAAAATGATTAGGAAAACATACCTTGGAACACAGGGAAGCAAGAGCGCAGCACCTCATTAAAGCAGCTGCATCTTTTTTTTTCCAGGCTTGCATTAATAGGTCAGTTCATTAAAATTGCAATGTCTTTTTCAAGTTTGCCCAAGTTTGCCCTGAAAGAAAAAAAAAGATGCATCTCATTTAAACATAAAATACAAAGTTGGGAGGGACTTTGGAGGTCTTCTAATCCAACCCCCTGCTCAAGCAGGAACCCCTATGCTATTTCAAACAAATGGCTGTCCCATTTCTTCTTAAAAACTTCCTATGATGGAGCACCTGCAACTTCTGGAGGCAAGCCATTGCCTTGGTTAATTGTCACTGTCAGTATATGTCTCCTTAGTTCTAGGTTAGATCTATTCTTGATAAGTTTCCATCCGTTACTTCTTTTCCTGCCCTCAGGACCTTTGGGGAATAGGTTGACTCCCCCTCTTCTTTATGACAGTGCCTCAAATATTGGAAGACTACTATCAATGTCATTCGTCCTTCTCTTTGTTAGACTAGACCAGGGGTCAGCAACCTGTGGCTCTGGAGCCACATGTGGCTCTTTCACCCCTCTGCTGTGGCTCTGTCACTCAAAATATGCATGACAACTGCCAATGTGTGACACCCATTGGCATACGATTTATTGAGCTTTTCAACCCCCGGTAGGCCAACCATGGATAAATCCAAGAAAAGAAACATTTCAGAAGGAAACAGAATGTTTAATTGAACTACATTTGCTAGTTTTGTGGCCGCTCAAAAAATAGTCAGGCACGGGAAGGGTTTTGTGGCTCCCGGTGTTTTCTTTTCTGTGGGAAAAAGGTCCAAATGGCTCTTTGAGCATTTAAGGTTGCAGACCCCTGGACTAGACATATCCAATTCCTGCAACCGTTCTTCATATGTTTTCACTTCTAGCTCCCTAATCATCTTTATTGCTCTTCTCTGTATTCTTTTTAGGGTTTCAACATCTTTTTTGTAATGTGGTGACCAAACTGGACACATTAATTCCAAGCGTGGTCTTACCAAAGCAGTATCAAGCAGTGCTAACGTAATCCCAAAAAATATTTTCCAAATCATGATTTAAAAACATACAGTCTCCTTAGCGCCCCTTCCATATCACATGTCTCTGGTCCAACTCATAGCTTTGCCATGCAATTTTTCAAATGGAGGGATTTACAACTAGTCAGAACAAATGCTGCCCCTTATTTTTCTCAGGGACAATATCCCAGGATCTTACAATTTAGATTGGGAGAGCATTTCTTTTAAATCTCTCCTCTCTCAAAACGTTTTGCTGAATTTGAAACCATTTCCCCTCCCCACAGTTATTTTTCCCTGCTCCTTCTAAGACATCCATCCTCAGAGTTTAGTATTCAGAAGATGAACTTTACTGTTCAAACATTAAACATATTGTTTAAATATTAAATAGTAATGTTCTTCTTTTGCTGGTTAAGCCTGCTATATAGCAAGGCTTAAATTGGTTTACAAATCTTTGACACAGTGCTTCCAAGTTAGTGGTGTCACAAATGATGCAGAAGGATTTTATAAGCAAACAGTGTGAACACCAAGCTGTACCATAACTTAGGAGTTCAACATTTTTTCATGTGGAGGATTTCAGAAGTATGCAGTCATATCAGAAAATATTGCTTCAGGGACATGTATGAGTGAGTGTGTGTTTGTGTGTATGTGTGTGTGAGTGTATGTGTGTGTGTGTACTGCTTTAAAACTTCCAGCAACATTATTCTATAACAGTTGAAAAGGAGGAAGGAAAAAAAATCACACAACATGCATCTCTTTAATCATAATCAGTCACCTGGTGATTATTTTATAGAGATGAAAATTCTGAAGTGTTGGAATAGGAATATGAGTGTGCTATTAAAATTTTCATGCAGGCTGTGAGGATACCCACTGAGAGTTTTCTCATCTTGCAGCTTCTTAAAAATTATTCTTCAACATTTAAATATAGGAAAGCATAGGCTTTTTCAAAAGCTTTTTTTTTTTAAAGTTTTGAAGTGTAAGATATTAACTGTCTTAGATATTAAGTCCAGGTTTGACAGAAGTTTGAAACCTAGATCAGAATAGTTTGGAGGCTTTTTTCATTGATAGAATTTTTTAATTTGATTAGAGAATGTATTGAATGTATACACACACACACACATACACACACACACACACGTGTGTGTGTGTATATGTATGTATGTATATGTATATTAGGGGTGGGTTCTACTTACCTTTACTACCAGTTCGCAACGGGATCGCGCATGCACAGATCACCTATGATGACACCCGGGTAGGTGGATGGAATCTCCTGCCAGTTTTACTCTCGGTTCTTGCGAACCGGTCTGAACTGGGGGCAACCCACTACTGATGTATATCAGAGCTGGGTTGCTCCCAGTTTGCACTGGATCACAAGAACCGGTAGTAAAAAAATTTAATAGTTTGGAGAACTGGTAATAAGATTGGCTGGCCACGCCCCCGAACCGTTTCCCGGCCCGATTGCCGTTTGCTTACCCCGCCCACTCCCAATCTATTACTGCCTCCTGAGTCCCAGCTGATGGCTAGAGGGAAAAAAACTGTTTAAACTCTTGCCTTGGGCTTCAAAGGGCCGCCCTACAGCTGATCAATGTTAAAAGAAAACAAATGAGTAGACCGATGCCTGCAAAAATAGGAAAAAACAGCCTCTTTCAGCTTCAGGTTAATTACCACAAGTTGATTAGATCGGTGTCCTGACTCTCAGCTGATTTGCTCTCAGCTGTTTTGCTCAGGGTTCTGTAGCTGCAAAGAGAGCTGGAGAAGGTTTTTTTCCCCCTAGCTATGCTTAAAAGCGAAACTGAAAGTAAAGCAGGGTCTTTGCTGCAATGTGACAAAATGAGGCACAGAGAGATTTCTTTTTCTTTTTCCTCACCAAAAGAAGGGAAGTGCAAAACTGCAAACAATGGGAAATTTAGGGCAAAAGAGGAGAGTTCAAGATTTTAAAACACAAAAGAAAAAAAGCTCTATTTAACTAGGAAATTGTGATAATTGAGATACTATTAATTGTATATTGTGTTGAAAGCAGAAATGGTTAAGTTGTGGTTTGGAGGAATATATGGAGAAATTATTTGGTTTATTATTATTGGTAAATATAATTAATTGATTTGTAAGAAATTGGATTGCATGGAAATAATTGGAATATTCATGTTCATATTGATTAATATACAAAAGAGATAGTTATATAACTGATTTATATTAAAATGTTGAATTTGTATTAAACAACTGTAATATTACATAATTAACCAATGTGAGGATGGATATAAAAATAGATGACAATGGGAAGGGATATATTATAGAATAGAAGGGAAAAATTGAATTTGATTATTATTAGAGATGAGGATGAAGGGTAATATTGATTTTTTTAAAAAAATAGATGAGGAATAAATATGGCACTTTTGACCAGTCCTCGAACTTACAATTGTCCTCACATTTACGTTTTTGCCCTATCTTGTCACCATAGTGAAGAGAAGTAATTGCGAAATGAGTGATACTGTTGTTAAGAATGCTGCAATGGGCATAAATCATGACCAGTCATAAGTGCGAAGACTGGTCAAAAGTGCAAGGACCTGTCAAAAATGACTTTTTTCAGCCCTCTGGGTAGTCTTTTTGTGCATATGGACTACTCAGAGGACTGAAAAAGTTATTTTTGACTGGTCCTCGCACTTTTGATCAGTCCTCAAACTTACGACTGTCCTCACATTTTACGTTTTTTGCCCTATCTTATCACCATGGTGAAGCAAAGTCGTTGTGAAATGAGTGACATGGTTGTTAAGAATGCTGCACGGGCATAAATGTGAGGATGGTTGTAAGTGTGAGGACCAGTCATAAGTATGAAGAACGTCAGAAATGACTTTTTTCATCCCTCTGAGTAGTCCCTATACACATAGCCATGGCCACCCGGTCACATGACCAGCTAGCCATGCCCACCCAGTCACATGACTTCCAAGCCACACCCACAAAATAAGCCACACCCACAGAACCGGTAGTAAAAAAAATTTAGAACCCATCCCTGATGTATATGTATATGTATATGTATATGTAGGGAGGGAGGGAGGGAGGAAGGAAGGCTTTCTCCTTGGTTAAAGTTCCATTTATAGGCTATCCTACTTAATAAGGCTGCCAGGAAAATTACAAATCAAGGGCATAAATTGGGAAGCCACTATACCACTATAGCATGTAGTTCTTCACTGATTGGAATATTTATATTTATATTTCCCCTCCCATCCCCAGATTAACTTGCAGTGCTAGAGCACAAGCTATAAAATAATATGTGAAATGTCAAAGAAGAAAAGGCATGCTGGTAATGCCACCCTTTTGCTAAAAGTTCTTTGTTATTTAATCATTCAAATAAATGCAAGATCCCTCAATCCTTCCCGCTTCCCCCATTCTACCTGCAAATCCATGTCTGACAAAAACTTCTAGTACATTCTCAAAAGTACATTCTCAATAGTTTTGACCAATAGAGATGTTCAGGTTTAAAATTAAGCTGATTGTCTTTATCAACAAGTCCATCTTTCTCCAGTAGGACAACTATATTAGGTGAAACGATTGACCAGCTAATTTTTGTAACTTGTGTAGCCATAAACTTCATTTTTTGATGTTTTTACAACATATTTTTTTTTGATGTTTCATTATTGATAATATACCACATTGGTCCCCAATGTTGGGAATCCTGCCTGAATCTTATGTTTAAAAAGTTAACTTGTAATTTAAGAAGTTTTTAATCGGTCTTATGACAGATGTTTTCTAAGAATAAAGAATGATAGTTTTCCTTTGCATTATTTATGAAATCTGAGTAAGACCTTAGGAGCTCTTTTAAATGCTTTCCTATGCATGCCTAAAATTGTGAGGACAGGCAGCGTACAAATTATACAAGCTATGTTAAATAAGTAAATATATAAATGCCCATCTTCAGGGGGATAAATGCCAAGATGGCAAACACATTTACACAATCAAAGCCAGGTCATCATCTTGACTTATTTTATATTTCCTCCTCTTCCTGATGCCCGTTTCCAGGGTGTCAAAGGCAAAATATGAAGTAGTTAGATCAAATCAGACATCACATTAATATGAATTTTGTGTGTGCGCACACAAATACATACATATTTATGAGATGAAAACCTAAGGAGATCTGGATTAAAACTACGAGAAGAAAAAGTTATTTTTTTCTCTGTCTGGCATGGATCCTCTAAAGTGGCTATAATGTTTCTAGAATAGTCTCTGTTGTTCTGTTAATGTATGAACAAAACATTTTATTCACACAAACTCTTCCCTATTGGAGTTAATTAATTCCAATCTGTACAGGACTGCATATTCTTTAGGCACATTTTTCTGAAAGGAGTTAATTGCTGTTAAGTCTGTCTTTCTGTAAGTCTACCTTGCATTTTTCATCTACACCATTTTGAGATACTCTTTTGATATGGGAAGCAGTATACAAATTGATTAAATAAATCTTGTGATAGGGGGCTATGTTACTCATAGACCACTCTTCCCTTATGTGACTTCACAACTAAGTCAAGAGCACCCTCTGGAGCTCATTGTTTGTCTGGACAGACATGAAAACAAAACAAGACTCAGCCACAGAATTTCTTTCCTTGTCCTTCACTAAGCCCGAACTTCAACCTTGAGATGGCCATGCTAAAAGAACCATTATTTTCACTGACTTTTAAAGGATAGACTTAATTTTATAAATTCACATTGGCTGGGTTCTCTGTACACCCAAGTTAATTGCTTGGCGTCATCTCATCTTTGCCATAGAATAGTTATCTATTTATGCCTCCAGAATCAGATGGGGCAAATTACAGCAACAGCAATATGAGTGCGCAGGCTGCATCCATACTTTATTGCTATTTCTCAAAGCCTATTTCCTTCTCTTCATCACGATGGTAATGAAGCCAGGCCTTCCTTATTTTCCCTTATTTCCATTGGATGTTTCTATAGCAGCATTGCTAACTTTTTAAAAGATCTTCCATGCCTACCCAGAATAAATCATCAGACCACATCAAGAATATAGTTCTTCTATTAAATCTTGTGTTTTCTTTCCACAATAAGAAATCATACCATGACAATAGTGTAATTTGCTTTTTGTTTTTCACCAGCTACCACTTCCATTAGATGGAGAGGTGCCGCTCATAAAAATTAATCAGCCCATTAAATGTTCCACCAGAATATTTGAAAGAGCCGAATAAAGGTTTTCGAACTTTCAAAAGAATATTCAGAGCAACTTTCTGCTGTTCATTGCTTCCTTCCTAAGCAGGGGGAAAAAGAATAACCCCCATGAAAATAACAGTTGTTCATTCAACTCTCCTAATTCTTGGCAGAAATATCATTATCCAATTTATTCTGTCTCCACAGATTCTTCTGCAACCATTTTCTGAATCACAACTTTTGTCAGGGTTCCGATGGATGCCCTAATTAAATCATGAGTCTTGAGCCAAGCTTCAAAAGAAATCCAGTTATTTATTAGGAGCTGGACGTTGGCACATTCCCAAGTGAAGCCAGCTCTGACCCTACGTAATTGACGCTCCAATTAGGACCATGTTTCTCCCCTCCCCCCAGGGTATATCATCAATCACATTTGCCAACAGAGCAATTTTGCGGGTTGTAGAGGTCACTCCAGCTGCTGTAGGTAACCCTGGGATACAGCCTTGAGAGAGAGAAGCGTGGAATGTGCATCTGTTTTTGGCTGCTGTGCCATTTCACCAGTTTCCCATCCCTCCTGGCCTATGGCTTTGCGAGTTGACAACTTCATTCATTCATTTATTAAATTTATATGTCTCCCATCTCACTTATCCAAAGCATCTCTGGGCAGCTTACAATTTTTTTTTAAATTGTGTAAAATAAAGTTACCAAGGAATAGAGAAAGATGTGAGCATAATCAACCACGAACTACCGCTATTATGCCCACGCTGAATCCACTTAGATTCTTGTATCTCTTACTTTCCAGTAAAATTGTAAATGCTGCAGTCTCTCCTTCTATTAGTACTTAGTGGATGTCATGAATTCAAGCACCTGGCTGGCATTAATACATTTGTAACTAGCAAAATCTGCTTATTAGAATGTAGATCCCGCAAACCCTATCTATTTGACTCAACTTCATCCAATTACCAAGAATCAGACATGATTGAATGGATAGCATTATCCTATTATTCCTAGCCTTCTAGATCTCATTCCCTTCCTAAAAGGAATATCTTATTTATTAGATTTTTACGCAGCTTTTATTTTTGGTCATCTCAAGGCAGTGTTCATATCTAATATTGCCTCCCCCTATTTTTCCCACAACAATAACACTCTCTGGACTGAGAGACGGTGACTGGCCCCCATGTCACCCAGCCTGTTTTCATTCCTAAGGAAGGACTTGAAGTCACAGTCCTCTAGTTTGTGGTATATCACCACACCCAACTAGCTCATTCTCAGCATTACTTACTTATATACCACTTTCCACCATAGAGAATTCCAAAGAAGTTCACAATACCATAAAACAGCATTTTAGACAAAACACAAATCAGCATCAGAGAAGCTTCATTGACAAAAGTCACAACCATATATAAATTAACAGTGGTTTTAGTGCAGAGCGTGTTTAAGAAAGAGCACATGGTAAATGCATTTATCGCACTGACACACTTTAGGAAAAAGTACGGTTGCTTCTTATTTTTACAGCTCAAAGTAGGTTGCAGCTGAAGGATCAGCATTTTGTTTTGCACCGTGGCTTCAGTTGTCAATGTCTTTCCCTGCTCTTAAATATCTGCCGGCGGCAAAATAACCCTCTGTGAGACTGTGAAGACATAGGACGGGTGATCACATTCACAGCTGACACTGAGAGGAATTAACACTCCCATTCTGCCAAAAGCTTGACCCATCTGTAGCCCTTTCTTTGGGGAAAAAGGACGAATGCAGCTCCTGGTGCTGCAAAGGGAAAGTATTAACTCTTCTTGCAAGTCCAAGATCTTATCTGTGACAACGGTGATAATAGTGTGGTTAGTACTTGAATGATTAACTTACACTAAGGAGCTGGAGCTTTCGATGTTTAATAACAATGAAGCCTGTAAATTTAAACACCTGATTTCTCTGGGAGTGTTTATGCCAGCACTGTATTGAGGTTCTTCCCTCCTGTCAAAAATACCACAGGAACCTTCAAAGAGTATTCTGATGTTCACAGAGGACTTTTGTTCCCTTCTGACCAAATACTGAATGAAAGGGTTGTCAGTTGCCCTAACCAAAGAAACCTTCCATTAAGATTTTCCCACAATTAACAATAGCAATAGCACTTAGACTTATATATTGTATCACAGTGTTTTACAACCACTCAAAGTCAGCCTGTTGCCCCCAACAATCTGATCCTTGTTTTACCGACCTCAGAAGGATGGAAAGCTGAGTCAACCTTGAGCCGGTGAGAATCGAACTGCTGAACTGCTGGCAGCTGGCCGTCAGCAGAAGTAGCCTGCAGTACTGCATTCTAACCAGTGTGCCACGATGGCTCTTCAGCAAGGGCAGAACATTTCATTCTCCCATTGTTCCCCAAAGTTAGTAGGTTTTAAATCCCATAAATATTCAGCCAATGTGCTTGAGTTCACCCTGGTGAACTTTCATCTTACTTCCTAGAAAGGTTTCCAGCTCTTTCTTGTTGCTCTGTCATCTAGACAAGGAATAATTTCAACAAATAAATTTGATAAATATTTTCTGCCAAATGTGACTATGGCCAACAATGCAATTAAAATGTGACTTTCTTGCCGTCTAAAGTCATACCTACCAAGCCAAAGAAAGATATGTTTGGTAAAATATACAGTATGGTTTTTTTTAATGAATGATTACATAATATAAGCAACACTTATTAATGTTGGTTTTCTCCAGAGCATGACAATAGGCTCCAAGCTGATCGGTTGAGTCCAATTGATTATTCGTTGGATGATCTGTTGGATAATTTAAACTGATTCAAAGCCACCTGAATCAATTCAATATTTTGAAATGACCCTTTGTGTTTAATTCAATGTGGTTCACAGTTTCAATAAAATATTCTCCAAATTGAATATGCAGATCAACATATTATGTGGATATCTTATACTTATCACTAAAGGAGTTCCCTGCTATTAAAAAGGATCTTAAAGACTCTGAAAAAAATCCGGGGAAATCATCCAATCAGTTTTGATTGATTATGTGACAAGTTTCAATAACCACATGGACAGAGCTTCTCTGGGATGATCTATCTCCAGCCAGGCCCTTCTCCCAGGGTGCACCCATAACCTCTGAAATTGAGTCCATCTACCTTGCTGTTTGCAGACCTCAGCTTTCCTTTCATCTTTCTCAGTATGATGGTCTTCTCAAGGACCCTTGCATCCTATGTCCAAAGAGATACAATTTGAGCTCAGTCATTTGTACCTCAAATCAATGAATCATGGATTGTCTCTGCAATCCACTTGGTTAGGTTTTGTTTTCTTTTTGGCTAGCCACAGAGCCTCAAGTGTCTTCTCCAAGTACGAAGTTCAAAAACCCATCCCGTTGTAATCCCCCTAACATGCACAGGAGAAAAAAAGGGGTCTTTTGTGTCCAGCTATAATACACATGGGAAGAGGGTATGGAGCAGAGAGAAGAAATGAGTCCAACTCATCTTGCTTCAGAAAAAAATGAAGGCAGTACACATTTATTGACAAGCACAAAAGTATAACGTTGGTTCCAGATGGTGGTGTTGTTGTTTTTTTGTGCCTACCTACACAATACAATCTGAAGCAGGGTGAAATCCAGCAGGTTCTGGAGAACCAGTATCGGAAACTTTGAGTAGTTCAGAGAACTGGCAAATACCACCTCTGGCTGGCCCCAAAGTGGGATGGGAATGGGGATTTTGCAATATCCTTCCCCTGGAGTGGGGTGGGAATGGAGATTTTGCAGTATCCTTCCTCTGCCATGCCCACCAAGCCACACCCACAGAACCGGTAGTAAAAAAAATTGAATTTCACCACTGGTCTGAAGCAGTGGTGGGTTGCTTCCGGTTCTGTTTGGTTCTTGAGAACCGGTAGTAAAAGTGGCAGGAGGCTCCGCCCACCCGCCCTGATGTCATATTGGGTGATCTGCACATGTGCACGCTCTTGTTGCAAACTGGTAGTAAAGGTAAGTAGAACCCACCCTTGGCTGAAGGATATCAAGAGTGAGGGAGGAAGAAAAAGCCAACAACCGTCCATAAACTGTGTGCAATGAGGGAAATAACTAGTGGGAAGTGACTTGAAATAATGTTGTTTGAATGAAGTAAAAAGGAAAAAAAAAGAACAACAAATACTTGTACCTTTTAAAAGATAGTCAGCTTGCTCTAGTGGTTAAGGCACCAGGCTAGAAACCAGGAGACTGTGAATTCTAGTTCTGCCTTAGGCATGAAAGCCAGCTGGGTGACTTTGGGCCACGCTCTTTTTCCCCAAGCCTACAATGTAAGGCTCAGGAGACAAGCCAGTCAGTCAATTCCTGTCCCAACTAATGCATAAATACTCACTTGATCCATCCAGAATTAAATAAAGAAGACCCTGTATTTGTGGGAAAACGCTAGGAAGAAAAATAAAACTGTAGAGTTTAAAACCTCAACCCTAACTATACTTCCACTGGCTATTCAGAAAAGGTGCTAAAACTTGCCTTTGGAAGTGATCCTGTGTTCAACCATCTTTTCTGAGGTGTGGGGGGGACCCTTTGGAACAACTGGACCAATGCAATGGTTGGGGCTTCTTTAATTATTATGCCCTCTTTTTTCCTTCCTTGAGCCTTTAGTTTATGTGCAGCCATGGAGGAGGCACAAATATGCTGTGGCTGGGTTTAGTGTAATCTCTACATGCTTCAGAGCACTCAGCGGAATGGCAGCAGCTGGTCAAACTTGGCTGATCTCAAAATAACTAAAGGGGGTCAGCCCTGCTTAGTACTTAGATGGAAGACTACCAACAAATTCCGGGACTTCAGGCTTTCCCGGGATGTTGAAAAAAAAGCATATTGGAAGAAGACAGAGACCAGGGCTGCCAAAGCAGAAAACATGAATATCTCCATGCAACCTTGAGAAGTCAAGCCTGGGTTAAGGAAAGAATACCGTATTTTTCAGAGTATAAGACGCACCTTTTTCCCCCTCTAAAAGAGGCTGAAAATTTGTGTGCGTCTTATACTCCCAATGTAGGTTTTTCGAAGCTTTTTTTTTAGCCCTAACGAGGGGCTAATGAGGCAGTAGCCAGCGATCTTCCCAGCTTTGCCTGCTCCCTCAACTCTCCCGCTATGCTTTAACGAGGCACAAGTGAGTGAAGTGATCCCCATGCTTGCTTCAACTCTCAGCTGTTCTTTAGAAGCTTTTTTTCAGCCCTAACTAGGCGCTAGCCGAGTGAAGCAATCTCCCCCCCTCGGTGCTTTGCCTGCTTTTCTCATTGCTGCTTCCTCTCAGATATGCTTCAGAAGCTGGTTTTTTATCCCCAAGCAGGGAATAAAAAACCAGCAAACTAATGTCCTGAAGCTGACCAGACTTAAGGATGCTAGTCATGAATACATGGTAGGTAGATTTTTTCCCCCTATTTTCCTCCCCTGCATCTTATACTCCGGGTGCATCTTATACTCTGAAAAATACATACATACATACATACATACATACATACATACATTCTTACTTTTCGTAGGTTTTATGTGTGTTTTTCTTTAAGCCAGGTTTTTCCTATGTAACCAAGATTTTTCTGCAAGCCTAGTTGAGTGAAATCACATTCACTACTTTTTGGGCTTTTTTTCTTCTTTTCCTTCTTTTCCTTCTGGCAGCCAGCAGATTTCTCCCATTGGGCAGCACAAAATCTGCTGGCTGCAAGAAGGAAAAGAAGAAAAAAAGCCCAAAAAGTAGTGAAGGTGATTTCACTCAACTAGGCTTGCAGAAAAATCTTGGTTACGTAGGAAAAACCTGGCTTAAAGAAAACACACACACACACACACACACACACACACACACACACACACACACAATCTCTTCTGTATACAGATACCTTCCTCTTGTTGGAAAGTGGGAAGGATGCTATTGGCATCCAAGCATTTGCTTTTAGGAAAAATACTCCCTAGATGCTTGGCATGTCAAGATGGTAACAATTTAGTGCATCATCATATAGATAATGAAATCCAAGCTGTGGTATGCCTTGGGCTCTTCTCAGTGATGGGGCTTATAACCTGGATAAAAAAGAGCTGCATGTACAACTCAGTGAAAGCAGAGTCATAAAACAGCTGAGGTTGTTCTTCTCTCCTCTCTTTGTTCAGATGGATGGAGGAGACAACAGGGTCACACTCCATTCACGCCGATCTGCTTGATTTCAGTGGTAATCAAAAACCTTCAGAACGATACAGGCTCTATTTTTTTTTTTAAATGACAACTCAAAAGATTGAGGAATCCTAAAATTGTCCCAGATTATGATTAAAATATATCCCTGTTAACATTAACATTAACTTTTGGTTGGTAGGTTTCTGAGGACCAAGCTAGATGTTCCTTAAAATGTACATGTGTGCAACAGAAAATAGTTGGTGCAGATCTGCATCCCTTCTTTTCCTCCATAAAAACTAATAGAGATCATGGATGTCACAGAACATATTAGAGTTGTCCACAGCATCTGATAAAATGAGGTAGCCGATTCTGGAAGGTTGCAGCAAAATGCTGGAGTTAGGAGTGAGATGCCATGCAGTCTGCCTAGCTCCCATGGGCACTCTTCAAGACTGTCCCAACGGTGCTTTTTTCTAGAGGCAACTGGATTTCCTGGTTTTTCTTTGTCTTTAAAGAAAAACCAGAAAGCCCAGTTGCCTCTAGAAAAAAAGCACCTTTGGGACAACCATGACCTAGATGACTGAGAATCTCCATAGACCCGTGATGGCGAACCTACGGCACGTGGGCCAGAGGTGGCATGCAGCTGAGCTAGCTGAGCTAGGGCGACTGTTCTCTGTGGGCACGTGAACAGTCGCCCTAGCTCAGCTCTGCCACACATGCATGCACAGCTCCCGCCAACTGGTCTTCAGGTCTCTCCAGCGCCTGAATGGGGGTGGGGCACATGTGCATGCGTGGGGGTGGGGCACTTGCAGGGAGTGCATGCATGCATGCACGGGGCACAAGTGCATGTGCAGGGACCACACATGCATTTCATTTTGGGGGTTCGGGCTCACTTTTGGCACCCAGTCCAGAAAAGATTAGCCATCACTGCCACAGACACTCTTCAGGACTGTCCCGCTACAAACTCAGATATAGTGCAGGCTCAAAGAGCAATCCGAAAGTATGACCCTGGTCCTTTAGACTTAGAATTGCCCCATCTTTGCACTTGAAGAATACATTAGAGGGCATGGAAAAACAAAGGCTAACACCACTGCAGCCGCCAACCTAAGCCAAACACTTTAAAACTGAATCAATGAGATGAGGGAATGTTAAGCATGAAGGAAGGAACTTGCTAGCACCTATCCTACCTTAATATGCTATGTTGTTATGGAGGGTGTTTCCTCAGCATGCTGTGTTCTCAGGAAAACCAAATCTTGCATATTTTTCCCGTCTTACCAGAAAGAAACAGATGTTAATTAGATGTGCAGTGCGGTGCTATTGATTCTTCGTTTCAGAATATTCTGAATAAGCTAAGCAGGAAGAATATTCTTTCTGAACTAGTGTGAGGTTAGAGCCTAGAGCATTATTATGTTACATATGATATGGTCATGATCAGACCAAGTCCATACCAGCCCAAAAAGTTAACTGTATGGCAACCAAATGAGAGAATCTTCGCTGCTAATTACCAGATGACACATCTGGATAGAAAAGCAGAAACAATATCCCTTTAAAGCATTATTAGGCAACTCATTCTGCAGCAGAATTTCAAAATCAGTTGAATTCTTGTAGGGTAAGCAGTGTAATAACCTAATTTTAAAAAGGCAGAGGTGGGCTTCAGCCGGACCACTTTGGGCGAACCAGTTGTTACAATTCTGCGCAGTTTGGTGAACCAGCAAATCGCACCACTGACTGGCCCCGCCCTTCCCCTCCCACTCACTCCTTATCATGCCTGGCCTGTCTTAGGCGATGCCTAGAGTCATGCCCGCGGCATAGCTGCTGCTGCTCTCTGGTTCCCTTGCTTGCCTCGACCATGTGGCCCAGCTGATCTCTGCCTGGTGAGTCTTCCTTGGCTTCTCACCCAGCTACCTCCCACGCAGCCCAGCCATGCTTGCCTGCCTTCCCCGCTGCCTTCCCTATGGTCCCCATGGCCCAGTCTGTTTGCCGCCACCACCTCCTCATTGCCTGCCCACTGGCAAACAATGGATGCTGCAGAGACAGGGCAATTTCCTATGTACCATTCTGAGCCTACACCCTTGGCCTGACAAAATAAAAGCCCATCTAAGGATTGCGACTGCCTGCCATAAATTCTTAAAAATTGGGGGGGGGGGTGTTGTGTGTGTGGGACGCTGAGAAAATTGGTGCCTGGAGCAAGAGAGGGGTGCGGGCTGACTGAGTGGGGAAGGAGTATCGGACATCCATCACTCATGCAGGGAACCCAGGCTTGGACTGCTCTGCCCCAGTCATGTGTTTTCCAGACGAGGGTGCTTGGGGTGAAAAGCAAGCAATATGCTGCCGCTAAGCTCCAGGGTTTCTTGCATGACCGCTGGAAGAAAATTGGCGATGGTCAGCTGTCGCCAGAGGTGGGCTTGGAGGAGCAGCAGATGGACTTTAGGGCGCACAATCTACCCTTCAATCTCCCAATGCCTGAACTGGTGAACTGGAAGAGAGATTTGCCTCGTGCTGGTGAGTACAGACCAAGTGGGCTTTTTGCTCCCCCCACATCCCCATCGTGATCCAGTGTGGCACAGACAGCCAAATAGAGGCGAAAAAGGGGCGTTTCCATTGGCCCTTCCCTTTTTTCCCCCTAGCCTCCTTTTGTCAGCATGTGCTTCACAGGCCGTCGCGATCTTTAGATGGGCTTTTATTTTGTCAGCCCAAGAAGGGGAGAAGGGATTCAGGATGATAGATAGGAAATCACCCTGTCTGTGCAACATCAGCCCGCCTGCCCTATCCCACCTTGCCATAACGTTGAGTTGGCTACGCCCACTCAGTCACATGACCACCCATCCACACCCACCCAGCCAGTCATTAGGACAGAGAACCGGTTGTTAAAAAATTTGAATCCCACTGCTATTTTAAGGGCCATTTCACATTTTTTTTAAAAAATTTGATTTATATGCTGCCCTTTTCTGGAGACTCAGGGCGGCTTACAATGCATTAAGCAATAGCCTTCATACTTTTGTATATTTATACAAAGTCAGCTTATTGCCCCCACAAATTGGGTCCTCATTTTACCTTAGAAAGGATGGAAGGCTGAGTCAACCTCGAGCCTGGTGAGAGTCGAACTTACAGTAATTGCAGACAGCTGGTGTTAATCACAATGCTTTAGTCTGCTGAGCCACCAGGCCCCTGGTGGTTCAGCAGACTAAATACAATGTCATATTTGTCATATTTGTCACTGAGAGTTCACTACCACAAATCAAGACTTCCCAAGCCTAAGTAAATTATATGTTATATAAGTGTCCCAAAGTCTATGGCTATGGAAACAGCCCCTTACTCTCCAACCATTTAGTTTTATTTGTCTCTATAACTGTACAAAAAGAGAAAGAGAAAGTGAGAAAGAGCTTAGATGTGAAATTAGGTTCTAAAGATATTCTTTTTTATAGAGACAAATGGAATCAGTAGCAGCAATTTAACCAAAATGTGCTTTAAATATAAGGCACAAAAAGGAAATATGAAGAGGGTGCAGGAATATAAGTCTGCTCACCGAGCAAAGAATTAGGTGCCAAAATGGCCATGTAGCCTTCACGGAAAGATTTAATGGAGGTGAATCAAAAGGTAAAGGAGACAGTAAATAAAGTAGATAGGCTAAAAGGGAAATAGTTCAATACCTAAGGTGACTTCAAAGAAATTAAAGAAAAAGATACTGGCAAATGAAGCAGAACAAAGAGCCAGGGCTTGGGAAGATTAACTATCTGAACTCTCAAACAAATTAGACTCTCAGGAAGTTCCCTGGAACAGCTAAAAAAAGTAATGCTAACATTTTCATGGAGAATTATGCCCTTTCCCTTCTCAGAGTTTGCACACTGGAAAGAAGCACAGTTCACATTGAATAGGATGTTCAGAGAGAGAATAGAGAATTGTCCAAAAAATAATTTCCCCCTTCCACAGGAAATGCATGAGATGACTTTTAACCTTTTATCCTTTCCTTTTTCCTTGTTCGTTTATACATTTTCTTCAGAATGTTAAATAATGATAATTTTAAAAATATATATTTAAAAACCAAATCTTCTGTTTTGCATTACAGGTAATCGTCGACTTACAACTATAATTGAGCCCAAAATTTAGGTTGCTAAGTGAGAAAGTTGTTAAGTGAGCTTTGCCCCCATTTGGCGACCTTCTTGCCACAGTTGTTCAGTGAATCACTGCAGTTGTGAAGTTAGTAGCACAGTTGTTGACTGAATTTGGTTGACTTTGGTTCTCTGAAGGTTGGAAAAGGTGATCACATGACTCCAGGACACCGCGAAATCATAATACTAATCACTTGCCAAGCGGCTGAATTCTGATCATGTGACCATGGGGAATGCTACAATGGTTGTAAATGTGAAAAATGGTGATGAGTGACTTTTTTCAGTGCCGTTGTAACTTTGAACAGTCACTAAATGAATGGTTGTAAGTCAAGGACTACCTGTAAGTTTTCTACTTGTTTTCAGCTCATTCGAATTCCTGATTATGGCGAAAGGGAAAAGGAGAGGGAGAAAGGGAGGGGAAATTAGAGTAGGAGAGAGGGCTGGAAAGGGAGGAAAAGGGGAGGAGTGGGGGAAGAGAAGGGGAAGGAGAGGAGCAAAGAAGAAAGTAGAAAGAAGAAGTGGATAGTGGATAGAAGAAGTGGATAGAAGAAGGAAGGGAAGGGAAGAAGGAGAGGAAAAGTTGTTGTAAAATAAGAGAGAGGGAATGGTAGAAGAGCAACCCCAAATATACCCTAATTTTTTAGGATGAAGAATGAACTGATATGAAAGTCAAAAGATAATACGTATGATTAACAATGGATAAGAGACTGTACATTTAAGTATGTTTATGAGAAATAAAAATTAAAAAAAATATTAAATAAAGAATGTAATAAACATTCAGAATTTCGTACCTTGATAAAAAAAAACAGAAACAAAAAAAATAATTCCTGATTATGGCCAGGATGCCTTGTAATAAAGCAGTTTCATATATAACTTAATTACAGATGAAGGAACCAAACTGGATGAATAACTTGGGTTTCTTACTGATCTCCCATTCTGTTCATTTCAGCGTACAAATTTAAACCAACATAGGTTGGAAATCAGAAATCTGTGAAATCTCTCCTCCACAGCAGAAGAGCAGGTCTTATATATGATGTTGAATCAGAAGAAGTTAGTTAATTGAAGTGTTAATATCACTTAATAATGCCCTGGTAAGACAACACTTGGAATACTGCATCCAGTTTTGGTCGCCATGGTGTAAAAAAAAAAGAATGTAGAGAAGAGCAACAAAGAGTATTAGAGAACTGGAGACGAAAACATATAAAGAATGGTTGCTGGAAGTGGATATGTTTAGTTTAATGAAAAGAAGAGGAGATACAATAATCTTCCAATATTTGAGGGCTGCCACAAAGAAGAGGGTTATTATCTATTCTCTTCTTCTCCTGAAGGCAGGAGAAGAAGCAATGGGTGGAAATTAATCAAGGAGAGAAGCAACCTAGAACTAAAAAAAAATTCCTAATAGTTAGAACAATTAATCAATGGAACAACTTGCCTCCAGAAGTTGTGAATGCTCCAACACTGGAAGTTTTTAAGAAGAGATTGGACAACCAGTTGCCTGAAATGATATAGGGTTTCCTGCCTAAGCAGGGGGTTGAAGTACAAGACCTCCAAGGTTCCTTCCAACTCTGTTATTCTATTCTGTTCTGTTCTGTTCTGTTCTGTTCTGTTCTGTTCCGTTCCGTTCCGTTCCGTTCCGTTCCGTTCCATTCCATTCCACGCTATTCTATTCTACACTATTCTATTTCAAGGGTTGGATTTGAGCATTTATAATTCCCACTAAGAGAAAATGAAATATTTTGTTACATCTGGTTGAGGTGATCTTTGGCATAACATAACAAAGTCCGTCTCAGAATGGAGGTCCTGGAATCTGTGATATCATGTAAATGGTATTTTGGGGAAACAAACTGTGTAGAGGTAGTCCTCATCTTACAACAGTGCATTTAGTAACCCTTTGAAATTACGACACTGAAAAAAGTGACATGACCATTTTTCACACTCATGACCACTGTAGCTTCCCAATGATCACGTGATTTGCATTTGGATGCTGAACGACTGACTCATATTTATGACTCTTGCAGTGTCCCAAAGTCGTATGATCATCTTTTGCAATCGTCCAACAAGCAAAGTCAATGGGGAAATCTGACTCACTTAACAACTGCAATAATTCACTTAATAAATGTGGCAAAAATAGTTGTAAAATGGGGCAAAAGCCACTTAACCAATTTTTCACTTAACTACATAAGTTGTTGTTGGGCTCAGTTGTGGTCATAAGTTGAGGACTACCTGAATATATTTTTTTCAGTGTATTATGGAACTTATGCATTTAGCACTGGCAGCTTTTATTTAATGCATTTTAACTCACCAATCTAAGATACTAGAATAGCAAATAAAAAAAAAGAATAAATAAAATGAAATACCGTATGCCCTAAATATAATACAACAGAAACCTAAAACTGCTCCAATAAAAACAGAGCAGAGACATAAAAAGCAGAGGAGGCTATATTCAAAGGGAACATTTGGAAGATTTATATTTACTTGTATTTGTTTGCTTGACACTTTTTTTAATGCCATTGATTTGTTTTTACTGTATCATATTTTTTTTTTTGGTATATTATTATTAAACTGTGGCATATTTTGGCTTTTATTTCTTCTGCATACTGTTCTGATATCTTAGGATAAAAACAGATTGAAGAAATTCTGATTATTAAATTAGACTATTAAATTAAGTTAGACACTAGGCAATCTACTTTCCACAAATAACGAGGTAGTAGACTAAATGCCTTTTTGGGAATATGGGAATGAGTTAATTTACTGTTTATTTCTCTATATACAAGGAGAAGTAATCTGATCCAGCAGATTTTCACAACTATTTATATTCACAATAAATAAACATTGTATCCTTTCCTAACATCTGAGCCTTTTAAAAATGCAGATGATTTTGCTTTTCGTGATTTCTTGCGATACAATGTTTTTCATGCATTTTACAAGGCTTTAACTTTCCTTCTGTACGTTCCCCTTACATGTACATGTATCCTTTAGAAGTATTCCTTTTTAAAAAAATTCTGTGTATATCTATGTGTACAGGTATGTATGTGCGCACGCATCTCTGTGTCTGTTCCTGCACTTGTGTGTATGAGTTTTTAAATCAGGGAAAGTAAAATGCTTGCCAAATTTTCCAACTTTTATATCCAAGCTAATTCTTGAGCCTGTACTTCTGCAAAATCTGGTGGGAGCTGCATAGAAATCGAAGAGGAAAAATAAGATTCTAAGTACAAAAGAAATCTGAAATAAGGTTTTTTTATTACATTACTTTTATACCATTATCTAGGGAGGTGTGGCTTTTCAAAGAAGACTGATGTTAGATTATCAATAGGCAGGCTTACCCCCTCTTTCCAACTAGCAATTAATTGCACCCATGAGCAACACTGAAGGCGGTACTAGTTGTCCAACTGTTTTTAATTATCTTCAGAATAGGCTCACTGCAGTTTGAGATATTTTGCAATTTATCAAACAGAAAAATTTATCCCGCAACCAATTAAGTAAAAAGTGGCTCATTGATTTCATGGGGGAAAGAGAAGCATGTGCTTAACGCCACTCCCAGAATGAGTGTTACTGTAATCTAAAAGGGTTTAATCAATTGTGTCATTATTCTACTTTTTTTTTCAAACATTTCTGTGTCACATAACATTAGGACCAAATATTGGAGAAAATAAGCTGTTGCGCCTGATTTACTTACTAATTACAAGATACATTTTGTTTATGTGTGTCTCTTAGGGCTGTACTTCATTCTTTATTGTTAATATATCTGATGTTTGTGAAATGAAAAAATAACAAATTGTGGTCATCACTTATGTTAAGCTGTTTGTAACTGGCCATAAGCTTTTTCCTCATTGCCCGGCCATCTTGGAAGTGCTCCTCTGGCAATGGCAGGGCCAATATGAGTCGGCAAAATGGTGGCTGCCAAGATGATGAACAAATCTTGACAGTCCATAAACTCTACTGTGTTTCCCCGAAAATAAGACCCTGTCTTATATTTTTTTAAAATCCTGGAATAAGCGCTTGGCCTTATTGCCATGCGCTCAAAAGCCTGATTGGGCTTATTATCAGGGGCATCTTATTTTGGGAGAAACAGGGTAGACTTTAGCTGGTTATGATATGTGGTAATAAACAAACTTTGAAAATGATTCAGCAAGTTGGTTATCCTAGCCAATAACTGTCCTGCTTTGAGGAAAATCAGAAATTTTCTGATTTTCTATCAGAAAACTGTGTAGTGATGCACAGCAGTTGGGCAAAACTGCTGTGCAGCACTACAGTGCAGTGGTGGGTTGCTCCTAGTTCTGTCCAGTTCTTTAGAACCGGTAGTAGAAGTGGTGGGAGGCTCCGCCCACCTGCCTGGACATCATAATTGATGATCTGTGCATGCGCAGAAGCGCGCATGTGCTCTCCTGTTGCGAACCAGTAGTAAAGGTAAGTAGAACCTACCCCTGCTACAATGGCAATGATATTGAACTGGGAATAGCTTGTGGGAAGTACTACAGAGCATGTACACTTGTTATAATTGACCCAGGTGACTCTGACATCATTAGAAGCATGCCAGAACAAACCAATGAGAAGTAAAATTAATAAACTTTAAATTTTGTGTAATGATCAGCCATAAAAGGTAGTCCTCCAGACAACTGGAAAAGTGGTCATTGATAGGGCAAGCCACAAGCTCTAAAACAAGCAAAAGGGGAAAGGGGAAAGAAAGAAGCTTAATTTGTAGAAACTTATTGAAACAAATGAACAACGAAGGTAAAGATTTCCCTTGCACATATGTGCTAGTCGTACCGATTCTAGGGGGCAGTGCTCATCTCTGTTTCAAAGCCGAAGAGCCAGCGCCTTCCGAAGACATCTCCGTGGTCATGTGGCCAGCATGACTAAATGCCAAAGGCACATGGAACGCTACTACCTTCCCACCAAAGGTGGTCCCTATTTTTTCTACTTGCATTTTTTTACATGCTTTCAAACTGCTAGGTTGGCAGAAGCTGGGACAAGTAATGGGAGCTCACCTTGTTACGTGGCACTAGGGATTCGAACCGCTGAACTGCCAACCTTTCGATCAGCAAGCTCAGTATTTTAGCCACTGAGCCACCACGTCCCTCATACAGATATAGAAACCCATAAAAGCCGTGATAGCAAACCTATGGCACGCGTGCCCAAAGTGGCACACAGAGCCATGTTGCCTGGTATGCCAACCATCACCCCAGCCCAGCTCCACCACGCATGTGGAAAAACTGCTGGCCAGCTGGTTTTTGGGTCTCTGCTGCACATGCGTGGAGGGTGGAGTGCATGCACAGGGGGACAGGGCACAGATGCAGGGGGTGCATGGGTGGGGATGCACCTGCATGTGTGGGGGTGGGAGGCATGCATGGGGGCACTTGCATGGCATTTAGGGGGTCTGGGCACGCACATGTGCATTTGCATGCACACTTGCGCGCTTTGGGCATTCGGCACCAAAAAGGTTAATTATCACTGGCCTATAGGAATAAGTCACAGCCATATGCAAAGCCATGGTGATTTATAGAGGTAATCCTCGATTTACAACTGTTCATTTAGTGACTATTCGAAGTTACAACAGCACTGAAAAAAGTGACTTATGACCATTTTTCATATTTACAACCGTTGAAGCATCCCCATGATCACAAGATCAAAATTCAGACACTTGGCAACTGACTCATATTGATGACATTGCAGTATCCTGGGGTTTTATGATTGTATTTTGTGACCTTCTGACAAGCAAAGTCAATGGGAAAAACCAGATTCACTTAACAACCATATTACTAATTTAACAACTGCAGTGATTAACAATTGTGGCAAGAAAGATAAAATGGGCAAAACTCACTTAACAAATGACTTACTTAGCAACATAAATTTTGGGCTCAGTTGTAGTTGTAAGTCAAGGACTACCTTGAAAAGGAAATAAATAGCATGTAGAACATATGTACATAAAATACTATGCATACTAACCCTAACCCTAACCCTAACCCTAACCCTAACCCTAACCCTAACTCTCTTTACTAGAATAGTCAAACCAGCACATCTGGGAAAACCCAAATCTGAAAAGCCCAGGTTTTCCCTCAGTAAGTCAAAAACTCCCAAAACCATCCCCTTTCTCCCCAGTTGATCACATGCTCCAATCAACGTCCATTCCATCTTGATCCAGTCCCCTGCCCACCCTTTCTCTAGATGCTGGATCATCCTGACCTTGACCGACAGGAAGAATGCTATTATGTCTAACAACCCCTCTCCTTAATCCCCCCTCATGTGTGTACTTTCCCACACATGAGAAGGTGGCAGCATTGAAGCTTCTGGCCTAATATGGCTTCCAAAGCTGACATCCAGTTTGGTGTACTAGTTAAGGCATTAGGCTGGAAAGCAGGAGATCATGAGTTCAAGTCCAGCCTTGGACACAAAACTGTGAGGCCTTGGGCCAGTCACTCTCTTTCAGCCTTAGAAAAGAGGCAATGGCAAAGCACTCTGAAATCTAGCTAAAAAAACCCCTGCAGGGACTTGTTCAGGCAGTTGCCAACATTGCCTTAAAGGTACAAAAAACAATCTCCCACAAACAGTCCAGGGGGAAAAAAAGAGACCAATACAAATCTAGTTTCTACTTTGTTTGAAAAAACGAAAGGTTTTTTAATACAATAAATCTCTGGACTATACCATACTAACCACCCCCATCCCTGAACCTGGTCATTAAACACCATAAGAAAAGTCTCATGAGCTACCTTTTACAAAAGCCTTTCATTATATTTAACAGTTATGTGTGTCCACAGCAGGGATAAAAATACAAAATGGTGGCATTGCCCACTTTTAATATTATTTATTCAATTTCCATCTGTTGGAAAACAATGGGACTTTGTGTCTTGTGTCCATTGTGTGAATTTTTTTTTTACCACCATATGACCCTGTGGTACATATGGTTTTTAGAAAAGCACATCTAAAACCTCTGATATAAAATGCAGATAATCCCTTACTGAATATGATAATTCTGGTATCTGTCCATCACATAATATACTACTGAAACAGATGACTGCAGTCCCCTTTTTAATTCCATCCCAGAAAATTAGAAAACCTGCAGAAGATGTGAGAGATACATAAAGAAGTGCAGGGAAGAACAGAAAACTCAGACAGTAGCAATGCAAGTCCGCTCATATGTCATTGGACAGTAGCTATTATCTTCTTGGCTGACATCCTTAAAATATATTCATCAGACATAGCAATCTGAATACATTTAAAATCCTATCCTGTGGTCCAGTAGAAGAGTCACCATCTTAAAAATTCACCCAATTGAAATTTCAAGAAGCACAGTAATGGCACTTACACACTCCTCTTGTTCTTGGGTCAACTTGACCTAGAAGGGGTCCTTATCAGATATCCTTCATCACACAACCCTTGTGCCCAAGTTGATTTACTCTGCCAAACTTTAATGTGACATGAGACAACAGCCATTGGATTTTGTCCTTCCAATAACAAAGGCCAGAAAAAGAATCCCCATAACTTTGCAGCAGAAGAAAAGCTACAGATGCTTTCTAGCACTTTGTTTATTTTGCAAGAGAAAGGACCCACAGCAGACAATAAAAGGACTGAGGCTGGGAGGGACATTGAATTGCAGGCTAAAAATATTTAGCCTAGGAATAGGACAGCTGAAAAAACGGATTTTATCTCTCCGCCGATACAGTCATGACAAATAAAGAGCAGGCTGTGGAAAATAAAACTGGGAAGCGGTTTGGAGAAACAGCTAAAGAGATAAGGGAAGCTCTGCAGTTCAGACATACCTCCAGCTCAATATACCTCAAAGCAATCGCTGTTTTGATATTTGCTGTCAGCCCAGAATAAGAATAAAAGAAGGGAAGAATATCCTTTCCTTCCTGGAGGTCAAGCAGCTTGGGAAGCTATAAACAAACACATCACCAAATTTATGTTGCTGATGGCCACTTGCCATTGCAGACATATTTAAGATGCACTGATATGTAGCTAGATATTGTAGAGGCAAGGTCTCTGCATTAATGTGCCAGCAGTGTGAGAAGAAAACTGGGTTTTTACAAGGAAGGAGAAAAAATAAAATAGAAGCCCAACTCTCCATCTCTCTAGCTTAGGGTAGACAGTGTTCTTTTGGTATGGAAGACACATTTCCATTTTTAAAACTTTTATTTTTGGCCTCTGGAAGAGTTCATCCAGGGATGGGATAACATCACGAGAAACAGCAGGCCCAATTCAGTTATAGGGAAATTTTAAAGGTCAAAATATGTACATTTAGGGAGTTTCCTTGCCATTGAGTCAAAGTGCTATCCAGCCATCCTTCAGCTAGCAGATTATGCTGCCCTCACTTTTGATTCATTTCCTGTCTATTGCCTCTGTTCTTGCTTGCAGCCGGATGGTAGTGTTCCGATTGGGATGTTTGGAGCATGTTAAACAAAGAGATTTGTTAAACCCTCCAGCTTTTCTGCCAATTCCCTTTTGGAACATTACCAGCTGGTGGGAAACCATCTGCCAATCATAGCACTGCTGAGAATGAGGTACCTATTAAACCTGGAGTCACTTGAAACTCACCTAGAAGATAATCTGCAAAGGGAGTGGTTGCTTGTTAAAGCAGAAGAAAACCTCATTCTTCACCACACAGTTTCCACCTTCTGCAGATGATCTATCTATCTATCATCTATCTATCTATCTATCTATCTATCTATCTATCTATCTATCTATCTATCTATCTATCTATCTATCTATCTATCTATCTATCTATCATCAGTTGCCTGATCATCAGAACCTTTTAAAAGCATTTTTTAGCCAAAGAGGTTGTAGGAAAAAATGCTTTTAAAAATAAAAAAAAGAAAGTTGGCCACGCCCACCCAGTCACATTAACCCCGCCCAAGCCACGTCCACAAATTTTACATTTCACCATTGAAAATACATAAATACAATTAGAGTAAAGCTAAATAAATGGTTAAATAAATTGAGTCATCTTATCAGCAAGATGTAAGGGCCACAAAATTGTGCCAAGGATAGCATAAAGCTCATGGGCTATGAGTTGTTCTTCTCTGCTGTAACTATTACCAATGTGTCAGGTAGTGAATTGATCACCCCCCAAAATAAATTTAGAGGTTATTTTTAAAGGATGTAAAGGATTGTGGGAAGCCCTCCTCCCGGCCCCCCAGAGAATGAAATATTTTGGGGAATATTAAGAGGGGTAGAATATTATATTTCCCCAAAGGAGAAATGGAGAAACATGTTCTTAGAGGCAGAAAGCAGCCCCCAGTCTCTCTTAATAGACTACAGCAGATGCCCATTAAAAAATCCTGGGCCAGCCTATTCACAAACAAAGCACCTTCACCTCCAGTGACGGAATTAAAATTTATCTCCTTCCCCTACCCAGATTCTAAGGACAGGACGTGACCTTTTAGGACATAATAGGACTAATCCACCATCACAAGAATAGCAAAAGACACCAGGCTCACTATATTGCACAATCCCTGCAGCATTTCAGAAACTGTATAAAAATCCTTGCACTCATTAAGCTAATTTGTCAGCTGTCCAAGAACTGCACGCTGCGGCTCTGCTCATCAGTAAATGGACCTTCTTTCCTAAGCAGCTAGCCTCCACTTTATTTTATTTCCAGCGCCTTTCTTCCAGCTTAGAATTGAAGCAGATGGATTTTTCATTTTACAGGATGCTATTCAATCCCACAGACTCAGAGGAAGGGAAGGGCAGGAAAAGAAAAAAATATATCCTTACAACTTTTGGATGGCCTATCACCCAATCTCCCAAAATGCCATCCACTCCAGGGTTTTAAGATCCAATGTAATGCAGAAGGTACAACTGCAGACTGAGCAGGAGTCAAGTAGTCCAAATGTTTGAACCAAAGTTGTGGTTTTACATGCAGAACAACATGACCAATCCCTTACAGCAGTGGTGGGATTCAAATAATTTAACAACCAGTTCTCTGCTCTAATGACTGGCTGGGTGGGTGTGGCCATGCTGGGTGCTAAATTGCTAGTTTAAATATGGGCTGAGGCGAGACAAACGGTACAACGCTATTTTATTAACAAACGGCAGAACTGAACAACAGCAACAAAACCCTGACAGCGTTTATATATGCCCGGCTGTCAAATCCAATCACTGATCAACTAGCTCCTTTTCTCCCACCCTTGTGGCTGCTTCTGCGTCAGCCAATCGGGGAACGGCGCCTCCTTTGTTAGGCAACATGCCGAACACAACACTGGGCGTGGCCAAGGGCATGTGACAGGCAGCACTAAGCCTCTTGAACCCCCTTGGAAGTAAAAATGGGCCACGGGGGAGAGGGGGGCGCCCCACCCCCCAAGCCCCATTTTGGGCCTAGTAGGCCTCCCTGCAGTTTCCTGGGAGCAAAAAGGGCAATGGTGGGGGGGGGGAGCATGCTGCACCCACCCATGCCCCATTTTGGGCCTAGTAGGGCTCCCTGCACTTAGCTAGGAGCCAAAATGGGGCACATGGGGACTCTGAGGAGAGTAACTGGCCAAAACCAGCTGAATCCCACCATTGCCTAACAGTGTTTTTAATAAGCCTACCTGATGCTTCATGGTGGTCTTATAAATTGCACAGCTGAGACCCTCTCTAGCTCAGCCAGAGCTGATTATTTTCTGTGCCAGCCCTGCTGGAAGCCAACCAACAAGATGGCAAGCTGGAGGCCTGCCACCCTCCATTAATGTGCAAACCCAGGCAGAACTTTTAGAAGCAAGAAGCCCTTTTTACCTATCCCTAACGAGAGCAACTGTAACATAGTCAAAGGCTTAGCACAGGCCCACATCAGGAATAAAATAAACAAGTGACAAAGCCACAAGGGAAAAAAAAGCAAGAGACACGGAGAAATAGAATTCATAGTTCAATTTGCAGCAAGGTAAATGCAACAGCGCTGAAGCTTGAAAAGTTGTTTTCAGCATTTTCTCCCAGAGAGGAAGAAGAGAAATAAATAAGCCAAGAGAGCCACCACCCAGATGCACAGCTGAGGCACCTTACTCATTAAAGGCTACTCTCCTCTGGCCTACTTTTTGCCTGGTTGATCTGACTTCTGAGTTCAATCCTCTGCTGTTGTTTCTTTAAAGCAGGGTTCTCCAAACTTGGCAACTTTAAGATTTAATGGACTTCAACTCCCAGCATGGCTGGCTGGGGAACTCTGGGAGCTGAAGTCCACAAGTCTTAAAGTTTGGAGAGCCCTGCTTTAAAATATGCTTTAGCTAGGGCCTGAGAAGCTGGACTTCAGACTCTGAGGGGTTGTTGATAAGTATAAGCCCAGAATCCTGAGACCTTGCTGAATCTGCATGACCCAGAGTGGAGTCATAGTAAGAACTCTTTAACACCAGATACTTCTGGCTTTATGTCCTCCTCTTCATTAGAAGACAAGTCCAGCTGGGCCTTAATAGATTAGTTGACAATTGGCTCTTGTTTCTTCTAAGGGGCTGAACCTCACCATTTCTCAGGATTCAGTGAGGCTACCTCACTGTGACCCTGGCTCAGGTCCTAGGGTACTTGCTCAGATGAGAAGGGGAAGGATATACGTCTATAGATAGTCCTCAAGTTATGACAATTTGTCTAAAAACCATTCAAAGCTATGGCAGTCCTGAAAAAAATCACTTATAACCAGTGGTGGGATTCAAATAATTTAACAACTGGTTCTCTGCCCTAATGATTTCTTCCAACAGCCAGTTCATCAAACTGCTCAGAAAGTTAACAACCAGTTCTCCTGAAGTGGTGCGAACTGGATGAATCCCACCACTGCTTATAACCAGTCCTCAAACTTAGGACCATTGCAGCATCCCTGTTGAACAAACCTGACCCATTTGGCAATTGGCATGTATTTACAATAGTTGCAGTGTCCCAGGACTTTCCAGCCAGGTTCTGATAAACAAAGTCAGTAGGAAAAGCTAGATTTGTTTAACAACCATGTGATTCACTTAACCGTGGCCAAAAAAATGATAGCAAAATATGGAGGACTCACTTAATGAATGCCTTGCTTAGTGACAGAAGTTCAAATCTCAATTGTGGTTGTAAGTCGAGGACTACCTATAGTAAAGACTCAAAATGAGTTCTTCTTAGCGCTCAGTCCAGGAGTCTGAACCAAACCCAACAAATAGAGCAGCTTCACAATGTTTCTGACAGTAGCCAAAAGCTCCTTTCCTTTATTAGTTGTTTTCTCCTCTGGAGTGTTAACAACATGCTGAAAGACTTCAGTCATTACTGGTGAGGTAAATATTGGGTTACCTCATAACAGTGTCAGTGTGTAACCAATATTAATGCTGTATATAATATAGGATACCAAAACTGGAAAACCAGGGATGCAGTTAGGTTTTGTGTTTGTGTGTGTGTATGAAGAGAGAGAGAGAGAGAGAGAGAGAGAGAGAGAGAGAGAGAGAGGGAGGAAGAGAAAGAGAAATTTCAGACATCAGGAGAGAACAGATGTTCTTGGAGATAAGCAGAAGCAGCTTTAAGCCTTTTACTTTTAAAACCAAATTTCCTCAGTTGAGAGAGAAAGAGAGAGAGAGAGAGCTGAGTTTGCAGCCTAGCAGGCTGCTGTGTCCCACCAAACATGCTTTTGGAAGCACAGGAAATTGTGATAACAAGTCAGCATTTGGACTACTGTTTCATCTTCTCATATGGTATCAGAGAGTTTAAGTCGCATCACTACAAAAAAGTTCAAGGTTTTCTTCCTGGCCCCATCACCCTATCTCATGTCCTCTGTTTTTCATTTCAAAAAGAGAAAAGGGGAAGGAAAGGAGAAAATTGGAGCTTATCTCTGTTTTAAACATCGCTATTAGGAAACACCATTTAAAATGAGTCATTATAGCTGATGCTTATACTGCAAATTAGGTTTGAGGATTGTCCTTTTGTATCCTTTTGACTGATATACTTTTTTAATGGATTGCAGATTCCTGTGATGGTTGGTTTCAGTACTGCATAGGGTCAAAATATAAATTGAATAGAATTTTTGTACAGCTTTGGCATAGAATAGCACCACTAGAAGAGAATATTTGTAAGTTAGAGTTGAACTATGGGGGTCCTTGTTGCTCTCTAAGCTTGGTTGTTTTCTTGCAGTTGGCTCATGATGATGTTACGTGGTTGGATAATGAAACATCTGCAAGAAAACAATCAAATTCAGAGAGCAACAAGAACCCCAAATAGCATATATGAGTTTCAGAAAGTTTTTTTAAAAATCAATTCAGGCAAATGAAGTTTAAAGCATTGAAAGATTAGAATCTATCAAGTCAATGTCAACTCTTGGTGACCACTTAACAATCTGTTCTAACTTGGTCCTTCAAGTCTTCCAATGGTGTACTCAATGTTATTGTAACTGACTCCACTTACCTTGCTTCAGATCATCCTCCTCTTTTTCTCTTTACCTTTAAATTTCCCAGCATTATTATTGGGGACATAGTGAATGGCCTTAAAGGACAGGAGGAAAAGTCGTTAACAAGCAAGGTCAGATAAGCTGGGCTTTGAGCCAGTTCCAAGAAACTAATTTGAGAAAATGTGCCAGACAGAGCACTCCCTTGTTCAGAAAGAGATAAAGTGAGGGATGGGGAAATAACATTTAGGTTTGCAAAATTCTGTTACTATAGCTGTTATAATAAAAGTAGTTCTGATCTATAAGGCAATGGCTTCTTAATACGGTCTGTCTTATAGACTTCTACAGTTAGGTAAGTGTTTTCATAAGACATCATGTCCAAAGTATGATATAATTTGATATTAGTTAACTTGTGCCTTGAGTAAGAGTCATGGTTAATTTGCTCAAGGATCTATTTGTTTCTTTTCTTAGCTATCCGAAATATTCTCCAGAGTTTTGTCCGAAACCAAAACTCAACATGTCTTTTTATCTTGCTTCTTCAAAGTCCAGCTTTTGCTTTCATAGAATGTGACAAAGAATACTATTGCTGGCATGATTATGATTTTTGTTGATATAAACACATACGTATTTAAATATTTTTTCCCAAAGCTTTCATTTCTACTCTATCAAGTGCTACAATAGTTTACGATGTATTTCTTGACTGCCATTTCCTTTGCTGTTGATAGTCAATCTACAAAGGCAATAACTATTCACTGTAAAATCTTTATTGTCAGATTTAAGACTGATTCCGCTAGCTGTCATGAACCTGGTCTTCTTTATATTTAATCTTAAATCCATTTTTTCCATTATGCTCCTTGATTTTTGTTATTAGAGCTTACAAATCATTTGCATTTTCAGTTATTAGAGAGTAACATCATGAGCATAATGTACTGATGTTGCTTCCTTCATTTTTTAAAACTACTGTATCTTTTTTCAACTCTCTTTCTTTCAGTATATATTCAGTGTATTCATCAATCAGTTTCCTTTGCCTGTCTATGTGCTTTTCTTGGTAAAATACAAGAGTTCATCACTGTCTTTCCAATGCAGAATAAAATGAAGCCTTTGTCATTTTCACTAAAATGAAGTTTTGTCTTGGTTAATCCACTTTTGTGTATATTCTTTAACTTGTTCCTCCTTCTGTTCTTCCTTCACCCATTCTTCATAGCCCTAATCTTTATTATATTATACCTATTCTTCTTCCTTTCCATCTTACTCTTCCTTCAAATTTCAACCACAATTTCTACATTTTAGAATTTTATGTTCATCAGCACTTCATATTGCGTCCTACTTTGTTCCATACATAAATCTTTTTATCCATTTTAACTCTTTGTGGTAACTATAAATGGAAAAGCAATTGGCAACTATATCTTTCTGCCATTAATTGCTCTCCTTAGTGATTTTTCAATAATTCCTGGTACATTAACCATTTGTCTTTGCCTGTTATGCTGAGATACATAAAATTCTTTTCAGACACCATTTATATTTATTCCATATTCTCAAAATAGCACTTCTAATAAAATGTTTTTTAAAATCCATATTAAGTTTATTATATCATAAATATCTATACCATCCAGACCTAAGGCTTCAAATTCTAAAAGTCTTTTATTTCTCATCAATACCTATTATTTCACCCAACCCAACCAACAAGTTGCAAAGAACAAATTTCAAATCTGGTAAACCAATCCTTTTTTTTCCTTTGCATTGTGTAATACTTTATATTTAACTTGCTTTTTTTCTCTCCCTTGGCATATAAATTTTTATATATATATATATGTGTGTGTGTGTGTGTGTGTGTGTGTTTGTAGATTTTCACGGGTAGAGGTATGCAAGTTTTGGTGTATTCGGGTCTTTTCCCATGTAAGATTGAGAGTATCTTGGCGACGTTTCGACGAGGTCTCACTCGTCATCTTCAGGCTGGTGTCTTCGGCTTCGTGCTTGTGCGAGGAAAGCGTGATCGGAGCTGCCGTCTCTCTATAAATACTGGTGGGGAGGTGTGGGGTGCTGACTTTGTGAGCAAGTTGGTTGCCTGTGTTGTTACATCTTGATTAGTTGATGGAGATGTTTGCAGATTAGTCAGCTGTTTTGTAACATCCTGTGTGGGTGAGGTCCTTGATGTGTGCCCATTATTCTTTTGTGTTTTAATGACCTGGGTAATGGGCTGTGTGTTAACATCCTGAGTTCTAGTGTTCTAGTTCTAGTGTTGTTATATCCTGAATTTTTTGATGTAATGTCCTTAGCAGATGGCATTCCACCACTGTGTATATATTTTTGCCATTGCTTTTATGGTACATCCATTGTAAAAACAGGTCTGTCTGAAACAAAAACATCATTCTAGGCCAAAATATACAATTTTATCCCATAAATTCTCCCTAACAATTATAATTTTATTTTTTCCCATTTTAACATGGCCTTCTTATTTTTATTCTATGTCTTGACATAATTATTTTGAAATAACATACAATTCGTATTAGTCATAATGCCCAAATATGTTACTTTTCATCCAATCTTTAAAAGCTAATTTTTCCGTATCAGTTCTGTTTGATCTTCTATCTTAATATTTTTGTTAACATTTTTCTATTATTATTAATCTTAAACCTACTAGCGTACCAAAATCCTTTAACTTTCCCATTAATGTTTCTACTCTCTCTAATTGATTCTCTGAAACTTTTACCAGGTCATCCACAAATGCCCTTCAGTTATACATTTCCTTTTAAATCTTAACTCCCACAATTCTGTCATGTTTTCTTAAGTCTCTATTCAATGATGTTTGAATTAAAATGAGCAAGAGTAGAGATAGCAGTCCTCCTTGCCTTCTCCCTTTTTTTGAATCTTTCAAGGTTTTGTTAGTTCTCCATTAACACTTATTTATGCTTTCTATGGGGTATAAATTGGTTTTACCCATTCAGATTAACTGATGAGTACTTAATATGATTGTAGTTGATCTCCATTCGTCATGTACTAGCAAAGATGAATATACTTTTGAACTTTTTCTTTAAGTGGAATTGGTCAAAATAATGATAACAAGAAGAACAATAGCAATAATACAGCCTAGACAGTCCAATAGTCTGAATAAGTATTATTAAAGGTTGATTCAGCCTTCCATCCTTTCGAGGTAGGTAAAATGAGGACCCAGATTGTGGGGGCAATAAGCTGACTTTGTATAAAAAAGAACACCGCTTAGGGGGGCCCGAAAGCCTCACTAAGCAGATATATACAGAAGTATGAAGGCTATTGCTTAATGCATTGTAAGCCGCCCTGAGTGTCTGGAGAAGGGTGGTATATAAATCGAACTAATAAATAAATAAATGTTGAAAACTGCATTATCCAATGTATCCTGTAGTTCAACTGCAATATCCATTAAGGTTTAAATGCCCACAAAACATATAATTCTGTGCTCCCATCTCATAAAAGCAACAATAGCAACTGTATTTGATTCTAGCAAACATTTTGCTATATTTTAAAGAAAGTATTATTGATATTTAGTTAATGTTTTATTAACTCTGCTTGAAACAAGGTATTGTTCCTTAAAATAAGGAGTCAAGTTGTATTTATTGTACTTGAAATATACTTCTGATTTATTTATATGGGCTTATCTGAGTTTTATAACTGAGAGCATGTTGAAATGGTTGGAAATTGGCAGAAAGTAACAATTTATCCTGACAGATGTGACCTTATCAAGAATGTAAATATCACCCATTCCATTTAAAATGTTCCATAGCAGGGAAGGGTTGTTATCGTAGAATTTGCAAATTGTAGATTCTGTTTATTAATGGAAAGCTTTTTTTAAAATGGATTGGTGGTGGATATAAGACACAAAAAGGACATATTTCAGCAAATGTGCCAATTGAATATGAAGTCAGAATGTTTAATTGTTCGCATGAATGCATGCAAAATGGCATGCAATTACAGAGCACAATTCAAGCTTCTGAAAAACTAATTCATATTATGAATTCAATCTTTAAAAACAATGAGAATGAGTTTTCTCTCACATTCTGGAACAGAAATAGCTAGATCTAAAAACCTGTCAAATTCAGATCTCAAAATTTCCTACAAAAAGAAAGTGAAAAGCTTATATCGAGAAATCTGTTTTGATGTCTTCTCAATACACCATTCCAAAATCTTGCCTATATTACAATAGTAGGGGAAACTGAAACATTGGGCACATTATTATGATGTCGTGATGCGTTGCTAGTGTTCTGATTGCTTGGGGCAAGCTACCAGACCTAGGATGTTGACACACAGCAAGTTCTCCGTGGGTGATGAAATATAAATTGGCTGATGGAAAACACACTTTAGGCTATTGGCATCCACAGGGGGAAAAAAGATAATAGTGCTGAGGAACAGAAATTAAAATGGATGGACCAGTTTGATTGAGAAGTCAATACATTGAAAATGAAAAAAAGAAGGGTTTACTTAAAACTGAAACAAAGGTGGTGTATTGAATCTTTACAGCACAGCTCAGAACAAAACCTCCAGCAATGCAGCAACCAAAACTCTGAGAGGCAAACTGTTCCAAGGCTTAATAGTTGTTACTCTCAGGAGTCAATGGAGATTCTCCGTCATCCAGGTCGTGGTTATCCCAAAGGTGCTTTTTCAAGAGGCAACTTTCTGGTTTTTCCAGACTTTCTGGTTTTTCTTCGACGATGTTTCACTTCTCATCCAAGAAACTTCTTCAGCTCTGACTAGATGATGGTGAATAGAAGGATTTATAGTCCTTGCAGACAGCCGGTCATTTGCATTCTTTTAGCAAGTCCTTAAGGCCACCTGGAGGTTTGTTTGTCTGTGTCATCTGAGTCACTTCAGTGGTGCAAATGGGCGTGCAAACTTTTGGGATTGCTGTCAGGAGATTCCTCCTTATTTTCAGGATGGATTCCACTCTGATGAGCTTGCTCCCATTCATTGCTTCTTGTTCCTTAGGTCCTCAGGTGCTGTGGAGAATAAATGGATATTCTCTTCCCTATGTCAGCCCCTCAAGTATTGGAAGACTGCTATCATGTATCCGGTGGTGGGTTTCTACCGGTTCGCCCCAGTTCGGGCGAACCGGTAGTGGCGGCAGCGGGAGGCTCTGCCCACCCACCCACCCAGATGTCATCAACGATGCTCTGCGCATGCACAGAAGCTCTGTGCGTGAGCAAAGCGAGCATGCCAGGGGTGAAATGCTTCTAGTGTGGACCAGATCACCCGATTTGGTAGCAATCATGACGGGTGGTTCACGGTGTGAGGCTCCGCCCATTCGCCCGGGTTTTCGTTACTTCCGGGTTTTAACCAGGAAGTAATGTGTTTTGTACCCTCTGCGCATGCGCAGAAGGTTTTGCTTTTTTGCTTTCAAAAGTAAAAAAAGAGGCTCTGACGATCCAAGCAGAGCTGAGCGATCGTCAGAGTCTTTTTTTTTATCTTTTAAAAGCATTTTTTTACAACCTATTTTTTAACCATTTTTTAAAGCCGAATAGGTTGTAAAAGAAATGCTTTTAAAAGTTAAAAAAAAGTTTAAAAAAAGGATCACGTGCTACAGCTGACCCCCCCCCCCCGCGTGCTGTTCTACTTACCCATGCCTCCTTTAGGTGTGCACTGCGCACACCTGCACCTCGTATTTGGTGCGCGCAGCACGCATGTGCAGCCAGCAAACCGGTAGTAAACTGGTTCAGATTTCACCACTGGAACACGTGTTCACAATTCTGAACCAGTAGTGAAGGTAAGTGGAAACCACTACTACATGTATCCCTTCAATCTTCTCTTCATTAAAGTAAACATAACTACTTCCTTTACCTCTTCTTCATAAGATTAGGCCCCCAGACTGATTATCATCTTTATTGCTCCTGTCTTGGCAAGCGGTTGGACTAGAACACCTCCATGGTTCTTTCCAGCCTCATGATTCTATGATTTTAAGCACCAAGTCTCCAGTAAATGATTATGGATCTCTGGATATGGAGAGACAGTGGGTGGACTGAATTTTATGCAGAAGAATGCTAAAATTCTTTTTCAGATCTTGGAAAGGGAAACAACTTGCTTTTTCTCCTGAAGTGAAACCATCACATTTGAAATTCTAATTGTGGTTCATTGGTGTCTTCTCACAGCTGTTTTGGCAAAAATTGAAGACAGTATACTTCAGATGAATGCATGAATGAAGCATATGTATCCTAAGTAGCACATAAGATAAACTGTAAATCAATCATATTGTGCTCTCTGTAGAAAACATGTGCCTTCTTGTGACAAATTGTACTTCCTGGAAGACAAGTTGCTGCTGGGTTGTTTTTTTTTTCTCACAAAGGAAGGTTTATTTTTAAATTGATTATATATATATATATTTAAAGACTGTGATAGACAAAAGATTTTTTCCCTGGCCTTTTTTGCATTTGTCCACCCATGTTTGCTCTGTCCTACTTGTGCATGAAACTTTGTTCATCAGCAAAACCAACCCTTTAATATATAGTTAATCACTACTTTAAAATAAATTCCCTCGTTAATAGCATTTCCAAATATCATCACTGGATGCGTTCAAGCAAAGCAGAGTAGCCAATTACCCAGGTTGCTTTTTAATTTAAATTCCCTTGTGGAGCAAGGCTTGTATTTGAAGGCCTAAATAGCCTTTTTTCCAACCTATGATTCTATGGCTCTGTGGTTGTGAATGGTTTTTAAGTTCTATCCTCCTTGGCAGTGGTTGAAATAAATCTTACTTTGGTGAATCTATTCTCCAAGTACAGTTTTTCAAATCTATTTGGCCTGATTTTTTCAGCCAGGGATGAAATGCAAGTGTGAAAACTGTCGAACAAATAAGTGCTGACCTGTACTTTATTCTAGATTGGGTCAGTTTTTTAGCAAACTTTGCAAAAGATTACCGGTAGATTTTTCAAACAAGCTTAATCCTCTCCGGACCTCTGATTCTAAAGAAATCTTTCAAATACTGTTAGAAAGGAAAAAAAGAATCAGTTGCAATCTCTGGCAAGCAATTGCAGGAAATACCTTTCAATCTGTATCGCTCACACACTAACCTCCTTCTTTTCAGGTAAAGCCAATTAGCTGTAGGACCACAATATTAAATTTATTCAGCTTCTAATAAATGTATGGCCTATATTTTTCAAGCCAACTGTGTAAGTGTACAATTTCCTTGTTGTCTCCTGGTGTAGCTCTGATATGGCAATCACAGCTTGTGGGAAAAGCATTAGGCATTCCTAGTTCTCTCCACCAAGCAGACATTAGTTGTCCCTGTAGCCTATACATACCATATGTTGTTTTAATGTTTCATTGTGAAAAACTTTTGGAGGCAAGAAATTAACACATATGCTAAATATGACAGCCTATCTCCCATAATTTTCCATTAAAACGGCCATATGGCATTCGCACACTGTTATCAAATATTCTCTTGCCCAGATGCACAAGAGTTATGGTTTTATTAGTTTTATCCCTGAGTGCGGGGCTGCGGAAAAGGAAATTATTAATGCATGTTTAAATACAACATGCCTCAAGTTTTCCTTATCATAACAACTTCACCAGTAGCAACAAGCTTAGGCTTCCTGGTTCCTGTAGAAAATTAAGTGCTATTACTTTTTCACACTTAGTATCATTTTCATAATAGGGATCCTACTTTGCATGGAATAAACAGTCAAATTCTGCTTGGGTTGTTTCAGAGAGAGAAATTACAACTCTTGTCTTAGTTCACCTCTGGGCTTATGAGTTGCAAATCTGTGCCAAGGCTTTATAAGAAATCAAATTCTCCCTTATAGCATGAAAAAGTCTGGCAACGATAGGGATGAAAATCATGATCTTCTTAAGCCTTTTCTCTTTCCCCCAGCACAGATATCTTGTACTAATTACCTGAATTAAGAGCTTTCAACTGCAGGCAGTAAGTGTCTATCCATTCTTAACTGAGTTTTTTTGGGGATACAAAAGGAAAGTACTCTTAGAACTAAATTCACTTTCTGATGGATAAAGCCAGACCAAGATATTTTGCTGCCTGAAGCAAACAATAGGACAATTCTCTTTCCCCCTATGGAGTTATGACACTTGAGTAAAAGAAGAGAAAGTCTTAACTTCTTCCTTCTCTCCCGCTGTATCATCCACGCAGCTGCTATTCCCCTGCTGCTATTGCATAGTGACAAACTTAGACATACAACTGTGATGGCAACATGAACGGCAAATGGGAAATCAGCTGGACAAAGAAACTTTCTCAAGCTTTCCTTTTTCCATTCAGGTACATTCTCCCCTTTCTAAAATTCTTTGCTCAGAGAAGGATGGTGCAACTTTTTGTACTGCATCTAACAAGCGGTTGTAGGTAATGCATAGTTTTCAATAGATACCCTCAAGAAACATACAACTTAGAAACCTGTTTAGATGTGCACAATAATCCCTGGAAGTGTATGGGGAAGTAAAAGAAATTTGATTTGTTCTGGGGAAGTCAAAACAAATTTCCTTGAAATACATAGTTTCAGAAATTGTGTTCCGTTCTGCACAGAAGGGGAATCTATGTAGATAGGAAAGTACCCTACTCAATCAGTACAGATAGTCCTTGGCATATGACCACAACCGAGCCCAAAATTTATGTTGCTAAGTGAAACATTTGTTAAGTGAGTTTTGCCCCATTTACGACCCGTCTTTCCACAGTTGTTAAGTGAATCATTGTAGTTGTTAAGTTAAGTAAATCTGGCTTCCCCGTTGACTTGACTTGTCACAAAAATGGTTAACCTGACCCTGAGCCATTGCAACCGTCATAAATATGAATCAGTTGCCAAGCAAATTCTGCCAGCAAATTTTGATCATATGACCCTGGGGATGCTGCAACCATCATAAGTATGAAAAACAATCATAAGTCACTTTTTTTCAGTGCCATTGTAACTTTGAACAGTCACTAAACAAATTGTTGTAAGTCAATGGCTACCTGCATAAGTACACATATAAATACATAAGTGAATAAGTATGGATGTACTCATAAATATGGATCAGGTTAGATATAAAGTATGGATGTACTTTTAAGTATGGATAAGTATAAATGTAATAAATATGGGTGTACTAATAAGAAGGGCTAAGCATGGATGCAATAAATATTGAATTATCTAAAGGTATGGTTAAGTATGGATGGATGTCCTTATAAATATATCCTAGGAAGTCCAGGATTTGGAAAAGACAAGACTGTCCTTGTGAGAGCATTAGATGTTTCTTCTACAGCCTTACCTTTCAGCTACTGGCTTTTTCCTTCTTTCTTGTTACTATTATTGCCAAATACTCCATCTGGCAGTAGATAATTTCTTATGATGGAGGAAAGGAAAGGAAGCAAATGTCGACATTTAAATGTCATTCTCTTCTACTTACCAGACAAGCACAATATTCAGTCTGGGCTTCCTACCCTGTGTGATTGCCTGAAGGGAAATTTCAAGCACCCTGGGTAAGCAAACTGTTTGCATATCTAAACTAACACACACACATTGTGTGTATGTGTGTGTGTGTGTGTGTGTGTGTGTGTGAGAGAGAGAGAGAGAGAGAGAGAGAGACTAATAGGGACACCAGATGCACTTTAGTGTGGATCCATGAGGCACACATTACCATTATTTCACAATGTCACACTGTCAGATTGTACATTGCTGGAGAGCTCAGAAATACATAGATTGACTGCTGGTAAATTATTTCAGAAAATCGCAATTATCTATTTGCCTTTAGCAAACTTCTGACCGACACTGGTGTATCAAGGCAAGGATCAGGTGTTGTTTTTTTAAAAATAAAGAAAATATATAACTATTTGTTAAGTATTAAGATAGAAAATGAACAAGTAAAAGAGACAACAATAGTATGGGCTAAAAATGTTGGCTATTCGATTGAGTTAGATCAATGGCAAAATTATGGGATAGAAATTATAAATTAACAATGTCTACTGCATACAAAGAAAATTTTTATAAAATATTTTATACTGTAGATGGCCTTTTCTACCCTCAAGGTTAGAAAAGATATTTAAGGATAAATCTGCAAAACGTTGGAAATGTCACCAGATACCTGGTTCATACTATCATACTTGGTAGCCATGTCAAAAAGCAAAAAAATATTGGACAAAAATACATACATTGGCTTGAAAAAATGATAAAACAACAGATAGATTTGAAACCAGAGACATTTTTGTTGGGCATTTTACCAGACAAGTATAACAAATACCTGATTTTACATGTATTGACTGCAGCGAGAATAGTATTTGCACAACAATGGAAAAGTGAATAGATTCCCAACAGATGAAGATGTGATTAGAAAAATATTAGAATGTGCAGAAATGGATAAGCTAATACTTAAAATTAAGGAAAAGAAAGAAACTGAGTATTTTTTGACTTGGGACTTACCATATTTTATCAATGGCTAGCTGACAAAAACAGGAGCTAGAAACAGGGAAATATACAGTATGAAAGGATCAGTGATATAAGAAAGATACATTAACTTGGTTAAAAAATAGTATATAACTGATATTAATGCAATGAATATTTTTGTAAACACTGTGATTATTATTTCCTAAAATGATTTGTACCCAGACAACTCACTGTTCAATTGAAATTGGAATTTTTGTACGCTATAAAATTTTAAAAAACCCTTATTTTTTTTTAAAAAAGGCAAGAAGTGACTCAAAGCACACAAAGAGAACATTAACAAAACAATCATCACCTATTTGCTCACAAATATATCTTCTTATATTTAAATCACCACAAATATGTGAGATAATTCAGGTTTAATAATAATATACTGAACAATGCATGTTTAGTCATAAGTAACATTTAGTCCAGTGGTGAAATCCAATTTTTTTTACTACCAGTTCCATGGGCGTGGCTTGGTGGGCATGGTGTGGCTTGATAGGCATGGCAGGGGAAGGATACTGCAAAATCTCCATTCCCACCCCATTCCAGGGGAAGGATACTGCAAAATCCCCCTTCCCTCCCCACTCCTGGGGGAAGGATATTGCAAAATCTTCATTCCCACCCCACTCTGGGGCCAGCCAGAGGTGGTATTTGCTGGTTCTCTGAACTACTCAAAATTTCCACTACCAGTTCTCCAGAATTTGTCAGAACCTGCTGGATTTCACCCCAATTTAGTCACTGTAATATAGGAGTTATAAGGGCTAAATCTAAATGAAATGAAAATAAAGTATTACTGTAGTTTTGTTTTAAAATACTTCTTCTCAAACAAAAGAACTGCATTATAAGAACCATCACTGTAAAATGATATCAGCTTCTACAATTAAGTTTTATAGGATAAAAAACAATACAAAATTTCTGATGAAAATAGTATCCTTGCTGAATAATATGAAGCTAGATTTGCCACCAAATTGTTGGTGTCTGTAAAGATCAAACAGAAATCATAAATCCCAATCCTTCACAGCTAATCCCAACCCACAGGATCAGCTAGTTTTGAATTACAAAGACAATAACAATTAAATCTAAAATACATTAGTGCTCCAGGATTATATTCAGTTGAGATTTTATGTAAAAACATCCTGGTTTAATACATAGATTGGAATGCAGAAATCCAGGCTTCCTGACAGAAGAGTTACAAAAATGGAATCAGAGCTATTGGAAATATTCCATTCAGCCCTTGAATGAAAGGCAGAATATAAAACCGATAAATAAAACTCCTAGTGATTCAACATGTTTTTATGCAGCAACAATTAGGAACACGAGTGCAATGCTGCAATCTAGACAAATAAAGGACATATAAATCCCACACATTATAGGGGAAGTGTTAATCAAATCCTTAACTTCCTGGAAGGGATTTATTTTTGACTGGATAATGGCCACTAAATTCCTTCTTAAAATACTCTGCCAATTGAAGAATTGGCAGACAAAATGAGCAGTGGCAAGGACAGTCCAGTTCATTTTTGTATTTGGTCAGCTTCTGTAATGGCTAAATGGGAATAGGAAATCCAACACGTGTTCATTATTCTCCATGCCTTCAGCAGTAATTAGTGTGTATCAATGTGGCAAAGCCTTGGTCTTTTCTATGAATTCTTTTGACAGAAATGATGTCAAGTCTCATTTGTTCTTTTCTTCATGAGGAACTTATTCAGAGGGCTCTTAGGCTTGCCTCCCATTTGTCTGTTCCGTTGACACAATAATGTCTAATATCCTTAAAAAGTACCATATCATCTCTTTCTCAGTAGACAGTGCATGAGATTAATGCCCATGATCACAACAGGTCATGCATGTAAGTGTACCAGCAAATAATAACTATCAAAAGTAACTTGTTCCATCTGATATATGGGTTGGTCCTAGTTATATTTACAACTTCTAGGACAAAGAGGATTTGTGCACATATGTAGAAATATGCAAGTGGTATAGGAAATTATAATAGCCCACTAAAATGCAATCCATGATGGCATGAGATAGAAGTAATATAAAGTCAAGTTGAATTCAGACCCTGATGGAACCTCTAGTTCTCATGCTGACAATACAGAAGTGGTTTGGCTTTTTTGTGTGCACAATACTCCTGTTCAAATACCAATCAGATCTGCCCCTGCTTAATGTTTTCAAGATCAGCCAAGGTTATGATAATTTATCAGTTCAAAAACTGTATATAATTTAAGAAGTTATGAGCAACCTTTAGGAAAGTTGCATACCAAAGAAAAAAGCATTAGAGACATTTATAATTTTTAAAAAAGGTGCTGGCGTATATATACAATCCAGAAACATCACATTAAATATGGGTGGGAGGGAAATGTATATATGATATTTCTAAATTGTTTTTTTAATGTTAATTCTCAGAAAAACCATCTGGAAGGATTAATAGTTGAAGGCATGCCATAATGGCACAGCCCAATTTCAGAATGATCCATTTGTGCCTGTTATAAAGCAGTTTACCAAAACTTTGGGATCAACTATGACAAAATGGAATCCTAATTACGAAAGTGTCACAGAAGAGTGAAAATACAAGTATACACATGACCAATACGTATTTCAGCTCAACTTACACAATAGGACAAGCAAGAGAATGAGCTAGGAAGCAGGGGTGGGTTCTACTTACCTTTACTACCAGTTCGCAACGGGATCTCACGCGCCAAGATCACCTATGATGACATCTGGATCGGTGGGTGAAGCGGCCCCCCAGTTTTACTACCAGTTCCTGTGAACCGGTCCGAACCGGGGGGCAACCCACCACTGCTAGGAAGTTCTAAGAATGAGAAATAGAGAATAGATATTCTAATGAGACTTGTATGGATTTGAGGGGGGTGGGGAGGGGAGAAAGACAGTCAACAGTCTCAACTCAACTTTTTTATCTAGAAAGCCAGGCAACTGAAGTTTAACTTTACAAATTTAATGTACCTGTCCTGCAACATAGGTGCCCTGCTTCCCCCCAAATAAGACATCCCCTGATAATAAGCCCAATTGGGCTTTTGAGTGCAAGCACTTTTTAAGGCCAAGCGCTTATTTCAGGGTTCAAAAAAATATAAGACAGGGTCTTATTTTCGAGGAAACATGGTACAAGTGAAGATGGTGGTAATCAGCATGTAAATTAATCCTGCCCTTTTTTTACATGTGATGTTAGGCTGCACTACTGTGAATTCTACATGAACTGGACTTTCCTGCATTTCTGCATTTTCCACAGCAGATGTTGTTTGTTTCCTCTTGGTGAATGGCACACCTGCAGTAATTTATTGTGTATATGGCATTATTATGCATTGTTAAAATACAGGTGGTGTTTTAACTAGTTTTCTAATTGAAATAACTGGTTCCCCTTGGGAAGAAGAAACCAAGAATAGGTAAGAGAAAGCTGTAAGTAGCAAAATCAGAATTACTCTCAAGTCTAACAACAGCCATTAAAAGCCCATTGAGTGCGACTGATGACCATCATGTGTGTTAGAACAAATATCTTACACAAATGGACAGATTGGAAGAAATGGAGAGAGATGTAGATGTCCAGGAAGGAAATTTAAATTTAGAAGACAAAAGGAGAAGAAATAGAGCATGTTAAGTTATTTTGTTGGACACAGCTGAAGGCAAGGATCTGGTGGAAAACATGAACAGTAAAATAAGAGAAGTGACCTTGTGGAATTCTTTGAGAAACATAGTCAATAAAATTCAGTCTATCTAGATTGAACTATCCTGCCTTTCTACATTTTCTGCAACTGTGTTGTGCATGTATGTCTGTGTGCAGTTTATTTCTACTGTTAGCAGCATCCAGCTGCCTAATTTAATATTTCCAGGACATGAGCAGTTTTCTAAAAAAATCTCCATGTGTCAAAGAGTGAAAAATAAATCAACCCCCTTATAACAAAGCATGTCAGAATGAGGAAGGAAATGCCATCTTTCAAGATCAACTGTTCTGCAGAGTACTGTACCATACAAGCTGGCCATCAGTAAAACAGCAGACATTAGCTAGTATATAGTCTCCAAAAAAATTTTTATGGCAAGGCTTGGATGGAAAAAAAGAAACATTATCCCAGAGGTTAACAATTTAGGGTATTGTGTTTTTGTAGTTAGTGAAAAGTTTCTAACCACAGTGGATGGTTTGGCCACAGGGATATTAGTAGCTTTTCCTAAACTGGGAATGCTGTCAATAAATTGGACCGTGATTCTCAAAATGCTGTCAAAATTCTGGCATAGAAGTCCCAGCACATCTGGAGGGCACCCAGTTGGAGAAGGCTAAGTAAGGACTGCATACTCACTGTATAACACACAGTATGAACTTTAAATGACCAGGGGCCTGAACACCAATTATTCAATGTTGATGGGACACATTGGGACTGCGATTATTCTCATTGCAGAGATATTCTCAATTAAAACTAAGTTTAGAATCATACTGCATACAAATACAAAATTATGGTCATTAGCTTAAATGGCTTTAGGAAAGAATTGGACAAATTTGTGAAGGATGATATCTGGCAGTGGCTATGAATCCATAAGTAACATTGGAAATTAGTATCTGGGTACTTCTACCCAAGGCTTCTCTACCAATTCAAAACTGGCTATGGTCCTCTGTTACCTGATCGTATCAGCTGAACTCAACAGCTGAGTCAGTTTATGTCTGGTTCAACTATCATATAACACAATCTGGTGGAAAAAATAATTTTCCTTTTGCATGTTCTGCAGCACGCTTGAAGATGGTCTGCTTTCACACTGTGAAGTGATCTTGTGAAGTGATCCCTTGGACATGTTTAATTAATTCCCATTTTACCACATTCAATCTTTACACCTTCCCTGATATCCTCACACTGCTGCCATTTTTGCAATCCTGTGAACTGCTCAGGTGCCAACCAGCATTCCCTCCAATGTTCTTTTCCCATCCAAATTCATTCATTTTTTTCACAGCAACTAAAACAAGTGACCAGCCACTATGAAAATGAAAGGATAGTGCTCTGTTGCCTTCCAAAGAATCTGGAGAAAGGTTTGTGCTACCTTAGGAGCCTACTCACAGACAGAAGAAAAAAGAACAAGAAAACTACCCACCAGTCCTACCACAACCATCCATCTGATCCATCAGTCAGGAACTTTCAAGTTCTAATGCTTTAGCTGTAGAAATACATTTATATCTGTGGAACTTTAAGCCAGAAATTTATAAACTCTAATGGTAGCTCATGTCTGTGAAATTCCTAGTTCAGAACCAATGTGGAGTCAGAAGAAACACTGCATATAAAAGGACCCTATGTCCATGTGAACATATCTCCAGGGTTATCCACAGCTGGTGCAGATTTTGACTTTCTTCTTGTATACATTTGGTTGAAGGAGACTTAACTTTTAAAATCCAGATTGACTCTAGAAAGAGTGCAGAGAAGAGCAACAAAGATGATTAGGGGACTGGAGGCTAAAACATATGAAGAACGGTTGCAGGAACTGGGTATGTCTAGTTTAATGAAAAGAAGGACCAGGAAGGACATGATAGTAGTGTTCCAATATCTCAGGGGCTGCCACAAAGAAGAGGGTCAAGCTATTCTCCAAAGCACCTGAGGGCAGGACAAGAAGCAATGGATGGAAACTAATCAAGGAGAGAAGCAACTTAAAACTAAGGAGAAATTTCCTGACAGTTAGAACAATTAATCAGTGGAACAACTTGTCTCCAGAAGTTGTGAATGCTCCAACACTGGAAGTTTTTAAGAAGATTTTTGATAACCATTTGTCTGAAGTGGTGTAGGGCTTCCTGCCTAAACAGGGGGTTGGACTAGAAAACTTCCAAGGTCCCTTCCAACTCTGTTATTCTAAACAAAAAGAACAACAACAAAAAAAGATATTAAGTTTTAACTATGCCTTATCATAGCCTACCATACACCACTGCTTCCTTTGATCTTCCTTGAATCCTAGTGTACTTCAGATATGAGAACCGGATTTAGAGAAAAGTATTCACAATAGTAATAGCAAAATATACGCTACAAATTAGATCCACTCTGTCCCACAATTTTACATGAGTAACAGGAATAAAGAAATGTAGCTGCTCTGGCATATTTAATTTACCCCTAAAATCACAGAATGTTAAAACAGTTAGAAGACTCTTCAAAGATAGTTAAATTTGAATACCTGTCTAAGTAAAGGAATCATTTGTAGTATTTCAGTACCTTGACAAATGGCTCTTCATCTTCTCTTTAAACATTTTCAGCGAAGGAATATCTACTTCTTCTTGAAGTAGTCTTCTCTTTTCCATATTCAATACCTCCAATATTTCCTCATCAGCTTTTCCTTCCATCTTGGCCTCTGGACCTTCTGTACTCCCATTTATCAATATCCTTCCCGAAATGTACTGCCCTGTGTTGGATGCCATATTTCAGCTATTGCATGACCAACATGGAAAGAAGGAAAGACTTTATGTGAGGTATAAAGTGTCTGCTCAGTGCAGTCATTTGCATTATACAAAATGGTGGTATCACACATGGACTTTATATGTGGAAACAAAAATTGCTTGTACACTGCTTTGTTATCATAAATTATTCCTTACTATTCCATTTAGTCCAGGCTTGAATTTTACAAATTTTAAGACTGAGTGATCACCATCAATTTTCTAATAAGACATGGAAATGAAAATCAAAAAGTAGGACTTTACTTATCCTTCAGCAGGCTGGGTTATCATCGGAGATGAGAGATGCTGGCAGGGCAATGTTTGAAGCTCTTCAGTTTCTTCCTTCTCTAGCTGCTTCCCCTTCTTGGAGTGGAGAGCTAAGAATGACAAAAGTCCATTATGGGCCACCTAGACTAATCTATTATCTCAGCTGGAATGGATGTCTCTATCCTACCATATCGAGAACTTTTTTTTTTTACATTCCCTTCAGGAATGTCAAAAAACCCCATCCTTTGGGTCCTGTTGGCTTAATAACATATTACTAATAAAACCTGTGATGCAAAAAAAATGCCCTTCAGCTAACTCTTCTCTTTTACACAAGCAGATTTCTATATTTCTAATTTTAGAAGAATGTTAATAGGATAATTACATAGATTGGCCATATTAGTTGCTGAACCATTACATTTATCCCCTGATTACTTGATAATCTTACATATTCTTCCCATGGCCATCCCTATAATAGATTCATTTCTATTTTTCTTCTTGGTGAAAGGCTATTACCACCACAGGAAAACTCATCTGAAACTACTTTCATATAGTCACAATGGTAGAAGCAAGGGGTGAATTTTACTTGTATGGAGAATAAATAGCCAGGCAGATGTGGAACCCTACCATGCCAACCAAAATACCATATTTAGAGGTGGCCTGGAGCTATTCAAAATGCTACATGAAGAAATTAGGAATGACTCAAAATAACATGCATTTTCTTTACAAACTACCTAACAACCATTTTAAGGTCCATTTTTAATAGATGGAGCATTGCAAAAATGTGGGGGGGGAGGGGGTGAATTGCAAGCAGCAATTACAACAAAGGGCATACTAATAATTTCTGTAATGGCCCCCAATGATTTACAAAAATACCTCAAATGAGCAAAAGGTGCTTCTTTCCTACTTGAACACAGAACACGAAATCTTTAATCAGCGAAAAACAGGGTGAACATTTTCATATCTAACGCAACATAAAATCCAGAATCATTCACTGAAACTAGAAAAACCCAAATTTTAAAAATTAATGAATTAAATTTGTACACTGCTTGACTCCCAATGTATCTGAGTAGTTTGCAACACGAAATACACAGGAGAAAAAATAACAATAAATACAAAGCAGCAAAAAGATGGCAATACTGGGCAATGAAAAAACCATACATATGCTAATCAGAAGGGGCTTCAACCAACCTAGGCAAAAGCCTGGGTGAAGACTTAGGTCTTCAAGGCTCTGAAATGTTACTTTCAGAGTAACATTTCAGAGACATTCCACCTCGATCTCAGGTAGAACCTCATTTGAGAAGGCAGGTTCTGCAACAGAGAAGGTGAGCTCTGAGATCCTAATAATAGATGGCATTGTTTAATCAAAGGAACCTAGAGTACACTAAAAATATTGGATTGAATTGGCTGGGCACATAGAATGGGAAATAAATGGCTCCCCAAATAATCAGGCTCCAAGCCATGCTGTGAAACCTAGTCTGTGCCACTGTGTTCAAGTTGATGGAAGTGAATTTGCTCTCAAAATCTATTTTAAAAAATAATTTTAGGGAAATGTTCATAAATGAAATCTAGTGCACTTGCCTTTATGTAATTACAAATGGCTAGGGGCTATGTGTGAATGATTTGTCGTTTATTGGACAATCATCACTCCAGAGATCTGTTGTATCCTGGCTTCACACATTTCAGTTAACTCTCAGGGGAAGGCATTGTGTGGGAATTTCTCCCATGGGGGATTTTAAGCAGCAGTGAACCTGAAGGAGGAGTCCTGCTTGAGAAAGGGTTGGGGAATCTCTGAAGGCCTCTAGACAACCTGTCCTTGCAATTTTTCCTGCCCACATCTTTGTTGGAAGTCTCACAAGACTTTGCACTAACAAAAATAGGATAAGAATGTCCCCATCAGATTGGCTCCATCACTCCAGTGTGTTGCCTCACAAAAAATGCATGTTTAGATGGATGTTTAGCCCGCCAGCTGTACAGAGACAAATCCTTTACATTTACCCCAGCATGTGGGAGGGGGAAAATACCAGAACAATGAAACGGTAAATCAATGCTGCCAAGAAAAATGCATGGATTCAGTCACCAGGAGTTCAGCTCAATATAAGGCCATATTTACTGTTTCAGTTAGCAGAGAGATGCTGCCACTGAGCCAGTGTTTCTCTATTGTTGTTGTGCTTAATAATCGCTACTGAAACACCTTTTCTTCATGATGTTGACTTCTCCCTTTATAAAGATAATCTAAGCAGACCCGCAGCACACAGCAATGCTGATGCGTTTTGAGGCAAGGAAGAGATAAATCCAAATGACTCATCACTTCCAAAATAGATGGCTTGTATGATGATATGATAGCATGTTTGGAAAATTTAATCTGTACTCTCACCTCTGTTTAAAGCAAAAGACCGAAAGTCTCCAATAAATGTCAACAGTTTCACATTCAACCGTCGGCAATTATTCTTTCATCCCAAAAGCCATGATTCAGAAGGGCTGAGCAGAGGTAAAGGATATATGCATTCACATCAGTGATGGGTTGCTATAGGTTCGCCCCAGATTGGGTGAACCGGTAGCAGTGGTGGCAGGAGGTACTGTGCAGAAGTGACCCGCGCATGCGCAAGCATGCACATGCCCACAAGCAAACCAGTAGTGACAGGTTATGAAACCCAGCCCTGATTGACATATTCCAAGAATCAGGGCTCTCTCTGTTGAACCTAGGGTTCCCACTGAAAATTGAGCGTGGAGTCCCAAAGATGCTTTTCCTAATGGCAACTGGACTTTCTTGTTTTGTTTTGTTTTTCTTTGAAAACATTTCACTTCTCATTCAAGAAGTTTCTTCAGTTCAGTTTAGTTCAGAACTGAGGAAACTTCTTGGATGAGAAGTGAAATGTTTTCAAAGGGAAAAAAAAACCCCAAGAAAGTCCAGTTGCCTTTTGGAAAAGCACCTTTGGGAAAATCAGGACCTGGATGATTGAGACTCTCCATAGGCATGTACTGTATGTAGAAACATTTTTCATAGCTAGTGTGTATAGTAGTCAGTGCGTTGGCCTAGGACTAAGGCATCTGAGGTTCACTTCTGCCCTTAACCAGAGAAGTTCACTGTAAAAATCGGGATTGCTCGAATACCACTTTGGAAAATACTAAATTGAAAATGAATACAACCATAGAGAGAGAATGGAGAGGGAGAGAGGGAAAGAAGAAAGGGAAAAGGAGAGAGAGAGAGAGAGAGAGAGAGAATGAGAAAGAAAGAAAGAAAGAAAGAAAGAAAGAAAGAAAGAAAGAAAGAAAGAAAGAAAGAAAGAAAGAAAGAAAGAAAGAGGAAACGAGTAGGAGTGAAGGTAAGAACGGAGGAAGAAGGGAGGTGTGGGGGAAAGGAAGAGGAAGGAGAGGGGGAGAGGGGGAAAGAAGAAAGTAGAAGAGTAGATGGAAGAAGTGAGGGAAAGAAAAGAGGAGAGGGAGAAGAAGGATTGTTGTAAAACAAGGGAGATGAAATGGTAGAAGAGCAACCCTGAATATATTTAAATTGTTTAGGATGAAGATTGTATTAGTATGAAAGCTAAAAGAAAATATGCATGTTATATAAAAAATTGTACATTTAAGATATGTTTATGAGAAAAAAAAACAAAAACCTTTTTCCAAAAAAAAGTTCACTGGGTGATTTTGAGTCAATTAGTTTCTCTCCACACAACCTTCCTTACAGGTTTGTTGTTATGGGGAAATAAATGGAAGAAAGAGTGCTATGGATGCTAGTTTTCATTCCTGAGGGAGAATGGAATACAAATGAAATCAATAAATACTGATTCTTACTGTGATGACTTTTTTTTCCCCACAGAGTAGATCATGGGTCATCTAGATGCTTTGGGGGGGGGGGGGGAGTCAGTTAATGAGATGCTTTCATTAGATGCAAAAACTAATATTTTGGAACCTCTTCTGTGAGGTGAGAAGTTTTTTTTTTAATGTATACCAGGAAGAAAAGATTCGCTGCAGGTATATTCATTACTGTAATGATATGATGTGGTTTGTTCTCTGAGCTTGTTGTTTAGTTTCTGAACATTTCATCACCAGGCTAGGTAACATCATTAGCAGAACGTAGGTTGAAGGTTCAACTGAAATTCTACTGATGATGGTTTTTAGCCTGGTGACGAAATGTTTGGAAACTAAAAAAAAAAAAAAAACTAGCATGGAGAACAAACCACCACCAACATTTCTATCCAAACTACAAATATTTTCCACCATTTCTAATAAATTGACCACATTTAACTAAAAAAGTACTGACAATTGGATGGGAGCCGGAATTTATGAATCTGAACCAACACTGGAAAATTGTATCTGTGATACTGGAAGAATCTAGAATTGCTGGGGGGGGGGTTTTTTAGAGCTTAATACTGATTAAGGATGTCATATGGTTACTCTGCTGACTTGAGGAAGTATTACATGGTTGCTGACCATCCCTGTTTTCTCTTATTTTGGCTGAAAATCTTGGAGGAGGGCCAGCATTTCTTCATTTGTAAAAAATATTTTCCTCACCAGAAGGCTACAAAGCAATGCATGGCCTACAGAAATGGTGTCTTCAAAATGCTATAGTTCAAATATAATCTGTTTGGGGTCTGGGGTGCGGGAAACACTGGAAAACCAACACAAGACGTCAAATAATTACACAAATCATTGAATAATGTAGAGCAATATAAACACGGCCCTTTGGTCTTGCAGGCAGAGCCTGAAGTAGCGCACAGTTGTGAGGTTGGAAAATTTACAGCGTCGAATTTTTCAACTTCCAATTTTCAAACTTTAGGGCTGCTCAAAAGTTGTGACTTGCCCTGGGGATTGTAAAGATACTTCAGTTGCTTTAATATAATTTAGATGTGCTTGGTTAAGTAACTTCATATATATCATAACATTTTAACATTTTGTTTGTCTGTGAGAGGCTTCCTATATACTCTCTCTCTCTCTCTCTCTCTCTCTCTCTCTCTCTCTCTCTCTCTGAGGCAGGAATACATACAGTGTATGTATGTATGTATAGGTATGTGTGTATTCTAAATTTTAACATTTTAACTGTAACATTTTAATGTTTTATATTTCAGTGTTTTATTGTCCCTCTTCAAAGGATATGGAGTAGTTAAGAAATAGAGTAGAATAGAATAACAGAGTTGGAAGGGACCTTGGAGGTCTTCTAGTCCAACCCCCAGCTTAGGCAGGAAACCCTACACCACTTCAGACAAATGGTTATCCAATCTCTTCTTAAAAACGTCCAGTGTTGGAGCTTCTGGAGGCAAGTTGTTCCACTGATTAATTGTTCTAACTGTCAGGAAATTTCTCCTTAGTTCTAAGTTGCTTTTCTCCTTGATTAGTTTCCACCCATTGCTTCTTGTCATGCCCTCAGGTGCTTTGGAGAATAGCTTGACTCCCTCTTCTTTGTGGCAGCCCCTGAATGGGATATATAAACAGTGATATATGAATGTGATATATAAACAGACAAATAGGTAATTGTTTATGTGCCCTTCTCTTTTTTTTTCCTCCTATTTTTGGGGCGCTGACACTGTGCTATCTACAGAGAAGGCCCACCCTATTCTTCTTCAGCTGCCACTTCCAAAGAGAAGTTGTCACAGTCAAAATGACCCACATTCACATACCTTGTTATTCTCCTCTGTTGGACTAAACTGCCTTATCCACCCCACTTATCCCCCCCCGCCCCCATGCAATGTGATTCCTAGTGTTGAAATACCATTTGCCTGCCAGTCTGGGCAATTTTTGCATGTGAAATGAGAAGCACCATCTTGTTCCTAACCTCAGGCAGCAAAACTATTTGAATAGCATTGTGCGCAGAGGGAGAGAGAAGGAGGGAGGGAGAGAAAGAGAGAGAGAAGAAGAAGATGTTCTGTTTTGTAGTAAAGTTAGATTTTTTTCCCCATTAACCAATAACAAAGGGAATAAGGGAATCTTAACTAAATCATCTGTCATCGTTGACTGGCAAGATAATGATTCTGTGTTAGTAAAGAGAGAGACATAAATGATGTGTTGTGAAATAATAATCTAAAATTGTTTAACAGGTAGGTAAAAATGGCACTAATGTCTAAGGCAACAAACCTAATGTGACAGGAAAGTAAATGTTAGCATTGGCGTTTTTGTGAGCGGTTTAAAAAGTTCTCTCTCTCCCCACAAGCCACTCTCACAGCAACTGGCGTGCTGCTTTGATCATATTACCATTTCTGATTCTACCTGTTGTAACTATTATTACGTGTCACTCATCCCAGAAGTGGGTTTCAGCAGGTTCTGACCAGTTCTGGAGAACCGGTAGCAGAAATTTTGGGTAGTTCGGAGAACCAGTAAATACCACCTCTGACTGGCCCTGTCCCCATCTATTCTCGGCCTCCCAAGTCCCAGCTAATTGGGAGGAAATGGGGATTTTGCAGTAACCTTCCCCTGGATTAGGGTGGGAATGGAGATTTTACAGTATCCTTCCCCTGCCATGCCCACCAAGCCACACCTGCAGAACCAGTAGTAAAAATTTTTGAAACAGGACTTCCGGTGGCATCCTCGTCGTCGCTGGGCGGCTTCTTCTTATGGCCGCCGGCTTCGCCGTTTGTAGAGCCGCTTTGCGATCTGCAAAGCGGCTTGGAAATCCTCCCTTCAGATCGGAAGGAGGGACAGAGCCGGTAGCGACAGGTTGAGCCCCCAGAATTGCTGCCAGGGTTTCTTCTTTGCCCTGGAAGGTGTTCTGAATGAGGGCTCCCTTTCCAGCCTACCGAAGCTCCGATTGGCAAGGGACCTCTGTCTTTAGACGGAGCGAGATGGCGAGAGCAACTCCACCTGTTATAATCTACAGTTCTTTTACAACTAAAGAATTTGGTGAGGTCTGGACTTTTTTTTAAGAAGTTAAGTACTTTTAAAGAATTTTCTAAAATTATTAGTTTAAGTCTCTGAGTGAAAGTGACTGGAAAATGGCGGCTGGGTAAAGCGGAGGAAGTGAAAGTGAAAAGAGAAAGTGCTAATTATCAGTTTGCCTGCCAGTAATTGAAAGCAACATACTTGCAAGAATTTAAATTGGAAAATATAAGTGATTTGATTCCTTTTCTGCAAAACTGGGGAGGACAGGAAAAGGAGGAAGATTTTCTTTTTTTCCAGAGGTTAAAATCCTGTTCTGGCATGGCTTCAAAAAAAGCAGGGGGAGATTCCCCCACACACCAGACAAAGGAAAAGTCAGCCAAACTACCAGCACCAGCTCAGAGTCAGACTCAAGAAAGTGGAAATGAGGACTTGAAAGCTTTTATAGTTAATATACAGAAGTCACTAGGAGAGCTTTCTGGAAAAATAAGTAAAATGGATGAAAAGATGGAAAAAATCAAACGGAAATGAAGGAGTGGGTTAAGGAAAAAACTGACAAGTTAAATCAGAATGTAGCCAATGTAGCTGCTGCTTTTACAGATGCTTTGTTGGTGGTGGAGAAAAAAGTGGATGATTTAAATCTTGAAGTGGAATCTAACAAGAAGAATGCAAATGAAAAAATCTTTAAAGTTGAGATGAAAAATCAGAGATTAGAAGATGAAATCACGATGATACAATTTCGGACCATGGAGTTCGCTTTAAGACTGAGAGATTTAAGAGAGAATGCTAGAGAGAATCTGAGGGCAACTTGTGTGGAAATATTGGCTAAGATTTTAAATACAGAACCTGACTCAATTGCTAACAGAGTTGACAAGATTTACAGGGTTAACTCTCGTTTGGCAAGACAAAGGAATTTGCCTAGAGATGTAGTGATTTATTTTACTGATAGAAGGCTGAGAAATGACATTTTGCAAAGCTCTTTTCACACCACTGTTCAACATAATGGTAGTCAAATTGGTGTTTTCAAAGAGTTGCCACCCAAGATGTTAAGAGATTGGAAAGACTATGGTTTTTTGGTAAATGAACTGAAAAAGCGTCAGATTCCATTCAGATGGGATGCTCCTGTTGGCATTATTTTGAGATATGAGGGTGTAAGATACCGTATTAACTCGGTGGAAAAAGCAGAATATTTTTACCATAATGTTCTTAAAAAAATTTCAACACCCCCACGCTCATCCACACTTTTATCTGTAGAAGAAATTTCTAAAGACAAGGACTTTGAAGAGGGGATTCAAGAATTGATTATGCAAAAAGAACGACAGGCAATTCGAGAAACAGCAAGGGAAGAAATTTTAGGAGCAGTAGGTGGTCTCTCAGAGGATTTTTTTGTAGATTTCCCAGAGCCTAAAACAAAGCAGCCTAGAGCTACAAGAGAGGTGGATTTGGACCTTGACTTGTTGTCGCAAGAACCGAAAGATCAACGTATAACTCGTGCAGCAGAGAAGCAAAGACTAGAGAAACAACAGCAACAGAGGTCCATGATGCCACAAGAAGAGAAGGGAGCGAATGGGAAGATACAGAAATCTGAAGCAGTGGGAGGAGCGAGACCAAAGACATCTGCTGTGGAACAGGGTCTTAGGCAAATGCTCAAATCGCTTCAAGAATCCCCAAATGACAGTTAGATTTTTATCATGGAACGTGAACGGTTTGAATTCACCACAGAAAAGAAGGAAAATATTTCATTATTTGAACCAGTATAAAAATGATGTTGTTTGTCTGCAAGAAACTCATATTAGAACCCAGGACCAAAAATTTTTAACAAATTCAAAACTTGGACTACATTTTATATCTTCTAGCTCTGTGAAAAGGAATGGAATAGTTTTGTATATTTCTAAAAGAATACCAGCCAAATTGGTAGAAACGGATGATGAAAGAACATATATTGCAGTTGAAATAAATATACAGAATGTCTCAATGCTTCTTATTGGAATTTATGCCCCAAACCAACAGCACGAAATTTTTAATAAATTATTGAATACTAAAATATTGCAGTGGAATTATAAGTCTTTCTTGATTATGGGAGATTGGAACGGAGTGATTGATACAACTCTTGATAAGAAGACTCTGGCCAAGAGGGGGAATAAATTACCACAGACGTTCTTTGCATTGAAAGAAGAATTAGAATTGAAGGATGTATGGAGAATTCACCATCCGAAGGAATTGGATTTCACATTTTTTTCTGATAGACATAAATCCTTTTCTAGGATTGATTTTATGCTGGTTACTTCCGACTTACTTACTAAAGTGGTTAAGACTAAAATGTTTCCTAGAACTTTAACGGATCATAGTCCGGTATGGATGGAGATGGACTTTGGTAAGAGGGAGAGAAGATCTTGGAGAATGAATGAGAATTTATTTAGATATGAGAAGAATATTGTGGATCTTAAAAAACATGTCAACGAATTTTTTCAAATCAATTTGAATAAGGGTACACCTATTGAAATTGTCTGGGATGCAAGTAAGGCCTATATGAGAGGTGTACTGATTTATATGAACTCTAAGTATAGGTCAACACGACAAAAGACAAGAATAGAATTGGAGTCAGAAATAAAGGAAAAAGAACAATTGCTTATAAAAAACCCGACTGATGAGAAACTACAACAAACTATAAAACTTTTGAAAGATCAATTTCAAATATTAATGGCTGATCAGACGGCAACCAATTTGCAATTTGCTAAACACAATACTTTTTGTAATGCTAATAAACCTGGTAGATGGTTGGCCTATACCTTGAGAAAGCAACAAAGTTCACGTATAATAAATACTATTGAGTATAAAGGTAAACAAATTTTTCAACAGAACTTAATACATCAAGCTTTTTTAGATTACTATTCTAAATTATATCATGCTGATAATATTAAAAAGGATCTTATTGATGAATATCTGGACAAGAAGAGGGTTACAAAAATTTCAAGTGCACAAAATGATAGATTGAATCAACTTATAACATGTGAAGAGATTTTATTTGCAATAAAACAATTGAAACTAGCTAAAGCTCCTGGGACGGACGGATTGACAGCAGTATATTATAAAACTTTACAATCAGAATTGGTTGAGCATCTTAAGGACTTGTTCTGTAGCATACAGCAGGGGGGCAAAATACCCCCCTCATGGAAGACGGCTTTTATCTCACTGATACCAAAGGAAGAGGGTTCTACAAAACCAGAAAATTTTAGACCAATATCTCTCCTGAACACGGATTATAAAATTTTTGCAAAAGTATTAGCCAACAGACTGATGCCAGTTATCCAAGATGTGATTCACGATGATCAAGCAGGTTTTATAGAAGGCAGACATATGAAGGACAATGTGAGGCAACTTATAGACTTATTGGAATATCTTGAAAAAAATAAACAGATCCCTGCGGTGCTGGTGTTTTTGGATGCAGAAAAGGCCTTTGATCGAGTCAACTGGGATTTTCTAAAAAAGACTTTGCAGAAAATGGATTTTGGGGATCAGTTTATACAAGCGATTTCAGCAATTTATCAAGAACAGACTGCACAAATTGTTATAAATGGGAGTTTAACTACTAACTTCTATATCCAGAAAGGAACTAGACAAGGTTGTCCGTTATCCCCATTGTTGTTTATTTTAACTCTAGAAGTGTTGTTGAATTCTCTACGGGACTCTAACAATTTGAATGGAATAGTTGTAAGGCAAAAAGATTACAGAACAAAAGCATTCGCAGATGATCTGGTTGTTACCCTAACACGACCCTTGGAATCAATCATACAGATGAAAAACATTATAGAGGAATACGGTTTGGTTTCAGGCTTTAGTCTGAACCAGAAAAAGACTAAGGTGATAGTTAAAAATATGGTGGAACCACAAAGGTGTGAACTGGAAAGGTTGGCAGGTTTTGAAATAGCTACAAAGGTGAAATATCTAGGAGTTCAGGTTGCAGCTTCTAATATTAAACTTTTTCAAAATAACTACGAGGAATTGTGGTACAAGATTCAAAAGGACCTTGAAACTTGGAAGAAACTGCAACTATCTTTACTTGGCAGAATAGCAGCTATTAAGATGAACGTTCTACTTAGATTTCTGTTTTTATTTCAAATGATTCCGGTGCTCAAAAGTGATAAGATATTGATGGAATGGCAAGCAGGTCTAAACAAATTTATTTGGAATGGGAAAAAACCAAGAGTTAAACTTAAAATCATGCAAGATGTTCATGAAAGAGGTGGCCTCAAAGTTCCAAACTTACGTTTATATTATGAGGCAGCAGTGCTGACACAAGTGGGTGATTGGTTTGGTACAACAAAAATAGAAATTTTGAATATTGAAGGCCATGACTTGGAATTTGGTTGGCATGCATATTTATTTTATGAAGATAAGTTGGATAAGCTATTTAAAAGTCACATTTTGAGACATGCTTTGATGAGAGTTTGGAAGAAGCACCAGCTTCAATTGGATTACAAAATACCTTTGTGGTTGGATCTTGGGCAGATTATGCCAAATATAAAGTCACTCGGGGGGATTTTATACAAAGAGATGCTTTTTAATGATGGGGGCAGATGGAGTTTGAAACCTTTGAATACTCTGTTGGAAGAAGGGAAGAATTTAACTTGGTTGCAGTACCTTCGACTTCAAGCGAGATGGAGAGAAGATCAGAAAATTGGACTAATGTTACATGAAGAAGATTTGGTGACCCAGATAAAATGTAAAGGGCCGATGCATATTAAGCGAGTGTAAATTTATTGTTAGAAAGAGATTCAGAGGGTGAATTAGTTAAAGATTGTATGATAAAATGGGCACAAAATTTTGCAGAACCAGTGATGTTGGAAACATGGGAAAAGATCTGGATCCAGAATGTTAAATTTACACAAGCACAGAACTTGAGGGAAAATTTTTATAAGATGTTTTATAGATAGCATTTAGATCCCAAAAAATTATCATGTATGTATCCAAATGTTCAACCCAAATGTTGGAGGTGTGATTGTTTGGATGCAACATATTTTCATATTTGGTGGACCTGCAGAAAACTGAAAGCATTTTGGATTAAACTTTGGTGGGTTATGCAGAATGTTTTGAAGAAGAAGCTTGAATTTTCTCCTCAGTTTTTTTTGTTAGGGATAGTTAAGGATTGCTCACAGACTGAAACAAGATTGATTTTATATATGATTACTGCAGCTAGATTATTGATTGGTCAATACTGGAAAAAAGATAGTGTACCTACTATAGAGGAATGGATATTGAAGATGTCTAATTTTGCAGAAATGGCTAAGATTTCTGCATACCTAAAAGACAGGCCCCATGAAGCCTTTGCTAGGGAGTGGAAGAAATGGGTAGAGTACATGCGGAATAAATATCAAAACAAGAAGTTTCAACTAGTATTGGATTCATAACTATATCTATTAATTATTAATTATTTTATTAATATTCAAATTTATATTTTTATTATGTTATACATTTATATTATAATATTTAGATAATTTAAAATGTTAAAAATAAGTCTATATATTTGATAGATCAGCTTTACCTTATCTAATTTTTTAAAAAATTTGAGGTATTATTTGGATTTTATATTTTTTTTAAAAAAAATATTATTAAGATTTAATATTTGGAATTATATTTAATGTCAAACATTTATATTATATTATTATTTTAAAATTTATGATGCTCAAAATTAGTTTTTATATACTTGTTATATTTGTTAGACAGCTGTAAGTTTTTATAAATGATTTATGGTTTTTATATATTTGAATTAAAGGGGTAGAAGAGGGTGTTAGAAGTTTAGTTTAATTTTCTTATTACTGAATGTTAAATTCATTGTATTCATTATATATTCTTAGCTGGATCTCACCAAAAATATTTTTTTTTTTGTATGATGTTGATAGATATATATGATTGGTTAATAATGGAACTCGGGGGGGAAGGGGGGAGGGATAGGGAGGGAAAGGGAGGGGGTGGTAGTTGGGTGGGGGGATTGGTGGGGGGAAAGGGGTATAAAAATTGTATTGTAAAACTCTTTCAATTAAAAAAAATTTTTTTTGAAACACACCACTGACTCACCCTATTGCTTAAAACTGGCCAGTTCTTCACTAGTAATTTGTAGTATTTGTAATAAAATATTAGATTTTATTTATTTATTTATATTTCATATTTCTAGTCCACCCATCTCCCTCAAGGAGAGACTCAGGGCAGTGTACAATATAATCAACCTTTGGAAGAAATACCCTTCTGGGTTCAGTTCCAAGTGGGGAAAAAGACATTGGATTCACGGAAGTTGCTTGGAAAGTTTTATTGATGAACAGGTCACATGGCTTCCTGAGCTCCTGAGTAGAAAAGGGCACAGGTGTTGAGAGTGCCTTGGTTTTATGCCCTCTGTTGGACTTTGAATTTGGGCTTGTATTCTGATTGGTTGTCAGACTCCCATGGGGCCATGCAGGGGCAATTCTGTAGACCAGGGATCCTCAAACTACAGCCCGTGGGCCGGGTATGGCCCGCTGACACAATGTATCTGGCCTGCACAGTGGTGGGATTCAGCCCCGCCCCCTGCCCTGCCCCCAGCCCCACCATTCCCACCCGCTCCTCGCATGGCTGGTTTTTCGGCCGAAGAGGTTGTAGGAAAAAAAAATGCCTTTAAAAGCCTCTGGCGATCCCAGCTGAGTTGCCTGATCGGCAGAGGCTTCTAAAAGCATTTTTTCCTGCAACCTCTTAAGGTTGTAGAAAAAATGATTTTAATTTTTTTAAAAAAAAAGTTGGCCACGCCCACCCATCACGACCCGATGGTGCGATAGGTGCGCTGCCACCACCTCCACCTGGGCAGGAGAGGAGAAAGAGAGATGGAGAGAAAGAGAGATGAAGGAGAGAAAGAGGGGGGAGAGAAGGAGATGAAGGAGAGAAAGAGAGGCGGGGAGAAAGAGAGAGAGATGAAAGAGACACAACAGACATACCTCTTTAAAGAAAATACTGGGAGCCACAAAACCTGGGTGGGAGTAAGTGATATGGAGTTGGCATTGCCCACCCAGATTTAAGGTTTAAGTGTTTAAGTGTTTACATGTGTTTTAAGGTTGAATGTTTAAAGTTGCAGACCCCTGACCTACCCCATCCGATCGCTTCACCCTGCAGCCAGCTCTGTAGGCCTCCCACCTGGGCAGCAGCGGCCTACGTACCCCAGCGGCCTACTTACCCCAGTTGTATCACCTTGCCCTGCAGCCAGCCTGAACGCCCGCCTCGGACTGCCTCCGACCGCTCTAGCAGGTCATTTTTATTTAATTAATTTAATTAAGTGCTGCAATTGGCATAAATGATGACTGGTCAAAAGTGCAAAGACTGGTCAAAAGTGCGAGGACCTGTCAGAAATGACTTTTTTCAGCCCTCTGGGTAGTCCCTATGTGCATATGGACTACTCAGAGGGCTGAAAAAGTTATTTTTGACCGGTCCTTGCACTTTTGACCAGTCCTTGCACTTACGACTGTCCTCACATTTTACGTTTTGTGCCCTATCTTGTCACCGTGGTGAAGAGAAGTAGTTGTGAAATGAGTAACATGGTTGTTAAGAATGCTGCAACGGGCATAAATGTGAGGATGGTCATAAGTGTGAGGACCAGTCAAAAGTATGAGGACCGGTCAGAAATGACTTTTTTCAGCCTTCTGAGTAGTCCCTATGCACATAGCCATGCCCACTGAGGACCCCTGCTGTAGACTGTGTTTTGAGTTCGAATTTGAGCCTTGATGGGTAATATAATCTTCCCAGGTGCCATGTGGTGAGTTCTGTTGCTAGATGGGTAGAGGGCTAATTCTACCTTTGTTATGTAAAATGGACTGGCTCAGGCCTTAATGGCCCATTAACAAAGGTGGGGGGGGGGACTGAATTTCTGCCTTCCTTTTAGGGGAAATATTCTGCCCTTTTAATATTTCCTAAAATATTTCATTTTTCTAGGAGAGGGGTGGGTGCTAACTTCCTACACAATATAGAACACAGCATGCAAAGTTAACATCAGAATATAAAAAATAATTTAAGATTTTACAGATATTAAAATTATGAAGTTATAAAATTTCAAAGAAATAAAAAAAAAATCCAAGATGGCCATTTAACATTGGTTAATAAAGGTGAAGGGAGGGATTTCATGGTGCCAGCCAGCTCCCTGATTTCATGGTCCTTTGTGTGCCCTCCCCCCCCCCAGCAAGGCTGCAGTGACAAGTTTTGACCCCTTCATAGAAGTCCAGGCGGGGGGGGGGGCTGCCTTCACTCTGGGGGAAGGATATTCCATAATGAAAGGGCAGTGATAAAATTCTCTTCCTAGATCCTGCCAGTCGAAATTCTGCACCAATTAATGCAAGACCAGAGGGAGAAGATGGCTGGCTCAGGTGAAAAGATCTGGGTCTCATGGAATAGCAGCAGATTATGATTTACTTTATAATTACTTTATTTTCCAAATAGGTATGTGAAAGGGTCCTTAATCTACGGCTACATGAAATATTGATTTATCTTTCCGCTAGAACCAGTTCATGAACTGAAAATGATCATATGTTGGTGATCCAAGATTATGAATTTACCTCAAAGAGGTAAATCTCAAAGAGGAGACATTTTTGCTGACATCATCCCACAATACTTCACACAGTGGTAAAATCCAAGTTTTGTTATATAATTCAAAGTCATATTCACATTTGTATTGAAGTGATTGTTTAAACACTAAATTAATAAACTAATGGATATTAAAATGTGACAATACTGGGACAAATCCAAATTATATTAGTACGTATCTGCTTACTCATTTTTACCTTTCCAGCATTACAATTTTATTTTATGAGGTAGCCAATAGATGTTAAAAAAATGAATTAATCTCACATTAAGATCATAAGAGATATACTTAATATTCTTTAAAATCCTTATCAATTCAGTTGTTAACATTTTTGAATGCTTTATTTTAGAAACTACAAAACATTTATAACAGGGCTGTCAAACTCATGGCCCAGATGTGTCACACACTGGCCACGCCCACACCCGGTTTAGTGAAGGAGAAAAAAAAATACTGATATGTCATGTGATGCCTCCATGATGACATGAGTTTGACAACCCTGATTTGGAAGGCTAAGGAAAGTTGATAAAACTGGGAAAGTATATTAAGAGGCAAGCATACGGTCTGGGAAGCAAGGACAGTATAAGACAGATCTTTAAAAGTATATATTTTGTAGAAATAGCCTATGTTCAAAGAATACCTCTGTATTGTATTGATAAGCCATTGCTTTTGTAGTTCTATCCCATTACTTTGTAGAAACTACCTCACATATGAGCTCATTAAACACAGAATTACTCTGCTCTATCCAATAGCTTATTATTATTAGTGTACGACATCATTATATTAGCCAGGAGACCACAATGCTATTGCAGAGTAGTAGTTTGGCTGCCGATTTACCACCTCTGTTGTAGGACGTGCTCACATGCTTCCCAAGGTGAGCCACAGGAGAATGAGCTGGCTTCACACCTGAAAGAAAGATGAGAGATCTTTCTGTAGTGTCATCCTAGGCCCACTCCCTTCCCCAGAGCTGCCTCATAAACGGGCACTGCAAGTGGAAAGGTTCTGAGCCAGCAGGAATCTGACTGCCTGAACAGAACCCCGACTTGTCTCCTGACCAAAGTGGTACCTATTTATCTATTTGCATAGAACGTGCTTTTGAACTGTTAGGTGGACAGAAGCTGAGGTGAGTGGTGGGAACTCATCCCAACATGTGATGCTAGGACTCAAACCACTTAAAAGCAGAGATCATCTCCAGTGTCATTAAACTGCTGAGCCACCTGCCTGTCCAATAGCTGATCTTATCAGTATCCTAACTCTGAATAAAGTGGGTGTGTGTTTTATGTTTGCTTTGTCACTTCTGCTACTGGAAAAAAGAATATGTGCTTCAGTGAAAAGATGTGGCTAATTTCTATTATTAAAGAACCCAGTGGAAAAAAAATTGTTTCCCAAAATTCACTTAAACGTAATCATTAACGTGCTCATTTTTTGAATTGTATTTCAATAACAATTTATAAATAAGTCCCAAGAGATCTGAGTTATATATTATAATTACTTTCTTTTTTCAAATTCTGACAAGTGTCTAAGTATTCTTTTTTTTTTTTATCATTTGGACTATGCTGCTTATATGAAGATGTTGAAATCAATGAGACGATTCTGATTGATTCTATTACACAGAAAGTCTCAAAAGAGTTCGTCTTTGTTTTAAGTCTTGCAATTTATACAAATTATTATCTATCTGTTTCTTAGTTGTTTCTGTATATTCACCTTCATGAAAATATTTAGTATTGAAGTGAGGAATAATATAGAAGATTAAATCCCCCCCCCTCCCGCCGCCCCATGTTTATCCCATACTTTTGGCATACTATTTATAATAGATTATTTTATTTATTCGTTTGTTTATTTGTTTGTTTGTTTATTTATTTATTTATTTTTGACAAGCATATATAAGATTACAGATATAACTATGAACATGCAAACCATCTGGGTCAACAGAATTATCCAAGCTATAAATGATACAATCCAGTTTGCAATTCAAGTTGGACACTTGACTTGATAATATTTAAAATTTGGTAACTGCTAACCCACCTCATTCTCTCTCATTGGGATTGGCAAATAAACTTCACAGGTCAGCATTCAGGATAAACGAACAATAAAACAAAACACTGGAAAAGAAAGATTTGGGGTTTTTTTTAAAAGCCAGTCCTGCCGACAATCAGGCCTGGAATCAGTTCCTCTTCCCATCCCTTCCTCTTTTCAATATACGATACTGAGCAATTCATGTTTATACTCTATTTGGAGTGATATTAATCTCATATGCAATTTTTCAATTATTTGTCCAAGTAACTACATCCTTCATTATTTGTGCAAGCAACTTCATCCTGGAGAGATTTGTTCACTTTCAAAGCAGCTGCCCCATCTGTTGCAAGTTTTATCAGAGTATTCAAGCTGAGTTATTCATGTTTTTCATGTGATTTGATCGCCAGGCTTTTTAGCTCTGCCATTTTTTGATGTAAAATATGTAACCTGATTTAAAGCCTCCACTCACTAAAGGTTTTATCTGCATCCATTCAGACATTCTAACCATCTATATAGCACGAGAAATATATTTTTCAAGTGGTGATAAGCTCACTTTGGTTCCCTCAACCCTCCCCCCCTCATTAGATTCTGGACTGGGATTCAGCTGAGTTGGTTATGCTGTGAGATCGATAGTTGCTCTGCTCTTTCTTGAGTAAAGCTTTTGTTTTCCCTGTGTTCTTAATTTTGGCCTTGTGCTAAATCAAATGCAAGACATCACTGGCCAATAAAAGAATCAAACAAGCAATATAGGAGTTAAGAGATAAAGAGATTTCTACTGAGCTCAGCGATGATCCAAGTCATAAACTTAATACTTTTCATGCCAGCTGGAAGCATTCGTTTCAATGCTCACTTTGACATCTCACTATCGTTTCTGTACAACCTCTAAAGTGCTCCTTTCAGCCCTTCCTCGCTTCAGTTTCAATTTAAATCATTTAAACATGTTCATTTTTAATTCTTTTCAGTTTCCTGAAGGCTCCTCAGTATAGCCCTCAGTCCCCAGTCTCAAAATACGTTTTTATTTTCATCAAAATTGCTCAGTATTTTCAATGCCTTCTTTAATTGTTTCTCCAGCTGACTACATTCTTTGTATGTAGATATTTCTTATGTTTCTCTCATTTTCTCAACGTGCACACAATATAGTATCTCCCATTCATCCACATCCTTGTTTTTTGCAGCGATCATTTTTATTCATTTTCCTTAGCTGTGGCATCTTTCATTTTATGACTCTAGCAAGCATTCTTTTACATATATACCATTAACATAATTTCCCACATGCTTGGGGTATGCTGCAACATAGATTTTTTCATTCTCTTCCATGCAGCTTCCACAATTGTTTACATCCATTTATATTTATTCTGTTTGCGAATTTTCTTTTAATACTTTTTCATATGGATTCCTACTTACTCTGGTAATTTTTCCTACTTTCACTCTATTTCAGTGGTTCTCAGCCTTGTGGTCCTCAGACCCCTGGGAGCAGGGGTGAAATGCTACCGGTTCGAACCGGTTTAGCTGAACCGGTAGTGATGGCGGCGGGTGGTTCGTAGAACCGGTAACAACGGCAGCACAAGGCTCCGCTCACCCACCTAGTCATCATTACTTCTTGGTTTTAATCAGAAAGTAACCTGTTTTTTACACATGCACTTCCCAACCGGTAGCGAAGGTAAGTAGATTTCACCTCTGCCTGGGAGGCTGCGATGTCGTCACAGGGGGTCTATGAAGGCTTGAAAAAATGTTATCATTTAAATCGTGAGTTAAGTCTTGAGGGTGCATGGCCATGGTTTGTGGCCACAAAAGTATTTAAACAGAGTTTGTAGTGAAGAAATGGTTGAGAACCACTGCTCTATTTTCTTTTTCTTTTCTTCCAGATCCATTTTCTTCCTAAAATCCATTTTAGGCATTATCAAATAATGGTCTGTTCAATAGGATGCACACAGCTCAAGGTTTTCCATTATCTGCAGAGACCCTCTCTTATCCATGTCATAGGAAGTTCAGCAAGAAGAAGCAGGATAAGTCTCTATTTGAAGATATTTCAGAGGATGGATTAGTTCTTTAAGTTTACTAATTCAGTTGCTACCACATATGTAATTCTTTCCTCTGGAACCCAGTCTTATTGATGAAAGACACTTTGATAATCCTGCTTAGAAGCATTATTTTTAGTCTGAGATAGTGGTTAAAGGCTAACATAGGAATTCAAAACCTATTGCTCGCTCTCTCTCTCTTTTAAAACAACTTTGTGAAGAAAGTTGGGCTAAGAAAATTAACTGGCCCTAGTGACATTCTGTTTGTAAAGCATAAATTTGAACCTGCATATCCCCAACGCTAGTCCAATCCATTAACTACTACACCACTCAATTAAAATGCCATCATTTAAATAATATTACAATACAACTCCATTACAAAAGGAGGGAGTGATCAGATCACTTATTTTGATGCCCTTTGGTTCAATGTGCTCTTCTTGTGATATTTATTGATAAGCAACATCTAGGTCCATATTGTCCATGTTTTTATGTTTAAATTAGATTTGGACTAGGGAGTCTTCAAATGAGAGTATGCCTACAAAGGACTGTTCTTGATAAGGTAAACTGGACAAAACTATGTAGATGAATTGTATCAGGCTACTCCCTAATAAGCACATTTGGAAAGACCAGGAGATACTCAGATAAGGTTGTCCTTAGGACTTGGCCCAGACACACGCTTTTAGGAACACCAGAATGAAAGTTAAGATATAATAGGCAGTCAGAGATGTTTGTATCCTTGGAGTAAGATTGTAGTATAAGGTGCTACAATCCGTTGGACCAATTGAGGTATTGTCCACTTCTCTGAAAGACCCCCTAGCAACAGAACAAGCATATGTTTAGGTAATACTTGTCTAATGTTTCTCTCTGTACTTTAAATCTTATAGTATCTTAATCTTAAGTCTAAATGTCTATTGCATTGCTGCTCTTCTTGGTTGTGGTTATTGCCCAAATCCTGAAAGAACACTTTGGCTCAGGTGGTCACAAGTGCCAAGGCATCTAGTTCTTCAGGTCTTCCTGTGGTGCAACCATGGCCACTCAGTGGTGCTCTAACTGAGTCCATCCAACTTATTGCTCTAGTTTTCTTTACTTCCAATTTTCCCAGCATGTACAGTATATTCTTGAGAATATACATAAAGTGACGGTCAAGCAAAATTTCTGCTACTGGTTCTCCAGAACTGGTCAGAAACTGCTGAATACCACCTCTGCTCCTGACTTCAAAACAGCCAGGTGGTTTTGAAGGGACATAATAATAATAGAATAGATAGAATTAGTGGGACATAATAGTAGAGTCAGTAGAATTGGTTTGACTTGCTGTTTTCCTTCTGTAAGAATTGCTTTGCTAAGAATTAGAATTGCCTCTGCCATTTGCTTCTACCAGTGATCTCACTTCTGTGTTATCTTGTTATTCTGTACCATTCCGTACCTGGTGGATAGCTCAAGAAGCGGGGTTGCTAAACACCCAGTCGCTTTGTTGCTAGGTGCTCAGCCCTCCTGCCCCTGCTCCTTTCTGCACAGCCAATGCAGGGCTACAAGGAAGGCATGGGCCAGGGGGCCAGAATTGGGTATTAAGCTAATGCCGCTGAAGGTATAAAAGGATGCCATACTTTCCCCAAGGTGTGGCCTTTCCATGCATGTCTCTTTTGTATGTGTTTGGAATGGTTTTACCCAGTATTTTGTTTTGGGCCATAAATAAAATCTGCTTCCTTTTGCAAGCCTCGTCTTGAGTCTCTCTCTTTGATATTCTGGTGACTCAAGTACATTTTGGGACCTTACATTTCTGTTTTGCTTTTTAAAAGAAGGGCTACAGATAATACAGAATAAATCAAGGAGGGGGATGACTATTTATCCATCCATTCATCCATCCATCGAGAGAGAGAGAGAGAGAGAGAGAGAGAGAGAGAGAGATAAAGTGAAGGGGGAAACACAGCTAGGTTTCTTGGTTGTTTTGGGAGCCTTCCTGGGGTAGTGAGGAAATTCTTGAAGAAATGCTTCAGTGCTACCAGGTTTGTAAGTAAAGGGTGAGCATTGATTTTGTATGCATTTCTCGGGTATGAAAGGGGCTTCTGGAACAGCTCCTCGCACGGAGCTTTGTAAATTATTAATGTGCCTTATGTCGCTCTATATTATGGAAATCAACCTAGCTCTGCTTGCTTTTTCATTAAAATAGTAAATAGTGTTTTTTTTTTAAAAAAAAGAAACAGAAAAGGAGAAACAAGGAAGTTAAGAAAAAGAAGGGAAGGGGAGAGAGAGAAAGAGAAATGTTCTCCCCTTTAAGACAGATAAAAAGTTTTGGTAGGCAATGTTAGTGGCCTAATGTTCCACCATTTCACTGGTAGTGATTTAAAAGATCCAAAGTACTATGTAGAGTGATGAATTATGCATGTTTCATTTATTAGCTTGGGTGACCCTGTGAACAGCTAAGCTTGACAAAAAAATGAAGACCAATTTTTTTTTTGTTCTTATTCTTTTTTTCCCCCCTCTGGGTACGAATATCAGTTGGATTGTACGTGTGCTCAAAAGTCTGCCCCCACCCTCATTTATGCTAAGGTCAGTTTCATCTCATCTCATCTCATTTTTGCACATACTGTGCTGCTGGGAAAGGTTTCCCCGAACGTTAGGAAATTCCAGATAAATTTAGAGTCTGTGTCCTTGCTAGGATCAGCACACTAAGGTTCTTTGTTTTTATCCTGTAACCTTGCTCCCCTTACAAATAGACATGTGAAGTACATAGGGGGGAAAAAGGTAAATAAAGATCAATTTACAACCATTTGATCTTCGAAGTTACAACCGCTTTGAAAAAAAGTGACTTATGACCATTTTTTACACTTAACCAGTGGTGGATTCCTCCTGGTTCGGCCCGGTTCGCGGGAGCTGGTAGCGGTGACGATATGACGTCACCGAACTGGTTCTCTGTCTTCGGGAGATGGGCTGGTTTTTATGTTTTTATATTTTACTTGTACACTTCCCAGAATCTGTGAGGCAGATGGCAGTTTCTAAATATGAATCAGATACCATATTTTTCAGAGTATAAGACGCACAGGACTATAAGACGCACCTAAAACAAGAAAAAGAAATCTGCCTCTGCCTCCCAGCAATTTTGCCTCGTTGCAGCAAACAGCAAACAGCCTGCTTTACTTTCATTTTCGTTTTCAGCATAGCTTGATTAGCACAAGGAAAAAAAAAATTTGCTCCAGCAATTTACCTCCTTGCAGCAAGCAACAGAGGCCCGCAAAACAGCTGAGAGCAAAACAGCTGAGAGTCAGTCAAGTCGATCCAATCAACTTGTGCTAATTAGGCTGTGCTGAAGCTGAATGGGGCTATTTTTTCTTGCTGTTTGCTTGCAAGGAGGTAACTGCTGGAGGCAAAGGCTAAAAGGGTGGGGGCCAGTGGGTGGGCGGGGCTACATTCGGTGTACAAGACGGACCTAAATTTTCACCCCCTTTTAGGAGGGAAAAAGGTGCGTCTTATACTCCAAAATTACGGTAGTCCTTGATTTGTGACCACAATTTCTGATGCTGTTGTTAAGACAGTTATTAAGTCAGTTTTGCCCCATTTTATTACCTTTCTTGCCGCCATTGTTAAGCAAATAACTGCAGGTATTAAGTTAGTATAAAGTGAATATTATTTCCCCATTGATTGCTTGTTAAAAGGTCACAAAAGGAGATCACATGACCCTGTGACAACCTTTATAAATACATGCCAGTTCAAATTTTGATCATGTGATCATGGGGATGCTGCAGTAGTTGTAGTTGTGAAAAATGGTCATAAGTCGCTTTTTTAGTGCCATTGTAACTTCAAATGGTCATTAAATGAAAATGAAAACTACCTGTATATTGATAAATAATCAGAGAAATGTATAAATGTGGCTCCAACTGAAGCTGTTGTTCACCAATCTTCTTGGCTCCCCTAAATATCTCCAGTGCTTCGGGGCTGACCACTTGACCACTGAGGAGACTTTCCAAAATAGTCTTTAATATACCAGGAATCTGCTCAATAAGAAAGGAGAAAAAAGGTTTAGCACACCTATTTTATGAGGGTGAAGGTTGATTCTCTGAGCTTGTGGACTGGTTTCTGAACATTTCATTATCAGACTAGGTAATATCTTCAGCAGAGTTAAGGGGATGTCAGCGTTCTTCTGTTTATAAAGGCTTCAGGTGTGGGCCTGTCAAGTGAAGGCCTTGTAATGGAACTTGTGATGGGTCAGGTGTGAGTCATCAGAGAGTCTTGTGAAGATCATCAGGTGAAGATCATTAGGAGGTAAAACCAACCCACAAGCTTGGAGAATGAACTTCAGCCTCATACTACACCTGAGCTACAGATGAGCTACAGATATTCGCCACTATTGCACACCTATTTTAGCTATGCTTGCCCCTGATCAACCCAGCCAGCCCAGCACTAAGTTCCTTGTTGATTTGAAACCTTCAGCACATGGTTTTCCTTCCATTTGTCTAATTCCTGATATTATATGTTACTTGGTTACATTTTGAGTGACCGCTCTTCTATAAACCAGATCAACTGCAGGATTAAAATTCATTCGAACTTGATATACTATGTCTAATAATATTCTCTTTGTGTATTTAAATGAGAGAAAACAGGTTATGGTCAGTAAAGTGGCAAGCCCAGTTTCTCAAAATTAGCTGCAGATTCTTGAAATGACAATAAATAATGCATATCAGTATGACAGTTAATTTAAAAGGCATTGGAGGGCTTGAAAAGAAAAGAGAAAAATCACGCAATAGCTATCAGGGTCAAAATAGGGCTCTTATTAATTTAACTCTGCATATAATAGTAAACTGAGTGATAATCTTTATAGTTTTGCCTCTTTTTTTTCTTTTTTCCATTGATATAATTATGTGAATGGGTAAAGTTGCTGCTGGTTTTAAGTACACCACTTCTTAGAAAAAGTAGACTACTATAGTACTAACCAGATAGGCAGGAGATAGTATAATCTTTGCATGATACAATGATTGTAGCTATTCTCAGTTTAATTATAAGGGAAAGGAGAATTACTCATTTGAATAATTGTTTTATCTTTAGTTTTCCTACAGCATCAGAGCCTAGGCCTAAAATTCCAATGTTTTCTTCGATTTAACATTTTATTGGGTTATAAGATAAAATAAGATACAAAATATGAAAGTAAATAGGAAAACGCTGGGGAGGAAGAGAGTGAAGAAAAGTGAGGAAGGATAAGAGAAAAAGAAAAAGAAACATTGGCTTCTGACTCTCCATTGCAGTAAAATAAGGTATTAACATCAAATCACAACTTTTTGTTTTTTCATAATAATATGAACAAGCCATTTTTATAAAGATCTATCGATCTAATCAGTAAAATCCAAAATCAAAGTTTCATAATTTTTCCACTTCAAGCACAAAGTTCAGAAGCGGTCTCCATGTGGAAATAAAAGTACTTATATCCTTTTCTTTAATCAAAATAGTCAATTTTGCCATTTCAGCCAATTCCATCAACTTCTGCGGCTATTTGTCCATGTTAGGAATCAAAGTGTCCTTCCATTTTTATGCATAAAATTCCGAAGTTTTAAATTAAACCCCAAGCATGCATTTTAGCAAATGTTATAATCCAGTGATGTACTTATTCCTTGTGGGATTAATCCACTTCCAAGCACAGGGAATCACATGCTTCAATGCTCCAGAACTGGGAGATGGTGATAGAAGTTTGCCTTTATTACTTTGGGGGGGTTTTCTTGCCCTTCTCTTGATAGCATAAGCTGATGGATCACTACTCATTCCACATATTAGGATTACCCACAGATGACAGCATTCTGGGTGGTAAGTGGTGGAATTACCAAGCAGCTATCTCAAAGCAGAAAGGCAGAGCCTGGGAATGTATACCGACTTCTGGGACAGGTCTGATTCTTTCAGTCTTCACCCTAAAGCCATGATGGCGAACCTCTGGCATGCATGCCACAGATGGCACACCGAGCCATATCTGTGGGCACGCAAGTGTTGCCCTAGCTCCAGTGTGCATGTGTGCACCAGCCAGCTGATTTTCAGGCCTTCCGGGCCCACTGGAAGTCGGGAAATGGGCCGTTTCCAGCCTCCAGAGGGCCTCCGGTGTGTGTGTGTGTGAGGAAGGCCGTTTTTGCCCTCCCCAGGCTCCAAGAAAGCATCTGGAGCCTTGGGAGGGCAAAAAACGGGCCTACTGGGTCCACCGGTAACCTTTTTGCCATTGCGTGCCAGAAGTGGGGGGAGGGTAGGGGGTTCATGCGCATGCTCAGGGGGCGGTGTGTGGGCACATTCGTGCATGACCCCCCACTCTCCCCCCACTTTTGGCACTTGAGGGCAAAAAGGTTAGCCATCAGTGCCCTAAAAGCTCAGCCCTGCCATTACAGACTGAATTCCAGAATGGCTCCAATCTAAGAATTAGGCCAGGCTGAAACCCCAGTCATTTAGTCATGTCTAACTTACCACTTTGTTGGACACTTTGTTATGAAACGTAGATCCCATTCAGTTGAGACACATTGATGATGTCAGGGTGGTTGGGAAATGTGGAAATGAACCGCCTCCCTCTCTATTATTGGATTATTTTTTTAGTGAATAAAATATAAAATTGGATAAAATTTAACAAGGAAGAAAATTGACCCGTTTGAACTGTGGTGCTGGAGAAGACTCCTGAGTAGTCCTTGGATAACAAAAGTAGCCAACAAACAAATATTTGAGCACATAACACCAGACAAGTCACTGGAAAGGGGAAAAAAACACAAAACTGTGGTCACTTACTTTGTGGTCACTTACTTTGGTTATGCCATGCAGGGGGATTCACTAGAGAATAGCAATAGCAATAGCACTTAGACTTATATACTGCTTCACAGTGCTTTTACAGCTCTCTCTAAGCGGTTTATAGAATCCGCATATTGCCCCCAACAATCTGGGTACTCATTTTACTGACCTCAGAAGGCTGGAAGGCTGAGTCAACCTAGTGAGATTTGAACTGCCAAATTGCAGGCAGTCACATAGAAGTAGCCTGCAGTACTGCATGCTAACCACTGCGCCACCTCAGCTCTGAACAATTGAAAGCAATTGTTTGGAAGAGGTAGCGGTAAAAGGAAACCAGGCCACCAAAGAACACGATGGCTGGATACCATCAAAGCTGACACCAGCCAGAGCATAGAAAAACTCAAAGAATTAGTGCAAGATTGGAAGACGTGGGGAGTCATAGAATTGCCAAGAGTCAGGCACAACTGAATAGATAACCTCATCATCATTAAATGGATAAGAGAAGCTTTATTTAGGGTATTTATTTTGTAGTAAACATCTACATCTAAATGTGTGCAAATGTTTACGTGGACTCTTTAAAAAATGCAAATTGCAGTAATTGGGAATACAGATATACAACAGGTTGCCACTTGTGCCACCCCATCTTCTGCTCAGAGTTTTCCAGTTTTCACTTAAGTTGCTTTTTGGCTAGTGATGAGAATATATTGGACAGCCTAGCAGACAGCAACTACAAGACAGGATTCAGATGAATAAAATAACAACAAGGGGGGGTGGGGGGAATACAACTGACCCAGTTTAGAGTGTCTGGCAACTTTTAAGTAAGAATGAAAGTTTCAGGAGATCTGAGTTCAGACAGCATGTATAGTTTAGTAAAATCTTAAGAGAATTAAGTTCTAGAAAACTTGGGAATGAATGAACCTATGCTTGCAGCTCTCTCTTGCTATATACAGTAAATGCATTGTAAATGAATTTCAGCCACATTAAAAATCTGTAGGTGGTAACCTGGAGGTGAGACACTCACCTCTCACTTGGAAAGTTGAAACTTCAATGCTACGCAGCGACAGATGTTTATCAGGGCGCAAAGAGAAAATGTCTGCTATGAACTCTGCATAGACATCAGGAAGGGCATCCGACCAGTAAATGATCAGCTCCATTCATTCACCCCAACTCCACCCTAAATAAAGGGATTAAAGGATTGTAAAAAGAAAAAAGAATCTTTCCAGATAGGACATAATAAAACCAGTTGCTTGTCAGATAAAATAGCAGAGAATCCAAACAATCAGAACAAATCAAATGTACGATAAGATAAATAGTAACAAGGAAGACACGATAGATAAGCTGTTCTACCACCCACCAACACAGTAGTTGATTCCTGTTTGGATCCTCCTTCTGTCTCTTTCTACCTCTTTTTCCTTCCTAATGTCTCATATGTTCAATATCAAATTGACAAAGCATTCAAAGGAAATATCTTTTCAGCTGTCACAGCGTTAAACAAGCGTTTTTTTTTTCCTGAAAGCATCAGAAATGTGACCGAGAGAGAGTTCGCATTTCCAAAAGTAGTAACTGCCTTTTCAGCTGAAAGAGAATTGCCTTCTGTCAGCAATAATGTCACCTCAGATATCTTTTGCAAAGCAACTCGTTTGCTGTGACATTTATAATTTATTCATCCCGTGATGCTTGCACCATCTACAGCTTCTTCAATTCCATCTTGGTTATGCCATTAGCTTTAAAATGTATACATAAGACAACCGGCTCCCTCCGTTAAAAGTTAAACAGAGATGCTCTTGCAAGATTAAAACAAGCAAAATAACTTCTGATATAATAAAATCTAAATATGGAGGCCATGTCCATTGGCATGTTGATCCTTAAATAATTACAGTAATTTTCCTCTTCGTTCCACCCCCCCCCTTTAGTATAAATCATATTTTTTGAAAAAGAACACTTTTACCAAGAACAAATCAGCTGGTTACGTTAGCCCATTAGTGCATTATTAACCAGGACATTATTCATATTAATTTAATTGTTTTATGACAAATTTGCTATTGCAAAAAGTTCTCATCTTTTATGATTAAAAAAGTAGAGTTTTATATGGGTCTGTGTATGTGTGTGTCCATATTACTACTGCTGCTCCAATAAAAGTGAAGCAGTGATAGTAGAAGGATTGGACTGACAATAAAAGGCAGTATTATTAGGAAGAATCACAGAGTCCATTAAATCTTCTTCAAGAGTAATGATGATGATGATGATGATGATGATCTTGATGATGATGATGATGATGATGTTGATGTTGATGATGCTGATGCTTTGATTCCATTTGCTGGGTGCAAAATACTGGCTACTCATATATTCAGGCACACGATCTGCAATGAGGGATTTTAACATATAAACCATCAGAGTCTTTTCTGTAGCGAACTCACCACAAAGTTTAATGTACAAATTGTATGGTAGATGTGGCTGATGGATATGATGCAAAAAGAAAACAGTATAAAAGATGATAATATTATCAAAAAATTATCCCATTATAAAAGTAGACTTCTGGTGGCGCCTTCCTCGTTGGAAGGCGCCCGCCGGTTTCTCAGCGCGTTAGAGCCGCCTTACAACAGACAGGTGGCTCGAAAAAACCTGCTCCTTGATGGGAGGAGCAGGAAGAGCTTCTGGGGGTGAGGTTGAGCCTCACTGAGTCGCCCCAGGAATTTTTCTATGTCCTGGGGAGGGCTCAGAGGGATGGCTCCCTCCATACCCCCAGGGTATGCTCCGCGCCGAGAGGATCCTCCGCTAATTACCTAATTAGCGGAGCCAGACGTTGGGAGCAACACCACAATCGAAGCGACAATTGGAGCAAGTTGGAAAAGAGAGAAGAAAAATTTAAGCAAGTATGGATTTTTTTCAACAGATTTTTTGGAAGAGGAGGAGGGGAGAGGGGGAAGGAGAGGAAGAAAAATGAAAGTTTTTAAGATGGCGACTGGCTCTGCTTGAAAGGAAAGTGATAGCGGAAATGGAGCGCAGAGTTTAGTCCTGAAAGACTTTGAAAGGAATATTTTGTTACAGAAAAAGAACTTAAAGGAACAGAGGCTGATCTAAATAGATTTCTTCTGGGTTTTTTTCTTTTCTTTTTTCTATTGAAGTAAGAAGGATTTTTTCTTGGTCCTTTTTAAAGGTAAAGATGCCTAAATTTAAAGGAAGGGGGGGCTCCCCCTTGAATCAGATGAATAAAGTTGAAATGTCTCATTTGCAGAGACTTACAGAACAGGAGTTGAAAGAGTTAATTACAAAGTCCTTAGAGAGTGTGGTAGATAAGATAAAAGGATCACAGAAGGACCTCGAGGAACTGGTTTCTGGGAAATATGACCAATTAAGTCAAATTATTGCTCAAGTAGCTTCAGATTTTTCAACTGCGGTGGCTGCAATGGGGAAGAAAGTGATTGAGATGAGTAGTAAATTTGAATCTCAGATACAAGAATTACAAGTGAAACTTCTGGAAGCAGAGGCCAAAAATTATAACATTCAGAATGATGTTATTATGCTTCAAATTAAGGCTATGGAATCTGCAATTAGACTAAGAGGGATAAAAGAAAACAACAGAGAAAACTTAAGAACAACTTGTGCAAAGGCCTTTGCAGAATTATTAAAGCTACAAGATGAATTAATTTTGGGTTCTATAGCGAAAGTTTACAGAGTTAACTCACGTTTGGCTAAACAAAGGAATCTGCCTAGAGATGTCGTTGTTTACTTCACTGATAAGAGACTGAGAGATGATATTTTACAAAAGTCTTATTCTGATAGAGTGCAGGTAGCAGGTACACAAATCAGGATTTTCAAAGAGCTACCATCGAAGGTCTTGAAGGACAGGAAAGATTTTGATTTTTTGGTCAAGGAATTGAAGAGAAGTAATATCCCATTTAGATGGGATTTTCCAGTTAGTATAATTTTTAGATATCAAGGTGTGAGACATTGTCTGAATACTATTGAAAAAGCAGAATATTTTTACCAAAATATCTTTAAGGAAGCACCGAAATATCTCAAGAATAAAAAGTCCAAAACAGAGTTTACAAAATGTGAACAGAAAGAAGAAAATCAAAGTGTGTTAAAAGTAAAAGGAGAATTTGGTGGTTGTCCAGAGGATTCTATTATGGATTTTTCTGATGAGAAAACTGAACACCTCAGTGATCTTGGGGGATTACAGGACCTTGAACTGCTGGAGGAAGATTCAAAAAACAAAGTTTTACTTCGAGATGACCAGCAGCAGAGGTCCAATACTCTTCAGGACATGGGGGGTGATGCTAATCGACAGGAACTAGAAGTCAATGAAGAAATCCGACTGGAAACCACAGGTGATAAATTCAAAGAGTGTGGCGATTCTGCTGGCCTAGCCTCCGGGATGAGGCCTAGACAATCCCACAACCCTGTGGTGGGCTCAAAGTACGATCCAATTCATCAGACAGCAAGAAGGACTCAAGAGCGTGTTCTGGATACAATGAGCAATTCTCTGTTACCAGAGTGCTACTTTTATTGACTACAGACAAAGGAAAGGGGCGGCAACAATCTCATAGGGTATAAGCGTATACGTATAACTGCAGCAGGCCAATCAGCATGATACAAGTGTACATTTCATCTTATAGGCGTACATTTCATGATTCAGTCATAGATGCAAAAGCAAGTATTGCCTTATTAGGAGTGCGATAAACAAGCGAAAGGACTTCCCCTTTTCGGGCGAAGTGAAAGGACTTCCTTTTTTCAGGGAGTTGGCTTTTTCTGACACGTAGGCATCCAGTAATTTTCCAGTCCAGATACAATGAATCTTTCAGATCCTATTACATCCTATGGTACATTACCTATGCCATAAAGGTCTTTTAGTTATGTAGGTTCTATAGAATCCCTACAAAAGAGCATCCTGAATTGTTTGATACTGAATCAGAAAGCATTGAAAGATTTGGGAAAAATGGATTATAAAAACTCTTTTAAGATGTACAACAATTTGTTAAAAGTTCATTCTGAGTTGGACTAACTTTAAACTTATATATCAAAATGGATTATAAAAATTTTTTACTATGAAGTTTATCCTGGATTGGACATGTTATCCTGAGTTCTGATAGATTGCTGCAAAATTAGCAGCGATCACTGGTTACCCAATTATATATTTTTTGTGGAATTTATTTTCTAGGAGAAGACTACGAAATTGAAAATATCCTATAACCCGAAAGATTGAATTGCAAAGGGTGGCAGGATTTGAAATAATTTTGAAGGAACATCTGGGAATGCAGCTCTTAGTTGGTTTTTTTTCTCTCTCTTTTTTTTTCTTCAAGGCTTGAATGTCAAGACTGCAAAAGCCTATTTTTAGGTATAGTATAAGTTAGCTTGAATGAATCTTCCTAGAGGTGTGAATATCTTCGTGGTTGGATATTATTCATATAAAGTCACTCGGGGGGTTGTGTGGGGAAATGTTTTACTTTGCTGATGGGGGCAGCGGTAAGATGAAGATTATTGAAGCAGGATTTATGTAAGGAAATATGTTTGACTTCAATCAAGTTGAAGAGAAGATTGAAATGTGGATTATACAGACTGAGGAATGAATTAAACAAAAGATAATTTTCTTAATGATATAACTGCGTGATTATAAATATATATGCATATATATGTTTTATGTTTTTGGAGTTTTTTTTTTAGTTAAGGGGTGTAGTTAGGATAGAATTTTAATGGTGTTCTTAATTATAATGGTTATTAATGGTTTTTTTTATTATAATATTGTTTAAATATATTAAGGTCTGGTTTTTTGTTTTTTTTTTTACTTTTTCTTTCCTTCTTTCCTTCTTTCTCTTTCTTTTCCTCTTTTGAAATTTGTTTAATTTAGAATTTGAATATTTAATAATCTTTTTCTTTTTCCCTTGTTCTAAATTTTGTTTTTTTTTAACTTGTAGCGGAAGTCGGGGGGGGATGGGGAGGGAAGGGGTTGGGGTTGAGGGAGGATGGGAGGGGTTGAGGGAGGATGGGAGGGGTTGAGGGAGGATGGGAGGGGTTGGGGAGGGGGATTGGGGAGGGGGGGTGAAAATGAAAAAATTTCTGTATTGTAAAACTTTTTCAATAAAAAAAAATAAATAAAAAAAAATAAAAGTATAACAAACACACAAATCATTGTCTTTTTATGAAACCCCAAAAGAGTTGCACCTGTTTGCTATATGAACATAGGACATCCTGACTGATAGCTGGATCTTTTTTTGATGGTCTCAGAGATATGATCTTTTTTCCCTTCTCCAAAAGTTGGCATGCCTGAAAAGGTAGCTCCATTCCTCATTTGATGTTTGCAGAGTTTCAAATATTGTTAATGGAAATTCAATTAATGATGTCTGACATCTACTTTAATTCCAACTGTCTGATTTGCCCACTCCCATAGACTTATTTCAAATTCTCATACTTCCCTTACCACATAAACCATTGCTATGTAACTGAGGTCTCCAAATAGGTCTCCTATTGGTCCTTCAGATACTTGGAGAACTTTGGCTGTGTTCTCCAAGTCCTCAAAGATTTATTATGAAATTCTTTTGGTTGGATGGAGAAAATTATTATGTGCATGACTGGAGAAGAATCCTATTGTTCTGCCCCAGCTATGGACTGCAAAGAACACAGCACACAAAAAAATAGATTTAATTTTAAATCTAAATCAGATCTAATTAACTTTTGCCCTGGCCCATGTCTTGGATAACATTCCAAGACCTTGGCACAGAAAAAAGGTTGTACCCTCTTGATAGCTGTAGCAAGTTTAGCACAACGACTTCAATACATCCCCCGTTTTGTCTGTCTGTGTTTAATGCACTGTATTGAAAAAATCATTTGTTCTTATCACAAACTCTCCTTCTTCTGAGGATACTTATTCCTAGCTTATAGTCTTAGTAGATCAAGTTTTGTACTTTGATTAGTGATCCAATGTAGAATTCACAACGTTCCTTTGAGCTTTCTTTGGGCTGGGAGGCTTTCAATGGTATATGGCAATTTTGCAGATTAGAAGCCAAGGCTAAAGACAACGGGGTGTGTATTATGTTTATATATATATATATAATGCTCTGGGACCTTGTGTGAAGGGCGCCATATAAGTATATGGATTGGCTGAGTAATTCTGTTTGACTTCATCTGGCTGTTAATCCTGCATGCCTGTAGTGATAAACCCAGAAAATCCCTGATAATCCTATATAGTATTCAGACAGGGCTGGCAACAGCTATAAATACATATCAAACTGTCAAATACCATTATCATTTAGACAACTCTGCAGCCCTTCAAAATTACATTAGAATATCCAGGCTTGACTTAACAGACCCATTCCCCTCCCTTTTTATTTTTTTTTTCTTCCCCTCGCCCCCTCTTAATAATAGGGAAATGCAAACTGCTTAGGTTGTGAACATAATAATGTATGTTTACAGTACGCCCAGCCGTGCTGCTACAGAATCTTGTTTATTCCAGCTCGGCTTCCATATGACTTACAGGCAAGAGAGCAGTTGAAATTCTGCAGATAAGCAAATAATTCTTGGCATTTTTCAAAACTAAAGGATTCCACTGCCAAAAGGCTTCTGTTTACCACGCAAAACAAATGTTGTTCCAATTGCATTTTTAAAAAAATAAAATTAAAATAATAATAATAATAAAGGACATCTTAAATATAACCTTTCAGAAGAAGGCTGGTGCGGTTTTAAAAGTTTAATTAGATGTATAACAAAAACGACAAAAGGATTCCCCCCTTCCCCCAATTGCTTTACAATTTGAGCTTGGATAATAAATAATACTTTAGTCCCTGCTGTGTTCTGCAGCAACACTGCATTGCACAAAATTATAATTACCGCTAAATGGGAAATCCTTAGAAGAGGGTGTAAAACCCAGCTCCCTTTGTGTCCTATTAAAGCCACCATCTTGATGGTGGGCGGGTGGAAGAGAATGTCTTGCAATATGTAGCGGTTCTTTTTTTCTTTTTTTTCTTAATTAATCCACTATGTAATTTTCAAATAATTCCATAAGGCCAGGGGAGTTTTATCAATATTAAAATCGGTATGAGAAACTTTGTAAAACCACATCTACCACATTAACCACCACATTGGAAGGATTACATAGATTCATCTGGGGTATTAATTGGGAGGTCATCTTTGGTTTAACATACTTGCACTTGACAAGCTACAGTTTTATCACATTAGCAACATGGAGCTGCTTTATTTCTCTACAACCTGAGTATACATGCATGGATGACTTCCCAGGTGCCTGAGGACAATCCACTTATATATTTATCAGATACCATTTGTAGACTTTCAGTGTTTGACATAAGGTAACGAAGCTTCCCACTGAACACATTAAATTTGAGAGAAGTAAGGCAACACAGCACATGTACAGCAAACAATAGGTGGTCCTTCACTCCTTAAACATCTAAGACGCTGGCTACCCAGAACGAGAATTGAATATATGTTTTCTTTAAAAATACAAATTTGCAGGCAGATAAATTATAAGGGAAGGGCTGTTCATAAAGTTTTCCCTTGGGACTGAGTTAAAACCTGGTAAATCAAGGAACCTACAGAGCCCTGGTAGATTTGTTTGTTTGTTTGTTTGTTTGTTTGTTTACATTATTGGTTGGTTGGTTGGTTGGTTGGTTGCTTGGTTGATTTCCCACTTTATTATTTTTAGAAATAACTCAAGATGGCAAACATATAGAAATCTCAGCCTTCCAAGTGGGAGGTGAGCATATTTGACACCAGGCCACTGAGCCGCTCAGCATCTTTCCACTTCTAAATTATTATTATTTTTAATTAAAACTTGGCGCTTGCCTACTTTTGAGTGAAGAACTTAATTCTTCAACATGCCATACCACAGAGACTCTCAAAATATTGTTGATGTTAAACAAAAGAAAGAAAGAAAAGAGAAAAGATATACTGTGTGCCATTTGCATCCATGGCATACAGTGGCATATATACTGGCGGCGGGAGACTCCCGCCATGATGTCATTATGTCCCATTTTTTTTACCATCTGCGTATGCGTATGCGCAGAAGGTTCCTGCGTGCTCCCATTCCCAAAACGGTAGCAAAGGTAAGTGGATATCACCGCTGATGCCATATACAAAGTGTCTCGAATCAAAAGAAAAAAAAACATAAAATACAGTATTAAAGATAACATCTGCAAAACCAATTGGTGCTAAGATATACAAATTAACAAACTAATGGGGAGATTATTACTAATATTATATAAACTGGGGAGATGGTGAAAAGGGAGAAATATATTAATTTAAGTGAAGTTTAAGTGAAGATTTTTGAAAAGGAAAAAAGAAAGAAGTAAGGGAGAGGAAAGGAAGGAAGGAAAAGAGAACGAAAAATTGAGAGTGGGAGAGAGAAAGAGAGAAAGAGACAAAGAAAGAGAGAGAGAGAATAAGAGAGAGAGAGAGAGAGAGAGAGAGAGAGAGAGAGAGAGAGAGAGAGAGAGAGAGAGAGAGAGAGAGAGAGAGAGAGAGAGATAATACAATTGTAAAAGAAACTGCAATTTGTAATGTTTCCTTATTGCCAAGGACATTCAGATATAACAAGCAAAGTGTAATTAAGAATCAGAGATAAAGATACTTAACAGTCTGGCTACAAGAAAGCACAGTAGCAAAACATCAGAGGTTTTTTTTTAATCCTCCTCCTTCAACTAGAATTTAACATAAGATATTTTTCAGGCTCCACATTATTATGAAATGATGTATGAATACCATTTGATCATTTCACAACAAAGACATTTGGAAGCCTGATGAATATTGAAGATTTTTATCTTGAGCAATATTTCTCAACATGTTGAACATCTTCCTATGGTGTTGAACTTCTATGGAGTAATCTGGGGGTGGGGGGGTGGGGAGGAATGAGACTCATTTTAAAACCCTGAATTCAATCACTTGACTGGCTTCTGTAAAATTTCCTTATGGCAAATTTAAGGAATCGCACAGTGAATGGCCAAGGTTTATCAGTTGCTTGAAGAGGAGAAGCTGATATGTGATGACTTTCCTCAGCTGCTATTCTTGAGACAAAGTGAATTCATCCCAAATTGAGGCTTTCATAATGAAAACAGATTGTCCTTTCTCAGTGCCCCCCCCCCCCAAATTTCAATCAAACAAAAATTGGCCAAGTGAGAATGAGATTCCAGTGATGTTAGACTGTACTGAAGAATTTTAGCGATCTTTAATAAATCAATTATAAATATGTCTACTGACATGCCATAATCTTCCAATGGAGATATTCTGTTCTCAGCCTTATCCAATATTGTTTTATAGAATTAATACCCTCTTTAATAGTGTTAGTACCAGAGGTGAAATCCAGCAGGTTCTGACAGGTTCTGGAGAACCGGTAGCGGAAATTTTGAGTAGTTCGGAGAAATGGTTGTGGAAATTTTGAGCAGTTCAGACAACCTGTAGCGGAAATTTTGAATAGTTTGGAGAACCAGCAAATACCATCTCTGGCTGGCCCCAGAGTGGGGTGGGAATGGAGTTTTTGCAATATCCTTCCCCTAGGACTGGGGAGGGAATGGGGATTTTGCAGTATCCTTCCACTTGAGTGGGATGGGAATGAAGATTTTGCAGTATCCTTCCCCTGCCATGCCCACCAAGCCACGCCCACCAAGCCATGCCCACAGAACTGATAGGAAAAAAAAATTGGATTTCACCACTGGTTAGCACTCTTTCTTTTAAGAAGTGTGAACTGCAACTGCCAGAATTCCCCAACATTCCCATACAAGCTAACAAATTGTGGGAGTCGAGGTTTCCAAATGTTAAAGTTGCCAAGTTAGAAAAAGATTGATCTATAGATGGCCACGATTAGCTGGAGGAAATACATCTTGGGTTTAAAATTCATTCGAAATATTTTCAGAAGGAATTAATAGTAGATGGCAGAGCTCAGTGATTTAAAAAAAATGATTTCCAGTAGACATTAACAGTGCCTGAATCAGTCTATGAGATCAGACTGCAGGTGCCACTAGCACTGTTCCCATACCATTTCCAATAAGATTTGGCCTTGTAGTTATTTGATATGTTAGATGAGAGGTAGAAAGAGTCCCCATACTGGATATGAAACATCCTTATCTACTTTGGAGTTAAATACCTGTCAGGCGTTAAAGATCAGGACCGCTTGTGAAGAATTAAACAGATTTAGTGCTTATGTCACGCTATCAACAAAGTTCTCTTATGCTGATGACCTGGCATTAGCATATAGCCACAAGGACATTGAAGCTATAGAAGATGTACTTACAGCCGACCTTACAACTTTGAGCACATATTTCCACCAATGGAGGTTAATCCCAAGTGTAAGTAAAATAGTTACATCATGTTTTCACCTCAACAACAAATTGGCAAAAAGAGAACTCAATGTATACCTAAACAACAAACTGCTCCTATACGAGGCAACACCAAAATACCTGGGGGTTACCTTAGACAGGACCCTGTCCTTTAAAAAACATATTCAGAATATGGCTGCCAAGGTTAACAGCAGAAATAACATCCTACAAAAACTATGCAGAACAACTTGGGGAGCTTCAGCCCCAACTCTTCAATGTGCAGCCCCCGGGCTTTGCTACTCTGCAGCGGAATACTGTGCACCTGTATGGATAAACAGCTCACATACAGGACTTATTGATGTTCAACTTAACCATACGATGAGGCTAATTACTGGGTGCATAAAATCTACACTTAGTTACTGGTTACCAGTTCCTAGTCACATACTTCCCCCGCACTTACGACGACAAGAAGCTCTCATTCGGGAGTATAGTAAGATCCTGTTAAATTCCTCTCTACCTATACATGGATACATTCCTGATCTCTTAAGATGCCGATTAAAATCAAGAAATCCACCACTCTTGACAGCGGTTAAGTTGATGGCCGATCATCAGAACACCACACAAAAGTGGATGGAGGCGTGGAGTAGCTGTTCCCCCCAAGATGTCTCTGAGCATATCAGTCCTAGTAGTATACCTCCAGGATTTAGCCTACCCCGACACATAAGGGTGACATATAATAGAATTAGAACAACTCATGGGGTGTGTGCTGACTCTTTGTATAAATGGGGAAAGACACCTTCAGGACAATGTGATTGCAGGGCCCCTCGACAGATTATCCAGCATATAGTGAGGGAATGCCCTAACAGAAGGTATCCAGGAGATTCTAGGGACTTCCTCTGCATAACAACGGCAGCTACTGACTGGATCTCCAAACTCAACATTAAACTTTGAAATGTTGTTTCTGTTTTCCTTTTAGGTTTTCTTACTGCTTTTTAAAATTTTGTTTTTAGCCTGTAAAAATGAAGTGTTTTAATACGGTGTGTGACCAGCCATACGCTAAATAAATAAAATAAATAAATAAGTGCTTATGTCTATGCACAGGAATATTTTCAACTAACGGTTACTACCTGTTAGAACTGAGATAAGTGTCAATGGAATTCACAGTGGGTTGGATTTAGTATGTTTCTGGCTAAATAGGGATTCTAGGCTGATCCCTCTTTTGACTCCCTCCCCAATCTTTTGCCAATCTTTCTCCCACAATACCCCACACCAGTATGGTAATTCTTTTTTTTTAATTAAATTTTTATTGAAATATATAAGAATACAATTTGACAGTTTTCGGTTTAGCGGTGTTCGTAAATATATACAGATTATTTACATGGTGTTTCATATTTACTTATGTATAGTATGATTATTCTTTTCCAATCAAAAAAGGCACTAGGTAGATCAATAACGCCATATAAAGTAGCTTCCCATGTATCTGAGCATCAATGTGTAAATACATGTATTCCATTATTGTTAAATGTAAGCATGCCAATAAATCAGTGCAGCATAGGATTCTCTTATTTCTATTGATATAATCTCAGTTAACTCACATTTCAATTTTACTCTGAATTTTACATCTCTGTAGCCTTATTTGTTCCATGATTTCTAAGAACGAACACAATTATCATAATTTGAATAATGAATAACACCCAATTGAGCATTACTTATAGTAACTGCAACTGGTATACATTTATTATCTGATTTTATTTTGAAGCTTCACAAGAAAACAAAACAAAATGATAAAGTGTGATCTGTCCCAATAGCCTTAAGCTTCACTGTTGAACCTTCTTCTCACAGCAGGCTATTTATCTGCTGCGTTTATTTTAAATATAGCTTTTGTTTTATTTGCAACTAACATACTGTCATAGCTCTAAGTACATCTGACATATTTACTCCTCTAGCAACAAGAACATTTAAATGTTATGCATGAAAAGATGATACCACTGCATTAGCCTTGAAACAATCATCTGATGACTGTTGGCTCTTGTTTTACATATTTTATGTGAAGCTACTGCTGGTGGGGCATGGGTGAAGGAAGAGCTAAAGGATTAATAGCCAACAGATTACAGTAATTTTTTCCCCAAAGAAATAGGGCACTTTCACATCTACTTTCTAATTACTCAGAAGCAACTTGAAACTGATCTGTGGTCATCTTAGCAGCTACCAACTTTGAAACAATGCAACATTAAAGCCAACTAATATTGTTTGCTTGAGTGATGAACTAGAAAATGATATATACACACACAGGGAGAATAGCAACCTCATACCCAGCATGGTTTTACTTCATGTTGAATATATTTGATTTTCATCATTTCTCAAAAGATATTTGTTTACTTGTTGAGGAAGTGCAATACCATATTTCTCATTTGAAACATCTGTACGTTGTGAAGATCTTCTGGTTGGGTGATGAGGTGGAAGAAGAGGCTGATTTGACCCAAAGAACTGGAAACTGGGGTAACAAGATATCATGCATCAACAGATTGCTTGCATATTTCTTAATATGCAATATCTTCTACAGAGATATATTACTTCCACCACCAGATCTTCAGATCTGGAAGTTTTATGTTTATTTTTGGACATCACTTTGTGTAGCAGTAAGAAAAATGTGATATAAACTCAACCAATGGTGCAATGTTTAGAAATAAAAATAAGATACCATTTATTGTCCAATTTAGAATGGTTGACTAAAGACTTGCTATTGATTAAATGTTTCAACTTGGATACAGGTCTTTACTCTTATATAAAACACTTGGCTTTGTGAAAATATGTTGAGATTAGATTTGTTGAGGGATAATTTAAATAAATTTTCAGAGTTTATTCGTATAGCAATAGCTACTACCTGGCTCCCAGTAACTTAATCAATCTAGATTCCTTTTCTGATATTGGCTCTAATTTTCTTTTAGGTGAAGTTACTGTTACTGAAACCGGTCATGCTGATAGTCATGCAATATACTTGGGAAAAGACCAAAGCATCATTTAGACATGTTGTTTCCTATTTTCCTTTCTACTAGCTGACCTTGAAAACTGAATTCTCTTCATTTTATGCCCTAGCTTCAATACAGTAACCATGGGTCTCTTCCTGTTGTGCTCCACAATCAATTCCTATTTTTAAAACTTTTCCAAGGTGTAAGCTAGGACCCACTTATGTGTCGTCCTCCCTCAGTTTTTGGCATTTGCTTAATTGTAAGAAACTGGTGGCCAGTTTATGGAGATTGAGGTGATGGTTAATCCTTCTCTTTATCTTCTTTATTTATGGTTTTTCAATGCCCATTTCCTGTAAAGCAACCTTTTGGGCACCAGGGACCAATTCCATAGAGAAAGGTTTTTCCACGAATGGAAGGGGTGTGGTTTTGTGTGCTGCCTGCATCCTGTTGATGGGACTTTGCTTGTTTGCATGGACCGGTTGCTGGCGACTCCTGCTGTAAGACACACTAAAAGAAAACATCACTGATGCCAAATAACTTCAATAAGCAAAATATAATATTGCAACATAAGAAAAAAAGTGATTTAAAAGATAGCTAACAGTTAAATTAAATAGTTTATTTATTTAACTATTTTAAATAGGTAAAAGATAGTTAAATTTGATATATGTCTAGATACAGGCAATGTTGTTTTCTGTGCCCCCCTGTGGAAGTGAAAGTTGGACTTCGAAGGTGCAATAGATAAACAATACTGGTCTTTTGAGAGAAAAGTGATGTTGGATATTTATTTATTTATTTAGCGTATGGCTGGTCACACACAATATTAAAACACTTCATTTTTACAGGTTAAAAACAATTAAAACAATAAAAAAGCAGTAAGAAAACCTAAAAGGAAAACAGAAATAACATTTCAAAGTTTGATGTCGAGTTTGGAGATCCAGTCAGTAGCTGCCGTTGTTATGCAGAAGAAGTCCCTATAATCTCCCGGATATCTTCTGTTAGGATGTTGGATAAAACTATTGAGAATACCACAGATAGCCAAAAGAACAAATAAATGGATTGTAGAACAGATCAACGCATGGTGCTCACTCCAAGCACAAATGTCCAGGTTCATATTATCATATTTTGGATGCAGTATTTGAAGCCCTATCTATAGGGCTTCTATAGTCTATAATGCTGGAGAAAGTAGAAGGAAAGAAGAGGGAAGAAGATCATCAGAAGCAACTTAGATGGACTCAGTTACAGCAATGATGGGCACAAGGTCAGTTTGCATAAATAAAAGTGTGAACTGCATCACAGATAGAAAGAGAGAACAAGAGAAATATTCTAGTTTGGCTATGAATTCTAACATAGTTACTGAATAAACCTCAATTAGGTGGACTGTACCAATAAAGGAGAATATTTGTAGCTCAGGTTGATAAATGACATTTCATTACCCAAATTATGTAACATTATCAATGCTGGTGGACTGTGGGTAGACTATATTATGTTTACCTATGAACAAATAAACCAATTTATGGCTTAATGTGATGTCAATACAGTCTGTAAGTGGAAATATTGATAGCATATGAATATAGTTATCTGTTCTGCTCCAGCTACGGGTCCGAAGAAGTGTAGCATACACAGAGATCTCCCAAAACTCCATTTAATACAAACAGACCCCTTTCAAAATGCAGGCTTTAATCACAAATGTTCTTATCAGCCTGCTATGAATTACAGAGATTAAACAAAGTTTGACAAGGGTTGGCAATCAGCCCAGAAACCAAGTTGTAACAAAAAACTCACACTCAAAATGCTCTGCGTAGGACCAAATGTTGTTTCCAGCAACATTTGCTATCTGTGTGCAAACTTAAATAGGCTAAGGGAGTGGTCAATTAACCCCAAGACTTACTCTCGAGGAGACCTCCTCCTGAGTAGCGACTCCTGCCTTTTGGCAGCCCTGTGTGCTCGAGCATTGAGAAGAGGCTCCTCCACTTCACTCTCTTCACTTGAAAGAGCCTCTGGAGGTTCTGAAGGCCCTGGCTGAGTCTCTGCCTCTGGCACCACATCCTCTTCAGCTTCCTCACTGTCTGACTCGAGCACCGGCTGCACAGGCTGCTGGCGCAACACCACACCAGCCTCCTTGTCATTGGGATCAACCACAATCTGCGCAGGCCGCTGGCGGGTCACAACATTATCTCACAATGCTCAAAATGTGAGACAAGTGTCTGAACTGAATCATGATACTTCCTGTGCCTTTTAAAAACAATTCACTGTTTTAGAAGCCAAAGTTACCAACTCTTATAGCACTGCTGCCATTAGAATCTCTGTTTTGCACTTGCTGGGATACCCAACGTTTCTGCAAAACCAAGAATTGAAAATGTATGTGCTGAATTTATAAACCTTATACATACAAGCCAGTGGTGGGTGTCTACTGGTTCACCCCAGTTCGAGCAAACCGGTAGCAGTGGGGGTGGGAGGCTCCGCCCACCCACTTGGACATCATCACGGATGCTCTGCGCATGCGTAGAAGGTTCTGTGCATGCGTAGAAGTGCTGCACACAAGTGAAGCAACCGCAAGCGTGCACTCACAGTTCCAAAGTAGCGAAGGTAAGTGAAAAGCACTACTGATACAGGCCCATCATGATATTCTCTTTTTGAAATAAGCAACCTTATTCAAAAGGTAGAAACACAGCAAAGACACCACCGAAAGAAATGAAAGGCATGAGATTAAAAGAAAAGAAAAGGAAATATTGCTAAATCTACTTTGTACCAACATTACTCATTACATCTCTCAAAACTTTCTCTTGCTCATCCTTGCTTCTAGCATGTGTCCAAATAATGATTCGTATATTGGCATTTGACTCTTTAAACTTCTCGCCTCCAACACCAATTCCATCCAGCCATTTTCTAGGTATTTTTTTCTCCTTCCTTTTGGCTTATTTGCTCTTTCTTCATGTATTTTGTCATTCCTCTGTCCATCATCAAACCACCTGAATGTATTACTAACATTCAGCCTGTGTAGCGTAGAGGGCTAATGCCTCCTACTAAAGGCAGCAATTAACACCAGCTGCCTGTAATTTCTCTGAGTTCAATCCTAGCCAGGCTCAAGGTCGACTCAGCCTTCCATCCTTTCTAAGGTGGGTAAATTGAGGACCCAGTTTGTGGGGGCAATAAGCTGACTTTGTATAAATATAAATATACAAAAGTATGAAGGCTATTGCTTAACGCATTGTAAGTCGCCCTGAGTCTCCGGAGAAGGGTGGCATATAAATCAAATTAAAAAAAAAAATACTAGGCAGTCACTTTTATTTTCAATCCGTTGATCATCATTCATTCTTTTTTTTTTTTATTGAAAAAGTTTTACATTACATTTTATAATATGAAACCCCCCCCTTCCCCCTCCCTTTCCCACCCCCCCATCCTATCCCTTCTATCCCTCCCCCCTCCCTTGACTTCCGCTATTTGACAAACATTAATCTTATCATATTCAACATTCTTTAAAGGCGAGATCCCTTTGCATAAGAAATTAACTATTAACACTTCACTAACATTCACATACTTAAAAATCTAAACATATTAGATTAAGACAATTTAGCTAAATAAGCTTAATACATTCTCTTTAAAATTTAATCTATACCTCAGTTATATACTCTTCATTTTAATAATGATAATTAACCATATAACTATACCTTTCATACAATTATTTAAGTATACTAACATTTAGTGATCTTAAATTTTAAACTATACATCAATTATAAATTCTTCAGTTTAATAATAATAATAAACCACGTAACTATCCATACATTTACTTAAATACATTCTAACTCTAATTCAACTGAGCACTATTTGAAATTTCTTGCTTTGATATTTCTTCTTCATATAGTCAACCCATTTCCTCCATTCCTTGACAAAAGCTTCATGGGTCCTTTCCTTTAGGTATGCAGAAATTTTTGCCATCTCTGCCAGATTAGACATCTTCAATATCCATTCCTCTATGGTAGGCACTTTGTCTTTCTTCCAATATTGACCTATCAGTAATCTGGCTGCAGAAATCATATACAATATTAACCTAGTATCGATTACTGAAAAGCCCTTAACTATTCCCAACAAAAAAAACTGAGGAGAAAACTCCAACTTCTTCTTCAAAATGTTCTGCATCACCCACCAAAGTTTAATCCAAAATGGTTTCAACTTCCTGCATGTCCACCAAATATGAAAATATGTTGCATCCAAACAATCACACCTCCAACATTTAGGTTGAACATTTGGATACATACATGATAATTTTTTGGGATCTAAATGCCATCTATAGAACATTTTGTAAAAATTTTCCCTTAGGTTCTGTGCTTGCGTAAATTTAACGTTCTGGACCCAGATCTTTTCCCATGTTTCTAACATTACTGGTTGATCAAAATTCTGTGCCCATTTAATCATGCAGTCTTTAACTAACTCCCCCTCTGAATCTCTCTCCAACAATAAATTGTACAATCGTTTAATATGCATCGGTCCTTTACATTTTATCTGAGTCATCAAGTCCTCTTCATATAGCATTAATCCAGTTTTCTGATCTTCTCTCCATCTCGCTTGAAGTTGAAAATACTGCAACCAAGTTAAATTGACTCCGTCTTGCAACAGAGTATTCCAAGACTTCAAACACCAACTGCCCCCATCAATAAAAAGTATCTCTTTGTACAACAACCCCCCGAGTGACTTTATTTTTGGCAAAATATGCCCAAGATCCAACCACAAAGGTATTTTGTAATCCAATTGAAGCTGGTGCTTCTTCCAAACTCTCAGCAAAGCGTGTCTTAAAATATGCCTGTTAAATAGACTGTCTCTCTTATCTTCATAAAGTAGATATGCATGCCATCCAAATTGCAAATCATGGCCTTCTATATTCAAAATATCTCTTTTGGTTATTCCAATCCAATCTCCAACCTGTATCAATGCAGCTGCTTCATAATATAAACATAGATTTGGAACTTTAAGGCCACCACGTTCACGTACATCTTGCATGATCTTAAATTTAACTCTTGGTTTTTTCCCACTCCAAATAAATTTATTTAAACCTGCTTGCCAGTCCATCAGATATTTATCATTTTTAAGCACTGGAATCATTTGAAACAGAAACAGAAATCTAGGTAGAACATTCATCTTAACAGCTGCAATTCTACCAAGCAGAGAAAGTTGCAGTTTTTTCCATGTATCAAGATCTTTTTGAATCTTATGCCAAAGTTCTTCGTAGTTATTTTGAAAAAGTTTTTTATTAGATGCTGCAACTTGAACCCCTAAATATTTCACCTTTGTAGCTATTTCAAAGCCTGCCACCCTTTCAAGCTCTTTCCTTTGTGGTTCCAACATGTTTTTAACTATCATCTTAGTCTTTTTCTGGTTCAGGCTAAAACCTGAAACCAGACCGTATTCCTCTATAATGTTTTTCATCTGTATGATAGATTCCAAAGGTCGTGTTAGGGTAACAATCAGATCATCTGCAAATGCCTTTGTTCTGTAATCTATTTGCCTTACAACTATTCCACTCATTTTGTCCGAGTCCCGTAGAGCATTCAGCAGCACTTCTAGCGTCAAAATAAACAATAGTGGAGATAATGGACAGCCTTGTCTTGTCGATCATCATTCATTCTTGATCCTCTGACTTCTTGTTTCATGATCAACATTTCTTAACTACAATTTTCTTGGCAAGATTTTGAAACTGGCTTGTCATTGCCTGTTTCTTATGACTATCCAGAGACCCAAAGTCACCCAGATGGTTTCATGACTAAGGTAGTAAAAAAACTCATAGGTTCCTGATTTTCAGGCTGGTACCTTAACCAGTACACCAAATTGGCTGTGATGCCAAGAAATAAAAATAAAAGTAATAATTTGATTACTATGCAATGAACAGTCTTATCTCATCTTTTTCTCAGTGACTTGTTGGAGAACAAAGAACTATACTGCTCATCTCCTGTATCGCCTAGATTTTCTTCATTCTCATTGATCACAACACTGCCTAATAGTTCCCAGGAGTATGCATGAATAGACTGACATTTAAAGCCTTTAAAGAAGTGGAGTTGTCTAAAAGAAATAAAATGCCTCTCACATTTTGATAATAAAGAAAAAAAACCTTTTATTTGTTAGAACAACGTCCTCATGGACTCATATGCAGCCAGGAAATGACCTCTGCTCCAAATTCCCTCCCTTTCCTGGCTTGCTCCCTTATTCTATTGGTCATCCTCTAATCATTCTACTGCAGTCTCTCTTACTAATCCCACAGGAATTTAACTCCCCCTTTACTATGTCAGCCCTGAATGAAATGCAATTTGAGAGGCTGACATCTACCTTAAAACTGAGAGTTTTTTACGCACAAAATAATCACCCTTCTCATTCATTCTTAGGTCTCCAAATGGCCCAACCACTTTATCATACACTTCTTAAACAATTAAAAAAAAAATTGGCATGGCAACTGTGAACCCAGCTACCATGGATCATAAACCACGATTTATGCTTTAACACGTTGTTTTAATCCACAAACTACCGTATTTTTTGGATTATAAGAAGCACCTTTCCCCCCCCAAAAAGAGGGTGAAAATCTGGATGTGTCTTATACTCTGAATGTAGCCCCCTCCCCCGCCCCCAGCTTCTCAAATGGAGGTTTCAGAGGCTAAAAAAATCATCAGAAATGAAGCTTCAGAAAAAAAGCCCCCAAACAGAGCTTCTGAGGCTTTTTTTTCTGAGGCTGTTTTGGCGGCTTTCAGAGGCAAGAAAAAAAGTTTTTTCTGAAACGGAGTTTCCGAAGTTTCAGAGGCAGAAAAAAAAAAGCAAAAAAAAAAAAAAAAGCAAGACACAGAGCTCACAACATGGGAACCTGTTGCGAAAATTCACCTCTGGGAACAGCTGATTGGGGGTATTCCGGGAGGTGATCCACCTACCAATAATCTTTTTTCTTATTTTCCTCCTCAAAAACTAAGGTGCGACCTATACTCTGGTGCGTCTTATACTCCAAAAATTACAGTAGCTAAGCAAAGCATGGCTTATTGCAATATGTGAACCAGTCATAGAATATCCCAGAGAGTGAAAATTGTCTTTGCATATTTGCTGCTCCTGGAGGCCAGGAGTAGGTGTAACAGACATAGATGACAAGAATAGTTGAACTCTTGCTAGTTGTGTGCACGAACAAAATCACAATAAAAAACGTATCGCCCAAGTCGCTACATTCCCACATTCCTCTTTAATTCCCAAAAGTGTTTCAAAAACCCTTTAACACTTGCCTTTCTACTCAAATAAAATTTAACTTGTGAGAGAGGATCTCATCTTGCAGACGCTGGCATTTCCTGAAGTGGTAACACCTTCAAAGATGCCGCTGTGGGAATGACAGCCTCTTCAATTCGAACAGAAAACCCAATGAAAGCTATAGCTGTCTTTCAGCACTATAGCAGCACTTTCAGCAGGCAGGCCTTACGGCCGACAGATCTTCACACGCACTGTTTTTGTGATTGTTTTCTAAGAGGATGGAAGTCATTGGTGACATGACAAAAGCAAGAGAGAGAAAAAAATCTTCCATTGCTAATTTTCACCTCTGTGTATTTCAGAACGGATAACTATTTTTTCCCCCCAACGCTTTGCCAAAGGCAAGGAAACTGTACTTTGTTTATTATTGGGAGACGGGGAGTTATTTTTCTAAGAAGTAATGAATAAATACCATTATTAAAGTTGCTTAAATTGTGTTTGGCCCTTTAAGATTGATTTGAGTGACTTCCCACCCAAATGAATGCATGGACTCTGAAAACGTACTCAAGTCTCTGCCATTGTTCTTGGATATCCACAATCTGCCCATTGTGAAACTTTTTGTTCTGTCCTGTTTGTTACAATACAAAGCATTCTACCACAGACATAGACACCTGTGTCCTCTGAGGAACTGAATTCTATATAATTTTTTTCTCCTTCCATTAGATATTCACTGACGTTCTCTAGTTTTCATCACTCCCTTTGTTTGTGACGTGGGTTGCCTTTAAGATTTGCAGAAAGACAATGAAGAAAACATTATAGGCTTCATATTCAGGTTCTGATCTTCCCCAAGTTACTGGGAAAGGATGATGGGTCCTTGATCTGACACAGTAAGTTGTCTGTACTGGTTTTCTGCAGTTTTGTACCCCAAAGGTATCTGTGCAGATTTTAGCAATGCATTCTGTACTTGGAATTATCTAAGTTCTTCCCCTCAACCATTCTGTCAGTGCTATTTCTTGCGTTATTTATTAAGTATCACTACCAAGATTGTCGGTTCCATTGAACAAGATTAATATCCTGAGGCCAGATTTTCTGAAAATTGTAATTTCTTGAGCCGAGACTTCAGAAATTCCAGGAAATAGGACTAGGACCTCCAACAGCTAAGACACTGGTGCCACAGCAGCATTCAAGGATCACGTCAAGGCCACAGAATTCTTTATTGCTGTTACTTCTAGGACGGTGTTTTTCAACTGGCTAGGGAATTCTGGGAGTTGAAGTCCACATATCCTAAAATGACCAAGATTGAGAAACTGTCCTAGGAAAATGTTGTTTGGGTTTATGGTAGGGAGGATGTTTATGTTCACAAAATCAAGGCTATATACATTACCAAGAAAGGAGGATATTAGTAGCTCAAGGTTGAAATGAGCACCAAGGTTGGTGCTCTCTAAGCTTGGTTATTTTCTTGCAGAAGTTTCATTACCCAAACTAGGTAACTTCACTAGCACTGATAACGTTACCTAGTTTGGTATTGAAACGTCTGTAAGAAAGCAACAAAACTTAGAGGGCACCCAGGACCCCTCAATGTATACATTGTTTTCCTATTATGCCCTAAATATGGATTTTGCGATACAGTTTTTATGGTTTATTTTGTTTTTTATTGTTGTATTGCTTTGCTGCTTTATTCTGTTTCTAAAAATATGTGAACCACACAGTCATATATTGAGATGAGTGGCTATGTAAACTAGATTAATAGATAAATAAAGGAAGTCCTGGCCCTAAAATTACCTTTTCTTGTACTGTTCTCTCAGAGTTGCAGGAAAAAATACTTGATGTACCAAAAGACTGAGGCATTTTTAGTGGACAGTCAAGCATGGAGCTTTCTCCATTCAAACACCAACCATCAATCAACATTCAGATATTTTTAAGCATTCCATTTAAGCTGTCAGCTGGCTGGAGCTATTGAAATTACATGTGGTGGAAAAAGAGAGAAGAACAAGCCTCAGGAGGACCATCCCAGATTCTCAAGATGTGAGAAGCATGAAAATGACTCCTCAACTGATTTAAATCATTGAATTTGTTCAAAAAGTTGATCCAATTCACTATTTGAGCTGTTTCCTGAATTAGGGTGATCTGATTTGACTTTCTTAATACATTGAGGGGAGGGGGATGCTTCTGAGATTGGCTAACTATCTTGGTCACCCAAGGGCAGGGGTGTCAAACTCACCCCATCACAGCAGTGTCACGTGACATATTGGGACTTTTTTCCCTTTCGCTAAACCAGGTAGGGGCGAGGCCAACACGTGACGCATCCAGCCCATGGGCCGTGAGTTTAACACCCCTGCCCTAGGGAATAAGCTAAGAATTTCAGGGCTTTTTTAGTCTTCCTGAAGGTGTTTGATCTCATTTACCATAATATTCTCCTGGATAGGCAGTCAGAGTTGAGATGTAGGGGCCCTGAATTACAGAGGTTCCATTCCTACTTACATAGTTATTCCAAAAAGTCATTCTAAGGTACTATTCTTCTTCTCAGCTGGGTTACGGAGTCCCTTAGGACTCCATTTACCCCCACACCCATGTGTTATGGAGTCCATACATATGTGATATGGAGTCCCATCAATATGTAGATCAGTGGTGGGTTTCAAATTTTTTTACTACCAGTTTTGTGGTTGTGGCTTGGTGGGCATGGCATGGCTTGGTGGGCGTGACTTGGTGGGTGTGGCAGGGGAAGGATGGTGTAAAATTTCCATTCTCTCCCCAATCCAGGGGAAGGTTACTGCAAAATCCACATTTCCTCCCAATCAGCTGGGACTTGGGAAGCAGAGAATAGATGGGGGCGGGGCCAGTCAGAATTTTCACTACCGGTTCTCTGAGCTACTCAAAATTTCCGCTACTGGTTCTTCAGAACTGGTCAGAACCTGCTGAAACCCACCTCTGATGTAGGTGATGCTCAGGATTATCTGTCCTTTCTTTCTAACACAAATGAGAGGTTTGCATTCTGAGCAAGTCCTTGAGTGAATTAAAATGGAATAGATGAGGGCCAATAAATTGAGACTCTATTCAGATAAGTCAGAGATACTGTTTGTGGGCTATACTTCTGTCCAATTAATGGCATCTTCTCTTTCCTACAAAGTTTGCCCTCATCCTAAAGAAGCAGATGTTTGCAGATGCTCCTAAATCCATCACTATCATGAAAATCTCAGATGACTTTAGTAGTCTGGGGTGCCTTTTGTCAGCTTGGGTTAATTTATCAGTTTACCTAGACTTTTACCGGTGTCACAATGATTATTCATACTCTAGTGACCACCTAGCTTGATTTTTGCAATGTGTTGCAGGTGGGCTGCCTTCAAAAACAGCCTGGAAATGCCAGTTAACTCAGAGCAGAGTGGTTAAACTGCTCATTGAGACTGGCTGATATGTTGCCAGCACTTCACAACCTGCCTTGGCTGTCAGTCCATTTCTGGACCTAATTCAAAATGCTGTTTTTAACCTTTAAATGGCTTTGGATCAAGTTTCCTTTTTTCATAGGTATCTAACCCAAACCTAAGATCATCAAATTAGGTTCTCCTCAGTGGTGGGATTCAATTTTTTTTACTACCGGTTCTGTGGGTGTGGCTTGGTGGGTGTGGCTTGGTGGGCGTGGCAGGGGAAGGATACTGTAAAATTTCCATTCCCTCCCCACTCCAGGGGAAGGTTACTACAAAATTCCCATTTCCTCCCAATCATCTGGGACTCGGGAGGCAGAGAACAGATGGGACAGGGCCAGTCAGAGGTGGTATTTACCGGTTCTCTGAACTACTCAAAATTTCCACTACCGGTTCTCCAGAACTGGTCAAAACCTGCTGAATACCATCTCTGGGTCTCCTCCAGTTCTCACCACACAAGAAGGTAAGATGGACCTCTCACCAACATTTTCATTTGTTCTTCGGAGAGGCTCTACTTATGTCTACACTAGCATCATTTCAATGCCAGCTAAAGGTCTTTATATTTTCTCAGATTTCTAAACTGGCTTTTTAAATGAGCTTTAATTGTGCCTTAACTTGTATTGTTGTATTCTCTGAATGACTACTCTGCAGCTGGCCTAGTTTTTACTGGAGGTGGGGGACTGTTTTTATTGTATTGCATTTTAAACTGCACAGAGAGCTTCAACAACTGGGCAGGGATTTTTTTCAAAATTAATATTGAATAAAATAAAAGTGGAATTACCCAACCCTGTTTAAAAGCATTAGATCCATCAGTCTGATCTGACTCGATTTCAGAGGTGGGTTTCAGCAAGTTCTGACCAGTTCTGGAGAACCGGTAGGGGACATTTTAAATGGACTGCTGTAAGTCAAGGACTACCTGTATAGCACAGGTTTGGAAGACTTCATTCATGAGTTTGCCCAGCCTTAAGCCACAAGAATTATAGCTATGTACAATTTGGAAGGAAAATTGAGAGAAAGTGTCTTGTAATATCCTTACAGAGCTAATGCCTAAAACATGTCAGCTCTTCCTTCAGCTGCTGCAGATTTTATCTTTTTCATCTTCTTCTAACTTCTTCTGGCCAATGATGCAATTACGTATTTTAGAATCTGTGCAATGGCTTTATAGTTTCTGTCTGCTTTTAGATAGTCATGTGTATCATTACTTCAGCTGTGAAGCGCAGAGCTAGCATCTGCCTTTCCGTTTCATGCTTTTCCATGTGTTTCTATTTTCCTCTAAGGTCAAAACAAGCAGCCAAACACAGTGAGATTTTAAGAAGAGGAAATAGTATTCTGTGCATGTGTAGTTCTGAATATTAACTTTACTGACACCAAAACATCCTTGGGGCTACCAGAATTAAATGGAGTTTGCTTCTCTTGCCTGAAGAGAAGCTACTTGGGAATAAACATTGTTTTGTCATGAAACAGAATATACTTTTTGGAAATACATAGATTAAGGAGAAGTACATAATCATATTCATGTCAGTTTGGTTAATTTAATTTAGAAAATTTCCCAAAAAAAATCATACAGAAGAAAAGAGAATTGCAGGGAGAGCTCCAGGCATAATTGTGTAGAGCAGTGTTTCTCAAACTCAGTAACTTTACAATAGGTGGACTTCATCTTCTAGAATTGCCCAGCTATCTGGCTGGGAACATCTGGGAATTGAAATCTTCCCATCTTAAAGTTGCTGGGGTTGAGAAACATTGATATTAAATATGGCTGTCCAATCTTGAAGACTTCTAGACTTCAAATTCCAGAATTCCTGAGCCAACAATGTTGGGTGGCTCCAGAATTCTAGCAGTTGAAATCCACAAATCTTAAAGTTGCTAAAATTGGTGGACACCTCTGGTGTAGATGCTAAGGCCAGATTGGATGTAGTTCTCATTGTTTGACTTTGGGGAATTGTTTGGGATTCCATGGGTTGCAGAGCTTTGACGCTGGTTGACAAATCCAGCCTGAGATTGACTGCAAAGTGGATCCTTTTTGGGACAATAAAGAGAAGATAGACAGAGGAAGCAGTCAATGGTGGGTGAGGATTATCAGGGTGGAATTTTTCTTATATAACACCAATAGGTTTGATTATCTGAGGGAAAGGAAAAATAGAAAAAAGGTATTTCTGTTAAGTATTACAGTTCTGAACTAAACCTATATTAAGAATCAAGTTAACTCTGAGGTCAGGGAAGGGAAAAAAAGAGTTTTCTTTTCCCCATATACACATAAAGAAATATTTGATGTACTTTAGTTTTAGGGACAAAATGAACAACCAAGTTTCCTGAAATTTAAAGATCCTAAATTTGCCCAGTGGGAAGACAAGTTGAAAGATAATATTGGACAATAATCCAACTGAAAAATAAACTAAAACATAATTCATCACTTTTTGCCACTATCATTTCTGCTGCCTTTGGCTTTGCTGTCCCTCAGTTAAGATGGCTGGGAGTTTAATAGTGAGACTAATTTTTCATCCAAGATAAATGTGTGGCGAGAGACAAGCTCTTCTTCAAGGTGAATGTTTCACAGTTTCACAGTTAATATCTCAATGTCCAGCATGGTCCATAAGAGACGGATGCCAGCCAAGATGCAGTATATTTTGCAGGGGTTAAGAGTAACACTATTTGGCACTTAACTCTGCAGTCCATCTGACCATCCCTGCAGAACTGGACAGGAGTGAGTGACAGCCTCGGCTAAAAGACAACCGGTCACTAAAAGCCACTTTGGAACATGATAACTAAGAAGGGATTAGAACCTGAGCATTCCTATACCTCTTTTCCTCTTTGTTAGTCAGATTGCCCAATCTGATATTCTTTGGATTGGTTGGATTACACAGCCTCACATAATTTCCACCCACTGCTGGCTGGAAAATATGGAGGCACAGTTCAGCGCATCTGGAAGGCACCAAATTGGTGACATTTGGCCCTTTAAGATACCGGTGTAATTTGAATGTATGTAATTTGAATGGTCAGCCATTTGAGCACCCAGCTGTCGAACCAAATTAGGATACAACAGAAATCTAGCATAAAGTAATGTAATGGTTATAGTTTTGAGCCTCAGCCGGGGAAGTTCAGATACAAATCGTCATTGGGACTATGGCATTCACTGGCTGACTTTGGGTCAGTTCTTTTCTCTCTCGCTCAATTATTTCAGTGTGATGTTGTGGGTAAAAATTACGAGAGATCCTCGTGGATCTAGAAAGCAGGATATAAAAGTAAAGCAATTTTAAAAATGGAATAAGGAAGTGGTGCAATGTATTTCCCTCTGCCTGAATGATTACTGTCTCTTCAGCAGTCCAATCAGTGTGTGCCACTGAGATATGATTAAGGTGTTAAGAAGCTCAAACAGAGCTGCGGTTTCTCCACTTTCTTTTATCTTATCTTTTTTCTTTTCTTTTCCAACTGATATTCAGCATTGTGTTTCCTCCTGCACACTTACATGCCTAGGTTCCCATTGGCCGGAATTTGGTTTTCATTTGGATTGGAATATAAGGCAGCATTGTCATAAACCCCAAGATTCTGCCAAGCATGGCCCCATTTCTTAAATCAAGCAAGCGAATAGACAGGTTGGTGGATAATGTTGATTTTAGATAATGTTAACTCTCACAGCTTCCTTCTAAAAATAGAACTGTGGAGTTCTCGGAGCTCCCTGAACTGGGTGGTTTGTTTGAGGATGTTTTATTACCCATCCAGATAACATCTTCAGTGCTAGAAGGGAGTGGGGTTTGTTCTCCCTTCTACTTTGCATTCTAATTTTTACAAACAAACTCTAAGTTTGCCCCTCTAGCATTGAAGATGTTATTACCGAGTCAGGTAACAAAATGCAAGCCAACCAACCAAGCTCAAAGAGCATCGAAAACTTCACAGTTCAATCCTGAGCTACATATGGGCTCTTCTATTAATAGTATGAATGCTCTGTTAGTCACATCTCCTCCCTTCCCCTGCCTTTAGCAGAGTGCCCAATATTCCCCGGAGAAGGCGAAAGATGGCTAGAGCGCTATAAGCCTGCACTGTGTGCTCATACCCACTCACCTGCATTCTTAATACAATACATAAATTCCATCTTATTTCAAGAGAAAACAAATGAATGCACGTCTTGTAAAGGGGATTGAGGTGAGCTCTAAGTAAACACACTATTTAAGGGAACATAACCTGTAGAAAGGAATTAATAAGCCTCACCGGATAAGACTTCTAACCTGATTTAACTCTTGACATTGCATATCTTTACAAACCTCTTGGGCCATACCGTTCTTAACAAACACTTAAGACATTTAGTGCACACATTTCAAAGGTAGCCAATATAGTGTCCTCCTGATATTTGGGGTACACGTCATACTGTGGTTTTTGTTTTTTGCTTTGTTTTTGTACATGGTGACTAATAGTTCAAAATGTCTGGAAGAGGTAAGGTAGAGGAATTCTTTGCCCCCAACCCAGATGTTGATCTCAGTATTCCTCATTATTTGGTAGCTCGGATAAGATGACTGAAAATTCTAGGTCAGCCATAGTTGGAGGGTCACAGGTTCTCCACCACTACTCTAAGAATGTAACACCTGCTATAGGTGAAGGCTGAAGATGTTCTGCTTACTGATGCTGCTAGAGAATAAGAAGATAAGTGTAATTGGAAAGATGAGCTACAAAACAATTTTATTTTTGATGTAGAAGATAATCGGATCCCATCTTGGAGGCATGCATAAACAAAATTATTATCCTTATCAACGTCATTATATTTTTATCTTATGCAAGAAAACAACCAAGCTCAGAGAGCATCAAGAACCCCTCCTGTTATCTTATCTTTTTAATAAATAATTTTAAATTCACACATACAGTGTATATATGTATGTATGTATCAGGGGGTGGGTTCCACTTACCTTTACTACCGGTTCACAACGGGAGCACGCATCCGCGCATGCACAGATTGTCAGTGATGACATCAGGGCAGGTGGGTGGAGCCTCCCACCACCATTACTACCAGTTCACAAAAACTGGACTGAACTGGGAGCAACCTACCACTGGTATGTATGTATGTATATATGTATGTATATACGTACAGACAGACAGACAATCAGACAGACAGACAGATAGATAGATTAATGGAGGGATGGAGGGATAGGGATATGGATACAGTAGGTATTGTATTATATATCACATATCATATATTTTCGTCAATTCAAGGCAGTAAACTTGTTTGATTTATGCATTGAAATACCCTTGTGTTATTTGAAATCTACTTTGCTTTTGCTTAAAATATCAAATGAACTGGCAAGTACAATTCAAGACCGGGCTGTTTGGTGTCAAAGTGTGATAGGACTTGGAACCAAGTACTTGGAATCGAGAACCAAGTACGAAAATGAAACTTTTCCCTTATCACACTTACTTTATGATGATTGTTTTTGCATGACCCCTCAGAAAATTTAATTGCCAATCCAGACTCCCACCATTTTATGCCCTTCCAACCCAGTGACCTTTATTAGAGCTGAAGTATTAACATAGTATCTGAGGGCCAAAATGAAGACTTCCTGGGATTTCTACAATATGGACTTTGTGTTCTACATGATGATCAAGTTATAAAGTCCAATTTGCAGAGACTATAATAGTGGTTGATTCAGATTTGAACGACTTAGTAAATGTCAAACTTTAGTTAAAATGAAATATGCAATTTAGTTTCACAGCTGGTGCACATGTACATTTCCTTAGTGAGCTTTTTGGCTTAGTATGTCATGCAAACTCATCCGATATGGTCTTATTCTTAAGTAAATAAGTCCTCTAAACTTAACGAGTGTTCATTTCTGACTGAACACGTGCAGCATCACATATTGTATATGTTAGGTCAATTGTACTGTTTTTCTTTGGTTATCTTCTTCCTCCTCTCAAAAAAAAAATGGTACAGATCTGCTTTTGAATAGAGCAATGCCTTTGTTCCCCCATTTCCCCTTGGTTCTTGTCACAAAAGGAGCATTGTGAATAAGCAGAAAAGTCACCCCAATGAATAAAATCTTATGTATGTAGACCTTTCTTATGGGTTAAGGTTAATGTTAGGGCTAGGGCTAGGGCTAGGTCTAGGGCTAGGGCTAAGGCTAGGGCTAGGGCTAGGACTAGGGCTAGGGCTAGGGCTAGGGTTAGGGCTAGGGCTAGGGCTAGGGCTAGGGCTAGGGCTAGGGTTAGGGTTAGGGTTAGGGTTAGGGTTAGGACTAAAGTTTGGGTTAGGGCTAGGACTAGGGACAGGGATAGGGATAGGGATAGGGATAGGGATAGGCTTAGGGCTAGGGCTAGGGCTAGGGCTAGGGCTAGGGCTAGGGCTAGGGATAGGGATAGGGATAGGGATAGGGATAGGGATAGGGATAGGGATAGGGTTAAGGTTAAGGTTAAGGTTAAGGTTAAGGTTAAGGTTAAGGTTAAGGTTAAGGTTAAGGTTAAGGTTAAGGTTAAGGTTAAGGTTAAGGTTAGGGCTGGCTTGGGCTAGGGCTAGGGCTAGGCTTAAGCTGTTAGGGTTAGGAATATGATAGGGATAGGGATAGGGATAGGGATAGGGATAGGGATAGGGATTAGGGTTATTCAATGGAAATGGGAGGTGCCCTCTAGATAAAATGAAGTGTTGGAAGAAATAATTTTCCCAAAACTATGCATGGAGCAACTACTATCATGGAATCATTGGCTTGCATAGTAAGCAGGTAAGTAAATAGTCATTTAGGCAGTGATTTTGATGTCATAAAAGTCAAGAAGCAGACTGGAACAAAACACACTATCACTCTCCCCCCCCACCCCAAGAAATGGCATTTTACCTCTAAAATGGGTAGCTTTGAAGAGGGTGAATATCCTGACAAGGTATTTCATTTAGAATACAGTAGAACAGAGTTGTTGAAAGGAACTTTGAAAGTCTTCTAGTTCAACCCTCCCTGCTCAAGCAGGAGACCCTACAGCCATGATAATGAAGCTATGGCACGCGTGCCCGAAGTACACGATGATCAGCTGGCCTTTTTGCATGTGGCAGTGCCAGAAATAGCTGGTCTTCCGTTTTTGTGCATGAGCATGCGAATCGGCCAGCTGATTGTTGCAAGCAGATGCGCGCCAGAAACCAGTAAGACTACCTAGCTGGTACACATGCGTGCATCAGAAACCAGAAGTTCACTTTCAGGAGCACGCATGCGCCATTGGCAGCTCCTCTTCTGGGTTGCAGCCCAGATAAATGGGCACGCGCAAGCACAAAGCACATATGCTTCCCTTTTTGGCACTTGGTGCCCTATAGCATTCTGGAGAAATATCTCTGCAATCTCTTATTTAAAAACTCGCACTGATGGAGCAAGCACAGTCTCTGAAGGCAAGCCGTTCCACTGATTGATTGTTCTCCCTTTTGCTTAAGATGATTCACATCCAGATTACTCATGGTGCTTCATCCCTACAACAAACTTTCTAAAGTGCGTTACATACTCCCTGCATCATGCTGGAAGAGGACGTGGCTTAAGTGTTCTGTAAAGGATCTTAGTCCATCAAAACAAATTTTGTAGGCTCCAGTGTCAGTTTGACATTCAACAAAATATTTTGCCAGTGATCACTTCAGCTAGATTGGTGGGTTTTTTTTTTTTTAATCTAGTCACCCAATTACGTTTCCTCTAATATTTGCTTTCTGCTTTCACTACAATTCAACAGTCACCGTTTTCTGCTACTTTCGATATCTGCGTACTCTGTTTAATGCAGCCCTGTAAAGTGCACTTTAAAAAGGCAGGAATGCTTAGAACTGCTTTATTATCATCATAATAGCATTAATCGAATCAGCTTTTAAGTAAGTCAATTATCCTTTCTACAGATTAGTCCTAAATATTAATTTAATTTTGTGGCTTAAATATTGTCATATTTTACAGGGGAAATGTGCGTATTGAATTTTAATTTGTTTGATTATATGTATATTTTTAACATTCCCTTTCTAATGTTTTCCATTACAGCTTTCCCCCCACCCACCCCCATCAATTCTCCACATTTTCACATTAATTTAAACGAACTTGTCATTTCTCAGTCTATAGGGTGCGTTTGTATGCTCTTACGCATTCAACCCCTACTAGTTTGATTTCCTTCATTTTGTATTTGGCCTCTGACAAGAACAATATTGTGAACATTGAGGCATGGCACCAATTTCAAAAGGTTGCCAAAACAAACGCCTTTTCAACATAAAGCTTTTGCATTTTTTCCCCCATATCGGTGCCATATCTTATTATTCACACAATGCTGTCCTTTTCAAGAAACTAAGCCAGTTTTCTTCCATTCACTCAAAATCTCAGACCAAATAACTACCAATTGTGATAAGTAGGATTTTTATAGTTCCGATCTGGTAACTCTAACTTTAAAAACATTTGAAAAAAAATATTCTTATTGTTACTTTTTAGATTGATATATAGCAATAGCACTTAGACCAGTGTTTCTCAACCTTGGTAGCTTGAAGATGGGTGGACTTCAACTCCCAGAAGTCCACCCATCTTCAAGCTACCAAGGTTGAGAAACACTGACTTAGACTTATATCCCACTTCACAGTGCTTTGTAGTCTCTCTAAGCAGTTTACAGAGTCAGCATAGATAGCCCTTGATTTACAACAATTCATTTAATGACCATTCGAAGTTACAACGGCACTGAAAAAAATGACTTATGACCGTTGTTCCACACTTACAACTGTTGCAGTATCCCCATGGTCACATGATCAAAATTCAGATGCTTGGCAACCGGTTCATATCTTTGATGACTCATGTGATCAGCTTTTGCGACCTTCTGACAAGCAAAGTCAATGGGAAAGACAGATTCACTTAACAACCATGTTACTAAGGTATTCACTTAACAACTGTGGCAACAAAAGTTGTAAAATGGAGCAAACTCATTTAACAAATGTTTCACTTAGCAACATAAATTTGGGCTCAATTGTAATTCTAACTCAAAGACTGTATTGCCCCCAACCATTTGAGTCCTCATTTTACTGACCTCGGAAGGATGGAAGGCCGAGTTAAGCTTGAGCTGATCAGAATTGAAGGAATCGAAATTTTGCGCTCAAAAGCCCAATTGGGCTTATTATCAGGGGATGTCTTATTTTGGGGGAAACAGGGTTTTTTGTAGCTGAGAATATTTGGTTCTGAATATTTGTAGTTGAGAAAATCCAGGATATACCGCTTGTATTCTAATATGCAGTCCAAAGCAGGTTAGTATTACAATTTTTTTAAAAAAAAACTATTTTAATTATTATGTTGTAGAATGGGCCAAGGGCTGGAACAAACTAACCATTAGCATTTGTCATCACTATCATCACCTACAAAAAATATTTGTATAACACTTATTTTGAAAATCCTTCACTATTTAAGACCGTGAAAATAATATAAGATAAATGCAGAATAAAGACACAGTAAAAAAAAAAAGAATATAAACATAATAATCCAGGGGTGAAATCTAAAATTTATTATTACCGGTTCTGTGGGTGTGGCTTGGTGTGTATGTGTGGGTAATGTGACTGGGTGGGCGTGGCCATTTTTTTAAACTTTTAAAGCCATTTTTTCTACAACCTCTTCGGTGAAGAGGTTGTAAAAAATGCTTTCAAAAGGCTCTGACGATCCCAGCTGAGTTGCATTTTTTTTGGCTGAAGAGGTTGTAGAAAAAATGTTTTTAAAGGTAAAAAAAAAAGCCTCTGATGATTGTGCGGCTCAGCTGGGCATGTGGGGGGGGGGCAGGGATTTTTGCTACCGGTTCTCCGAACCACCTGCCTCCATCGCTACCGGATCGGGTGATCTGGTCCGAACCAGGAGCATTTCACCCTTGTAATAATCTTTATAATTGTATAAAGACTTCTAACTTCTCAAATATAATTTGGACAAAAGCCCAAATATGGGGTGAGATTAACAACCAAGGGAATACCCCATCTGGCCTTGCGTCTTCTGAGTCAATGGTTGCACAGGTGCAGTTGGGATTTCCAACATGCTGAAGGTTTTATGCAGGGGCTTCCTTTGAAATCACAGTGGTAAACATCTGCAGATATCAACAATGAGGTGGCAATGGAAGAATATGATCTCTCTTGTTTTTCCACCCTTCAGTGTCTACCATGGTCTAAATCAAAAGGAGAGCAAAACCTCTGAGAAATAAAACACCACTCAGATCTTTTCTAGAAGTCTATGTGCCAGTTTGAATGGGGCCACATTCTGCTGTATTCTATAATCTCTTTCTATAAATAAAAGTCTTCAACAATTCATTCTCTAGTTCTGTTCTCTCTCTGTGTCTCCCTTCCCTCTTCCCTCTCTTCCCTCTCCTTCTCTCTCTCTCTCTCTCTGTGAAAGAATATTACCTTTCTTTACTGAACTTCATGAGCTGATCTTTGTTATTCAAGCCTCCTCCTACCATTTTTTGGGGGAAAGACTAATGAATTCCCAAGAAAACAGAATTCTAAAGCCATGCAGATAGCTTCATTCCTTATAAATAAAAACAAGGAGCAATACTGTTTACCTGAGAAACAAGGAAACATGAATATCTGTGGAGTGTTATATTTTATGCGTTTTTAAATGGCATATCAAGCCTCAGTTTTTCTTTGAAATAGGCACCTCTGTTTACTGCTTTCCAACTCAAGGCAGACTTATTTTTTCTTCGGGTGTTGATTTTATTCTTCAATTCCATATGTACTGATTTCCTTCAGTCAACCTCCATTACCTCAACATCTTTTGAAACTTTTTTTTTCCTGAACATCTAGGGCAGGGCTAGCGGCGTCACATTGTTGTCACATGACGTATCACAACTTTTTCTCCCTTCACTAAACTGGGAGTGGGCGTGGCCAGCATGTGATGCATCTGGCCCACGGGCCGCGAGTTTCGCACTCCTGATCTAGGGCATTGATATCAAGTTATTCACATTTGGATATAACACCAAGTGAGGGCTTTAATTGATCAAGAAAGACCAAGTTCTGGGAAGAATAACTTCCATTTAATAATTTAATTTTTAATATTTTATTAATAATTATCATATTATATTATTATTATTATATTATTATATGTATTTAATAATTGTATTTAATAATTTAATTAAACCCCATCTTTATTATTTTTATAAATAACTCAAGGTAGCTAACATAACTAATATTCCTCCCTCCTTCCATTGTCTCCACAACAACAACCTTGTGAGGCGAGTTGGGCTGAGAGAGACTGTATGACTGGCTTCAAAGTCACCCAGTTGACTTACATGGCTAAGGTAAGACTAGAACTCCCTGTCTCCTGGTTTCTAGCCTGGTGACTGACTTTCTCCCCTCTTTCCTTTGTTGAAAGAAGGTACTATTATTTTCCAAGCTATGAGTTAGGAAATGATAATGCATTCACACTGTAATTTCCTACATCAGGAAGTGTTTGTTCTTGCCAAAAACAGTCTGTACTTTCTGTAGTTTTTAATCAAAACTGCATTTCCTCCGCATTTTAATGTAATGTAGCAACTTATTTGATTCTGCCTCATTGATCCTTTTTTTAGTCATATAAAATGAGGCAGTTCCAGTTAAGATTAATCAACAGGCTCAAATATTTGGCTGATTATTCTGGAAGGCACTTAGATTAGAGAAAGCTGATATACTGATGTCTTTCTCAAGCAGTTATGCACATAAAGTCTAATGGAGGTATAAAGGACAGGCCGGGGTTGTCAGTCAATCAGAAAAAAAGCTGGGCTGACCGTTTTATTTCCAATGAAACAAGGGACAATATTATTAAGTCTTAGATCTACACACATTCAAACTCACACTCATGTGCCTGCACAGCCATTTTTAAAGTTATATATTTCAGATGAACAGATAGATATCATGTAGGATTCAGTTTGGGTTGGTTGGCAGACAGCCAGCTCCAAATTCTGGAAGCTGAAGTCCACAAGTCTTAAAGTTGCCAAGGTTAGACACCCATAATCTAGACTGAGTCAGATCTTGCTAAATCTTCCCTAGATCTCTGTTTCATCTAAATTTTTAAGATTATACAATTTTGTGTAATGCACCAACTAAGGCCACTGTTTTTCATTTTTAAAATGTACTGTGTTTCCCTATAAGACCCTGTCTTATATTTTTTTTTCGAAATCTGAAATAAGCCCTTGGCCTTATTTTCAGGAAGGTCTTATTATTTTGGGGTGCATGGAGCAAGATGGGGCTCCTCTTGTTGTCTTACCTGATTTCCAGCTCTGCATTTAAATATTTTCAGGGAGGGCTTATTTTCAGGGTGAGGCTTATTTTAGCACATGCGCTCAAAAGTCCAATTGGGCTTATTATCAGGGGATGTCTTATTTTCAGGGAAACAGAGTATCATTAGCTCCTCTCTAATTTTGCTTTCACAGACAGAACATTACAACCTAGACCATCCTGGGCATTAGGATATTTTATTTCAATTTTTTTTTTGTTGAAGAGCCTTTGTCTTTGTACAAACTAAGTAGTAATCTATAGTAAACATTATGGAAACAAAATAGTATAAGTCTCATCTTATGCTGTATATGATGGCGCCTCATAATTTATCATGATAAAAGGCTTGTGCCTTTAAAGCACGCGGCCCTCCCAAGCTCCGTTTTCACTGGCAGAGAGTTGCAGGAGGCCATCTCAGCCGAAAACAGAGATTAGGAGCCCGTTTTCACTGGCAGAGACACTGGGGGTTGGTCCTTCACTGTTTCCAGGGCCAGATCTAAGCACCCCTCCCGGGCTGGATCTGGCCCGCAGGCCTTGAGTTTGACACTCCTGCTTTAAACTATCTTGGATTGTTTCAGTGGAGAGCAAGAACAAACAAGGATGGTAATCCAAACTTCAAGCTATCAAAGGAACTGGGGGTATTTCTCAAGCAGAAAGTTTTTCTTTTGTCCATTAAAAGGAGCATGTCTACATGGTAGGAGAAATAAACCAAGCGAAATCCCACCACTCAGCTAATTTAAAGACTTAATTATGTTTCAGCAGAAATCCTGAACCTGGTTCTATGCAAGTCTTCCCAGCTTTCTGTAGCCCCTCTACCTACCTTGCCAGCTTTGGTCCTGGCTCGTTTTTCTAATTCCTCCAAGTTCCCCATGCTGGTAGTTTGAAAACAAAACTCACCTTTTCCTTTGATCAGCCTGAGAGTGACATAAATTTTCATTGGTGTTCTGTTTCTCTATTTTCCCCCAGCTGGCTTTTTTCCTGACAGTGGGTAAATTTCATTTTAAAAAGCTATTACTAGTTCTATTGGTAAAGCAAGGTGAGAAAGAGGATACATTTCTGTTAGTCAAAGGGCTTGGACTATTACAAATTGACTCCAAGGCTATGGAGTGTTTCCCTACAAATAAACCTAGTTATCCAACATTACATTCCCTCTTAGTTTGTTATTACAGAAATATGCTGAACAGTGGCAGCCAAAAATTGGTGCATTGCTTCTCTCAAGTTATTCCACACAGGTCTTTTTCCTCATGATCCCACACTGGTTCATTATAAATTCAGTTCTACTGGTTGCAAATGCTGGGATTCCATGGAGTCATTTTGTTCATCATCTGGAGATTAGATTAGATTAGATTAGATTAGATTAGATTAGATTAGATTAGATTAGATTAGATTAGATTAGATTAGATTAGATTAGATTAGATTAGATTAGATTAAATAGAGTGGAAGGGACCTTGTAGATCATCTAGTCCAACCCCCTGCCCCAGCAGGAGACCCTACACCATTTCCGACAAATGGCAGTCCAATCTCTTCCTGAAAGCCTCTGGTGATGAAGCTCACAACTTCCGAAGGCAAGTTGTTCCATTGGTTGATTGTTCTCACTGTCAGAAAATTTCTCCTTATTTCTAGGTTGAATCTCTCCTTGATCAGTTTCCATCCATTATTCCTTGTTTGGCCTTCAGGTGCCTTGGAAAATAGCTTGAACCCCCTCCTCTCTGTGGCAGCCCCTCAAATATTGGAACACTGCTATCATGTCTGCCTCGGTCCTTCTCTTCACTAGACTAGGCATGCCTAGCTCCTGTAACCGTTCTTCATATGTTTTAGTCTCCAGTCCCCTAATCATCCTGGTTGCTCTTCTCTGCACTTTTTCTAGAGTCTCAACATCTTTTTTCTAGTGTGGTGGCCAAGATGATGATGATCATGGCGACAATGGTTAGATTTTTTTAAAAGTTCTTTCAAGTCATTGTTGATTCTGGTAACTGCCTAGACCAGGGGTATCCAACTTTGCTCACTCAAAGACTTGTGGACTTCAACTTCCAGAATTCCCCTTGGCTGGCTGGGGAATTCTGGGAGTTGAAGTCCACAAGTCTTAAAGTGGCCAAGGTTAGACAGCCTGGCCTAGACTATATACCTCTCTCAAGATAGCAAACATACCCAATTCTACCCAATATTGCATCCTAATTCCTTTAGTTTCTTCCCTCCCAGAGCTACTGAACTGCTGTACTTCCATGGTATCTTCTACCACTCTTAGGCATATGCAGTTAAGTTAATTTTCCAGATATTGACTGCCTTTTTATTTGGGGTTTTAGTTGTTTTTGCTGAAAAATCAAGTGCATCATGTCCAGGCTGAAGGAAAAGCTGAATGCTATTTTTGTACTCAAAGGCTGGCCAGCCAGAGGGTAATCTAACTGGTACATCTGGAGTTCTTGGTGGCTGAAAGAAGTATCAAGAATTGACCTGAGGTTTCATGGAGCAAAGCTGAAGTCTCCAAATCGACGTTTGAAACCTATGATCACTGAGACATTTGCATAGATGGACACAAGCAGTTTTATTTTTATGTTTTAGTTAAGATATTTATACTTTGCTTTCTGCTTCTAAATGTAGAGATTTAAAGTAGGTATTATAAGCTTTTTTTGACAAAACAAAAGAGAACAAATCACAGAGAATCTGGAGACGTGGAATCCTAATTAATAAGTAGGAGAATGGATGAGCCAGCATTTTATAAGGTAAAGAATTATTTTGTGGGGTCCTTGTGACTCTCTGAGATTGGTTGTTTTCTTGAAGACATTTAATTACCTGAGTAGATAACATCATCAGTGGTAGAAGGAGTGATGTTTTCTTTCTGTTTATATACAAACTGCCAATGTTCATAGGAGTGTTCTTGGTGTTTAGGCTGTTGTTTAGGTCCCATGTTTAGGCTGTTGTTTACAGATTGATTGTCTGAGTTTGTAGTTCCTTAACTGGTCCATTGTTTACTGCTTGAATTATTTTATTATTATTCTTTAGCACAGAATCAATAATTATTTTTAGGAGAAGGATGAGGCTTTCAAGTACAGGCAGATCTTGCCTTACAACCAGGGGGGAAATCCAGCAGGTTCTGACAGGTTTTGGAGAGCAGGTAGCGGAAATTTTGAATCGTTCGGAGAACCGGCAAATACCGCCTCTGGCTGGCCCCAGAGTGGTGTGGATATGGAGGTTTTGCAATACCCTTCCCCCAGGAGTGGGGTGGGAATGGAAATTTTGCAGTATCCTTCCCCTGCCACACCCACCAAGCCACACCATGCCCACCAAGCCACGCCCACAGAACCGGTAGTAAAAAAAAGGTGGACTTCACCACTGCTTACAACCATTCATTTAGTGATCATTCAAAGTGACAATGGCATTGAAAAAAAGTGAGATACAACTGGTTCTTGCATTTATGACCATTGCAGCATCCCCACGGTCACATGATCAAAAGTTGGTGTGTGGCAATCAGCATATATTTACAATGGTTGCAGCATGCTGGGGTCATTTGCAATCTTCCCAGCCAAGCAAAGTTAATGGCGGAAGCCAGATTCCTTTTACAACTGTGTGGTTCACTTCACAACTGCATTGATTTGGTTAACAACTGTGACCAAAAAAAGTTTATAAAATTTTACGTGACTTACTTAATGCTTGGTTAACAATGGAAAGTCTGGTCCCAATGGTCGTAAGTCAAGAACTACTTGTATAAAAAACAAATTTTGTATGTGTGTGTATCAGAATTGAACTGTTGAGTTCTTGGTGTTTTCTGAGTTTGGTTTGGTGGTGGGTTCCTCCTGGTTCGGCCTGGTTCTGCCAAGCTGGTGGTGGTGACGATATGGTTCTGCCCCCCTGCCCCCTAGTTCTGCCCCCCACTCCCCTGCATTATTCTTACCTTTTATTTGTCCCCACCCCCAATCTATTGCTGCCTCCTGAATCCCAGCTGATCGGCTAGAGGGAAGAAAACTGTTTAAACTCTTGCTGCGGGGCTTCAAAGGGCCACCCTACAGCTGATCAGTGTTAAAAGAAAATAAATGAGTAGACCGTTGCCTCCAAAAATAAATGAGTAGACCAGTGCCTCCAAAAACAAATGGGTAGACCGGTGCCTCCAAAAACAAATGGGTAGACTGGTACAGCTCTGCAAGCAGTCAAAAGCCTGGTAGACCAGTACCTCTGCTAAATCCTAAAGAATTGTCACATGACCATCAAGCCACGGCCAAAAAATAAGCCACGCCCACAGAGCCAATAGTAAAAAAATTTAGAACCCACCCCTGGTTTGGTTGTTCTGTGGATGTTTTATTCCATGCTAGATAAAAACATCAGTGCATGGGAGAATGGAGTTAGCAGATTGGCATTTATCCTGCCAATCTTTGTTGGGGTTTCTTCTTTGACTCTTTAACTGGTACAGTTCCTGTTCATCTGGGTATTAGCTCCTAGGAAGAATGTATTCTGGGATGTTTATTTCCTTCTTTCACTGTTGGTTGTGTCTTTTAAAGGACACAAAGACGAAATTTATTTCTGTGTATCTACTTCGTTTGATGGCTACTTTGTTGGAATGCCAGGACTTCCCTAACAATTGTGGATTTGGCTTGGTCCAGAATGTCAACACTTTTCCTAATTGTGACTGAATTTGTATATCTGTTGAGAGCTTTTCTTAATCCAACTTTTTAAACTTTAATTTACTTTTTCTAATTTTTTCTAAAATTCCTTAAGCTCTCAACACAAGCTATTTCACAAAGAACAAACCAAGAACATTAAAAAAAAAACCAACCCCACATATCTTTTATTTGAAAGAGCAAACTGGGCTCCATTTTTGAATAGGCAGTCTATTCACTTTGAAGAAAAGCAAACTTGCTTCTTAATAATCAAAGAATTGATCTGGAGAAAGCTGAGTAGAAGTAGGCTTGGTTAGTTCTTGGATGGAAACCATCAAGAAATCCTTGAACTGTAGACTAGGAAATTGGGAAAAAGAACACTCCAGAAATAGGCAATGACAGATTGGTTACATATTGCAGATAGGCAAACTGCATGAATACATAGACATCCGAATCCAGTTTTGAGTAAAAGAAGTCCTCTCTAGGAAGTCTTTACTTTTAGCATCGGGAAAGCAATTTAGTAGCAAGCTCCAGAGGACCTGATTAGATCAGACTGAACACGCAGATGACTAATCCCATCTAAAAGTAGATGGAAGTCCAGGAGAGCCAGATGATTAAATTTCTGAGTAAAATCAGCTCTCCTCGTCTCTTGAAATAAATAGCCACTGTGGAGTTACTTCAATGCTTTTGTTCTTAGAATATTCCGGGTGGGGGGGAATGGGGGGACGGGACACACACAGCATGGTAGTACAGAAGGAACACACACACAGAGATATACACAGACCACACATATACAACAACCTTAAGTCCCCCTCCATATGATTATAGAAAGTCTTCCAGGATTCAGGAAAGAAAGTCCAATGCACAGAAAGTCTGGATAATTAGACATTATTAGAGATTTTGTTTAACATTCCTTCATTAATTAATTATAATAAATAAATAAATAAATAAATAATAAGATGTTCAAAGAATTGAGGCCCTTGAACTATGGTGGTGGAGAAGACTCCTGCGAGTCACTTGGACTGCAAGGCAATCAAACTGGCCAGTCCTAGAGGAGATCAACCCTGACTGCTCTTTAGAAGGCCAGATCCTGAAGATGAAACTCAAATATTTGGCCACCTAATGAGAAGGAAGGACTCACTGGAGAAGAGTCTAATGCTGGGAAAGAATGAGGGCAAAAGAAGAAGGGGACGGCAGAGAACGAGGTGGCTGGATGGAGTCACTGAAGCAGTCGGCGTGAGCTTAAATGGACTCCAGAGGATGGAAGAGGAAGGAAGGCCTGGAGGAATGTTGTCCATGCCAGGCAGCCGACAGTCAGCTGAAGTAGCTTGCAGTACTGCATTCTAACCACTATGCTACCTTGGCTATAGAACCCTGGTGACATGATTAAAGTGTAGTAGTGCAGGCAATTGTGGTTGAGTCTGTCCGTGTATTGTAAGGAGTTTTCACTGTGTTTTCTGACTGCTATGTAGTGTTCATGGATGTGCTTTGTTACTTTTCTGCCTGTCTTGTCATACATAGTGGCTGTTACAGTTCATACACCATATGCTGTACAGTAGGTGCCTTCTGGGTTATTTATTTTTGGACAGGGCTTTAGGTTTATTTCATTTGTTTGGGATTAAGATTTAGTTGGTTTGTGTGTTACCTTGATGTTGTGTGGTTGTAACAGTCTCTTGGTTGTTTCTGATACCTTTTTGATGTATGGTACAGGGATGAAATGCTCCCAGTTCGGACTGGATCGCCCGATCCGGTAGAGATGGAGGCGGGTGGTTCGGAGAACCAGTAGCAAAAATCCCTTCCCCACCCCCATGCCCAGCTGAGCCATGCAATCATCAGAGGCTCTTTTTTTTAATTTTTAAAAGCATTTTTTCTACAACCTCTTTGGCCGAAAAAATGCTTTTAAAAGTAAAAAAAAAAAAAAAGCCTCTGATGATTGTGAGGCTCAGCTGGGATCATCAGAGGCTTTTAAAAGCATTTTTTCTACAACATCTTCAGCTGAAGAGGTTGTACAAAAAATAGTTTTAAAAGGAAAAAAAGCCTCTACTGATCAGGCAAGTCAGCTGGGATCGTCAGAGGCTTTTAAAAGCATTTTTTCTACAACATCTTCAGCTGAAGAGGTTGTACAAAAAATAGTTTTAAAAGGAAAAAAAGCCTCTGCCGATCAGGCAAGTCAGCTGGGATCGTCAGAGGCTTTTAAAAGCATTTTTTCTACAACATCTTCAGCTGAAGAGGTTGTACAAAAAATAGTTTTAAAAGGAAAAAAAGCCTCTGCCGATCAGGCAAGTCAGCTGGGATCGTCAGAGGCTTTTAAAAGCATTTTTTTTTACAACCTCTTCAGCTGAAGTTGTACAAAAAATAGTTTTAAAAGTTTTTTTTTAAAAAAGTTGGCCATGCCCACTCAGTCATATTACCCCACCACCACCAAGCCACGCCCACAGAACTGATAGTAACAAATTTTACATTTCACCACTGGTATGGTAGTATCTTTGCCATAACTCATGTTGGTTTTGCTGTAGTGGGTTGAGTGGTCAGGCATTTCATGATAACATTTCATGGGTCAAAAGATGTCTTTAAATCTTGTAAAACATCTATGCTATCAAGAGAAACTCAGCAGAGGTACATAATTGGTGACTGGAAAGAGTGAACTTTTTACTTTCATTTATTTATTTATTTATTTATTACATGTATTTATATGCCACCCTTTTCCCGAAGGACTCAGGGCGGCGAACACAAGTTAAAAAACATGTACAATAAAATTGCATTTTAAATCAAATAACTAATTAATGATAAATAATAAACCCAGAATCAGAGTCAGCCTATTTGCTTGAACAGCCAAGTCTTCAGCTCCCGACGAAAGGAGCGGAGATCAGGAGCCGTCCGGAGCTCGGTAGGTAATTCATTTCAGAGGGTGGGAGCACCCACAGAGAATGCCCTACCCCTGGGCACCGCTAGATGACATTGGCTTGCCATCGGGACCCTGAAGAGAGCAGCCCTATGTGAGCGAACAGGACGGTAGGAAGCAGGCAGGAGAAGGTCCTATAAATATCCTGGACCTAAATCATGTAGGGCCTTATAGGTGAGAACTAGTACCTTGAAGCAGACCTGGAGAACCACTGGTAACCAGTGCAGCTGACGCAGGAGGGCTGTTATATGGGAATAACGAGGGGCTCCTGTAACAACCCATGCAGCTGCATTCTGGATCAGCTGGAGTCTCCGGGTGCATCTCAGGGGCAGGCCCATGTAGAAGGAATTGCAGTAATCCAAGCGGGAAGTAACCAGGGCATGAGTGACTGTGCGAAGGTCATCTCGGTCCAGGAAAGGGCGGAACTGGTGCACCAGGCGAAGCTGTGAGAAGGCTCCCCTGGTCACAGCCGTTAGATGGTCTTCTAGGGACAACTGAGCATCCAGGAGGACACCCAAGTTGCGAGCCCTATCAACGGGGGCAAGTTTTTCTCCATCCATCAAAAGTGATGGGGCTTCTGAAATCCGAGATGCCGGCATCCACAGCCACTCAGTCTTGGAGGGATTGAGTTTGAGTCTGTTTCTACCCATCCAGGCCCGTACCACCTCCAGGCAACGGAACATCACGGAAAGGGCATCTCTGGGGTGGTCTGGGGTGGAGATGTATAATTGGGTATCATCAGCATATTGATGATATCTCACCCCAAAGCCACGAATGATCTCACCCAGTGGCTTCATATAGATGTTAAAGAGTAGGGGGAAGAGAACCGACCCCTGAGGCACCCCACAATTTAGGGGCCTTGGGGTGGATCTCTGCCCTCCTGCCCATACAAACTGTAAGCGACCTGAGAGGTAGGAGGAGAACCACTGTAAGACAGTGCCTCCCAGCCCCAACCCCCCAAGTTGCTGCAGTAGGATACCATGGTCGATGGTATCAAAAGCCGCTGAGAGGTCAAGTAGGACCAGGATGGAGGAACAACCACCATCCCGAGCCCGCCACAGATCATTCACCAGAGCGACCAATGCCGTTTCCATGCTGTGTCTGCGTCGGAAGCCCGATTGGTACGGGTCAAGGTATTCCGTTTCCTCCAGGAACTGTGGGAGCTGTTGCGCAGATGTTGTTGAGATTGTGAATGAGACATTTGGGTTATGAAGTTCACATCAGGTAACATGGATTGCATTCAAGCAAGGTCTGTGAAAATTTTGTCATCATCTAGTTTATCCCCATTCTGAATAATTTGCATGCTGTTATTGGTGGCGCAATGGATATAATGCAGTATTGCAGGCAAACTCTGTGCACAGTCTGCAGTTCAATCCTAATGGGGCTCAAGGTTGATTCAGCCTTCCATCCTTCCGAGGTCGGTAAAATGAACACCCAGATTGTTGGGGGCGATCCGCAAATTATGCTTCTGTATGATAAAGCATCCTGAGAGTGTTGCAAAGCACTATGGAGCAATATATAAACCTAAGTGCTATTGCTACTGCTAGTGTTTTGGAATTAAAAAAAAGTAGAGAAAAGACATCACAAAAAACAGACAAGAGAAGCAAAAAATAACTTTTAGACCCGTGATGACAAACCTATGGCATGCATGCCAGAGGTGGCATGCAGCGACCTCTCTGTGGGAACACGAGCCGTCGCCCCAGTTCAGCTCCACCGTGCATGAGTGCGTGCCTCCCGCCGGCCAGCTGGTCTTTGGATCTCTTCTGAACATGAGTGAGGGGTTGTGTGGGGGGTCGTGTGCATGTGGGAGGGTGTGGTTCATGCGGGGGGGGATGCTTGCATGCACGGGACACGTGCAGGGGGCTGCACGCACATTGCATTTTGGGGATTCAGGCACACATGTGCATTTGCGTGCGCACACTCACTCGGTCCGGAAAAGGTTAGCCATCACTACTTTAGACCAAGCAACTACTAAACCATCTGAATTCCATGTATTCAGTTGTGGCAACTGTTTATTCATTTATTTATTTATGGTCTAAGATCAAGTCACAAAATTTAAAATACACCACACTATTAATATTTACATACAAATAATGCAGACATGTATAAGAGGGAGAAATCCAACAAAATTAACAATTCATCGGAGGCACAAAAAGGTCTCTATAAGCTAAGGCTGTACAGATAATGTAGATAAACATTTTGCTATTTTGCTTCGAAACACCTGGCTATGGTCTTTTGGTAAAAATACCTCAATCTCCTCTTTGTGAGTGGAGCTTATCTCGCTCAGAGAGGGTGTATAAACTGACCCACACATCAACAACATGTCTTATATGCAAGACTAAATTCTGGATTGATTGGCAGGCATACTCATAAACAAGTAATCTTCTGTATGTCAAAATCAGCCAAAGCTGTGCATTGCCAGCTATTTAAAACTCGCACAATGAACCTAGAGAAAGAACTGGAACGCTAGGGTTGCAATCCTCATTTTAAATGCTAAATTCTCACCAGAAGTGAGAAGTGGAATGGGGCAATATGCATTATTATTGTTTTATTTCCTCCATTAATTAGAATCATGGTTTTACGAATACCTTATAACAGCTGTCCTGACAACGTATTCCCATTCTGTTTATTTCTGAAGCAAAGTAAGCCAAAGTTTAAGAAATTCCATTTTTTTTCATGAAGCCCTATCATGTATAAGCCATCCAGATAACAATACTCATCTGCAAATGCCAAAAAGTTAATTATTGAAGTATTTTTCAGTTTGTTTTAATGTGATGTCAAAAAAATAATAATAGAAGTTATTGGAGTGCAACGGAAGCTCTGAAATGAAAATGGAAGAAAATGTCGGCTCTATTAATATTTGCAATGAGATTTTTTTTAAAAAATAAAAAATGCTCAATTTTTTTAAAATGCTTCCCAATCAAACCACATCTATAATCGTGTCCCAATTGAGTTCCTGCCCTCCTCATTTTTCTTGATTTAAATATTTTAGTGAGTTTAATTACTGCTACAAATGACTGAACAAATCATAAATGTCAACAGAGGGATTAAAAACAACAAAAGATCTTGTCCAATTTTTCTATAAAATTATACAAACATGAACTACTCAACGGCAAACACCTTTAAAGTTCACTTGTTTCCATGGAAGAAATGTATCTGCTCCTTTATGCTCTTCTTGTATGAAATGTATGTAACTTGAAAGTTCTTAATTTGATCCATGAAGCCTCATACATTCCTATAAAACAGCATTAAGAATAACTTCCAATGGAGTATACCCACTGATGGAATGGCTACACCAAAAATGACTGCATTAACAAAGGGTCTTGTGATTCATTTCATGAATTCATTTACTACCACTTTATAATGCCTTGTAAGACCACACTTGGAATACTGCATCCAGTTTTGGTTGCCACAATATAAAAAAAGAAAGAGTGCAGAGAAGAGCAACATAGATGATCAGGGGACTGGAGGCTAAAAACATATAAATAAATAATGGCTGCTGGAATTAGGGTTGTCTAGTTTAATGAAAAGAAGGACTAGGGGTGATATGGCGTAGGACCTGGGTATCTGCGAGGCCGTCTTCTGCCACCAATAGCCTCCCACCGACCAATTCGCTCTCACAGAGAGGGTCTCCTCAGGGTGCCGTCAATCAAACAATGCCGACTGGTGACCCCCAGGGGGAGAACCTTCTCTTTAAGGGCTCCAGCCCTGTGGAATGAACTGCCCCAGATATACGTAACATCCCCGACCTTCGGGCTTTCTGCCGTGTCCTCAAGACCCTGATGTTCCAACAGGCAGAGCTAAACAGTTAAATGATTTTAAATTTTCATTTTAATTTTGGGTTTTATTCTATTCGGCTAAACTTTATAATAATTTGAAACTGTAATTTTATCAATGTTTGCATGTTTGTTTTTATCTTGGATGTACACCGCCCTGAGTCCTTCAGGAGAAGGGCAGTATAGAACTATGATTAAATAAATAAATAAATATGACAGCAGTGTTCCAATAGCTCAGGATTAGCTATTGAAGAGGGATTCAACCTATTAACCAAAGCATCTGAAGGCAGGACAAGAAACCATTAATGGAAACTGAACACAGAAAGAAGCAACCTAGAATTAAGAAGACATTTCCTGACATTTAGAACAATTAATCAGTTGAATGGCTTGCCTCCAGAATTTGTAGGTGCTCCAACACTAGAGGTTTTTTTTCAGAAGAGATTCAACATATTTGCTTGAAATGGTATAGGGTTTCCTATTTGAGCAGAGGGTTGGACTAGAAGATCTTCAAGGTCCCTTCCAATTTTGTTACTCTATCATATATATAAAAAGATCCAATGTGATATTTAAATAAACTGTTGGAGCAGATTGGGAGAACCCTTTGCGATACAAAGGGAAAATTAGGCCATGTAATGTTGACTGTGGGAATCGGACAACTTGCTCCAGCCAACTTGCTGTGGCCAACTCACCATGGCCAACTCACCATGGCCAACTTGCTGCGGAACAACTTGCCATGGCCAACTCACTATGGGACAATTTAACCATTCCATTATTTTAATTTTTGCCATTTGCATTTCATTCTGTCCCTCCTTTTGCAACTTTTCTTTAATTATTTTATTCCACAATTTCTTTGATATTAATGTAACTCTTGTCCTGCAGAGAGTTGGCCGTGGTGAGTTGGCTGTGGCGAGTTGACCATGGCAAATTGTCATAGATCCGTTGACTGTGTCCCCATGGAGAATTGACTTCATTTGGAAGATAGTTCTAAAAAAGAATGTAGAGAAAAATATTTTCCTGATTTAAAAAAAAAAGTGTTCATTTAATCTGATGAAAGAATTGTGCTCCAGAAATTCTTTTCTATAGAATCTTGGGTCAGTTCTGATTGTGAAATAAGGTGCCTATGCCTATTTATTTATGAAGGTGGCCAAGAAGAATTAGTGCATATTCTGCATTTCACTGTACAGCCATCCCTCTATGTCCATCAGCCTATGAGTCAAAAAGCATCTCATTGAGGGTTCCTCTTCCATTGGGAAAAAAATCACATTGGGACCAATTCACTCATTTCCCAATCATCATAGAGTAACTGCTTACAGTTGCCCAACTATATATTTTTCAATTTTTTCCTGAATCATTGGAAGAATAAGCTAAGCCAAAGAAATTTTCTTATTGCTTAACAAGATCCCATATCAATTATACCCAGTATAATATCATAATGCACTTGCAAGCTTGAACAAATGGCAAGAAGAATTGTATAATACATCTATAAGAAGTTTTATTTCTGAAGGGAGTTAAAATCAAGCTTTCTACAAAAGGCTAAAGTTATCACACTTCACTTCAAAGGCTTCATCTACCATTCAAAACAGGGGAAAGAAGATTACCAGAATGTACCTCAGGTTCTTTGAACTAATGGCCTCTCTAGTCTACTTAGCATTTCATTAAAATAATATCACATTATATCTTCTGTAATTGATCCTACAAAACAGTAGAGCTGAACAGAAAGAAGTAACATTAAGAAGGAATTAATAATATCTCAGCACCACTCTAATACAGAATTTCTCTTTGAAGCATGAGCTTTATAGATGGAAGGAAGGAAGGGAGGGAGGGAGGGAGGGAGGAAGGAAGGAAGGAAGGAAGGAGAAAAGAAGTGAAACAATAATGGTACAAAAAGTTATAAATTTCTAAGGTAGTTTAGGATTCAATTCAATTAAACCTAGCCACATTTTAGCTGGGAGTGTGCAAGCAAGCACGAAAACAGAATTAAATAATGTAATCTTGAAAAGAACAGCACTTTAAATTCCGGAATGCAATATTTCTGTCCAAGATGACATTTGTACAGAAAAAATATATAGTATTAGGAAAACCAATGTTCAATTAGATAATAAATGATGATTGAATTCAACTGAATTTAATATTTCTTTGCAGGGCATTTCAAAGCCCATTGTTAGCTGAGACACTTTTTCATAATTCTAAATGCTACTGATACAATGAAAACATTTTTCCCCAGCGTTTCACAGTATGAAATGCAATGGCTAAGACTACAAGCATTGCTGTTGAAAGAATTAGAAGTTTTAAAGTCATAATATTTACCTATTAGTTCCTCAACACTTGAGATCAGGAAATCTTGGCAAATACTTTCTCTTCTACACATCAAACACATTTTCCTTTGTGTTAGACCTTCTGGATTTTCATTGATTCCATCCAAGAAGGAAGTATCTGCTTCCATGGTCATCTGCTACAAAGTCCTACCAGCCAATGACTACTTCAGCACACAACAGATACAAACTCATGGTAAACCAATCCAAATTAGACTGCAGAAAATACGACTTCAGTAACAGAGTTATTAACGCCTGGAATGCACTACCTAACTCTGTGGTTTCTTCCCCAAACCCCCAAAACTTTAACCTTAGACTGTCTACTGTAGACCTCACCCCATTCCTAAAAGGTCTGTAAGGGGTGTGCATTAGTGCACCAGCGTGCCTACCGTCCCTGTCCTAATATTTTATTTTATTTGTATCCTTTTCATGTATTTATAATTATGTTTACACTTGCATCTGTCATAAAATACATGCTTGACGAAAATAAAAATAAATGGTAGTCACTTTCTGATTTATGGACCGTTTATCTCCAAAAAGATAGAGAAAAGACTTAACTAGGTGTGTGACAGTTCTCTATCAGGCTTGGTATAGTACTGATAGCTCTGTTTTCTAGTTCATGTTTATAAACCAGTAAATTGAACTATAGAGGGATGGGGTGGCTCAATGGCTAAGACACTGAGCTTGTTGATCGAAAGGTTGGCAGTTCAGCGGTTCGAATCCCTAGTGCTGCATAACAGGGTGAGCTCCCATTCCTTGTCCCAGCTTCTGCCAACCTAGCAGTTCGAAAGCACATAAAAAATGCAAGTAGAAAAATAGGGACCACCTTTGGTGGGAAGGTAAAAGCGTTCCGTGCGCCTTTGGTGTTTAGTCATGCCGGCCACATGACCACGGAGACATCTTCGGACAGTGCTGGCTCTTCGGCTTTGAAACGGAGATGAGCACCGCCCCCTAGAGTCGGGAATGACTAGCACATACGTGCAAGGGGAACCTTTACCTTTAAATTGAACTCTATCCAGGCTTTGTTTTTTTCTTCAACAAGTGCAGTTAATTATAATAAAATGTGCTTTAAGTGCATGCATCCCACTTAATGGAATATGCAACAAAGCACTTTTAAGAGAAAAGAGACTTTCATTCCAACCCTGCTATGTTCTATGTTCTAATAGGGTGGAAGGGACCTTTGCGGGCTTCTAGTTCAAACCTTTGCTCAAGCAGGAAAGCTTAGAGCATTTCAGACAGGTGGCTATCCAGTCTCTTCTTAAAAGCCTCCAGTGACAGGGCACCACAATGTCTGAAGGAATGGTATTCTACTGGTGAATTGTTCTCACCATTAGGAAGTTTCTCCTTAATTCCAGGTTGCTTCTTTCCTTGATTAGTTTCCATCCATTGTTTCTTGTTTTGCTTTCTGGTGCTTTGGAAAATAAGCTGACCCCTTCATCTTTGTGGTAGCCCCTAAGAATACTGGAACACAGCTATCATGTCACTCCGAGTCCTTCTTTTCATTAAACTAAACATAGCCAATTCCTGCAACTGTTCTTCATAAGTTTTAGCCTCCAGCCCTCTAATCATCCTCATTGCTCTTCTCTGCACTCTTCCCATTGTCTCAACATCTTTTTTGTATTGTGGTGACCACAACTGGATGCACTATTCCAAGTGTGGTTTTACTAAGGCTTTGTAAATGGCTGTCCCGTCTCAAAAATTGATATTGTTGTTGGATAAATATCCTGCTGATGAAAAAAGCCCAACAGAAGCCAATAAAAGCCCTCTTCTGATAGTTGAATAGGACAAGAGCGATATGGTCTTTTCCTTTGCTTCATTACACATTTCTAAAATATGTTTTGGAAGGCTAGTGGAATCATCAAAAACAAGGGCTTCTCTTCTTTGTTGTCAATAAATTTGTGAGCAAAATGCTATCTGGGAATATTTTCATCAGAGGAATAAAAACTTGAATCTATACTAGAGTGATCGTTGTAGGAATATGAAAGGATGCCTTGGACTTTAATCATCATCTGATATTTCATTTTGAATAGCCTTCCCCAACCACCTATTTCCAAGGTTTTTGATGTATGTGCACGTTGAGCACACATTTGCAGGATCTTATCTATTCTATTCTACGAGAGCTTAAAGAAAATCTAATACTTCAAAAGGCCAAAGGCAAAGCTTAGAAAAGTAATAGCTTATTTATTGCAGAAGAACTACAATGACTTGAGAACATACATTGGGGGAATTCGAATCATACATAAGCTGAGAATGCTACTCTGTCAGGGGAATTAGAATCAAACATAGACTGCCATAAACATGAAGATGCAATATGGTGGCACAATTCTGTGAAAATAACACTGGTATTTATAAGAGTTTTACTAGAAAAGATGGGTGGGAGGGAGAAGGCTAGAAGTGTCCCAAATGCTGAACTGGAACTGGTCCAGCTGGAAGGGATTCAGGAGGAAAATCAGATAAAAGCCTCAGGAGGATTTCCAGAGGTTGAGTTTTCAGTGAAAACTTGAAAAGGAGATTAATGTGTTTGTCAATCAATTAGAAGAAATGGGAGATTGTAGGAAAGCGACCCTGTCCTTTTTTTCTGGCTTGGATGTGATGGATGTTGGCTTAGTTTCTTCTGAAGACAGAAGAAACTAAGCCAAGGGAAAAATGAGGGGTGTGTGTGTGGAGCGGCTTTTATCCCTTCATCAGGGAATTTAACAAATTAAAAGGAAACATAACTCATTTCGAGGTGGCCTGATTGAATTTGTGAAATCTTTGCTAAAGTATCCGATGGGTACAAAGGGGGGGGGCTTGGGGGGTTTCCTGGGATGACAACAAAGAGGAAAAATAAGGAGATTTCTCCAAAAGATCCATCTCTTAAAAGTTTATTCCAAACAATAGCACTTTGCTGCACTGATCAGATTTAGCAATATCAGCACAATGTAAAACACTCCAACAAATTATTCCAAGGCCTCAAGATTTAGTCTCTTTTGAACCGAACATGAGAAAAATAAGAAAAGCATTGAAAATGTGTATGCATAAATACAGTATACTATATTCATGTATTCAGTAAAACTAGTTTACTGTCTAACGTATCATTCTCTTTGGCTTAAATAGGAGGATCAAAATCAATATAAAAGTTACTTGGCAACTGTTTTATGTTTCTTACCTTTAAATTGGAGTTCCTAAAAGTGGTCAATATTGACTCCTAAGGGCTAATGGGTCAATAAATGCCTGTAGGTCAAAAGAGGGTCAGTAAAAATTTGGAAGGGTCATTAAATGATAGAAAGTTGATAGGGTTTAATTTATCTTTTAGGGTGCCTGTAGAGCTCCACTGAGCGGTGGCTCAGTGGCTAACACGTTGAGCTTGTCAATCGAAAGGTTCGAATCCCTAGTGCCGTGCAGTTGGGTGAACTCCCGTTACTTGTCCAGCTTCTGACCCCAGGACACATCAACCGTCATAAATATGAACCATTTATCAAGCATCCAAGTTTTGATCACATGACAATGGGGACACTGCAATGGTCGTAAGTGTGAAAAACGGTCATTAGTCACTTTTTTCAGTACTGTTGTAACTTTGATCAGTAAACAAAGGGTTGTAAGTCGAGAACTACCTCTTTAGGCATGAGGAATAAATCAGCTTAACTGGAGTTCAAAATGTGGTCCTGATTCTTTGCGCCTGATTCCATCCTTCTGCTTGAGAGCTTTTTCTCTGCTTTTGCTAAAAGGGAATGAACCTTTTCCTTTCAACTTGTTGTGGCCCCGTCCTCTGAGCCTATCCCTTTGGAGGAAGGCAGCTCTGAGCAGGAGGAAGAGGAGCCAGCCAGATCTCCCAGCCCTCCCCCTCTGGCACCGGCTCAGGTGCCAGCTGAAAGAGAGCCAAGTAGTGGGGAAACAGGTGTCTCAGATGAGAGTGAGGGAGAGACGTCATTCCTGGACGCACGCCAAAGAAGGCGAGAGAAAAGGGTACTGCAGCTGCGGCATATGAGGAAATCCTGAGTCATTGGATTGGAGTCACAGGATCAATGACTCACTGGACCACACCCAGAAGCATATCTATATAAGACAGTACGGTGGGTCACGAAGTTCGTGACGAACAAAGCTAAACAAACGGAGCAACCTCGTAGTCTTGGAAGCTGGATGAACGGCAAAGCTACGTAGGTGATTTTCTTGTTTGTGTAAACCAATAAAGTCCTTGGCAGACGGTGTGCATATCGCTGCCAAGGTTGAGATAAGAACTGCGGAGTGTGCCAAGTGATTCTTAACCCTCGGCTGGCTGTGTTTTTGTGGGTCTCTGAAGGGGGGGGACAGATCACAACTGTAGATGCTCCATAACAGAAAAACTCAGAGGTCCCTAATATAAATTTGTACAGGTAAGTGGCTGGTAGTTCTAGGAGTTGTGATGCAGGACCTATGAAGCACAGAAGCCTGAAGAAGAAGGTCTTGAATTTTAGTGTCTCATGTTATTGTGACTTCTTTCCATATTGGTTGGATTAAATAGTATGTGGAGGGATAGGTGAGAATAAAAACCTTTTGAATAATAAAATAAAAATAAAAATAAAAATAAAAATAAAAATAAAAATAAAAATAAAAATAAAATAAAATAAAATAAAATAAAAATAAAGCAAATAAAATAAATAATGAAGAATAGAATAGAATAGAATAGAATAGAATAGAATAGAATAGAATAGAATAGAATAGAATAGAATAGAATAGAATAATAAAATAGGGCTTTGTAAGTACTAATGGCTTACTTATTTCCTTCAACTTCAATGATTTAGTAAGTCAGGGTTACCTGGAACGATCCACACTAGCAGATGTTTGCATGTGATTGAAGGTTTGAGAATAATTGCAATCCCAGTGAACAGTCTTGGCTGCCTAGCACATTTCTGACAAGCAAATGGCATTTTTCGGTCAGGATGCTTAATTTTGGGATTGTACATTTCTGGTTTCCCTTGGTTTCCCTTATGTTGGATTTTTGAAATCTCTTCGCTCTTTTATGCCATTTTTTTTCCCTCATAAAAAAATGCAACATTTCTACTGGATGCAACTATAACAACCTTTCTGTCTAAGAAACAGGTCTGACAAATACCCCATTCTACTCTCTGTGCAAGAAGATAGACGTGTATCATGACCGGCGTCGTAACAAGTTCATTTTTAAACCCTGCAGAGATTTTAAGAGGTTGATAAGGGTGGAATTATTTACTCTGAGATGGAAGAAGATTCCATCTGATTTCTGTTCCATGTGAGAAAAGTAGAGAAAATTGGTTCCATTTAACTGCTTCCTTTTGGGAGCAAATTTTAAAAACCAGCAAATGTTAATGGTACTTGAGATCAGAGTTTGCCAGATGAAATCCTGGGGTTTTTAGCAATTTAATTCATCTTCTAAAAGCTGAGATGAGCAAGAGGTCTGCTCTATCTTGTTTAGCTTTTATGAAGCCTAGTAGGCATGGCTAGATAAGGTTCCCTGGTACAGGTAGTGCTCGACTTATGACCACAACTGAGACCAACATTTCTGTTCCTGAGTGAAACATTTGTTAAGTGAGTTTTGCCCCATTTTACGACCTTCCTTGCCACACTTGTTAAGTGAATCACCGTCGTAGTTATTAAATTAGTCCAATTGTTGTTAAGCATCTTTGCTCTTTTCTTTTTTTAGGAAAAGTTTTTCAGTTTTATTTCTTATACACATAATATAAAATGTACATTTTCTTATACATAATTAATCCTACATATACATGTTTTCCTTAAAGAAAGCATTAAAATAAGGCATTTTAATTACATTTGGAGTTGCTCTTCTACCCTTTCTTCCCTCATTTTGCAACAACCCTTCTTCTTCTCCTCTTTCCCTTCCCTCCCTCCTCTCCTATTTTCTCTTCCCTCTTCTCCTACCTCATCCTACTTCCCCTTCCTTTCCCCCACTCCTCTCTTCTTTTCCCCCTACTCACCTTCTCTCCTACTCCTATCCCCTATCCTTCCTTCCTCTCATTTTCCCTTTCTTCCATTCCTCTACCTCCCTCTCCCCTTCCTACCCTCTACTCCTCTCTCCTTTCTATCTTCGTTGCTGTGGAATATTCTCCTTCTTTGGTATCCGAACAACTCCGGTATTCTAATAGTATATACTTTCTTTCAATTTATTTTCAGATTTATTCTATCAGTATTATCATCATAATTGTACACTTATTCTTATTATCTTCTTTCTTTTCCCCCCTTGCATTCCCCTTTTTCATTCACTCTGGTATCATCTGGGTTTCTATTTCTTTTTTATCCTCTCCCTCATTTAACTTTCTATTATCTAAATCATAATATCTATCCTCTTATCTTAAATGTCTTTGCTCATCAGAAGGCTGCAAAAGAGGATCACATGACCCCCTGCAACCGTCATAAATACGAGAATGGCCAAAGGTCTGAATTTTGATTACATGGCCATGGGGAATGCTACAAAGGTCGTAAGTGTGAAAACTGGTCATAGGTCACTTTTTTCAGTGGTGTTGTAACGTTGAACGAACTATTGTAAATTGAGCACTATCTGTACTTCTGATATCACATGTAGCCACGCAACAATGCACAGTCACTATGGCTTTCCAGGAAGCCCTTGGAAATATTCTTCAGAGAGCCCGGTGAACACCCTGGGCACAGTAAAAGGGGTACAGTAGTGGCCAAAATTGTGGAAACCTTTTGGGAAAAGTGTATTTTTGAGGTTTGAAGGCTAATAATACCACTTTTGCACTGCTGGAGTAGCCTGGGAATAGCCCAGACCCAATTGAAATCTATGGAGCCAACTAAAGAAACTTGTTAGTCAGAAGTGCCCCAACAATAAAACCCAGTTAATAGAAGCAATCATTCAATCTTGGTTTCACATCAGTGGAAAATCCAATTTTTTTTACTACCGGTTCTGTGGGTGTGGCTTGATGGGCGTGGTGTGGCTTGGTGGGCATGGTGTGGCTTGGTGGGCGTGGCAGGGGAAGGATACTGCAAAATCTCCATTCCCACCCCACTCCAGGGGAAGGATACTGCAAAATCCCCATTCCCTCCCCACTGCTGCGAGAAGGATATTGCAAAATCTCCATTCCCACCCTACTCTGGGGCCAGCCAGAGGTGGTGTTTGCCAGTTCTCTGAACTAGTCAAAATTTCCACTACCGGTTCTCTGAACTGCTCAAAATTTCTACTACTGGTTCTCCAGTACCTGTCAGAACCTGCTGGATTTCACCTGTTTCACGTTATAACAGCTGCAGAACTAAAAGACTTGGTTCACTCCATGGGAAGCCACAATACATGCTAAAGGTTACCCAACTAAGTATTAACTGACATATCATTTTTGTATATCTCATTTTTTCTGTGTTTCGCTTTTATTCTTTATACTGTAACTGCTATTCTAATAGCAAATCCTTCATAAAAGTTATTGCATTACATTCTTTATTAAATTATCTTTCCATTGATATATATAATTTTATGGTACTACTCCAAAAAAAAAGTAGTGTTATTAGCTAGTTTTAGAAAGTATACTTTTCCCAAAAGGTTTCCACAATTTTGGCCACTACTGTATAATAACAACACAACTATAATGGTCAGCACAAACACAACCATCTAAGGTGCTAGAGGCTAGCAGGAGATGTTGTTTAGGGTCTCTAATTTCTTCAGCCATGCGCTAAGCATTATTTCCCATTTGTGTGGAAGAAAAGATTAAAACTGCACTATATACGGAGGACACAGTTAGTTCTCCTTCTGTAGAGAGTAATGAAGATGATCTTAAAGGAAATACAGATATAATCCTAGACTTCCAACAGTACGTTTAGTGACCATTCAAAGTTGCAACGGCACTGAAAAAAGTGACTTACGACCATTTTTCACTATGGCCATTGCAGCATCCCCATGGTCACGGGTTCAAAATTCAAACACTTGGCAACTGACTTGTATTTATGATGGTGGCAGTGTCCCTGGGTCATGTGGCATCTCCTTTTGCCACCTTCTGACAAGCAAAATCAGTGGGGAAGCCAAATGTCCTTAACAACCGTGTTATTAAGAACTGCAGCGATTCATTTAACAGCTGAGGCAAGAAAGGTCATAAAATGGGGCAAAACTCATTTAACAAATGTTTCACTTAGGAACGATATTTTTGGGTTCAGTTGTGGTTGTAAGTCAAGGACAACCTGTATACATGAATGTCGCTCTAGGCAACATTTATACATGCTCACATTTGCAACCCGGTAGGGAAGGTAAGTGAATCCCAGCTCTGCTGCAACGGCCTCCTGAAACCCACTGCCAGCGAAAATGGAGCTCGTGAGGGTTGCCCGTGGTCTTCCCGAGCTCTGTTTTTGCTGGCAGAGGCACTGCTGGCCAGTCTTCACTATTTCCAGGGTGGCCCTGCAGGCCAGTTCTAAGCACCCAGAGGGCCGGATCTGGCCCCCAGGCCTTGAGTTTGATACCCCTGTTGTAGGTAATTCTAGCTCCTTATCTGCTGAGAGTCGCTATCACCTTAGTTCTTATCCTAACTTTCATAGGAATCTTTTCTATTTTTCCTTGAAATCCCCCAAGTGGGTACAGTCCTCAAAATGTCTGAACCCTCCCCCCCTCAAAAAAAAAAAATACAGGCTATGGCTCACTTTTTGAATCTCAAAGAAAGATTTACCCCTTCAAAGCAAATTAAGTCTTGCGACATTGATTTAGAAGACAAAGTCGCAGTTGTGGAGTTTGCTTTTCCTTATATAAGGGATAGGTTGGGACTAGCCACATATACATTAGATAGCCCTATGCTCTTTATCGGAGACTCCTGACTTGTTAGATATTACAATTTGTTGGAGCACCGCGTACTGATGTTTCCCCATCTCCTTTTTACCTTGTTTAGTTTAAAAGCAGGGAATAATGATCTTGTTGAAAAGTCAAACAATGGAGCACCTCCTGCCCAGGCTGACAATTCAAGTAATCAGACACTCATCTGTAAATTGCAGTGATTTCCAGATGACTCATCAGAACAGTCACCTCTAGCTTATCCCTCCTCAGAAATCAAAGATCTGAGAACCGGCACCCGCTCGCATACACACATAAATGGTGCAGCTTTCTTTTAAGACTACGGGGCTTAATAGGTTTGGAAAGAAAAGAGAAATCTTTATATTCATGCTTCAAGGGTGTGAAAAAGATTACAACTATTTTTAGACGAGCCTCGCGGATGAGCTGAGTAGTATAAAAGCTCTGGCGAGAATAGGCTTCTAAGACTGAAAGGAAACTGGGCTTTGTTTGTTTGTTGAAATGAACTGCTTCGCTGTGGTTGCTTTCAGCTTTTCAGAATCATTTTCTGTGCTAATAATGCCTTCTTCCAAATGGCCCCAAACGAGCCGGCACATTTTAAGCTAGAAATATCCAACATGGAATGGCTGCCAACTGCCTGTTTAAAATTAAATAGTTTGAATGCAGATATATTGTGCCAGAGTATCTCTCTTGGACCGAGCTGGACTCCTAATAAAAATATACATGGACCCAGCCCTGTATGTCTATGGAGATTCTCAGTCATCCAGGTCATGGTTATCCCAAAGGTGCTGTTTTCAAGAGGCAACTCGACTTTCTTGGTTTTTCTTTGAAGACATTTCGCTTCTCATCCAAGAAGCTTCTTCAGCGAAACGTCTTCAAAGAAAAACCAAAAGGTTCGGTTGCCTCTTGAAAAAACACCTTTGGGACAACCATGACCTGGATGACTGAGAATCTCCATAGACATACAGGGTTGGGTCATCCAACTTTTGGGACATCCAACTGTTGGAAGAAACATCCTTCTAGGTTCTGCTCCAAGTGGGGAAAAAGACACTGGAGACATGGAGACTGCTTGGAAAGATGGTTTAATGGTGGACAGGATGACATGGCTTGAGTTCCTGAACAGAAAAAAAAGGAAGGGCAGATACAGGCAGTTTTTGGGTTTTATGCTCTCTCTGATTTTGAACTTCCTGGGGCCCAGAAAGAGTATTCTGATTGGTTGTCAGACTTCCAGAGGGTGAGGGTTTAGCTAGCCTTGCTAGCTGATGGTCACATGTGCTTCCCAGGTCACATCTGAAGAGTTTCTGCTTCTATTGTGCAGAGGGCTAATCCTATCTTGTTGGATCTTTGGCAATTCCTACTATGGCTCTGCCTGAAGGAGGTAGATCTTTGTTATGTAGAATAGACTGGCCCAGGCCTTAATGGCCCATTGACAAAGGGTGGGGGCAGGAAGATGGGAGCTGCTTCAAAGCATGCTTATCCATATCTCAACCAGGGAAGTATAATATTCTGCCTTTAATATTTCCTAAAAATGTTTCATTCTTCTAGGATAGGGGTGGGTGCTAACCTCCTACAAAACCATGTAGTTTTCCTGACTGTGATACATAAGACCCCTTTTTAACCTTTTAAAACCTATTTTAACCTTTTTTAGCTTTTAAAGTGTCAATGGGTTTTAGGTTGGGATGTTTTAAATTTTGGGCCAAAGTTGTGTAATTCTTTTAATAATTTTTAGATTTTGTATTGGTATGTTTTTATTCTTGGCTGTTCACCGCCCTGAGTCCAGCAGGAGAAGGGCGGTATACAAATTGAATAAAATAAATAAATAAGATAGACTTCAACATCTGGATTACAATTTGCAGTTTGCTGGTGGTTGCCTTCTCAATAACAACCAGTTCTGATTCTGCTTTTCAAGATCAATCTAAATATGATAGGTGCTGCACCTCCTGGATCAATTATAACAGGAACCTGTAATTTCAGGATCCCTGGGATAAGGAAACTGCCGGCGCTTGTACTCAAAGAACAATCATTTCCAAACCTTCGTTTAGTAGTTGCCCAAAAGACTATGCAACCTTCTTCAGGTTGAGAACCATCTTCAGGGCCGAAAAAGGGAGATAGGCGAAGACAAAAGCATAGGTGGAGAGAAAGCAAAACAACCCCTCGATTTCATTAATAGGAATTTAAATTCAATCAATAAAATATAATTGGATAGCAACCTCTTGTGTGTTAAATGATGTCTGTCTTATGGCACAGTAAAAGAACTTATGGTGGGGGAGAGCTTTGGTGAGTTGCGTGCATCCAGAGGTGGGTTTCACATAATTTTACCACGGGTTCGCCGCACGCTGAAAATGTTAGCGCGCACCTTCTGCGTATGTGCTTTGCTTGCATGCGCATATGGGCGTGGCTTAGAAAATGTGGTTAAATAGGATGGCATAGCGCTGGGGTGGGTGGGCAGGACCACCCACAGGTCATCACTACCAGTTCACCTGAACCATTCCAAACCGGTGATATTCACGTAGTGGTGAATATCACCACTACTTGCATCCCAGAAAACTGGTTATATGAGATAGTATCAGCTGATGAAGAAAAATGGTGGGGAGTAATCAGGGGTGAAATCCAAAATTTTTCCCTACTGGTTCTGTGGGCATGGCTTGGTGGGCGTGGCAGGGGAAGGATACTGCAAAATCCCCATTCCCTCCCCACTCCTGGGGGAAGTATATTGCAAAATCTCCATTCCCACCCTACTCTGGGGCCAGCCAGAGGTGGCATTTGCCGGTTCTCCGAACTACTCAAAATTTCCGCTACCGGTTCTCCAGAACCTGTTAGAACCTGCTGGATTTCACCCCCGGGAGTAATACAGAGCAACCAAGGATTTTATGCAAATCTCAAGTGGCCACACAACCTCTTCCTATCTATTTATATGTACAGCCTATTCACAGCATTAGATAACGTTTGCTAATAATGATGGGACTTCCAGTTACTTGAGAATTTATACAAGATTTGTGGAGTTGTTATTGGAGACAGGTATTTTATTCCTAGAGTTAGCACTACATAATTGGGGTCAGATATTTCAGTGTTCCTTGAACCAGTTTTAGAGCTCTGTTGTGGCTAGTGGGTGAGTTTCTGAGGCTCAAATTGTACCTTCTACAGCCCCATTTTACTACTGGACAAAAGCTACTTGTACACATTGAAAACAAAACAAAATTGAGAGTGAACAGATTTTGAGGCAATTAATAACCAGGCACACACTTAATTGGCTATTTATTTTATTTTATTTTATTATTTTATTGACATTAAAAGTTGCCTGGTGGAAACCTTTTCCCAGAATCAAAAGAATGCATTTATATTCTAGATTGGATGGTCAAAAACCATTGTAATAAAAAGATTAAATAAATAATTTTGGGGAAAAAAGTGATTCAGTAAGAAGAATCTATGAGGATTGATTAAAGAGTTTGCATAGTAACATACATATTGAACAAACAATAATGTCATGAAAATGTACAATGTTAAACATTAATTGTATGGGTAGAATTTAATTCAGATGTTGAAAAGGTATATATCTTCCCTTCCCTTCCCTTCCTTTCCCTCTCCCCAGCATTTGAGGAATAGTTTGCCATATGGACAATGTTTGTATATTAAAAGAATTGTTCTAGTGATGAGGATTTTCAGAATCATTTGAGTTTACAACTTAATTAGGGGAAGGTGCCTATTCCAATATGTGCTTATTGTTGGGACAGATTGGAGATCTGGTTTGTTTAAGGAAAGATCTAGGGGAAATACATCATGCTTTTCTGGTCATTATGGCATACTTTAATATACTCCATAAAACAGCGCATTGTGAAATAGCAGCATATTGTCTCACATTTACAAGGACATGAACTAACACTTTAATGCATTAGAGAAGAACATTAGATGTGAGGGATCACTTAATACATTCTGATACATATTCAACTGACTAATACCGTAGTTATGTTCTATATTATCTCATAAATATGGACATTGATAGATGATAGAGATAGATGATAGATAGATAGATAGATAGATAGATAGATAGATAGATAGATAGATAGATAGATAGATAGATAGATAGAGACAGACAGACAGACAGACAGACAGACAGACAGACAGACAGACAATGGATGAATGGATGGATGGGTAGATGAAAGAGAAAAAGAGAGGGAGGGAAGGATCTTCAGAGTGTCATGCCTGTGTGCCTTGCCTGAAGCCATATTACCTGTGTGCCTTGAGGATCCAGGCCTGCTACAATCATACCATGGGAAGTTGGGAGGGGGGATTGCATGAGTGAAGTAGAGATAGTCATAACAAACTTCTCTAAGAGAAGTTCAAGGCCATGGTGTCCGGCAGCTGTACAAAGAAGAAATTGGAGGATGTCTTCTGTTCGGGAAAGAACTGATTGGAGCTGTGGTGGACATATGGAAGATGTGGGCAAGGTCTTGAACTTTCTTTTGGGTGAGGAAAACCCGGAAGCTTTCAGATTCGGGTTTTTCCAGAGGTGCCAATATGACATCTCTAATAAAAGTTAGCTTTGAGGAACTTCAAGCCTCAGAGTTTGATTTCGTCGGGGTTACTTGGAGCCCTGACACAGTGTACTAAAAACAATAAATGCAGCTTCACATAAAAATATCAATCAAAGCATTACAGGAAATATCATGTATATCACCATGTACATGTTTTACTATATGTAGTAAAACATCCAGAAAAAATAAAAATAAATAAGCCTTCTTCCAAAATGTTTTTATCTCGTAGGATAACCTACCATCCTAGTACTTTCCATCTAAGTGCTACCCAAATATGACCTTGCTACGTTTTTCAGGGTAGCCATTAGTGCAAATATGTGTGCAGTTTGCTACCTCTTTATATATAGTAGCTTTGCCTTCCAATATGGAGTGTGTGTGGTTTTCTTCTTACTAGTTTTTGATTAAATTATTGTTTTCTGCTTGTTGGTTTGCCAGGAGTTAATCCCTGCTTATCTGGCTGTGGGTGCAGCAAAGGATGAGTCCTTTTCTTTCCTTCTTAGCTTTTAAAATTGTCTCTTTTGAATGGTGCATAAATATGGTTTATTTTATGTGTCTGTTGATTCCTGATTTGTCTAAGTACCAAGCTTCCAGGAACTCCCTAGCATATTTAGATTTAGCTTGGTCTAGGATGCTTAGAGTTTGCTAGTGAAATTGTGGTTGAGTCTGATGATGACATTCTGATTCTTACATTATTAGGGGAGACCTTCTTGGGTTTCAGATTCAAATTCCACTACCAATGAGGCAACTTGTTATAGAGCCCTGGTGGCACATGGTTAAAGTGCAGTATTGCAGGCAATTCTGTTTGAATCTGTCTGTTTGCTGTAAGATTAGGAGATTTCACTGTGTGAAAACTGCTACTTAGTGTTCATGGATGCAATCTGCTAGTTTTCTGCTTGTCAGTCCTATGTAGCGGCTGCTCCAGTCCTTAAATTATACATTGTAGATGTCTTATGTTTTTTTATTCTTAGGGTACTCAGGTTTTGGTTTATTTAAGATGTTTGGGAGGGATTTAGTTGGTTTGTGTGCTATTTTGATACTTTGTGGTTGTAACAGTCTGTTGTTTGTTTCTGATATGTTTTTGATGCATGGTGGTGTTATCTTTTCTATAGTTTGTGTCAGTTGGGTTGTATAGTCATTTTTGATAAAATTTCATGGGTCAAAAGGTGTATTTAAATCTTATTAAAAATCTATGATATTGAGAGAATCTCACCAGAGGTACATTAGTGGTGATGGTAGGTTGCCCCCAGTTTGGATCAATTCGCAAGAACCGGTAGTAAAACCAGTGGGAGGCTCCGCCCACTGACCCGGACGTCATCATAGGTGATCTGTGCATGCGCAGAAGAGCATCCATGGGCGTGATGCAAACCAGTAGTAAAGGTAAGTAGAACTCACCCCTGATAAGGGGTGACTGGAAAGAGTGAACTTTTCACTTCCATTTGACGCTATTATTGAAACATTTGGGTTCTGAATGTTCACCTCAGGTGAAGTGGATTGTATTCAAGCAAGATCTGTAAAAAGCTTTGTCATCATCTAGTTCCAGGGTGTCAAACTTACGGCCCGTGGGCCGGATACGTCATGTGCTAGCCACGTCCACTCCCAGTTTAGAAGGGGAAAAAATTGTAATACGTCAGGGGACAACAACATGTCATCATGAATTTGACACCCCAATCTAGTTTATCCTCAATCTGAATATTTTACATGCTGCTATTGTCTTGAAACTGTCATGAAACTGTTTGTATGGTTCTATATCATAGGGGGACCATAGCTTATGAATAAAAAGCATGTACTTTCAGATGTAGAATTTGAATATGTGACGTATAGTTGTTGTGCAGGTGCTGATCAAGGAAAGATCAAACTACAGCAAAGGGACTTTTCTCTATAATAGTAAGGAAGATGTTTTGTTGCAACTTGTGAACACAACAGAATTTTGTAAACACAAAGAATGCTATACATGTTCAGAGGCACTTTGCTGCCATTTATACACTGTATACATTTATTTTCTGCCAATTTGTGCTCAGTTTTGTAGATATACTTTGACATTTGAAGGCAGTAGGGCCGTGATGGTGAACCTATGGCACGCATGCCAGAAGTGGCACACAGAGCCATCTTTCCGGGCAAGCCAGCCATCGCCCGTTGCTCTTCCGGGTTCTGGCGCACACATGTGCGCCAGCCAGCTGGTCTTCGCACATGCAGGAGCACTGGAAACTGGAAGATCAGGTGACCGACATACATGTCCACACCGGAAACCGGAAGCTGAGCTTCTGCAACCCGGGGAACTGCTTTTCCAGTTTCCGGGGTTCACCTGTGCGCACAGCCCCCCCACTCCATTTTGGCACTCAGTACCGAAAAGTTTTGCCAACACTGCAGTAGGGTATCCATCGAGTTTAGGAATCAACATTTTGTCTCATTTTTATCTCATCTAAGATGAGGAAACTTTGAAAACAGAGTATTTGTGTGTGTGTGTGTAAGACATATTGTCTTAAATCAGATTTGCTCAGTTTATTGAGTGAACCAGAGTTGGCTGGATTCACAAAACATGCTGAAAAAAATAAGCCATGGTTTATAATCATTGTTGAAACAATATAAACCACAAAGAAGAACATTGGTATAGCCTGTTGTTTGACGACCAATGGCTCTAAAAGGCTTATTATGGATTAACTATCACCATTTGCAGTCAGAAGATTTGAAAAAAGGCTTCATTCCCTTAATATATTACTTCTGGGTTGTAAGCTTTACATGATCGTGCATTTAGGCCTCTAAAAATATTGCTTCTGCACTTAACACTCTACCATGTTGTATATTCACACAATGACTTTCACAAGAAAAATCACAATGATTTTTCTTCTGGTTTGCTTAGTATTTTTCAAATCACATGGCACATTAAATTCTCTAGATAATTAGTCTCTCATATTGCTTCAGGGAAGAACATGCAACTCAGCTCTCAAACAGAAGATACACAAATATATTTGTTATTATTCAAGACAAAAATCCATAGTCTTCTACAATTTAGTTGTACATGTGTCAGAATCACCCAGATGTCCATAACGTGCATATACAAAGAACATTTCTCTCTGTACAAATTATTTTGTAGCAACTGTAGTTGTTGTTGTTTTTACATGCAATATGAAAGAAACCCAAGGAAATACAGAAAACCACTCTAGATATCTCAAGAGTTTATCCTGTTTTTGGGGTCATATTTCATTTGCCTAGTATAATTACTTTGTGAATCTCAGGATTCTACTTTATTCATTATTTAAGCTGCTTTAAGACAATATTTCAATTTCAAATCTTTATTGTCAGTGCACAACATATGTACAATGAGATTGGTTGAGCTCCCTCAGTGCACCCCCCTCAACACAGTGAAGACAGAAAATCCCTAACCCAATAAATCATATTAACGAAACACCCAGTCCTATTGCAACCATGTGAACATGTTACATATTGTGCTGGCTCTGCAGTCCATCATACTACATAGTTATGACGTTATTTCTCATTCAGGAGTGAGATAAACAATTTTACAGCCCATGGATAAAAATTGTTCTTCAGCCTATTTGTGCGGCTGGCTATACTTCTATATCTCCTTCTCGATGGTAGGAGGGTAAAGAAGTGATGACCAGAGTGAGAGTTGTCTGAGGATTTTCCTCACTCTTCTAAGGCAATGAGCCCTAGCAATCTCATCTAGTGGTATCAGGGGACAGCCCACGATGTTTTGTGTTGTACTCACCACACTCTGTAATGTTTTTCTATCCACAGCTGTCAGACCAGCATGCCATACCGTGATGCAATAAGTGAGGACGCTTTCTATTGTGGACCTGTAAAAGGAGGTCATCAGTTGTTGTTCCACCCTGTTTTTTATGCAAGACCCTAAGGAAATGGGCCTTCCCATTTCTATTGGGCCTTCCTGGCCACCTGGATCATGTTGTTGTTTTTCCAGGTGAGATGGACTCCCAGGAATTTAAAGGAAGAAACTCTCTCTGTCAGCCTCCAGTGCTGACATAGTAAAGAGGGGGTTAAATTCCTGTGGGATTAGTAAGAGAGACTGTTAAAAAAAGACTATTAAAAAAAACTTTTATTTGTTAGAACAACGTCTTCACGGACTCATATGCAGTCAGGAAATGACCTCTGCTCCATAATCCCTCCCTTTCCTGGCTTGCTTCCTTATCCTATTGGTCATTATCTAAATCATTCTACGGCAGTCTCTCTTACTAATCCCACAGGAATTTAACCCCCTCTTTACTATGTCAGCACTGGAGGCTGACATCCTCTACACAGCCCTCCTCAGTGTAAAGTGGGGCAAGTTCCTCTCTCTTCCTCCAGAACTCCAACACCATCTCCTTGGTCTTACTGATGTTCAAGTGCAGATTGTTTTTTAAGCACCATGTGGAAAGTTTTTGAACCTCCCCCCCATACACTGTTTCGTCTCCACCTGTAATAAGACCCAGTATAGTGCTGTCATCTGCGAACTTAATGATCACGGTAGATGGGTCTGACAGTACACAATCGTGTGTACAGTGAATACAGGTAGGGACTGAGCACACAGCCCTGTGGGGAGCCAGGGCTAAGCTTCAGGGGGGTGGATATGACAGACCCAACCCTCATTGTTTGTGTCAGGTCCCTCAGAAAGTCTTTGATCCAGTCACAGATGGAAGAGGGAAAATCCAAGTCAGTCAACTTTTCAATAATGATGCTCGGCAGAATGGTATTGAAGGCCGAGCTATAGTCCATTAAAAACATACTGACATAGTTCCCGGGTTTCTCCAGATGGCTCGCTACAGAATGTAAAGCAGTAGCTATGGTGTCGTCTGTTGACCTATTCCTCCTGTAGGCAAACTGATGTTTGTCAAAGTCCGGTGGGAGGCATGTCCCAAGGTATTGGAGAACCAATCTCTCAAAGCTTTTCATCACTACAGACATTAATGTGATAGGTCTGTAGACATTTAGGCAGTTAACTGCTGTTTTCTTCGGAACTGGGACAATAGTGGTTGCTTTCAAGCGTGATGGGACACAGACCGTTTGCAGGGAGATATTAACGATCCTTGTTAGGAACCCTGCTAATTGATCGGCACAATTCTTTACCAGTAATCCCAGCACCCCATCTGGGCCTGCAGCTTTGCCCACCAAGCCAAACCATGCTCACCAAGCCACGCCCACAGAACCAGTGGTAAAAAAAAATGAACTTCACCACTGCTGCTGATTCATTTAGAGCATATGTATTACCCAAGACATTTTTTTTAATGCAAGTATTAGCGATCCACGTTTTCTTCATCTATTTGTTTTCACCCGATATCCTTATTTACACCCCTGTGCTTCACAAACTGGACAACGCTGCAGTAAAACAGGCTTAGGACAATCTGTCTTGGCAAAACAAGAAATGAAAAATTGGCGCTTCACTCCAGGAAGATATAGTGATCACTTAGGACTTAGGTGGTTGTAGAAAGAATGAGCCTTGTTTTGTTGATCTGAATTGACTTGGCCATTCCTTTTCTTCCTGGATCCTCCTGACATAAGAGGCAGAGGTAGCTCTCAAGTCTGCCAAAGAACCACCCAACCAAAGCCAATCAAAATCATGATGCTAACCTCAGGGAGGAACAGGGGGGGCAGGGGGAGAAACTGGGGAGAAAAAGGGAGAGATGATGATTTAAAGAACGGCGTCTGAAAGGTCAATCTTCTCTAAGTTAGAAATGATGGCCGAGATGGCCGTGCAGATTTAACCGAGGATTGGAAGCAAGAAGAGTTATCTGTCACTTTATCCATCAGCCTCAGGTTGCCTTAGAAAGGCTGAGCATTTTATTCTGTATTCCTTCATTTATCTTTGCACCATTCATCATTTCTATTTAGTAGAGGCCTTTGGTGGGGATATTGGCATATTTAAATATCCGATGACTACATCATTCAGAGAGCCAGTTTGGAATAATGGTTAAGGCACCAGGCTGGAAACCAGAAGATTGGGAGTTCTGGTCCCACCTTAGACCAAAAGGCAGCTGGGTGATCTTTGGCCACTCACCCTCTCTCATCCCTACAAAGCAGGCAAGGGAAAACCACTTCTGAAAATCTTGCCTAGAAAACTGCACTTGACAGGGGTCAAGACTGACTTGAAGACATACACACACACACACACACACACACACACAATCCGATGTTGCAAAAATAGGAAATGCTTGTCTGTCCACTTGTCACAGTCCATGTCTCACCCAAGTATAATAACTGAGCTTTAGTATGCCTGAGAAGAAGCAGGGAAACTAGAGTAGGAAACAGTCAAATGGAGAATAAATTGACCCTTAAAGAATTGTCATCTTAATTTGGAACTATCTAAAACTTTCAGGAAGTTATAATCCCCCTTAATGTCAGGCATCAAAGGCCAGGTCCACATGTGAAGGTCCAAATAAACTGTTTTATTGTTAAATAATGGCCAATGAAATTCAAGAGGGTTTGGATATGTATGTATGTATGTATGTATGTATATTTATTTAAAAAATACAGTATGGATGTCATAGTCTCTCCTTGCATCCATCTTGATGTGCAACTGGCTCCAAAGCCACCAGCTTTGGCTCCAAGTCACAACCAAAAGCCACCAGCTCAGTGAATAACCATAAATTATCAGAGGAGAATGTGGAACTGCCTATTTTCAGGTCAATGAGTAGCAGTAGTCGACTCACCATGGATGAAAGGCTGCAGAGGCTGGAGTTCGCAGAAATGGCTAAATTGATCGTTTTGATTATTTTATTTATTAATTTTATTTGGCTTATATGCCGCCCTATCTCCCAATGGACTCAGGGAGCTCACAATAATAAAATGCACATGCCACAATAAAAGTTAAAATCTAAAAACCTAATAAAATTTAAAATTTAACCCTAAAAACCCCATCAGTCCAAATCGAAGAACTTAAATAGCCAAGTTTTTAATTTGCAGCGGAAGGTGCAGAGGTCAGGCGCCTACCGGAGCTCCAAGGGGAGTTGATTCCAGAGGGTGGGCGCTCCTACAGAGAAGGCTCTGCCCCTGGGGGCCACCAGCCGATGCTGTCTAGCCGACAGCACCCTGAGCAGGCCCTCTCTATGGGCGCAAACCGGGCGATGGGATGTTGTTGCTGGCTGCAGGTGGTCCACCAAATATCCTGGGCCTAAGCCATGTAGGGGTTTATAGGTCATCACCAGCACCTATTATTAAAGAAAATAATACAAGTACTTTTGCTGATATGTGGAAACCGCTTCTGAACTTTGTGCTTGAGGTGAAAAAAAAATGAAACATTGATTTTGGGTTTTACCAATTAGATTAACAGGTGTTAATAGAAATGGCTAGTTTATATTACTATGAAAAAGCAAAAAGTTGTGGTTTGATGTTAATGCTTTATTTTATTATAACAAAGGGAGTTGGAAGTCAACACTTTTTTTTTTTCCTTTCTGCCAGCCCTTCCTCCAGGGGTGAAATGCTCCCAGATCAGACCAGATTGCCCAGTCCGGTAGCGATCTTGGCCAGTGGTTCGGCGATCCGGTAGCAATGGCGGAGCAAAGCTCCACCTGCCCACCCGGGTGTCATTACTTCCTGGTTTTAACCAGGAAGTAATGTATTTTTTATCTTCTGTGCATGAACAGAAGGTTTTGCGCATGTGCAGAAGGTCTGTGCAGGCATGTGACGCACACATGTGCGCTTCCAAACCAGTAAGTAATTTTGTATCTTATCTTATAACCTAATAAAATATTTTTTAAAAAAAATGAGTAGCAGTATGGTGCCATCCGCTGACAGGCAACCTATGGTGAAAGATCAAGCTCTCACAATGGGTAGCTGCAACCAGCAAAACAACTGCACCCATTCTCCATGGATGGAAAGAATGTGGTTTAACTACGTTAGTCAATTCAACCCCCCAATGCACCTCAATATTATCAGGCACGTGGATAATTACTCCTTCAACTCTTCCCTTCACAAAACCCTAATGTTTTAACGGCTACTAATGTTAGTAGCCTTGGGAACTGTGCTTTTCTTTCGATGATGTACACAGTCACACCTTGGTACCTGACTGCTTTGAAACTCATCGAATGTGGTGCTCGACATATTTTGACTTGTACATTTTGCAATGTACCATAGAACTTCTCAATGTCAGTTGCCTTAGTCTGTAAAGATTCTCAGTCAGCCAGGTCATGGTTGTCCCAAAGGTGCTTTTCAGGAGGCAACTGGACTTTCTGTTTTTTTCTCTGAAGACATTTCACTTCTCATCCAAGAAGCTTCTTCAGCTCTGACAGGATAGTGGGGAATGGAAGGATTTCTATTCCTTGCAGACAGCTGGTCATGTGCATCCTTTTAGATGGTTGTTGAAGCACTTGGAGGTTTATCTGTGTCCTCAGGGTCACCTGAGTAGTGCTCCTGATTCCTATAGTATGCTATTATTTTCTCTGGAAATCCTTGTCAATTGCCTTTAACTTGCTACCTTTTCCAGCCAAAACAAAAGGTCACACATTAGTCACCTGGTTAGCTTTTACCTCATGCATATTCCCTTGTGGTCTTATTTTAGCCTCTGAGGTCATTTTGTGTATTTTTGCACTTTTTTCCCTCAAAGTGGGTCTTTGGTTTAGGAATGCATTCAATTTATTTAGATTATTCCTTATGGGAAAATTTGTTTGGTACTCATCACAATTAATGATGAGTACTGAAATACCACTGTATTTATAATCTGGGAGGGAGGGCGGGGACTTAATTTCCTGTACTTAGTAGAGAATGAGAGAGAGCATTGGTTTTCTGAAAAAGAAGCTGGTGAGAAGATGTTTTCTTCTCACCAGCACTTCTCATGAACAATTCTTGCTAGTCCCCAGGGCATTATTTCACCAGATTCATGCTTGCTAGGCTGAAATGTTAACAGAGCTGTCATGTTAACATAGACTCTGTTAAGAAGATCAAGTCTCATTGTAGAAATCCAGTAGAAAATAGCTGAGCAATAATGTTATTTTTCTTGGGGAAAAAGAATCACAGAATGTCCCAGACGGTGATACAAGCTGGTAGAATGGTCCATAAAAGCAAAACGTTCTCAAATTGCCCCAAAAGAAAGTCTCTTAACTTCAGTAACATTTACAGTTCAGGAGAATTCAGAAAGCATCCCATGCTCTTGTTCAAGTAAGAGATTTAGGGTAGTGACTCACTGTGGTATATTATATAACAATTAAATTGGATGTGGTTTGATCTGGCTGGTGAGGATGATTCCCCCCCACTTCAGACTGAGATTTAAAGGTGTCATCATCATACTATTTGAATTTGTGATCTGAGATTTGAAGGCAACAAGATTAAAGTTAAACTGATTTAAATGAAATTAAATGAATGTTATTTATTTGATTGAATAACATTCAAACTGAATGTTATTCAATCAAATAACATTTCTTACAGGTTGCAACAAGGAAGCGACTAAGTTCCTGCAATTAGTTCATTTTGGGGCAGAATGGGATGAAAATAGCTGAGGTGGGAGGCCTTTCAGAGGACATAAAGTTTCTGGTGGATACTTTCAAAGGTTCACAGCAATAAAAATTTCAAAATATTCCCTCTACTTCTCTTTTAAGATAGACACAGCAGGGATGAAGAAGGGACTGAATAGGATCCAAATTGTCCAACAAAAGCCAATTGGGGAAAAAAGGTGTACTGAACAGTGCTGAAATACAGAAAATTTCCTACACCAACATATTTTTTTGTTAAAAAGAACTTTAAAAAAACCCTGTTCAATAGGGCAGGAATGTTCCCATAAATGTCTTGGGGGCTCAACTAAAGGATAGTGAATTTAGCATTTTATAAATTCAAAACCTAATCAGAGACAAAGCTAAAGATTTCCCACGTCCAGTCATGTCTGACTCTAGAGCGTGGTTTTCAGCTGTTTCTTAGCTGAGAGAGCCAGGATTGTCCAAAGCTACTTCCATGGTCATGTGACCAGCATGATTATACCCCAAGGCACACAGAACATTGTTACCTTCCCACCAAAGTGGTACCTATTTATCTACATGCATTTGCCTGCTTTCAAACTGCTAGGTGGCAGGAGCTGGGCCAAGTAACGGGAACTCACCCTGTTGCACACCGCTCTTGAATGCAGACTTTCAGCTTTCCAACTGACAAGCTCAACATCTTTAACCACTGAGCCATCGTGCCCCAAACAGAGACCAAACAGGTGGCAAATAATTAGATCCTGTGCCATTAAAGAGTTTGTATGTCATAACCAGCACATTGAATCACAGCCAGAAGTAAGGTGATGATCGGTATAACTTGGCGAGTAGTAATGTTACATGGGCACAGCAAAGTATACCCACAATTATTTGCATTGCTGTGCTCTGGACTGCTGCCGCTTCTGAGTGTCTCCAAGTGCAGCCCCATGTAGAACACATTGCAGTAATCCAGATGACTGATAACTAAAGCATTCCCTTTGCCATTTCACTCTCCCCGGCAGCTATTTGATGTTCCCTTAGAAGCAGAACAAATATCCAAACAAAATAATTTAACTCTTAATTTACTGGCTACACGTGAAAAGAGAGGTAAATTCCAGGTTTACAGTACATTTCCCCCCCCCCCATTTTTTTCCCCTTACAGAGAAAGTAAACTGTTAATTTCATCCTATGCACATCAGCCTAGCCGTGTGATCAGCAAAGCTTTTCAGAAATGACAATATAATTAACACTCCAGATGACATTGGCTCATTGCACCTCTGATCAGAATATGCATTTCAACCATTATTGCATGAACAGTGTTCTCAAATCATCCAAGTGGAAGTTAGCCACTCCACTGTAGAAATTAATTTTTCAGTAATACAATCGCAGGAACTTTCATGCAAATCCGCTACCAAGTGAGCCAATCAGGATTATGAATCAAGTGGAAAACATAAATACAGCCATGAATTCATCATTTCACTTGCAAATGAGTGAGATGTGTCTCAGTATTCATCTCTTGTGTTGCCTGGCTCATTTCAGTTGAAGAAGTCAAACTGCCACCTAACTACCTTTTAAGAATAGATTTGCTAACCATTTCACTGGTAGTCCTCGATTTACAACACTCCATTTAGTGACCGTTCAAAGTTACAACAGCATTGAAAAAAAGGGGTTTATGCATGTTTTTCATGCAACTGTTGCAGCATCCCCATGGTCATGTGATCAGAATTCAAATACTTGGCAGTTGACTCATCTTTATGATGGTTTGCAGTGACTTGGGGTCATGCGATCAAGTTCTGCGACCTTCTGACAATCAAAGTCAAGTAGCGTAGGGGGCTAATGCCTCCTACTAAAGACAGCAATTAACATCCAGCTGCCTGCAATTTCTGCGAGTTCAATCCTAGCCAGGCTCAAGGTTGACTCAGCCTTCCATCCTTTCTAAGGTGGGTAAATTGAGGACCCAGTTTGTGGGGGCAATAAGCTGATTTTGTATAAATATACAAAAGTATGAAGACTATTGCTTAACGCATTGTAAGCCGCCCTGAGTCTCCGGAGAAGGGCGGCATATAAATCAAAAAAATTTTTAAAAATTTTTTTAAAAAATGGGGAAACCCAATTCCCTTAACAACCGAGTTATTAACTTGCAGGGATTCAGTTAACAACTGTGGCAAGAAAGGTTGTAAAATGGGGCAAAACTCACTTCACAATGTTTCACTTAGCGACAGAAATTTTGGGCTCAATTGTTGACTTACAAGATAGATAGTTAAGATCGGTAACAGAGGGTTAAGTCTGTTAGGGCAACAAAGACTAACCTCAATTTTCCTCCACAGATATCACCTTCCATATATAAATGAGGCCTGGTTTGCTTTTGTGAATTACAAATTCCATCCTTATAACAATGGAATGGAGTTACATTCATTTGAATTCTACCTCTAGAAACAGAGAAAAAAGGAGCAAATAGATAGAGCAGAGAATACTGCTGAAATGTATTGTAAGTCATTCTAATATAAAGAAGAAAGCAGAGATAACAGATGTCTTTTCCCCAATTTTTTTTTAATCTCTCTACAACCAGTATAGGGAACAATGGTGCTTCAAGTACTTTTAAACCATACCTCTAAAACCCCACAAACAGGAAAGGCAACTGTGAGTGATTCTGGAAGTCATCATTGAACATCTTCAGGAAGTTATTTATTTATTTATTATCTCTTCCCCCCCACCTCCCAATCCTTTATTATTACAAATAACTCAAGGTGGTGAACAACTTTCTCCTGATATTGTCCCCGCAACAAGATGGATTTCATGGCTAAGGCAGGACTTGAACTCACAGTTTCCTGCTTTCTAACCTGGTGCTTTAACCACTAGATCAAACCGGCTCTGGAATATAGTAGCATTTTCATGTATAAAAGACTCCATCCAGCTCAGAATTATTATATCAGTGGTTTAACCATTAACAGATTATTTAACTATTAGCGGATCCTAATAAGGATTGGGGCAACAACTCATTGGTGTTCCAATAATCTGAAATTCTCTTAATTTCAACATGAAATTTTAACAGGCTCATTGTGTCTACTCAGAAATAAGTCCTTCTCTTTTTGGTAGGGCTAACTCATAAGTATGTATGCTTCATTTAAAAGATCTTAAAGACATTGATAGGCAGTTCCATCAAAGTAAACATATCTAAGATTGCTCAGTTAAATAATTTTAAATTTGGCTCTGTGAACATATTTTAGATTTATTGCGTCCTCGCTGCCAAACTTTGGGTGGTCATTAGATGACAGCAAAAAGATTGAGTAGTTTTCTGGATTTTTGCAGATGAGATACAATTGACATGGCTTATTTTAAAATACATGGCTCTTTTCTACCAATTTTATTTTAACAGCCACTTGATGAAGTAAATAGAACAAAGTAGAACAAAAGTATCTGACCCAAAGTCCTTCTGTCAGATTTATGGCTGTGTGTTGATTTTTATTTAGGATTTACTAATATTTCTCTAATACTAGTCTGCAAATTTCTCCTGTGCTGCCTGCCCTTTAAAACAGATGTCTCCAACCTTGTGTCAGGTTTCGAGGTTGTCTCAAATAAATTGCATTTCAAACAAAGTCTTTGATGAAAAAACTCTCATTTATTAAGCATGACATTCTAACTCCGACTCATCGTAGCCAACACTGACTTCCGACCCAAAAACCCTCCCTTTCCTTCCCCCACTCTTCTGCACTCATTGACCATCTTCCAAGTCACTCTACCCCTAATCTACTGCTCCAGCTCAAAGGAATTTCCCCCTCCCATCCCATCTCCTAGGGGATATTATCTCCAGGGAAAAGAAGTAGGTGAAAAGTCAAACGTCCCTTTCCAGACGCCTCCGATTCTCCTTATGTCAGCACTAGAGTAAATGCAGCTTGAAGTGCTGACACCTTGGCAACTTTAAGACCTGTGGACTTCAATTTGAGAGTTGTGGTTTTAAACAGCACCAAACTATTTGTTTTACCATACTTAAATGTGTTTTGTTTTCTCACAGCACTGTTTGAGATATTAATCAGTAAGAAATGCAGATCATCTGATCTCTGAATCAATCATCTATCTTAACACAGTGAATATGAATAAAGATTGACTGCTTTCAGCATTCTGGAAAAGAAAATCCATGCACTGTATTGAATCCCAGGGCAAAAAATAATGAAGGATGAAGGGGGAGTCAAGAATAAGGTAGCCTTTTCTGTTTCTTTGATTATTTTATTTAGGTTAAATAATTTCCATATAATATGAACTTCTGAGCTCGTGCTTGTTTATTTGTGTTCTGAATTGTATTTAACTGAATTATAATAGATGTCTGTGGGCACTAAACTAAATATATCAATTAAAGAAACTTGGATTGCATCTTTTTCTCAGTCTGGTATCCTGTAGATGAGCTAGTCTTCAACCTCCATAATTTCCCAGTCAGCACATTTATTCAAGAAAATCTTTAAGTACAGTTTAAAAAAAAAAAAGATGTAAGAATGAGAGCCTGCTTTCATTTAACAATTGGTTTTCTTGATTATTTTTCTTGATGTTTCTACTGTTATTTTACTGATGTTTTTATATTATAGCTTGTCCAGCCTAGTTTTTTTTAAAAAAAGAAAATTTATCAGTTTAAATAATATATACTATAATAATAAATAATGAATATATTAGACATCCCAGAGATATAATCGCTAACTCCTTTTTTACAACCCTGTAGTCCCTATTCAGGGTAGATTTGGGGGCAACTGGATGAAGCAGAGCATTTACTGGCCAGATGCCTTCCTGATGCCTATGCGAAGTTCACAGCAGATATTTTTTCTTTGCATCCTAGGAGAGAAACATCTGCCACTACCTGGGATTGAACTATCAACTTTCTGAGTGGGAGGCGAGCATCTTCACCACTAGGTCACCCCACTGCTCTCAATCACTAGCTCCTAAAAACCACACAATTAAAAATAAAACAGAACAAAGCAATATCTCAATGCCATCTAGTTTCCAAAATCGATCAACATAGATTAAAGGATAATGCACAGACTCCAACATCAAACAAATTTCAGATGGGAAAGATAGTCCAGATGGGGAACCAAAACCATGAGTATTAATATAATTTATCTTATAATGTTACAATAATAGAATCTTGCAAATCTGAAAGCACTTCCTCCTCCCCCTCCCTTTGCTTTCTGGAAAACTAGGGAAGTTCAATTTTGAGATGCTTTTTCTATCTTTATCCCTTTTTTTAATCAGACCATTATCTAGGCTGCATTTCTTCCTCGTGTCTTCTAAGGTCATTCTCACAGTTTGTTACATTTAGATGGCCACTATATCAATAATAACCAGATGCTAGGTCAAGCATGTTGTACTGAGATGGATAGATTAATCTAGCACAGATGTGTGCAAAGTAAACATCCATCTCCAAATTTTTTGCCATACATGGATAAACTGGTGTCTGGCCTTTGCATGCCACCAGCAATCCAGTGACTGGAAAAGACAAGTGTCAACAGACTTTGCCAGAACTTTAGATACTAGCAATTGCTTGACAATGCTCAGAACTAAATCTGAGATGACATTTAAACACCAAAATAAATAAACAGATATCTGGTTTTATAGCAACTCCCCTTCAAAATGATGATGATGATGATGATGATGATGACGATGATGATGTATGTTGCAGAGTAGATTCCATATGGCAGCCAGTTTCAGCTCATCAGCCTTTGTGATAGCACAGCTCTCCTCATTTGCTAACTCATGTCAACACAACAGCAGCCATATCAGGCTACTAAAACCACAGGGTTCATCTACAGTTGGGACTACAGTTGAAATTAACTGTCCCAAATCAGATGGTCTTCAGAAGTACCAACACTAATTGTATTGTTCTTAACCAGAATACAAATTTGGCTGAATTCTTGTAGAATGTTGGTATGAGCTGTAAATAGAATAATGGCCTCCATGTTCAGCGTTTTGTGTATGCACTTCATTCTGTAGATCGGTTTCATTTTGGGAACGCTGCCAATTGTCCCAATTTTATATTAAAATTAAAAGCAAATTGCAAATTATTGTGTAATTGGTAGTAATGGAAGAGCTGTTGCTAGTCAAAAAATGCTGAGCTAGGTGGACTTAAATTGAGCTTCCTACGAAGTTGGATAAATATAAAGTCATTGCAACAGATTCAGGAAGAATTGTAAGTGGATGGACGTTTTACCTTGATAGCCTTCTATTATTTAATTGGTAAAGCAAACACGAGTATGTCGAAGATCCATATACATGTATATAATGCTAAATATTTACCTTCATCCAAGAGACCTACCTCTCATATCTCTGTATAAAGTAGATGAAGAGTTTGCACATTCATTTCATCTTTAGGCCACACTATCATATAACTGGAACTTACTGAAATCCTAATTAAAAGTTTAGGTGGAGCAGGATTTTTTAAAAAAATAGTTAAATACTGAATTGTTACTCATTTAGCATATTCTAGTTTTATGCAGGGGGTGCGATGGCTCAGTGGTTAAAGACACTGAGCTTGTCAAAACTGACAGCCAGGGTTTGAGACCCGAGCACCACATGACAGGATGAGGTCCCATCCTTGCCTCAGCTCCCGGTAGCAGTTTGAAAGCATGCAAATGCATATAGATAAATAGGTACCACTTCGGTGGGAAGGTAACAGTGTTCCATGTGACTCGGCGTATAGTCATGCTGGCCCCATTGTCATGGCCCCATTGTCATGGACAATGCTGGCTCCCTCAGCTAAGAAGCAGAGATAACCACTGTGCCCTAGAGTCGAACATGACTGGACAAGGGAAACCTTTACCTTTAGTTTTACACATCTGATTTATCTAGCATATAAATTAACATAAACCACAATGACTCTTGAACTTCACTTGGCCACTCTTCTCTCCTGAAATATGGTTTTTGCGTAATATTATTTATCTTTTATAAATTGGAAGGCATATACCATATTTTCGGACTATAAGACACACCTGACTATAAGACACACCTAAATTTAGAAGAGGAAATCAACAAAAAACGGTTTTTGGCCTCCGTGCGGCCCATTTTAGGCCTGTTTTCAGGCCTTTTCCAGCCTTTTTTAGACCCATTTTCAAAGCTTTTTTTCTGCGCATTTTCTAGGCTTTTTGGACCCATTTTCTAGGCTTTTTTGGCCGGTTTCCAAGGCTTTTTTGGCCTGTTGTTGAGGCTTTTTTCAGCCCATTTTTAAGGCCTTTTTTGGCCTGTTGTTGAGACTTTTTTCAGACTGTTTTTTCCTGAAAAAGTTGGCCAAAAAAAGCCTTGAAAACAGGCTGAAAAAAAGCCAAAAAATGGGCCAAAAAGCCTCAAAAATGGGCTGAACCCCTCCCCCCATGGGCCAAAAAAAGGCCTGAAAAAGGCTGAAAAAAGGCCCCAAAATGGGTTGTGCGGAGGCAAAAAAAAAAAGCCGGTGTTTCAGCGGGGCTTTGGCAATATTCGGTCTATAAGACACACAGACATTTTCACCCCCCTTTTAGGAGACAAAAAAGTGTATTTTATAATCCGAAAATATGATACTACAATTTTTTTTTCAAAATATGGACAATGATGATCTGTCCAGAAGGATAAATGAGTTACCTCATTTCCCAAACATGATTTCTGGCATATGTACAACAGAAGACATCTACTATCTGTGTCACAATAAAATCATATCATTTCACATTAAAAGAAATCAACCTTTCTGAGATCAGTTGTCACAACATTGGGAAAAATACAAGAAGTGGGAAAGATCAGATCTCCCAAGAGCATTTAACACATTTACCAGGTTTTGTTTTCTAATTAAACTGTTAATTTAAATTCAGCATGAGCCCTTGTCACTGTGCTCCTGAGCATATACGGACCGCTAAAAAAATATTGAGAAGTTAAGTAGCTGACAATTTTATTGAAAAGGAAAATGTACCTAGGATAGTTGTCTTGGATGAAGAGCGTGGCTCAGTTCAGCTTTCAATGAATGCTAACAGATATTCATTAGCGTAGAAATCATGAAAGTTAGATTGAATAGCAAATGCAAAAGTAAAAGCTTCAAAATAGCAAAAGCTTCAAGAGAGGGGAGAAATTAAAAAATGCCCTTTTTGTTGTCTTAAACAGGGACTCATTTAATTAACAATAGGCCAAGTCTGAGACAGACACAGTGACATTGTGTAATGACCTTCCTTCACTTATCCCTTGCCATTTGCCCTTGTGACCAAAAGAACATCCACGCATCCATTGTAATCTATGTACTACTAAAACGCTTGTGTTGTTACCTTTAACTGGGCAAAACAATGCATCATAGGGCTACAGTTTTTGAACCTTAGTACTTCCAATGGGGTAACTTACAGAATGCATCCAAAATCTATGATCCATGACTTCCAAGGGAATGGAATTTGGGGAAGGTGTAGTTGCTTCAGTGCTACTAGCTACTGCTTCATTGCTGGGCCTGCTGCTGTAGTCTTGTGATGTTCATTTTCAACATTTTATGACAGTTTCCCAGCCATTCTTGCAATCCCTCACTCTCTCTCTGACTCAGTAGCAGCCACTTACCTGTCTATATAGAAGGGAAGGGAAGGGAAGGGAAGGGAAGGGAAGGGAAGGGAAGGAAGATTTCTGATGATCCCTGCTAGATTCCCAAAAGGAAACTCAATGGGGAAGTCAGCAGGAAGTTGAAGATCACTCCTGTTTCCACTGCTTTTTTGCCGTTGGACCTTCTGTTTCTCTCTCTAATGAAGAAATGTCTCTGAAATGATGACCCAACAGGGCACAGGATGTCTAACAAATTTATACAAATGCACATTTTGCAATAATAACTCCAGGTAACTAGGTAAAGGTAAAAGATTCCCTTGCACATATGTGCTAGTTGTTCCTGACTCTAGAGTGCAGTGCTCATCTCTGTGAAGAGCCAGCACTGTCCAAAGATGTCTCCATGGTCATGTGGCCAGCATGACTAAATGCCAGAGGCACATGGAATGCTGTTACCTTCCCACCAAAGGTGGTCCCTATTTTTCTACTTGCATTTTTTACGTGCTTTCGAACTGCTAGGTTGGCAGAAGCTGGGACAAGTAACGGGAGCTCACCCCGTTACACAGCACTAGGGATTTGAACTGCTGAACTGCCAACCTTTTGATCAACAAGCTCAGTGTCTTAGCCACTGAGCCACCATGTCCCTCCGGGTAACCAACATAGCATTAAAAACTCACAATCACCAAATTAATAATTTTTTAAAAAAAAAAAAACCCATAAATGCCACTAAAGGACATCAATCCTCGTTAAACTACAGATTGCCTGATGGGCTCCACTAATCTCTTGACCAAGTCTGAGGAAATCTCCATGTTTTTACGGCTTTCTGAAATGCCAGCAAGATTGGAGGCCACTAATTCTCAAACAGACTATGTAGTCTTGAACAGAAACTGATACCACAAATACTCAGAGGAGCACTGAAAACAGCTTTTTCAAAGCACTGGATATGCAGAAAAAGGGCAGAAAAACAATTCAGAAAAAAAATATCCAACCGCAGACTCAAGATAGTAACGTTTGCAATGATAATGGCAAGGACAGAAATGTGAGCTAGAGTGGAATATGAAACATACCCAGATAAGGTCCCTGGATCAATATTTCCAAATATGTCCTAACTCTGAAACAGATGGTTGCTTCAGTGAGAAAACACAATTTTCATTCAGTCTGGCCTTGCTCAAAGCTGTTTCTGCACTCAAAGAGACTATCTCCTGCCATGGTTGATAGACCAGCTAAAGCTCAATGACACCACGTTTTATCTAATTAAATGACATTCCAATTAGCTGATTTGTTTGCAGACATCCTTAATTTAGTAAATGCCAAGGAGAAATCTAAAAATACTGGGATATTTCTAACAAGAGGCCTTCACTAAAAGTGCTATAATTGATAGGTTTTGCTGTTTTCTCTGATGGGCTCCAGTAAGCTTTTCAATGCTAAATTCCGTAATCACATTCATCCTTGGAAATTAGTTTTGCGAAACCACACATTTAGCTCTTGCTGAGAAATCCCATTTTAGTCATTTTAAACATAATTTATAATGCATAAACTAAATTAGCTTTTGTCGCTAAGCTAGCACATCCCCCCCCCCATTTAATTTTTATCTCTTAATATATTTTTGACCTTGAAAACGGTAATGTCTGTTGGATATTGAAGCCTCTGAACAAAGAAAATCATTTTTATTCCATCACTATGGTTACACTTTTCTTCTGTCTCTGGCGCTGAACCACTCAGAAAGTGTTGAATCTGGATTCCTCAGGAGGCCAAAAGAAATTTCGCATAATATCGTTTAGTTCTGATTAAATGGAAACAAACACACACAGTGGAACTAGGAGTATAGCAAATTACCACGATATGGTTTACACTGCAGACGAGAGGCAATTGACAGCCAAGGCCACTATCCTACAAATTGTGATCCCTTCTGAATTGCATTTTTCCAGCCACCAGCTTGGGGGCATGAGCTTGAGTCAACTAGTGCTATTAGGCTGGTGTGTTAAGGGAGGAGGGCTCAACGCATTGTTTAATTTCCTTTCACACAGTGAAAACAGAGAAAATCAAGAAACATGGCTTTTTTTCAAGACCGAGGATCAGTTTATTTACACAGAACAATGGGAGGCGCCTACAAATAAAAAAAATGAAAAGAAAACCCCCAACTTATTTTACTCAATAAACAGAGATAAAGATCCAGCCATTCCTAGCCGACATGAAAAGCACAGGCTGTTTTCTGATATAAGACACATCTTTTCAGAAATGGTACAATGTTGATTCAGGTTCTTTTATGGTGGCATCCGTCTGAATACAAAGTACCACATTCTTCCAATCAGTTCTATCAGAGCAACACCTTCAAGTCCATGCATTATATCTGAAGGAAATATGAAATGATTACATCTCTCTCTTAAAACAGGTCCTTCACGCTGTTTTCTCCCTGCCTTGAAGAAATCATATCCTGTGGTTTAAGAGGTATTAAATATTTATGCAGGCTTATATAGAAGAAACATTTTGTTTCTTACTCCTGTTTTTTTTTTTTTTGTTTTGTTTTGTTTTGTTTTGTTAAGGTCATTGAATCATGGAGGGAAATTATTTGTAAACATTGAGAAGCATTCAGCAATCTGGATGCGAAGATGTTCAAAAGAAGGTGAACAAAATAGACCAACAGCAAAAACAGAGATATAAGTCTGGGTTCACATGTAACACCAAACCATAGTTAGCTGTAATGGTCGTTTTTTGAGAAGTACATGATTTGCTGCGTTTCATGTTAAGCCACCGTCTATATTTATCAATAAGAATGACATGATTTATAGAGTATAAAACTAAACAAATTGTGATATTGCCAATAACCAAATTATATTAGCAACAAGTAGAAGTAGATTTCCCTTTTTAGCATGGCTGAACAAATCTATAAGGCATTTTTTTCTTCCTGCAGCTTTTAAAATTCTACCTCAGAGAATGTTTGTAATCATAGAATTAGAGATGACTTTGTCATCAAGCTTGAATTTGTTGCAAAGGAAATCAGAAGCGTCTTCTTTCTATTTCTTTCTATTCTTTCTTTCTGCACTTTTTATCTTCTTCTCTTTCTCTCTCTCTGATCTCTTTATACTGTATTTGTTTCTGTTAGTTTTTATAGTCTTCTTAAATTTTTAATTATAAATTATACACACACAAACGAACACACATATATTTATGGTATGTGTGCGTGAATATGTATATATTCCACTTATTGCAAGTCAAAAATAAGAAGCAAACAAAAATCTCATTTTGAAATTCAATAGGTATCACTAAATATAGTTATCAATAAATGGATATAATAGCATTACAACTAAAGCTAAGTCCCTTTTGTACAAAATGCAATACACACACAGTTTGAACATAAAGCTTCTTGCCATCTTGGAAGTTGTAATTCTGCCCCGCCCCAGTGACAACAACGATGCTCAACTGAATACTGAGGGATTTGAACTCTAAAATGTTGAGCTTTACTTGAGAAATAATATGAATCAGATCAATGATACATTGTAGCGCAATTTGTAGATCAATTCACATTTCCTCTGTGTATGTGTGTGTGTTTTGATGCAAAAAGTTATCATTGATTAAAAGAAAATGTGCAGCAGCATTATGTTTATGATGGGTGATTAATACTGAATTTTAATCTTTAGGGTTATTTGTACCGATCAATTATTATAATAGCAATCTGTAAACTAAGTTATGAAGACTTTTAGAGATTTTTGAAATGTCCCAATTGTTAAACTGAACACAAAGAACACTCATTTCAGAAGACCTAAAAAACATTGGTAATTACTTGTCTATGGAGATGCTCAGTCATCCAGGTCATGGTTGTCCCAAAGGTGCTTTTTTCAAGAGGCAACTGGACTTTCTGATTTTTCTTCGAAGACGTTTCGCTTCTCATCCAAGAAGTTGGATCCAACTGCTTCAACTTTCATAGTAGGCAAAACATTTAAACTATATAAGTAAACATTTAAACCACACAAGAGCAATTTGTGCACATGGCATATTTTTGACCTGGTTTTAGCTATGTTAGGATCTAACTCCCAGATAGCACAATCATTGCAATTGTACAGAAGGTAACGAGTTGGCAAAAACACATCTACTCTACAGGTAGTCCTTGAGCATAATTGAGCCCAAAATTTATGTTGCTTAATGAGACATTTGTTAAGCAGGTTTTGCCCCATTTTACGACCTTGCTTACCTTAATTGTTGAGTGAACCTCTGCAGTTGTTAAGTTGTTAAGTAAATCTGAATTCCTCATTTACTTTGCTGGCCAAAAGGTCACAAAAGGTGATCCAAGGGCTCTGCAACCATCCTAAATATGAACCAGTTGCCAAGCATCCAAATTTTGATTACAGGACTGTGGGGATGCTGTATCTCATTATTTCATTGCTATTTCATTAGTTCATTACACACTGAACAGAGAAGCAATGTATTAAAAAGCAAGCATCCAGAGAATCTTGAGAACGTGTATGGGGTGTAGCAGTAGTGATCAGAACTGGCATTCACAGGACTTGCAAAGAAGGAATCACAAACTAGCACACCTCCAAATGAGCAGAGTTAACATCATAGACATGACTGAAGTATGAGAGACTATCCATTTGTTCTCTGGATGGCGGCTTTTTGCAAGACCTCAGGATAGCTCAGAACTCAAGGAGATTAAGGGAAATCATCCCAGTCTCAAGTGTGGTGGAATCATTTGAAGGATACCAACTTTGCAAAGCCCATTTTCTAATCACTTTTAGAAATTAGTTATTTAACTACATTAAGGATTAACAGAGATCTTCAATGCAATGTGTTTGCAAAGCTACCTGCTGAGTTTTACCTTCATTCCAGAATAAAAGAAAAAAAATGACTATAAGTTTAAGAATTTAAAGACTTTGAAATAAATAGCAAAAAGCTAAATAAGATTTTAATTCAAGAAAGTTGTAAATGAATTAAGGGTCTAGATAAATTTGGAATATGGGATTTCTGGTGTGAGATTTTGGAAATAATTATATAAACGAACAGCTCCCTTGTGGAAACTAAATTGTTTACTCTACTTTTAGTCAATATAGAAATCCTCAATTTTGGACACTACAGGGACTAAAGATTCCAGGCATAAAAGAAAAAGAAGAGAGAGTTAGAGAGGAGCTTATTTTTGTCTTTGATCAACATGAAGACAAAATGACAAAAAATAGCATGACATTTTAAATACTGAAGAATGGGGAGAGCAACCAGCAGAGTGTCAGGCAAGGTTTCTGCTTGACTAGGCTATGTCCAAAGATGTTAAAGAAGAAATGATACCTTGGAAAATCTACAAGATAAAGAATTGGAAAAAAAACTTCATTTGATGCGTAAATATTAGAATACCAAGAAATTGTTGAAATACTGACAAATAAAAAAAAGTTGATTTTAAGACAGAGATGACAGTTAAAGTGGAAATAAAATTAATAAACCAAGAGAATGAGCTGGGTAATGACTCCTTCCTAGATTTATTTACAAAAGAGATTTGCTAAAGCCTCAAAGAAGTCTTTGAGATGGGAAAAAGAAAAACCAAAGAGAGATCAAATCCTTTTTGAGCGAAGATCAAGTTTGCTAAAAGCAAAACAAAGGAATACAAAGTGGGTTTGTTTTACCAGTTAAAATAAGACATGTTTCTATAAAGGTCTGGGAATTGTTCATGGACTTTTTGCAGACAACAAGACTGAAATGTTAAAAATGTATGGATTTGCATATGGATAAGTGATGGGTTATGGAAAGAAGAGATACTTGTATGTAACTTTATAGGTTTTGTTAATTCGTTCTAATCCAATAGAATGTCAGAAAGAAATAATATAAAGGGGCTTGGGACTCTACCTGCCTATCATCCAACCCTAGGAGTACTTCTCAAAATTGAATAGGACCAAATCGAATGTGGGGAGAAAAATCAGCCAAAGAAAGGTCAAATGCAAAATTGGCTGGTTCTAGTATGGTGCTTTGGATAGAAAAAGTTCAAGGGGGAAAAGTTCTTGATGCAAACCTGTAGGAGATACAGTTGGACAGCCACTGATTCTGTTGACTACTCTATACTTAAGTCCTCTCCTTCCCAGTCATGTGAATGTCCACCCTCTGATTCACGGTGCATATGCACAAGCCCACATAGATACAATATAAGGGGAGACCACAGACATAAGTGCAACAAATACACCTGTACCCTGATTTGATCCTTTCACACATAACACACATACAGAGAGAAGTAAGATATCTGATTTTAAGACCCTTGCATGAACATATACACATACAACAATTTCTGTCATTACTCAAAAGGAACTACCTACTGCCGATAAAGAGCCACACATTGCAAAATTTCCCAACATTATTTGTTTGATTTCTTTCTGCTCTTTTCTATTTTCTGCCTCTCAAAGAGATAGTTGGTGCCCAGCTGCATTGAGAACTCTTTTCACTGCTTTCTTGAAAAGCTTCTCTAAATTTAATATCTAGCTGCCTGACCTATCCTTGTCTATCCCCCTCTTTTAGCTGCACAGGAATCATTGTTTGAGCCACAAACTTTAATTTGGAAATAATGCAATGGAAAATATGAATCAACATTAAATATGAAATAAAATGATGGAAAATTCCTGTATCAAAATTATATCAGCTAAAAATGCAATGGGTTCCTGAAAATACTATTAAGAAAATTCCTGGTTCACTTCTGAGTATTATTTAGAGTGGTTTAACTAAGAAGGATCCAACTGAAACAGCTCATATTAGGTAAGAGGTTGCAACTGGGGAAAGAGTTTGATCTAGGACAGGGCTGTCAAACTCGCGGCCCGCAGGCCAAATGTGTCACGCACTGGCCATGCCCACATCCAGTTTAGCGAAGGGGGGGAAAGTCTGGAAACTTCATGTGATGACACGTGACAACACGAGTTTGACACCCTGATCTAGCAGCTGAGGAGCTGGAGTGAATTGGGAAGACCTGAGTTGCAACTCTACCTTAAGGATGATAACCTGCTAAATGGCACTGAGCTAGTCACTCACTCTCATTCTTCAAAAGAAGGCAAGGGCAAACCACTTCTGAAAACGTTATTATGAAAAAGGCATGGGCTTGTCCATGGAGTTGCCATGAATCAAGACTGATCAGAGGGCATAAAAATAAATATATAATATTAGGAAAGGCTCCTGCTGGAGACCAGAGTGAACTGACATTTCTAGGTCAAGTTGTATTAGATTAGAAATAATTACTTTCATTATATATTCTAGTCATGCCTAACCTTGAGTGTTTCCCAATATGATCAGATTGCAACTCTCTATTCCACTCTTGCATAACCTTGAGTGTTCCACATGCTATTAGATTGCAAGTCCTATCACTCTTAGCTAAACTGGCCATTGGCCAGGAAAGATAGAAATCATTAACTAACATCATTTGAGGATGCAGGATTAGGGGAGGCTGTGTCTTAAAGCTTCGTTTCAGCCAGTTCTTTGCAAACTACGCTCAAAATGGAGTCCACAAGATCCCCTGCTCTTCACCTGAGAATTATTAGCAAAACTAGCCTAAACAAAATCACTAACCAGACTCATGGGAACTAAATCTGCAATCAGTGTTAATTCTAGCAAGTATGTTAGGTAACAAAACATCACAATACTCTTGTTCAGCTTTTGTCCAGCTGTGGTTTCCTCTTTTTCCATGCCTACCTACCTCCATCATTTTAGCATTTGGTGTTTGTTGAGTAGATTCTATCTTCCTCAATGTTTTAGCTGCCCCCCCCCACTCCATTTTTTGAAGGTTTGGGGTGAGGTGATGTATTTGTATAAAATTAGGCATTCCACTAGCCCAGCTAGCATTTTCGTCAGCGTCCATTGATATGATTGTCTTTGGGATGGGTCTCTTTCTCATGTTTGAGAAATAAATTTGCAAAATAGAACCTTCACAGTTTCATGATGTGGTATTAGGGTACAATATTTGGGGTCAAACAATACCATCACAGCAGTGGTGGGTTTCAAAAATGTTTATTACCAGTTCTGTGGGCATGGCTTGGTGAGCATGGCATGGCTTGGTGGGTGTGGCAGGGGAGGGATGCTGTAAAATCTCCATTCCCTCCCCAATCCAGGGGAAGGTTATTGCAAAATCCCCATTTCTTTCCGATCAGAAGGTCGGGAGGCAGAGAATAGATGGATGTGGGGCCAGTCAGAATTTTTACTACCAGTTATCCGAACTACTTAAAATTTCTGCTACTGGTTCTCCAGAACTGGTCATAACCTGCTGAAACCCACCTCTGCATCATAGTATCGCCTTTTATTGCGCTTATTCATTGAGTTTCTGAAAAATACCTTGTGGGACACTTATGGATTATTGAAGTGTAATCCAGATTGTTTTATGTTCAAAGGTTTTTTTGAGGAAACAAGACTAGAAAGAAGAAAGCATACGGAAAAGGAAAACATGGGTATTCAGTCTCTCTGTAATTAAGCCTTCCCAATATCAACAGTGTAAGTGGTAAACATTCAAAATGTCCAAAATTTAAATTAAAAAAAACAACACAGCAATCCTCTCATCAGTCACATCTCTTGAGAAATCAGATAGATAGATAAATCAATGAGATAAACTGAGTATGTCCTTTTTGGTAGTGTATTATTTTCCTGCAAATTCTTCATGAACACAGTAGGAAAAAGCTGCATTCCTTAGCCAGAGTTATTGCAACATGAGCTCATGAGAAATTAAAAAGTAAATAATATTCATCTTGCAAAACAAAAATCAAATAAAACAGAAAGGCTGTTTAAACTGAAAGAACAACCTACCTTACGCCACTAGCAGTACTTTACAGAAAATAGGCAAAGCTGCAAAATAATTTGTCCTACACACAAAATAATTATGACCTGGGTTCTTGAGGGTTTACCATTATGTAAAAAATAATTATTCTATCAATAATAATTTACATAGGATGAGGTTTTAATTGTTTGATCTATTATTGCAGTAAAAATGTATTTTTTTCGTTTCCTTATTCTCCTTCAGTTTCATGAAACAAAGCTCACTTTTTCCCCAAAGAGGAGGGGATTCTGACAAAATCCCTGGTTAATGCTGCTGCTGTCCAATGGCTGGCAGCTTCTTTGAATTGCCATGGCCAGGTAAAGGCCCAAAATAGGGGTGGGTTCTAAAATTTTTTACCACCGGTTCTGTGGGCGTGGCTTATTTTGTCGGCATGGCTTGATGGTCATGTGACAATTATTTAGGATTTAGCAGAAGTACTGGTCTACCAGGCTTTTAACTGCTTGCAAAGCTGTACCGATCTACCCATTTATTTTTTGCAGGCACTGATCTACTCATGTATTTTTGCAGGCACTGATCTACTCATGTATTCTTGCAGGCACTGGTCTACCCATTTATTTTTGCAGGCATCGGTCTACTCATCTGTTTTCTTTTAACACTGATCAGCTGTAGGGTGGCCCTTTGAAGCCCCGTGGCGAGAGTTTAAACAATTTTTTTTCCCTCAGGAGGCATCAATAGATTAGGGGTGGGGCCAAATAAAAGGTAAGAATAACACGGAGGGTGAATGGGTGGGGGCATGGGGGCATGAGCCCGGGGGGAGCAGAACTGGTTCGGTAACGTCATATCGTCACCGCTACCGGCTCCGGAGAACCGGGCTGAACAGGGAGGAACCCACCACTGGCCCAAAAGAAGATATTGTACAAGTACCTTATCTATAGCATTTCTCCAACTCAGACTATATGAGCAGCCAAGCAGACTGCAGATGATGGAGCACCATAAAACAGAGTAAAACGAAACAAAAGCAAAAAATAAAGTTCAAAAATACAAACATCTTGAAATTCAAAAGGAATATTTCACTCACCTATAGACAAAGGCAGAAAAACCTCCTTTCTTTTGTAAGGAAAAAGAATAAGACCAACTCAGAGTTTGTTTCATGCTAGCCAGTATGTTCAAAGTGGAGGTGAGATTGGGGCCACTGATCTCCACCATGATAACTTACGAAGATAGCTTGTATTTGTTTATGAAGAATAACATTGAAGAAGATTCAAGCTAGAGAAATATGATCACAACCTTGCCTGGAAGTGTGCAGAAAAGGTATATCACAACTGGCCAAATGTTCTCCATGTTTGATCTTTGTTGTCATTTTTTACTGTGGGCATACTGGCCTTCATTAAAAATGAAATTCTTTTGTCTGCTCCCAAAAGTTTACACATACATAACACATATATACATATAAATAACATACACACACACACACACACACACATATGCATACCCATATACATACATATATATATATATATATATATATACATAAAACAAGAGGCAGACATACTGCGAACTCTGGAACTTAAGATTTTAAAATTTTAAAAGAATTAAAATTTTATTTTACTAAGCTTTTGTCAGCCATCTGCTGACATCATCAGAGTATTAAACTACCATTACAGAGATCTCTGCCTTTATATGCCATTAATCAATTAAGCCCTTGCGCATGTAATAGGCCCTTCCAGCCATCTCCCACTTGTAATCAGCTGTGTTGTTTTTGCTGTCGTCATGCTGGACGATGGAGGCTTGACTCCCGCTGTTTCCTCCCTCCTCGCTTGCTTATCAGTGGGGGGTGAGGTTAGCCTGTCAGCTATTGCAATTTGTTGCCTTGTCTGTGACCTCGTGGTCAGTCAGGTTTGTTTCTCATTAATCCTATCCGTTGCAGTTTGAAGCAGCCCTGCCAGGTTGCTCCGTGTTTGATCAGGACCAACCGTGCCTTTCCAGGCTGAGTCTGCATGCCCAGAGGTGGGGGGTGGGTGCCCTTGGTCTCTGCTTACCGATGGAAAGCCATCTCTGTTCCTCCTGCAGAGTCTCTCCTGGTGTCTCAAAGCCTGGTAGGCTGGTGGCAGCTCGATATGCCTGTTGATAGAATTGCTATTGGAGAACCAGGCTTCCTTTAGTAGGCCCTTAGTCTTAGTCTTCCTTTAGTCTTATCATGGGCAATACCCTCAGCCTCTTGAAAATCAAACATGTGACCGTGCTCCTTCATATGCATCCAAATCTGGGAGCACTGCTCCTTGTGTCGGACAGCCAGTTTGTGTTCATGTAGTCTGGTCTGTAACCGCTTGGCCATTTCCCCTATGTAATTGCTTGCACAATTGCTTGCAGTTGATGCGGTAAACTATTGAAGATGTCTCCTCCTTGGTTAATGCTTCCTTTGGAGGCATCATTCTCATTCTCAACGTTTGGTCCAGCTTATGCGCCACTTTGACTCCATGTGCCGAGAGAATGCATGCCACAGTTTTGTATATCCCCTGTAAATATGGGAGTACCCTCCACACAGCAGTTCCACTGGCATCTTCAGTAGGCTACCGAACCCTAGGTGTAGCACACCTTTGGATAAAGTCCATTGAGTATCCGTTGAGCTTGCAGACCTGATAAAGATATGCCTGCTCCTTGGCTTTAGTGTACTACAATGAGTGTCTATCCTACTGAACAGTGCCCAAATACAACTGATTTTATGTGCCATGGGGTGATTCCTCTCATTATGTAAAATACGGTCCGTGTTCATGGTTTTCTGATGCACACGTGTGTCAAGACTCCTGTCTGGGTTGCGGTTAACCAGCATATCCAGAAAGGCCAGCGTGTTGTTGGTCTCTTCCTCCATTGTAAATTGAATATCCAGATATATAGAATTGAGGGTTCTTATAAAATTGGTCTTATCTCACCGTTTAATGATGACAAACGTGTCATTGACATAACGTGCCCAAAACCTGGGCTTGTAACTTTTCATAGCCTCTTTTTCCAATTTCTGGAGGACCGCCTCTGCTACCACTCCCAAGATTGGAGATCTCATGGGCGTCCCCTTTATCTGTTCATACCAATGGCTGCCAAATGTGAAATAGGTCCAAAGGCAGAAATCCAGCAGGTGGAGGAGGTCATCTGTGCTAGGTGATTTGGGGTTATGTGACTCCCTCTCCATTAATAATTCCCTTATAGTTAGGGCCGCCAGTTCCTGGGGGATGGACGTAAATATACCTGGAACTCGTATTTTTAGAATAATTTGTAATACATATACATATACATATACATATACATATACATATACATATACATATACATATACATATACATATACATGTATCTTGAATACATATTGGAAGGAGGAAGCTTGAGAACTGATACTACGTGGAACAAAACCGTTCTGAATCTGGATGTTCTGCTTCAGATACCATGAAAGCTCCTCCCAGAAGGTAACAAGGAAAAGAAGTGGTGAAAAGGATGTCCCAGACAATACTGCAGACCCTGATCAAACATCGCTTTTATGCCATGTCCTGGATAGATGGAAGTGAACTGCCAATAACCTTCTCTCATCCTCACCACTCTCTGCACTGCCTTCCTATCCAAAGCAGTAACGCTTTCAAACCAGACTGTAATGCAATATGACAAATGCTCTCAAACATCCCTCTATAGAAAGTGGTAAGGACAGGGGAAGGCAGATGTACTTTGCTCATGCGACTCAGAAATTACAGGTGCTGCTGTGTCCAGTGCCTCCCTGTTGAGTCACCAAGCCAGTCTACTCATTAGCTGTGCACCCAGAAACTTGATGCTGCCAATCACCTCTACAGATGGATCAGTACTAAATAAGTAGCCCATCAATAAGGTGGTGGAGAGGCGCTCCAATCCTACCAATAAAATGGAACCTGAATATTTTAGGTATTCAGATTCCATGTAGAAACTTCCTTGGGGAGTACTTTCCATGTGGAGGAGCTACAAAGCCTGGCCTAGCCGGACAAACTTCTCCAAACTCAATAAAAATATTTGGTAGAATGAAGAAGAATGTAGTTTTCCTCTCAATTTCTAATGTGGAAAGGATGGTGGGAATTTCCTTAGGCAAAAACATTTAAGGATTTTAATGGAAAGTGTCTAAAATGTTAAAAATGAGATAAGGATATATGGAGTCTATACGTTCTGCAAGTGGCCTATTTCCCTCCCCCCCCCCTTTTTTTTTTTTACACCAGTCAAAGTTAACTCCTGGCAACTATATGAACAAGTCCATGCAGTTTCCTAGGCAACATGTTCAGAAGTGGGTTTTCCATCGTCTCTTCCTAGGAGTGAAAGTGTTTGGTTTTCATGCATAAGAAGAACTGGAACTCAGATCTCCTGTTCCCAGTTCAGCATCTTAACGAAACTACTCTCTTAAATCTTCCTTCCTTCCTTCCTTTCCTATAAATTTTGACTTCTAGCAATTGCCTGGATTAGTCCTGGCAGTTTTCTTGGCAAGATTTCAGAAGTGGTTTGACATTGCCTCCTTCCTAAGATGAGTGGAGATGAGGTACTGGCCCAAAGTCACCTAGCTGGCTTTATGTCTAAAATGGGGCTAGAATTCACTATCTCCCACTTTTGGCCAGGTGCCTTAACCACTACACTAAACAGACTCGCTAAATCTTCATAAAACCTGAGTAAAAGTTCTGGTTCTGAAATGGATGTCTTTTTTTTATTGCTGCTATCAATCTTCAGAATGGACCTAAGCCTGGTGAACAGCATTCAGCATGTTTTGTCAGATGTACCAAATTCAATTTGGAACTAGCCTTGAACAAGCTATGTTAGCATCACCAGTCAGGATTCATTCATCAACCATTAAAACTCCTGACATCCATGTTCAATGGCCTTATCTCCACCTTTCAGGGCAACAGCTGTCAATCAGTGTTGGCTGGACTGGATTACATTACTACAGCTAATTAATATGAGACAGCCACAATAGGGTCATGAATTTGGCAATGGATATACCCCCTGGAATTTAATTCAGAAATATAGGCAATAATGTGTTCTTTTTCCTATCCAAACTGCAACCCCCTTTCAGGCGTATAGCCAACCAAGAAGCTGAAGACTTAGAATGCATTTCTTTCCCGCATTTTTCCCTCCTTTTAAGTTTCTACCCATTATACTGTAGCTTAATTTGAAAATCAGCAGACTTCCTACGTGGGCTGAGAGAGTGAGAACAGTCTCGAGAGAAACCTTAATGGCAATTAACAGAAAGGAAGATTTTTGTTAAAATGTCAGGATTTTTTTCCCCCCTGTGATGTGGAATAATAATATTTTCTGTCAACATGATTTATCTCTTCATAGACAAGATGTTGGGACCAATTCTCATGGCAAAATGATCCTATGCAGGCTTATTCAAGGTTGAACAAACCAGGTTGTTTTTGCCATTCTTTGTTAGTTTCATGTAGTTTCCATCTAAGACTATTCTAACCTGCACAAAACTTCAAATAATAATATGAATAACACAAACAAGAGTTAGTCGATTGGGATGAGTTTGGAATTATGTGAAAATAAATAAAAAGCAAACAGAAAGCAAAGTTTAAATGCAACACGCTAGATGCATTTTTCCCTCAAACACATCATTCTATACACATTCATGAACCAAAGATTAAATTGCAAAATTAGGAGATATGTAAATTGCAAACAGCAAAACATTGCAAAATGGCTATTAATCTATAAAAGCACGAATTAGGCAAGGTAGCCCAAAACATGAACATGTAACCAAATAGCAACTGAGCAAGTATATTTTTGCCCAGCGACATAGGATCACGCTGACTTTGGCTGATCTTGAAAGCTATGCAAGATTAGCCTGTTTAATGTTTGAACAGGAGATAATCAAGAAATCCCAAATCACCTTGGGAAGTCAAAACAGCATTGCAAATAACTTCCACTTTGCTACAAAGAAGCTGTATGAAGTCACCAGACCACTGACTTAAATTGAAGGAGGATTTAATTTAAATACAGCTCACTGTTGGAACAGCAAACAGCTGCTGATTCAGCTTTAGCATTTTTTTTTCAGGGGAGGGAGCATGACTGGCTGGGGAATTCTGGGAATTGAAGTACAAAGGTATTGAAGTTGCCAAGGTAGGACATCCTGGACTACATTGGTCATGCAAATCATAATGAATGGGATTGACTATGATAGCATGGCTGAGTTTGTAGGAACTCAAAAAGAGTCAGAGTGGCAATCAGCCCCGTTACCTTGCATGGGGTAATTGCCCTCATTCTGAGTTGGATCGTGACTTTTATCCTTCTGTATACTTAGATCAATAAAACCGGAATACACCTTCTAATTAAACTCATATTTATTGTAAGAAAATAAAGACATCTCACTATCTAAATTAGATTACATGTTGGCAAAGAATCCCCAGCCTGACCTTAGCTGGCTGGAGAACAAAGGAAAATTTCTAGAAGACGTAAAAGAATGCAGTACATGCGCAGTAGGTGCTGATAACAAATTTGGCAAGCTACGGTGAGTCTGACAGTCCAGAAATAATAGCTCTGCTGGTAAATATAAAAACGCAGTGACAGCCTCATCTCCCAGAAACCTGTTTCTTAATCTAGATCTGTCTTCTGTCTTGGTGTAGTGGCTTAGTCTTCTCATTGTTCCTATCACCCATCTCCTCCCACTTATCACTGCATGACTGTAACTTTGTTGCTTGAATCCTTACGATTTATATTGATATTGATTGTTTCCTAGTATGATTCAATTGCTTATTTGTACCCTATGACTATCATTAAGTGCTATACCTTATGATACTTGACGAATGTATCTTGTCTTTTTATGTACACTGAGAGCATATGCACCAAAGACAAATTCCTTGTGTGTCCAATCACATTTGGCCAATAAAGAATTCTATTCTATTATATTCTTTGTAATTACTGCCATCACCGCCTTTCTTCTGTGCTCAAATGGATATTAACTATAATTAATAATGGCCTTCTTCTAGATGTTTTTATGATTCATCAAGGCACTCCTGATTCTTGATAAGAAACAAGTCCACACAGGTTTTTGGTTTTTTTTGACAATGTTTTCAGAAGTAGTTTGCTATTGCCTTCTTCTTAGAGCTGAGAGAGAAAGAGATTGGCCCCAAATCACCCAGCTAGTTTTTATGACTATGTCAAGAAAACTCACGGTATTCCAGTTTCCAATCTAGCACTTTTAATCATTTCCCCAAACTGGGTATCTTTTTCATGTAGATTTTTCAAAATGTTTATTGTCCATATTACTATTTACTGACATTACCTTATTATTGGAACATCACCAGATATAGATGATCCTAAATTCCATAACTGTTCAGTGTCAAGCACAGGAAATCGGGAGTTCAGGCAGTACAAATGATGATGATTATATGCTAATTGTTCTCTACAAGAATCTGAACTACTAACTGAACTAAGCAAATTGGCAGTACATAAAAGTCAATAGAAATCAGGCTGGGCTGGACTTAGATCTTTTGTGGGCATGAAAGGATTTGGGGCTGATGACACATTTGACCCCTCCTTCAGGTTCTGACTGGTCATCTACAGGAGTCTTGCTAAAGTTGAGCTGAAATCTGTTTTTCTTACTCCAGGCATTGAACAAAACTTACATGGCATTCTTGGGTGAGCCCAGAACAGAAAAGTCCCAGAATTTTACAAAAATCCAGTAGTCCAAAGAAAGTTTTATGCAGCTTGGAGGGAACAATGCAGTCTGTACTGAAAGGCAAATAACTGTAACTATTAATAAATAAGGAAGTGTATTCCAAAATTAATCCTGCTTTGCCTGCTAAGATCTGAAAAAAAGTTAAGAAAGCCTATGGAAGAGTAAGACATTAACCTTCCTTTCTATTATTTCTTAATTCTTCCCACATTCTAATGTACGTATTTATTATCCCAAAGATGTTTTTTCAAAAGCATCTGGACTTTCTTTGTTTTTTTTTTCTTGAAGACCTGAAGAAACTTCTTAGAAGTGAAACATCTTTGAGACAACCATGACCTGGATGACTGAGAATCTCCATAAACATTTCATTATTATGTCGCCATAGTGAATCCATGGGGGTTTCCAAAGTAAAATAAAATAACACAGCTAAATAAATAATACCACGCTAGTACAGATTTATGATGACAGTGGCAATGTTGTGTCTCTAATCAACAATGATCTTAAATGTTAAAAGCTATTTTAAACAAAACCTTGTTTTCATTGCTTTCCAAACATCAGAAGAGAAGCCACAATTCTGGGGGAAGCTTTCCAGAAAACTGAAACTATAAGGAGCAAGCATTGGTCCCTTCCCCTCAAATCTCCCATAGGGCAGGGTATGTGGACCAAATGGGCAGGTTCTCCCAAAAGCAGATGTCCCTGCTTTTTTCCCAGGGACTGCAAGCTCTATAGTGCTTTGTAAGTCAAAATTAGATCCCCAAAATCTCTTGATAGCCAGCGAAGCACTGGCTTTCATCAACCAACAACTGACTGATGCATTTTGTTCTTTCAAACTATCAAAAACAGAACAATACAGAGTATCTATCTAAGTATCAAAGACTTGAGTTACTGCCTCATGGGCCTTTTTTGAGGAGCAACACAGCTCAAACACTAGCAAAAACTGGGGAAGCTCCTCTTTAGCCAGAGCATTCCCTTATCTTTCTAGGAATATCAGGAAATCTAGGACAGCCTCTGTTTCCATAATATAAGTCAGGCCCAACCTTTTATCCATTACCAAATCATGGCTAAATGTTACCTTATTATGGAACAGCCTGGCATTGACTAGCAAGTACTTGTGACAAAGGCCAGAAGCTGTTCACCTTTCTACTGGAATTGGAGTAGGATATAATGGCACAGCGGTCAAAGTGCTGAGCTTTTCAGCTGGAAAGCTGACAGACCAGGTTCAAGACCTGAGTGTTGCACAATGGAATGAGCTCCCTTTACTTGCCCCAGCTCCTGCCCACCTAGCAGTTTGAAAACATGCAAATGTGAGTAGATAAATAGGTACCACTTCGGTGGGAAGGTAACAGTATTCTGTGTGACTTGGCATATAGTCATGATGGCTACATGACCATGGAAGTATCTTCAGACAATGCTGGCTCCCTTGGCCAAGAAATGGAGATGAGCACTCCGGGGTGGGTTCTACTTACCTTTACTACCGGTTTGCAACAGGGCTGCACACGCGCTCTTCTGCGCATGTGTAGAAGCTTTCTGATGACATTGGGGTCGGTGGGCGGAGCCTCCCACCAGTTTTACTACTGGTTCTATAGAACCAGTCCTAACCGGGGGCAACCGACCACTGGAGCACTAACCCAGGAAAATCTTTACTTTTACCATACTGGAATTATCCAACCCATACCTACAATGTTCCTTCTGTTCCTCAGTACTCCTCCAGATCTTTCCCGGGTCCCTCTATAGCTCCCACATCCTCCATAAACAGACCAGGTCCCTTCATTTGTTCCCATCATCCATGTGTCTGATTATTTGGTAAGCCATTCCAGCCAGCCATATTCAGTTCCTATAAACCTTCCTCAATATCTCACCTCCTATCACCCTTTTCTCCACCCCAGCTGTCTTAGTAATGACAAAATTTCCCTTCTCCCCACCCTTCTCTCTGTAGTACTGAAGCAGTCTTTACATAATTTTGCTGCTAATGACAATCAGTCAGAGGTTTGGGATTTCCCAGCAAGATTTGTGGCTGCCACGAGAAAGCTTGATCCACACTCATCATTCTCATCTTATTTCGGAAGATTGGCCTTTCCAACTACTCAATTCACACACCTCTAGCTAGTTTTTTCACTTCCAAGCACTACCAAAACCAAAGAGAGAGTGGAATCCTTAGTCTCTTCTTCTCTGTCTATCAACCACTTCTCTGGTATGTTGATTTGTCACCTAATTCCTCACCTTCATTTTTCAACACCATGCTTTGTAAACCAGAGGTAAGAAAACACCCTTTCACATGTTATTGCGAAATTGTTATTAGACTATTATTCCTGAAAGATCTAGCCACCATGACACAATAAGTCATATTCAGAGTGCCAAAGTTTCAATCTTTTCTAAACTTTCCAGGTGCTATTCTTCAATTTATGGATAGCTGTACATGGATGTACATCAGTGGTGAAATCCAAATGTTTTCACTACCGGTTCTGTGGGCGTGGCTTGGTGGGCGCGGCTTGGTGGGCGTGGCAGGGGAAGTATATTGCAAAATCCCCATTCCCACCCCACTCTGGGGCCAGCCAGAGGTGGTATTTGCCAGTTCTCCAAACTACTCAAAATTTCCACTACCGGTTCTCTGAACTGCTCAAAATTTCCGCTACTGGTTCTCCAGAACCTGCTGGATTTCACCCCTTATGTACACCATATTAGAAGGTAAGATGGAGAAATTAGTGTACTGACAGATACATTTGAGTATCATTCGGTTTGGTAGCCATACAAACATTTGAATGTTCACACACCAAAGATTATTCCTATATGCATATTAAGCTAACATCCCAGCAGAAACTTGCATTAAGTGAAGAATAATGAATTTATTGCCTTTCATTTCAGAATTCTGAAGTAGAGCTGTTATTGGCTGATTTGGGACTTTTTTTTTAATTGTGGAAGATAAAGTAGATTATTTCAAATACCATTCCTTTCTCACCCCTTCCCAGCAAAAGTAATGAACCATTGTAACACTTCCGTATTTGCTGACACATATAGTTTGGCAGATGAAATTATCAGATTGTAATGTTTGCTCATGGAATGCTAAATTGACCTGAGGACAGCCCATTTTAGCTCAGAAATACTGACACTTTGCTTATTTATTTATTTATTAGTTTGATTTATATGCCGCCCTTCTCCGGAGATTCAGGGTGGTTTATAATGCATTAAGCAATAGCCTTCATACTTTTGTATATACCTGCTTAGTGGGGCTTTCAGGCCCCCCTAAGCGGTGTTCTTTTTTATACAAAGTCATCTTATTGCCCCACAATCCGGGTCCTCTTATTTAAGACAGCCCTTTGTTTATAGAAACTCAAGGCACCTAATCACCTACTCAGCAATAGAAGTTATTTAACTAATAAAGCAGAATCTTTCCATGTCATTACGGTCATTAATTTTTAATCTTTCTCATGCTGCCTATCTTAATGATGTCATAGCAGTAAAATATTATGCCTTGTTAGCAGCAGAAAACTGAGCCAGTTAAATAACTGGATGCTTTCCCAGGGAATCATAAAAATAAGACAGTCCCAGATTTAACCAAAAGGATAGGTTCCCCAGGGAAGAAAATGCTCCTTGTCATCACATTGAGTCTATTCTATTCTATTCTATTCTATTCTATTCTATTCTATTCTATTCTATTCTATTCTATTCTATTCTATTCTATTCTAAATCCTTTCCTGGATGTGAAATATGTGAGTATTGTGATCTAATCTTGGGGAAGATTTCCCTAAGAACAAGTCCTTTCAAAAAGCCAATTTGATGTTTTCCATATGTTTTGGACCAAATCTTACATCCCTTATAATTTGCCTGGTTGCTGGGGCTGATAGGAACTGGGTTTTAACAGGTATTTTTAATTGTCATCTTAATTCTATTTATTTACAGTATCCATTTTAAATAGACAGCTATCTCGCCCAAAGTGACTCTGGGTGGCATACAATAATCTGTGAATGGGCTTGTATATTTGTTGGTTTACAAGAAAAATACATTATTAGGCTTTTGGTTTGTGCAATTAGAGATGGAAAAGCTATTAATAGTGAAGGCTTTGCTAATTATGTTATCACTCTATATTTATCCACTCAAGAATAGGGAAGTCTTTTCCTCCCAATACTTAATTTTCAATAAATGATCCCCCCCCCATGTCTTTTTTGAAGGAGATCAGTGAAAGTGGGAAGGGAATGGTTTGCACTTGTATGACTAGTATTCATGATAAAACTTTTGACAAATCAGGACAATTCCTTCTGAAACTTTACTTTCCATGTTTCCTACCTGTCAGATTTTTCTATCCTGCTCCAAATTTTGCTTTTCTATTAGCTCATGCCTTTTGGAATGTTTCAGATCTCAGGCTAGTTTAGAATTAATTTATCAAATAGTCCACTGAGGGTTTTTTTTTTTTTTGTGGCTGTAGAATATTCCTTTTTGGAATTTGATCTTGGATCATACAATGACAGTTTTGCCTTTCCTAATCTGGTGAGTTTGGATTGTGGCTAATCTTATTTTCTTTACTTGGTCTCTCCCATGGTTAGACCCAGGAACCACTGCTATGTATTAAATTGGTTATCAAGAACTGTTGAAAATTAATGTTTGAGCGGATCAGATAAGGTAGGAAAACGTTTGAAGCAGGGGTGAAATCCAGCAGGTTCTGACAGGTTCTGGAGAACTAGTAGCGGAAATTTTGAGTAGTTTGGAGAACCAGCAAATGCCACCTCTGGCTGGCCCCAGAGAAGGGTGGGAATGGAGATTTTGCAGTATCCTTCTCCTGCCACACCCACCAAGCCATGCCCACAGAACTGGTAGTAAAAAAATTTGGATTTCACCACTAGTTTGAAGCATTTTCAACTTCATGATTCTATTCATACTTACTACTTTGAAAAACTCAGCCAGTTCTTATATATAGCCCATTTTTGTTTGATTGATCTTAATCCCCCCCCCCTTATTTAGTGTTTGCATAAAGAATACTGAAAAATGGCTCTCGCATATAGTGATAAAAGCATCCTTCAACTTTCCAGACAGTTCTTAACTAAGATAATAAATGTAGAAGAGGATTCAGCTGAAAGCTTGGTATTTTATATTACTCTGCATGGTGTGCGAATTAGCACATATTTTCTGAATATGGAATGTCGAAGAATACCTTGAACTTTGCATTAATGACAAGATTTGTCATTATTAAGCACATTACCAATTAAAAAAAAGCAGGGAGAAGAGAGAACATGAATTGAAATTATTAAGCAAATTGGATCGTCTGCTCAACTCAAGGGAAAGGCTGTGAGCTAAGTAGGGAAGATTCAGTCTACATAGGGGGAATCTGCAGTAGCACTGAAGCAAGCATGTCCACAGAGTAATGTACCATCAGCTGTGGGGGGGTGGGGGTGGGATTTTTGACTGGCTAAAACAAATGTAAAATGTAACATGCACATTAATGTCACAGTATCAGTGACAAAAGGGATGCGGTGGCTCAGTGGGTATGGTGCTGAGCTTGTCGATCAAAAGGTTGGCAGTTCAGCGGTTCGAATCCCTAGTGCTGCATAACGGGGTGAGCTCCCATTACTTGTCCTAGCTTCTGCCAACCTAGCAGTTCAAAAGCATGTAAAAAAGAAAAATAGGGGCCACTTTTGATGGGAAGGTAACAGCATTCCGTGCGCCTTTGGTGTTTAGTCATGCCGCCCACATGACCACGGACACCTCTTTGGACAATGTTAGCTCTTCAGCTTTGAAACCGAGATGAGCACTGCCCCCTAGAGTTGGGAACAGCTAGCACATATGTGCGAGGGGAACCTTTACCTATCAGTGACAATGATTTGAAGACCTGAATACTGTCCTAATTGAAAAAAAAATATTCCCAATTTATTGCTACAAGCTTTGCTTGACATAATGTCTTTAGGAAAGTTCGAAGCTTCTCTGCAGCTTTAATTTATATTGAAACAGTCAATTTATATTGACTGTTTCCCTATGACTATCATTAAGTGCTGTATCTTATGATTCTTGATGAATGTATCTTTTCTTTTATGTTATCTGAGAACATATGCACCAAGACAAATTCCTTGTGTGTCCAATCACACCTGGCCAATAAAGTATTCTATTCTATTCTAAATATTTTCAAATATAAAAAGCTTAACTTTTCAAACAAAATATCTCAATGATAAATTGGCTTGATTGTCTCCTTTCTCGATGGCCTCTTATTGTACTATTTTTATTAAATAGAGAGAGAGAAAGAGAGAGAGAGAGAGAGAGATACAGACTAGGGCCCCATTCTAAATTTAGAGCACATAACAGCACGTGAAACACTATTAGCAATTTTAAAATAAAATGTGTGACATAAATGTAGAAGAATTCACCTTATGAAAAGTTTGTGTGGCTCTGTCAATGCTTTTCTCTCCTAGTCGCAAGAAACAGAAAAGTATCCCAGGTAGCTGTCTCTTCTAAAAATGTTTTTCAACATTAAGACATCATATTCCACCAGAAAAACCAACCAGGACTGAGAAAGCAGTTTTGCTAAGTTTACTTGTACTTACTTGAACTTACTTCTTTTGTTTATGTTTATGTTTATACCTATGCCTGCTATCTTGTACATAAATAAATAAATAAATAAATACTAAGTCACAGATACCATATGTACATTAGTTGCTTCTGGCTAATGAGATGTGTGAACCCAGCTCTTGTGTTTTACGTTCTATGGTTTAATGTGTTGCAGTCCTATTCAATTCTATGTTATTCAACAAACCACAGTTCAATTTCATAAAAGACCCCAAGGCATTAACACTTTTTTTTCTAGGCACTTTGCTAGCACTAAGGAGAATTTGGAACATCAAATTATCTTGATCCCAAGACAACTGTCCTGAAGGAATGTCCTAATTTTCTCCCAAAATGCTTCCTGCTTTGGTTTTCCATCTAACTACTTTGACTTCATCTTTTTTCTCTTCCTCTTTTTCTTTCTGCAGCTTTCAAGAGTTGCAATTTATCCTTAATTTGAGCCAGAAGGCTAAGAAAAACTAATCAAGATTCTTTTTATCCAATCATTTATGCAGTTATGATTCAAGGAAGAATTGTTAGCCCTGCCCCAATACTCATTAAAAGGAATTCTTTTGTTTCCAGAATCAGGTTTATTTAAATAGATATTTCTCAGTGAAAGATGACAAGACAAAGAAAGTAACTGAAGTGGAACTACAAATGAAAGAGAATGATTTGGAAAATCATTTGCTGGATAAATAAAAGAAACTGGCTGAAATTTTGAAAATTAAAAGAAAATGCAAACAATAAACCAAGAGAATGACTTGGAAAATGTTTTCTTATTGGAACTATAAAGAATGCTTGTTAAAGCCTTGAAAACATCTGTGTGATGGGAAGAAGAAAAATTAAAAGAAATCAAAATCCTATAATATTTAATTGAATTAAAGATTAAGAGCATTAGAACAAAAAGGAAGGAACATAAAATTGGCTTATTTGATCAATGTTAAAATAAGCCTTTTTTTTTTTTGCAGAATTCTGGCAATCATTTATGGACTTTTTGTTAAAGTTTTTGTTAAAACTGAGATTGAAAACTGATGTTTTATTATTTGCTTATAGATAAGGCTCAGATATGAGATGAAGAGATCTGTAGCCTATAGGAAGTGAAGAGTTAATATGTTTGTTTATACATTGTCAACCCTGAAGCTGGCCTGACTAAGACCATTTTGAGACTTCAGTGCTGACACACTGGAGAAGAGGGATAGGGAGGGGGAATGGAGATAGTTGGGGTACTGTAGTCAAAACAATATACTTTCCCTTGGGAACCAAAGACATTCCTGCAGGTGCTCAGAAGGAGGGGACTGGAGACACCTAGCAACTGGACAGTATCCTGATTGGACCATGTGACTGATTGTTTTGAGAAAGTGACAAACTTTTACTATTAATTAGATGAAAACCGTGGGAAATGTCAGAGTTAGTTTTCACCATCCTGTGCCAATATGACATATTCAATAAACCTATTCTTTGAGGAAATTGCCTGCCTCAGAGTTTTGTTTGCTATGGGTACAGTATGTTACTTGGAACCCTGATACTTCTGATGAAAATTGGAAGTTCCTTCTTCATATACAGTATTTCTTTTATTTTTCTTTAGTATATCTTTAGTATATCTTTTCTTGTTTTCTCCTATTCTTTTTATTCTTTTGTCACTTTTTCTTCACTTTTCTCTAAATTTAGTTTATATCTAAACTAAATTTCTTAATTCTTAGTGTAGAAAAAAAATGGTTCTATACTGTGATGCTATCTGATCTGCACTACCTCAGCAGCTGTTTCCCAGGCAAGGACTTGCCTTCTTGGTAAGAGGGGCTTTGTCTTGCTTGTCAGCGTATAACTTTAATAAATAAATACATGAATTATTATATATTTATTACACATTTATTATCATTATATTATTAAATATATCTTGCTCTCAGATAAAACCGCATAGGTTTTAGAGTGGGGGCAGCAACAGAAGTGGGTTTCAGCAGGTTCTGACCAGTTCTGGAGAACCGGTAGCGGAAATTTTGAGTAGTTCGGAGAACTGATTGTAAAAATTCTGACTGGCCCCGCCCCCATCTATTCTCTGCCTCCCAAGTCCCAGCTGATTGGGAGGAAATGGGGATTTTGCAGTAACCTTCCCCTGCCACGCCCACCAAGCTACACCCACCAAGCCATGCCCACAGGTAGTAAAAATTTTTGAAACTCACCACTGGGCAGCAAGCATGTTACCCCCAGTCTTTTTTCTTTCTTTTTTTTCTTTTCTTGCTACTTAGAAAAAAGTATCTAAGTATCTAAAAGTATCTTGAAAATCAAGTAGAAGTTATTGAATGAGAGCTTAGAAATGAGTGGGGTTTAACCTTCAGCCTCAGATTTAAGCTGGGATTTGCAGGAAAGGAGGATTTTTCCAGGTAACTAATTGGCATCTGTTCCAAGACTCTTGTAATTTCCACAGAATGGGGGGAAAAATGGCTAGTTCAGAACTGTACGAAAGTTACACATCATTTATGGTGTCCAGTTGTTAATGCTTTATTGTCTCTCATATTTACGTTCTCAGTACATGCTCAGTAAAGAGTATGGTTTTATGCAACTTGGAAATCTTTTATAGCAGAATGCCAATAAATTAGGGTCAAATGTTATCTTGTGTAATATTATCTTGCTCTGCACAGGACCTAATGATGATGATTATCTTGTATCTGCCAAAAGCCTTTTATTGTCACTTAGAGGCTTTCTATGAGTGATCATTTTAAGCCACTGCCTGTGATTGGAGCAACGCTGCATTTTAAATCTCCTTTGCCAGTGAATATTTTCCATATGGCTGTTTCAGATTGTTGTCTTTTATTTTCTTAAGTTTATTTATGCAAGATTGGTCTACCTGCCAAAGATGGGGTAGATTTCCTCTACTGATTTCAACTGAGAAAGTCAGGAGGTGGTACTATGGAATTTAATGCCCATTTGTCTTGCTTGTCAGCAAGGCCAAGGAGATGGTGTTGGACTTCCGGAGGAAGAGAGATGAACCTGCCCCATCTTTACATTGAGGGGGACTGTGTAGAGAGTTTCCTCCTTTAAAGTCCATCTCAGTGAAGACCTCACCTAGAAAAACAACACGATCCAGGTTGCCAGGAAGGTCCAACAGAGACTCCATTTCCTTAGGGTCTTGCGTAAAAACAGGGTGGAACAACAATTGATGACCTCCTTTTACCGATCCACAATAGAAAGCGTCCTCACTTATTGCATCATGGTATGGCATGCCGGTCTGACAGCTGTGGATAGAAAAACATTACAGAGGGTGGTGAGTACAGCACAAAACATCGTGGGCTGTCCCCTGATACCGCTAAATGAGATCAGTGGTGGGTTCCAACTGGTGTTACCACCGGTTCTTTTCACACATGCGTTTTGCGCGCAATCACCACGCGCATACTCGCTTCGCTCGCACGTGTGCCAAACTTGCACTTTACACAAGCATCTTAGGTATCTGCCCAGCTGAGGCGTGGCAATCCACTCTGACACGCCTACCAGGTGGGCTAAAAACTGAGAAATAAAGGTAGGAATAAAGCGGGCGTGGGCGGGAGGGCCCATCTCCCAATCAAAGAGAATTGGTTTGGTGACATCACATCATAACCGCTACCGGCTTGGCCTAACTGGGCTGAACTGGGAGCATCCCACACTGGATGAGATCTCTAGGATTTGTTGAAAATTCTCAGGGACGACTCTCACCCTGGTCATCACTTCTTTACCCTCCTACCATCGGGAAGGAGATATAGAAATATGGCCAGCCACACAAACAGGCTGAAGAACAGTTTTTATCCGTGGGCTGTCAGACTCCTGAATGAGAAATAACTATGTAGTATGATGGACTGCAGGGCCGGCACAATGTGTAACATGTTCACACTGGTGCAATAGGACTGGGTGTTTTGTTAATATGATTTATTGGGTTAGAGATTTTCTGTCTTCACTGTGAGTTGTATTGTGTTTGGGGGGGGGTGCACTGAGGGAACTCAACCAATCTCATTGCAAATATGTTGTGCACTGACAATAAAGATTTGAATTTGATTTTGGCTTTACTTGCCAAAAAGGCTGTGAAGACCCTTTCTTTCTCACTTACAAGGTGAGCATAGGAGATAGGTGGTGATGGCAGAAATTACAAAGCGACTACACCAAGACAGGAGACAGAGATAGGTTAAGAAATGGGCTTCTAGGAGGTGAGGCTGAGACCTCTAGCTGTCTCTTTGAGTTCCTACAAACTCAGCCAAGCTCTTATAGTCAATCCCATTCATCATGATTTGCATGAACAATGTAGACCAGGATGTCCTACCTTGGCAACTTTAATACCTTTGTTCTCCAACTCCCAGAATTCCCCAGCCAGTCATGCTATCTGGAGAATCCTGGGAGTTGAAGTCTACAAGTCTTAAAACTGCCAAGGTTAGATACATCTGATGTAGACCATTCCAGCTTTTGTGAGATGTTGTTATACCATAGTTATCCACAAGCCATCTTCTTAACCTCTACTCAAACACGAAGTCTATATAAATGAATTAAATGATTTGAATGAATTCAGTTAAATTACAACTGGATTCATACTGATCTTCCCATAGATTACTTAACTGAGAAGTATACTTCTCACTCAGGGTTAAATTTTAGCAAACAGATCTATTTTTCAGCTATCTTCTACAAGGAATTTCAAAACTGAGAATTGGCATCAATGAATGTCTTGAAGGATGCATCTGGTTAAGGTCCTAGGTTGGACAGGATTACTATTGATCTCTTAGTCCCCTGACTGCTTGTAAAACCCAATATAGTGCATTTTTCATTCTCTATTGATCCTAGGACAGTGGCTTTTAACTGGGACTTTTTTAAAAAAAATATCAGAAATGTCAAAGAAGTTCCTTGCGTTTATATTAGTTGCATAACTATTTCTGCTTCAACACAGAGTATAGAATGGATAGGATTCTGAGAATCTCAGGTGTAACATGGAGGTAGAGATGAATATTTATATTCCACCTTTCATTCAGAAGCAAACGGCCAAATAGCTCACATTCCCTCCCCTTATTTTTTTCTGCATAGTTACACTCTTATAAGGCCTACAGGCGGGGTGAAATGTAAAATTTGCTACTACCGGTTCTGTGGTGTAGCTTGGTGTGGGGGGGGGGTGTGTAATGTGACTGGGTGGGTGTGGCCAACTTTAAAAAAAATTTTCAAAGCATTTTTTCTAATGCTTTGAAAAGCCTCTGCCGATCAGGCAACTCAGCTGGGATCGTCAGAGAGGCTTTTTTAAAAAATGCTTTGAAAAGCCTCTGATGATCCCAGCTGAGCAGCGCGATCATCAGAGGCTTTTTTTTTACTTTTAAAAGCATTTTTTTTCATCAGAAGAGGTTGTAGAAAAAATGTTTTTAAAAATTAAAAAAAAAAGCCTCTGATGATCGTGTGGCTCAGCTGGGCATGGTGCGGGTGGGGGCATGCAGGGATTTTTGCTATCGGTTGTCCAAAACACCCACCATCATCTCTACCGGATCGGGTGATCCAGTCTGAACCGGGAGTATTTCACCTCTGTCTATAGTGCTAAAGTAACTGATTCAAAGTCATCCAGTGACCATTGGGGGTTGAAGGAGACTAGAATCTGGGTTTCCTTGCTCCTAGTTTAACAGCTTAAGCATTATAATTATAATGCTGATAATTATAACCAACAGGCTCTCAGATGGATAGGTGTACAAGTCCTATCACTTTTACCCCTGACATTTTGTTGTTGAGAGAAACCTATAGCTGAACCTCTCTACCATCCAATGTTTTGCCTTGTAATCCCCAAAGGAACAGCCATGCACAAAAAAACACGTAGACCAGTGGTGAAATCCAATTTTTTTTACTACTGGTTCTGTTGGTGTGGCTTGGTGCACGTGGTGTGGCTTGGTGGCATGACAGAGGAAGGATACTGCAAAATCCCCATTCCCTCCCCATTCCTGGGGAAAGGATATTGCAAAATCTTCATTCCCACCCCACTCTGGGGCCAGCCAGAGGTGGTATTTGCCGGTTCTCTGAACTACTCAAAATTTCCACTACTAGTTCTCCAGAACCTGTCAGAACCTGCTGGATTTCACCCCGATATAGACTCAAAATGCCATAGATTCTCCTTCAAACTGAAGCTTGCCCAGTTCAAGAGTGATGGGAAAGATGGACCAGACAAATTTATGTTTCACGAATGAAGGCAAATACATGTGTCCCAGTATAACATACAATAACCAATAGGAAGGCACCACATAAATACGATGCCGAAATAACCCAAAGCACATATTCTGGTAGAGACAAATTCCCTGAGGAGAGGGTCCAGCATGAATCTGAAAGCTCGGAAGACTAAACCTCTGGCCCTGGTGACCGACCCAGATTGCATCTTGCAAATTTGTGTTTCTTCCCTCTCTTTCTTTACAAGTGGAGACCTGTGTAGTTAAGAAACACAACATTATATACAATAAAACAAATATATCATCTAAATTATAAACCACTTCATGCACTTGATTTAAATTCTCAGAGTTCCACAAAGGAAATATTCTGAAAACTTGTTAATGATACCTGAACATCTATATTTTATAAAGTGCAAATCAATGGACATTATTCAGATATCCCTTTTCTAACCCAGTTTCAAATGATCTTGATAAGAGGCCTGGTCTTGGTAGATCTTCTGGGGTTAACTTCATCAGCAAAATCTCATTGTATTATACATTATACAGACTGGCCACTAGTTGAAATGGCCATGACAGAGCACTTCACATACCTGGGATGATTATATAATCTTCAAGATGGTCTTCCTTGAGTGACAGACATATAATGGCCAATTATATCGTGAGACAGTCAGTTGGAATTCCTTGGGAGTTTTAACATTTTTTCTCTAATGCTAAACATGGGGCCAAAATATTTTGTAATTGACCTACATGAGTTAAGCAACCCGCTAATGCAAGAAAAATAAATCTATCATACCCAATAACTGTATGTGAATGGATATTATTTATAGGTAATTTTCTCCGCCTGCATTCTCAAAAGTCTGCATCCTAATGGAGAGGAAATGAAAATAATATTTGTTAATATTTAGAATGCCATCAAATTCTTTGCAATTTCCAAATAGTAATAATATGTACATACAGATAAGCGCCCTTTTTTTTTTTCAAAAACAGTACCCTGTTTCCCCCAAAATAAGACATCCCCTGATAATAAACCCTTTTATCAGCTCAAAGGGCTTTTGAGCGCATGGCAATAAGGCCAAGTGCTTATCTCAGGGTTCAAAAAAATATGAGACAGGGTCTTATTTTGGGGTATATTTTTCTCTGAAATACATGCTTCTTGTTTCTAACAAATCTCCTTTCTTATGATTATATAATTCTGGTTGTGTTATTCATGTAAATAGGAGTAATAACAAATTAATTGTAGGGCTGTTTCTATCCTTTGTAAAGTAAAGGACAATTAAATATAGACACATTTGTTTCTTAATATATCTTTTATTTGTTTCTAGAGGGAAAAATTGTATCTTCCCAAATTTGTACATTTCTATTTTGGTGGATCAAGTGATCTTGATCCACCAAAATATGATTGTGAAAATAATGAAGAATATTTTTCTGAGCTTCTCCCTATCATAGAAATTAGAAATTTCCTTAAATAACAATTCTGATATAAAGGCAATTCTGATCTGTGCAAATAAGTGAAGTGACGAATGGAAGTGAAAACAGCTGAAGTTTTCATAACTCTTTCTGAATTATCCAAACCACAATTTGAAAATTGGGAAACAAATATCTATATACAAGCTTTAGTTGAATGATTGAGGTTACATTGGAGGATATAAACATTTTAATGAACTGAATTATATAGAAATTTTAATGAACTACATCCCCAAACAGCCTACTAAATGGTACACTGTGTTCAATTTATAGCAAAAATTAGATGAAACAAAAAATGAAACAAACCTAATGTTATCATCTTACATGGGAATCTCACTGTTCCCCTAACTAAAGAATGTTCTTTGCTTAATGTCTATATTTTTTTCTCATGGCTTCCCCTGAATCCTAGGATCGAAGGAGATAAAAACATTAAGTACAGTTATTTGCAAGGAGAAAAAGATATCTAAATATCTAATTGGCTAGCAGACAACTGATAATCAGTTTAAAGAAAAGTGAGGATCTTTAGGAAGAAACTGTACTTTATTGGAGCAAATTTACTTACAATCAGCCTCTCCTCTCCCCTTCTCTCCCTCAGCTTGGCCCCACAGAACCATCTCCTATCCTATCCCCTTCTCTCCCTCAGGCTTGCCTCATAGAGGCCTCTCCTATCCTATCCCTTTCTCTCCCTCATGCTTGCAACACAGAAGCCTCCCCTATCCTATTCCCAGTCATGATGGTCATGAATCTTCGTACAGGTATATATTTTAGTTACATAACACCAGCTACTGTTTTTTAATTTTTTCATTGGGATATTGAAACAATCCCTTCTCTTTTAGAGGCCTTAAAAGTGTAGCATAGATAGAAACAGAAATAAGAAATAAGAAATAATGGGAAAGGATGGAAGAAGAGAAGGAGTTTGATTTAGGAATTAAAGGAGCTAGAAGGTGGGAGACCATGCGTCCTGGTCATGCCTCAAAGTCAGCTGGGTGACCTGGTCAGACCTTGGGCCAGTCAGTCTCTCCCAGTTCAAGCATCAAAGCATAGCACTTCTGAAAAATACAGTACAGAAATTTGCCAGGAATTCAGAATGACATATAGTAAGAGAATCTTGCAAGACTGAAAGTATTTCTCACCTCCTCTCGTTTTATTCTGTGGCAAACTAGAGAAGGTCAGTTTTGAAACATTTTCCATGCTCTTTCTCGATTAAAAAAAAAATTCTGGTTATCCTCTCTGTCTGCTCTTCCATCTGCCTCCCAAGGTCATTTCCACCTACCATCATAATTCTAGAACAGTGTTTCTCAACCTCGGTAACTTTAAGATCTGTGGACTTCAACGGCCAGAATTCCCCAGCCAGCTGTGCAACTGACCAAACTTCTCCAAGCTACAAGTATCTTTTTCTTCTTCAAGAACGCCTATAAACAGAGAGAAAACCCCACACCTTATAGCATTGATGAACATTACATAGTTGGGTAAATGAATGAAACATCCATAAGTAAACAACTAAGCTCAGAGAGCACCACAGATTCCACTGTCCACAGTTTGCTTAAAAACCTCCAGTCATGAAGCCACCCAATGACTTCAGAAGACAGGCTGTTCCCCTGCTTAGTAGTTGCTCTCTCTTACTTATTATTTCAAGTTTGGATTAGACTCTACACCTCATTAAAAATGGTTATGGTGTATTCACAACATGATATATGTTTTGATAGCCTATAGATTCCTACATATAGGGAGTCCCTATTTACTTGTGACAGATACCTTCCTGGGGAGAGAATGGGGTAAATATCTAAATATCCAGAAGGGGCAATGGATTCTGCTACTGTATGCAGTTCTCAAGCTCTGTTGGATACAGCCAATAAATAAGACATGCTCAAAAAAAAAAAAAACAACTGGAGCAACACTCTGATTAAGATCTGCCAGCTGCTGTTTCTCCTCAAATAATGACATGTTCTGCAGGGAAGAAAGCCTTCACGGGAATCCTAGTTGTTCTGGAAGGCAATGCACACATGCAAGCCACTCATCTTGAACCAGCATCTGTTTGCACTGAATGTAACCAGCTCAATATAACCAATATGGATATATTGGAGTGTCTGCTACTTTGAATAAAAGTGCAGAGATAGCTTTTGTTAAGCCACCTCATTTTGGATTCCTTTCTTCATTTTGAAACCACCATGTTTCCCCGAAAATAAGACTGGGTCTTATTGGGCCCCAAAATAATTGGGGCCCAAAATAAGCACTAGGATTTATTATTTATTTATTTATTTATTTATTTATTTATTTATTTATTTATTTATTTGTTCGATTTATATGCCGCCCTTCTCTGGAGACTCAGGGTGGCTTACAATGCATTAAGCAATTGTAATTATTTCCAGGGGGTATCTTATTTTTTCTTCTATATATGGGTGGCCCACTTCTGCTTGCTCACAATGGGGCAGGAGGCCACGTGGTATGTCAGTGCTGTCACCTCAAGGCAGGGGGTGTAGTTGCCCCACACACCCTGCACCGCTTACCTCAGGGCCCCCGCAGCCAGGCCATCCACTCTCCGAGGACTCTGGGCGACTTACAACAATTGACAGTATACTAAATAGCATTTTGCCCCCAACAATCTGGGTCCTCATTTTACCCACCTCGGAAGGATGGAAGACTGAGTCAACCTTGAGCCAATGAGATTTGATCTGCTGATCTGCTGAACTAGCAGTCAGCTGAAGTAGCTGCAATACAGCACTCTAACCACTGCGCCACCTCGGCTCTCAGAAGTAAAAGCTCAGAAGTAAAAGTTAAAAGAATTGGGAGTTATAGCAATAGCATTTAGGCTTATATACTGCCCCCATAGGGCTTTGCAACACACTCTACAATGTAGAAACATTCTTCGCATATTGATCCCAAACATCTGGGTTCTCATTTTACCAACCTCAGAAAGATGGAAGGCTGAGTCAATCTTGAGTCCCATTGGGATCGAACTCCAGGCTGTGGGCAGAGTTTGCCTGCAGTGCTGCACTTTAATCGCTGTGTCACCAGGGAGTTATACAGAATAATTTTGAGAGATAGAAGGAGATGGGGAAGAACGTATCCACAACTTTCTTTCTAGCATTTGGTGGCCAGTCATTATGTAAATAATAAGTCCTCACCATCAGGCCAGTAGGTTTTAATACTTATTTTTATCTGCCTTGTATTCCTTGTATTTCAGAAGCAAAAGACTTGGGTTGAAGACATGTTGGAGTTAATACAAAAAAGAAAAAGACTTTTGATTTCAGTGTCAAACAATTCAGAAACAAACAAACAAGCAGGCCAATAAGTTTCTTTATATATATATATATATATATATATATATATAAAAAGACCACATGGAGGATTTTCCAAGCAAGCTCTCACACAATCAAGTGAAAATTGCCGATTGGCAGCTCTTAATTCCAAGTTGGAAAGCCATTTGGTTGCATTTCCAATTTTTTTTCTTCTTCTCTGTTAACTACATAATCATTATTTTTTGGAAATATCACCCTTCGTTTACCTATTCTTCTTCTGTAAAATGAATTTGGGTTGGGATGGAGACCAATATTTCTAAAAGCTGGGGCGGGGGGAACTGGTTGCCTCTGGAAAGGGAAAATGATCAACCTGAAAACAAACGAACCAAAAAAAAAAAAAAAAGATAAATAGGAATATGCCAATGGAGAGGAAAAAAGTCACCAAGTCTTGGATGACATGGATGGGACTTTGACTCAAGGGGAAAGCAAAGAGCAGGTCTGAAGGCCAAACAAAATAGCTTTGGCATTTTCTGAAGGAAAAATTAACCTCAGAAGTCTTCCGTCTGAAACGTGGATAGGGAATATCCTGTGGTTGTTAATAAACAGTAAGCATGGCTATTAGGAAGAGACGCTGGAAGGTTACCTCTACCACAGGTTGCTCACCTCTCCTCAAAGAGAAGCATACAAAATTTAACAGCAGCCAATACTTTCACCAGGTAGCTATTTCTGTTATTAAAAAGGTATCGGGGAGGGGGTGGTGGGGGTGGAATAAACTATTCAAGCAAAATATGAAATATTTGACAATGTGTGGATTTGATTATAGCAACATTGTTCTTTTTTCCCTTAATTATTTTTCAATTAAATTTCATATTATAAAATAGAAATGAAAATAAAGATAGGGAAATGGGAAAGTCAATGGGGGTGTGTGTGGAGAAAAGGGTGGGAGCAGCGGGAAAAGAAGAAAAAAGTGTTAACTTCCAACTACTTTCAGTGCAGTAGAATAAAAACAGCAAGATACAGCCTCAACTTCTTACTTTTACCTATTTCATATGCTAGCCATTTCTACAACAACAGTCTTCTCTACTCAGCAAATACCAAGTCAACTTTTGCTTCTGTCCAGGCTTGAGCAGAAAGTCATGGCAACATTACTCCGGCTTAGTTCAGAATCATTCCCTCTATTAAAGAATGACTATTCAAAATGTTAGAAATTAAATATAATTTCTAGAAGAAATCAAAAACTTACAGAAAGCGGTTGATTATTTAAAAAAAAAATGGCAGCCTTTTTATTATACATTGGAATAACTCCATTGAGTTGAATAACTACTGTATTGATAGACAGCTGAAGTGTATATATATATATAAAAAATATTGGTCAAAATAAGAACAATAAATGAACAGCTGTGCAGTGGGAGGACTGTCTTTCTCCTTGATTTCCTGGCAAGGAAACAAAACAAAAGAGAGAAGTGTGAGTTTGCCAAAACCAAGTTTATGTGTCGGGACAGCTATTCCCTAAAAGGCTGAAACTGCAGTATGTAAGAAAGGGAAATCTTGGGTATGGCCAATTTATAGATAAGTGTGAATCAATATCCTACTCCTCTTTTCACCAGCCAGCCAGCATTTCTGCTGAGGTAGACTAGACACATTGTGTGTTTTAAGCATTCAATATGAGCAATCAAGATGGAGATTTAATAGCTGACGGAAATAGCACTCTAGAACAGATTGACCTTCAGGAAGCTCCAGCTGGGCTGCTCTGTGCAATTCACAACACATTTGTTGCCACTTGCAATCATTTGGATAAAATTAACACTATTACAAAGAATCAGTGCCCAGCTCTCGGTGGAATAACAAGAGTAAATTAAGAATCGCTGTATTATTTAGCTCCTAGAAATGATATAGGTGAGCCGATGGCTTTGAAGCTGTTTTCCTTTCAGCTGCTGGTAAGCCAGTTGCATTGACTAGAAAGTTACAAATCTGGGAGAACTATATTTTGGTAGAACTGAAAAGCTCCATATCTACTTTTTTAAACAGAAAGCAGCAATAAGGAATTTTTGCAAAACATTGTGGCTTGGGAAGGACATGTGACTATGGTGACAATTAACCTCAACTATTCAGGCACTGGATTTGAGCAGCATGGTGGCCTAGTGGTGAAAACATTTGCCTCCCATTCGGAAGGTTGAGAGCTCAATTCTAGATAGCAGCAGATGTTTCTCTCCTAGTGCGCAAAGAAAAAATATCTACTGCAAACTGCATGTGGTGTCAGGAAGGGCATCTGGCTGGTAAATGCTCAGCTCCATCCATCTGTCCCGACTCTACCCTGAATTAAGGGGCTACATCAGTGGTGAAATCCGGCCACTTCTATCTGGCTCACTGAACCGGTAGCGCTGGCAGCAGGAGGCTCCACCCATCTGATGGGACATCATTAGGTCCCTTTTTTCACCTTCTGTGCATGCACAGAAGAGGCATGTGCGCTCCCGTGTGCTCCTGTTCCCGAACCGGCAGCAAAGGTAAGTGGATTTCACCATTGGACTAGTTGTTGTTAAAAAAAAAAAAAAAGCCCAGGCACTCTATTGATTCAATGCCTTAAGAAAGCTTTACCAAGAACTAAGATATAAGAGCTCTGAAAGCTCATATATTATCACAAAAGAATCTGGAGTCTTTGGAATATTTTTAATAAAAAGATCCACTTTGGGAAAAAAAATATGCCTATACACCAGGAGGAAAATCACTGGCATGATTTTGATCTTGAACAATGCAACCAAAGAGTGTTTTCTACCCTGTAAGGTGGAACAACTGAATATTTGAAACAGGTTTATCAATGGACTAAACACTGGTAATACTTAATGCCTGAAGAGAAAGAAATCTTGTATGCCTTGAGGTACATGAAAAAAATCATCCCCTACCAATTCTGGCATGATGAACCAATACGAGGTGGTGCCTTCACATGGCCAAGCAAGCACAGGATGACTACAGTACCATGGTTTGAGCAATAATAGTGTCTCATTTCCAAAGCTGTCACAAGTAGCATCTAAAGCCTGGAGAAAGTCTTCCGTGTGCTCCCACCAATAAGCCCAAGAACATTTCAATCCGCACAGAGGAACTATCAAGTCAACCCTCTTGATCACAATGGTTGCTGTGCTTTTACTACAATCCGTTTTTATCTGTTACTGAGGAGGGCCCCATAAATAGCATCAGACAATTTAGAGCACCTTCTCTTCTCTATTGTGTCTTTGTCTGAGGATGTGCTGGAAACGTGGCACATCAGTTTTAAGTGGGCTGGCTCTTCACTTTCTGCTCAAGGGCTCTTCAGTCTTGCACTTGGGCTCAGCAGGGAGTCATCCTTCCAATATGCATTTCAAGTGCATTCATAAAAGCAAACACAACCATCACAAGTCACGGAGAAAAGTCGCTCTTTTCACGGAGTGTTATTTCCTGACCTAAATCAGTCTTTGCTTTTGAATCAGTTTATGTTGCTAGTTATTTAGGAGATTGATTGCTGCTATGGCAACTGCACATCCCACTTGGCAGCCACACGCATTAGTCCTTGATGTGTTCCCAGTGAAACGTTCCTTTTTTTTTTCCAAATGCATATTTTTATTTTTATTTTTTGCACTTGCTCAAAATTAGAAAATATTTGGGGAATTCATTTGTTTTTGACATTGCCCATATCAAGCTCATACTGTTTGGGGAAAGGTGAAAAATGAGCCTAGAGGTGTTAACAAAAAAAAATAAAAATAAATTAAAAATGGGGAATTGTTTTTTCTTTCCAAACAGTGACAAGCTATCTGGGTGGAATTGAAAACAAGAACCGCCACATCAATACTCCTTATCTTAGGTTTGCAAAAATTCCAACCAACTGCCAAAATGGGAATATACTTCACAGAGCAGGATAAAACAGTCTTGTTTCCTAAGCAAATACATAATTCTTTACCTTCGCACTAGGGAAAGATAATCCGGCTTTTTCGCCACTCTCTACAGCTTGTGCTAATATTTTAGTAAGAAAATATGTACTTCGCACATCAATCCTTGGCATTGCCAGTTAAAGCAAAAATGGCTAATTTGCAGCCTTCCAGAAAGCATTAGGCTACTACTGTTTGGGTCATGTGGCTCTTGGCTGATGGGAACTGGAATTCAATAACATCTGGGGACCCACACATTGACTCGTAACAAGTTAAGGTTTCTCTGGGAGGAGCAGCATAGAATTGAAGGATTGTGACCATCAGACCAAAGCAACACTACATTTCACAAAGAATCAATTTAGTATAACATAACATACTTGTTGTTGAAGCATGACACAAACCCTTTCAGTGGTGAAAAAATTTATAGTTCTTTAACAAATCATGATGGTTTGGATTTTTTCCTCTTTCCAACAAGGGTAGATGGGAGTAGCAGAAGCCAATAAAAACCATTTGGAATTTAGTCTTTATTTTTGTTTAAAATATAGCAATTTCCCAATGATATCCTGTTGAGAACTACTGTTTCTGAATTCTGAACAGACAAGATGACCATACATAAGATGAGAAGCAAACATTTCTATTATTATTGGATCACTGGTTTGAAAGAGGGGTTAAAGAGACCATCTATGTCAAAATTGAACAGCCCTCTCTCAACAGAGGGGGAAGGATATGACATCGTCTATCTCCAATCTACAACACAATCTTTTCAACAGTTCCAAGAAAGCTCCACACCAATTTGCACCACTCAGGTGACCCTGAGATAACCTTACTGACTTGCTAAAAGAATGCAAATGTCCAGCTGTCTGCAAGGATTATAAATCCTTCCATTCCCACCATCCAGTCAGAGCTGAAGAAGCTTTTTGGATGAGAAGCAAAACATCTTCAAGTAAAAACCAGAAAGTCCAGTTGCCCCTTGGAGAAAACAAGCACCTTTGGGACAAACATTTCTACTGTTATACTCTGGTGAGATTGAGAAGACATTGCTTGAAGATTAAATCTGGAGGAGACTCATCAGTCTTGGTGTTCTATGGCAAGTAGGAGTATCAAGATTCTGAAGAGTTAAGGCTCAAACAAGCTGAATCTGGAGACAACCTACAATAGCTGCTAGAGAGGATTCATGGTTGTTTGAAGGTGGATTTCCAAGGGTATTAAATCCTGAATTTAATAAAGGTTTTAGAATTGTAGCAGCATCACCAGGAATATAAGAGGAATGATGCTTTAACATTGTATTAAGGCTGTCCCACCAACCCATGCAAGTTCATTATTTTTGTATCTTGTTGTTAGAACTCATTGCAAGATACCTTGAACACGTTTTGAGGAACTTTGAAAAGGAAAACCATACCCTTAATATAAAACACAGATTTTTCATCAAAACATTCCATATTTGATCTCTAAGTAGGATGAGAAAAGAATTGTACAATTCGGTGTTGACAGTATTAAGCTAGATGGACTACAGTAGTTGTCTGATTAGGTATAAATCACTCTTCTGTTCTGTGAATACCTAAATCTCACTCCATAGCTAGAAACTAACAGGGATTTAAAGAGATTGAACATTAGGCTGAGAACATCTCTTTATAGCCTCTGACTTTGTCCGTTCTTCTCTCTTGGGAGCATGAAGAGGACTGAAAGCTTGTGCTACATTGATATTTGGATCTAAGAGAATTGGAGGAGTCACTTATCAAAGAGCTGGGTTAGTTGTAGAGCCCATGAAGAAATATGAACTACAGATTCCATCAGTGGATCCAGAAGTACCGGTATGTACAAGTGGCTGTCTTCACACATTATGCTGGCTCTTAGATAGATAACTCATTTATTACCACCAAAGGGTTTTCTGACCAAGCCAAATCACCCAGGTAAAAGACAATGAAAGTACAGTAGAATTATGTACCATTTCAGGCAAGTCTGGTAGGTCAGTAATAGATGTCATCATTTCTAGAGTGGAATGGCTTCTAACATGAGAATGTTTAGCCAGCTGAAAACAACTATTAATAGCCGGAAGTGATCTACACTGGAAAGTGAGTAGTTGGCAATATAAAAATAAAGGCTCATTCAAACCAAAGGTCAAAACTAAGAGCTGTTTTAATGTCTTGAGTATGAAATCTTGTTTCCAATGGAGTAGAGGGCAAAGATAAGAGCTATGGGCTTCCCCAGATGAAAAGCAAAAACCATTTTGGAAATGAATGTAGTATCTGCATGTTTATTATACCAGCACACCATGAAACGGAGGGGATGTCCAGTTTTTACACAAGAATGAAAAGGATAATATCTAAAAGCTATCCTTTAACTTAATAACTGAAGAAGACAATTCATCTAAAGGTGCCATTTATTAATGAACCTAGACCAGGGTGAAATCCAGCAGGTTTTGGCAGGTTCTGGAGAACCGGTAGCCGAAATTTTGAGTAGTTTGGAGAATCAGCAAATACCACCTCTGGCTAGCCCCAGAGTGGGGTGAGAATGGAAATTTTGCAACATCCTTCCCCCAGGAGTTGGGAGGGAATGGGGATTTTGCAGTATCCTTCTCCTGCCACGCCCACTAAGCCACACCATGCCCACCAAGCCATGCCCACAGAACCAGTAGTAAAAAAATTTGGATTTCACCAGCGGTCTAGACAAAAACAAAGATAAGCTTCAGGAAGAAGCCAGGATCAGTGGGTAAGGGGAGAGAGGTCCATAATACTTTTCAAGATTTCTCTGCTAACGTTAGTTAAAATATCTGTGACTAAGTGATTGCAAGTTTCATACAAGATTGCATAGATCTGTTAAAATTCATTTCAGATTCCAAAACACAACTTGTATTGTATACAAGTGGGCTATAAAGAAACAATACATGATATAACAGAATAATAGAGAGCTGAAAGGGACCTTGGAGATAATCTAGTTCAACCTCAAGCGGGAAACCCTATACCAGTGATGGCTAACCTTTTTGCTATCATGTGCCAAAAGCAGGGGGAGTGCAGGGGGGTCACACACACACATGCCCACACCCCACCCTCCCTGCATATGCGCACATGACCCCCCTGCACTCCCCCAGCTTTTGGCATGCAACGGCAAAAAGGTTACCCATAGACCCGGTAGGCCCATTTTTCACCCTCCCAAGGCTCTAGAGGCTTTCTTGGAGCCTAGGGAGGGCGAAAATGGCCTTCCTCACACACACACCCAAGGCCCTCAGGAGGCTGAAAATGGCCCATTTCCCAATTTGCGGTAGGCCCAGAAGGCCTAAAAATCAGCTAGCTGGCGCACGTATGCCCCCTGGAGCTGAGCTAGGGCAACACTCGCATGCCCAGTGAAAAGCAAGAATAAGAATAAGAATAAGAATAAGAATAAGAATAAGAATAAGAATAAGAATAAGAATAAGAATAAGAATAAGAACCAATGATTAAGGAAGTAAATAAAGGAAGCCTTTTAAAGACGACTAAAATAAAACCAGAATATAAGAAAGAAGTAATTGAGCAGCAAGCTGAAAATTGGAAAAGCAAAGCTCTCCATTGCCAATACTTGAAAAGTATTGAAGGCAAAGCTGACCAAAAACTAACTTGGAACTGGTTAAGGTCAGCAGTACTGAAAAAAGAAACAGAAAGCTTTATTTTGGCAGCTCAAGAACAAGCCCTACCCACAAACTACATGAAGGCAAAAATTCAATATGTTTCCACCAACAGCAAATGTCGCCTCTGTAATGAGAAAGATGAGACAGTTGATCACCTGATCGGTGGGTGCAGCAAAATTTCACAAACTGACTACCTACAACGCCATGACCGCGTTGCTAAGATCATTCACTGGAAATTGTGCCAGAAGTTTGGATTTGAGTACAGCAAAAACCACTGGGAACATCAGGTTGAGAAAGTTTTAGAGAATGAGAAACTCAAGATCTTGTGGGACTTTAGGATTCAGACTGACAGGCACTTGGTCCACAACACACCTTACATAACAGTAGTTGAAAAGAAAAAAGTATGGTTCATTGACATTGCAATACCTGGTGATGCACGGATTGAAGATAAGCAGCAAGAAAAAATCACAAAGTATCAGGACTTGCAAATTGAAGTTGAGGGACTGTGGAAAAAGAAATCGTGTGTTGTCCCGATTGTAATTGGAGCCCTTGGAGCAATACCCAAAGGACTACCTGCTATTTAGAAATTCTAAATTTACCGGACTGGAACATTTTGACTCTACAAAAAACCACCTTACTCGGAACAGCTTACATCCTCCGACGATATCTTAACAGTTCCTAGGTCCTTGGTTAGGACTCGAGCTGCTGAGATATTAAGCAGCCTCAAAAATGGTGAATCTCACTACGGATTTAATAATAATAATAACAACAACAACAACAACAACAACAATAAAAATATGTGAATGTAGCAAAATTGCACAAACTGATTACAAAGCTAGACACAATTGACTTGCTAAATTAATCCACTGGTCATTATGTAAAAAATACAACTTACCTGTGTCCAAAAAGTCATGGGAACATAAAGTGGAAAAAGTTATAGAAAATGAGAAGTTGAAGATCTTGTGGGACTTTCGAATACAAACGGATCGTCACTTGGAACACAACGCGCCAGATATCACAGTTGTTGAAAACCAAAACGTACAATTTATTGACACTGTGGTACCAGGAGATGCCAGAGTCGAAGAAAAAGAACTGGAAAAAAATCATGAAATATCGTGACCTGGCCACTGAAAATACATGGCTATGGATGAAACATGTAACAGTGATACCATTGCTCCCCCGGGTCCCCACCCACCCACCCCACATTATTCTTACCTTTTATTTGGCCCCACCCCCAGTCTATTGCTGCCTCCTGAGTCCCAGCTGATGACCAGAGAGAAAAAAACTGTTTAAACTCTTGCCTTGGGGCTTCAAAGGGCCGCCCTACAGCTGATCAGTGTTAAAAGAAAACAAATGAGTAGACCAGTGCCTGCAAAAATATATGAGTAGATCAGTGCCTGCAAAAACACATGAGTAGATCAGTGCCGGCAAAAATAAATGGGTAGACCGGTGCCTGCTAAAAATAAATGGGTAGATCGGTACAGCTCTGCAAGCAGTTAAAAGCCTGGTAGACCAGTACCTCTGCTAAATCCTAAATAATTGTCACATGACCATCAAGCCATGCCCACAAAATAAGACACGCCCACAGAACCAGTAGTAAAAAATTTTAGAACCCACTCCTGATTTTGCGATTGCTGCCAAAATCTAGCTCTAGAAATCAGGGAAAAGACAGACTGCTCAGGGACAGACTGTGAATCCCAAAGACCACAATGAAGCATGTTGAACTGTAATCCATGGCTTGCAAATTACAATGAGTGGGTACCTCTATTTAGTACACCATCCATGCACTAACCCAAACCAAAGACAGCAGACTTTCTGGTTTGGCACAATGTGTGAATCGCTGGGGTGATGTTTCACTTTTGATAACCGAATGGCACGAGTGGCATAAAAAGACCAGAGGTATCAGCATGTAATGGATTGGCAGCCTTTCATATGAGAGTGCCAGGGTTTACATCAGATTTCTTAGGAAGCCACCATTAATTAATATTATCCTATACATGCTTACTGCAAGCACACGTGAATTGTCTTTCCATTATCCCCTATTAAAAACCCACCACTTCAGAACAAATGGCAAGCTCCTGCTACATACAGAGATATTGTCCAGTTATTGTATATCAAACCGAGAAGACATTTTTCCCCAGTGTCTTCCTGTAAGAAAACATATCAGTGCTTAATATAATCTCTAAACCACAGGATGGGAGGAGAGAAGCAACAATTCCCCAAAGTAAACTGCTTTACTGACTTTTATTTTGATCAAATAAACTGCCTAACACAACATACACAGGCACTGAAAACAATCCTTTGGAGAAATGTAATCTCTAAATAAGTACCCGGCTCTGCAGCTTGTTTTATGGAAGAGAGAAAAAAAAAAGAAAGTCGGGCATGCAGCTGCCAAGTTATAAATAAGCGATATAGATAAATGCAGAGATGGAACAGGATGTAGCTGTGACATGTTACTCTGTTACAGCACATTGCACATTGTCACAGCCAACCAGCCGGTATAAAAAAAAAAAAGACCAAGCTCAACATGATATTTTCCAGGTGTCAAGGGTTATAGCTCCCGTCACTAGCCAACATGTGTATTATGGGAGCTGTAATTCAACATCTCAGAAGAACAAGCATCAGGAAGCAAAACTAAACTGAAATAAAGGAAGCATGAGCCAGTTGTTCAGGCTCTTGATTTAGAAAGATGGTACAGAGAAAGAGGGACAGCAACAGAAATTGTGAGCCTCCTCGCAAGGTCTCTGCTAGCATGGAGAGAAGATGAAGAGAGGAAAGCATCAAGTCATCCAAGCAACTACTATGTTTCCATGAAAATAAGACTGGGTCTTATATTAATTTTTGGTCCAAAAGATGCATTAGGGCTTATTTTCTGGCTAGGTCTTCTTCTGGGGAAATACAGTACTAAATGCATCCATCTGGCTGACAATCTTAACTGAGGCTTATTTTCGGTGGTAGGGCTTATATTATGAGCATCCTGAAAAATCATGCTAGGACTTATTTTCCAATTGGGTCTTATTTTCAGGGAAACAGGGTAGGCTTTTGAGACTCAGGATAAAAAAAATGGACAAAGGGTGGAAGCATTTGTGGGTTGGATCCATCTCTCATCTTTTAATCAGAGAACTTCTGGTCAACCTGTTTTCCAGAGACCCTGAAGAACAAGAAGCAAAGGATGGAAACTAATTAAGGAGAGAACCAACCTAGAGCTAAGGAGACATTTCCTGACAATAAGAACAATTAATCAGTGGAACGAGTTGCCACCAGAAGTTGCAGGGGGTGCGACACTGGAGGCTTTTAAAAAGAGATTGGACAACCAGCTGTCTGCAATTGTTTCCTGTCTGAACAGGGCATTGGACTAGAAGAAGTGTTGTTTTGCCTTAATTGGGAAATGCTATCTCTTGCTTTCCTGTTGCTGTATACTGAGCTACCTTAAAATATATTTGATTCTAATTCATTTTTTGAAAGGTGGATTGGATTTAGATTCCAAAGGGCACTTTAGGACTAAAGAGAACGTAGGACCTATGGTACACGTGCCCAAAGTGGCACACGAAGCCATGTTGCCCAGCATGCATGGCCTTGCCTGTTTGTCTTTTGGGTTTCTGGCGCACATGTGCATGCGATGATCAGCTATCCTTCACGTGCACGGCTGAAAACTGGCATGCGCATGCCCGCAGGCCAACTGATTGTTGGGTGCGCATGCGTGCTAGAACCCAGAAGTTTGGCTTTTCCAGAGTGCGGTCCTTTCATGCGCACAACAGTGTTGAAAACTGGCAGGTGCATGCACGCCGGCCAGCTGATTGTTGGGTGTGCATGCGTGCTAGAATTTGGAAGTTCGGCTTTGCTGGAGTGTGGCCCTTGCCGTCACTGGTGTAGGGTATATTCAACCACCAAGTGACCCAATAAATTGCAGTGAAGGAGATGCCAACCAATTTCGTTGTATACATGATGTACAATGACAATAAAGGCTAATACCTTGGGGCCCAATGGAGATATAAGACCAAGTGGAGTCTTCTCAGAGGCCCTGTTGTTTCTGCTCCTTTTATGCTTATTCTAATACTACTTGTGCAATCTTTATGGATTTTCATGTATTTGTAAAAGCACTATATATGAAGAAAATAATGTGGATTTGGACGAAGCTGTTTAAAAGGAAAAATGTTCCCATCTACAAAGTGCTGTTGGTGGTTTTGTTCCTCTCCAGCCAAACCTTTAACAATCCTATAATTGAGAGGGGAGGAAATATTTCTTGGAAGAATCGAACAAAACCAAGTCTGCTTAATCCACCGCACTGTTGGAAGAAGCCGTTGGATGCCATGAAAAACGTCTGCAGACTTCAAAAACTTTAGGAAGTCCCTGGCAAGCTATGTATAAACAATTGTTATACCTTCAGATGAGTTGCTCAAAACTCCCCAGTTTTATGTAAGGGATCCATGTCTGAATAAGTTTGTATAACTATTGTGCTTCTGGACCTTGTCTCCATCTTTTTTTCTCTCCACGGATGCTTTAAAAATGAAATCAGCATGTGAGCAAAATTGTTTTTAAGCGTACAAAGTTTGATTGCATGTAAAAATAATTTTTTTTTAAAAAAAAGGCCATCTCCACATCAAGCACCAGAGTGACTGAGAGACGAGCATGTTTATGCAAATTAACGGTGGGATCTGACAGATTCAAGAATGGATGCCGGCAACTTTAAGCTCTTTGGAGAAAATAAGAACAATAAATAATAATTAAATGAAACAATCGCTAAGGGGGCCATCAAAAAAAAGAAAGGGCTTCACAGTCTCTCCACCATCCCTTCAATCTGAGCACCGATGCGGACTGCTCTTCACTGACAACTTGTCATCTTCCCGAATGCAAGAAATATTCTTTCACAAAAGATGTTTAAATGGGAATACGGGTGTTTTGAATACTTCTGAACACAAGGCTGCTGTTGTGCAATTAAATGGAAGATTCTCCACAATTCCCCTTTCCTGCCCTGAACAATGCATCATTGTCCCATTGGGTTACAACAAGATGTAATTTATCATCTCAATTAAATTATTTTGTCCATTACATCCAGAGCTCTTTAATTGCTTGGGACTGATAAATCCACCGAGAGAAAATGGAAAATTTCCAGCATGAAATATCCTAGGATTTTTCTACCATGATTCTTTCAAGAGTATCAGCCTGAATAATACATCATAGCTTTCAACATGGTGTCAATGGAAGAAAATCCCCGACAGGCCACACCTACCATCCTTTATGTCCAATAAACTCCCATTTATTACATTTTCAATTAGAGCCAGGTAAACTAAGCAGCCGTTCTATTTTCACTATCTTTAAATCATGTAAACGGTACTCAGAATCACCTAGAGTGATTCTGCTCAACGCTTAATGAAATGGCTTGCGGTTGCTAATGAGACACATTTTCATCCCAGCTCTTTAAATGCAAACAGGATATGCTGTCCCTAGTATTTCTTTTCAGAGTATCAAACTGACCCTTTCCATTCTGTGTTTTTGACATCCTAAAAATGACTGAAAAGAGTCAAGAAAAACATGGAGACCTTGAGCCTCGATTGGGAATCTGCAGCCTATATGATATTACTAAAATGCAATTCTTAGCTACCCTCACCATCCCCCATGATGGAGATTGAGTTTCTTTTTCAAAGCAGGTGCAGCTATTATTATTAATGTTTTTTAAAGAAACCTCTGTAAAAAAAAAAGTGCAGTCTTTTCTCAAGAGGTTGGACAGAAAACAGGCAGAAAAGGCCTTCTAAAGCACAGGTGTTTTCAAACAGTTGAATGATTGTGGAATAACTAATGAAGCCATTACAAAAGAGATACACTAACAATTATGTCTCAAATGCAACCAAGGTTTGATTGATTTATTTTGTCTTTGCAGTGAAACTGTCTCGAAATCTCTCTCTTTTTTTTTTTTAGGCAGAGGAGATGGTGGATCAGAATAAACTTCCACACCCAGATGGAAATTAAAGAGAACACCAGAGATTGTGGCTTGGTGACATGATAGCATCTTGTTCATTTAAATTAAAAGCTCATTCAAACCAGCTGAAACAGGAAGACAGGTGGGCACAAGCTGTTTTCCAATCCCGCTGTAAAAGCTTCATCAGTAGATAATTTCTCCTTTAAAACTGTTATTCTTCCAACATATCCCCAGTCTGTGGTATTAACATTCTGGCTGGGGGATTCTGGGAGTTGAAATCCACACAGCTTAAATTTGCCAAGGTTGAAAAACACTCCTTCGCCCTATCTGCTTTCCTTCTGCTCCCAGCTGCTTCAAATTTCCTAAATATTTGTTCAGGTTGAGACAACTTCTGAAGGAAATTCAAAGGATCAGATAAAACTAATCAATTCTCCTGTAAAATGTGAGCCACAACAATTTTTTTATTCTGCCTCCCACACCCAACACCTTACCCCAAGGTGCCACTACAGTTCTCTCACAAAAATATTAAGTGAAAATTAAGTGAAAATATTTATAGACCCCTCACATCCTGGACATAAACTGTTTCAACTCCTGCCCTCAAAACGATGCTATAGAGCACTGCGCACCAGAACAACTAGACAAAAGAACAGCTTTTTCCCAAACGCCATCACTCTGCTAAACAAATAATTCCCTCAACACTGTCAAACTAGTTACTAAGTCTGCATCACTATTAATCTCATCGTTCCCACCACCCATCTCCTTCCTCTTATGACTGTATAACTGTAACTTTGTTGCTTGGATCCTTACGATTTATATTACGAGATCGCCTTCTGCCACCAAAAGCCTCCCACCGGCCAGTATGCTCTCACAGAGTGGGACTCCTCAGGGTGCTGTCAGTCAAATGGTATTGACTGGTGATCCCCAGGGCGAGAGCCTTTTCTTTGGGGGCTCCCGCCCTATGGAATAAACTGCCCCTGGAGATACATAGGATCTCCGACCTCCACATCTTTCGCCGTGCCCTCAAGACCCTACTATTCCAACAGGCTGGGCTGACATGAAATTTTAATTGGGTTTTTTAATTTTAATTGGGTTTTTAACAAAACTGAGCCAATGCATTTAATATTTTTAAACTCTTTTAAATTTATGGTGTAATGTGTTTTTACTTTGGCTGTACACCACCCTGAGTCCTGTGGGAGAAGGGCGGTATAAAAATGTAATAAAATAAATAAATAAATAAATAATAAATAAATAAATATTGATATTGTTCCCTAATTGCTTATTTGTACCCTATGACTATCATTAAGTGTTGTACCTTATGATTCTTGATGAACGTAACTTTTCTTTTATGTATACTGAGAGCATATACACCAAGACAAATTCCTTGTGTGTCCAATCACACTTGGTCAATAAAAAATTCTATTCTATTCTATTCTATTCTATTCTATTCTATTCTATTCTATTCTATTCTATTCTATTCTATTCTATTCTATTCTATTCTATTCTGAGAAATAGCCCTAGTTCCTCTAAAAGAAGGCTTTTAATGGCAGTCAGAATGCAAAATTGGACAAGTCTGGACCACATTTTCCAAACTCTCTCAAACTGAAACTTTGATTAAGCACAATACAACAGAATAAGCCAAAAGCTAAAACGTTAATGACATGTTTACAGTCATTTCCATTGAATAATGTTGGCTTGATCTGTTTGCAAAATAGAGTTGCTTGCTTTATTCTGGACTAGTAGGGGTAGTCTTTTGATTGTGGGAGGCAATCGTATTCTAATTTAACAGCAAAATGGAATGCATAGCTAAAATACCTATTATACCTAGGTCTCTAGCTTCCAGAAAATTGCTTATTGCAAAGAGAAGGAGGCACGTCAGAGCTTGTTAAACTGCTGGAATTAGCATGTTTAAACTTCATTTACAGTATTTGCAATATGATTCAGTCTAGGAGAGCCCATTAAGAGAAATAGCTTTTAATGAACACCTTAAATATATTTCTAGATGGGAAGCACTGTCTACTCACCTACCTTGCATGTGGAAAATCAAAAACTGTAGTACTATGTAAAAAAGTAAAAGAGCAAAAGAAAAAATGGCTATGTGTGCAGAAACAGTGCTTTTTCACTATTCTAAGAATGTTAAAATAGTCATTTCTTTAGCAGTGCAAATACTGTTTTATGTGGACAGACAAATCCACTAGTCTGCCAGTTTCACTTAGTTTTTCATTTTTTCCAATCTTGCCTTTGTGTTTTGGTTCTGAAATATCCCAGCATAACAAAAATAGTTTTGCATTTTGTGTTTCTTCTCGTCTGTACAGTTTTGCCCTTGCTGTCCAATAATAATCATCTTTTGTCATATCCTTTCATTCTTGTAATATTTTGGGAGGATTTTGAAGTAACACTAGAAAAAGAAGAGCACAACTTAATTCAATAGTAACGGTTACTTAATTCAATAGTAGACTAGGTCTCTATTGAAATGCCCTCCAAAACATAGGTAGAGTGAATCTATTTTAGTCAGTATGCTTGTTTCTCCTATAGCTATCCATTTCCCTCTTCTTTCAGAATTTTAACTTTGTAAAATTTTATTTTTCCTTTTTTTTTTTTTTACTCTTCAGAATTTTAACTTCTGAAGGAGCTCCTTCAGGCTTTCCAACATTGACTGCAAAGAAATACAATTGCAAGTTACTCTCAACTATTGGAGAATGTATGTATATAAATGTCTTTTTATTTATGCATGGCCTAAGTCCAAATGGATTCCAGGTGGCTAGAGTTAAGAAGTGGGCTTCGGTATATAATGTGCAATCTCCAATGAGCTTAGCCTGTCCCCCATGTCCCAGGTTGCGTACGGATTCTTAGCCAAGGAATTTCAGCTACCAGATCAAGGAGAACAGCCATCTCTGTTGTTGCCCTACCCACTAAGTGAGATCCACTTTCACCCTTCTGGCCTTCTACAAGAGCCTTAAAACTTAGCTCTGCTGGTTTGCTTGGGACCCTGATGTGAGTGTGCTATATTGGAGGTGGTTGGCAGAGAGACAAATGTCTACCCCAGAGGTAGGATTGAAAAATTTTAGCAACTGGTTCTCTGTCCAGTTGCTGGGTGGGCATGGCCATGGGGGCAAGGCCTAGTTGGTTTCCTCCCCAGATTTGTAGGCTTTCCTCAAGCCTCTGGGAGGGCAAAAATGGCCTCCCCCGGATGCTGGAGGCCCTCCGGAGGCCAGAAATGGGCCCGTTTCCAGACTTCCAATATTTCCATTAGACTGATTTTTCGCTCTCCCCAGGCTCAGGAGCAGGGGTGAAATGCTCCCGGTTCGTACTGGATCGCCCAATCCGGCAGCGATGGCAGCGAGTGGTAGCAAAAATCCCTGCACCCCCCCCCCATGCCCAGCTGAGCCTCACGATCATCAGAGACTTTTTTTTTTACTTTTAAAAGTATTTTTTTCTACCATCTCTTCTGACGAAAAAAATGCTTTTAAAAGTAAAAAAAAAAGCCTCTGATGATCGTGCGGCTCAGCTGGGTTCATCAGAGGCTTTTCAAAGCATTTTTTTCTGCAACCTCTTGGCTGAAGAGGTGGTTTAAAAAAAGGCTTTGAAAAGTCTCTGACAATCCCAGCTGAGTTGCCTGATCGGCAGAGAGGTATTTTTAAAAAATACCTCTCTGACAATCCCAGCTGAGTTGCCTGATCAGCGGAGGCTTTTCAAAGCATTAGAAAAAATGCTTTGAAAAGTTTTTTTTTAAAAAAAAGTTGCCACGCCCACATTACCCACCCCACCAAGCCACGCCCACAGAACCGGTAGTAACAAATTTTACATTTCCCTCTGCTTTGGAGGCTTTCCTTGAGCCTCCGGGAGGGCGAAAACGGCCTCCCCCGGACTCCGGAGGCCCTCCAGAGGCCAGAAATGGGCCCGTTTCTGGACTTCTGGTAGTCCCATTTTTCACCCTCCCAGAGCCTCCACGCAGGCCCTGAACTTACTTGGAATCCAAAACAGGCCACATGGAGACTCCTGGGAGGGGGGGGGCAGGCTGGGGTCCTTGCTAATCCTTGCAACTACCGGTTTGGCGAACCAGATTAAAATTAACATCCAATTCGCACAAACTGGTCCAAACCGGCTGAATCCCATCCCTGGTCTATCCCTTGTACCAACCACATTCCTGGTTTTAACTTTTTATTTATTTTATAAATAAATAAAAGTTTGTTTTACTGTTATTTTTAATGTCCCTAATGCTTTTATATCTATGTTTTTATATTATTGTAAACCACCCAAGTGCTTTGAAATAGTGAGTTGGGTGACATATAAACTTACCATAAATAAATGCAGCCATCAACATTAATCCATCTGTCAAGTTTGGAAAACCAGGGAATCCAGGCAGTTCAAATGAATATAACGGTTTATTGAAAGCTTAAGCTCTCTAAAAGAATCTGAACTACTAACCACCAAAGCAAATTGGCAGTAGATAATAGTCCATGGAATGCAAAGTTGACTGGACTGAGATATCTTGTGGGCACAAAGAGACTTGAAACTAATGATGCATTTGACTCCTCCCCCCAGGCTCAGCCTAGTCATCCCCTACACTATCATAAATCAGAGTAGGATAATATGCCATCAGAATATATCAAGAACTTATCTTTTATATTCATTTAATTTTTTAAAAAAAGATGTTTCTTAAACAAAAAACTTGAAACATGTGGAGAGTCACTATCTCATGCTTTACAAATCAAGATCCAAATCAGAACATGCATAAGATACTGTTAAACCATGAAATGTTTTTATATATTTTCCTAACCTCACCCACCATACATATACACACAGCCAAATCAGATGTTCCTTCAAAACCTGAATGTTGAATGAAAAGTAAGGCTTTCAGTGTGCTAAGTCACCAAGACATGATGGTACTGAAACTGATTTTCTTTGGCTTCAGTTGGCAGGAATTAGCTGTGAAGGAAGGTGGGATAGGTGTTATTTATGAAATGGTAGCTTGCAGTACTCATCAGTGCATCTTAAACAACACACTGTAACTAGATTTTTTAAAATAAATTTTATTACTTTTTAAATAGTAACAGAAAAAGAAAAAAGGAAAAGGAATAAGGGACAAAAATACCTACATTATCCAAAAAAAAAAAAAAAAAGCATAACAAGTGCTTAAAAAATAAGTGAAAAACTGAAAAAATACAGAATACTATTATTTAGTTTCTACAGAGATTTGTTACCAATAAATCAATCTGATACTCAGATGGTAAGAGAGGAGTGAAATAGCAATAGCACTTAGACTTATATACCACTTCATAGTGCTTTACAGCCCTCTCTAAGCAGTTTACAGAATTAGCCTATTGCCCCCAACAATATGGGTCCTCATTTTACCAACCTCAGAAGGATGGAAGGTTGAGTCAGACTTGAGCCAGTCAGGATCAAACAGCTGGCAGTGGGCAGAGTCAGCCTGCAATACTTCATTCTAACCACTGTGCTGCAACAGCTCAAATAAATCAATATACTGTAATTGAATTTTTGACTGCCGAAGATGTTATCATTGGAACCCAGAAACAAAATGTCTGTCTATGGAATACCATCACAAAGTTTCACTTTCAATCAATTTCCAGGCTCTGGCAGGAAAACTACAATTTTTAGAGATGCAGATGATGTTATTTGCATAGTTTTCTTGCAATTGGCACCACTAAGTGATATATCGCAACACTTTGAAACAATGATTAAGCAGTTTGGAAGCAGAAGAAGTAAAGTTTACCATCGCATGACGACGTTAGGCTTTATAAAGCACCCAAGAGGAATTGCATAGTTGGATGTGTGATCTGGACCATGTGATCCAGATTCGGATACATACACTTTCTTCCTTTTCCCAAAAATGAAGGAAAATATTTGTGACCATCTTAAAGGAAATCAAACCTGGCTGTTCTTTAGAAGGACAGATGCCGATGCTGAAGCTGAAGTACTTTGGCCACCTAATGAGAAGAGAGGACTCATCAGAAAAGGCCCTGATGTTGGGAAACATGGAAGGATGAGATGGTTAGATAGCGTCAATGAAATATGAATTTGGAGACGGGAGGATAGAGGAGCCTGGTATGCTGTGGTTTATGAGGCTGCATAAGAATGAATCAGACACAATTTAGCGATTGAACAACAACAATTTGTAGGCAACTGTTTGGCTCAGATAAAATGCTGAAAAGGATTATCAAGTCTTGGTTGAAAAGACATAGTGTGGAGTTCTGTTATTATTGGTAGAAGTGCATAATACACTGTGGTGATTATATGGAAAAGAAAATAGAATCAAAGAGCTCTTTTCAAGGATTATTTTTCTGTTTCATTTGTTAAAATATTCCTATTTAAATCAAAGTTATTGAGGTGGTGGCATTTGTTTCATTTAGTCTCTCTTTCTCTCTTTCCTATCTCTATCAACTATCTATCTCTATATCTATCTATCTATCTATCTATCTATCTATCTATCTATCTATCTATCTATCTGCGAACTGGTCGCGCTCTGTGAGAGCGACCATTTTGCTTTCACAGCAAGGGACTCCTCAGGGTGCCGTCAGTCAAATTATGTCGACTGGCGACCCCCAGGGGGAGGGCCTTCTCTGTGAGGGCTCCTGCCCTTTGGAATGAATTGCCCCCGGAGATATGTAACATCCCCAATCTTCGTGCTTTCCGCCATGCCCTCAAGACCCTGATGTTCCAACAGGCGGGGCTCACCATTTAAACTAATTTTAATTAGATATTTTAATTTTGGGTTTTAATTCAATTGGGCCAAATTATCTAATAATTTTAAATTTAAATTTTATGATGTTTGTGTGTTTGTGTTTTTACCTTGGCTGTACACCGCCCTGAGTCCTATGGGAGAAGGGCGGTATAGAAATTAAATAAATAAATAAATAAATAAATAAATAAATAAATAAATAAATAAATAAATAAATAAATAAATAAATAAATAAATAAATAAATAAATACTAAATCTATCTATCTATCTATCTATCTATCTATCTATCTATCTATCTATCTATCTATCTAATCTAATCTACAGTATCTATTTATCTATCTAATCTACAGTATCTATCTATTTATCTATCTAATCTATCTATCTAATCTATTTATCTAATCTATTTATCTAATTTATGATTTGTTGCTCTTATGTTTCAGCTTGTGCACTTTTTCTAGAAGCACCTATTTGGAGCCCATGGTGCTGAACTCAATCTCCAAGCTATCTAGTGAGATTGCTATAATTTCTAAGAGATCCATTTGTTCTAAGAAATCCATAAAATTCATAAATTATATATAAGTAACATTATAGTAAAGGACGGGTTTAAGATTTTCTGTCTGTAACTTAAACCCCACCATTAAATAACTGAACAGTGACTTCTGGATTATTAAAAACAGATTTTACAAAATGATATTACCAAAGATTTTAATGGGAAAATGAACCTTCCCGTGTATTTAATTTTATTGAACGCGAAGTAACAAACTCTAAACAAAGGGCTCAACTAATAAGTACAAAATAAATTTGCTTGATCAAAGGACAGATCTCAACAAGCTATCACTAACCGCTGTATAAATAGAAGTCACTTTATGTGGAATCAAATGCCACCTCTGCAGAATCTTTAAGAACTCTCATTAAGCTTTATGCACTACGGAGACTGAATTGACAAACTGCCAAATCTTTTCAAGAGTTGACTTGAGCTGTTCCTCTCCCTACCTCCCTTTTCCATTTCATCTCATGGCAAATGGTAGTTACATTCAAGTCAAAAGTTATTTGATAGATCTGACTCAGAATATTTTTGCTCTGATATCAAAGGCTGAATTATGCAGTTTCAAAAGACAGGGTTTTCAAACAAGAAATTATCAATATGCTGAAGTTGTTGATATTCAAATAATAGAAAGGAACAGGAGACTGAGACTCCTGCTTATTCTACATATGACTCAATTCCTTCTTCAGGTATAATACATATTTTAGCCAAGACATTGCTACATATTTCTAAATAATTTCTTATATTCAAGTTGTCTGTGTAGTCATTCACTGTTGGGAGAAATGAATTTCATTTTGATTTAAATGAGAAATAAGCACGATGTTACACCGACTGTGGTTAATACAAAAATTCATCACTCACTCACATGATTGAACCAGCTCTACAGATGACCCAATATTATTTTATAGAGGCATTAATTAATATATGGAAAAAAATTAAAACTAATTGCGCTGTTAATTTACATGCAAGGCTAGATTCTAACCCATGAAATTTTCATAGCTGTACTAATTTGAGAAAAACCCTATCCAAATTTTGAAGTAATAAGGCAGTGTAACATTCCGACACAAACTTGGAACTCTTGGTAATATATTTGTTTTCAGTTTTATATTTCTAGCTAAGTCAAAAAAATTGTCAGTGGATCCATTTATATTAAAACTCACTTTCCCAAAGGTTTGTCATGGTTAAATGGCATCTTGCATGGAAGCATCTCTACAAGGAATTTAAGAAGCTTCAGCTAGGCTATCTTTTAGAGTTTTATCCATGATAAATCTTATTCATTGACATTTGGTAAAGTTTATTTGTATCCAGAGATCCTGGAGATTTCTTGAAAAATAGATTGATGTTGATAATTCCTGAGCCAGTACATAATTCAGTGCTCAACAGAGGACTGCAAAAATGTACTGGAGCTGCAAAAACCTTATGAGCTATGAATACTTTGAATTTTCAGCCGGTTGGAATGAGAAATCCAAAGAACTGTTTTGCTTTACAGACCTGCTTTGATACTTTTTATTTTTTATTTTTTTGGCAACACATGAATTTATGGACAGGAATAGCAAAATGCTTAGTCTGCAGCTCATTTCCCTTGGAAGAATACAGAATTGTAGTATTTCTTATTTGTTCCTTTTTTTAAAAAAAAAATATTCCTACTTGGGAAATATTGGAAGTCGCATATGCATACATCAAGAAAAGATGCATAGAAAATTAGAGAGCCCCTTTTGACGGGCAAAGATCAATAATTTTTATTTTTATTTTTAAATATAAAGAACGGCTTGTAAAATACGTTGCTAATTGTATTAAAAACCCATGGTTAGGGGCACTCCTAAAAGGATGAAACGAAGAACTAGTCATTAAGAAGTGATATCCAACTTTTCAGATCCCGAGAGTACCAAGGCTGGAAAAATTGAAATAAATAAGCAAATAAACCAGTCAATCAAATGCTTAATCATTTAATAAACATACATATGCACTTATATACAGTGATACTCGTTTTCTGCATTACATATTGCCTGATTTCTATAAAATATAAGTAGTTAAAGGGGAAGAATGATATACCGTTTCCCTGAAAATAAGACATCCCCTGATAATAAGACCAATGGGGCTTTTGAGCGCACGATCTAAAATAAGCCTCCCCCCTGAAAATAAGCCCTCCCTGAAAATAATTAAACGCAGAGCTGGAAATCAGGTAAGATGGCAAGAGGAGCCCCATCTTGTTCCACGTGCTCCAAAATAATAAAACCTTCCCCAAAACAAGGGGAATTATTTCAGGGTTCAAAAAAATATAACAGAGGGTCTTATTTTTGGGGAAACATGGTGGTTGCTTTAAGGGTCACATTAATGTGATGTGATTTTTGGAAGCAGCTACATCTTTTTGTCAGGCTTATCTGGAAGCCCGAAAGGCAATTTCAAGACCAGGATGCCTTAATGAGCTATAGCAATAGAAGTATACAGGTAGTCTCCCAGTTATGAGCACAACTGAGCCCAAAATTTCTATTATTAAGTGAGACATTTGTTAAGTGAGTTTTGCCCCATTTTACGACCTTTCTTGCCACAATTGTTAAGTGAATCACTGTAGATTCCCCATTGACTTTGCTCGTCAGACAGTCAGAAAAGGGGATCACATGACCTTGGGACACTGAAACGGTCGTAAGTGTGAACCAGTCACCAAGCATTTGAATTTTGATCAAGGAGATACTACGAAGATTGTAACTATGAAAAATGGTCAGAAGTCATTTTTTTCATTGCTGTTGTAAGTTTGAATGGTCACTAAACGAACTGTTGTAAGTGGAGGACTATCTGTACACAGCCCTATTATTAAGATTTATTTCATCATCCTTGGGATTCACTACTGCCATCTATGGATGTCAAACATTCGTTGGAAGTTGTGTACTCAAAAAATTCCTACATACATGGGGAGGAACTCATTGGTTAAATCGCTCTTTGTAGAAATTCTCTCATTTGCATACAGAAGGAATATATGTATACATTTACATATTTAAACAGAAATCCAGATTAATATCAAGTGAACAACTGTTAAAAAAATAAATTGTAGAGATTTGCTTTTATTTATTTATTTATTTATTTATTTATTTATTTATTTATTTATTTATTTATTTAAATAAAGGTAGAAACCCCTGCCATTAGCTTCATTTCTGTTTCATTCTCTTCATTAGTTTTTTTTTAATCCCCCTTTCTTAATTTATAGGTAACTGAAGATGGTGAACATGCATACATTCACTAGGTGATGCAGAATATGAATCTTCTTACAGAATAGCACTTAGCAATAGCACTTAGACTTATATACCGCTTCACAGTGCCTTCTCTAAGCGGTTTACAGAGTCAGCATATCGCTGCCAACAATCCTACTGACCTTGGAAGGATGGAAGGCTGAGTCATTGTCCAGTGAACAATGGTGGCAATTACTGTGTAAGTGGAAATGAATACATAACTAAGAAAACATTCACCCCACCTTCCAACCCTGATCCCCAGTTCCTTTCTCCTTGAACGTATTTATTTGTAAACGTCTGGTGTGGACCAAAATATTATACCCAAAGATGTGTTTTTCTAAGGAAAACTTATGCTTCTGCATATAAATGGAATTAGTATATTCAATATATATTAATTCAATATATTCTAAATAGAGAATATTTAAGATTAGAGTGGATCCCGTGAGTAACTGTTATATTTCAAATTTAACCTACACATACTGTCAACACCAAATGTGATCAGCAATTTCTTCCACCCCCGAACCTAGCCATTCTCCAACAAACCATACATTGCAATTATTCCAGACCAATTAAAATGCATCATAGAGCTGGCAGTAGCATGAATTATTGGCCAAGCAGCTAGCATATCGTTAAATTTTATAGTTAAATTCAAGATTACTGTTGTCCATAAATATTCATGATTAAACTATGCTAGTTAATTTTCATGCATAGTCAAGCTTGGAAACAAGGCTAAAATTTGTGAATCTTTAAGGATGATGAATGCTACATGACCATGTTGATATTCTACACATCACCTCACTAAAAAGCATGGTAAGAAAACATATTCATTAACTGCAGGGAAGAACAGACTATCCAAAGTCTGCCCTTAAAGACAAAGCTTACTTTAAGGGCAGGGATGGAAAATCAGAAGTCCGAACAACCAGGGATTAAAACAGAGGATACAGAAAAGCAAAGATATAAATATAGATTTATGACAGCTGTCAATCATTGCCTAAGAACTTTGTTTTCCACTTCTGGTCATGAATCTGCTGTGATTTAGCAAATCTCTAGAGGATTGTTTTTTTTTAAAAAAAATAATGTTTTGCTATGTAAATTTACTTTGTTTTATAGTTTCTGCTAACTTAAATTATATAAGTAATAAAAATAGGAACATTAAAGTTGTCATTAAAGGTGAAGATGCAAAGAAGAAACTATCAGGAATGATTTAGTTGAGCTTTATCGTTCCATCAGAGCCAGTTTTGGGTAGTGGCTAAGTACCAGGTTAGAAATTGGGGACTGGGAGTTCTAGTTCTGCCTTAAACACGAAGCCAGTTGGGGAAACTTGGGCCAGTCCTTCTCTCTTAGCCCTAGAAAAGAGACAATGGCAACCCACATCTGAAATCATGGCAAGAAATCTTCCAGGACTATTCAGCAGGAGACAAAAGTGATTTGAGGGTACCACCCTAACTTCCCAAAAACGGATCCTGGGATGAGGGACGGGGGACATTTATCATACAATATAAATTATTCCATCAATTTTTAAATAAGGTTTATTCTAAATCAAAACCAGCCCATTCAAAATAAAAAAGAAGACTTATTGGGGTGGGCAGTTTGTTCTGCCCTGTGGGGCACCTGACCTCTGCCCAGATGGTACTACAACCCTGGAACCTATCAAAGCAGAAAAACTGTCTAAAATCACATGAACCCATTAGACCTTCAGGGGAAAAAAAAATATTCCTCAACTAGCAGCTGACCCAAGTCCATAACTTCCCACAACAGTTCAATGATTTAGCCTACACTCTGAAAGTGTGAAAGGGAGAGAAGTGTCATGAAGCTCCATCTAGGAGATCATTATGTCTTTGTGCCTTTCCTACACTAGGGCTACCATAAGGTCAGTGGTGGGATTTTGCCGGTTCTAGGCGGTTCAGCCGAACCATTTGTTAAATTGCTGACTTGCCCCGCCCCTTGCCAATAAAAAGTGGGAGCGAGGCGAGGGGTGGGCGAGCCAGTAATTTAACAAAAGGTTCGGTGCTTTTTGCAATTTATTGGCCTTGCAGCACGCCGAACCGTTTGTTAAATTGCTGGCTCGTCCGCCCCTCACCTTGTCCTGCCTCTCACCCGTGAGGCGTCAGCCTACCCTAGCCCAGGGCTGGGCAATTGTGGCTCTTTTACAACCTATATTTAGAGCGGTAAACAGCGTCTGGTTTGGGGATCAGCTGGATTCTGCCCTCCATTGCTCTCTCAGCCCCCTGCAAGCTCTCGTCTCTCGAGGAGCGCTCCCTGAAGTGGTGCGGGAAACTTTGGTTGGGCTTCTCGAGAGATGAGAGCTTGCAGGGGGCCGAGAGAGCAATGGAGAGCAAAATCCAGCTGCTCCCCAAACCAGACGCTGTTTACCGCTCTGAGTCGGCAGGAAGTGAGGGCTGCCTTGCACCGCAAATATACCAAGGCGGAATCCTGATGTTGCACTTACAGCAGAGAGAAGAAGCTGGATTTTGCTCTCCATTGCAGACACCAGATTGGCCTCCTGCAAGAGAATGAGAGAAAGAGGGGAAGAGTGGGGGAGAGAGAAGGAAAGAGAAAGGGGGGGAGAGAGAGAAAGAGAAAGAGAGAAAGAGAGGGGGAGAGAGAGAAGGGGGGAGAGAGAAAGAGAATGAGAGAAAGGGGGGAGAGAGAAAGAGAGAGAAAGAATGGGGGAGAGAGAGAAGGGGGGGAGAGAAAGAAAGAGAGTGGGGAGAGAGACAAGGGGGAGAGAAAGAGAATGAGAGAGTGGGGGAGAGAGAGAGTGGGGAGAGAAAGAGAGAATGAGAGAGAGAGTGGGGGGAGAGAGGGAGAAAGGGGGGAGAGAGAAGGGGGGAGAGAAAGAGAGAGAGTGGGGAGAGAGACAAGGGGGAGAGAAAGAGAATGAGAGAGAGTGGGGGAGAGAGAGAGTGGGGAGAGAGAGAATGAGAGAGAGTGGGGGAGAGGGAGAAAGGGGGGGAAAGAGAAGGGGGGAGAGAGAAAGAGAATGAGAGAAAAGGGGGGGAGAGAAAGAGAGAAAGAATGGGGGAGAGAGAGAAGGGGGGAGAGAGAGAGAGTGGGGAGAGAGAGAGTGGGGAGAGAAAGAATGAGAGAGAGAGAGTGGGGGGAGAGAGGAAGAAAGGGGGGGAAAGAGAAGGGGGGAGAGAGAAAGAGAATGAGAGAAAGGGGGGAGAGAAAGAATGGGGGGGAGAAGGGGGAGAGAAAGAATGAGAGAGTGGGGAGAGAGAGAAGGGGGAGAGAATGAGAGAGTGGGAGAGTGGGGGAGAGGGAGAAAGGGGGGAGAGAAAGAGAGAATGAGAATGAGAGAGGGGGGAGAGAGAGAGAGAAAGAGGGGGGGGGAGTGCCTGAAGGACCCTATCCCATCACTGGGAGTCCAGGTGCTTCAGCAAGTGGTGCACTGGATTCGTATTAGTGGTCCGCGAAATTTAAAATTATGAAATTGATGGTCCCTGAGGTCCAAAAGGTTGGGGACCCCTGCTCTGGAGGATTTAAGTAGCTTAACTGTGCTTGCTTGTCAATACCAAAATTACAGAGTTGGAAGGGACCTTTGGAGGTCTTCTAGTCCAGAGATCTCCAACCTTGGCAACTTTCTCGGCCTGGGCCTGATGCTTCCTGAGAGGCCGGGGGTCTCTCCGAATGGGACCCCCTCCCCAAAAGACTGGCCCCAAAACCCTAGCTCAGAGGTCTTCAAATTTGGCAGCTTTAAGACTTGTGGACTTCAACTCCCAGAATTCTCTAGCCAGCATAGCTGGCTGGGGAATTCTGGGAGTTGAAGTCTGCCAGGCTTAAAGTTGCCAAGGTTGGAGATCTCTGGACTAGAAGATAAATCAGTGTTTCCCAAAGTGGGGTACGCATTCCCCCAGGGGTACGGGAAGAGTTTGGTGGGGGTACGCGTTGCACCGGAGTTTAGTGGGGATCATGTGGGAATATCCACTGCACTGTGCTTAGCTGCACCCACAGAACAAAGAAAGAAATAGGCGCGTATCGCAGTTTTTACACGGGAACTGGGAAACTGGGAAACGGGAACAAAATAACTTTCGTTTATTTTGTGTATGTACCAAAAAATAAATAAATAAATATATTTTGATTTTTATTAAAGCATATGTTTTTTATGAGGGGTACTCAGCATTACAAAATTATAGAAGGGGTACACATATGTCAAAAGTTTGGGAAACACTGAGATAAATGATGGCATAAATGATGACTGGTCAAAAGTGTGAGGACCTGTCAGAAATTACTTTTTTCAGCCCTCTGGATAGTTCCTATGTACATATGGACTACTCAGAGGGCTGAAAAAGTTATTTTTGACCGGTCCTCACACTTTTGACCAGTCCTTGAACTTACGACTGTCCTCACATTTTACGTTGTGCGCCCTATCTTGTCACCGTGGTGAAGAGAAGTAGTGGTGAAATGACACGGTTGTTAAGAATGCCACAATGGGCATAAATGTGAGGATGGTCATAAGTGTGAGGACCGGTCAAAAGTGCGAGGATCAGTCAGAAATGACTTTATTCAGCCCTCTGAGTAGTCCCTATGCACGCCCACCTGGTCACATGACCAGCTAGCCACACCCACCCAGTCACATGACCACCAAGCCACACCCCCAACTAAGCCACACCCACAGAACTGGTTGTTAAAAAAATTGAATCCCACCACTGCATAAGGTAGAAGTAAAGGTAAAGGTTTCCCCTGTCCAGTCATGTCCAACTCTAGGGGGCGGCGATCAGCTTCTTTTCTTAGGTGAAGGAGCTAGCATTATCTGAAGATGCTTTCTGTGGCCAGCATGACTGTATACAGCCGGCCCAGAGCTGCCATTCGGAGGGAGCCGTGCGTCCAACATCCAGCACAGTCACCATCTCACCAAGCCCAAACGAAATGTTGCCACGACATCAGGAGATGTAAGCTCTGTGGCCACACCAAACCCCACCTGTGTCAGAAGCAAGCGGAATCCAAGAAACCCTGCCGAACTGCCGGGATGCCATGTGGCTGCCAAACAGCTGAGGGGCATGGTGGTGACATCACCCAGGACGGCAGAGAGGGCCATATGAGGCCTGAAAGGCAGTGCCTGGGGGCTGGAGGAGTGAGAATTCAGCCGATTAGATAGGAGGTTTTGGCAAGCAGGCAAGTTGGGAGTGCAACTATTATGCTGGCTTAATGCTGAGAGCAATTACTCTGGGACACGTGGGAGGAAAGACACACGTGATTGGGTGATGGGGGGTGGTGGTGTTTATTGTAAAAAAGGTGGCAGGGAACACGGGCATGTAGCCCTAACAAAAGATTCAACAGAGATTGTCAGTACGTGCCAGGAAGTTAATAAAAGATGGGAGCAACAGACCAGGTTTCTGTCCTTTCTTTTGCATTCTGTTTGAAACCTGACAGTTACCTTACCACCAAAACAGTTCCTATTTATCTACTCACATTTATATGCTTTAGAACTGTTGGCGGGCAGGAGCAGGGGCAAGTAATGGGAGCTTGCCCCATCATGCAGCATTTGGGGCTCAAACCTGGATATCAGCTTTCCATCTGGCAAGCTCAGCATCTTTAACTGCTGAGTCATGGCATATCTGAGCTGCAAAAGTCCAAACCACCTCTAGAGAGCAGAAAAGAGTCAGATTCTGCCACCTGGTGGTAAAATGCATCCTTGCTTTAGGGCAGGAGAGGCAAATTGATCTAAAGCGGAGAGAAGTCTCCAAAGAGTTGTTTCTTCAAACAGCTTTCTAACAAATATATAGGCAGTTATTTAGGTTTAATGTGCTAAGATGCCTTTATGTATGTTATGCAGGCCTTCAGTAAACTCTGTTTATATAGCAATACTTCCAGCAGCAATATTTTGGGTCTTTAGAAATAATCATATCTGACAAGTGTAGCAGAAATATGTGTTCTTTAGTATCACACTCCCTGCAGCCTTCTGCAAAAAGCTACTTGGGCTCAAGAGTTAAATGTAAGTCCTTTGGGGAACCAAATAAAAGCCTAGAGCCTATGTTCCTGCCTTCCAAGAAGCATAAGTAATGTCTTGTGTGAATGATAAATCTGCATTTTATCTCAAGATGCATGAACACATAGAGTATCTGATGGGGAGAAGGAACGGACAACTTCATAATGCAAATTCTTCTAGAGAATGAGACTTTTACAGTGTGGATCAGAAGGAGATTCCATTTCAGAAAATGAGGAAGTCAAATCATCTTTGGGGAAGAGCCATCAGATTGGTAGAATGTCTGTTTTTCTTGCAGGATGCTTCCAGGTACAGATTAAAACTAGAATAGAATAGAATAGAATAGAATAGAATAGAATAGAATAGAATAGAATAGAATAGAATAGAATAGAATAGAATATTCTTTATTGACCAAGCATGATTGAACATACAACGAATTCAACTCCAGTGCATAAACTCTCAGTTGGACAATAAATATATAGGAAGTAATATAAGTGATATAAATGACTATATTATGAAATAGTTTGATAGAAAATGCACAGATAATAAATGGTGCTATATTCCCACTTAAAAATGCTACTAAGGTCCTCCTTTCAAACATAATCTCAAGGGGAGAAAGACTATGCTTTCTACTAAGGCTCGATCTTATAAGAATATATGGGATGGCCAAATATTCTTGTTGGGGAGTTTACCCAAAAAAATACAGCAAGGAGAATGCATATTTAAATATCTATATATTAACTGCAGCTAGAATTGTATTTGCACAAAATTGGAAAAGTGAAGAAATCCCCACAGATGAGATGATCAGGAAAATATTAGAATGTGCAGAAATGAACAGACTAACACTAGCAATTAAGGAGAAAGAACAAACTGCATACTATATGACATGGGGCTTGTTTTATCAATGGTTAAATAACAAAATGGAAGTTAGAAACAGGGAAACAAAAGAAAAAGATGAGTGAAATAAAGAAGATATGTTAAGAGAGAGAAGTAAATATGATTATGTTTAATATTTTATTTATTTGTTTATTTTCGTCAAGCATGTATTAGATAACAGATATAAGTATAAACATGATTATGAATACATGAAATGGATACGAATAAAAGGGAATATTAGGACAGGGAGGATAGGCACACTGGTGCGCTTATGCACAATATTATCATTTTAATGTTTGAATTAAAATTATTGAATTATAATTATTGAATTAATGTTAATGTAATGAATATGGTTGTAAATCTTGATTATCATTTTACAAAGATATTTGTACTTGGATGACACACTGTTTAATTGAAGATGGAATTATTATATTAAAAAATAAAAAAAATGTATAAGAAAAAAGAATATATGGGGTGGCCGTTTAATTGAGTTTTGATGTCTCAGTTCCATCACTCTATATAAGCAGAGCTTTGGGGGGGGCTGTGGGGGGAGCGGGAGGCAGGGAATGAAGAGTTTGAAATATTAAATTGGTACTCAGAGCCTTGCAAATGGTTTTAGAACTAGAACTAGAATAATTTTATTGTCACTTTGAATATACACTAATTGGCATACTGTCAGCTTCCAAGCTGCCATAAGGAAGGAGAGGAGAGATTTGAACTTTCACCTACTTAATTCCCTTGAAGAACTGTCTCCCCAGAGATGGGATGGGAGGGGCGACATTCCTGTGAAGTGACGGAGATGGCTTGAGAAGAGTAGCTTGGATGATGGCCAATGAGATGCAGAGAATTGGGGACCAGAAAGGGAGGTTTTGGGGGGCCAAAGTTCAGTGCTAACTGCACAGAGTCAGGGTCAGTTTGTTATGCCCAATAAAGAGAAAAATTTCCTCAAAGATCAGGCGTTTGGAAATTATTTGGAGATAACAACAAAGCTTGACACATACATTATAATGAAATTTCATGGCATATAGCTCTCAAAGGGTCTCCACCTCTAAATATATACTACATCAACATAACTAAATAAATACAAAATTATGCATATACCCACATATATTATATGACATGGAGAAACCAGTCTACTTCAGATGTGTACTTGTACATGGCGAGAAAACCAAATCTTGCGAATTTACCAGACGGATGGCGTAGGGAACAAAGCTGTTACAGAATCTGGAAGTCCTGCTAGAAATACTTTGAAATCTCCCAGAAGGGAGCAACAGAAACAGACCGTGAAGTGTGTGGGGGGGAGGTCTCTAAAGAATCAGGGAATTCTTTAGTTGCCTGACTGGTGAAATGGATGTCTATGTCACAATCTAATCAAAGTGATAAATGCCATCTGTAAATAAAATAAGTCAGCAATCTCTACCACCATGGTGGCATCAACATCATGACAGGCACATGCCTCTAATCCACCTTGAAAAAAGAAATAAAACTATAACCAACCAACAATGAAACCCAATCTTCAGGGAGAGGTTTGCAAAAATTATTTATAAGGTGTGGCAGATGGGCTGCCTGTGATCTGACTATGAGAACCCTGGGGCTGCATAAGGTAATTCCTTGGGAAAACAGAGAAGAACGGGTATTGAGCTCCCTGAGGGACAAAATGGATATACCAGACAGATGAAATAGACTGGATTGTCCCTCATTTCTTCATATGAGACATCTGGTGTATTGTCAAACTATCTCAACTAGCTTCTCATGGGGCTTCAGGTCTTTGGGGAATCCATTGCACAATTCCATTGGTGAAGTTGGTGAAGATGGGCTCTTGCTTAGAGAAGTTTGAGGTCCTCTAGAACAAGGGTATCAAACTCACGTCATCACAGCCACATCACGTGACGTATCGGGACTCCCCCCCTTTGCTAAACCAGGTGTGGACGTGGCCAGCGCATGACACATCCGGCCTGAGGGCTGAGAGTTTAACAGCCCTGCTCTAGAAGGATAAGCCTTCACACAAGAACTTGGATTGTACTGCAGCCAAGATTACAGCTGGCCCCTGAGCACAGCTGCAGTGTAGCAATTTGCAGTAGCAATCTCCAAGGAATCTGTGCTGTGGGCTTCATACCAGAGAAATCTAGAGGGCAAGTAAAGAGCTCAAAGCAAAGCATGTATGAAAGAAATGTGTGGGAGATAAAGGTTCCCCTAAGATAACTATCTTTGTTACCAAACAGTACCCAAACAATGGCAAACACCAGAAGCGTACTTTGAATCTGTGTCAATAGTTGCCATCTGCTGCGCTGCTAGCTTGCAGGCACAGAAGCCATCAGAGAAAGATAATTAAATAGGAGTTATCATAAAGGCTCCAAGCCAGGGGTGCTATTCAGCAGGTTCTGATAGGTTCTGGAGAACCAGTCGCGGAAATTTTGAGTAGTTCAGAGAACCGGCAAATACCACCTCTGGCTGGCCCCAGAGGGGTGGGAATGGAGATTTTGCAATATCCTTCCCTCAGGAGTGGGGAGGGAATGGAGATTTTGCAGTATCATTCCCCTGCACGCCCACCAAGCCATACCCACAGAACCGGTGGTAAAAAAATTTGAATTCCACCACTGCTCCAAGCTTAAAGAAGAAAGAACTCAGAGGTAAGAGGTACAGAGTCACATGATAATTTGTAGGAAATGACTTCTGTTAGGTCCAGCAAAAGAGAAGCCAGATTTGGGATGGGCACACCAAAATTATTATATTTTTAACATTGAGATGGGTTATCTCAAGTGGGTAGGTCTTCTAGGAGAAAATAACTGCAGATGCCCATTCTTGAGGAGTGCACGGACTTCTTGAGAGACACAAACCTGACATTGTGGTTTACCTGTTAATAGAGTTGCTACTGCAATAGTGTACAAGCAAGATGGGAAGTCCTTAGTGACTAGATCATGTTCTTTTTAGAACTATGCCTCTGGTGTGGGATGTGGTCTGGCAGATTTATATAGCCCCTCCCCCCCATTGGCACCGTTTCCTTTTCATGGCAACACAGAAGGAAAGATGTTTTGAAGGCAGGGGCAATCAAGTGTGCTTCAGTGTATTAAACATGAATCGAGATTCCCTGTTCCAAAATATAGGATGAGAAGAGACTTCTGTAGTGAGAGAATAAAGCAGTTTAGTTAATGCAGAATACTCAGGAAACCATTGATGGAGTCATCCCCACAAAGCTTCTGAAAGCCTATTTAGCTACAAGACAATAAGAAAGAATAGCAGAAATGCTGGTAAGTTACAACTTACATTTGTGAGCAGGAGTAGAAGACTTCTGGAAGCCGGCAATGCAATCTTCCTTGAGAGGCTTTATAACCCTTGGGCATCATCAGATGGGACCACAAAGATAGTGGAGTTTTCTAGCACAGCTCCTCCAAAGCAGCAGCAATCAAGAGATTGTCGTCATGTTGCATCAGGGTAATTTCTTATGGGAGGATCAGATCTAGCAAGGTCAGAGAGTCCCAGAGACCCAATGGATGGTATGTTCAAATGCCCCAGTGTCCCCAATAAGTGAAAGCAAACTGATATTGGGAAATAGACTCTATAAGTACACACACACAAAAAGTGGAACAGAGATCCACAGGAATGAACTGAGTTACATTTGCAGGAATAGATGCAGTAATTGTGTTTGGATTATGAACAGTAGGGTGAATTCATACTACAATTCCTAAATCTTGAACAAAACACAGAGGAATTTTCCTTATTCATCCTTTCCTCACTTTTAGGGTTTTAGAAGGCAAGACAGGAAAGTTAGCAGGTGAGAGTAGATTTCAAGTAGATTCCTTTGAGGGACCTTTAGAGGAGCCAGATTGTCTTCTGCTTCCTAAGAAACTGTATCTTGGGCAATAGAAGGAATCTTAGCAGAGGGAGGGATCTTAATTTGGACCTGTGTCACCCTTCGCAAGAAATTCACATGAGAGGAAGTTGTTCTCAAAGAGGTGAGTAGATAGGCAAGTTCCTCCAGTTGTCCACCAGATCATTGTCCCTCTCGGTAGCAAAAACTAACAAAACGGCCAGCGAAAATTTTTCCTGCAAGTCCAAAGCAGCTTCGTCTAGGTTGTAATAAATTGTTCTATTCCATTTGCCCAAGAGGTTTCATCCCAATATTTTTACAGGAGGGTAACAAGGCATGGCCAGGATTAAGAGGATCTAGTTGTATTCTCACAAGCTCAAAAAGAGAGAAAGAAACAGACTTTTTCTTTACCCTGTCCATGTGAATAGTCCTCCAGGAGGTAGGGAGATCAAGAGAAGTGGGTTATCAAATAGAATAGGTTGCACCAGTCTCTGTTAACAAAAGGACATTCTGCTTAGATACAAATAAACAGAAGCACCCTGGTTCACAGAGAGAGAGAGAGAGAGAAAGTTCAAGTTAGCAGAATTGGGGCCCTGGTTGGCCTAATAGGAATAGGGGATGTATTATTCACAGAGCCTCCATCCCCAAAGACCTAAGGAGTTGGATTTGCTCTTAAAGTTCCCAGGATGGGAGCCATACCAGAATGCCTAAAAAGCAGACACTGCTTTTTTCCAGTTTCTGTACATGGCAGTGGAAACAGATGTCTAGGGAATTAATAGAGAATGGTGTTGTGGAGGACAACAGTATAGACTTTACATGAGCTCTGGATCCATGAATCGTCTTGTCATGCCCCCATTGGAGTCTGACTCTTTCGGAGGAAGATGAGCCGGAACTGGAGTTGATGGAGATCAAGAGGGTGGCTTCGTTGGCTTCAGAAGAAAATGGGTAGGAGTAGGCCCAGTCAGGCCAGGGGCTTTCTGAATTGGGATGGCTTGTAGGCAGGGAAGAAGTGGGCGCAGGATGACCAAGAGAGGCTAAAAACATGAGAGACAGAGCTCAGGCAACGATCACCCCCTCCTGATCCTTGAGCTTGGAGAGTGGAGAGAAGGCGAGAACAGTGCAGATTGATCCGACTACTTGGGAGGAGAGCACCCTGCTCCTCTTCACAAGGCACACCTGGGGACTGAGACTTAAGGAGATGCTGTGGGGAGGGGCATTTGTCAGGAACAAATGCTGAATTCATGGAGTGTTGAGTGCAGTTGCCAATGAACTTTCCTGGATTCCTTGCATTCTTTCTGGATTAATTGCCTTGTTCCTTTGCTTCCTGGACTCCTTGACTTGCCCTGCTGGATTTCTTGCTTTGCAGCCATTGTGCTTAGTGTTGTGCTGGACTATTTGCAGCCAGAGGCTACTGGAGGTGTGTGTGTCATCACTTTGCTCTGGGACTTGTGAGAAACATGGGAGCATTTGGGGCAATTTGGAGCAATAAAGGGACAGTTTGAACTGTCAGCTGCCTGTGTTACCTCTGTGCCGTGGCCCGGGTCATCACACTTCTTGCAAATTTTGGAAAACAGCCTTTTGGACAAAAAGGTCACATAGTCCAGATCCAGCCCAGAATTCTGATGGAAGCAATGCAAAAACAGGCTTGGTGGTACCGATAAAGGAGAACATTGGTAGCTCAGGGTTGAAAATGAAGGGTCCTTGTTGCTCTCTGAGCTTGGTTGTCATCTTGCAGATATTTCATTACCCAAACTAGGTAACAGCATCAGTGCTAGCAATTTTAGCTTTTCAATTTTGCTCAAGTCATTCTTGGCAATGATTGGCTAGGAGAGATGCCTATAGAAATGACGACATCTCATCATCTCATGTACCTTTATCTCAATTCTGGCATCAAATTTGTCCAGAGAATTCTTCAATAACAGGGTTGAAGCAGATTCTGTTATGGAAACACAAATTATGGCAGAGAGGCTACCATAAAAGGAGGTAGAGATAAAAGTCCCATATTTTTTATTCTTATTTATTTTTATCTTTGTCCCACCTTTATTATTTTTTAACTCAATGAACTCTCTCCTGCTCCTATTTTTCCCCCAACAAACAATCCTGTGAGGTGTGATGGAGTGACAGATGGACCAAAATCACCCAATTGATTTTTTTTTAAATACCTAAACTTAAATTTATGTTAATTGCAATATGCATATGATTAGTTCAGCAGAATAATTTATTGGATATAGCACATTTTGGTTTTATATGCATGTTGATAAAATGATAGGTATAAGATAGTAATTATAAAGATAATAGCTTAAACTAGATTAAAGCAAAGGTCTTTGAATAAGAGTTATTATCAATATATTACTTTTCTAGGAGTTATCTCCCAGTAGTCTTGTTTCCCAGTCGTTTCTGTTTGCTAGTGCAACACTATTTATGTCTAAATGTGTACAGTCCAGCTGACAATTTATTTTCTTTTGGGAAAGTGAATTTGGGAGAAGAGGTAATTTACTAGCTTTACCTAACCTCTATTTCTTTCAATTACACTGTCAATCAGATTTCACATTTCTCCAAATATTTTGTGGCACTTCTTCACCCTTTGAAATGACTTTACTGTTTAAAAATGACACAAGGAATGTATTTGGACTGTATATTTCTTTCCAAAAGAACCGTTTGTATTTTATATAAGAATAAAGAATGGGCAACATTATACAACATTGAAATAGGCAAGGAGAAGACTTTGTTAATTTTATCAGCCTCCATCCTGATAACAGTTTGCTTTTTTATAACTGCATGATCACATATTTATTTCCCCTTTACTATTACATTTACTATCACATTCTTTACACATCTTCATTGGGCTCTTAAAATCAGACACCATAGTGTATGCTTCAAGAGTCAGTGCTCTAAATGTCTAATGATTGACTAACATTTTACATAGTCAATCATTAGACATTTAGTCCTCAAACTTACGATAGTCCTCAACTTACGACCATAATTGAGCCTAAAATTTCTGTTGTTAAGTGAGACATTTCTTAGGTGAATTTTCCCCAATTTATGACCTTTCTTGTCACTGTTGTTAAGGGAATCACTGTAGCTTTTAAGTTAGTGATACGGTTCTTAAATGAATCTGGGTTCCCCATTAATTTTGCTTGTCAGAATGTCATAAAATGGGATCACATGACCCCGGGATACTACAACTGTCATAAATATGAGTCAACTTCCAAGCATATGAATTTTGATCACAAAATTAAGGGGGTGCTGTAACGGTTGTATGAAAAATGGTCATAAGTAACTTTTTTCAGTGATGTTGTAACTTTGATTGGTCACTGAATGAATTGTTGTAAGTCGAGGACTACCTGTATTTAGAAAACAAGCCATCAAATGTAAAACAGGATTATTCATCAGAAAGAATGTGTTTTGTGGAATAAGAGAAAGGAATAGCCTCCCGTTCCACAAAGCTACAGAGATAATGAGTTGTGACATTGGGAATCAGGCTTCCAATTCAATGGATTTATTGTTGCTTGTAGCAAGTTATGGTGGCACTAGTAAATAAGGTAGGGATCAAATACAACCTCAATTGGTGGGGTGGAGTAAAATGTGGTAAGACTTCAAGAAACTGGTTGTGTCATCATCAAACAAGCTCTATTCCTTAGAAAAGGTAGTGAAATAGGGGAATGAGAATGGATTTCCAATAGGAAGTCACTTATTTTTGGACCTCCAAAGGAGACAGCGTAAAACTGCCTTTGCAGCATTTCTTCTGGAACCATGGTTGAGCAATTAACAGAGTAACAGAGTTAGAAGGGACCTTGGAAGGTCTTCTAGTCCAAACCCCTCCTCATGGAGGAGACCCTATACCTGTGATGGTGAACCTTTTCCAGACCGAGTGCCCAAAGCATGTGTGGATGCCCGAACCCCCAAAATGAGTGTGCGTGCTGCCTCTGCACATGTGTGCCACCCCCACGCATGTGTGCACGCCCCTGCATATGCCCCACCCCGTGCGTATGCACGCAGGGCCCCCTGCACACGCCCCATCCCCGCACATGCATGCACGGGCCCCGGGCACACACCCCACACATGCTCACACATTCCCCCCACACGCACCCCCCATGCAGGCGCAGCAGAGACCCGACAACCAGCTGGCTGGCGGGAGGCACACACACATGCGCGGCAGAGCTGAACTGGGGCAACGGCTCTTGTGCCCACAGAGAGGGCGCTGCATGCCACCTGTGGCACGCATGCCATAGGTTCGTCATCACGGCCCTATACCATTCCAGACAAGTGGTTGTCCAGTTTTTCTTAAAAGCCTCCAGTGATGTAGCACCCACAACTTCTGAAGGCAGATCTAGTCTGATTGATAAAACATTTTAAGCAAATTAGTCGAGTCTTATGATATTACGAGGACATAGTTAGGCAACATCTGTCTCACACTGGTGAATCCCCTGAATGTGAAAGGACCTTAGTGAAGAATTATTAACATCTGCCTTCATTCTGGCTGGAATTAATGCTTTCTCCTCCCTGTTGCTTCTTTCTCCTTTGTGTTATTTTCTCCTGATGATCAGGTTTTTTTCCCAATAACTCCTTCCCTTCTCTGAAAGTAATGAAGTTGTAGCTGTGGTAAAGTTGTAATCCAGACTAGATGTGTAGCGAGGCTATTCAAAATTTCTGAAAATGGTGCAATGTTGAGTGTGCTTCTCGGGACAGCTTGGAGCAGCTTTTGAAGTAGTACCACAATCTGGATTGGTTTCAATGATTCGAAAAAAGAGAATGAGCGCTGTGAAGCACCATTTTGAATGCATTGTGCAGTTGTAGTTGCCTTTCTTTGCAATCACAGATATCCTTGTATTTGTCATGCCCCCATCGGAGTCTGAATCTGTGGGGGAAGATGAGCTGGAACAAGAGCCGACAGAGATCGAGACGGTGGTTCCGTTGGCTTTGGAGGAAACTTTGAAGGGCAGAGTCAGTCCGGGCAAGGCTTTTCAGGATTAGAAAGCCTTGCAGACAGGGAGGAACAGGAGAGATAGAGCTCAGGTGTGAAGAGCAAGGACCATCACCTCCTGATCCTTGAGCACGGAGAGAAGAGAGAAGACGAGACTGAGCCAGCTACAAGGGAGGAGAGTGCCCCATCCCCCTTTCACAAGGCACATTTGGGGACTAAGATGTAAGGAGGTGCCAGTGGGAGGGGCATTTGTCAGGAACTAGGAGCCTCATGTGCACTTGCCTGAAGATTACTGTGCTTTGTCTTGTGGGGCTGGCCCGGTTTGCTTTCTTCACTGAACTTCTTGCCCTGGTTACTGTTTGACTAATCTGGTTTACTGGACTACTCGTAGCCAGAGGCTGCTGAAGGTGCATGTGAGAGCTTTGCTCCAGGACTTGTAATAAACGTGGGGATGTTTGGGGGCACAGTTAGAGCAATAAAGGGGAGTTAGACCTGTTCTCTGGTTGTGTTGCTTTCGTGCCATGCGCCCAGGTCATCACAGTGTTTCTATTTTCTTGCACATACGTTTTCTCTCTAGTAATATATCTTATGTATTTTATCTGCTAATATGCTTCATATCTTATCACATACTTTCGCTATTACAAAAAAAATCAGGATCCATAAATTATACGAGCGGCAATCAACCCAGCATCCATTCAAAAGAGTTAAGTCTTCACTGCTTTTTTGAAAAGCAAGCAGAGTAGACCAAATGGGGCTGCTTGGAAGAGGTAAACCACCAACAGGTGAATGCTTGTAGGAAAGAACTTCTAACTTCAAATGATGGCCACCTGAAGAGCAAATCATCTCAAGGAAATTCCTATCGCAAATGTTTCTGTGGTTTCACATTCAACAGAGAAGAACGACGCCCAGATTAAGACGGCAAACATCCTCGCATACTAAATTCCACAGTGCAGTCATTTCTGTTGATAGTTGCCTGTCAAAATATGTGATTGATGGATTTGTGTTTTGTGTGTGTGTGAACATCCTTTTGAAGTTCTTAAATGCATCAGAAGATACTGAAACTGTACTTAACACCTTCATTTTTAAAATTGTGGGCATCTAGTTCAGATAGATACCAGATAGATAACTTCACCTCATCAGCATTTCAAGCAATATTTCTGTGGAGATTCTCAGTCATCCAGGTCATAGTTATCTCAAAGGTATTCTTTTTCTTCACATCGTCCAGTTCCCTTGAAGAAGAAGAAGAAAACAACAACCCAATTTTGAAATCTCAAGCAAGAGCATCCTGCATCATCTGAAAGAAACCTCCTGAAAGAAATCTGAGGATAATACTGAAGTCCCTTGTAGTCTTTCTCACGCAAGACTCCCAACTTGTTTTGGTCTACAGAATGGGTATCAAACTTGATTGGGTCACATGATGTATCGTGACATATAACAACGTTCTTTGTCTTTGCGGAGCCAGGGTGGGCGTGGCCCAGTGGTGGGTTTCAATTTTTTTTACTACCGGTTCTGTGGGTGTGGCTTGGTGGACATGGCAGGGGAAGGATACTGTAAAATCTCCATTCCCTTCCCACTCCAGGGGAAGGATACTGTAAAATCTCTATTCCCTCCCCAATTCAGGGGAAGGTTACTGAAAAATCCCCATTTCCTCCTGATCAGCTGGGAGGCAGAGAATAGATGGGGGCGGGGCCAGTCAGAATTTTTACTACCAGTTCTCCGAACTACTCAGAATTTCCACTACCGGTTCTCCAGAACTGGTCAGAACCTGCTGAAACCCACCTCTGGCATGGCCTGCATGTGATGTATTCAGCCCGCAGACCGCTAGTTTGACAGGCCTGGGCTACAGCTTCCATCAACTGCATCCAAAAGACTTGAGTGATCAGCTTTAATGGGAATTATCTATTGTAACTGAAAAAATCAGTAAGTACAGGCAGTGTACAGACAGTCTTCAACTTACAGCCATTCATTTAATGACCATGCAAAGTTACTGAAAAAAGCGACTGATGGCCATTTTTCACACTTATGATGGTTGCGGCACTACCATGATCATATAATTAAAAACTGGATGCTTGGTAACTGGTTTGTATTTGCGACCATTGCAGTGTCCTTTGGGTCACGTCAACAGCTTTTGCGACCTTCTGACAAGCAAAGACAATGGGGAAGCCAGGTTCACTTTTACAACCGTGTTACTAACTTAACAACTGCAGTGATTCACTTTAACAACTGTGGGCAGGAAAGGTCGTAAACTGGAGCAAAACTGACTTGACAACTGTCTTGCTTAGCAACAGAAATTTCGGGCTCCATTGTGGTCATAAGTGGAGGACGACCTGTATTGTTTTTTGTTTTATTGTAGATTATTTTGTTTGCAGAACAGGTAAAAAAGCCAAGGAGGCACTTCCAAAAATTGCAAATTATGGAATTGGGTGGAGGACTGTTTCACAAATCATGTCAATCTGATCCTTCCAGAATTGTTCTCTTCATCTTGTAAAAGAGAGAGAGAGAGAAAAAAAAACCAGGTCTTTAAAAAAATCTATTTTTTTTATGGCGGGCATAAAACATTTAACAAGACTGGTTCAATTATTCATTAAGCATTGTCTGAATTTACATTTTTACAAATCTGTATGTTAGAACAACTCAGAGGAGTGAAGCTTTTGTCTCATGTTTTAAAAGGAAGTGGGGGAACACCCATCAGTGATCACGACAACAAAGTGCTTTCTCCAACAGTGAGATTTCCCATTAAATAGCACTTACTTCAACTGCAAAGCTCGGCTGGAACAAGCAGCAAACAGCGGAGGGTTTACACTGCATACAAAGTGGATTCATCTTTGAACAAGAATTCTAAGAGAAATGAGAGAATTTGCATTTCTTACAAGCGTACGAAGAAGCAAACAAAATCAGATACGAATGGAAAATGTTACTTGCATTGAAAGTCTTTCTGGAAACAAGGGAAAAAAATGCTTCAGAGGCCTCTTCCTTCCATGAAAAAGGAATTGCTCAGAACTCTTTAGACAAGGAACCTCTTGATGTTAGATACCGGGACTGAAGAAGATGGAAAACTAGATATAGCAGCAACACTGAATTGTATTCACAATGGGGGGAGAAAAATCCCATTGATTTCATTGAATTTAAATGGACCGACTTCACCTAAACAAAAGACAATTGTTTAATACGCTTTAAAAAAAATGCAACGCTGATATTGTTGGTTTACAAGAAACATATAGATATATTTCCAAATTAACTTATCATGTTAATTTATTGAAAGAGAGAGAAAAAATTAAGAAAATTAAGACTATTCAGCAGCAGGAAAATGAAGGAATAAAACATTTTTTTTAACGACCCTGTGATCCCTTTCATTGGGGTGGAGTCAGGGAGACTGAACATGGAACTGAACATTCATTGGCTGGATGCCCTATGTCAGGGGTATCAAACTCAAGGCCTGGGGGCAGGATCTGGCCCACGGGGTTGTCCTGGAAACAGTGAGTGGTCTGCCAGTGAAAATGGAGCTCACGGTCCACCATGGCCCTCCTGAGCTCCATTTTCACTGGCAAAAGGTTGCAGGAGGCCATCACAGCGAAAAGTAGAGCTCGGGAGCCCATTTTCACTGGCAGACCACTCACTCAGGCCACCACAGACGCCCCTGACACGAGTGAATCGAGCTGGCCACGCTCACCTTGGCCATGCCCATCCCAGCACCCTGAGGTTAAACACAGCCCTGATTTGGCCCTCAATGAAATTGAGTTTGACAAATACCTGAACCAAAACCTCCAAGATCACTGAAGTCAAGTAAGCCTCCTTAATAAGCTTAATAAGTTTAGTAAGCTTCCTGAGGCATTTGCAGATGCTGGTTCATGAGTTACATGTTTTTAAATGAGAATTGGGAAGTAACTAGCCTCAAAAACTGACTAGGACCCATTTCCATGTTATTACAGGTAGTCCTTGACCTATGACCACAATTGAGCCCACAATTTCTGTTGTTAAGTGAGACATTTGTTAAGTGAATTTTGCCCCATTTTACAACCTTTCTTTCTTTCTTTTTTTTATTTGATTTATATGCCGCCCTTCTCCAGAGACTCAGGGCGGCTTACAATGCGTTAAGCAATAGCCTTCGTACTTTATTTATACAAAGTCAGCTTATTGCCCCCACAAACTGGGTCCTCAATTTACCTACCTTAGAAAGGATGGAAGGCTGAGTCAACCTTGAGCCTGGCAAGATTCGAACACAGTAATTGCAGACAGCTGGTGTTTAATTACAATGCTTTTAGTCTGCTGAGCCACCAGAGCTCCTTGCCTCACTTGTTAAGTAAATCACAGCAGTTGATATGTTAGTAACACGGTTGTTAAGTGAATCTGGCTTGCCTATCGACTTTGCTTGTGAGAAGGTCGCCAAAGGTGATTACATGACTCTGGGAAACCTTAATGGTCATTAATACGAACCAATTGATGACCATCTGAATTTTGATCACATAATCATGGGGAATGCTGCAAAGGTTGTAACTGGGAAAAAGGGTCATAAGTCACTTTTTTTCAGTGCCGTAGTAACTTCGAATAGTCACTAAACAAACTGTTGTAAGTAGAGGACTACCTGCATTTATTATACAACGGTATTATAGTTGTATATTTCTTAAGTGGGAAGAACTCTATTTTCTGTCTCCAGTGCTGTTCAAGTAAGCCTGGCTCGAGCAGATTACATACAGGTAGTCTTCAATTTACAACCGTTTGTTTAAAGATAATTTGAAGTTGCAACAGCACTGAAAAAAGTAACGTATGACCAGTCCTCGCAGTTACACCATTGCAACATCCCTACAGTCATGTAGTCAAAGTTGTACAATCAGGAGTGACTCATTTAACAGCCACCCAGCTTAGCAATGGAAATTCTGGTCCCAATTGTAGTTGTAAGTCAAGGACTACCTATAAATTGGGTCAAGGGGAATTTTCTTCCTTCAAACAACAAAAAACCAAAATCAAAACCAAAATCAAAATAAAGCAGCAGTTTATCTTGTCACCTGCAGGAGAGGAACTAGAAAAATGAAAACACAGCGGAACAATTTTATTCCTGACATTAAGAAGTTTATAAATTAACATTGGCATCCATATTTATGTTTTAAATAAAAAGGAATAATTTTATGAAATATTTTTTGCAAATGCTTGCAAAAATTATGGAATAAGTATTGCTGGAGACATGAATAGAAAGCTAGACTTACGCTTGAGTCGAATTTTCTCAAGAGGAAAAAAGGAAGCAACTTCCATAAAAATGTTTTTCAGTATATGGACATACTGCTTTGACAGGTGCCTGGAGATTACAAAATCCAGATGCAAAAAAAATCCCTACACTTTTTTTTTTGTCAGCAAAATATTCTAGAATTGACAAGTGTTGGATCTCTAAGGCTCTTACATCACCTATCAAGGAAAAAAAGATTCTCTCAATGACATATGTGGATCAGAAAGCAATGGGATTCCAGGGAGAAAGGCTATCTTTTAAATAAAGTATGACTGACAGGAAGTTACTGCAAGAAAATATATCACTGAAATGCAAAGAAGAATTAAAATGCTTTTTAAAAAATAAATACAGTTCCTGGGATGTTAGTAACAACCATCTGGGAAGCTAGTAAAGCTTATATAAAAGGATTATTATAAAGTTTACAAGGAAATAGAAAAAAAAAACGTGAAAATTACAATTGGAAGAAAACAGAATTAGAACAAATTTGTAACATCAATCCAAAATGATAGGCATTGAGAGTATTAAACAAAGTTAAACAACAATTAGGCTTACTAGAAACAGAAAAAAACTCCAAAAGGAGATAAAATGCGTCAAACAAACCAGGAAAAATTTTGGCATGTAAAAGTAGAAAACAGAAGGAAAGAAAGGCAATAACAGAAACAAAGAATTGGTTATATATAAGACCAGGAATTATAAGCGAAGTTTCAGAATGCTTTAAGAAATTACATGTCAAGAACAATGTTGATCAAGAAAACTTGAAAACCTATATTATAGTCAGAATTTAGTGACCACCATAAGATTTAAGATTTAAATAAATCCGTAACAATTCAAGAGATTTAAAGAAAATAAAGATTGTGAAAGTACCAGGCCCAATACTACAAAAAGCTAAAGAAAAACTGTTGAAATGAATGCAAATTAATTATACAAATCAATCAATCAATTAATTAATCAATTCAATATGAAAGATAGGGGAAGAAGCATGTCTACAGTAATTTGGTTTACAAGAAGGGAACAATCTGGAGAAACCTCAATCTTATAGACAATTTATCTGCTGAATGTTGATTATAAAGTAGTAAATTTAGCAAACAATGCAGTTAAAAGCAGTGGTGAAATCCATTTTTTTAAAATTACTGGCTGTATGGGTGTGGCTTGGTGGGCATGGTGTGGCTTGGTGGATGTGGCAGGGGAAGGATGCTGCAAAATCTCCATTCCCACCCCACTCCAGGGGAAGGATACTGCAAAATGTACATTCCCACCCCACTCCTGGGGGAAGGATACTGCAAAAACTCCACCCACCCACCCTCCAAGGGAAGGATACTGCAAAATCTCCATTCCCTCACCACTCTGGGGCCAGCCAGAGGTAGTATTTGCCGATTCTCTGAACTGCTTAAAATTTCCGCTAACAGTTCTCCAGAACCTGTCAGAACCTGCTGGATTTCACCCCTGGTTAAAAGTGAACAAGATTGGAGGGCAGATATGGAGATTTGGGGAAATGGGGAAATGGGGGTGGAGAGAAAAGTTAACAAATCTGTCCCTCCAATGTTTTGTTTTGTTTTCTTTATTGAAGAAATGTAGGTTCCGTGTGTGTGTGTGTGTGTGTGTGTGTGTGTGTGTGTGTGTGTGTGTGTGTGTGTGTGTGAAGCAAGGGAAAGGTTCTGGGAAGTTCATCTTAACACTGCCACCTTTGCAGTTTTCCCAAAGCCTAGCAAGAGCCAGGAGAGGGTTTGTAGTCTCCCCAACAGCCAACTGATCTAGAGGGACAGCTTTGAAACAAGATACCATTTCTGCAAGAAATTGTCAGAGCACAGAAAATGGCGCCTGCTCCCAGGAGGTATGAGAAGCAGGCCCAAGCATTGCAGGCAGGGATGGTATTCACTTACCTTCGCTATCAGTTCACAAATGTGAGTGCGTGTGCCTTCCCGCGCATGCACAGAGAGTCAAAAACGGGATATGATGATACCCAGGTGGGTGGGCGGAGCCTCCCCCAGCTGTCGCTACCAGTTTGCCTGAACTGGATAGAACTGGCTGAATACCATCACTGATTGCAGGGTTCTGGCAAGGCTGGATGGGAAAAGAGAAGTCAGGGACGCTGTAGTGTCCCCGTGGTCAGTCATAAAGGTGAATGACTACAGGGGCACTGTAGCTGCCATAAAGTGTTAAGGATATTGTTGGTAGCTTGCGGAGGGGGAGGGGGGAACTGTTGTAAGTTCGAATGGCCACTAAATGACTAGTCATATCTTGAAGACTACCTGTATATCACTCCTTCTTTCATTCTATTGTTCTGATGCTCGGAGTCAGTTGGAATTGGACATCCTTTTAAGCCTATGTAATAAATCATAAATAAATATTCTTTTTTTAAAATTTGCAATGTTACGCTACGTATTTGTTATTGTTACATAGAGATCCAGAGAGGAGCACGCATACATATATTTTTTTAAGAAAGCAAATAATAATAATAATAATAATAATAATAATAATAATAATAATAATAATAATAATAATAGAAATTATTATTATTATTATTATTATTATTATTATTATTATTATTATTATTATTATTATTATTCTTCAAGCAATTTTATGAAGAGGATTTTTAGATTAACTTTCCTCTTCCTCCTGCCCCCAAAAGCAAATAGAAAACTGGTCTGAGTTTTAGTGGGTGGGGAGAAAGATGTCGGATGTCCCCTTTTGTTGCTGTCTCCATCAGCCTCATCCCTTCCCCCACCCCCAAATCTGCTACTTGCATGGAATCAGTTTCATTCATTGGAAATTTCCTCCCCAAAGCAGCAATAGTTGGCTGATGTTTGAAAGTGGAATCAGAGCTATGATTAGGACAATAACATTCTCAGTGGCTAACACACTGAGCTTGTTTTATCAGAAAGGTCGGCAGTTCGGTGGTTCGAATCCCTAGTACAGGTCTCCTGCGTGAGCAGGGGGTTGGACTAGATGGCCTCCAAGGTCCCTTCCAACTCTGTTACTGTTATTATTATTAATGTTATTCTCCTTTAAACTTAATCAGGTTCTTAATTCAGATTGGACCCTGGAGCTTGTGAATTTACTTTGGAAAAGCCATTCTTACAACTTATCATGTTATGAGTGATATAGTGTTGGTTTGATCTCCAATAGGAATGGAGATGAATTGAATTCATTTACCTTTGTTCAGGTCAACCAACATGCTTCTGATCAGGGAAGCACAATGTGGCTCTCCAGCTCTCTTTCCAGGATGGTTGGAGGAAGAACAATAACAGAATAACATAATTGGAAGGGACCAACTCCAGTCCCACCCCCTGCTCAAACAGGAAACCCTATACCAGTGATGGCTAACCTTTTTGCCATTGCGTGCCAAAAGTGGGGGGAATGGGAGGATTGAGGGTGCGTGTGCCCATATCCATAATTCAATATGCCCCGCCCTCCCGCACATGCGCACATGACACCCCCCCGCACTTCCCCCTGCTTTTGGCACAGTGGGCCCCGTACGCCCATTTTTCTCCTTCCCCAGGCTCCAAAGGCTTTCTAGGAGCCTGGGGAGGGCAAAAACAGCCTTCCCTATCCCCCCCAGAGGCCTTCCGGAGGCCGGAAACAGCCAGTTTCCCAACTTCCGGTGGGACCGGAAGGCCTGAAAATCAGTTGGTTTTTGCCCGCATGTGCGCTGGAGCTGAGCTAGGGCAACACTCACGTGCCCACCAATATGGCTTTGAGTGTCACCTGTGGCACCTGTGCCATTGGTTTGCCATCATGGCCCTATACCATTTCAGACAAATGGCTGTCTAGTCTCTTTTTATAAGCCTCCAGTGATGGAGCACCCACAAATTCTGGAGACAAGCAGTTCCACTTAATTGTTCTAATTGTCAGGAAATCTCTCCTTAGTTCTAGGTTGGTTCTCTCCTTGATTAGTTTCCACCCATTGCTTCTTATGCTTTAGAGAATAGGTTGACCCCCTTTTCTTTGTGGCAGCCCCTTAGATACTGGAACACTGCTCTCAGGCCACCCCTAGTCCTTCTTTTCATTAACTAGACATTAAACTAGACATTCCTAACTCCTGCAGCCCTTCTTCATGTGTTTTAGCCTCTAGTCTCCTAATCATCTTTGTTGCCCTCAGTCTTTATTTTTACTTTTTTTTGGGTGGGGAGGTAGGTAGTTTGGGAACTAAGAGAGCAAAAAACATTCATTTTTTCTCCTTAAAATCTCAAAAGAATTGAGGGTCCCAGCCGCAGCCATAATTGAAAGCAGCTTTCAATTAATCCACCTTGCATTGACCATTCTGCATTCTAAGTCTGTGCTCATGAAAAGCTCCTGCAGGGATTTTTGTCTGTGACTTAGGCCGCTCGTGGGCATTGTTGCCAGGATTCACAGCCATTCCTTGATCATTACTCTACCTTTCCCAGCCTCTGTGAATTTGAGAATGGCTCTGTCTATGAGGTAAAAAAATCTCATGCCTGCTGACCTGTCTGTTATTCTCCCTGCTGGCCATTTTAGAAGACGTGATGGGCTGCTATAACTACACCAGCAGCTTCTATGCCTGGCAAGACAGCAAATATCTTCCAGGTGTCTTGAAGCAGCTAATACACACCTGACATGAGTAATGTGTGTTTTTAGGCTAGCACCACAGACTGGAGGATAAAGAATCCTGTCAGAGCTCTTCATTAGCAAAGACCGACAGGATGTTTTCATGGCTCTGGAATGGCTTCCACGTGCATTTCAATCAGCACATTCGCAGCTCCTGAAATTATGCAGAAAATGTTAGATGTTGCTCTCTCTGGAATGCATACAATGAGAATCACATTCATTATCCTTTTAGGCACCAGGCAAGCAGAATTTTAGCATGGCTGCTGCATCTGTTAGCAGCACATTTGGTCCTGTCTCCCCTTGTCACCACTCTGAAGCAGCCCTGACAAAGAAAAGCAGACCCGCCGGGCACAACCAAAACCAAAGTGCAAATTAGAATCACACCTCCTTGTCTCATTTTGGTATCACTTCCCGTCTTGATAAACAACACTTAGTTTCACTTTCCAACTCATGGCAAGTAGCCATCGCTAAACATGCGCATTGGAGATCAGTCAAAACAAATTATAACTACGTTTCTATGAATCAGGGCAGGGGGAGAAAATGGAGCATCGGCTGTTCAGTGCATTTGGATAAACAATTTAGAGACAAGGAAACCTGCTCTTGATGAAAGAAATTAAACAGAAGGAGTCTGAAACACATGGAGTTTATTATTCTGGACACTTTTTAAAAATCCAATAATGTTTAGAAGGCCAGATCCTGAAGATGAAACTCAGATACTTTGGCCACCTAATGAGAAGGAAGGACTCACTGGAGAAGAGCCTAATGCTGGGAAAGATTGAGGGCAAAAGAAGAAGGGGACGACAGAGAATGAGGTGGCTGGATGGAGTCACTGGAGCAGTAAGCGTGAGCTTAAATGGACTCCAGACAATGGTAAAGGACAGGAAGGCCTGGAGGAATGCTGTCCATGGGGTTGTGATGGGTCGGACACGACTTTGCAACTAACAACAATATTTTTTTAAAAAAATCCTGTTGATATGTGACAGTTCAGTTGTAAACAAAACTCTCTAAGTAGGAGCCCCAAGTTATCACTGGCAGTGTGACATCTATTGCTTAGATGATGAGAAAGCTCCTTCCTTAGCGATAAAAAGCTAGGCTGGCATAGTGTTTAAAGCAGCGGGACAGAAAACAGAAGATTGTGAGTTCTAGTCCCACCTTAGGCGCAAAGCAAGCTGGATTATTTTAAGCCTATCTCTCTGTCTCTCTGTCTCTGTCTCTGTCTCTGTCTCTCTCCCCTACAAAGCAGGCAAGGGCAAACCCTTTCTGAAGAATCTTGCCAAGAAAACCACAGAAGAGAACCAACCTAGAAATAAGGAGAAATTTCCTGACAGAACAATTACTCAGCGGAACGGCTTGCCTCCAAAAGTTGTGGGTGCTCCAAAAACACTGGAGGTTTTTCAGACGAGATTGGACAGCCATTTGGTATAGGATCTGCTGCTTGAACAGCAAGTTGGATTATAAGACCTCCAAAGTCCCTTCCAACTCTGTTATTCTGTTATTTAGGGGCTTGTCGAGGATGAAAACTGACTTGAAGCTCACCCCCTCCAAAAAAAAAAACCAAACAAAAATAAAAAACCTACCAAAGAAAACCCTTAGGGATATGTTTTCATGGACTAGTGTGACATTAAAGTCCTAGCAGGCTCATAAGAGTAATTGGGAGTCAAGACAGTACAATAATAATAATAATAATTGCACTTTTTTGCAATACGCTGTTTTACATTCGTTTCTCTCAGTTACTGTTCTGGAAAGTAAGAGAAGGTCCTTTCCTTGACTGTTACCTGCTCTGCCTGCTCAAACCAAAAGGATCATTTTCACGCTGCTAGCGGTATCTCCTGTTGTCCCCATCTTACCTTCCTCATCCTGGTCTGTCTTCTCTCCAATCAACCAGCTTTCCACTTGAAGGAAGGAAAAGGAAGGAAGGAGGAAAAACCCCAAGTCAACCGTTTTCAGGGAGAGGTCAACCATCCCTTAGTAGTTCAACAGGGCAGGATGGTGGAATTCCTGGCTTCTGGAGACCCAAGGAATTCCAGAGGTGCCAATTCCCACTACAGAGCAGCTGTTCTGCTCTGCAGCTTTGGAGAAAACCCTCTAAAACTGCAATGGCAGCATTTCCTCTGCATCGAGTAACTCAAGGAGTCAATTAGCTCAGCTTTCCGAGATGCCCAGAAGCCCCACAGCATTGTGGGGACATGCAAGCATATTGCTGAATTGTGATCACTGTGTTCCTTCTATACGGAAGATCTCTAAAGCATTTGAACAATCCTACTGGCCTATTTTTACAGAAAGGGGGAACAAATAGGGTGTGTTTCCTAGGACTAGCTATTTTTGATTCTTTCACTTTTGACAGTCCATCCCGAAGTCTGAAAAGATCTATCTGAACAGTTCTGACAGCTTGAACTGCATGTAGAAATAAAAAGTGAAAGAATGTGAAAGGTTTTTTTCCCTCTGCAAGCCATCTATTTTTAATTACCTACAATCTTACATATAGGAAACTAGGGAATATTTACTAGGAAGAAGGTATTACTAAATCGTAGCGAGTTAGGATTACTTTGAGCATTCAAGAGATGTGTGCTGTATCAAATAAAAATGGGGCCTGTCATGTCTCTCAAGACTACTTGTCAGTCATAGTGCCTACAAGAGTCCCTTCAACTCCCCTGTGGCTCTACATTTTAGGCCCTGTTAGCTTTGCCTTGAAGACATATTTCTCTTCACTTATGCTTGTTTGTTAGGCAAAAGACTGGGGTGCAAAATTAAGTCCTTTTCTGTGCCTTCCCATTGTTAACCTTCTCATGGAATGGAATGGAATGGACTAGTATAGCGGCATATATAAGAACCGCTATTAGGGATAGTGGCATACAGGTAGTCCTCAATTTACAACAGTTTCATTTAGTGACCGTTCGAAGTTACAACAACACTGAAAAAAGTGACTTATGATCATTTTTCACACTTATGACCATTGTAGCAAACCCATGGTCATGTGATTTACATTTGGATGCTTGACAACTGACTCACATTTATGACAGTTGCAGTGGTCCTGGCGTCACGTTATCCCCTTTTGCAATCTTCTGACAAGCCAAGACTATGGGAAACCAGGTTTACTTCACAACTGTGTTACTCGTTTTACAACTGCAGTGATTCACTTAACAAATGTGGCAAGAAAAATCATAAAATGGGGCAAAACTCACTCAACAAATTTCTCACTTAACATCATTAATTTTGGGCTCAACTGTGGTTGTAAGTTAACGTCTACCTGTATTACGAGAGCCGTGGTGGCACAGTGGTCAGAATGCAATATTTCAGGCTAATTCTGCTGACTGCCAGCAGTTTATTTGCTGACCGGCTCGAGGTTGACTCAGTCTTTCGTCCTTCCAAGGTCCGTAAAACGAGGACCCAATCATTGGGGCCAATATGCTGACTCTATAAACCGATATGTAAGTCTAAGTGCTACAGAATAGAATGGAATGGAATAATTTATTTGGCTAAGGGTGTACATGCGTACAAGTCTTCTCAGTATACATGCAAATCATCACAGAAAACATAGCTGGGAGTAACACCGTCTTACATTTACTCTGAGTCATTGACATACACTCTCTACATAGCAATAGCAATAGCACTTAGACTTATATAGTGCTTTACAGCCCTCTCTAAGCGGCTCACAGAGTCAGTATATTGCCCCACCAATCTGGGGCAATTTTTACCGACTTCAGAAGGATGGAAGGCTGAGTCAACCTTGAGCCTGGTGAGATTCGATCTGCTGAACTGCTGGCAACCGGTGATCAGTAGAAGTAGCCTAGTACTGCATTCTTAGCACTGCGCCATCATGGCTCATAGGTTCTTCCTCACATAGGAAGACAAAACTGATGTTTTTATGACAGATTATCCCAAAACTTGCACTTGAAGGAAACATCTGAGTTAGAATTTTCTCCTTCGATCCGCAAAGAAATTGTGAAAGCTGTTTATTTGGAAAAATCTTGTGCTCTGTTACCAAGAGGGTTTTTTGGTGGTCGTTATGGAGATACAGCATGTGAGCTAGTTGATCTTAGATGTAGGTTTTTTGAAGGCAATGTGTTTGCAGGCTCCTAACGTATCCCTCTTGCAAACACTAACAATCCTGAAATACATGCAGGGATGACACAAGCTAAGTTGACTTTCTATTAGATTCACAAGTAGGGAGACATAAAAGTAAATACATGCTCTGTTGAAGCATAGTAACTGAATAAAATATTGGGACGCTTGCAAAAAGACACAGGGCTAACTCCTTGTCAGACTTTCCAGCACCAATTATGGAATAACACCTGAACAGACTGTTTCATTGGACAAATATGAGCTGTAGGCCTATCTTTCAAATAAGATGCTCAGTTGCAAATGCCATCAATTATTCCAGACTGTAGACTGCTCAAATGTGTGTGTGTGTGTGTGTGTGTGTGTGTGTGTGTGTCTCCCTCACTCTTTTAAATTTTCAACATTGAAATCCAGGAGTCACAAGAAAGATCTCTTGTTAATGCCTAGCCTTTTCCCTGGTATCTCAATTTCTCTTCCCCTGCATATGCCTGTGTATATATTTTGATGTATGAGGGAGTAAGACAGAGGGAACCAGAGAGAGCATTCAATCAGGAGGCCCCATTTGCAGGGTGAATTGCTACAGCTCATTAGCAAGGTTTCAACCATCATGTGATGTGAGGCAGGGAAGGAGAACCAATCTGTAATTTGACAACAGGGTTCTGAAAATGTCCGTACTCACTTTGCTATGTAAGCAAAGCTTTCTTGCACATATAGGTAGTCCTCAACTTATGACCAAAATTGACCCCAAAATTTCTGTTGCTAAGTGAGGCAGTTGTTAAATGTCTCATTTTACCACCTTTCTAGCCACAGTTGTTAAGTGAATCACTATAGTTGTTCAGTCAGTAATATGGCTAAGTGAGTCTGGCTTCCACACTGACTTTGCTTGTCAGAATGTCACAAAAGGGGATCCCATAACCCTGGGACATTGTAACGTCATAAATACGAGTCAGTTGCCAAGTGTCTGAATTTTGATCACGTGACCATGGGGATGCTGCAAGGGTTGTAAAGGTGAAGAACGGTTCTAAGTCATTTTTTCCCCCAATGTTGTAACTTTGAACAGTTAAAGATTCCCCTCGCACATATGTGCTAGTCATTTCTGACTCTAGGGGGCAGTGATCATCTCCATTTCAAAGCCGAAGAGCCAGCACTGTCCAAAGATGTCTCCATGGTCATATGGCCGGCATGATTAAACGCCAAAGGCACATGGAACGCTGTTACCTTCCCACCAAAAGTGCTCCCTATTTTTCTACTTGCATTTTTTACATGCTTTCGAACTGCTAGGTTGGCTGAAGCGGGGACAAATCACGGGAGCTCACCCTGTTACACGGCACTAGGGATTCGAACTGCCGACCTTTTGATCGACAAGTTCAGCGTCTTAGCCACTGAGCTACTGCGTCCCTTACTAAATGAATTGGCTCCACAGGAAGAATATAGTGACAGACATACAGCGGGGTGGAGAAGAGAAAAGAAAAGAAAAGAAAAGGAGATATTGTAATTCAAGAGGTGAGCACCTGGCCCTAGGCTATTTTGGGGGCAGATGGGAGGTAGGGGATTCCTCCTGAACGAAGCCACAAAGAAATTGGTTCTATAAAGATGGGCTTCAAATGCCAGTCGTAGCACTATAACCAAGCTCACAGGCCAAGCCGCAGGCATATTTCAAGTGCTGTTGCTGCTTGACAAGTGTCTTCCTCCTGCTATCTTGAAAATCGAAGATTTCAGGGAGGGGTGGGGAAAGGAAAGGGCATTTATACACATGTCCACGTAAGTTCCAGAAAACCACCCCTCTCTCTCTTTTTTTTAATTGCCTTTGGTAGCTCGGCTATGAAACAGCTGCGACCACAACAGTTCCAGCTAATTGCTCTCAGCTACTAAAAAAAAAAATTAGAACAAGGCAGCACCACGGGAAGATGCTTTATCAGTGAAATATTAATACATCTTTCAAGCCTCGTGGCCTTCCTCTTTTCAAGCGATCTGCTGACACAATGGAAGGCTTCTCTCAATATTCACCAATGCTTTCCTAAGAAGGGAGGGAGGAGAGTAACATCCATTATTTCCCGTTTCCATAGATCCTTGGAGCAGTACTTAAAACTCCAGAGAGGTGACCCTACTAGCCTGTTATAGAAAAGGGGGAAAAATGAGCAAGAAAGCTGGCAGCGTGTCAAGAGACTGATGGGAGACAGAAGCCGGCTTCACATCTCCACTGACAATGAAGTAGACTCCCGGATTCGTGACAGCTTTCATCACAGCCTGCCTGTCCATCTTGAAATGGATGCAAAGTCTGAGAGTAAATAAAAACAACAAAGCAAAATTGAACAGGATTTCGATTGAGGACAGCAAAAACAAAGCCCAGGATTGTGGTCGTAAGTCAAGGTATGTGAGCAGACTGGATTTTAAGAGCCATTTTTAAAATGCTCACAAAGCGAGTCCCTTTATCACAAAGCGAGTCACATGTGGTCGTTAAGCAATTTCAGCATATCCAATGGGCATTTTTTTGCCATTTTCTGCTGGGCGATGAAATTAGCATCAGTGGAACAGCACAGGTTCCATCTCTCTGAGCTTATTATCTAACTGGCTGGGACTTCTGAGCAGCATCTAAAGGGCGAGAAGTTTCAGCATTAACACTATACAAGTAGTCCTCGCTTTGCCTGCTTTGTCTCTTGTAATTGCTTCCTCTCCAATCTCTCCGATTTCAAAGAGTGGGGAAAAGAATAACAATAGTCACGAGCAGGAGAACAGTATGCTCAAAGATGGGATCCATAAGCACCCTGTGCAAACCGTCTAGTGTATTCCCAATTGTGTACACGCTTACTCTCTTGTGATCCCTTTCCCTCCAACCTTACTACTCTGCAGGAGGTAAGAAAGAAATAGGTCAGATACGGGTGAGAGATTGCCTTACAGAAATTGCTTTTTTTCCTCAATCTCTCACGGAATGGAAATTGGAGAGGAAGAATGTAGATTAATTTCCTTCTGTTAATTAACCTAGCACTGAGGTGAGCATTCCAAAAAGCAGGGAGAGGTTGAGAAGTAAATAAAAGAAGAAAATGAAATTGATTGGTCTTACCAGTTTTGAACCAGCTATCCCAGCATTCCTGGTGGCACGGCAGACTAAAGCACTTAACATTCAGCTGCCTGCAATTACTGCAAGTTCAAATCTCACCAGGCTCGAGGTTGACTCAGCCTTCCATCATTTCAAAGGTAGGTAAAATGAGGACCCAGATTGTGGGGGCAATAAGCTGACTTTGTATAAATATACAAAAGTATGAAGGCTATTGCTTAACGCATTGTAAGCCGCCCTGAGTCTCCAGAGAAGGGCGGCATATAAATTAAAAAAAAAAAAATCCAAAGGCAGGGAACGGGGAAAAAAGGAGAAGCACAGTTGTGGTCCTATGATTCTCTACTTAGCAACCACTTCACTTACCACAAAGCTGCTGATCACAACCGTGGTTGCTAAATGAGGACTACCTGTATATACATATACATATACATATATCGAATCCCTAGTGCAGTGTAACGGGGTGAGCTCCCGTTACTTGTCCCAGCTTCTGCCAACCTAGCAGTTCGAAAGCATGTAAAAAATGCAAGTAAAAAAAATAGGGAGCACCTTTGATGGGAAGGTAACAGTGTTCCATGTGCCTTTGGCGTTTAGTCATGCCGGCCACGTGACCACGGAGACGTCTTCAGACAACGCTGGCTCTTCGGCTTTGAAACGGAGATGAGCACCGTCTCCTAGAGTCAGGAACGACTAGCACATATGTGCGAGGGGAACCTTTACCTTTATCTTATGTATATATACACTTTCTCTTCTCTGAGAATCTTAGGGAACTCCTTGGAAATGTTTATTCCATTTATGACCATGTCATCGACACATAATATTGAAATGAGATCCCATGGGTTTAGATTTGGACATACAATTATACAGACCAGGGGTGAAATCTAAAATTTGTTACTACTGGTTCTGTGGGCGTGGCTTGGTGGGGGGGGAGTAATGTGACTGGGTGGGCATGGCCAATTTTTTTAAAAAAACTTTTAAACCATTTTTGAAATACTTTCAAAAGGCTCTGACGATCCCAGCTGAATTGCCTAATCGGCAGAAACTTTTTTTCTTTTAAATATCTCTGACGATCCAAGCTGAGTTGCCTGATCATTAGAGGCATTTAAAAGGAAAAAAGTCTCTGCCGATCAGGCAACTCAACTGGGATCGTGAGAGGCATTTAAAAGAAAAAAAAGGGGTTTTCTTCTTTTAAAAGACTTTGATAATCCCAGCTGAGCCGTGCGATCATCAGAGGCTTTCTTTTTTACTTTTAAAAGCATTTTTTCGGCCGACGAGGTTGTAGAAAAAATGCTTTTAATAGTTTAAAAAAAGCCTCTGATGATTGTGTGGCTCAGCTGGGCATGGGGGACGGGCAGGGATTTTTGCTACCGGTTCTCCAAATCATCCGCCTCCATCGCTACCAGATCGGGCGATCTGGTCCGAATTGGGAGCATTTCACCCTTGATACAGACACATTCAGGCTTGAGGAGAAGGATGAAATCTAATCAAAATTCAGTAATCACCATACATGACGTATAATTTAAAACATATCCACAGAACTATAGTTTAGAAATTATGCCAATAACATGGCTTCTGTCAACCATTCTTAAGAAGTCATGTCACTGAAACTGAACCCAGTTTACAGCGTTAAAATTAGTATTTTACTTGCTCTTGCATGTGTTCTTCTGTATCTTCTTGTACGTCCCCAAATTTAGCACAACAGAATGGTGGAAGTTCCAACCTCCCCCCACCCCCCCAAAAGTTGCAAGCTTTCAACATTTAAGAACTCTTAAAAGTTAAACTGATCTTGTTGGTCAGAAAATAGGAAGTAAAAAAAACCCGTAAAGATGAGGTTGGTATGGAAACCATCTCTATACATGGCTTGATGAAAAGCCATTAACTGTAGGTTTTACAAGTAACGTCAGCCTTCTCCCGTTCCTGGGTGGAAAGAAGAAAGCAAATGTTTGTAAATTCTCCATTTTTGGAAATATGTCCTTCAGGATCCAATCTGGGTCGGTCACCGGGATCTGAGGTTTTGTCTTCCGAGGTGTCAGACTCATGCTGAGGCTCATCTTCAGGGCATAAGGCTCATTTTCAGGGGACTTCTTTCTAGCAGTGTGTGATATTTATACTGCCTCTGTTGTATGTGGCTTCTTAGATGTTGAACTGGGTGTGTTGATGGGTCGCTTTTAAGAGCCTGGTGGCGCAGCAGCTTAAGTGGTGTTAAAGTGACACCAGCTGCCTGCAATTATTGCAAGTTCGAATCTCACCAGGCTCAAGGTTGACTCAGCCTTCCATCCTTTCAAGGTAGGTAAAATGAGGACCTGGATTGTGGGGGAAATAAGCTGACTTTGTATAAAAAAGAACACCGCTTAGGACCCCCCGAAAGCCTTACTAAGCAGGTATATACGAAAGTATAAAGGCTATTGCTTAACGCATTGTAAGCGGCCCTTAGTCTCCGGAGAAGGGCGGTATATAAATTAAATTAAAAAAAAAAAAGTCGTTTGCTTGTGCTGCCCAGCCCTTGCCTTCTAAGTACTTGGTAGGCTGGTGGTAAATCAACACTGCTGACATCTTTCAATTTGTATAAGATAATTTATTAATATTATAGATTTGGTGGTGGGAGCTTTCCAAAGTTCTTCCAAAAGTCTTTTAAACAGCATGTCCTCTTGCCATATTTACACAAAAAAGCAAAACAATGTGAAAACCAACAACCCAAAACATTTGCTTACCTGGAAGTTAACTTTCATTTCTTCAGACAGAACTTGAAACCCAGATCCACAGCTACAGGTCTGGATCCCAATAGGACAAAGTTATAGATTACTTCAAAAATTCCAAGTAATTATTTGCCTGCAGAAAGTATAAACTAAAGCAGACATTAAGCAAGTTTCTAAGATGAATTATGAATTTTATATGAACAGTCACTGTAGTTGACATGGATATCAACCTTCATATCACAGTTTTTCTTTCTACACACCATAGTTACCCAATAAATCAAGTACAGGTTGTCCTGGATTTACAACAGTTCATTCAGTAACTGTTCAAAGTTACAATGGCATTTTAAAAAGTGACTTATGGCCTTTTTTCACACTTACAACTGTTGCAGCATTCCCGTGGTCACATGATCAAAACTGAGACAGTTAAGCAACTGATTCATATTTATGATGGTTGGAGTATCCTGGCGTCATGTGATCACTATTTCTGACAAACAAAGTCAGCGGGGGAGCCAGATTCACTTAACAACCATGTTACTAACTTAATAACCACCGTGGTTCACTTACCAACTGTGGCAAGAAAGGTCGTAAAACGGGGCAAAATTCACTTAACAAATGTTTCACTTAGTAACAGAAATTTTGGGCTCAGTTGTGGTTGTATGTCGAGGACTACCTGTATATTTCTTTCAGATAATTAGCTGCGAATGGGAGGAAGGGGAGAGAGAACTGATTATTGCTAAAAATAATAATAGTAATAATAAAAGGGGCTGTTGAAAACCAATGGGTGGAGTAAAAATGCAAATGACTGCAGATATCACTGGTGAAAATGTTTTTGAATTTTAGCCAATGCCTAGAAGAAACTGCTTGCCTGTTAAATTTAAATCCATGCTTAACACCTAAATAGGACTTTTTTTTTTCTTTCCCCCCTGCTTATTTTCATTTTGCCTGTTGCCATAACTCAATTTTTCCTTTTTTTTTCTATACCTAAAAGGAGGGATGGGCTTATATATCTGTGTATATATGAAAGAGGGCAGTTTGTGTTTGGATAGAGATAATAGTTACTGTATTTTTGGGAGTATAAGAAGCACCTAAATTTAGAAGAGGGAAAACAACAAAAAAAAGTTTGTGGCTTACCTGTTTCGGGCCTTTTCCAGTCTTTTCTCAGCCTGTTTCCAGGGCTTTTTTCAGCCTATTTTCAAGGCTTTTTTCAGCCCATTTTCATGGCTTTTTTTTGGCCTGTTTTCAATGCTTTTCTGGCCCATTTTCTATGCTTTTGGGGGGCTGTTTTCGATGCTTTTCTGGCCCATTTTCAAGGCTTTTTTGGCCCATTTTCGAGGGTTTTTTGGGCCCATTTTTTCAAAACCCCCCCCCCAAAAACCCCCTGCCAAAAAAAGCCTCAAAAATGGCCCAAAAAAGCTTCAAAAACGGGCCGAAAAAGCCCCCCAAATGGGCCAACAAAGCCTCAAAAACAGGCTGAGAAAACCCTCGAAAATGGACCAAAAAGGGAGCCAAAAACAGGGCATGCGGAGGCCAAAAAATGGCTGGTGGGTGGGCGGGGCTTCAGCAATATTCAGTCTATAAGACACACAGACATTTTCACCCCCTTTTGGGAGTCAAAAAAGTGCATCTTATAGTCCAAAAAATACGGCATCTGGATAGGACACTAGTATGTATTTGATCGGTTTCATACACTAGATTTATGCAGATAAATCTAGAAGAACCCTGAACCCTGCGTATTCCATTTGGTGAAGGAATTAAAATCTAGCAAAAGTTAGTGTATCTAAGACTCAGGGAATGTGCACCTCACTCTAATCACTTCTACAGGGACACAAAATCCCACAAAACAGCTTTTCAGAAGGCAAGAGTGGAGAAAAAAATGAAATCAATAAAAACCGTTATGAACTTATTAACAGTATCCCATAAATATATACAGATTATGTGACACTAACCCTAGTTGGATTTTATTTGTTTTCATTTCTCTGTTCCTGGGAAGTTCTAAACATTTCCTAAAGGTCCATCCAATGAATGGCCATCATATCAATAGATAAAATGGGCTGGTCTAATGGTTTATAAATTCAGACATGACAACAAATGAAAATTACTATAAGTCAGTGGTTCTCAACCTGTGATCCATGAATCCCAGGAGGGGGGGGGGTGCGATGTCGTCACAGCGGTTCCACAAAGGCTTGAAGAAATGTTATGATCTAAATCTTGAGTTAAGTCTTCGGGGGGTCCGTGGCTACAAAAGGTATTTAAAGGGGATCCCAGGTGAAGAAAAAGTTGAGAACCAGTGCTATAAGCTATATTTTACAATTTCAAATGGATGCTTCAAAAGCTTCAAAGACATCTCAATGCATAAGCAACCTAATGTTTTTAACAGAACGTCATTTCCTAATGCATATAACCAGACAATGAATTATTACGAATTTTACAGAAAAAGTAAATTAAGCAACTTAAAATTACAGTTCAAAGTGAGGAATCTAAATCACCAGCTTAGAAAATGGTTTTCAGAAATTTCCATCCTTTTAATAAAAGCTTCCCAGAATGAAGACAGCCACCATTTAAATGCAGAATATATACTTGAATTTAATAGCAGGAAACCTGCATGAAATATAACTACTCTGAATATGTGCCTGAAAAACGTTTTGAAAGATTAGTAATGGCCAATTTAAAGGTCGAATTTGAAATCACATTTATATCTTGTCAATAGAGTTACAAAGTTGTTAATATCATTACAGTGGCTTAATTTTTTTCCCTATTTTATTGATAATCCAGAAAATTATCAAGCTAATCCAGAATCAATTTGTCTTTTCTTAAAAATGAAATGGAACTAACTAAAGAAGTTCTCCTTAAAAATGTGTATTCAGTTATATTTATCTGGTCACAAATCATCACCTACTCCATAAGGGGAGGCATCACATGTTAAAATCAATGGAAGCTGTTCGTCACATTGTATTAAAAGGCTGTCAGAGGTGAGAAAATGTTTGATGGCTTTAATGGAGGCCGTCTCTCAAGAGCCCCAAAACCAAGGTCTTTTGGAATCGAGAAGCCTGTGTAAAGGCTCTGCTACTGAAGCCTTGGGAGGCAGAAACAGACTATAAAAATTTAGGAGGTCCAAAAAGGCTTCTAACTCTGTTCTATTCTTTGGAATAGGGGCCCCATAAAATAACTGTACCCAGATCACACACTGATGGAAATTAAATGTTATATAAATAAAACAAATAAAACACGGGGTGGAGGGGGGAGAAAATTAAAATCTGAGGTTCTAAGTCACAAGCTGCCTAACAACCTAGAAGCCCCTATAGCAGTGATGGCTAACTTTTTTGCCATCGCGTGCCAAAAGCGTGGGGAGCGTGGGGGGGCGTGGTCCATAATTCAATACAGTGGGGCAAAAAAGTATTTAGTCAGCCACCAATTGTGCAAGTTCTCCCACTTAAAAAGATGAGAGAGGCCTATAATCATAGGTAGACCTCAACTATGAGAGACAAAATGGGAAAACAAATTCAGACAATCACATTGTCTGATTTGGAAAGAATTTATTTGCAAATTATGGTGGAAAATAAGCATTTGGTCAATATCAAAAGTTCACCTCAATACTTTGTTATATATCCTTTGTTGGCAATGACAGAGGTCAAACGTTTTCTGTAAGTCTTCACAAGGTTGGCACACACTGTTGCTTGTATGTTGGCCATTTCCTCCATGCAGATCTCCTCTAGAGCAGTGATGTTTTGGGGCTGTCACTGGGCAACAAGGACTTTCAAAGGTTTTCTATGGGGTTGAGATTTGGAGCCTGGCTAGACCACTCCAGGACCTTGAAATGCTTCTTACGAAGCCACTCCTTTATTGCCCGGGCAGTGTGTTTGGGATCATTTTCATGCTGAAAGACCAAGCCACGTTTCATCTTCAATGCCCTTGCTGATAGAAGGAGGCTTGCACTCAAAATCTCACAATATATGGCCCCATTCATTCTTTCCTGTACACAGATCAGTTGTCCTGGTCCCTTTGCAGAGGAACAGCCCCAAAGCAGGATGTTGCCACCCCCATGCTTCACAGTAGGTATGGTGTTCTTTGGATGCAACTCAGCATTCTCTGTCCTCCAAACACGACAAGTTGTGTTTCTACCAAACAGTTCTACTTTAGTTTCATCTGACCATATGATATTCTCCCACTCCTCTTCTGGATCATCCAAATGCTCTCTAGCAAACTTCAGACGGGCCCATACATGTACTGGCTTAAGCAGGGGGACACGTCTGGCACTGCAGGATCTGAGTCCCTGGCGGTGTAGTGTGTTACTGATGGTAGCCTTTGTTACATTGGTCCCAGCTCTCTGCAGGTCATTCACTTGTTCCCCCGTGTGGTTCTGGGATTTTTGCTCACCGTTCTTTTGATCATTTTGACCCCACAGGGTGAGATCTTGCGTGGAGCCCCAGATCGAGGGAGATTATCACTGGTCTTGTATGTCTTCCATTTTCTAATTATTGCTCCCACAGTTGATTTCTTCACACAAAGCTGCTTGCCTATTGCAGATTCCATCTTCCCAGTCTGGTGAAGGTCTACAATTTTGTTTCTGGTGTCCTTCAACAGCTCTTTGGTCTTCACCATAGTGGAGTTTGGAGTGTGACCGTTTGAGGTTGTGGACAGGTGTCTTTTATACTGATAACAAGTTCAAACAGATGCCATTAATACAGGTAATGAGTGGAGGACTGAGGAGCCTCTTAAAGAAGAAGTTACAGGTCTGTGAGAGCCAGAAATCTTGCTTGTTTGTAGGTGACCAAATACTTATTTTCCACCATAATTTGCAAATAAATTCTTTCCAATTCAGACAATGTGATTGTTTGGATTTGTTTTCTCATTTTGTCTCTCATAGTTGAGGTCTACCTATGATGTCAATTACAGGCCTCTCTCATCTTTTTAAGTGGGGGGACTTGCACAATTGGTGGCTGACTAAATACTTTTTTGCCCCACTGTATGCCCCACCCTTCCGCGCATGCTCAAGTGACCCCCCCACACTTCCCCCTGCTTTTGGCACAGTAGGCCCGGTAGGCCCGGTTTTCCTAGAAAGCCTCTGGAGCCTGGGGAAGGCAAAAACAGCCTTCCCCATCCCCGCCGCCCCCCGGAGGCCTTCCAGAGGCCGGAAACAGTCAGTTTCCTGACTTCTGGTGGGACTGGAAGGCCTGAAAATCAGTTGGCTGGTGCGCACATGTACGCTGGAGCTGAGCTACGGCAACACTCACATGCCCACCAATATGGCTCCGCATGCCACCTGTGGCACCTGTGCCATAGGTTTGCCATCATGGCCCTATAGCTTATTTTTCAAGAACCATGTCCTTCACAGAGAGGAATTATGGACAAATTGGCCAGAAGTTACCTGTGGTGGCAAAAATTGGATCAACACATCTGTGAATGGGTGTCTGGGTATACAAACTGCCAGGAGTCCAGACCTCACCTTCCAAGAGCTCCCCCAATAGAATGGGACAAACCACGAGCCCCTTGGTCACGACTCCACATAGACTTTGCTGGCCCAGTACAAGGGCATATGTTTTTAATTGTGGTTGATTCATTTTCCAAATGGGTGGACGTTAAATTAATGTCCTCAACAACTTCTGAGTCATTAATTAAAGCAATGGAGAACCTCTTTGCAACACATGGCATACCAGATTGCTTGGTTTCAGATAACGGTCCCCAACTAGTATTGGCACCTTTCGAACTTTTCCTTGCAGGGCTGGGCATCAAACATTCACTCACAGCCCCTTTTTTTCCAGCTACAAATGGCCGAGCTGAAAGAACTGTGCGCTCTGTAATGGAGGCTCTGGCAAGGAGGGGGCTGGGAGACTGGAACTCTAAAATTTTTAAATACCATTTAATGCAACATGCTACCCCTTGCCCAGACACTAATCTAAATCCAGCTGAACTCCTGATGGGAAGACGCATAAAGTCAAAATTGGACAAACTACACCCAACATACGCACCCGACACAACCAGGGAAACCCATCCAGGCCTCAGTTTCAAATCAGGGGACTCTGTCTATGCAAGGAATTACTCAGGCCCTCAACTACGGCTACCTGGGATAATGACACAAGTTACAGGCCCCAGGTCATATGTAATAACGCTGGGGGATGGAAGAATGTGGAGAAGACACATAGACCAATTAAAGGGGCAACACATTGACTTAAATGATTCAAATAATAAAGCACAACCACCAGATAAAAGGTTTCTTACAGATGAGCCCAGCGAGCCAGAGTCGGAAGTCGAGGACTGCAACGCAACTCAAGGTGAGGACAACTTACCGGGACCTGAGGACTTTGTTCCAGCGATGACGCCTCCAAGCCAACGACAAAGAAACTACTGACAATACTTTAGGAACTTCTTCAGTGCTTCCACCTAATCCACATGAACCAAAAGGCCTTCGGAGGTCAGGACGTGTCAGGAGAAGGCCGGCCTACCTCGAGGACTATGTGCGCGCCCTCTAATGACGGAGGGATGCTGCGTCCAGGCTCCACTCCGGTCTACAGATGCAGCCGCGCTCTGATTGGCTGTTTCAATTCAGGCACAAGTATATAAGGAGCTGTCAAAGGCTGACAGCTGCTGCTCCTGTTAGCCGAGCAGCCTAGCTGGCTGCAATGCTAGCAAACCTGTTAAAATGTATGTTAGGGAAATAAACCTGTTAGCTTTTACCTCAACCTGCCTTGCCTCAGTCTGTTCGTCCCTAACAGGGACATAACACCACATATTTGTTGTAGTATTCATCACCATATTAATAATAACATAATATAATAACAATAATTTTCTTGAAATATATTATTAAAATGCCAACAGCATCTTCTGCTATAACAACCTGGGATAAATGCAGTGGTGTGCTGATGAATGTCTATAACAACTGACTTCAGTTGCCATTACAGGCTACATAGCAATGCAATAGCACTTAGATTTTTATACCGCTTCATAGTGTTTTTTCAGTCCTCTAGGCAATATGCTGACGGTTTACAGAGTCAGCATATTGCCCCCAACAATCTGGATCCTACCTGGTGAGATGCCACATAGCTGATCAACTTAGTAGGTATTATTGTTCAGTTCTGTTCTCAATTGGATTGCAAAATTCCTGAAAATGTAAAAAAAAAAAAATGGCCAGTATAAACTGAAATTTTGATTCTGGTTTCCAATTTTATTGGCCTGAAAGTATTGCAGTGCTGGTGCAGTATTCTTAATCCTGTTTAGCTTAATGGGTTAAATAGCCGACTCTTTTAAGAAGTATTTTTCAAAATCTAGAATAGGCAAACTTCAATCTATATTGAAAACTTTTTTCTGTCAGACATACAAAGGTTGTAAGAAGAGCATTGCTAAAAAATCAACAGAGGGTTGCCAAACACTGACTGTGCATCTTTCCCTCTAATTGTGATGTTATTAAATCATTTTCACCTGCTAAAACCTATTAAAATGCCCAAAACAGTTGTAAGCAGCTAAACACTGGGGACAGTTTACACAGATCTGCTTTTTTCCTTATTCCTTAACCCATAAAATGAATTTAGAATATTATTAATAATGAGCCCAAACCAAAAGGAATAAGCACATACATTTTGCATATGTAGAAGTATAGTATGTGGAGTACTGTGTATGATACACAGCTAAAAGATCTTTTGAAGATCACTGCAACTTTTCTTATTTCATTTAGTTTTGAAAGCAAACTGTTTTACTATGGAGAAAATAAGATCCAACCAGTTTAGTCTAAGGCACCTGGTTAGAAGCCAGGAGACTGAGCGTTCACGTCCCATCATAGCTATAAAAGCTGGCTGGGTGACTTTGAGCCAGTCACTCTCCCTCTCTCAGCCCAACTCACCTGACAGGGTTGTGGTTGTGGGGGAAAATAGGAGAAAGAAGGTGTATTGGATATGTTTGTTGCCTTGAAATATTTGTAAACATAATAAAGGTGGGAAATAAATAAATGGCTAAACAAATACCAGCCTTATACATAACACCATTGCTCTTAATTTTAATGTTATTTTAATATTAATATTTTAATAATAGTTGGAGAAAAGTGTCCTCTGACTTTTTGTCATATTGTAAGCCGCTTAGAGGTGCTGTATTGGGAGATGGGAGGCATTGGTGGAGATACAAGTTGAATGACATGCAAATTTAATAAATACATAAATGGCTGGTGATTGGTTTTGTTTTGTTTTTTACTTACCTTACATTTATGTTCTAGTCTACCTTCTATTTCTAATCTGAGAATGAGCATGTTAAGAGATGAAAAAATATAAGATAGGATATTTTTCTGGTAGAAACAAATGACAACTGATTTTCATGCTTAATGAAAATAAATTCCAGGTAGATGTCAGCTCAGTGGTAGAGTATCCACAGCAATAGCACTTAGACTTATTGCTTTACATTCCTCTCTAAGCAGTTTACAGAGTCAGCATATTGCCCTCAACAATCTGGGTCCTCATTTTACCGACCTTGGAAAGATGCAAGGCTGAGTCAATCTTGAGCCAGTCAGGATTTAACTGCTGGCAGTCAACAGAGTTAGCCTGTAAAACTGTATTCTAACCTCTGAGCCACAATGCTATGGAATGCCAACTGACTCTGCTATTTCCCATTCCACTGATTTTAGGAAGCTGCTGCCAAAAGAAAGAGTCTGACAAGATGGGAGCACAGTATGATTCTATCCAAAATTCTTTCATATGTCACCTATCAAAAACATGTTCAGTTACGAGAACCATGATTTCTATCAGATGAGAGAATCCTTCAATGGTACAATCCAAGGAGCGCTCCACTACTGGTACAGAAAAAGATTGCCAAATTCTTGTAGAAAAACTGCTTCCTGGCCTTCATTTAAATTTGACTCTTTTTTTAGGTAAGGAAAAAAACTCTCACTGGTGTAAGCCATTTAGAAAGTGGCATTGATGAGAAACTTTAAGATGTATTAATAAAATTAATTAACAGAAAAGGAGGAATGGTAGCTCAGCATTCCTTAAAGTTGATTATGGTCCTAGACTAGCATAAATAGCTCAGTGGAAAAGTCTTCTCTTTTGTACCCAGAAATTTCCTGGTGTTACTAGATAGGAGTCGCGTTGCCAATTTAGGAGGCAGTGCTCATCTCCATTTCAAGCCCAATGAGATAGCACTGTCCGAAGACATTTCCATGGTCACATGGCCAGCATGACGTCACAGAGAGCTGTTACCTTCCCATCAAAGTATAAATTACATTACATTTGAATTGGCTGCTGTTCTCTTCAAAGTTATCTACTTGCATTTGCATGCTTTCAAACTGCTAATTTGGCAGGAGCTGGAGCAAGAACGGGAGCTCACCCTGTGGCATGGAGCTCGGGTCTCGTACTTGGGATGCCAATTTTCCAGTCAACAAGCCCAGCATCTTAACTACTGAGCCACCATGCTACCCCACTAGATAGTGAAAGGAAGGGGAAAAACCCAATTTGAAATTCAGGAAAAATTGCATTTCTGTCAATTTTCTTAATGATGCAGGTTTGGAATAATAGTTTATTTCCTTTTCTATTCAGAGTTTATGCCAAATGTATCCTTTTCCAGAAGGTTACAAAGAGTCAAGGTCAGAAACAGAAGTCCCACGAACACCTTCCACATTCTTGTATCATGCACACTCCACCGGAGCTCATCCATCCATCCCTGACACAAAGCTTTGTATTGCAATCTGTACTGCAGAGTAGGTCATTCCGGATCAAGGTTATAATTTGGGGTGAGGAAGAAAGATGATCTTAGTCCTCTCAAAGTTACAAGAAAGCAACTTTAAGGGTTGTGTCATTGACTGAAAGTCAAAAGTTGAAATCCTCTACGTCTAAGCCTCGGGTTGGGGTGGGGAGAAGACTACTTTTCAGTTTGGCTGTCATGGAAATTGACAAGGAGAAAACGGAAACGAAGAAAGATTGAAGACAAGAAGACACACAACCTACTGTTTCCATCATGATGTGTGTAAAGAAGCCTTGCCAATTCTACATAGTTCTGTGTTGGGCAGGAATGGGGACTGGAAGGAGAGGGAATTGAAGAGAACGTGGGATAGGCTGTGTGAGTATATGTGTGTGTGTTTATACATACACACACAGAGTGTACTAACAAGCTATTGGCTCCAGGGACAATTGATTATATAAATTACATGTTTGAATTGCGGTTCTCTTCTAAATACTTCCTTACTTGATTCATGCTTGATCTTTGAACATTCTTACGCACATTAAAATTATTTTTGACGTTTGCAAATTCTAATGTAATGGTCTCCTTTAGATTATCAATTTTGTTTATAGGGTATGTCCTATATACTGCTAATTTATTAAGAATCGTCTTCTGTATAATTTATTTTTCCTTTCCTGTAACTGCAATAAACTGGCAATAGAAGTACACTTAATTTACAGGCTAATTAAAAGTTACCTCTACCCATTAATTAGGAAGATTTGAGATACTAACCTACTGATTAAATGTTAAAGTTCTACTTATGCTTGCGATAAATAAGCAACAGCAAGGAAGGCATGTAGTTGTGTATGTGCACATACAAATGAGACAGAAAACATTACAATTTAATCTGGTTTAGAAAGGAAATCCTTTTACACTGCCTGAACCTAACACAAAACAGTGAAATTCTCTCTTCACGCAGATGGAAAACCCAGAGGCAGAACAAACTCTAGGCACACACAGAGAGAAAGAAAAAAATTGCTAAGTTTTATTTCTTAAATTTCCAAGCCCATGAGCCAAGAAGGGCACTAAATGTACCATCACCGCTTGGAGTGGTACATAAAACTTCGTTTTAATAAAGGACAAAAAGCTCAAGTTGAAAGGAGAGAGAGCTATTGGGGCTGGCGTGAAGTTTGTAAGTCTTAAAGAAACAAACAAACTGGCACTCAGATAGTCAGCTATTGATAGGCTCTGCAGCTTGAACAATCCCAGCAGATTCCATATTCTACCTCACTTTGATAATCTTACATCACAGCTGAATATATTTTGATCCATACAACTGAATTTTGAGCCTATTCAACTGAGCCTTCTAAAAGAGAATTCTAAAATCAGTTTAATATACAAGGTTCCCCACATCAGATGTAACATTTATTCAGCAAATTAGTCAACAAATTTAGAGCATTATACGTAATTTGAATTGTCTATGCTTGCCCAGTTAGAATTGTTAACCTACAATCAGAAATGGTTAACATTTCAAAAGTAGTAATCAGCAATTGTACCAGGTGCTATTTAGTTGATTATGTCACCAGCCACTGAGGAACAGATGATTCAGATGAAATATGATTTTCTCAATTAAGACTTAATGGACAACCCATGTACAATGACTAAAACTCTATGTGATTCATTGTAAATTCTCAAAATAAGAGACATTTCCAAAATTCTAATAACAGTAGTAACGATTTTCCATTCAATTAGATGCTGATTGTTTTGCCAACTCTGGTCAAAAATGTCCTGCTCAACATAAACAACTGTGCACCTGAACTTCAATCTGAGGTAAAGACCTAGGTGGGACACCTGGAATCTCCCTTGGCACTATAAAGAGTACAGTTCTGAATATTCACTCTTTTTATGTAGGGGGCATTGAGGAAATTGAAGAATAAAATTCAATAAAATCTTAGCTATTAGCCAGGATCTACCAAATTTCCCAGGCAAAACAGAAAGTATAACTGTGCCCCTAGGCCGGGGTGTCAAACTCGCATTGTCATGTGACGTATTGTGACCTTTTCCCCTTCACTAAACCGGCCAGAATGTGGTGGATCCAGCTCGCGGGCCATGAATTTGACAGCCCTGATCTAGGCTGAAAATGATGCCCAAACCTGATTAAAGCTGATGAATCAACATGCAGAGTTTAAATAGGATGCTTATATCTATAGTTCATTTCCTTAAAAAATGTATGTTATTTTATAGCAGGGACTTATAAACTCTTTATTTATAAAAACTCATTTATTTATAAGCTTATAAATAAGCTTCTTATTGAAATCGGCAGCAGAAATTCAGTTGATTGGGTCCATGGGTTTGGTTCAGGGAATACTTGTGGTGGGGAAAACGTTTGGGAAGTTACTCTAACCAGCAAATTCATTAACCAAGTAAGAATACAGCCAGATTTCCCCAGGTTCATGCCAAGCCTTATGCTGTTGACGATCCAGAATGTAGTATGGAGAATGCAAGCCAAACTGTTAAGTCAGTTTTTGCCTAACAGTAGCTTGCAAACTGCTTTCATGGGATATATTCTGCCCAAATATATTTTCCTCTGAAGGAAAGGAAACAAAAAGTTTGATCCCAGGTTGTGCATTACCAGTAGCTCACAACTGTTGAGTGAGTTGTGCATATGGAGGCCTATGTTGTAATCATGAGTGAGATACTGAATTAGTATGTAGAAAATGAGATTCTATCATTAGAATTTACATCTCAGAGAGGAAAGAATCAAAACTGATCATATGGAAGTAAATCTTCCCATTCACTCCATTGCTAAAATCTACCGGATCATTGGTGTCAATTGAGGTCTCTTAACTTTGTATTAGCTAAAAATAACTCCCTCAAACAAGAAATTTAGCTTGCTCTTCAGGATTTTCTGATCTTCAGAGAAAATCACTAGGCATCCAAATTATTTATATATATATATATGTATGTATGTATATTTGTTTTCTGAGGTTTTCGCGGGTGTTTGTATGTAGGTCTTTGGTTATTCGGGTCTTCTCCCGCGTAGAATTGGAAGTATCTTGGCGACGTTTCGACGAAGTCTCATTCGTCATCTTCAGGCTGGTGTTCTCGGCTTTGTGCTTCCAGGAGGAATGTGAGATAAAAGGAAGAGACAGCTGCAATCTCACATTGCTCCTGGAAGCACAAAGCCGAGAACACCAGCCTGAAGATGACGAATGAGACTTCGTCGAAACGTCGCCAAGATACTTCCAATTCTACACGGGAGAAGACCCGAATAACCAAAGACCTACATACACACACACACACACACACACACACACACACACACACACACACACACGAGACATTAGATAAAAGTTAACTGTCTGTTTAAAGAAAAAGCTTTCCCCCAATTTTTTTGTCCTTTCATTCTTTTAAAAGCTTGCATTTATACTTTTTGATTTTTACTCTGCAGGCAATTGTTTTAGCTTTCATTTCATGGTTTTTAAGTTCCATTTGAGGAATTGCCTCCAAATCTTTGGGGATTCAGCTACCTATCAAACAAATATGCACAGAACAGTAGTGGGTTTCACTTACCTTAGCTACCGGTTCGGAACTGTGAGCGTGCGCGCTTCGTACATGTGTGGCGCTTCTGCGTGTGCACAGAACCTTCTGCACATGCGCAGAGCGTCCATGATGATGTCCAGGCGGGTGGCCAGGGCGAACTGGTAGAAACCCACCACTGGTACAGAAATGAAAACTATGACATCAGTACCATTTCTTTTGTGGCATATGATGCTTCTGATTAGGTAAAGTTTTTCCTCCTGTCAGTCGTGTCCGATTCTAGGACACGGTGCTCATCCCCATTTCTTGTCCAAGTGAGCCAGCACTGACCGAAGACAATTTCCATGGTCATGTGGCCAGACCAGCATGGCTATAAGCCAAAGGCACATGGAATGCTGTTGCCTTCCCATCAAAGTGGTACCTATTAATCTACTTCCATTTGCATGCTTTCAAAATGCTAGGTGGCAGGAGCTGGGGCAACTAATGGGAGCTCGCCCGTTGTGTGGAGCTCTGGTCCCAAACCCAGACTGCCAGCTCTCCAGCTGACAAGCTCAGCATCTTTAACCGCTGAGCTATTGTGCTTCTGATTATCATGATGCAATTTCATAGATGCTTGTAACCTATCTGTAATTTATAGATTCCTGTACAAAACATCCTGGAATCTCATTGTAGTTTGTAACCCTTCCAGCTTTTTAATATTCCATATTGTCACTGCTAAGAGCTATTAACTTTCTTTTTTTGTGTGTGGCAAATTTTTTGGGGGATTGTATGAGGTGAAGTCACAATTTCACTTTTAGAATGAAAACACTGCTCCAAATCATGGAGAGGAAAATGTGCATGCAAAACTGAAGTTAAGGCTTGCCCTTACCTTTTTAAGTGAAAACCAATATACTTAATTTTATAGATATGCTGAACACTATGTTGCAAATTTCTGCAAAAGCCAAGCTAGTGCCATGATTTCTATCACAATAATAATTTATCTAGAACAAAATCGCTAGAAAAGAAGCTCAAGCTCTTTTATCACAATCCATCAAAGTTAAATTATGGTGCATTTGACTTCATATATAAAAAATATCTGAGCACAAGGAATAGTAAATGTTTCTGGAATAATTATTAATTATCCCTATCTCAAAAGTGAATTTTGAGTATAGTGAATTCTCCTTTAAATTCATGGCATAGCAAATTCTATTTCATATAATCCTTCATTAAGATAATTTACCCCTTTAAACCTCACCATATGGAAAGATAATTTCTAGATTTTCATAAATAATTAAAAGTAGATACAAATTGAGAATTAATCCAGGTTGCAGAAATAGGCAAATTCTGGATTCTATCATCTTCTCCATTGGCAGACTCTTTCCAAGTTGAGTTTTCTTACTCTTATCAGCGGTATACACTGAAAATCCGAAATTTTGTTTTTCTCACAAGGGTTAAAGTTACAGCAATCACTGTGTTATTGAAAGTATTAGCAATCTATGTAAACTGATGCCATCTTCAATAAAAGCTTAATTTCTTAGTGTCATACATCAACACTGGATGCCAACCAATGAGCAGACAAGAATGTAGGTTGCACCAATGTGCTCTTGAAATGAGGGGTGTGTGTCAGAAAATGGAAAAATAAAAAGGACAGTTACAGTAGCTAAACAGTTGAGTTTAAGGTTGCCATTTTTATTTTAGCAGCTGCTAAAATGATACACTTCACAAACTTAATCAATTGACTTTTTCACTGTTGGCTTGCCACTTCATTACAATTTGAAGAAGAGATCATCATCTCTATTTTAACCAAGCTCTTTCAAAATGGTGTATATGCATATAAATTAGAGCTATCTGTTCTATGACTTGATCTGACATTCCTTGAAACGCTTCTCTTTCTTGATACAGTAGTCTCAAGTACTAATTCTTCAGAAAATAATGCGTCCTAGGAAACACAGCTTTTAAAGTTTTCTTCTGCTATGGGGTTACTGAATAGAAATACTGAGTAGGAAAGCTTACCATGCACATAGGTATTAAGACTTGAATTTCACATTGTACTAGGACACTAAGATGCGGTGGCATATCTAAGCCATTTAGATTTTGAGGGGTGGCTCCTGCACTAGGTAGTTTGAATTTAACTTAAAAACCTAGAGGAAAAATAAACCCAGGGAAGTACATGCAAAAGAAACATGAACTATTAAAAGACCTCTGCACCACAGTGTTCTTTCCCTTCAACTTTTGTTTATTGATGTACTGAACATGAAAAAGTACAAAGGATCCAAACACAAAAGAAAACATGTACAGCCTCTTTTAAATACTCAACAGAATATATTTTTCTACTCCAACAGATGTGAATTAAGTCATACTGTACAACTTCAAATAAATACCAGCCTTACATTTTATTAAGTGCTCTGTTAAACAGTGTAAAGTGAAGCCTGATAGACATGCCTTCCTCACCAATGCTTTGATCCTGCTACCGTAGAATATAGTAGCTGAGAGTATAGTTACGTTGCCCCCCTCCCCAGAACGGATCTCTTTATTGTTGTTGTTGTTATTACTATTTTCCAAAGCAGAGTGTTTGTGTTAGTACAGAACAATTGCTCATCGCACCTCAAGTGAACGTCTTTCAGAGAGTCAATCGATTTGAATAGCATTGAATGGGTCTAGCATGAACAATCGCTTTCACTTTAACACTCTTCTTCCAACAGTTTTATGTACTGTACTATACTGAAAATTTATAACTACGATTTTTTTTTAAAAAAAGAAATAATCAAAAAAAGCAACTGCAAAGATCATGTACAAGTATGTTATGCATAGCACATTGCTTGTTCTAAGGGGAAGCATGTGAGCATCTCAGTTTATACAAAAAGCAGGACGTAACTATATAGTTGTCAGGGCATCCCGGTGAAGGCACAGCAGCCTTCAGCTTTTTAAAAATTTATTATAAGCTAGATGCTAATCAGAAAATATTTGTACTTTTTGACCTTAAATTTCTTCCATACATGGTAAAGACTTTATTATTTCCCCAAATAAGTGATTTTAAGCATCATACAAAGTTAAATTTCAATAGCATACAGGTATTTATGATTCTGGTATGAAAAATGTAAGGAATTTGTTCAAAACCTATGGTTATACTCATTTTTTTTACCACAAACATATTTATAAACAAAAAAGTAGCATCACCATAAACAGCTGAAGCTAGACTATCTACAGACAAAATTTGCAACGTATCTGATCCACTGTAAATTCAAGTCCTCAGGACAACAAAAATGAATAAGCAGACCTCAAGTAACAATCTTAATGCCATTTACAAAGAAAAAAAAATACAAAAACATTTGAACATCACTTGGCATGTTAAGTAAAGAAAATAAAAAACCAGAAGAAAACTCGAAGTATTAGCTGAAAAGAGGTTCATCAACAAAAGATCTTATTTACATTACACAAAGCTCAGGTGTTAGCCTTGAACATAACTTTCAAAATACCTTCAAATATATCCAATGCAAGACTGTTTTTTCCTGGTCTGCCACTATGCAAACCATGTGCAAACATCTTTTTTTTTCTTTAAGACAAAACAATTCTTCAAACAATACTGCAAGTACATCACTAAACACCGTGAGCTCTATCTGAAGGGAATTCTATAGGAAGAACAGATTTTTCCCCCATCTCAGTTAATTTAAATTTCTTGCCTGCTCTTATATACTTTTAAATTTTCTTCTGTTTCAAAATCACAAGTTTAATGTGAGCCATCTATCACATAGTAACCAGGATGTTCAGAGATTGCACCAACGATTACAAAACCAAAACCAGAGTGCTTTCTCCCAGTGATTCCATTTCTTGAGTAACAAAGATCTCTTAAAGAATTTCTACATCATAAATCGCTCTAAAGTGTTTTCCCCCAACCACTGCAAATTTCCTGGTAAGTTTTAAAAGCTCACTAGGTGTCATATGAAGAGATTTCTCAAAGTATTCAAGTCAAAATATTTGTTCCAGGACCTGTAAAAAGTTTCTCCAAATTTTCTCTTTTTTATAAAAATAGATGCTTTGTTTTTTTTTTAAACCCACATCAAAGAGGCTCTTATCTCTTTGGCAAGGTACAGCTTTACGAAAAGTTCTCCATTAATCTTACAATAGGCTTTTATAATGCACCACCCCCCTTCCCCAACCCAAATCATAATTACAAAATAAATATTCTTAAACTTTATAAATAAAAATGTAAACTTCAAAACACTTCTTGAACAGACTAAACAGCAAGGCATTAAAGTGTAACTCAAACACAACATAAAGTTAACTAACTCAGGAATTTTAACACAAAGCCTCAATATCTACTCACAGGTTCAAGGCAGTCGTGTAAAAGAAAATTTCTTCCCTTAGCTCAAACATTTTTTAAAAGGTCCACCTTCTTCAAAGAAGGCAATAGAATGCATTGTGACAGGTAAAAACCCTGTACCTCTTGTCCATATTTCAAACATAAGATATTTAAGAAGTTTAATTCAAATACTAGCAATAAAAAATCTCGCAATATTTCTTAGGATGCTAGTCTGTTATTCCCCCATCTCAACACTGACTTACAAAGACATTTACTAATGTATAAAGTTTCTTTTAACTTGCCTTTGTCGAATAGTTTTCAAATATAAATTGGGCTGAGGACACCTCATTAGGCTTTGTGCGTTTTGTTTGTTTTAAAGGAAACCTGCAAGACTCTGTCTCCAAGGCGGTATCCATTCAGGCTGGCTATTGCCATGGCGGCCTCGTCATAGTTTGTCATAGTCACAAATCCAAAACCTTTGCACTTGTTTGTGTTGAAGTCGCGGATAACCTTCACGTTTGTCACGGCTCCGAAGGGTCCGAACATTTGCCACAGGATGCTCTCGTCTGCATCAGGAGCTAAATTGTACACAAAAATGCACCATCCGGTTCCCGCATGTCCTGGGATATTGATCCCAGCCAAACTGGTCATTCCATCAATGGTCATTGGAGAAAACCTGCTAATCAATGTAAAGGGGTAAAAAAAGGAAAGAAAGAAAGAAAGACAAAATTCTTTTTTTAGAAGGAAACTTTTTTCAAGATTAGAATCTATTTTTATATTACCAACATGCTTTAAGAAACTTAAACCAAGTGCCTTTCTGCCTACATCTCGTGGAACAATTGTTTCTTCCTTCAAGTATGCATTTTTGTTACATTATTTATAGACATATGCAAAGGCGGTCTGGTGTAGTGGTTAAGATGCTGATCTAGAAAACAAGGAGACTTTGAGTTCTAGTTCTGTCTTAGGCATGAAAGCCAGCTGGCTGATTTTGGGCAACTCTCCTTCAGCTCAATCCACCTCATAAGGCAATTGTGGGGAAAACAGGAAGAGGAAGGATTATTAGGTGTTTTTGTCACCTATGTTATTGATAAAAACAGTAAAAGCAGGATAAAAATATTTTTAAAGAAGGACTTGATTAGTGTTATAGTGCCATTTGACCAAAGGTCAAATGGCACTATATGTGACTTTAATACAAATTTACTAAGGCTGTGATGGCGAACCTATGGCATGGGTGCCACAGGTGGCACGTGGAGCCATATCTGAGGGCACACGAGCGTTGCCCTAGCTCAGCTCCAGCACACATGTGCCCGCCAGCCAGCTGATTTTCGGGCCTTCGAGGCCCACCGGAAGTCGGGAAATGGGCTGTTTCCAGCCTCCGGAGGAGGAGATTGAGGAAGTCCGTTTTTGCCCTTCCCAGGCTCTTAGAAAGTCTCTGGAGCCTGGGAAGAGTGAAAAACGGGCCTACTGTGCCATCACATGCCAAAAGTGGGGGGAGCGCGGGGGGAGCATGCGCACGTGCGCAGGAGGGCAGGGCATGGGTGGGCATTAAATTATGGGTGTGAGCACGCACATGCACAATCCCCCTGCTCTCCCCCCGCTACAGCAAAAAGGTTAGCCATCACTGGCCTAAGGAATATTGTGATTGCCACGTTTGGAATGTAGTTAACCAAGGTTCTTGAGGATTTGCATTTTGTGTGTTGGGAATATTATAAACAAAAATAGTATATAAAAACTAAGCGCTTTAATTTAACAACTAGCTTTGTTCAAAACTCTGTACCTATTAACAGGTAAGTGGATCCCCCCCCCCCCCGCCCAATGGCTCCACATACTAGTTCTACAGAACATGGACTGCAGAGGAGTGCTGTTGAGAGAATCCATCTACTAAAAATTCATGTTGTGCTTTTCGATAGACACAATCAGACAAAAATCTCGATTATTTTAGCTAAGGACTGGCTAACAATATCTTCTTTTAAAAAGAGAAAGGAACAGTAAGAGTTTTGTTTATAATGCTAGTATTCAATTCCAGGAATCTTTTGTTTAGTTCCTTTTAAAAACCTTAGTAATTTTTTTTTCAAAAGACAATTATATTAATAACAGAATGGTGAAAAAGTAAAAAGTACAAATGTATTGCCTTTAATTGTTCATATTTAATCTTTATCATGCTGTTTCATCATGGATTTAGCAAATTATTTGACACAACTGAACATTTATTTAACAGAAAAAATAGCTTCAGATTTCTGATGTTATGTCTAGGTTTTGGTTTATTTATTGTTGTGTGCCTCCCTGAGTCGCCTTTGGCAAAATGGGCGGCTATATAAATTTGATAAAACAAACAAACAAATAAATCCTGCATGAAACATACATCTTGAAACTCAAGCTCTAAATGGCCTTTTGGAATTATTATAACCCTTCTTCTTAACTTTTTAGGTAATATAAAATATCATACTTGATATGGTATCCTTAAAGTTGCTCCAAATCTGTACCTGCTTGTTATATATACAGAAGATGACTAACAAAACACACATCTGGTGGTGGCCTCTTAATTGTTAAAATGTCTTTTGAGTATATAAGACATCCAAATTCTTTCAAAGTGAAAGACCGACACAAAAGACTCCCAAATAAATCATTTAAATGGCAGATACTGGGTGCCCTAAAAAATGCTAGAAAGCTGATAAAGTAAGTGATAAATGGAAACAAATGATTGTTTAACCTCTGTACATGCAAAGATCACTCAATATCGCACACATGAAGTACCAATATTTTTAGTTCAAACAATAAGTTATTAGTAAAGTTAATTATGGATTTAACAATTTGTTATTACCTCTTTACTCCGTAAGCCATATTGAGCAGATTGTCCAACCTGCAAAACATTTAGCAAAAGGTTTATTTAGCCTTTCAAACTTTTACTTTGTTTATGTTATGTTGCTAGATTTTCTGAACTGCACTGTATGCAAAATTGCAGTTGTGCAATGATTATACATTGGCATTGCTTGAATTTTGCTGAAGAGATACTGTCCAAGAAACCTCATAAATATAGCTTCATGTTCAGCTGACATTATGTAATTATGTAAAAAAAGGCACTCAGACTGAGTCTTTTAATTCTGGATAAGCAAGACCATTAGGTATGTCTGAAGTGATACAATATGCACATTAATCTAGTTCAGATGCTATATTCAATATAGCAATCCTTTTAGAAATCTGAACACCGAAGACTAAAGAATTTTGCCAATATTTTCATGCCTTTCTCTGAAAACTCGTTGGGATGAATGAATGAAAAGTATGTCTGTGTGTGAGTACATACATAACATTATTCTGCAGAAAATCTAATAGCAATTTTATTTCTCAAGATTTTAGATTATGAATATATAATTACAATTATCTTGATGCTCTATACATTTTAAGCTGGTAAAATTTAGCCATCTACTTCCAGAAATTGCAGCTATGTTAGAAATCTACCATTTCAGCATAAAAGAACAAAAGGAATCCCAATTTTTTTTAGTCTTAACATTTGATTTATCATGAAGTATGAACTTTTTACAAACCAAGTAGTTGTTTGCTCCAATGTAATGCAAATGATGTTTAGGGTAATGCTGAATTTAAATAATTGCTGAAAAATCAAAGCAAGTCAGGCTATAGTATTAACTATATTCTATAATATTAACTATATTCCTCAATCAAAATGATTGCCATCTTTAAAGACAAGTTATGAGAAGAGGACATATGCAATGCAAAACTGGCTCCCATTTTCTTTCAAATTCACATTAAGAGATATTTTAGATGCATTTTCCCCACTTCCAGAAAAGCTACAATGTGCAACTTAAAGAGAATGCAAATATACACAATCTCTCCGAAGGAAATTGCTGCAGTGCTTGGTTAGACTAGATGGTGGACTGTTAACATTTAAAGTTACTGCCAATTTTTCTTTTGTCTAAACTTTGTATGCCATAACTGTTATTGTCCTTTAAAACACCCTTATGGTGGTTATATCAGAATGAAATGCTGAAGTTCAACCATCTGTCAGTATCCTGATTCTGAAATTCAGAAAAATAAGTAGCAATCTAGTTTACTACAACTGAGTGGACAATGCCAAAATATTTATCATATAAACCAAAACCTTTTCTTCAGGAACACTCACATGGATGCTGAGTCATTACTTTCAAAACTAGAACAGCTTTAGCTGTGACATAATATATAATAACTTAAAATTCCTAGGTTATGAATCTTATCTTATTTTTGGCTACAGCCTTCCAAATGACAAAGAAATTGTATCAAGATCTCAAATATCCTGATATGGCATTATTCCAACCCACACTCTGCTTTCTGTATGGTCATCACTGTCTTCATCATTCCAAGAAGGAATTCACCTATCTAAAAGATGTAAAATGATTTACAAATTTGCTTCTGGCTTAATTAACACGGGAGGGGGGGAGAATCTAATGATGAAAAGCATATTACAATTGTTTCATGTTATTGATCAACTTATCACTGTAAGCAAACCAAAACGTCCTTTGTATAAAGAATAATGGGGAGAAACAAACATGGAATATTTTGGCTTGCTTTTCAGTCAACTTTACAAGAGTCATGATTTCTGCAGTTAAACCTCCTAATAACAAATTCAAAATATGGGTATAACTTCTGCTATCTTTAAATATTGATAATTAGATATGATTTCTTTTGCATAAGTAGAAGCAAATGTAGAGCTCTTATTTTTATAACAGGCTTTTTTCGCCAGTTATTAAAAGTCTTCCATTCCCTAAATCTAAAATATGTTAACTATTAATTAACAATTGCACAAAAGGGAGAAAAAGCCACTGATGGAGACTTTTTCTTTTCCTTTTTAAAAATTAATTGAAAAATATGTGAGAAGTACCGATATTCATTAATGGGCTGTGTGCTTTACAAGTTTCTAAACCACATTGTAAATTGACAGGTTTGTTTTTTAAAAATCGATATTTCAGCTAATACTTGCACATCAACCAGCTCAAAAAATGTCCGTAAGATGATAAATCAAATTATTTTTGAATGCATAGAAATATGTATTTTACCAGCTTGGGAACAAAGATGCAACTTTTAACAATAAGGTGACTAGCAATATTTATGTTGTAATGCAAAAGTCTAATAATTATCAATTTCACCTGGGATTGTTGGCATGTGAACTCAAGTCTTTCAACCAGTTGAATACAAATTATCACACATTTAAGTTCCTCGAGAGAATAAAGAATGGGAAGATATTCACAAGAGGTAATACTGCTTTTGAATTACTATATTGTAATTCTTTTAAGACCGAGTATTTTCCTCTATATATGCATCCTCTATATTTTAGTGAAGAGAGGACATTATTTTGCTTTAACAGTAGCACTGCTTCAATTTAACTACTTCCACCTTCAAGAGATTTATTTATTTATTTATTTATTCAATTTACATTGAATAATTTATATGCTGCCTCTCTCCGAAGACCCAGGGCGGCTTTATTGTAAAACATACAGCTTCTAACAAAACTGTCATTTACATCCATTATCAAGTAGTAAGAATTGTATAGAAGTTGCCATTAAAACAGTCTCCATCTATCTATCTTTGTATAACAGTAGCCAACAATTTGAATCCTACCATCTCCATATCCAGGATGTTACGCAAGTATTAATGATTGAACACCAAACTAGCACTAGTGAAATATGAATTGCCACTTAAATACAAAACAAAAAAACTTTGTATAATGGTAGCTCCATTAACAAATCACAGACTGACTTAAGGTTTCAGTTGCTTCTGTATTTCCAGAACAAATCCAGGTAGGAAAATGTACAGATCTTTTAAAAAAAAATAAATTATGCTTGTACAAGTTTATATATTAATTTGTTTCCCAATGTTAAATAAGGAACATAAAAACAATAGCATTTTTTTTCAATGTCGTACGTAGTCAGACATTAAAATGCTACTTTGGTTGCTGCACATAATTAACCTGCTAAGATTAGCTGGCATTTTTGGCATCTTCTTTAGGCAGCTGCAGGTAGATACGCAATGGCATGAGTTAAAACTACTGATTTAATATTACTGGTTTCTGCAACTCAGAGTGAGCTTTTCACAGACTGGATTCAGTACCAGCTCTGCTCCTTCTCTTAAACTCCCTAGAAGGAACTTAACATTCTGACAAAAAGAAAAAAAAAAAAAGTGATGCAATTTACTTCTGCCTTTTTGTCAAGAAATAAAACTCCAATAATGAAACAGTGGAAAATACCCCCAAAGCAGGGGGAAAAGAATAACAAATTTCAGCAGTGTGCCCTCTGCTGACTCCCTTGCATTATTGCTCCCCTGTTCATTGTCATTCTCAATAGTAAATTCCAAAATAACGTATATCTGCCCACGGAAAAGGTTAGCTCCCTTGCCAAAGCTAACCCGAATCATAGCTTTATTAAACTATCAACACTCTTGATAATGGCAATCCAAGGAATCATTTTTATTTACCAAGTAAGCAACATATAAAAACATATTGTATCAAGCATCGTAGTGACTGTTCTCTCTGTGCTGGTGGAGGATTCTTATTCTGAAATCTTAGGATGTATTTTAGAGCAGAGGTCTCCAACCTTGGCAACTTTAAGACCTGGGGACTTCAACTCCCAGAATTCCTCAGCCAGCAAAGCTGGCTGAGGAATTCTGGGAATTGAAGTTCACAGGTCTTAAAGTTGCCAAAGTTGGAGACCCCTGTTTTAGAGGATATCCATTTAAAGCCTCTAGTACTGTGATGGCGAACCTATGGCACGCGTGCCACAGGTGGCACACGGAGCCATATCTGTGGGCACACGAGCATTGCCCTAGCTCAGCTCCAGCATGCATGCGTATGCCAGCCAGCTGATTTTTGGGCCTTTTGGGCCTACCGGAAATCAGGAAATGGGCAGTTTCTGGCCTCCAGGGAGGTGGGGAAGGCCGTTTTTGCACTCCCCAGGCTCCTAGAAAGCCTCTGGAGGGCAAAAAACAGGCCTACTGGGCCCACTGTGCCATTGTGTGCCAAAAGTGGGGGGGATCATGCGTGCATGCACAGGGGGCGGGCATATTGAATTATGGGTGTCGGCACATGTGCGCTCGACCCCCCCGCACTCCCCCTCTGCTTTTGGCACGCGATGGCAAAAAGGTTAACCATCACTGCTCTAGTACAATTCACACACCTCTAATACTTCCAAGCTTCAACCTTTTGAGAAATTTTCACTGCATTATCAAGCACCATGCACTGAAATGACTATCCTTGGAAGAGACAGAAAAACTCGTATTCTTCGATTCAAGCCATCTCACTTCAATACAAGACATGAAGATTTCACCTTCTGTATGGTTTTATATTACAATACATCACTGAGGATTGTTTTCTGGAAAAACATCCAAACCAACACATTTAATCTTTTCTGTAGAGACAGTCATCAACTAACAATAGTTCGTTTAGTGACTGTTTGAAGTTATAACAGCACTGAAAAAAAAATGACGTAACCATTTTTCACACTTACGATCTTTGCAGCATCCCCATGATCGCATGATCAAAATTCAGACGGTATTTATGACCATTGCAGTGTCCCAGGGTCATGTGATCATCTTTTGTGACCTTCTTACAAGCAAAGTCAACGGGGAAGAGCTAGATTCATTTAACCAGTGTATTACTAACTTAACAATAGCAGGAGTCCCTTAACAATTGTGGCAAGAAAGGTTGTAAAACGGGGCAAAACTCATTTAACAATTGTGTTCGTAAGTTGAGGACTATCTGCACAACCTATGTAGTAACTTATGACTTGTGGAAATACTTTCCAGTGTTCTAAAGATCCAGATTTTAATTTACAGAATGGCATGAATAATAAAATCGCCTAACAACAGTCACACAGACTCCAGTTGCGTACTCAAGCTAAAGTTGCTATTTTATGTGAGTTTCTGCTTAAAGTCTGGTGCTTATCAGAGCCGGTGCCAAATAAAAAGAGAGTTACAAAGTACGCATATACTTTCCCAGCCTCTGAGGCCCTCAAGCTTTCTTTAACTGCCTTTAAAACACTTTGACTAACAACAGTAGTAAGAGTACAGCAATGGCAAGCATAATGTATTTGCCTCAGTGTACTAGAGCTAGATCTAGTACACTAGATAAGGATCAGATACCCATCAAAGACAATTGCAAAGGTAAGCTCTTTAAAATATATGCAAACACATAAACACACACACACACACACACACACACACTTCTACATTTTGTGTGTGCAGCAATGTCTCCCTAAATTTCAGAGAGGAACCCGAACAATGCCTAAGTTAATATGAACTGAGCAAGCAACACCGTTCTCATTTGGAATACACGACTCTTTTATTTGACAAATCACCAGAGCAGAACGGATTAAAAACTCAAGCGATCCTTAAAATTCGATGTTAAAATTGCTCTAGACAACATGATCTAATGTGCTGCTTTAAAAAGAAAATGAAAAGAAATGCAGGGAAGTCTATTTTTGTGGAATGGAAAACGCGGTCAAAAACGAATGGCAACCTTGGGATTCGTTCCTCCATTTCTGAATCTGTAACGCACATTTCCAGCATTCAGGGCCTATCCCCTTCAGAGTAATCTACCACCATCGCTAATATAATGAACATCCTTTAGATGATAAGCCGGCAGCCCATGGCACTGTGAGAAAGATCTAGTCAGGGTTTTTTAAGGCCACTGGAGATTGCGTGCCCCAACCCTGGCACCAGCTATTTCTGCAAAAGTTCATTTACCTCTTTTTCATGTCAGTGCAGCAACAATTCCCCAGTGGCCTTACTTCAGGCACGAGGCAATCTGGAATTCTTCTTCTGACCATTGCTAACTCTGCCCTGGCACTCAGTTCTGGAACAGGCAGTCTGCCTATGGAGAAAGGGCAAGTCTACTTTTATTCAATATTCAGCGGCTTCACAGAATATCCTTTGAACAACAAAAACAGAGCAGAAACTGAATACTCCAGAAATCCACTGAATACTGAATAAAAAACCGTTTGGGTTTTTTTCCCCCTGTTCCAACAGAATGGTTCACTAGAACGAATGTTTGTTTTATTCCCCCCCTGGGTGAATAAATTAATAGCACAACATGCAAAGAAGTTGTTTGGATTAAGTTGTTTAGGTGAGACTGCCATTGGCCAGGTGTTTAAATAAGCACGTTGTTTGTTTGTTTTTAATTAAAGTCCCAAAGTTTCTACAAAACAAAGTTTATGTGAGTTTTCTGCTACTTAATGAGCACAACTAATCTCTCTCTCTCTTGCATTCACACAGGAAAATAGCATCAAGTTCAAATAAGCCTGTTTATCCCCTCTCTTGATCTCCCCCTCTCTCAAACACAAATCTTTCATAAAACAACACTAAAATAAAAGCCCCGAGCAGTTAGTGAATGTAGATTAATACGGTATTTGTTTCAATTCATGCCATCTGTCTTTTTCAGCGCACTAAAATATGACAGGGAAAAACGTATGGCTGATAGCACTGTGTGTCATGAGAAAAGAGATCCATACAAAATAATGGAAAACTACTGGGGGAAAAAATCCATTTCTCCCCATTCCAAAAAGGATGCAGAATAATTACTGAGACTCCACTGCAGGGAAGGGGGGGGGGGGAGATTTCTTTCGAAGTAAAAAAGACTTGGTCTAGAAACAGGATTTAGGATTTAGACAGGTTTTTCTATTCTGTAGGAATGTCTTATTCTAACAGTTTAACAAATATCCCTAACAGCATCGTGCAGATTGAAGGACACATACTTTCCAGTTAAATATTACTACCTACCTATATAAAACTCTCTTCTTTTTATAGCTACCAACAGATGGCAGTACCTCAAAGTATTTTCTGCTATGTCTGTCAGATATTAAATTTAACAACCAACAGTTCTCATGTGAGGAAACTATATTTCTACAGTGATGCCGGTTGGGAAAAAAAATTCCAGAATGGTTGAGATAAGGAACAATGTACAGAGTTCCACGTACCTAAAACGTTGAGCCTGCTGAGCAAGAGGTCCTGGATACCTCCTATTTGGAGACTGGTACAGCTGGGAGAGGATGGCCTGATTTGTTTTTTGGCTTGGGTTGTTGGCAAACTTTACAGTGATGGGCTCCGTGGCCCCGGGAGGTTTCTGCCCATTCAAGCCCTTGATGGCTTCTTCAGCTTCAATCCGCTTGTCAAACCGGATAAACCCCACACCTCTTGAAACTCCTGCATAAAAGCACAAATAAATCCGACCATTACTTCCAAACACTATAGCAGCCTCCTCCCCAAAAGAACTGTCCCCCCCCCCCCCCCAGGCATAAGTAAGAATCATAGAAAGCAAAGCACAAAAAGACCCAGATTCAACAACTGAAGTGGATTTTGGAAGAAACAATATAACATGTAAAGCATTGGCAAGGAAGCAGGAACACAAGCGATGGGAGCCAACAGAGTGGGTGAAACCACATCTGTTTATAAGAGACACAGCAAAATGAAACAAGGCATCAAAATACAGGCAAAAACTCTGTTATGCCCTCCAATACCCTTTCTCCTACTATTTAAACTTTTTAAAATAATGGCTTTTTAGATGTGCATTTGGTGATTGTGACAAGAATGGGTGATGCATCTGAGTTGGAACGGATCTGGCTGCTTGATTATTACAAGATGCTATATATTTTAATATTACCACTAAGTTGAATTTATGCTGATAGTTCCTATTGTTTTTACTATATTTGACAATTTTTAATTATTTATTACAAGCTGCCTAGAGTTGCCTGATTGAAACAGCACAGAGACATCTATACTACTGCTATAACAAATAAATACCATACCCAGCTTAATATTAAATCTAGTTATAGAAATGGCTCTGGGTTTAGTATAATGTGACATATTCACATTAAGCTATTTATTTTAATTTAGATACTTTCCAAGTCCAAATAACGCTAGGCAGTTCACAAATAACTACATGAAAACCAACGCAAACCAAAACCAAGATGGGATCGAGACACAAAATACAGACAAAATAAAAATAACAAGAGGGAGAACAATCAAGACTGCAAGGTTTTATGAAATGCTAACAGGCTGGGAGGCCACAGATTTTAGGGGAATCTTATTCCAAAGGATGGGTGCTACAACAGAGAAAGTGGTTTCCTGGGTCCTGCTAGCTGACATTGTTTAATTGAAGTGACTTGGAGCATGTCAACTCTGCTAGCATGTACTGGCCATGCAGAAACCATGGGAGCTAGGTGGTTCCTTAAATAATCTGCCCACATGCCATGAAGGGTTTTATAGGTAATAACTTGAATTGCACCTAGAAGCATACTGGTAACCAATGCAGCTCATGGAAGAGATTCATCATATGAACATACTATACATCAATGCCCAAATCATTGCATTCTGTGGTGGAAACTTCCAACTGTTTTTCAAGGCTAGCTCATGTAGAGCGCACTGCAAATCAGACCTTGAGGTGACTAAGCTTGAGTGACCCACTGAAAAGCTTCCTGAACTAGTGCACCAGACAGAACTAAGCAAAGGGTACAGTTGGATAGAGTTGCGACCTGCTATTTTGAGCAGGAGGTGTGAGTCCAAGAGGACCCTCAGACTGCACAAAACCCTTAATTGGGAAATGCTACCCCATCCAAGAGAATGGATGAAAAGTCCTCAGATCCAGGCAGCTTTAACCCAACTAGTAGAAGGGAATTCTTGTAGCAGATAGTAGGATCAGACATTTCTATTTTGCCATTCAACTTGCACAAGAAATTTTACTACAGAAAAAAATCCAATAGGAAAATTAATGTTGTTGCAAACAAATATATATGGAGACACCCAGAACAGTGTATTGAAATTTTCTATGAATTCAAAGTACATCCAGGATTATTAATTGCTTGCTTGCTTACAGTTAAATGCAACATCAGTCTGTGACATGAAGAGTTGCGAGAGAATGTGTGTATGTGACCATGCATGGCTGGGAGCAGGAAAGGGGATCTATTGGACAAACTTCATCCTGAAATACCTATGAAGGACTAGAGACAATACAGCCTAATTCAGGGGTGAAATGCTACCAGTTTGCACTGGTTCAGGTGAATCGGCAGTGGTGCGTGGTTTGGTGAACTGGTAGCGGCGGCAGTCCAAAGCTCCGCCCACCCACCCAGACGTTGTTACTACCTGGTTTTAACCAGGAAGTAACTTGCTTTTGACCCTCTGCGCATGCGCAGAAGGCTTTCTGTGCATGCCCAAAATAGCACATGACGTGCACGCACTTCCGAACCAGGTAGGGAAGATAAGTAGATTTCACCCCTGGCCTAATCCTTATAGCACCATAGAGACCATTGTTCAAATCCCAAGTGACCACAGAATTCTTCAGAAAATTTTGCTCTATTCTTTGTCAGCCCATCCTACTTTGTATAGCTGTGGTTTAGAAGCAATTCTAATTTAAGGAAGATTCCCTGACATATTTCTTGAGCTCTCGGGGGAACGGACAATTAAATATAGATATAGATATAGATATAGATATACAGATATATATAATATTGTACAAGTGTACAAAAATATTGATACAGATGAAAAGCCTATGGAAACTAAGTTCAACATATTGAAACACAAAAACTTCTAGATATATTGTTGATTTCCATCTGTGCTGTAAAAATGACAACTTCTCCCAAACCAGCAATAAATCTGAAGTGAGAGGACTGAAATGCAGTAAATAAATACACACACACACACACATAAAAGCATAGTTATACGTCTATTTAAAATAATACAATTGACAAGTCTTGGAAAGCTTATAGGATATCTGCATTAAAACTGTTGCTATTATTACTACGGGAAAGACAGAGAAAAGATTTAACAATCTAAGGAGGGGGGAGGAAAATAACTATTCTGATGACTTTAGAGTAGACTTTTATAACGAGTAACCTTATAACTACCTAGGTAACCATCTGTCTTATGCTATCACCACATACTTCTGCCAGCTTGTCTCCTGCAGCAAAACACTTTATTCTCAAGGTAAAGAGACGCTATCCTCAGAAGCCTGCAATCTCCAAAGAGCCTTATTTCTCTTAGTCAAGGAATATGAAGGTTTTAGATATTTAATTTGGAACTGAAAAAGGGAGCAAGGCAAAATGGACAGACCTGCTTTTTTTCCTTTTTTCCATACAAGGAGGATATGTGGCTTTCCCCCCCTTTTCTTGTTGCTTGTAAAGTGCTATTTGCTTTGTTCTGCTAACTTCTGATCTAATCTGGCGTTATTAGAGGAAACTATCCTTTATTAGATGCCGTTTTGATCTAGTAACAGACCTTTTCATCTCTCTTTTAAAATGATTATGATGAAGGCAGCCTCCCAGAAACCCAGCACAGCAATCCTAGGCTTCCTTAGAGAAGAAACTCCTGCTGGGTTCAGTGAGACTTATTCCCATATATTACACACAAAGTTGTAGCCAAAAGAATTAATACCTTGTGAAGTTACAACTCTATGTATATTTACCAGGGATGAATTCCGCTGAATTTGTTAGGATTTGCATAGCATTGTGCTATTAGATAGGTAAAGGGCATTATTCTATTTATTTATGAATATATCAAATGGCAATTTTGTATTGCGATAAAATTTATACTGCTACATTTAATACGGGAATATTTACTACACTATAAAAATTATTTTGCAAAAACTATTTTTCTAAAAATGTTGTTTCTTTCCCCAGAGCTTCAAAATTTTGGAGATGTTTTTTGTCTTTAAAGAGACAGCTCATTTAAGTTCAGATAAGAAGTTCTGAAATCTTGGCTGCAGCAACTTGTGATTCATTAATCAATTATTTCTATCAACAGTGATGACTAAGAAAGAAATAAGATATAAGCAATATATAGTAATTTTAAGCAGTTAAGGGGCCAAGCAACCATGAGGGGACCACACTTACCACCTCCTGTACCTCCAAAAAAATAAGATCTCCCTGAAAATAAGCTCAAGTGCTTATTTTTAAGCCTAAAAGAAAATAAGCCCCTGTCTTATTTTCGGGGAAACATGGTAGTTGTTTGCTTGCAATCAAAAACTGTTTTTAAAAACCCTAGTGGCTGATGTAACCCCATCAATTTAATGCTCAAAAGAAAAATAAAGGATAAAATAAAAATCTAATTATACCATCATAGAAAACCTTGTTTTTTGAGAAGCAAATTTCTTTCATCATTCCTGAGGGAAACAAAATGTTGCATGCTATTTTTGCACTAAATGGAACCCAAGTATTATTTTTAAAATTGTTTTATTAAAACAAGTCACAGATGTACCCCCCCTTTTTCTTGAAACTTGATTTAAACTTTTAAAGGAACCCAAACAAATTGTTAAAATTTAAGTGCTTACAGAAGCCTAATGAATACTTTCCTAATATTTTATAATTTCTATGAAAATAAAGCACTCAAATTCTAATATAATCCACCCAATGCATTAAATTGCTTCATTCATATCATATATAGAAAGATAACAAGACCAATGTATTCACTGAGCTGGCAATACCTGGAGAACAAAAATCAGGTTCAATAAAAATGAACTCAAAATTTATGTATCAAGTCAATCTTCCTTTCAGTCTTATTTTTTTTAAATTGATTAGTTTTTCTCAGGATCTTGCATTATCCTAACATTGAAAAATGGGAATTGTAAGGTTTGTTTTAAAGCCTAAATGATGGTTATGAGTTTGTATTTCATATTTTCTTAGTTTAAGGAAACTGCTAAGAATCACTACAATACAAGGCTTTACTCCCCCCACCTTTAAAATATACAGTTTTTTTTAGCATTTTACAAGGAACATTTTCTTCATTCAATGCTTGAGATTACAGCAACTATAAATTTATTACAAGGCATGAAACAGGCTTCAAATATGCAGCTTCAAGGTGGAAATGACTCAGCCTTGCCTGACTACAAACCAGGAGTTATTTTTATCCATGCATATTTATGAACAATTCCAGCAGAAAATTGTATTTTCTGCCCCACATAAACTTTTATATGTTCGGTATTTTGAAGGCTGAGAAAGACAGGGCAGAGCAGCTTTCTACTTACCAGTGACTTGGTCAACGAGAATGCGGGAAGTAATGATACGTCCATATTGGGAAAACAGCTGTTCTAGCTCTTTCTGAGTCATAGTTTTTGGGAGACCACTGACGTACAGGTTTGCATCTCTAATAGAAGCTGAGCTTGGCCGTGCATAAGAAACCTGCACAATGAAAAAAAGCAACTTGATCATGCAAATGACCGTATAATTGGACTAGACGGTTGCCTACTTTTAAAAACACATGAGTTAACTCTACTTTCAGATCATACATCCTTGGTCTGTTTTGTCTATTACTGTGTCATGGAAGGAAGCAGGGCAGAATGCCATTTGTATTGGAACCTAATGGGATTATATTAAACCACAAGGAGACCCGTTTGTTTGGGATCAGCACACTCTCTGTGGCTGTTCTTCTTTGTTGCCCTAGAGCAGAGGGACCATGGCCCTTTTATGACTTGTAGACTTCAACTCCCAGAATTCCTGAGCCAATCCACAAGTCATAAAAGGGCCATTGTTCCCCCACTCATGCCCTAGAGTTTCCTAGGAAAGTAAAAAAAAGGCGAAAGTGGACAAGAAGCTTGGCATACCACACATTAATGGTGGTACCAAATCCTACTGTGCCCCTGCAGGGTTTTTTTTAACCCTTTACCAGAAAGAAGTTAAAAAACCAGGAAGCGAGAAGGCAAATGGACTCAGTAACTGGCAACAGAGAGGTTAAAAAGATACAAATATTCAGTATTATATCATCTAGAATGCATCAAGGCACTTCAAATGTATGCTGGCATTATGAACAACATGAAGGGACATTTTATCACGCTTGATGAACAAGCTGAAAAGGCTGAAAATGTTTGGATCCCAATATATACTTTGATACACAGAATTTTAAAAATTAATATTCCGATGAAGCCAGAACTTTACGATTAATGAACAAGCAATTAGAAAAAACAGCCGTAGAAGATTATTTCAATATATGATCCAGCGGAAAGATTACTGTAGGCACAGAGAAGAAAAGATTCAACATCAGCCACTAAGGAGGAATAGTTGGTTAAGTTGACAGATTTGCTGAAATGGATAAATCAACTTATTTATTTACAGAAAAAGCATTATCTACATTTATTGGTGAATGGAAGCCTCTTACGGACATTTGCATAAGAATGAGGGAAAAAATGAACTCGTGATTTAGGGTTTTGATAATTAGCCAAGAAAGACTGTAGAAAAATAATGTAATTTTAGAAAGAGAGGTTAAAATATATTTGCACTTATAACTGCCATGAAGAATAGTGAAAGTTACGTCTATATCTTTTTTCTTTATTTTTTTTCTTTTCTTATGTTTTTTTCCTTTTCCTTTTCTTTTCTTTTTTTTGTTTACTGTTATCTTAGATTTTCTCTATCTGTTTAAAAGTCTTAAAGAGTTTTTTTTTTAAAACAAGGATTATACTATCATATACTTGCAAGGCAAAGAATGGAGACAGGGAAGTAGGGCAAAATTCAGTAATATTTAAGTTTAGTTTTGTCATGAGCAATGCTGTCAGATTTGTTCCACCCTAACTCTACTGCATAACCCCTTCTTTTACCTGCTGGTGTTCTGATGCTGCTACTGAGCAGGGCCCGAGTAGAGCTATCACTGCATGCGCTCAAATGCCATAGACATCTTATACCTTGCTTGCCAGGGGAAGAAAAAAAACCCAGCCCCAGCCAGCTGGTTTTTTTTTTAAAAAAAAATCATAATTGCCAATTACCAGCAAAGAGCAGATTTTTTTACTGGCAAGAAATAATTAAAGCATCTTTATTTCTTGTTGCCTTCTACTTGGATTTTTTTTTTTCAAAAAAAAATTTTTTTTTTTCAGGAAATGAAGTTATGTCAATTGATTTCACTGGCTATATAGTGTGGACACCCTGCTGATAAAAACTACTATTAAGATATCATTAATTTCTGTCTTGTTATGATTGAAGCTCAGGAAGCCAAAAATGTTTTCTGTTTTAAGCTGAAAATTGAAGTATAAACATATTTCAGGAAAGCTTTAGTTCCTAGCCCCCTTATTTGCGCTTTTCAATTACAGAAGGTTGGCAACAAATTACATGTATGTATGACAAATGCAAAAATATAAATAATGGTACCCGATGTGTTAGCAATTGCATAAAATGTTCTATAGTTTCTTATTATAAAAATGGTGACTTTATTTAAAGAAGTTATTTCATACAGTTTAAAATACATTTTTTAAAAAAATAAGGAAGTGTAACCGGAGCTTTGTGAAATTGGTGCCAGCTTGGGAAAAGCTGCTGTAACTAATAATCAATGTTACAGCAGAATGGATATGATAAATAGTAAATAAAGCAAATATATAAAACTGCTTTATCACACGTTTTCCCCATGTAGGTCAGATTAATTTTTTTTTTAAAGTATTGCTTTTCACATAAACGTCAGTACAACTCCTTAAGAATTTTTATCAGTAAGGTTTGATAAAATATTTTTTTCATCTATTTTAATCCAGTTGAAATACACAATCCTTTTTACTGAAACCCTAACTTTAATTCAGAAACAGAGCATGGAATTCCTTAAGGTTTGTCTTAAAAGAGTCTTCCTTCATCAAAATTTCATTCACAAAGTTATACAACATCTTTACGTGATTCGTTAAGATACACTAAATTGTCTAAAGAACACTATTTGGCTTGTAAAATTGCTTGGAACTAGAACTGCCAACTAACTTATTCCCAAGCAAATTGGTGCTTTGGAGCACTTTTCAGTCACTCAGAAAGATACTCTGTGGCTCTAAGTCAGAGATGCCAAAGTGAATAAGAGCTTCAAATACAAAAATATTTCAAAAAAGGAAGAATGCTGACCAAAATAGCACACTGTCTCTGACACGTAATTCAACAATAACTGCATTGTTTGGGACAATATAACTGAATTCCTTATCTAGCAAAGAGTATTAGTGATACTAAGTAGGAAGTAGGTAGAAATTCATTCTGTGTTTTTATTTTGAACTGTTATACATATTTTTGAACTGAAATTTAACTTGTAACCTGAAGTTACTAAATATATTTTTGAAATTTCCATATTAAGAAACGGGAAAAATTAATTAGGGGATAGTCAGTACAGAAATGTGTATGTCCATGAAAACGGTATTTGAAGAAATTGTGCCCAACAGAGAAAAACTGCGAACAAAAATATGCACCATAATGATCCAGTGTGAATTCAATTAGTTCTTAAAAGATCAACCAGTCCTGTCTATCATTAAAATGACTACACTGAAACTGTTTAGGTCTGTTTACCATAGAGAGTCACAACACTATTCAGAGGAAGTGATAAAAATCAATAATCAACCTGCCCAAAGTGCACAGGGAAAAGATAAAGTAAAAAAAAAATATTTTTGAAAAAAACTCTTCCACAAAGAAATGTTGCTGTTGAATTTTGGGGTAGGAGTCCCTTCAAAAGAAAAAGGGAACAGCTGAGCTCTGGATAGCAAAATTACAGTTTTATTGGTGTCCCTGCCTCAGTCCTGCATTTCAATATGTTGTCTTCCATTCTAAAAAACCAGTTTCTGTTTGTGAAAGAAATATATTCCATTATACGCAGGTTAGCTAGCATCCAAGAAGCAGAACAATTTATAATTTAATGATATTTAAAGTTCAACATCATGTCATCATTTCAGAATTGCCAATTTAATGGCTTATTTTAAAAATTGGTTTTCATAATTTTGTTCGTTTGAAAATGCATTTACACATAACCACAAATTGTTTCTATTTGAAAAAAAATACATCTTTCAATCAGATGTAATCGCCTTTGCACATTTCACTACACAAAATTTGAATACATTTTGTGAAATATGCCACTGCATAAATAAATATCAGTTATTAAAACAACATTTTGTAAGTTTGGCAGTTTCAATTTCTTAATATTGTAAACTGATTGTAAACTTTTCCAATGTAAACTGAAAATGGTATGGATTCACACAATGTAACTCACAAAGTTGGAAGAACTTTGCCTTCATGTATACTCTTAGGTTTGAATTGCTCTGCTTGTTAAACTGGAAACATTTCCCCAACATATAGCAGTATAGCTATCAGTATCAATCCACAATTAATTAATAGTGTTAAACCTAAAGATTAGCCAAAGCAACAATTATTGGGCTTCATCCAAGTAAAATTTCTGTTCCATCTTTCCACTATATGAGGCAGGCTAAACACAGCCCTTGTTAATCAACAGCTCTGCTTTATTAAACTGTATTTTAATACATGCCTTTTACTTACTCAAGCCATGAACTTGGGTGAATGTGAACAAGAATTTGGTATATAGGCTTTATTAATTTTAAATTTCCCCAAAAGATAAGCTGCCAGTGCAATATTCTCCATCTTAGTAAGCAGTGATGAACTCTAAAATTTGTTACTACCGGTTCTGTAGGCATGGCTTGGTGGGAGTTGGTAATGTGACTGGATGGGCGTGGTCATTTTTTTTTTTACTTTTAAAACCATTTTTTCTACAACCTTTTCGGCGAAGAGGTTGTAAAAAAATGCTTTCAAAAGGCTCTGACGATCCCAGCTGAGTTGCCTGATCGTCAGAGGCTTTTTTTTTTTAAATGCCTCTGACGATCAGGCAACTCAGCTTGGATCATTAGAGGCATTTAAAAGAAAAAAAGCCTTTGCTGATCAGGCAACTCAGCTAGGATTGTCATAGCCTTTTGAAAGCATTTTTTCTATAACCTCTGAAGAGGTTGTAGAAAAAATGCTTTTAAAAGCCTTTAATGATCCCAGCTGAGCCGTGCAATCATCAGAGGCTTTAAAAAAAAAAAAACTTTTAAAAGCATTTTTTCGGCCGAAGAGGTTATAGAAAAAATGCTTTTAAAAGTAAAGAAAAAAAACCCCTCTGATGATTGTGCAGCTCAGCTGGGCACTGGGGGGTGGGGTGGCAGGGATTTTTGCTACTGGTTCTCTGAACCGGGAGCATTTCATCCCTGTTAGTAAGGCTGCTAAGGCTATTCGGAATTCTGAAGTGAACCTGGCTGAAGCCATCTTGCGCTGCCTCATAGTTGCCATTTGAAAGGCGACAGACCTGCGTCTAAAAGCAGCCAAGCTGCCAGGTAGATTCGTCAGTCATAGTTAAAGGATCTAAGGCTTTATCTGATGCATGAAACCAGCAGAAAAAGTAACTGATTTAGCATAACTGAAAAACCATGACCCGAAGTGGCACATGGAGCCATGTCGCCTGGCACATGCAGCATCACTCATTCCTTTTCCGGGTTTCTGGAGCACATGCACACACAACAATCAGCTAGCCTTTCTGGCAGTGCCAGAAACTAGAAGAGCTGGTTTTCCATTTTCCTGCGTGAGCATGCGCGTCAGCCAGCTGATCGTCACATGTGTGCCAGAAACCTGGGAGATAATGGAAATAAAAGATAGAGGAGAAACTGAATATTATTTGATTTGGAATGTATGGCACAACTGGTTAGATATTAGATGTAAAGATTAGGAAATTAGCAAGGAAAGATGACTAACAAACTAGTAAGCAGAATTAAGTACAAATATAAAGATAGATGAAGAATATGTAACATTTTAGTTTGATAAGATGTGATAAAATGGAAAAGATACATTGAAAAATGTAAAATGTAAAAAATAGTGAGAGTAATAAATACGCATTGTATGCATATTAGCATATAGGAATACATACATGTATATATATTTTAAAAATGTTTTATGTATATATATCGGATGTATACTGATACTGAAGTGTTGTAAAGAGGAAAACTATGATATAAAATCAAGAAAACTGTTTAATAAAAATTAAAGAAAAGAAAAGAAACCCGGGAGAGTAACTGACTGAAACCGGAAATTAATTTTCGGGCACACGCATGCGCCCTGGGCAGCTCCTCCATTTTCGCATGCGCGCTCCCTTTTCAGCACTCGGTGCCGAAAAAGTTTGCCATCACTGGTATAGGGTTTCCTGCCTAAGCAGGGGATTGGGCTAGAAGACCTCCAAGGTCCCTTCCAACTGTGTTATTCTATTCTATTCTGCTCAGTTCTGTTCCTACAAAAAGCATGTGCTTTGTAACATGGCAAGGACTTAAAGCCACCCCTTGTGTAATCTTTTAGTGTCTTGAACTCTAAGATAAGGTTTCTTTAAAATCTGCAATACAGTGTAAACCTGAGGGCAACTGAGGACTCTCCAATAGCTTCTCTAAGTTCCATACTCCCTCCTTATTTTTTTATTTCGTGACTACGCATGACAACCATTCTAAGAAAGGACATCTCTCCCACATTCCATCGCAGCTACACACCCACAAGTTCACATAATTCAGTATGTGCCTACTGCTGAAACAATCTTGAAAAAAAAAAGATTCACACATGTGCAGTTGCACCACCACATCCTTCTATATATTCTTCTACAAGTTAGTAGTAGGGTAGAGACTTATAATACGGTGTATTGGAACATTCTGGAAGGAGCAAGATCAATTTTTACCAGAATCTAGCAAAAAGGAAAGTCATTGCTTTGTGGGGATTACTAACCTTAGTTCAATGAGCTCTACCTGCTCCTGTTATCTGGAGCAGAATGAGAGATCTTCAGGATTATCTTTGTTAACTGAATTATAATAGGTGTATAGTTAATATATTTTTTGGGAAGCACACCACTTCAGTTCTTTCAAAATGAAAAAAAAAATGTAAAAACCCAAGAATATGCTGTACGGCAAAGGAACCAAAGAGATGATAACTGAGGAGAAATATGGTACAGAAATTTTGATCAGCACCTCAATGCAGGAAAAAAAAATACAGATCCACTTTTGAATCTCTTTTTCTCAGGACAATAAGTATGCGATCAAAATGTCCTGAAATTCTATACATCTCCCGGCAACTATATGGGTAGGCAACCTGAATGGAAGAATTATATCAAAATATACTTAATTTAGCTTTCTTCCCTAACAGTTCCTTGGTCTCAATTCCACACATATAAGCTGCTACCAACAAAGGAATTATATCTTTATTTACCCTTTTCTAGATTAATTAGAGCTTCAGGGAAATGTGCCCACTTACATCTGGGAAATGACAGAGAAAAGGGATTATAAATCCGTTTCTGTTTTTACAACTGCATGCAAGTGCTTTGAAATTAAAAGACCTAGGAGGCACTTAGTTGCATAATACCGTATAAAGATTTTATCTAGTTATAGCACAAACCAAATTATTTTCTTGAAGTTTAACTGATGTCTTTCCACAAAGATTTACTGGCATAACATGTTTTCCATCTATCAGCAATGGATTAGTTATTAGATTAGAATACTTTTGTTAGCATTAACAATATAATTATTTATTAGTGGCAGAATAGAATTCTTAATAATAAAATTTGTAGATGAAAATGGATTTGAACACAATGCTAAGCAATGGCATGAAGAAAAGGCTACCTTCCTTAATCCTTATCTACTTCCTCTCTTTCCTTGCTGACATGAAGGAGACAGGAAGCCTAATTTTCAATTTCAAATAACTTGCAACTTCCTTCCTGTTAGTATTTATTACGGCAGGCATGTCCAACCTTTGGACTCCCGTATTTGACCTATTGACTGTGGACTGAACACCTGCATTACAGCATTAAAATGTAGTTTATTATGAAAATGTTAAGGGGGAATCTGTGGCTCTCTATTTTTTCCTATAAACCTGTACATTTATTCTTATAAATTTCCGAAAAAAAGGTACTGTCAGCCATAATTCTGACAGAAGAACAGCAAACAAAACTCTGTATTATTACTTTATATTATTTTTTTAAAAAATACAAGAGCTTTCTCGTTTATACATATGAGGACATCAAATCTAAGAAAGCAATATTTTAAACCAAGCCTTGGATATATATTTCAAAACTGTTAAACCACTGTTTAGTACAAATAGCTTTAAAACTTTAATGTAAACAAGCAAATTTGTTCATGTTGCTACTTCTGTATGGCACCTACTGAAATCACCTTTTCTGGACTGATATGCTACTACTTGTTGGGATCTCTTTTTGAAGAAGACAAAGGTTAGCTAGAGTACCTATTACAGTGGTGAATCTGAACTGGTTTAGTACCGGTTTGCTGGCCGTGCATGCATGCTGCGCGCCAAATGCACACTGCTTGTGGGCACATGCGTGCTGTGTGCCAAACATGTGCTACATGCGCATGCGCAGTACGGGCCAAAAGGAGGCTTGGTAAGGTAAGTAGAATAGCGAGGGGGGGGGAAATCAGCTGTGCCGCACGATTTAGCTTCGCTAGAAAGCAGGATTTCCTGCTTTCTAGCAAAGCTAAACCCAGCGGCACAGCTGATTGTCGGAAATACCAATTCGGAGGAATCGGTAACTTTTTAAAGTACCGGTTCGCCCGAACTGGTTGTTTTTATCACTACCGGTTCGCCCAAACTGGAGCGAACCGGTAGCATTTCACCCCTGACCTATTACCATCCCTGTACTAAGGAGGGGTGTTCTGCATTTAGTTTTTATCAGAGGGTGCATCTTGAAGTAAGCTAATGGGAGAAGGTGGTTGAGTAAAATGATCCTTAAAAAGGAGGCATGTTAGAAGTATATAATAAATATAAAGCTATAAGAACCCTCTTGGGACACAGAATGATTTACTATCTTTGTTTTTTTCTGGACCACGGAAGCCTTTGTGTGTCTGTAGTAATTGTCTTTTTGCAATTGGAAAGCAAAACAAAAAAATCTTTTATTTTCAGGATCCATAGTTGGGTGGAGCTATGAAAAACTTTTAACATTAGTGACTGTATATGGGTAGTCCTTGACTTAGAATATTTTGTTTAGTGACCTTTCAAAGTTACAATTCACTGCAATATCACTAGTCACTCTTGTCTAGCAAAGAACTTATTGTACCAACCAAATTCATTGTTTCCTTCAATCTCTCTCTCTTTTTTAATTTTGTGGGCTTGCAAAAAGCAGGGACTCCAGATTTATTAACCCAGAAAAAGAAAGATATAGCCAGCTGTGATTTCAGATATCAATGAGAGGGGATCCAACTTTCCCCATACCCTTTTTTTGTTTAAAATCTACAGTATATCTCAAATGACCAGAAAATCAATGTATTATTTTAGGAAAGCGGACAACAACTATAGCTCAAAGGGACTGAAAAAAGTGACTTACGACCTTTGTAGCATCCCCATGGGTATGTGATTAAAATCCAGATGCTTAACAACTGGTTACTATTTATGGCCGTAGCTGTGTCCCAAGGTCATGTAATCTGACCTCCTGACAAGCAAACTCAATGGGGAAGCCAGATTCACTTAATCACCAGGTTACTAACTTATCAACTGCAGTGATTCACTTAACAATTGAGGCAAGAAAGATTGTAAAATGAAGAACAGAAATTTTAGGCTCGGTATGTTCTTATCTTTGTGCCTTGCTAGGAAAATGCAAACTATGGTGGATGGTTACTGAAGAATTTTCTCAAGATGACGATGGCAGGATTTGGTCTTCTGGATAAATTAAATAAAAATCACCAAATGGATCAATGTATGCATTTGACGGTGTTTATTTCCTTATTTAAATAAAATGATTATTGTTCTTCAGTTATAACACTGCTTTAATCTTCTAGTGTCTTGCTTAAAATAACACAATCAGCAAAGAAAGTATTCATTATTATTCGCCCTGAAATAAGGCTGAAAAACAGTTACTTGGCAATGATGTCCCAACAAACCTGATGCCAATGTCTCAATTGGTACCAATGTCTCAGCCAACGTACACAGCGTTGCCAGGTTGGGATCAAAATAATAATTTGCAGCAATTCAAGCATACAAACAGATGACTCAGAACTTTTAGAACAAGAAGCAGAGAATGCTGAGTTACCTGCAATAATAACAAAAGCAATTGTCCCACCCCTGCCAGTCACATTGGGTTGAGCAAATATTTTCTATTCTGACATTTCAAGTTGCTGGTTTGAACAATGAAAACTAAATATGAATTAAACAATTTATCGGGTGAATCATCATGCACTAGCAGGTTCTGTGGTGCAAAAGTTTCTCAAATGCTGATGAGCAGCTAGTAGTTTTAACATAGAAGGGGCATTGGTCTTACCTGATATGCTCCTTCTCGTTGAATGGAGATAGCATGCAGGAATGGGTTGTCCTTGTCTGCTAGCCAATAGGACTGAGTCTGTCAAAGCTGTGAGGACACACTTACCCTAATGGTCCCCAGCTTTTGGCGAAGGCATAGAGACAGACCCGACGTGCCATGGTCAGACGTTCTTCCCCTGATGGGCCAAGGACCAACCCAGCTGTCAGCCCCGACGCTCTGATGCTCAGAGCTGTCATTCAGGCGTGCCCAGGAAACTCACATACAGGTCCAATGCCACTTGTGGATTTGTCCGGCCCACACCAGCACTGGTGCCGCTGTCGCCATGCCAGACATGGCATGAAGCCCTTGTGGTTGCTGTGGCCACAGCCATGTTCCCGGAAGCCGATGCTGCCGTCTCCACTCTGCAGCTGTTTGCTGAGTCTCAGTTTGTCTAAGGAACTAGCCGGTCAGCCTGGATTAAGGGGCGGGGTGTGTCTCTTCCTCTGAAAGTGATAAGAAGAACCAGGGGAATATGGGTCCTGAGTGGGCAGAAGGTCTCCTGAAGCCTGGTCCATAAGAGGCAGATCTAGAGTAAGGACCAGCCAGATCTGACAGAAGCAGCTGTCTGACTTTGTTGTAAGCCAGCTGCTATGCCCTGCTTAATGGCCTCAGAAATTAAGGCTTCTATAGCAGCAGGGATATGGATGTCCTGCCCCTCCCCCAAGCGGGTCCCTGCTGGGGGTAGCTGGGGTAAAGGAAGCCTCTGAAAAAGAAGCCCTTTGCCTGAAAGGCTGTGGGCAAGCAACTAAAGCTGCAAATGGATCAGGGAGGGTGCCAAAGTGTGACTCCCTGTTGCTGGGCAGATTGCTTCCTATAGTTGAATGTTGCCTCTGCAGCGCCATCTGGTGATAGGGACTGAGGGGGCCTCCTGCTACAAGCTGTAGGTTGAGGCAACGGCTGTCCCACATTTTGGCGGGAACAGTCCTTGCAAGAAGTCTGAGGGTCTCTCCTATGGTTAGCTTCCTTAAGAGTATTGGTTACCTCTCGCTAGATTGCCTTTTGGCACCTGGCTGCCGCCCGGTCTGCTGCCTTTGAAGCCTTCTGAAATGCCTTTGATCTCTTAGAGATCTTAGCCGCGGCTTTCCAGCTGGCAGACCTCAATCCTGAAGCTCTTGCAGCTCCTCCACTTCCCACCTGGCAATCTGAAGCTTCCCCCATCAAAGCAACTTCTTCGCTGACAGCGGCAGCCGTGATTGTCATTTTAAATATGCTGCCAAGCAGGCTCTTCTTAAAAGGCTCTGCTGCTGATTAAGGGCGGCTATTGGAGTATGCCCGCAAATGGGCAGGGATCAGCTCTATGGGGCAGAAATCCATGGTGGCAGCTGTCAAAGTGACAGTCCAAGGCTTATTTGACAGCCCAGCCACCCTTGAACTAATAGCGAAGCACCAAGCTCTCACCTAGCCGAAAAGAAATGGAGTGTTGTCCCCAGCTCCGTAAAGCTCCTGGGTCAGCGCTCCGAGCAATGCCCGACCTGGCTGCCCTGTCAGAATCACCTGCCGATGATCTGACCCGCCGCAATGCGGCCCTCAGTGGGCTCAAGCTAAAAGCTCTTCTCGCTGGAATTCGGTGGTGATACAGTTAGCAGCTTGGGTGGTATAGCTGTCACATTGGCAGTATAGCTGTCAAAAAGGAAAACTGGAGAAGTATCCAGAAATTTGAAGCCCTCAGTAAAAGCACGTCTGTCTTTAGCTAGAACTGAGTCAAAAAGATGTGGACCATTGGGGTAGGCATGTCCTCACAGCTTTGACAGACTCAGTCCTATTGGCTAGCAGATGAGGACAACCCATTCCTGGATGCGATCTCCACTCAACGAGAAGGAGCGTATCATGTAAGACCAATGCCCCTTCTATGTTAAAACTACTAGCTACTCATAGCTAGTATATAACTACATAAAATAGAAAAGGAATTTTAAAATGTGCCCTTTATTTGAAGAGTTCTTTGCAAGGTCATTTGAAGAAGGTGTTCAATATATTTCCTACCTTAGCATTCCATAAATCCAATGCTGTGCAGCTGTGTTGGATGATGCACTGTGGCTATTTTAATCGCACAGCATAAGGAAGGTGGTTTTAGATCCTAATGAACTAGTTAGAATCACCTTCCATGGAATAGTTATCATAATCTCCAGTTACCCACCCTTGTTTCTCTTGAGGAAAAGATTATTGATCTCACATTCAAGATCTCCAGGCCAGAACAGACTTAATGTTCCTTACTTAACAGATAGAGCTGACTAAATCTGTGACCATGAAATCAGACAATGCACCTTTCACAGTTAAGACAGCTTTTGAAGAAAAAGTAAATCATATTATGTTATCATGGCTATCTACATAAAGTCTTCAACTGACTTTAATGCTTTACTGGACCTACACCTTTCTATAGTTCTGTTAGGTAAAAGCTCCAGTCACTTAGAGGCTGATTCCTGCTGTTCTGATCATCAGGTAATTTTATGTCTTGATTTTGCACTCTGTCTGATTTATTTGCTTTTCTATTCAAGTCCGACTGACCTATTCCAACAGACTCTGATATGCCACCTCTGACAACTCTAGCGTTCTCTGTAAACCTCAAATAACAACAGAATATTCAACAATCAGGTTAACTAGGAAAATCAAAAGCAGGCAATATTTAATGGTCCTATTAATGAATGTTCTTAGAAATTATGCATTTTTGGAGTTTAGACAGGTGAAGTTTAATATTGCTATGTTTTTTTCAAAAAGCTTGAGTTGAACGTAAGGGCAACCAAAAAAAAAATCCCAATTTTAAATTACCCTGCATTCTAAAAGTCTTTTTATTTAAAAATTATTTTTATACAAGTATTTTATGCAAACCCTTCAAAAATGCAAGCTGACAAAAATCAACCAATTTTTATACAAGAAATAAATAACAAGTGGTCATTTTTTAAAGTCTTCCTATATACTATTTAGGAAGGGAAAACACCTTTCTTTTGTCCCAACAAAAGAATCACATCTGCAAAAGGCTCTTCACTTTATCTTGAGACTAGAGTCCTGTGGTATTTAATTACCCTGTCAAGAGCACTAAATGGCTTGGCACCAAGCCCTTTCACTCAATCTCTGCTGATTGATAGCATCAATAAAATTCACTCACTTTAATTAAACTTCCAAATAGGATCTCATTTTGCCACTTGCTAGGATCAATGTTCTATGATATGGAAAGAACAGAACACAAAGGTTGTGAAGGTGCTTCTTCCTCACCTTCACACTTCGTTTCCTTCAGATATTCTAACGGGGTTTTATACAATACATACATATTTTACAGTTCTCTTGTCAAATTCACTAATAAAAAAAACACCACTGAAAACTCACATCTACCTATCATTATGTGACACATGTGAGCACACACGTGCATATATGCAAATATATACATTAAGAGTCTAGTATTATTTTCTTGCAAAGCTATTTTATCGGTCCTAGTGATCGTTCTATTTTAAGCAACGAACTCATTGAAAAAGGGATGCATATATTTTTAAAAAATATAATAAATATAGAAGTCTCTTCAACAGGATAATTGGTATATTTATTTTGAAAAAATTGTTCTTGCGAGTGCTGCATGCTGAATATTGCATCGTGTTGAAACTCATTAAGTCATGATATGCGTTTTAGGGTTTTTAGGCATGTAATGTATTGCATTCGTCAATATATATTATTTTCTCCAACTTTTAGAGAATTAACTCTCAGAGGCAAATGACTCTGTAACTCTGATCATTGTGTGCCTCTTCCACAGTGAAAATTGTTGCAAAGAGAAACCGAGATTTTTTTTTTTTAATCTTTGGGTTAGAGGGAGTGGGATGATTTTTTCCTCTTACTCACTCTTTCATGATAATGCATTTATAACTTTTAAATATCAGGAAGTGGGAAGAAAACCTACTTAATTAATTTGATTAAAAATAACTGTAATACTTTGACAGGTAACAATGTTACATAAACATTAATGGTGGTCAGTTCTAAAATATTACATAAATACAACTTTGAAAAGAATTATCTGACCATCCCTAGCCCTATAGAAAACTAACGTGCTTTATAGAGTACGGTAGGAATGGATAACTTATGGCCTGTAGGCTAATTTTAAAAGTTCTCTGCAAGAAATCAGTTCAAGATTTTGCCAAGAGCCATTTCTTTCCTCCCGGTAACTTGCTGCTTGGGAGACTGACATGGAGAGAGCAAGAACAAGAAAAACTGTATCTGAAGAGAGAACAGGTGTATGTACCCATTCCTTAAGTAAGTTCCACCCACCGCATGCCTCCCCCATAACCTGGCCCTGAGAAAATGCCGTACAGGTTGTCCTCGACTTACAACAGTTCATTTAATGACCGTTCAAAATTACAACAGCATTGAAAAAAGTGACTGTTTTTCACACCTACGAATCACCATTGTCATGTGATCAAAATCGGGAAGCTTGGCAACTGACTCATATTTATGACGGCTGCAGTGCCGTGCGGTCATGTGATCCCCTTGTGTGATCTTTTGACAAACAGTCAATGAGGAAGCCAGATTCACTTAGCAACCAAGTTACTAACTTAACAACTGCAGTGATTCACTTAACAGCTGTGGCAAGAAAGGTCATAACATGGGCAAAATTCACTTAACAAATATTTCGCTTAGCAACAGAAATGTTGGTCTCAGTTGTTGTCGTAAGCGAAGCATTACCTGTAATTCCCAGGGGTGGGGGGGAAATGTCTTTTGATTATGTGATTTCATTGGTTGAGAAACGTGTGTAAAATGTTATTTCAACAATTCCATATTGCATGCTTTCTTTATGGCTGATGATGACTTAGCCTTCCTCATGTTAGATTTCAATCTCCATTGAAAGCCGATGAGTAGAAATATTGGATGTGGAAATCCAATATAGCATGTAACAAATTACCAGCTGTGATTCATGGGGAGCACACAAATGCCATTTATGAACATTTAAGATATACTTTACCCATTCAAGGCATATTTTGCCTTCCCCTAATGTGTCCTTCTCGTTTAATGAGGAATAAATGGCTAGCCTCATTAAGGACATGAATTCCTGAACAATGAGCATTTTACTTTGTTTTCATGAGGATTAGAGTACAGGTAGTCCTCCAATTACAGCCACAACTGAGCCCAAAATATTGGTTATTAAGTGAGACATTTGTTAAATGAGTTTTGCTTTTGCTCCATTTTATGACCTTTTTGCCACAGTTGTTAAGTGAATCACTGCAGTTGATAAAGTTACTAGCACGGCTGACAAGTGAATCTGTTTTCCTCATTGATTTTGCTCGTCAAAAGGTTGCAAAAGGTGATCATATGACCCAGGAACACAGCGCTGTTAATCATCTGAATTTTGATCAAGTGACCATGGGATGCTACAAAGGTCTTAAGTGTGAAAAATGGTCATAAGTCACGTTTTTCAGTGTCATCATAACTTTGGTCGCTAAATGAACTGTTGTTAAGTCGAGGAGTACCTGTACTTGCATCTGATGTTTCCCCAATATATCACTAGTCACTCTTGCCTAGGTAAAGAGTGTTTGTACCAATCAGAGTCATTCAATCTTTTTTTAAAAAAAAAATTGTGCAAAAAGCTGGAACTACAAAATCCAGATTTATTACCTCAGAAGAAGGAAAATATAGCCAGGTGTGATTTCAGATACCAATGAGAGGATGATATAACTCTCCCCATACCTTTTTCGCTTAAAATCTACAGTATATCTCAAATGACAAGAAAATCAATGTATTATTTTAGGAAAGTAGAGAACAATTATGACTCATAGGCTAGAAGTCTCCCCAAGCACCCCATTTGTCACCTCCAAACCTCTCTCACTGCAACAAGCACATTTCAATGACTGTTCCAAAGACATAATCAGCTGTGCCTCCTGCAGCCCTCAGGCAAGGCAAAAAATGAATTTATTTAGAACTCTTCTGTCTATGAAAACCATGAGACAATGCACAAGGGAATTCAAAGAAGGAAAATTCAGCTGCTGGGAACATTTATCAGGGAAGTCGTTTTCTATTTTATATTATTGTCAATATTAATACAGTATCACGTAACTTGATAGATACTGGGATTTTCTTTTGATATGGCTGCAAATAGATGCAAACTACCTGTGTAAGCTCCAGCAAACAAAGTCAATAACTTGTGAACAAATTATAATTAGTTCCCAAACTATATAGCTTCTGGAAGTACATAGGACATGTTACTCAAGCTATTTTATTCTAGCATTAATTTTAATCTCAAAGGTTTACATACTTTTATAGTTTTGGTTTGAAGTCTCAATCCGTTCAGAGTATTGATTGCCTTTTCAGCATCCTTAGGGTCAATATAATTCACAAATCCATATCCCAAACTCTGTCCTGGAGATTAAGGAAAGATGAGAAAGAAAAAAAAGTTACATGAGTACATAAAGAACTCACATTCGCGTTTGAATTCTGTATTAATAAAAAATTATTTAAAGGTATTCTATGAGAAAAAACAACTTCAACAATTTGGGGAGCACGCTCATTGAGACAGGAAAAAATGAAAACACATTTAAAAGATGTTAACTACACTATAATGTTATATTTAACTATTAGTAAGCATGTTTATGAACAAGTTAAGATATTGCTTATATTTCTATTATTCATTCTTCCAATTTATCCAAAATCCACAATTTGCTATCTAGAATTTGCTGAAGCAGTAGCTATCAACAAACCAAGAAAAGGACTGACAAAAAAAGAACACTATTTCACCTTCTGCCTATTAAGAAGATTCTGAGGCGTCTATGACAACTCACCACGACCAACTTGCCATGGTCAACTTGCTCCAAGACAACTCGCCATGGCCAACTCGCCATGGGAGAAGAGTTACACTAATATCAAAGCAATGGTGGAATAGAGTAATTAAAGAAAGGCTGCAAAAGGAGGGACCAAATGAAATGTGAATGACAAAAATTAAAATAAGTTTTTATTTATTTTAAATAATTAAATTGAATTGTTAAATTGCCCTGCCGTGAGGTGTCTCCCTGGTGGCCCCACAAGTTGTGAGACAACTTGCCATGGTGGCCATGGCAAGTTGTCTCACAGTGAATTGACCAATGTGAGTTGGCTGTGGCAAGTTGTCCCATTCCGATTCTGAGGACTAGGGACCCCTACAACCATAGACAAACAGATCAGGAATATAGCCAGTAGAGGTAGTCCTCGACTTACAACATTTAGTTCAAAGTTAGGATGACACTGAAAAATGTGACCATTTTTCAGTTACGACCTTTATAGCATCCCCACGATCATGTGATCAAAATTGAGATGCTTAGCGGCTGGTTCATACCAATGCTGTGTCCCAAGTTCATGTGTTAGATAACACCTTCTGCAATGGCTGAAGTTGAATTTCAATAAACTGCAGTGGCACAAAATCTCACTATTTTCACATGGATCACTTAGTAGGAAAGTCCTTCCTAAAATTACATGACTTCACATAATTTCATAGGGACAAAATAACAACTTGAAAAATGATTTCATTTCAAAATGCCCAGAATTTCATGGGATAACAGGTGAAATCATGAATATGTTTGAGTGAACTAGATTCCTCATAAAGTTTTGGTCCTTTAAAAATAAAGTAAACATTGCTAGCTCTGAGAAATTCTGCAAGTTGTGAACAAAGTCATATTTGATTCTGTGAAAAGGAAAAGTAAGGTAAAGGTAAAGGTTCCTTTTGGACTTATGTGCTAGTCGTTCCCGACTCTAGGGGGAGGTGTTCATCTCTGTTTCAAAGCCAAAGAGCCAGCGCTGTCTGAAGACATCTCCATGGTCATGTGGCCGGCATGATTAAATGCCAAAAGTGCACGGAATGCTGTTACCTTCCCACCAAAGGTGGTCCCTATTTTTCTACTTGCATTTTTTACATGCTTTCGAACTGCTAGGTTGGCTGAAGCTGGGACAAGTAATGGAAGCTCGCCCTGTTACGTGGCACTGGGGATTCGAACTGCCGACCTTTCGATCGACAAGCTCAGCGTCTTAGCCACTAAGCCACCATCCCTAAAGGAAAAGTATTATGACTGAAAAACTGCAGAAATTACTGAAACAAGGCTATTTCCGTATCATGAAGTTTGATAAAACATATGGTTTTTAGATTTGCATTCTACATTTCCAACAAACGGTGGCAGACAAGAATAATACATTTAAATATAAATCAAAGGAAGAGTAAACTAAAGCAAGCTAAGGAAAGATTCATGAAAGAAAATTCAACAATCCCAGGTACAAACAAATTGCATTATATTTCTACATCACCTCTGGAGGCAAAGAGCTATTCTGGGCATCAAGCATTGTCTAGCTACTTAGGCCTCTTCTACAAAGGATTCATTGACTCCTACTCAATGTTTTTAGATGTTTAGTGAGGAATATATAAACCTCCCAAAAACATCTCAGAGAATATCCGAAAGCCTGCATAGAACTTAATGGGGAAAATATGGACTTTGCTAAATCAAAACCCACTGCTTGAATAGAATAGTATCTAGTAAAGTTGCTGTTTTATCCTTTTTAATAATCCCTGCAGTTTGTAAATAACCTATGAAAACATATTCACACAGAAGAGAATGCTAACACAGCATATGCTAAGAGTTTTTGAAATCTTTCTGATCTGGAAATTTTCAGATATGTGAACTCAACTTTCAATCTTCTCAATAATGGAAAATTACAGACCACCTAGGCACAAGCGAGTATATAATATTACTGTGTTTCCCCAAAAATAAGACCCTTATAATTATTTTGAACCCCGAAATAAGTGCATGGCCTTATTTTCAGGGAGGACTTATTATTTTGGGATGTGGAGCAAGATGGCTCTCCACTTGCCGTCTTACCTAGCTCTGTCTCCCTAACCTTAACCAGAGGAAATGGTGGGCACGGCTGTGCATGCGGTTAAATATTTTCAGGGAGGGCTTATTATCAAGGACTGTCTTATTTTCGGGGAAACACGGTATCAGAAACCTGTAATTTTATTACTTTATGATTCCATTTTTAATCATCTTCCCTCCCCCTTTTAAAAGATAATGCTTCAAGGATTTAACAAAACGGACTATAGTCAATGAAAGGCAACCTCATAATAAATAAGCTAATATTTAAAAGATCAGAGGAACTCTACTTTGGTGCAATATACTACTATTCTCATTGCTGTGGAAGCTGTTTATAAGCAGACAGAATTAAGACATATGTTATTCACACCTATAATTGAAAAAAGATGGCACAATATGTAAATAAGATGCAAGAATAATGTATAGAAAGCAGAAGCAAAAGCTATAATCTAAAAAATAGCTAGCATATGCATTGTCTAATGGTAAATAATAATAAAGATATAATATCTAAGAGAATGGTAGGTGTTGTAAGCAGAATTTAATTAAGGAAACAACAAAGCAAGAATATAATCCATAATACAAGCTCCAGGCAGATATCAAAGCATTAAAACAAGGAAGCTGTTGATACATCAAGGTATCAGTGACACTGGAGGTTCCTGAAAGAATAAAATATTGGGTCCTTGGACTCCCAGATTTCATTACTCTTATGATTCAACCTTGGAAGATCAACAAGGGGCAGATATTTTAGAAGTGAGTCAATTTTTGTGTGAACTGAACACATGCCATATTACTGAAACAGATCAAAATTAGCACTACACTGACAGAAAGCTGATACATTCTCTTCAGCAGCTGGCTTGCCAAGTTCCTAAAGAATCTATACAAGTAGAAAAACCTCAAATAACCATTTCAACAGCTTGCTACAAGCAAAATAGAAACGGAAATAAATTTAAGAATTTATTGGACAGGATTTACATCTTGCCCCAACTCATGGTGAAAGAAGCCCCTTCTCACACTTAGGTATTCCAGCTAAACTGGTCCTCAACTTATGACCATAATTGAGCCCAACATTACTGTTGTTAAGCAAGACAGTTGTTAAGTGAATTTTGTCCCATTTTACAACTGTCTTGCCACAGTTGTTAAGTGAATCACTGCACTTGTTAAGTTAATAACACAGTTGTTAAGTGAATCTGGCTTCCCCATTGACTTTGCTTGTCAGAAGGTCGCAAAAGGTGACCCCAGGACATGACCCCGGGACACAACATTCATCATAAATATGAGTCAGTTGTCAAGCATCTGAATTCTGACCATGTGACCATGGAGATACTGCAACAGTTGTAAGTGTGAAAAACAGTCATGCCACTTTTTTCAGTGCCGCTGTAACTTTGCACAATCACTAAATGAACTGTTGTAAGCCAAGAACTATTCATACATTTTACACAGGGAAGCTTATTTCCCCATATATTCAGGCTGAAAATAAAGATGCAGGACAGTATAGGATACACACAGAGTATAGGATGCACACAGAGAGGAAGAAATAATTACAAAAAACCAGCCAAAAATAATTATAGTTAAGTATGCCTCAGAAGAGACCCAAGAGACTTCTGATTCACAGGTGACAATGTGAGAACTGCTAATAAGCAAAACCGGGGAAATGAAGTGTGACCTTATTACAGGCCAGATATTTGTATAGCTCTAGACTGTTTTGTTTTTCAGCAGGGAAATATTTGAACATGTTAAAGAAAGCGTATGATAAAGTAAATAGGCTTCAGTTGCAAAATGCCTTCTTTAATATGGAGTTTCTGGATGCAAGAAGAACGTTTGTGAGAACGGACGTTGTCTTACCTGAATGTCCATTTCTGGAGCGCTGCGGATACACTCCATAGATGGGATCAATCCTCTTCTCTGGCAGCAACTGAGAGAACTTAAAGGGTTAATTAACCCCACTCTGTGCCCTAGCCACGCCCTCCTTACCCAAACTTCCCCAGTCTTGAACAAAGGTGCAGCACCGGTAAGGAGCCAAATAACTTTATTAGAAACCAACACAACCAATAATAGCCCACAACAGGCAGGCAGCACACCAACAAAGGGGAGGGAATGGATGTGCTCCGAAAATGGATGTTCAGGTAAGACAAGGTCCGTTTTTCAGAACGCTGCGTCTCCACTCTATAGATGGGATATACCCAAGCCTAAACTCCATGGGCGGGAACCTGGCTGCCCACAGCTGAATCCGAAACCACACTTTGCAAGACACGTCTCCCAAAGGAGGCCTCCGCTGATGCAAAAGTGTCGACAAATGTCCAACACAGAGGCCTGCGTCGCCCAGGCCGCAGAAGTAGCCGCACTCCTCGTCGAATGGGGTAAAATCCAAGCTGGAGGATGACGAGCCTGACGTTCATAGGCAGTAGAAATGCAGGCCTTGATCCAAAAACCCACCGTGGACAAAGACACCTTCCTGCCCATAGACGCTGGATGGAACGAAACGAGCAGAGCCTCCGTCTTGCGAAACGATGCTGTCCGCCGGATGTATCTGCGCAGAGCCCTGCGGACATCCAAAAACGCCAAAGAGCCTCACGATGGTGCTGGGGTGAAGGGCAGAAGTCAGGTAAAACAACCTCCTGCGCTTGGTGGAACCAAGAGTTCACCTTAGGCGTGAATGCCAGGTCCAGTCTGAGAACCACTGTGTTAGAATGGAAAATGCAAAGGTCCTTCCTGACCGAGAGTGCTGCCAGCTCCGATATTCGCCTAGCCGAAGTAATGGCCAATAGGAAAGCAACCTTGAGGGACAAGAATTTCAACGAGATGGAGCCCAGCGGCTCAAACGGTGTCCCGGTAAGAGCCTGCAGAACGAGTGGTAAGTCCCAGGAGGGGTACCTATGCACCACCGGTGGTCTCAGATTTGTGGCACCATGGAGAAAATCCCTCACCCACGGGTGATGACAAAGTGACCGGTAGGGGGGAAACGATAGGACCGTGGAAAGAAAAGTCGCCTGCCTTCTCAATGTGGACGGAGCCAACCCCTTCGCCAGCCCCGCCTGGAGAAAGTCCATTACGTCCTGGTTAACAGCTGCTATCGGATCGACATGTCGAGAGGCACACCACTTACAGAAGGCCTTCCAAGTCGCCTCGTAAATCCTGGTCGTAGAGGGACGACGAGCTGCCTGCATAGTCCCTATCACGTCGTCTGAAAGTCGACCCTTTTTCAAAATCAGCCTTTCAAATGCCAAACGGCCAACTGGAGCCACTGCGGCTCTGGATGACTGATGGCCCCTTGACGAAGAGCTATGAAATGAGGCGGGATCACCCACGGGTCTGTCACTGAAAGCCCCACTAGGTCGGCAAACCAAGGTCTGCGGGGCCAGTGTGGGGCCATCAGCAAGAGTTCTGCCCTCTCCTCTATCAACTTTCGAATCACCAGAAGAATGAGCTTGACCGGAGGGAAGACATACAATTTCCCTGGTGGCAATCTGCACCTCAGTGCGTCCATGTCCTCCGCCCGAGGCGACGGGTACCTGGAAATGAACCGAGAAAGCTGGGCGTTGGCTGGACTTGCGAACAGGTCCATCACCGGAGCTCCAAACCGAAGCGACAGTTCCTGAAACAGCCTTGGATGTAGTTGCCATTCTGACTGATCGATCAGCTCTCTTCTTAGCCAATCTGCTCGTACCTTGGCCTCCCCCGATATGTGGTCCGCCCGTATAGAGAGCAGATGGCGTTCCGCCCAATGAAACAGACTCTCCGACTCGAGCATAAGGGTCCGAGACTTCGTGCCCCCTCCCGGTTCACGCAGGCCTTGGCCGATGTGTTGTCCATGAGTATCAGAAGATGGCAACCCTGAAGCCTCGCCGCAAAATGAAGAAGGGCCAGTCGGATTGCCCAAAGCTCCAGCAGATTGATGCTGAGACGTGCCTCCGCCCTCGACCAAATCCCTTGAGCAACCTGGTTGTCCAAGTGGGTGCCCCATCCGTGCAGGCTGGCGTCGGTGGTCAAGTCAGACAGTCCCGGACCAGGAAATGACAGCCCTTCAGTATCGCAGGAGACGTCCACCATCGTAACAACAGTCTCACCTGAGGTGGAACGGGAAGCGTTCTGGAAGTGTTGGACACCCCCTTCCTCTGGAAGGTAAAAGAAGCCATTGGAGGGGGCGGGAGTGTCTGAGAGCCCACGGAACTATGTTGAAGCACGACATCAACTTCCCTAGTAATTGGGACAAAGTCAATAGGGGCACCGACCTCCGTGCCAGGACTGAGCCACGAGGCTTCGGATGCTCCTCACCCTGTCGGGAGACAGAAACACCTGACCCCGGACAGAATCGATCACAGCTCCCAGATGAAGGATGGAGGTGGATGGCACGAGCATGCTTTTGTCCATGTTCACAGTGAACCCGTGTGTCCTGAAGGCCAGAAGTACAAGGTCCATGTCTCGAACTGCCTGGTCCCTGGATGACAAAAGGACCGGGACATCGTCCAGGTAGCATAACAGGCGCACCAGAACCGGGCTGAGGGTCGTTGCTACCGCTGCCACTAGCTTGGTGAAAACCCTGGGAGCCGAGGAAAGACCAAATGGCATGGCACAGTATTGATAGTGCCTGCCCGCATACTCGAACCGTAGGAACTTGCGATGACGGGAATGAACAGGCACATGAAGATAGGCTTCCCGCAAGTCCACCGATTGCATGAAGTCTCCCCGCCGAACTGCGGCCAGAATGGACTGCAACGAGTGCATCTTGAACCGGCGGTAGCGAACCGACCGGTTTAAGTCCTTCAAATTGAGAATTCCCCTGACACCCCCCCCCCCCCGAGGTCTTGGGAACGAGGAACAGGGTCGAGTAAAATCCTTCCCCCAACTGGTCTCTTGGAACCGGCTCTATTGCCCTGATGTCCAGTAAGTGAGCCACCTCCTGTGTCATAAGACAACGGGACTCGACCGTACGAGGCACAGGACATCTGAGGAAACGACTTGGGGGATGATCTGCAAACTCGATTAAAAGTCCGTCTGTTATGGTGCAACACACCCACATGTCCGACGTTGAGGCTGCCCACTGCTGATGAAAGGCCTGCAGAAGACCACCAACGGGACCAGAGGGCGGTGAGTCATTTGCCACGTCTATAGGGCTTGGCCCCGGAACCACAAAAGGGACACTTTGACGAGGACTGTTGTCTGCCACGGTTCCTGAAGCCCTGACTGTCCGGAAACCTATCTGCAGTGTGGTACGGCGAACGGTAGGAAGCCGCCCCACTGGTGCTGGTGTAGGGCCGAAAGGACTGCCTCGGAGTGTAAGGTGCAAAATATCTCTCCTGTCTATGAAGAGTCGAGGGAAGGACCTTGCGTTTGTCCTTGTCCTCAACCAGCACTGGATCCAAGGCTGGACCGAAGAGGTTAGGCGACTTGTACGCTGCCCCCGCCAACTCCATTTCGTCTTGGCATCAGCCTTCCAAGGACGTAGCCAAAACAGGCGTCTGGAGGTGATGGAGGATGCCAAGCCACGGGATGCAAATTTAACAGAGTTCAGTGAAGCATCAGCCGAATACTCTGTGGCGGCAATGATCTTATTAACGTCCTGGTGCAGACGGGTCTCCTCTGGAGGAAGCTGCTCCTGTAATTGTCGGAGCCAAATCAGGGAGGCGCGATTGAAAAAGGAAGTGGCCGTTGCAGTCCGAATAGCCCAAGCCACCGCTTGGTGGGATTTGTGAAAGGCCAACTCGGTGTGCCTGTCTTCCGCTTTGAGACCAGGGGATCCGCTGAGATCATCGATTGTGAAGAAAGACTGGCCACAGGAGCATCCACCACCGGCAGGTCTAACAGAGACTCTAATTCAGGAGCAGGGCAATACAGTTTCTTGTCCAGACTGCTGGGCACTGTGGAAGACCCAGGTTGACTCCAAGGAGCCTGCAGAACGTCCATAAACAACTGGGGGCATGGAATAAAGTCTTTTTCAAGCTTAGTCTGTTTAAACAAGGCATCGTGTGGGCCAGTTTCCGATTGGGAGGTAGTTGGTTGAGCACCCACCGAATCCAAGTTGGTAGTCAGACGCGCCTTGTGAAGGAGGGATTTGAACAATGATGGCCTAAATAGACCAGTGAAAGACGGAGCATCAGGCAACAACCCCTCATCCTCCGAGAATTCGAGGTCCTTCGGAAATTCCTCCCCCTGCACCAAATCAGTCGACGAGTCGGAGTCTTGCCAACGAGGGGAGCGAGCCCTGCGATGCATGGAAGTCGAAGGGGCCTTTTGGCCCGGAGCTGAATGCACCCCTTGAGCAGCCTGGTGGGCACCTGCAGCCATGATAGTAGCCAAGGCCGAGGACAACATGGCCTGGAAGTCCATTTGAGGACCTCCTGTGGGCGACTCCGTGGGTCTGAGTCCTGCTGCAGTCGGCGTGAAAGAAGCCAAAGGTTCGGGTTACACCCACCGCTGAGACATCAGGCAGTGATTGCAGCCAAAGCCGAGACAGGGAGTTCTCTGCTAAGCAGCTCAGGACCAGGAGGGGCTGTGGTAGCGTCAACCGCCCACTTGGCCTTCTCATATTGGCGCTCAAATGCCTTATGACGCCTACGTAAGTCTTTATCCACCGCAGCAGAACTCTTGGCTTTATGGGAGGTGCGGCTGACTCAGGCAGACCGCTTATCCCCTCTGGATTTCCTGGATTTAACGGACCTGGGAGGGCTGGCCTCCTGCTCCAGGTCAGATGACAAGGAAGAATCCGCCATGGCAGTTATGGCAGAATATGTGATGAGCCAGAGATGCCAATTTCGTTTCTTTCTTTTTTTTTTTTTTTTGCAGGTGGTAGGTGAACTTAAAATCTATATTCTGTATATTAATTATTTATCTGTTGTTGTTGTTGCTGCCTTTCTCCGGCTTCTCTGGGCCTGCACAGAACGAGTGTGCAAAGGCCCGCCACTTTTCCAGCCTCCTCCCGGCCTCCGAAATCTCCTTTCAATAAACAGAGCGCCGAGGGCTGCAACGGCTAGCCGCCAGCCCTCCGGTCGCCAGCGGCAAAGAGATCAGAGTCGGATCTGCGCCTCAGGGTCAGGATCCAATGGCTGGGGACGAAAGAAACTGCCCGACTGGGGACGAAAGGAACGGCCCAGCTGAGCCAGGCACATTACCAGCAGCTCCAGCAAGCAGGCAGGCAATCACTCATCCACTCTTCAAACACTCACACTGAAAGAAAAATCTACTACTCAAAATTAAAGAAATAAAACACCTAACGCAACAACTAAACTTACTTGGGCACAGAGCACAAATTCTCACCTCAGTCTGCCAGCAACTGAGAGAAAGACTGGGGAAGTTAGGGTAAGGAGGGCGTGGCTAGGGCACAGAGTGCGGTTAATTAACCCTTTAAGTTCTCTCAGTTGCTGCCAGAGAAGAGGATTGATCCCATCTATGGAGTGGAAACTCAGCGCTCTGGAAAAAAAGATGGATTTTCAAAAATATGCATGTGAATTGTTTAAAGAACAAAGCCAATAGATGAAGCAAGGTATGGATGTGGTAAAAATAATGGTGAGCTCCAAAAACATACAAAAATATCTTCTTGTATCTTTCTGATTTGGTAACCATGTAAGTTTAACAAATAGGCATTGAGAAATACACTAAAAAGTATAAATTTAATTTAGCTGCACTTTCTTCTCTCCCATTCTCTGTTTTATGCTTTTAATTCTGTTTCTATTTCTTATACTTTTTCTGTGCTTTGCATTATATTGCTTACGCTGAAAAGGAGCAGAGTGACGGCTATGTAAGTATGTCCACTCATTAAAAAAATACAGACGTATACAGATTTAAAAATCAGAGCAGAAAGGAAAATACAACTACCTAATAAATTAATCTACATAACATCGTGTTTCCTCGAAAATAAGACCCTGTCTTATATTTTTTGAACCCCAAAATAAGTGCTTGGCCTTATTTTTGGGGAGGTCTTATTATTTTGGGGTGTGTTGAGAAAACCAGAGGAAATGGCTTGGCCTTATTTTTGGGGAGGGCTTATTTTCAGGGGGGGGCTTTTTTTAGCACATATGCTCAAAAGCCTGATTGGGCTTATTATCAGGGGATGTCTTATTTTGGGGGAAACAGGGCATTAGATTAAAGCCTAGAACTGGTAAGCCCAAGCACACTTTATAAAGAAAGACATTTCACTGTTCTGTTAGCATTCCTGAATTGATCCTGTTCTTTTCCCCAAATAACACTGTCTCAAAGCACAGTAGAATAAGCCCTCAGTTGACTAGTGTAAAGGATGGATTTGTTCAAGAAACACAAAACATTATGGGGAAACCAGTTCTCCTGTCTGTCTGTATCCAAGTGGAAAACAACTCCACAGAGTTGGTGGACTGCTTACTCTGAGCAATATGAATGAGGCAAAGTATTATTACTAAATGAAATGAGGCAAAGTATTATTACTAAATGAGAAGTATGGGAATCTGAATGAAAATGATTTCTTCATCCTGTCTAGACTAGCTGGTCAGGCCCTTCCATAAAATGTTTTCTTTAGATCAAAATAACCTTAATAGTAACATAGCTATTAGAAAACCAAGGTGGACCTATCACGACACTTTGGAAATGAAGACAACCTTCCAAGAGTTGACTCAAAATATTTGCAAGTCTTTAGAAGACTGAAACATTAGTTACGTATCACCCACCAAAATGCAATCTGAGTATGAAATGCCTTCCTTTAGTTAAGGTTTTAAAACATTAAAAAGGGCATCTAACAACCATGTTGTCGTCTTATGTCAATTGAAACAAATAAAATAGTAATGTTGCACAAATGCAGTTTTATCAACTCCTGACAACTTCAGTAAAATCTACCATCTCTATAAAGATGGTACATACAAGGGCTTCCAAGATCACCCTTATTATCTGCTCAGAAATATCCTAGTTGTTTTTCATCAAATACATAATTTTCTTGATCTCAATCTAACTGCTTGTATTATACTTTGGGCCTGCAAAATGCAGTGTTTATTCTATGATTGAATCTCATGATTCATCAAGATAATCTCTATCTTTCCTAATAAAACAGCGTATTAAAATAGATTTGTCTATTTCACACTGACCAGTGAATACTGTCAGGGAAGGAGATTAGCACCTCCGTTGATTAAGCTTCTCTAGATACTATCACTTAAGTACAGCACCATTGATGAAAAATTTAAACTCCCCTTAATTTAAATTTAAACCATCTTACCCAATATGTTTAGATCTTATTATTTGTATTACATTATTCTATTTCTATCTTACCTATTAATAAGACATTTCTAATGTGTTTTTCCTTTTTCCTGCAAGATGCATTTTATCATAGTCTTGACTTTGCGATAACTCATTTAGTTTGTGTATCCTTTGCTTACATAAATTATTCAGCAAGGTGGTTCTCATATCAATTAAACAAAATATGATAGACAATAAAAATAAATGTTAAAATATGGGTATTATACAAAGTGGAATCTATTCTTAGAGAGTTATAGTAATGAGATTTACTCCTAAGAGCTATAACTGTGATAAAGTGATATGTTATAATGGAAACTGAGAGGCCATTATGCCTACTAGCTAAAAATTGTGACATGACATAGCTACTACATTTCAGAGGGTTTGGTAATTTTGAAGTGACAGTACAAAGATCGGTTTATATTGCAACTGTAATAAGTACTGCTGCTACAGATCAAAGCAATCTCTTAATCATGTTATTTTTTTAAAAAAAAATTATAGATGCCCATCTCACAAAACATATGAATTTGGGTTGTCTGCAACAAAGTTAAAAAAAACAATAGTTAGCAAATTATAGGAGGCAAGTAGGTAGAGCTGGGGATAGACTTAAGTGTGTCATCAGTTTAGAGTTGTTACTTTCACACAAATGATCTTAATCGAGCCCCTCTTAAATTCTGTTGACCCTTATTTATCAATTTAATTTAATTTAATAATTTAATAAATTAATTTAATTAAAAATCAATTTAATCCTGAATTTTAGTTGACTAGATTCTTGTGTATAGGCTTTAGCAATAAATCTTTTGAACAGCAACTTAAACTATGGTCCTGATCCTTCGTGCCTGACACAAATACCAATTATTATAATTATTACAAAAACAATAAAACACAGGTAAATGATAATAGGCAAAGGGATGTTAATAATACCCTGTTTCCCTGAAAATAAGACATCCCCTGATAATAAGCCCAATCGGATTTTTGAGTGCATGCGCTAAAATAAGCCTCCTCCCGAAAATAAGCCCTCCCCAAAAATATTTAAACACAGAGCTGGAAATCAGGTAAGACGGCAAGAGGAGCTGTCTTATATAAGAATGTTATTTTCAGGGAAACATGGTGTTGGAACCATATTTTTGAACAGCGTTCTAATGTTTAGGAAATTCCACATAACTATTTACACTGTCCAACCCAGTGAAAAGTTATCTAAATCAAGGTTCCCCCACCACCAGGTCAGTGGCCCATTGGGAACCAGACCATGCAATCAGTGAGGGAGTGTGCAAAGCTTCATTTACACATGCACCAAATTAGGTTGAGCACACAAACCCATCATCCCCCCCCCCCACTGGTCTGTGCAGTCAAAAGGTTGGGAACTGCTGGTCTAGGTAAGATGGAGGCATGCATCCCTAATTTAAGAGAAAAATTGAATTAATGTCATTAACAGTTCCTTGTTCAGCATAGCAGACCTTACAGCTATTCCTACAAGCTAAACTCAAATTTAAAAATACGTAAGGTCATACTAAAGTTACTATTATGATGTAGTTCAAATATTCCTGAAGGGGCTTTACAAAATTGCTAAGGCCTAAAAATCAACCTTGGCAATGACAGGCAAATGCCATTAGTAAAAACCAATTTTTATAATGTCAGATTAGTTTACAAAAGAGTATAACAACCCAGGAAGGAAAAAAAAAAGATTTATTCAGTTAATTAAAAAAAATGCAGGATATGTAATCTACAAGGCACTAAGTAAATTACAAGCAAGACCCCAAATCCAGCTTTTGCTACCCAAAAAACGAAGAAAGTGAAAGCAACTGAGTAGAGGATATTTCCACAAGGGATCAGATAATTCTATAGCAGTTTCATACTGAGGACATTTAGTTTCGATTTTGCAAGACAAAAATGGAATAAGGATTTCCTGAAGAGACAAAAATCAGATGTCTCAAATTAGACCTGAATTACCTATGAAAATGCAAAAACCTTGTTTCTTCAGTTTTACATTTCAAGGACAGAAGGATAATTCAGTATCTCTGCTCACCACTTCTAGAATTTCACTTCTTTAAGAAAAAACCTTTACATGCACAAGTTATCTGAAATACTTTCATTTGTGAATATGCACGCCACATTATATACAACCTCATGCCAATTATTTCAGAGTAATAATTATAAAAATATCAAACTTTGACAACTAAAAGATAGGGACATCACTAGGAATGTCAGCTGTCATGAGTCAAACATGATTGTTGTACATGAAAATTTGAACACAATATAAAAGTTCAGATATGGCTAAAGTCACCATTAGCAAACTATTTGAACTTTAATGCTGAATTTTCACCTTCCTAAACAAGACTTTGAAATTGAACTACTGAATCCAATGAAGTTATGTACATCTTAGAACACACCTCTTAGTATTGTGTTAGTGTCTAAGGCAATGAATTTTTACCCTAAGGGCAGGGTACATTTGATTTAAATCACAATCTAAATCTTAAATCATGATTTAAATCACTAGTAAAAAGGCTTGATTTAAAACAACTTGATTTAAATCATAATTTTTAAAGAGCAACTGTCATCTCTGTCCCGCAGCAGCTCCTCCTCTGACCCGCTGTTGACTCACTGACAGTCCCAATATTGAAGAATAAACAGCCTCATGCTACATGACTAAGCTCCATTTCATGCTGAATAAACTAAAGTATTAATGTATCTTAAATAGAAAGCTATCTTTAGATACATTTTTACTCCAAAAGCATTTTATTAAAATACATTTAATAAAAATAAAAAAAATCTGATTTAAATTTAAAAAATCTGTTTTTTTTTATTTATTTTTTTTTAAAAATCATAGATTTTTATCCACTCTGTCTAAGGATAAGCAGAAAACAATCTGGATACGACCCACAGATGCACAGAATCAAGGCGTTAAAAATCTACAAGCAAGAAGTAAATTAGTAGAATGATCAAACTATCTTCCAGCTTCCATGCTTCTTCTATGAATAAATGACATTCCCAAAGGAAATACAAATTAAGAAAATAACAGTGTAAATGTAGTGAGGTCAAGGAAAAACTGATGTCGTCACCAGTCATGTTTCTCAAATGACCAATGGTCAATTCTGTCTTGAATCCTTCATGTAATCTTCCTATGCTGCTTCTAAGCTTAGAAAGCAAAACCTTTTCCTAATAAAGACATAAGAGCCAAGCTAATCATACTCCTCTTCGATTTAAATTAAAAAGCATTCAAGTTTCTGACTTTAGTACATCCAACATGAAAAGTTATAGTCAGAAACCAAAATAACATTAAGAGTCTAACCGGTTTTTAAAGAAAGGATGAAAGCAAATCTTCTTCTTTATTAATATCTTTAAGGACAGATATTTAAAAATTAAAAAAAAAAACTTTCTTAGAATTTTTAAAAAATATTTTAGCCACTGAACTATCCATACTTAAATTAACAACTTTTAGAAAAGAAGGAATTATACTATACCAGATCCACTCAGAAAATTATAAGGCAATACTATGATATGGTAAAAATCAATAAAGCTATTATTAATCTATTACTGAAGTTATTATATGGTGTTTGAACAAAGGAATGATCCTATCTTCCAAAATGAACAGTTATTCACTGAAATAAAGTTTTTCATTATACAATCATCATGCCTTGTTCATGAAATGTCAGACGTGATGAGCCAGGATAACAAATTCCAGTTAAGCTGCTTTATTGCTCATGCCTATACAAGAAAATCTAGTCAATTCAGCGCTAAATTGGTGCTAGATAAAGGAATTCAAGAAGGGTTGGACTTAGACCGTTTGTGGAAGCGAAACAGACCAATTCCTCTCTTGACTCCACCTCTACTTTCTTCCACTCCTTCTTCTACATGAAATTATATTTGGAAAGGAGAGGTTAAGTGGCTGAACTTTACTTTCTTCTCATAACCTTCTGATGTTTTGCCACTGTTGATCATCTTTGTGTTACTACTTATAGGAAAAAGTCAAGAAAAAATATGCAGAGTTGGAACTGTATTTTCATTAGTAACTTTATTAGCTATCTAAGCTTCCTTATATTTAAGAGTAGCACGTGTATGTCAATGGGTAGCCAGTGCAAAATTAAATCTGATATAATTTAAAAGTGAGCCAACTTGTATTAAATAGTCCATATCAAGGTTTCCCATGTATTTAATTATTTCCCTTTTTTATCCCATTAAAAACTACAACTCATTAGCCAACGTTTTGGCTGCAACCCTGAGAACTCAAGTCGTGCATGATATGCATGAGAGTCTAGTCCAGGGGTGTCAAACTCGATTTCATTGAGGGCCGGAGCAGTGTTGGGTTTGACCTCAGGAGGCCCGGGTGGGCGTGGCCAGGGTGGTCATGGCCACTTGAAGTCACTCCTGTCGGGGATGCCTGTGGCGGCTTGAGCACTCTGCCAGAGAAAACGGGTTCCCGAGCTCTGTTTTTGGCTGCCACGGCTTCCTGCAGCCCTCTGCCAGTGAAAACAGAGTTCGGGAAGGCCGCACTGGCAGAAGCACTGCAGGCCAGTCCTTTGCCATTTCCTTGAGTTTGACATCCCTGGTTTAGTCAATGACTGTTTCAATAGCAATACCACTTTTTAAAAATATGGTTTGGATTCTAAGCCCATTTCAAGGAAATATGGTACCAGCCCTACAGAAGGCTGTTAAGACCTTTCTCACCAGGTCTTATATTAAACCCCAATATAAGTATATCTGGTTTACAAGCTTGTTATATGGTGCCTTAGGGTTCCCATCCTCTTTCTGGAATATATTAGCATTGGTTATTGGGTTCTTTTATGTTGCTGTTTGCAAATGGGTTCTTCACTGTGTAGAATTAACTATTTAAGACAGATAGCCACATAAATGTTTGAAATTAATGAATTGATGTATCTGAAGTAGCAAATAGCCAAGAACATCTTTATCTCTCTTTGACTATAGGTAAGATATTTACTAAATTTGAAAAAAATGTAGAAAAAAATGTACTGATTTGATAAAGTAACAACAATTGTTATAAACTATTTTTACCACTATAAAGAGCATGAAATACTAATTTACAACTTAACAGTTGGTGGGGAAAATAGGATTATGCCTTTAAATCTGTTACTATTCTGGTGATTTGGGATGAACATGAAGCTATTTAAGGAAAGTTGATATTTAAGTGTTCTCTGTTCTTGCTGGAACACTTATACCTGGGAATTGTTTGGGATGCTATTTTAAATATTTCAAAAGAAAAATATATGTTTACTGAAGTTATCATCAAGTGATAAAAAGCTTGGTATTAAGATATGAAGGATTTTAAGGGTCACCCAGCATTTCTTTTTTAAACTGCTTCCTCTCTGCCTTCCTATAATTAAAATCACTTAATCTGTCATTCAATATTCACTTAAGAGAGAAGAAAAGTCAGCAGATAAGTAAAGAAAAACTATTGGCAGTATTACAGCATTTCCTTCCATCTTGTGCTACTATAGCTTTTCAATTTTTTTTAACCTTGGTTCAAATGTTACCAGTTAGTAATGAAAAATTTAAGACACACCAACACTGTAGCAGACAATGAGAGACTAGAAATATACTATAGATATTATTCTGTAGTTCAGCAGCTCTTAAAATATGCTCTGGAGACCACTGAGAACCCCAAAATCATTTCAAGGTCTCCATGAAGTCAATTTTTAAAAAGATTTGCTGTCTTAATTTCTAGTAAAGTAAATATTGATAGATACAATTTGATGAATCAATAGATACGTATTGAGACTAAAATGTTTGAGAACTATTGCTCTTGATCAGTGGTTCTCAACCTTTCCTTCACTACAGACTCTTTTTTACATAACTTTTGTGGCTACGGACTCCCAAGACTTAAGTTTCAAATCATAACACATTGCTCTAAGACAATAATAGTTAACTTTTGCCATCGCGTGCCAAAAGCGGGGGAAGCGCAGGCGGTTGTGCATGTGCGTGCCCACATCTATAATTCAATGTGCCCCATCCTCCCGAACTCCCTCTGCTTTTGGCATGTGATGGCCTGGTGGGCCCATTTTTCTCCCTCCCCAGGCTCCAAAGCCTTTCTTGGAGCCTGGGGAGGGCAAAAATGGCCTTCCCCACCCCCTAGAGGCCAGAAACAGCCTGTTTCCCGATTTCCAGTGGGCCCAGAAGGCCCGAAAATCAGCTGGCCAGTGTGCGTATGCGCGGAGGACCTGAGCTAGGGCAACACTCACATGCCCACCGATATGGCTCTGTGTGCCACCTGTGGCACACATGCCATGGGTTCGCCATCACGGCTCTAAGATGTTAACATGCGAACACACAAAGTTATCTTAAACTGAATTCCGATCTACCAAGGCTACTTACTCTGTTAGAGAAGTGATCATCCAAGGTTGGTTCAAGTTCTGTTATCCCAATCCTTTTTAACTGAAATGACATAGACTTAGAATATGTGCGATTGTAACTGTTCTGTCATTGTGTTTTATTTTCTCACCCCAAAAGCAGAAGGCATAAGGTACTTCATGAAAACTAGGAGATTACTCTGCCTTATTTATCCCTAGCTGCCATTCAAGGGGTTAATGAGTCCAATGAAGGAAGCCCAGAAATTACTATGCATTAGAATAATGTAGGAGAACGGTCATGATTTTTGATTCTTGGACTTTGCAACTTATGGCAAAAGATTTGCTTGGTAAATCTTTGGGGAAGATCAATCACTGCCATCCTTCAATCAGAGAATGTAGGATGGCCATCATTTTCAGAGGAGTAAACCCTAAGCAGAACCTTTTGAAGAAAGGGGACAATTTTGTACATTACATTATGCCATTGGTCTATCGATCTAGGATAGACTACTCTAATTAAGGGCTGACCTCCCAACTCTTTTAAAACAAGAGTTGGAAGGCTATAGACAACTGAAGGGGTTATCGTACGCTGAAAGACTATATTCAGACAACACTTAGGTAACTAAGGGGTGTCAAACTCAATTTCATTGAGGGCTGCATCAGGGCTGTGTTTGACCTCGGCGGGCCAGGGTGGGTATGGCCAGCTTGACATCACTCGTCGGGGGGCGCCTGTGGTGGCCTGTGTGCTCTGCCAGTGAAAATGGGCTCCAGATCTCTGTTTTTGGCTGGGATGGCCTCCTGCAACCCTCTGCCAGCAAAGATGGAGCTTGTGAGGGCCGTGTGCAGCCCTTGCGAGCTCTGTTTTCGCTGGCAGAGGTACCATAGACTAGTCCTTTGCTGTTTCCAGGGCGGCCCTGCAGGCCAGACATAAGCACCCCACGAGTCAGTTACGGCCCACGAGCCTTGAGTTTGACACCCCTGATATAGCCCATTAAGCAGAACATCAAGCTCCACTGATAATTTCTCTAGACAAAAAAATGTCCGTTTTATGAAAGAACAGACTCTTTCATAAAATGGAATGAAAACCAATAGGGGAGAAATGCAAAATAAACTTTGGAGAATCCAGCAACAACATCCTTCAACTATTCTAACCGAAGAAAAGCTGAGCCATCAAGGCTGACTTGAATCTCTCAAAAGTCCTGTTCCAGTAACCTCATCACTAAGAAGCCCGACCTTGCCAGTTGTTCTCTTCATTGAAATTCCTGATTTTTCATGCCAGTTCCGATTTTTTCAAACAGCCTCACAGAGATAACAAAATGACTGGACAGCATTCTGCAGTTATAACGTATGAGATTAATGGAAGCAGGGATTTTTCCAGAAGGAAAACAACAAGTTTTTATTTTAACAAGTTAAAATAAGGCACGATCGCGATATAAATTGCTAAGAATTTGAAGAAGGAAGAGGATGAAGTGAAGCAAATTTTTTACTGATATAAAGGGGCTTCAATCCCAAAGACAGCAAGAAAAACAGGGATAACAGGATCATAGGGCTGGAGGAGATATCAGAGGTCTTCTACTCCACCCCCCACCCCCACTCAAGGCAGCCATCTTTATTTAACAAATGTTTGATTTATTTCTTAAAATAATTTTTAATTTTAATTTATTTAATAAGTGTTCATTGGACAAACATTTCTCACTCAAGCCAGGAGTTTCAAAATACCTAGACTGCTTTTTTAAAATCCAGGTTGCTCTCCGCAGCTTTAGCCTTCTAGAAATTTTGAGAAAACAGAGTTATTTTGAGATGAATGACAATGATGTATGCCTTTTACGTTTAGCCTCTATTGTACTTTAAAAACGTGAATGCTTTAATTCTGAGTGCCTTGCCTGGTTGCTCTTAATTACCACAATCCACTAAGAGCCCTCTTTTGATTGCGGCAGGCACAAATGTGATAAACAAGTAAGACAGAGGCAACCAACTGGTAGGAAAATAAGAATTTACTTCCCTGGGCTATGTGGGGAATGCTCAAGGTAGCCTATTTCCCTATTAAATGGAAGGTCATACAACTACTGACAGCTCTTCACAACCCACCTGATCTATTGTACAATACTATCCTGACTGAAAGTGACGCGGTGGCTCACAGGATAAGATGCTGAGCTTGTCGATTGAAAGGTAGGCAGTTCAGCGGTTCGAATCCCTAGTGCCGCATAATGGAGTGAGTTCCCGTTATTTGTCCCAGCGTCTGCCAACCTAGCGGTTTGAAAGTACGTAAAAAATGCAAGTAGAAAAATAGGAACCACCTTTGGTGGGATCGTAATAGCGTTCCATGTGCCTTTGGCATTTAGTCATGGCGGCTACATGACCACGGACACGTCTTTGGACAGCGCTGGCTCTTCGGCTTTGAAATGGAGATGAGCACCGCCCTCTAGAGTTGGGAATGATTTAGCACATATATGCGAAGGGAACCTTTACCTTTACCTATATCTCAGTGGTATAATCTGAAATTTGTTACTACTGGTTCTGTAGGCGTGGCTTGGTGGTGGTGGGGTTAATGTGACTTGGTGGGTGTGACCAACTTTTTTTTAACTTTTAAAACCATTTTTTCTACAACCTCTTCGGCCAAAGAAATTGTAGAAAAAATGCTTACTTTTTACTTTTAAAAGCATTTTTTCTACCGAAGAGGTTGTAGAAAAAATGCTTTTAAAAATAATTTTTAAAAAGCCTCTGATGATCGCGCAGCTCAGCTGAGCATGGGTGGAGGGCAAGGATTTTTGCTACCGGTTCTCCATTCACCCACCTCCATTGCTACCGGATCAGGCGATCGGCTCCAAACCGGGAGCATTTCACCCCTGCTTTATCTTTACCCTGACTTAATTAAGAAAAGACTGGCCTTTAGTAAATTCCAGATTTCCAAATCCAGATTAGAACATAATATATCTAATTTCTACAGGATTGCACAAGCAGTGATAACTTCACTTCTTAGCCTGTTCTGCTGTATTCCAATTGAAAAAGCTAACTAGTTAGCTGACCCTTCTCTTTTCCGTGTTAATTCCAAATATAATTCAATTTTAAGACCTTCCAGAGAATCATGTCGAAAATCTCATGAAGCAAAGAAAGACCATGCCACCACATTTTGTTTTTAATTTGGTCCTGCTTATCTCTGCACTTTGAAAACATTTAATGAACATAATAGGCATCTTTGAGAGAAGCGGCACCTGAGTGGAGTAAGGCCTATGCAATTTAGAGACCGAAGTCAAATCAGATCATTACTTTCCATGTGGAATCCCTAGCAATCCAAGGAGTTACAGTCATGTGTCCGTAATGAGCTAGTTACATTTCAAGATAGGCTATGACTTTGCCCATTAAGTCACTGCTACAACATCTTTAATAAAAGCAAAGTCAGGAAACAAATCTTCTCTTACATCTAGCACTACTCATGCTATTCTTGTAAGTTTTTACATTAGCCTGTACTGCTGAATCCCAGCCAATGAAACTCAATGAAACTCCAGTAACAAATACGAAATGTTAAGTGTTATTTGGACTTTCATCCATTTACATCTATTAGGATTATTCAATGGGATTTTGAGGGAGAAGAAAAGGCACATTCAAGGGAGTCATCCTTAATTATACTGAAAGAACAAAAGTTGGTCCTGTTAACTAAAACCTCCACTGAATAAAACAGCTTCAATAAAGGAAAAGACAAAAGGCATATAGGACATCACATAACACAGGGGTGTCAAACTTGCATTGTCACGTGACATATCAAGACTCCCCCCCCTTTGCTAAACCAGGTGGGGGAGAGGCCAGCATATGATGCATCCGGGCCGCGGGCTGTGAGTTTGACACCTCTGACATAGCATATTTGGGATTCTGCCATTATATTGGCCAATGCTTATGAGTATTTTGGTAAATGCTCAGTGTTTACATCAATATAATATAAGTGTTTTGCATCAGAAAAAGCTATAATATGCATTTTTGGTTTGTATTGGTTTTGTTTCAGGGATGTGTGTATGTGCACATTTATATTCCCTGATCTCTTCCAATTTGAAATACACAGCTATGATTGGAACTATTTAACAGATGTTAAATTTTGAAGAAACTGGTTAATAACCAAAAAAAAAATCCTGTTTTTTAACAGAACCAATTTAATACTTTGTTCATCTTGTTGAAACACTTGAAATCTATGACAGTCTTGATAACATTTTTTATTTCAGATCATCGTTAAAAGTGGAAAAGAACATGGAGTCAAAATTGGAAGGTGCTTTGAATAGCTTTCTTTACAAAGTACTCTAATAAAATCTTATTTTTCTGAAATTGAAAAAGTCAAAACTAGTGAAGTTTTAATGTTGAGTTTTAAGTCTGACCTACTAACTCAAAGCCAATTTTATGTGGCACACAATTAAAAACCAGAACAAAGCCTGAAACAATTTAATGAGAAAGAACATCATGTGGGAGGGAAAAACGCATATCGCAAACAAAACTGCACATCAAATGGGGATATTATCAATTGCACCATATCTTTTCTTGCTCCAAGTCTCCAGCTATAACACAGTGAAAAGCAGGAAGGTAAAAAACAAAAAAAAAAAAAAAAAAAAAAAAAAATAACAACAACGATCAAGCCAAGCATCTGAAAGAAATGCTTCATAAAGTTTCTTCATAAATTGTGTGGAAAGCTAAAGCTTCACTTTTCTTTTGCAGCTTTAAAGCAACTGCATTCTCTGGAATTCTTACTGACTGCTTCAAAGGTTGTCTGCAAGCATTATATATATATATATATATATATGGTTACACCAGTGGTGGGTTGCTCCCGATTCTGTCCGGTTCTATAGAACCAGTAGTAAAATCAGCGGGAGGATCCGCCCATCCGCCTGGATGTCATAAATGACGATCTGTGCATATGCAGAAGCTTCTGTGCATGGGCAGAAGCGCACATGCGGCCCCGTTGCGAACCAGTAGTAAAGGTAAGTAGAATCCACCCCTGGGTTATACTTATTGTTCCAGCCCAATTTGCACTGCATACCTGGTAGAAGAAGCTGCTTTAATACTTAAAGGGGGCACAGCTGTTCTGCTAGTACTAAAATGCTTGGAGGTAAAGCACTTCTTTCAAATATTTTTCATGATTCCAGAAAAATAACAGCTTGGATTCTTAAGAGATGCCACCTTGACATAATCTCTCTGGCTCACTAAGTAGTTCAACCTTATTCTCTTATGAAAAATGAAGTAATTGAACCTGCATATCTTCTATAGAGTAGAATCAACCGTTGCCGCCGCAGGCATCATTCATAGAAAATTAATTATTATTACCACCTATATATCTAGTATATGCAGACCAGAATGCTAAGTGGACGACTTTAGCTATAAAGGAAATGAATGTGCTTTCAAATCAACTCTCAATGGACTACTTATTTTATCAAAGTGGACTAGTAAAATGAAACCACAAAGTTAAATGGTGTCTTAATTCTATTTGTTGGGGCTGAGCAGCCATACCATTCTACTTAGTAACGGAGACTTCTGTATATGTCCCAAGGCCATTTCCAGTGCAAAATGGGATAGACTATCATGTAGCAACAGATTGCAGTTAATTTGCCCAGGTCTGCAAAACACAAACCACCTTACTATGTGACTTATTGTACAACTCCCAACAACTTATTTATTCGGAGTTGTTGTGAGTTGAGCAGCATAAAAAAAAAATAATCACAATCATGTTGATGCCAGAGATTCCTTTACAGCCTAGTATATAGTAAGATGGTGCTGAAATTCCTTTGAGAATGCATCAGCCTTCAAAATCTGCTCTAGGAAACTCTGGAGAGAAGATGATGTGTCACCTTCTCAAGATAGGGCTGAGAAAGAAGAAGAAACTAAATCTGTAATTCAGGAACAGTCACCATTACAACAGCCATTCAGGTTGTAATGGTCTCTTTTTCCAGGCCTTCCCCCAAGTAACAAAACTTTGACTTCCCTTTTATCATGTTCATTAGTTGATCTCCACTGGATGGATACATGCTCTGCATTGCTGCTCTGAGGATTTCTTTCTAATGGAATACTATAATAAAGCTCTAAGTGGAACTGATCTTAGCAATAGCACATAGACTTACAGTATATACCACTTCACAATGCTTTACAGTCCTCTCTAAGCAGTTTACAGAGTCACCATATTGCCCCCAACAACCTGGGTGCTCATTTTTTAAAAAAGTTTTTTATTTTGATTAAAACAAAAACAAAAGAAAACAAACAGAAATATGACAATACGATATACACAATAAGTAAACATATATCAAATCTTACGACTTGTATTTTAGATATTCACATCAATAGACTATATTCCTCTTTCTATATATATCTCTACACCTTCACATATATAACGATATCTTGAATTCCCTCTGGGTGCTCATTTTACCGACCTAGTAAGGATGGAAGGCTTGAACTGGTAAGACTCAAACTGCTGGCAGTCGGCAGTCAGCAAAATTAGCCTGCACTGCTGCATTCTAACCACTGCGCCACCATGGCTCCATCCAATTGTAATCTTGCAATTACATAGGATGGAACCAGGGGTGGGTTCTACTTACCTTTACTACCGGTTCGAAATGGGGCCACACGCGAGAGTGAAGCGAACACGCTTTTCTGCCATGTGCAGAAGCATTTTGGTGTCGGTGGGGTCGGTGGGTGGGGCCTATAGAACTACCAGTTCTATAGAACCAGTGCGAACCGGGGGCAACCCACCACTGGATGGAACTTTGGCAATTTCCAGGTGTCTGAACTTCAAATCCCAGAATTCCACAGCCAACATGATAACAACAGCTGTGGTACCAGACCCACTGCATGTGATTGAATGTATGAATGGTACATCACTGAAGAGTTTCTATTCATGCAAATTAATTTGCTCAGTGCATAAAAGGCCACGATTCCACAAGCAATCAAGAAAACATCAAGAAAAATCCCTAGAGTGATTGGTTTAGTAATAATTCAGTGAAGAATGAAAATGTATGGTACTTCCATTTTTCCACTATTATAATAATAGCTACCAGATGACTAGGCCAAAGGAATTGGGGTGGGTGGGTGCAGAGGCAAGCAACAACCCCAAACCTTCATGTTAGCTTTTGTATTTGTGAAAAATACACCTTGCTTGTATTTGCAACTGAAAGTCCAAACAACTGCTAGAAGACTGCAGGTCTTCAGTACTGTACCATTCACCATTACTAAACCAGCCTGCAAAGACGTATCCCATAGCTACCAAGAAAAACATACATATACCTGTTCCTCAGCAGGTAAGAACCGTGAACTGTGAAGAATCTTCTAGTAGACAGTAGGAAGCAAGTCTTACAATCAGCAACTTATCACACAGTAGTCTGCTTAAATTAGTTATGGTTTGTTCATAGTTAGATAGCATGCCATATAAGGATTAAATCATATGCTGCACTAAGCTATGGTTTATTTCCAAAAGTAAAGGCATTGTTCGGTGCTTAAAGGTTAATATACTAGTATTTACAAGAGCAGCATGGAGAAAGAAGAAACTTAGTTATCCAATTTTATCAATCCTCTGAATGAAAAAAGCATGACAAATAAAATTTAAGATGGCTATATGTTGCATATTAACCAAACAGGTTATTGTCAAAGTATTGATATCCTCTATAGAGGGAAAAGGATTTCACCCAAGATGTATGTTACCAGAACTTGAAATGAGAGAGAAAAAAAGACTCTTTAAACAACAGAGTTGAGTTTTCCCCTTGTCATATTATTCACTTAAGTAATGGTTGTGCCAATTTATTAACACCACCATCAAATCAACCAATCAACAAATCCAAAACACAGTGAAAGCTTACTAATCTTTTCCAGCAGATAACTATACTGGGTAGTAAATTAGCTCCCTCTAGTGGTTTATGTAAGTAACCCATTCAAAACAGAAACTGACACATTACTCTTCACAACAGAGATGGAGACTTCTTGTTACATAAAATTTAGACTCATGGGTTTTGGAGAATGTTTTACAAAGAGAAGGGTATTTTGAAACAATTTATAACACTTAGCTTATTTATAGCACTCCATTCCCTTCATATCTTTTATAAATATAAAGATAAACTTACTTTACAAATCAGCCGTTTCTGACTATTCTAAGACAGTGCTTCCTAAACTTTTTCCTTCAGAATCCAAAATCATTTTCAGGGTTCAGCAAACAGTTGTGTTCTTTGTAAACTTTGAAAATCCTACTTCCACACATAGGTGTTTGCAAATAACCAGCCTAGTTCCCATAGGATGTTCCTTGTGAATTGTTAATCAAAAAAATTCCACAGGATTCTTCTTTTCTTCAAATAACACCTTTTGCATCAACTGCTTATCCCAAGTTTGATAATTAACCTAAGTTCTGTAAAAAGCATTAATGGTTTGTGTGTTGTTACACAAAGAAAAACCACTTTTATCCAATTCTGGATCATTTTATTACCCAGGTTTGAGAAGCACTGATCTAAAAAGTTTATAATATTTTTAAAAGCTAGAAGAAATGGAAGAGATCATATTTACAAAGTTAAGAATGTCTCAGGGACTGAACAGAATCTAAATGTATCTAAACAAACATCTAAACGTGGACATAAAGCTGTTTACATGGAACCAGAGAAGTTTATACAAACATTGAGTAAACATTTGAAAAGGACAGAAAGGCTGCAAAAAATAATAAGCCGAAGAAATTAAAGCTCTGGAAGATAAGAAAAAGAACTAAATTTGGTTTATATGAACAATATCTACAATAAACGTACACCTTTGTATTTCTACAAACCATTCTTTCTTCCACTACATTTCTAGGCCACTTCCTACAATGCCTTCCCTTCCTTTTTGTCATTTTAAGAATCTTATCTAGGCACAATTTTTCCTCTTCTACGTGATCCATTCATTCTTTCATGTATTTGTTTTGAGATTTGTGACATTCATTCTCTCTGTATGCCTAAACCATTTCAACTTACTTTGTATTCAATCACATTCATTCAGCATCTATTTGCGGCCTGACCAAAACACCAGTGTAATGTAACTACAAGCATTCCTTGTACACCGATGAGTAAACAGAATGCATAATCTAGTAGACGTCACTTATTTTTGTCTTACTCTTTGGTCAATGTTGAACTACTCATTAAGCATTCTGTTTTTTTCCCATGCATGCTTTACTTTCTTCATTCATATCCTATCTTTCTCAAATTTTTCAAGTGCATTTTCATATAAAACACATTACAGTACAAGTCGATTGACTGTGTCTATCATATGCTTCCTCTACATCATTAAATGTACAATAAACTTGATTTCTCACATTCATACATTTCTCAATGATCTGCAGAAGAATAACATCTGGTCTCTACTTTTCTTTATTACTTTGCATCATTTTTTTAAAAAAATGAATTCCATCTGGATAGCTCTCTTCACAAACTTTGAAAACAATAAATCATTCTGCATTTTCTTTCTGTCTTTTAATCTTCACCATTCCTTGATCTCTTTGACTACATTCTTTACCATTATCTTCTATGATGCCGCTTAGAATACAATCTTATCTTCCTTGTTAGCAGCCACTATTCTCTTGCATACATTTTCTCATCCACATCTTCTTTCATTTCATCATTGTCCATGTATCCTGTTTCACACTTCCCATTAGCATAGCTTCCCACACCACGATTTTGCTTCGTAATTCTTTCCACTGTGTGTTTTCTTCCACATGCTTTTTTTTTCTTACATCCACTTTCCATTCATTGTCTGTGGGACGATGGACAAAGACTGATCTATCTTTTAATATTTTTTTCTATACACAACTCACAAATTCTATTTCTTCAGTATTACTCTTTTCACCTAAAACACAGCTGTCAAACTTGCGACATCACGCTGTTGTCATGTGATGTATCACAATTCCCCCCCCCCTTACTAAACCAGGGTTGGGCATGGCCAGTTTGTGACTCATCCGGGCTGTGGGCCATGAGTTTGACACCCCTGACCTAGAATGTATTCATATTTTTACTTTTCTTCCATGTCCATTTTCCCAAGCTCCACTCTTCATACTATCAACAAATGTTCTCTTTTACACTCATCATCTATCACTCCCATGTGTCCTTCATTGTTTCTATCCATTTTATCATAAAATAAAATCAATCATGCATTTAATTTGATATTCATTTCTTTACCTTGTATATATGCATGAATAGCTGAATGCTTAAAACATACATTCAAAACAAAGATAACTTTTTCTGCATAGATATTTACCAGTCACCATTCTCATTCATACTTGGATTTCCAAATGATTCAATCACTGTTTATGAACTCTCTTAACTTATTGTCATTTAACAGAATCCCCTTCTCTTCCCTGATCACATTCTATTGTACATTTTCCTCAAAAATGTATCTCTCATTCTTCCTTTATCAACATTCAGCGCAATCATCATTTTAGCCATTGTCTATCCACTCCAGGATGAAGGACAAAGTGGAATATAATATGCATTTACTAACAATGTACAGATTTCTATAATAAAATGCCCTCACATTAATCTGTATTATACCAATTCATGTCTTCTAACATACTTTTTATTCATTGATTCATAATTAAACTTAGCCCTTCAGTTCTGTGCATATATTAACTCCACTCCATCTTCATTCAGAATTATTAAATCTTTCCCATTTCTGTTAACTTCAGACGTACAGCAAATGTTTGGGGCTTTATGCTTTAGCTTATTTCCTACACTTTACCATTTATTCCTCTTATATGTCACATAATAATCTTTCATACGATTATCATGAAATGTGCCTAGATTATTGACTTCCACCACTTTTACTTTATAGTAGGGGGTAGAGTAGGTTACTAGCCATAGTTGTACCTATGTCATGTCGCATTTCTTGCTAAGAGAATGGTCAGTTATGACACATTCTTGTCAATATGCCACAAGCACAACCAAAGCTTAGTGTTATTCCAAGCATGTCTGTCTTGTTATTTGTAAGGAGTGTGTCTAATCCTGCAGCATAGCATGTGTGAATGACCTTCGGAGACAAGAGTGAGACCCAGTCAATGAAATGGTCAAATAAAAGGCAATTTAGCTTGCAGTAGAAATATGGACAAGACAAGAGACTCAGAAGAGACCCTCCCTAGTTTCTTGGGCTGTAAAGGGAATGGGGAAAAGAAATACTTTCAGAATGTTAATGTAACTTTACAATAAAGCAAAACTAGCTCATCTAGTCATGTTTCCTGTCTGGCCTACATAGCAATTATGCTTAGATTTATATAGCAAACAGCAATAGCACTTAGACTTACTATATACACCGCTTCATAGTGCTTTACAGCCCTCTCTAAGCGGTTTACAGAGTCAGCATATTTCCCTCAGCAATCTGGGTCCTCATTTTACCCACCTCGGAAGGATGGACGGTTGAGTCAACCTTGAGCCGGTGAGATCTGAACTGCTGAACTGCAGCTAGCAGTCAGCTGAAGTAGCCTGCAGTATTGCACTCTAACCACTGCGCCACCTCAGCGCTTGCTGCATTGCAAAAATCTGGGTCCTTATTTTATCGACCTTGGAAGGATGGAAGGCTGAGTCAACCTTGAGCCACTCAGAATCTAAATCAAGGCTGTGGGCAGAGTCATCTTGCAATACTGCATTCTAACCACAGTGCCAACACAGCTACTACATACTAAGGCTAACAAATCTAGATATTATTTTTCTAACTTAGACAGTGTGTCTTGTTGGAACTATACTTAATGGAAAGCAGAGCTTTTCCTTTTATTAAACATTTCATCCAGAATTAACTTTGATAATTCTCTAAATTAAATGGCCCAAAATGTGACATTCATGAATAGGATATTCCTTAATATAGCCTCTTTGACTATTGGAAAAATAAAAGACCAATCTCTATATACTCTGCATTTTAATATTCATAATCATAGTGGAAAACATGATGCCACACTAAATAGACTGAAACCTAAGTTGTTGTTATTAAATATTCTTCTGTTATGGACCCAGGATTATGAAACAGACTCCCTGTAGATACTAGAGTTGCATACAGTCTGACAGCCTTTCAGAAGCATTGAAAATCAAATTATTCCAGAGGGCCTTTGGTGTGTGAATGTTTTCTTGCTGGTGATTGCTATTGTAAGATTGATATAATTATGACTTTTATATTAATCATCCATTCTGGATGCTATAGGTTTTTCACCACTGACATTTTATTCTAATAGCCATAGATATTGTTCCTAGTTTTTATATACATTCATATATACATACATATGTATACACATATATACACACACGTGTTTGTATGTGTGTGTGTGTATATGTATCTATGTATGTATATGTATATATGTGTGTGTGTGTATATGTGTGTGTGTGTGTATGTATATTTATATGCTTCTATTTCTGTTTTACTAAGAACATTTTGAACTGTTATCCTTAAGCCATCATGAATCTAAAAAAGCAGTGACATTTTTAAGAAGTTGGCATAGCGTCCCTTCAACTCCCTCTGTGTAAATATACAAGAGTCTAGCAGAAAATTAAATTACATTGTTACCCGTTTATCCCCTATTCAGAACACACTGTATTTACTTACTCATTGTCCTGGTTATTAGTATGCAAAATAAATAAATAAATAAATAAATAAAAAATCAAAACTGCTCGCTTCCTACATTCAGACCTGAAGATTTCCAGAATTGTTGCCAAGTTTCTCCTAAATCCCTATTAGCATTACCATATACTTTAAAAAAGTCTTAATTTCAACTACACTGGCTAATTTTTCAACTTTTCTTCATTACATTGCTTCGCTATGCATTCTACTTTATTTTATTTCATTGTTTCTTCTTTTTTGAAGTAAGCAGAATAAGCACTTCATTGTAGTACACTATAAAATGAATCCTCCTAGCTGGAGACTAGCATCAATTATTCTGCCCCAATACAGGTAGTCCTTGATTTACAACAGTTTGTTTAGTGACCATTCAAACTTACAACAGTACTGAAAAAAATGGCTTATGGACATTTTTTACCTCATGACCATTGCAGCATCTCCATGGTCATGTAATCAAAATTCAGACACTTGGCAATTGATTCATATTTATGACAATTGCAGTCTCTGGGAGTCATGTGATCAACTTTTGCAACTTTCTGGCAATGGATTCATTTAACAACCTTGTTACTAAATTAACAACTGAAGTGATTCACTTAACAAATGTGGCAAGAAAGGTTGTAAAACGGGGCAAAACTCACTTAACAACTCTCAGTGTCAGAAATTTTCCACTCAATTGTGGTCGTAAGTCGAGGATTTCCTGTAAAACGAATCCAGTAAAGAGACCACCACAGAAATTGGCAAACTAAAGCTTATATGTTTCTCAAACCTATTTTGCAGCTGTCCAGAGGGGTCTCTGTTGTGAGGACCTCAAACTTGTTATTCAGGGATTGAGGGGCTAAGGGGGAAAAAAATTATGCCCAAGAATTCCCTCAACAACAGTCATTTTCCCCATTAAAAGGCTTTAAGAACAAGATGGAAGACTTTTGATTATACAAAAGAAATAGCTATGCAGACAGCAACTCAATTATCCATAAAAAGATCCCCATCTTAGGCCTTGTTCTTCCTGATCTTCAAATTTATTGTAATTAGGATTACAATATTCAGAAAATTGGTTGGAATTTCTGGAAGACAGAACCCAAAATACACAGAAGGTGCCAGGTTAATGAAGGCTATTTTAAAACTCAAAGCAATCTCCAGGATTCGAATCCTGAAACAAGATCTTTCAGGACAGATGCTCTACTACAATATTATGAAATACACTTTTCTGGAATTAAAAAGAAATAACCGTAATAAACTGAACATGCTTAAGACCATTCCAGAGAACCATAAAACAATTAATTATGCTTATCTTAATTACGAAAAACAAAAAGGTTCCAAGCCAATTACATGTTATTCCTGTTCCTGTAGCTAATAAAGTTTTTTTTAAACTAGACCAATTATTCCTTGAAGAACTGTCAACATTGTCTTGATTGAAAGGAGATATTTTGATCTCTGATTAATATTAATGTAACGTATCACCCATCATATATTTTTTTTTAGGTTGAGGGGATCTTAAAATGAAGTATCAAGATAAAGTATCAAGCTTGGTGGAGTTAGTGGAGGAAGGTAATCACTCCGATTCTCAAAATCTTCCCCAATTCAAAAACATGTCATAGGGAGACTGATGTAGAATAGAGACAACCATGCTATCAACTTCAATGTAGTTGCTAAAACAATGATCTCCTACCAAAAAAAAAAAGGAGTTATTTTGGGATTAAACTTTGATGTCAGGCTAGAGGTAGATCAGATAGGAAACATGATCAGATAAACTTTTGCTTTTTTAGATTGTATTAACAAAATCTTGCAGGTCTGAAAGTACTTGACTCTGTCACATTCCCTTTAAAGCCCCCAAGCTCTACTCTATCCACATTGGTCTTCCAGGTTAAGCTACCTTTTATCTAGATCAGCGGTCACCAACCGGTGACCTGTGGACCACTGGTGGTCCATGAGAAAATTTTGGTGGTCCGCAGAAAAATTATTTGCATTTTTTATATTGCCCTAAATATTATTATTTTTTTAAAAAATTCATATTAGTGGTCCACGAGATTTAAAATTATGAATTTAGTGGTCCCTGAGGTCCGAAAGGTTGGTGAACAAATTTAGATCAGGAGTGTCAAACTCGCGCCGTCATGTTGTAGTCGCGTGATGTATCACAGCTTTCCCCCCCTTCACTAAAACGGGGCTGGGCATGCCCAGCATGTGATGCATCTGGCCTGCAGGCCACGAGTGTTGTGATCTAGGCCCAAGTAATTACTACCAGACACAGTCAGTTCTAAACAAACATATTTTATTAGATCAGCTGAGAATTACTTCATTCTCAACTTAGTCCAAATTAATTCCAAAATAAGTCCTTCAGAAAAAGTCCTTTGGCCTTATCATAAACCTTTGTCTTCTTTGGCACCCTGCCAAAGGCTTTTCTTGGCAAAGCCCCACAAAGTTCAGAAAAAAGAGATGCCGACAAGAAAGAAATGTAGCAACGTTGCTTTCTTACAAAGAGCCCAAGAGCCGTTGCTGCTCTTTTAAGCCTTATGGGAGGGGCCAATCATCTCCTGGCCTTACTCCCAAGTCGCCCTTTTTGCTTTAGCTGCTCTTGCCTTTTGGCAGCTCTTCGCATGTTCGTTCCTCCTGTTCCTCTGCCTCTCTGCTGTCCACTTCTGGAGGCTCCGGAGTCCATGCATCACTCCCAGATGGCCCTGGCCCCATCTCTGCCTCCGACAGAGAGCCCTCGTCCGGGCCTTCCTCTGACTCCAGGACTGGCCCATTGTCCTCCCCAGCCTCCTCAATGTCTGTTGTGACCCAGACTTACGTAGTTAATATTAAATGCAAAAGAGTTCCAAAAACAAACAGATGTTATTAAAACAGCTGAGAATTAACTCATTCTCTGCTTATTCCAAATTAAATGAAAGCAAAGTTCTCAAAACACCTTCAGTTTATCTCTGATCTTGGGATAATTAGAAACTGCAAAAGGCGTTTCTTGGCAACAGTTCAGGAACAGAAGACACTGACAAGAAATAAATACATCCAAACATGAATCCAATCTCTCAACAGTTGTTTTCCGGCAAAGAGGCCAAGAGTTGTTGCTGGTCTTTTAAGCCTTATGGGAGGGGCCAATCATCTCTTGGCCCTACTTCCAAGTCATCCTTTCTGCTTTAGCTGCTCCTGCCTTTTGGCAGCTCTTCTCATACGTGCACTAGGAACAGGCTCCTCCTGTTCCTCTGCCTCTCTACTGTCAGCCTCTGGAGGCTCTGAAGTCCGCGCATCACTCCCTGATGACCCTGGCCCCATCTCTGCCTCGGACGCAGAACCCTCGTCCGGGCCTTCCCCAGCCTCCAGGACTGGCCCATTGTCCTCCCCAGCCTCCTCACTGTCCGACTCTGCAGCCAGCTCCACAGGCTTCTGGCAGACCACAACGAGTTTGAAACCTGATATAGATGTTCTTATGGTTATATTTCATTGTCCCATTTCCCCAGGTCATTGACGCATACCATTACACTTGTAGAACATCCTCTCTCCTCTCACAGGTCCTCCACTCTTTTAGCTTTCTGGAAGGCCATCAAGACCTGCCTTTTTAAATCAAGCACTGGGATAAAGTGCTGGAGCCTGTGGAGGGCTGTGGATGTATCCCAGGGAATTGAGTTAGTGCTGGATGTTTGCTTCTCTGTTGTTGTGAGACACCCAGAATTGAATTGTAAAAACTGATATGGAAATATTTTAAATAAATGAATAAATATTACCATATATACTGGGAGGTAAGCCAAGGATTTTAAGGACAAAAATACACCATACAAAAATACACCATCAATATTGGATTTGGCTTATCCATGAATATACATACCTTAGATTTTTCCCTAAGCTTTTTCAAAATATCTATAAATGCTCATATATATTGAAAGATAAGCAATCTCCCAATAAGCCAACCCATAAAATGGTCATGTTTTAATTTTCCAATTTTTCATATTTTAGTTAAGATTTTGAAGGTTGGCTTATCCACAAATGGGCTTATATACAAGTGTATATGATATCTTAAACTCCTGTAGGAAAAGCGGGATATAGATCTAGCAAACAAGTAACTAAGATAATACTAGAGTGGCTAATAAGTTGCATATGGATAAGCTAATACACTTTTAAAACATCAAATACCATATTTTTGGGAGTATAAGACGCACCAGAGCATAAGACACACCTTAGTTTTTGGGAAGGAAAATAGGAAAAAAAAAGCTAATGTCCTTAGCCTGGTCAGCTTCAGCACATTAGTTTGCTCGCTAATTTTGAGGTTGGGGTTAAAAAACAGCTCCTAAAGCACAGCTGCAGCAATTAGAAAAGCCGGCAAAGTTATACAAAGTTTATCCTGAGTTGGACTTAACATCCTGAGAAAGGTAAACAGATTGCTGCAATATATGCAAGCGTTCTGTAGTTACCCTATTATAGTTTTTTTTTCTTTTTGGAATTTATTATCCAGAAGAAGAGAATAAAGATGAAAACATCTTGGAACCCGAAGGAAGGAAGTGGAAAGGCTGACAGGATTTGAAAGAGTATTAAAGGAACATCTGGGAATGCGATTTGTATTTTTATATATATATATATAAGATTTGAAATTTAGGAGGAGCTGCATTTGTTTTTTCCTTTTTTTAGGTGGTATAGTATTAGCTAGTTTGAATGTAAACCTAGAGGTTTACAAAATACCTTCATGGTTGGATATTATCAATATAAAGTCACTCGGGGGGATTTTATATGGAGTGATTTTTTTTGCTGATGGGGGCAGCTGGAAGATGAAGCTTATTGGAATTACGTTGGAAGAAAGTATATTTAACTTCAATCAAGATGAAGAGAAGATTGAAACATGGATTATTGAGACAGAAAAATTTTTTTGGACATAATTGTATAATTATAATTATGTATGTATAATCATATATTATATTTTATTAGAATAGAGATATGTTTTATGTTTTTGTTTTTTTTAGTTGAGGGGTGTAGTTGGGATAAAATTATTTGATATGGATATGGATGTGATATATTATATTTTATTATAAGGGGGATTGATTTTGGTACATAATTAGTAAGGTTAATATCAATGGATTAGAGAAAGGTATGATATTTTTTAATTGGGTTTAAATATTATAAGTATCTTATTGATTGATAAATGAATATTGTTGGTTGATGGTTGATTAATGAGGTAAATTTTATTATTATTATTTCTTTTTATTGCAATATTGCTAATTTTAGAAAAATTTTATTACTTATAGGTTTGTTATATTACTTTGTTATATGTATTGGGTTTTTTTTTCTTTTTCCTTAATTTTCTTTTTTTTAAATTTTTTTTTAAAAATTGTAGTGAAAGTCAAGGGGGGGATGGGGGAGGGGTGTAGGGAGGAAGGGGGGGTTTGGGGGGGAAATGAAAAAAATTTTTGTATGTAAAACTTTTTCAATAAAAAGAAAAGAAAAGCCGGCAAAGGCGCGGAAGATCGCTTTGCTCACGTTGGGGCTGAAAATCAGCTTCAAAAGCACAGCTGATCATCGCAGGGAACTCCAGTGACTAAAGCAGGCGAAGTATGGAAAGGGTAAGAGAAGGCATCAGCTGCTCCAGGTAACCATTTTGGGCACAGTGCACTGCATTTTCAGCCTCCAAACACATCATGTTTTCGGGTGGTAATTGGCGGCAACATGCTTTGGGGATCCCCACAGCCTTGAAGGTCTCTCAAACGGAGCGTTTGGAGGACGAAAACGCAACGTGTAGAGCCCAAAAACACAAGCCATTATCAGTGGCAATCTCTGCAGCCAGGAAAAGGACACGCAGAGGCCGAAGGTTGGGAGCCGAAGAGTGGGCGGGGTCACATTTGGAGTATAATAGGCACCCACATTTTCAGCCTCTTTTAGGAGGGAAAAAAGTGTGTCTTATACTCCAAAAAATACAGTAATTTGTTTCTCAATGTTACCCTGGAGTTGAGCAATAGAATAATAGCAATAAAGATGGCAACAAAAACCACAATCCTATATCCAAGGAAAAACACCACTGAATTTAATGGGCAGCTCTGTAGGATTATATTAAGAATGAAGGAGTCCTAGGGGGACAGAATAACAATGTGTTTGTCCAGCATTTTATTCCTACCATGCCCAACCAATGGAACCAATATGCAGACCTCTCCCACTTGTGCTAATTTGAGAGCAAACTACAATAAAAAACGTAACACATTTCAAATATCCTTTCCGATTCTTCTTTCCTCTAGATTTGAGCTTCAGAAAACTTTACAAGCAGTGTGAATTTAAAAAAAACACACACACAATTTTAATTTAATCAAGAAAGTTGTAATTAATTAAAACAATAGTTATAATTAAATCCCTCCATAAATATTTAACACTAATAGTCACATAAAAACAAATTAATGGTTCTATCACACATGCGTAGGTAACATGCAAATTACCTATCAAATCCCTAAATTCATCAGTTTTTCATCTCATGAAAATGTTTTTTTTTTCATCTTAGTTGTCTGCTGTTGCTTCAACCAGACGTTCTGAGCTTTCCAAGTCTGCTAAATCTGAGTGTGGTTTACATGTGGAAAATGGGTTTTTTAAAAAAAAACTGTCCTTATGTGGGAAAGCAGCATGTGTAGCAAAACGAGAGAGGAGATTCTTATGGCACTACATCTAGTAACAAATGGCTATTGGTATTCTCACAATTTAAAAAATTACACTCGAGTCCCACTTTAATGAGAAATGTTTGCTCATTGTAAATTAATGTGTTTTCATTATTAAACTTTCAGCAGGCAAGAAATGTCAGAAAAGTGAACAAATCTCAGTGGCTCACTTTATTTAAATCAGGGATGAGCAACCTATTGCCTGCAGGCATCAGTATGTTACCAAGTATGTTGCTTGCTGCTAACCAGGTTCCTATCTCACGCAATCTTTCATTTAAATAAATATATATAACTTTAATATTTTTTTTAAAAGTACAGGAAACCACAATGCTCCCAGAAGTACAGCTATGAGGCAATACTTAGGGGGCCTCCAGAAATCTCCCATTAGAATGCGAAAGAACAATTGGGGAAAGGTATTGAGGGAGTAAGTTCACCTTTTAGAAAATGGGTTAAGTGTAGGTTGAAACCTTTTTGCAAATACCTATCTGAAACTTCATATATGTAGTTCTTTCTTAGCAACCTTCTGAAAGTCAAGACAGACCTTGTAAGAGCTATTTACAACCCGATTTCTGAGTTCTGAAGAACTTAGCTATATCCACTCCCACAGTCATGTGACTGCATTTTGGGTGCTTCGCAACCTGTTTGCATTTACACTCATTTGCAACATCCCACCATCATGTGACTGTGATTTTTGGAAAAACTGCCAATTCCAACCAACCATTGGGCATAATGGCTTTGTTTAATGACTGCTGCATTCATTTAATGACCACTGTGTGTGTGTGTTCGCGCACACACACATTGCATTAAATTTATATTTACTGACAAAGAAATAAAGGGAGTCTAGTATAGATCTATTTCGAGCTCTTTAGCTCTCATCAGCTAGCCATACCCTTCTGGGATTCGAACCTGGGCTTCCTTGCATTTGCAAGCATATGCAAGCATAGCATATGCATATGCTAAATAGCTTGAAATAGATCTATACTAGTCTCCCTTTATTCGTCAGTAAATATAAATTTAACGCAAAAAAGTTTGTCGTGAAAGCAACTGCCTGAGGGCTCCTAGACTGGGGCTGAAAGGCAAAAAAGAAGCAGTATGCTTCTTCCCATATTTGGGTAGATCAGGTTGCTTAGTGTGTGTGTGTGTGTGTGTGTGTGTGTGTGTGTATGCTTATTCAATGACCACCATAGTTTACAACTGTATTTCCAGATCAATGATGGTTGTAGTTGAAGACTATCTGTAGAGAGTATATAATGTTGCCTTAGTACAGAATACCCCTACCTACAAAGAGTTAAAACAAGGTGTGTCTTGGTACTGATGTTCTCCAAATTCTGTGGAATGCCATTCCAGAATTCCATTTTTTCTTCAGTGTCCATATGCCTACAATTTCTAATAAACCTCTTAACATTTCTTCCTACACAGTGATGACATGGTTCTGAAGGCAACTTCTCATGGTTGGCCTGAAAAGGCTTCTCCTAAAACTATCTAACAATTGAGTTGTTAAAATATGACCAAGTTCACAATGGTAGTATAGGGCAAGAGGTATACAAAATATGCTGAGCATCTAGACTGAGACTCTTAAGTTACAACCTTTTTCATACATTGGTATGATTTCTACTGACATGGGATCATAGGTAAGCATTAAACATTCTGACTTTCTGACTCTATATCAAATATACATAACATCACAATCTTTTCTTGTACTATCCAGTGGAACAGAGTTGTGGGATCTATCAAAAGCCTCCCTATTTGTACAGAAACAGCTTTTCTTAAGACATAATGTAGAAATTGATAAAAACACTCCAGCTTCTGCATGTATTCTTTACAATGACAAGTCCTAATCAAAACTGCTAATTATGAGTATAAGACCTATCAATGGATCCCAGGTTATCCTAATTCTAACTAGAAGAAGAGCTAAGAATGTCTTTGTGCTGTGCTTAGGTAAACCACCTTTTTAAAGTTATGACATTGTATGGGTCAAGAGCCGTGGTGGCATAGTGGTCTGAATACAGTATTGCAGGCTAATTCTGCTGACTGCCAGCAGTTTGATTCTTACCAGCTCATGGTTGACTCAGCCTTCCATCTTCTGAAGCCGGTAAAATGAGGAGCCAGATGGTTGGGGGTAATATGCTGATTCTGTAAACCGCTTAGGGAGGGCTGTAAAGCACTGTAAAGTGGTATATAATCTAAGTGCTATTGCTAAAATGGACAGTTTCACTTAGCACTTTATTCTTGTATTCCATTAGAAAAAAATCCTCAGAGCAGCAGTGTAGAGAATGTATCCATGCAAGTGCTATTGCTATTAGAAGCCACTGTGGCTTCCAAAAGGCAATTACACTGAGCAGGAGATTGTACTCATAATTATCTATGCTGCTGTTTCCTGGGCGAACTAGAGCGTCAGGATAGTCTTCAAGGACAGCCCTGTGTATAGCACACTGCAATAGTCTAAGTAGAAGGTGACCAAGGTATGAATATGAATTCTTTCAGATTGTTCAGATCAGGAAACAGGCTCCATCAGAAGATTGGAATTAGCCTTTATATTAGAATTTAGGGGATCCATTTTTGTTTTTCCTTTCCTTCCTTTTTTTTCTCTAACAGTTTCTGAATATTTCCCTCAAGACCATCTCCACTGCTCTTGATATGTGTAGAAATCACGAAGTGGCCAAAATTGTCTAGGCTACTACATTCTAGATCAGTTACAGTTTCTAAATGTCCATCAAGGATAGACAGCACACCACATTAATCCAGATAGGTGGTGACTAGGGCATGAGAAATCATGGGTAGTGCCCCCCACATCAGTAGTGGATCCCTCTCACCTTTGCTACCGATTTGGAACTGGGAGCGTGCTTGCTTCGTTTGTGTGTGGACCTTCTACACATGAGCAGAGCGTCCGTGATGATGTCCGAGCAGGTGGGTGGAGCCTCCTGCTGCCGCCACTACCGGTTCGCCCGAACCGGGCGGAACCCACCACTGTCCACCCCCCTCATTCAGAAATAGGCACAACTGGTATAAAAGATGAACATATGTAAAGACCCATGTTCTTCAAGCAGGAGCTGTGAACAAAGAAGTATCCCACATTTGGCACCAACTTTGGATTGTTAGAGATAAAGATGAAAACTCATTGGATGCGGTGGGTGGTCAAAACTCAAGAGCGATCAAACCTTACTAAGGTAGAATTGAAATTCTTTCCCATCCAGATCCCCACAGCCTCCAGATATCTAGGCAGAACCTCAACAACATGGGTCAGGTGAGTTTCAGCAGGTTCTAACCAGTGCTGGAGAACCAGTTGTAGAAATTTTGAGTAGTTCAGAGAACCGGTAGTAAAAATTCTGACTAGCCCCACCCCCATCTATTCTCTACCTCCCAAGTCACAGCTGATCGGGAGGAAATGGGGATTTAATAGTATCCTTCCCCTGGAGTGGGGAGGGAATGGAGATTTTATAGTATCCTTCCTCTGCCATGCCCACCAAGCCATGCCACACCCACCAAGCCACACCCACAGAACAGGTAGTAAAAATTTTTGAAGCCCACCACTGGGTCAGTCTAGGGCAGAGATGCACACCTCTGTATACTGATCATGTGTTGCCCCAGGATAAATGGATAAAGCTTCAGAGCTTTATATAGATGTTAAAGAGAAATAAGGAAAGAAAGAAACCTGAGGAACCTTGTAAAGCAGAGGCCTCAGGCATAATTACTCCACACCAACCAATACTGATAACCAGCTCTGAAGTAAGAAGGAAAACCACCGCAGCACCATGTGTCCTCCACTTAACCTTCTGAGCCAGCCCAGAAGAATACCACAACTGATGCAGAGGTCAAGGAAGGCCAGGATGGATGTGCTACTTCTATCCTGCACCTGCCAAAGGTTAATAAGTCAATCATTGCTGCCTCAGTGCTGTAAGAAGGTCTCAAACTTGACAGAAAAGAGTCCAGTTAAAAGAATTTGGCTACTCACACATGCAATCTACCTAGTCAAGGTAGGGAAGAAAGTTAATCCAAGCAGAATAAGATATTCTAACTTTGAAAAAAATGGGATTTCAAAAGAAGGCTCTGCTACGTTTTCATTCTGCTGACCCAACTGTTTACCTATTTAAACCGTCACTTAAGCAAATTCCATGCCCTGATTTAGAATTTATTTCTGAAATAAAGGTACAATTAAGAGCTCAACATGACTCTAAATGAAGTGAGAGAAAGCAAAGAAAATTGTGCATCTAAAGAACAAAATTACCTCTCTGTAAAAAGAAATAAAACCCAAAGCACCGGTCTAAACTATTTTGCAGAGAAGAAAGAAAAAAAGCCCATTTTAGAAGGTAAGGTCTAAATAGACAAGAAGTAGGTATATGCAGAAACAAGCAGTGTAGATTTCAAAGTACTCTTTTTTTCCACCTGCCATGCTTGAGAAGTAGCTTTAATTTCCATACTGTTGTCAAGAAAACAAAACAAATATGTTCATATAATCACCAGAAGCTTGACCTGTTTACTTTCTATTTAAAATTGTAAATAGCATTTAAGAAACAAAATAAAAAGGGGGCAAGAAGAGAAGAGACTTTAAAGACTAAAAAATATATCAGATTAGACCCTTTTAGCCTTGCAAAATTTAGTCTAAAACTCAAGTGCGGGGGGACTCTGAAAAATTAAACCAAACAGAACGTGGTCATGCAACATAGGGAATTATTTGGCATAGAAATACAATGCATAAAACATGGTATCTCTGGAATGACACTTTTTATACCTCACTATGGATTGCCTGCCTCGCATACATCCAAGATTGTGCAGATTTAACTTATAATTTAGCAGGTATCAGACATTTATTTTATTTGTTTGTTTGTCAAATATGTACAAGATGATAAGTTCAGGTATGAACATAAACAAAGGAAGTACATACAAATAAATGGGGACAGTAAGACAAGGACGGTAGACATGCTGGTGGGCTTATACACCCTCTCCCCCGGACCTCTTAAGAAGGGAGTGAAATTCAGAGTAAGAAGTCTAAAGTTGAAACTGTGTGGGTTTCATTATTTACCTTAAGCCAGGTAAAAATAAAATAAACATTGGGATGAAAAATAAAGCTAATAGAGAATCCACTGTTCTAACCAATGGATGGTCTGATTAACCAGTCTTTATTAGGTTCTCATTCCATCTTCCTAGGTGTAAGGCATAGCAGTACACAAGGCTAGCTAAGAAAAAAGTGGGTTTTTCCTCATTGAAAACTATGGGACAAGACAGAAAGCCAGGCAACTAAAGTATCAATACAGGGGGTCTTCATTCAAAGTTACAACTGCACTAAAAAAAGTGGCCGTTTTTCAAAACTGCATCCGTTGCAGCATCCTTCTGGTCACTTGATGAAAATTCAGAACGCTTGGGAACTGGTTCCAACAGGATGCAGTGTCCCAGGGTCATGTGATCATTTTTTGCGACCTTCTGACAAGCAAAGTCAATGGGGAAGCCAGATCCACTTAACAACCGTGTTAGTAACTTAACAACTGCAGTGATTCACTTAACAACCATGGCAAGAAATGTAAAACTGGGGCACAACTCACTGTCTCGCTAAGCAATGGAAATTTCGGCTCAATTGTGATCACACGTTGAGGATTATCTGTATATTTCATGTAAAATGTGCAGACAATATCTGATCATTTTTGTTACCTTATGGTGATTATTGGGATTGGGTCCCGTGTATGATAGCAGTTTGTCTGAAATACTTTTTTATCCACTCTGGTATTTGAATGGCAGCAGCATTTTATTTGGGGCATCTTTTAAACATTTATGTCTTCACACAATGTCTTCAACATTATGTCTTAGTTACAAATGAGTCCACAGAAGGGTGGAAGGTTAAATGTTTAAGTGCCTTTAAACATTTAAAGCATTACAAGTAAATCTATATCATGCAAAAACTTTCCTGTCTACTTGTCACCTTCAATTGGAAGGTAAACAAATAAAGAACAAGCAAACTATGTAGGAACAAAATTCAATTGCTCTGGGGTCTTTGTTCTATTTTCTGCTCTATGTTATGTATTGCCTGACCTCCTATTTTGAATGGGTAACACAAGGTCGACATCACTATATTAAAAACTTTAATTATTAAGAGAGAAATCCGTATCATCATATTAAAGCAAGGGATTTAGGCCAGAATGAAATGGAGTGGGGCAAACAGATTTGCATTATTTCTAGACGTAAAACAAAATGATGCTTTTAAAGCATCACCTAATTAGAAAAGCCACCAGTTTATTCAAGCCAGTTTTCATTATAAAGTGTATGTTTTCTGAAGCATTAGATTTTTGCAACCTATCAGATTCTTAAATTGACTCTTGAGTCTGAAATTTCAGGAGATTTGCCAAAATAAAATAAAATAAAAACCCAAAGTATTGTCTCGCCAAGATTCAAACGTGGAAATGAGTGAGAATAAATACTGGACAAAATGAAATGCAGTCCTAGAAGGTGCCAAGAAAATTCTGCAAATTTAGAACACTGAAGCTAAGAGAGGTACCAACTCCTTGTTACTCTGAAACACAACATTCAAAATTTGAGAAAATGACCCAGATGAACAGTACAACAATAGTAAACTACGGCCAACTGGAAACCACACAGAGAATTTGATAGAAGAGAGATTATGTAGGATTTGGAGGCTTAAGAATTCGTGGATTTCACAATATGAAACCACATGAGCAACCTAAACCTATGTCCAGAATAAAGTTAAAAGTGAAAGGGAGGGAGGGATAGCAACTAATACAGATATTGCAGTAGGAGTACGCAAAATGAAGACACGTCTGTCCAGCATAGATTGAGTCGAAACACTGAGCCAGGAGGGCGGAGCCATGCAAATTTAGCAGACTCGGTCCTATGCTACATAGAGGAGTCATTCCCCAGCCTGACTGCCGTTTCCCTCCTATACGGAGAATATTTCAATCTTTCCAGTGATGAAGTATTGACCATTCAGAGCTCAAATCAAACTGTACAAACAAAACTTGGCCACTTTCAGTGATGTCCCTTACAATATATTAGCGAGTATTACAGTATTGATTTGCGGCTTTTAACTAGATTGCTTTTTTCTCCCATTTTTCCAGCTATTATAGCAAAAGGGAACAGTCATGTTATAGATAATATAAGTTTAGACTGGATGGGTAATGCTTGATATCAAAAGCTAATGTATAATGCTGATTTGATGGCATGGGCTGTATCTCCTCTCAGGATGTGACTCTCAGGACTGAGTCTCTCAGATAGGCTCAAGATCTTAACAATTTTAACACTGGGCTCTATCTAACAAAATGAAATTCAATGGGGAAAAAAGTAAGGTTCTACATTTATGCGAGAAAAACCAAGTGCAAAGGTATAGAATAGGTGGTATTTGACTCCATATTAGGAACTGTCAGAAGGATCTTTGAATCCTAGTGGACAATCACTTAAATATGAGCCAGCAGTTTGCTGCAGCTGTCCAAAAAACCAACATAATCCTAAACTGCATTAACAAAGGTATAGAATCAAGATCACATGAAGTGTTTAGTACCACTTTATACGGCTACACTTGGAAAACTGCATCCAGTTTTAGTCACCACAATATAAAAAAGATACTGAGACTCTGGAAAGAGTGCAGAAAGACCGACAAAGATGGTTAGGGGATATGAAACGAATGAAAACCAGTTGCAAGAATTGGGTATGCCTAGTTTAATGAAAAGAAGGATTAGGGCTGACATAACAATGTTCAAATACCTAAGAGGCTGGGAGCATCTGTTACTCCCAAATGCACATTAAAATGTGAATTATGTCATTCGCAATTTACAACATTTGTGTAATGACATCATTACACAAATTACGTAATGTGCATCAATCTGCATAATGATGCCATTACTATCTCATCAAGACAACTTCAAAGAAAATGTATTTATCCATTATTTGGGGGGGGGGGGTCAGGGAGGAGGATGTCTAAATTTTGTCTAAGTCTAAATGTTACAAGTTCAATTGCTATAGTCTTTTTGTGTAGCACATTTAATTTAACAATGCTGACAAAAATGGAAGATAATCAACCTTAACATTTAAAGCTGACCAGAATTGCTCCGTATAGAGACATGGGTGGCATGTAAATTTAGTAAATAAATGAAATGTCTTCTTAACCTATTCACCTCAACTATATAAAAAATCATCCACATGCAGGCAATTGTATACTCTTTTATTTCCTATTCCTTTAAGAAGCAGACAAATAGTGTGTTGTCTTTGCAACTGAGTAATTTTATGCAAAAGACACTGTCAGCCCATACAACTATTTTTTGAATATATTTTTAAGCTCATTTCTCATACTGTAGCTCACAAGAGATATTAATCCATCTTCTAAGGGAATGTGACACTGTTCTGCCATTCACAAGTAATGCTATTAGAAACGTTCAATATTATGTAAAATTGCAAACGCCTGTTGTTTACATACCTGTGATTTTGTCCCTTACAAGTTTGCACGATTCTATTTCACCAATGCTCCCAAACAGACTTTTGAGCTCTTCTTGTGTCATATTCTGAGGGAGATAGTTGACTATTAAATTGGTTTTGCTGTCCTCTGTGTTCCCAGAATCAACTGGTGATGAGCAGTTGTTGTTTATGGTAGTAGGGCCATTGGCTGTGTTATTGCAAGTTGGCCCATTAGACAGTTGTGTTTCCATGGCAGCAATTACCTGCTAAAAACAGAGAAAATAGGAACTGTCAGAATTCATATTTCACCATCTATTAGTGATTCTAGCTATGAATTTAAAGCTTTGACATTATGCAAGAGTGCCCAATTGTCAAGACTGCAATTATCGTTCTATAATAAAAACAAAGCTGTTGTAATTCTCTCACAATAAAGCCGATTTAGAAAAAATAAAGCTACGAAGGTTTACTGAAACGTTTTTTCTAAGCCAAAGCTAATTCAGTAAACCCCAAGAAATAACTGGTTAAGTATTAAATTCTGATAAAGTTTCAATGTTATTCGAATAAACGTCTCATAAAGCTTTCAATAATTATTGCAAATGATTAACTGACAATGACAATCAACAGTAGACTTCATAAAAGACATTATTAAAAACAAATGTACTGTTTTGGTTACTTTTTAAATATTAAAGTGGATTGGCCACATTAGTTATATTGCTGGCAAAATAAGGGTTTTCTCTTCCAAACTTTGTGATTGACAAGGATTAAGAAGTACCAAATGCTGGAATAACCACATGAACACTTCCTTGCTTCATCACCAATTATTATCAACTAATTTTGACCTCTATTGCTTCTCGCAGTGCCCCCCAAAGCAGTGAATTCAGACCTGTATAACTATGTCTTCAGTTAAAGTGAGCTAATAGAAAACTGAAGTTATTGACAGAAGAGTAAAAGATTTTGTCATTTGAAGCAAGAGCTTTCCTAAATATAGAAAAACTTTTATTTTAGGAATGCTACTGTAGAAAACCTGTTAGCTATTATTTCCAGATAAGAATGGAATTTAAATTTTAATCAAATCTGAAAAGACAGAACTCATTTTAGAAGTCAAGAACTAGTTTAGTATGCCCATAAAAGTGCTTCAAGAAGGAACTCGGCCTCAGATTCTCCTCAGCTGGCCTTTTGATAATCCATTATTTTCAATCTTAGGTAGTTTAATAAAGTCCAAATTATTATCTCGGTAAAAAAAATGGAACGACAATACTTGGAAATTATAAATATTACCCTTGAAAAAAGGGAAGGTAGGAGATTATGAGCTATCAACCCGAGAATGACCAATTCCGGGATAATGAGGCATGCCTTCAATGTTTGTTTTAAGAGGTCCAAATATCTTCTAATGAACACTCCTTTCAGTTCCTCTAACATATGCTCCCTTATGAACCTCTTTCCTCTGATTTCAAAACAGAACTGAATTGTTCGTGTACAAACTATCCAAGGATATTTTAAGCAGTTTGTTATTCAAATGTTCCTACTGTATCATGCAGAACATATGGGCCACAATATTGCAGACTGAAGCTTTCTAGAAAGTTATTTTAAGCATTATTAAACTGATCCTTTCTTAAAGGATAACTAACCATCTTCACATATCTGCATATTTATTTTTGTGCTTAGATGGCAAGAATGAAATCCTAAAGCAACATTCAAATGAACAGCTGTAAAACCCTATATAATCTGAAATTACGGTGTCTCAGTTACAGAACCATCTGCTACTCAAAATAAAACCGTACCAATATTCTATCTTTTAAAGAAATATACCCTATCCGTAAATAAAGTTTTCACCTGTTGGAAAACAGGTTTTTCAGCAGCTTTGAATTTTTGTTTTTTATTTCCAGCCAAGAAAATTTATCATTCAAATGGAACTCTATAATTTCTTTAGTAACCAAAAAAATACACAATGTAAAGTCATTTCCAGAGTTATGGTTATTCAGCATTCAGACCATACCAAAGCAGATTTAATACAAACTCTGTTCTTTTTATTAGAAAATTGTACTGGAGCAAAACTCAAGTTATTATGAAGAAAGATAGCATTAGAAAAAGTTGTATCTATATTTACAAGTTTCAAGTATGCCATGAACCTTGCCCCAAGCCAGAATATAGTCTAATAGCTATGCCAGAACTTGTAAGAGAGCGTACAAAATTAATTCAAATATAATTTAAAGTGTTTGGTATGGCCTCAGCACTAGTGCAACATGTTAATAATAGCCTACAGAATTTAAGAAAAATCCCACAGACCCCAGTCCAAGGCTCTGCTGCCCACGAACCACTTCTAAGCAGAGAAGCCACATCACACAGTCTGACTGCCATGTTAGTTTGGAGTTGCCGTCTGCAATATGGACACAAAAAGTACCATATGTTAGATTAGCAAGATAATGCAACAAATCAGTTCGTACAAATTTACATTAATTGTATTGATATTCCCAGCACGTCCATGCAGTGTGGCTTAATAGAATTTCAGGCAATTCCAATCTAATCTTTTCAAATTCATTCAACGTCTTTTTCTTTCAGGAATTAAGATATTTTTAGAAGCCGGGTTTAAAAGAGTAGAACAAACTAATTACTTTGCATCCATCTTTAAACCTATATACCGACATATGGCTACAAAAACTCTATCTCAGCTAAACAAAGATCTGGTGCTGAAAAACAAATTGGTTGGGTGAGGTAGAAATAAGGGCAAAAATATACAGCTGGATTATTTAATTTTTTGTGCCAGAGATTGCTTTCATAGTAACCTTTTATGAAGTTTGTGAAATTACATCAGTTGCTGTCCAGCTCTGTAAACTAATCTGTTTGCACAGTTATGCCATAAATATCATTGATTGTATGAATTCAATTGATGTTGCAACTGAAAGTTTAATTCAGTATTTATTTAGAGACAAAGTTTAAAGACTCGAGCAGTATTACTGAAATAATTGAGCTGATAAAATATAGAAATGTCTTTAATATGCTGTCCCACACAAATTATAAAACCAGACATCTGAATTTTGCACAGCTAGAAAGGGACTAATGCATCAGCATTCACTTATATAATATGTCATGATTTTAACATAACCTTGTAAAATGCAAAGCTAACACTGATATCTATATTAATTCCCTGAGGTTTCTGAGGCACCATTGTTCTGAAAACCAGTCACTGGGCCACACCTTAAATTCACATGGCTCATTTGATGGTTTTATAAATTTATATGGTTATTTATAGTAAGTAGGTTATTTGTAGTAAGAAATAAAATGACTGAATAAGACAGGTCTTCTTATGGATCCACCCAAAAAATATTACCCATTTTCTTTGGCCAAAACAAAATCTGCCAGATTCAAAGTTTGAATAATGTGTATTTTATTACAAATTTATTTTAAAATTAAAGCATTACTTGCAACAGAACTACATACTGATTCATTCAAGCAGTTAGATATTAGCAAAAGGGGTTTTTTTCATCCCTTCTAAATGCAGAAATGCACGCACACTACTGTAAAACAGTGAATCTCTAAGGAAAGTAGTTCCACGTGGAATATGAATTAGATAAACTGAGAAAAATGCAGCATGAAATGGAATACATTCCAACCAAAACTGAATTTATTAGTTGACTGTATAATACCTTGACAAACTCTAATAAAATAGCAGTACATTTTGTGTTCTATCATTGACGATATTATCTGGTCAATATATCTGTATCATCATGTCCCCTCATTCCTCCAAAGAAGTAAAAGTTATTGCCAATTTTCTTTGCCAACATGGGACTCAATGTTACAGCAAGAAAAGTTTAGATTTAGCACATCATAGCAGTTCAAAAACATAAATGGGTAATCAACTGCAGAGTATTTTATCTCATTAAGAATGTCAATCAGAGTTTTGTTTTGTGGCTTTCAAGTCAGTTTTTGACTCCTGGTGACTGCCTGGGCAAGTTCCTGGATATTTCTTGGCAAAGATTTTTGGGAAGTGATTTGCCATTGCTTCTTTCCCAGGCCTGGGTGTGTATGACTGGCGAAAGGGCACCTATCTGACTTTGTGCCCACTACAAGGTTATAACACAGAGTCTCCCATGGTGACTGAAACATCACATCAAACCAGGGTTATACCCAGTGGTGATATTCAGTCACTTCTATCTGATTCGAGAAAACCCAAAGCAGAATCACGTCCCATTTTTGATGCTCTGTGCATGTGTGGGAGGCCCTCACATTTGCGAACAGTACTGAAGGTAAGTGAATACCATCCCTGGTTATACCTATGTTACCCAGGTAAAATCCACTAATAATTAACCAGGGAGGAGGGGGGGCAGAAGATTAAAAATAGTTCACATGATTCATTATGGAAAAAAAAAAAGAAATAAAGCTTTTATAATTGGAAAAAAATATCATCTGGTAAGATTCTGCATTAGGCCAATTTGCAACACCTTCTGTTATGTTGGTGCTATATAATTCTTTCCTTTAAATGTAAATATAATATACTTGAAAAGCAGCATGATTCTTTAAGCATGCTTCCTTTTTAAAGAAAGCCTAATCCTTTAAAAACTGCAGGGAAAGTTTCCTAGAACAACAGAAGAGATTGCAAAACATCAATAGGCCTAATCTTAAATTCTGTCAATATGCATAGAAGCAACACTCGTTATAACTTAAGACTAAAGAAAATTCATCTGGGCAAGTAGCTGCTTTCAAAAAATACATTCTTTCACAACTAATCATTATACAAACACACACAGACACGCAACAAACTAAGAACTAAAGAGTTTAAATTTGACGGTAGTTACTGAACTGGAATATATAGAAAATGGGAGAAAAACCAAACATTTATAAAAGAAAGGACAAAAATGCCAACACCAAATAAAGATTTCTTCTTGAAATCAGCATGACAGTTACTTCTTACATCCTGGAAACCTGGATCACAAACTGTTAACTCTCCCTTTGAAATCTGATAAACATTTAGGAAACATATATTAGAACTATAGTAGGAATACAATAACATGTTAGGCAAAGTCAAGAATTCTAAAAAAAAAAAAAATCTAGTTTTTTTCAGAATGGTAGAAGTGGGGATTTGGTAGGATTTCCGACATAGAGAAGAAGAAAAGCTGGCACTGTCATTTGGGTGATATATCTTAATCTTTGAAAACACCTATAGTATCAACTTTATCATCCTATTTATAAAGCTTTAGTACCAAAGTAGGGAAGGATGGATTTTATCCAAATAGAAATTTAACTGGATAGGAAATTAATACTATAGTCACTCTCATAAATAAAAACCAAAATAAATATTTTGCAACTAGCATACAAACTAAGGTTTTGGATTAAGGACAGTGAGATTCAGGACTCACTCTTAGCCCAAAGTAAAGAAGCTCTATGTAGGTAACCTTGAACTCCTGGATATCAACCCAATAAAGAAATAAACTAGACAATAATCTAAATCTTATGCAGTTTCTGACCATTTTATATATCTGTGTATTTGCTTGAGGCACCTAAACAAAATGAAATTCAAACTTAAAGGCACATTAATCTTCAAGTCAGCATTAAAAGACCTACCAGAGTCAAAGTTAATTTATGATTGATAAGTCTTCAACTTGTAAGATATTTCATTAATCTGCATTGTTGAAGCTCAGGGATAAAGCTCATACTTCCAGCAGAAAAACTGAATCCTTAATATGTGCAGAAGTGGCTAAAAAACAGGTTAGAAATCCAGGAAAATTATACATACTAAGCAAGTTGGGTCAAACGTGTCAGCCTTACAATGACTATTAATATTGGCAAACTTATAATAGCTACCAAGAACATGTAGGACTACAAGAATGCTGGGATTTATCACTATCGTCATAATCACCATAAATCAGAAATGGAAAACAATGGCTGGTTTCATATATAGGTGTGCATGATTAGACCAAAAATTTCAGCACAATATTCTATCATACATACCATGCCCAATTTTGAGAAGTTCACAGGCCACACATATGTTGTGAAACAGCAATCTTTACAATTACGTTGCATTGGATATCTCTATATTTTAATGTTTTTTAGAAAGATATTCATCCTCTACATAATAATTTTATCCACATTTCTCTCATGTGTCATTTCACTTTCTATTTGCCATTTCCTCCTCTAACTTAGAATCTCAAACACTGTAATCCTTTTTAGCATGCAAAAGTGACTTAAGCGCCTTAATAAATCTGATTCTCCATTTCAATATATTTTCCAGCTCTACACTATCCTTTGAGGTATGATGGGAACATACTGCATTGCAAAGGTAGGTGTTATATGCATTTTAATGTAGATAACAGTTTCATCTGCAATAAATGACTTTTTATTTTTAATGATTCCCCATATGGAACTAAAATGTCTTCAGTCACTAAACACCGAGTGGCTGTTTCATAGAGATATGCTACAAAACATTTCTAGTCAATCATCAACAGCCCTTACCATTAAGATTTGTTTTTCGCATCAATAAACATCTATTTATATATGTCCTTGGAAAACTTTCAAAATCTTTGCTTTGTTTGTTTCCTCCTCATTCCTCCCCTCTATATATTTGAGAACATTAGCAGATTTGAACCCCTTATTGCTCAATCTAACACAAAGTCATTTATCAAACAGCAATCCCAGTAACATGCTGCTGTTTATAATCTTCTATAAAACTGTATAGTTATTCCACCTTTGTTTTCTGTTAAACAATTAGAATTCAGTTAAGAACACCATCACCTGTTGCCCTTGGCTACCAACATTTTTCAACAATTCTTGAAAAGCAATAACCAAAGCCCTTTTGAAAAATCCAGATAAATAAATGACTAGAGGACCTTACTTTTATTCACTGCATGCTGCCATATTCAAAGAATATTTTTTAAAAAATTACTTAAGCAAGCCTTACATTTGCAGAAGAGCATGTTTCTTCTGCATTCTTCAACAAGACATGTTATATACAGTATGTGCTATAATTGGAAAAGCTAGTGTTTTACAATACCTGCATATCTCCATTTTAAAATCAGCATTTATATAGGGAAATCCTCATTTCTCTAAAAAAAAACTTCCATTACATTGGGAAGAAAGTTTTCTCACTTTTTAATTAAGAAATTTCAGAAGGGTACCATTTAGACTTGGCGAATTGCTAACAATTTGTTAGTAAGATCCAGAAAGAGGATCTCTTTTCATTATTACTACCTCAGTTTAGCCCAATTTTATTCAGTATTTCCCTCAGGCTGTTTTCTTACCCTGTAAGATCCGGAGTGAAAACAGAACCAGAGATTTCTCTGAAGACTTCTTTAAAATCCAAGAGATCAACATTATTGCTTTCGTTTCCGTGCACTGAATATATTTTAAGGTTCTAGATGTTAATATTATTTGCAACTGCTTCCATGCACTTTTTTTTTTTTACTTTTTAAATTCCCTGTGTTAAATTCCCTGTGTTTGTTCTCTTTGAGGAATATTTTATTTTTCTTCTAACAAAATCCTTGATACCACACAACTCTCATATTGATGATTCCTGGGTTTCCTGATACCTATTTATTGTATACATTCTAATTCAGGGGTCTCCAACCTTGTCAACTTTAAGACTTGTGGACTTCAACTCCCAGCCGGCTCTGTTCAAATTGATCATCCATTGTCAGGCATGTCTCCCTACTTTTCAACTAATCCCACATTTCTTTTTGAATTAAATGTGACTTTCTTGATCATTTTACCCATGCTTAAATTTATCAGTACCACAGTTATGTAACAAATCACTACAGGAGCAAACATCTTGCACAATGTGTTTTAAAGTCGTGGAAAGGAACCTGAGATTTAACTCTGTTGAATTTTGGACATATTACTACTGATAACAGATAGTACATTTTTCTGCACTTTGAAACATTAGATGTAAAAACTGTAATGTACACTCTAAGACTGTGATGGCAAACCTATGGCATGTGTGCCCAAAGTGGCATGTGAAGCCATGTCGCCCGGCACATGCAGCCTTGCCTGTTTGTCTTCTAGGTTTCTGGCGTGCATTAGCACATGACAATCACCTGTCCTTCGCATACGTGGCAGTGCTGAAAACTGGTCTGCACATGCATGCCAGCCAGCTGATTGTCGGGTGCACATGTGTGCCAGAACCCGGAAGTTCAGCTTTTCCAGAGTGCAACCTCTTTACACGCACACCATTGCCAAAACCCGGCCTGCTCATGCGCGCTGGCCGGCCGATCATTGGGCGTGCATGCACGCTATGACCTGGAAGTTTGGCTTTTCTGGAGTACAGCCCCGACGAGCGCACATGTACGCACACGTTTCAACGTGTCCTTCTTGGCACTCGTGCCGAAAAGGTTCTCTATCACTGCTCTAAGACATGTTTCATGATAGAAACATTTTTTAGAGGGAAAAAAAAATCTTAAAAAGCCCTACTCATATACCCAATACTGCCAAATTCAATCCCTAGCCTGCTAAAGTAAGGAGTCAGCTACTAAGAGACTATTCATTACTGATTTAGGGCACCTAGAAATGTAATCCCTTTAACTGTGACCAGATTACATATTGGTAATTCAACTGGATAGTGCATGGTAATGGTAATTTAAGAAAAGAAATTAATTCATTTTGGCCTTGTGATTTCTTCTTTGATTTTATTCACAATCTTAAATTCACCCTGAACATTGTGTCAGGATGTCCTCAGCAGTAGCCTATCTGTGAGGCTAAGATGTTATTTTAAAAAGAGTTATGTGGAGGAGTGTTTTTAAGCCTTTAGTATTATTATTATTATTATTATTATTATTATTATTATTATTATTATTATTATTATTATTATTACTGATCATCGCACAGTCAGCCAGATTTGGCATTTTTGTCTACCAAGGACCTGGGATAGGCAAATCAGGTGTTACAGATATCGTCACAGGATAGAAGCTGTTCCAAGTAAAGCTGCCTTCTGCAATTGACTGATGGCAAATTTGTCAATGCCTATGGTGTTCATGGTCAATAGTGCGTATAGTCAAGGCTACGGTTTTCCCCGTAGCCCATGTATGCCTGTGAAAGTTGGACCATAAGAAAGGCTGAGTGCCGAAGAATTGAGGCCTTTGAACTATGGTGCTGGAGAAGACTCCTGTGAGTCCCTTGGACTGCAAGGCGATCAAACCGGTCAGTCCTAGAGGAGATTAACCCTGACTGTTCTTTAGAAGGCCAGATCCTGAAGATGAAACTCAAATATTTTGGCCACCTAATGAGAAGGAAGGACTCACTGGAGAAGAGCCTAATGCTGGGAAAGATTGAAGGCAAAAGAAGAAGAGGACGGCAGAGAATGAGGTGGCTGGAGGGAGTCACTGAGCTTAAATGGATTCCAGAGGATGGTAGAGGACAGGAAGGCCTGGAGGAACATTGTCCATGGGGTTGCGATAGGTCGGACACGACTTCGCAACTGATAACAACAAAAATGGTGTTCAAGTGATGCTCCAGTTGTTTTGGAATTACAGCCAAGGCATCTATTACTATTTGTACTACCCTTGCTTACCTTTGCTATAGTTGTTCTATTTCTATCTGTAGGTCTTTGTATTTTGTTATCTTCTCCAGTTCTTTCTCTTCTATTCTGCTGTTTCCAGGCACTGCCATATTCACTATCCAGACTTTTTGTCTTTCTTATCGACAACTGTTAAGTCCAGGATGTTATGTGGCAGGTTGTTGTTGTTGTTATTGTAGTTCTTAATGTACATGATGGCAAATGCTTTTTCATGCACTCTTACAAAAGCAATATAAAGGAATTATAACCCACTGTATCTTTTTATTCCACTGTATTATAGATTTATATGCCCATTCTCACATTAATATAAATTTCTACTCCACTGTCAATAAATGAATAATCCCAAAAAAGAATAAAACCTATTTTAAAAAGATAAATACAATATGAAATTTAAAAAAATAAAACAATTAATATACCATATGCTTAGAACCATAAACCATGTTAAAGTTCTACAACACAGGACATCGGGAGAAAACTGAACAGAAGGCACAACAGCACAGACTTAACCACAGTTATGGGTGAACAGATACATCATAAGCTGGCACAAAACATTCACAAGGCTTGATGCCAACTGAAACTAAACAGAGAAAAAAAATTATTTCACTTGGTGTTTCGACAAAGAATACCTTCTGGCTACTACATAGCCAAAGCTTGGAAAACTTAGTATACTCAAGAAAGAATCTCCACTTGCAAATCAGGCACATGGAGAAAATGCATATAATCCCAATCTGAAGTTGCATCATTTTACTATATTGTTACAAGGAGTTGCAACAGGGGTGAAATCCAGCAGGTTCTGATAGGTTCTGGAGAACCAGTAGCAGAAATTTTGAGCAGTTTGGAGAATCGGTAGTGGAAATTTTGAGTATTTCGGAGAACTGGCAAATGCCACCTCTGGCTGGCCCCAGAGTGGGATGGGAATGGGGATTTTGCAGTATCCTTCCCCTGCCATGCCCACCAACCCACGCCCACAGAATCGGTATAAAAAAATTTGGATTTCACCACTGAGTTGCAGGCATTTTCCTCTTTTTAGGATATGATTCTGAATCTGTCAATTTGGAGCACTTCAAATGTAGTCTGTTTTGGCTTGGGGATTTCTAACGTCTACCCAAATACTTAAAATAATTTATTCCTTTCCGAAGTTCTTCTCCATGTGCATTATCCACCTTGAATCATCCACCTTGTTCTATACCTTACCTTCTTGGACAATCAGACAGATTTTCTTGAATCCCTTTCAACTTAAACATATTTACTGGTTTCTATCAGTAATCTCAAGGATTCATTTGAAAAGAGTCTCCACTATTGTTTTGATGCGAAAGGCCAAAAGTGTTTACCACATAGTATAGGTAATCCTTAATTTATGACCAATTGAGCCCAAAAAATTTGTTGCTAAGTAAGACATCTGTGAAGTGAGTTTTACCCCATTTTACGACCTTCCCTGCCACAGTGGTTAAGTGAATCACTGCAGTGAAATTAGTCTCAAAGGTTGTTAAATGAATCTGGCTTCCCCCCACTGACCTCTCTTGTCAGATCACAAAAGGTGGTCACATGACCCACTGCAACCAATCATGAGTCAATTTGCCATGCATCTAAATTTTGATCAGGTGACCATGGGGAGGCTGTAACGGTCGTGTGAAAAAACAGTCATAACATAGTTTTTTCATTGAACTTGTAACTTTGAACGATCACTAAATGAACTGTTGTAAGTCAAGGACTACCTGTATCAGATTCCTGTGCCCGGTTAACATACAAATAAACTCTCTTTATACCAAGATGTTGAGACTCTAGAAAAAGTGCAGAGAAGAGCCACAAAGATAATTAGGGGACTGGAGCCTAAACGTATAAAGAACAATTAACTGGTAAAACAACTTCCCTCCAGAAGTTGTGAATTCTCCAACACTGGAAGTTTTTAAGAAGAGATTGGACAACCATTTGTCTGAAATGATATAGGGCCATGATGGCGAACCTATGGCACATGTGCCATAGGTGGCACATGGACCCATATTGGTGGGCACGTGAGCTCAGCTCCGACACACATGCGTGCGCCAGTTGATTTTTTGGGCCTTCTGGGCCCACCAGAAGTCAGGAAACATGCTGTTTCCAGCCTCCGGAGGGCCTCTAGGGGGGTGGGGAAAGCCATGTTTGCCCTCCCCAGGCTCCTAGAAAGGCTCTGGAGCCTGGGGAGAGCAAAAAATGGGCCTACCGGGCCCAGGTACCATTGCATGCCAAAAGCATGGGGAACACTGGGGGAGGGCGCATAAAATTATGGATGTGGGCACATGTGTGTGTGAGACCCCTCCACGCTCCCCCTGCTTTTGGCATGCGATGGCAAAAAGATTAGCCATCACTGATATAGGGTTTCCTGCTTGAGCAGAGGGTTGGACTAAAAGACCTCCAAGGTCCCGTCCCTTCCCTTCCCGTCCCGTCCCGTCCCGTCCAGCACTAAGCTTATTTTTATCTGTGCAAGTGACCAAGCTGCATGTCAAAAATATTGTTTAATGACACTGAATGCTTGAATGACTGGTTAAGTCTGCAAATTTCCAAAGGTTGACATCAAGAATGAGGGTTAGTGAGTTCCTTTCTATACTAAGACATTCAATGTATATGCTATATATCTGGAAGAAGATTTATAGCAATGTCCAGAAATAAAATTAGCCAAGGCTTATGAATCCCTATTAAAGTTGCTGTTGATTTTGTAATTCTATAAAGGAATGTGCATCCACTTTATTTCAATGAGGTTTTTTGTGCACTATCTTGCTAAAACAAGTTACACTTAGCACAACTTATATTTAAAATGTAAGAAAAACAAGAAAAGGGCAAGATTTAAATCCAATTTATAAATTTTAGATATTTAACTAAGTCCGACTTAAGAGAAAAATATACATATGTATGCCGGTAGTCCTTGACCTACAACCACAATGGAGGTCAAAATTTTTGTTTCTAAGTGAGAGCTTTCTTGCCACAGTTGTTAAGTGAATCACTGCAGTTGTTAAGTCAGTAATACAATTGTTAAGTGAAACTGGCTTCCCCATTGACTTTGCTTGTCAGAAGGCCGCCAAAGGTGATCACATGATCCCAGGAAACTGTAACCATCATAAATATCAGTCAGTTGCCAAGCGCCTGGATTTTGATCACTTGACTATGTAGATGCTGCAATGGTAATCAGTATGAAAAATGATCATAAGTTGCTTTTTTCATTGTAAGTTTCATCACTAAATGAACTGTTGTAAGTCAAGGACTACTTGTACATAAATTGCATGTGCCACCCAAGTGAATACTTCTCTAAAAACAAAAGGTTTGACCCATCAGCAAATCAGAGAAAATTTTAGTGTTAATATGTTTCAATTTAAAACACCCTGTTTTAACTGAAAAATGTCCCTTCTACAACTTGAAATAGCTATTTTGAATGCAAAACAAGATGTTATAAGCACTTTATAATATACTACCCTGTTTCCCCCAAAATAAGACCCAACCGAAAATAAGGCCTAGCATGATTTTTCAGGATATAAGCCCTACCCCAAAAATAAGCCTCAGTTAAGATCGTCAGCAGGCAGAGGCCTTTAGTACTGTATTTCCCCCAAAATAAGACCTAAACGGAAAATAAGCTATAATTCATCTTTTTGGAGCAAAAATTAATATAAGACCCTGTCTTATTTTGGGGAAAACATGGTATGCTTAAAGTAGCTTGTTCCAAGTACAGTACATCATATTGTTTTGAGCTCAAAACACTTCTAAGATGTTCAGAATACCCCATTTCCCACTCAAAACACTACTTTCAAAATAGGGCATTTTGTATTTAGGGCATTTAAAAAATGCTGAGTCATTCTGTTTTAAATATTCTGCACATCTTCAGTACAGCCACTGGAACCAACAATTTCTACAGTCTTGAGAACGGCTTGTGTTTTTATTCCAAGTAAATATATCTCCATCACAATGGAGACATAAAGGACATTCTCTGAGATCATATGAAATGATAGCATTTCATAATTAGTACACCTCCAGAAAAGAGAGAGATTACCTCAGTCATATCGCTACAGTACAAGTGGGATCTCAACATTAGCTTTGGATAAATAATTAAATTATCTCTCTGTTTTACATCTAAATTCTATCAATAAAATTTCTGTCTCAAATTACACCAACATGTACTGTACTGTTACATTACGATCTACTGGGGGAAGCGCAAATGAACTTAGCTAAATTTAACCTACTGAATCACACCTAGCTTCTTGGCAAATTTCAGAAAACTGCAGTAGAGAGAAAGTTAAAAAATAATATAAGAAATTACAAATTTTCAACAAACAACAAAACAAACAAAATATAGCCTTAAACCAAGGAAAATGTCTATTTTATTCTTAGGATAACAGACAGGAACCTTGAAAGTAGGGTTTTTTTTTTCATCAGGTTAAATGAGAGAAGGAAAAAAAAACGTTTAACGAAGTAGTTCCTGAACTTAGGACCACAACTGAGCCAAAAATTTATGTTGCTAAGTGAGACGGTTGTTGAGTGAATTTTGCCCATTTTACGACTTTTCTTGCCAAGGTTCTTATTTCAATCGATGCAGTTAATTAAGTTGTTAACGTGGTTGTTAAAGGAAGCTTCCCCACTGAATTTGCTTGTTGGAAGGTAGCAAAAGGGAATCAGATGACCCCATAAGTCATCTGATGAGTGTTGCAGTCGTCAGATGACTGCAACAATCATAAATATGAGTCAGTTGCTAAAATGTCTGAATTTTGATCATGTGACGATCAGGATGCTGCAATGTTTGTTAAGTGTGAAAAACTTTTTTCAGCGCCGCTGTAATTTCAAATGGTCACTAAATGAACTGTTGTAGGTTGAGAACTACCTGTACTGCTCCAACAACAGAATATGAAATGTCACAAACATATAAAAGGTTTTATTCTCCACCAATTAAGCTCCAGAGATGTTGGCTCCCAGTATTCATACTAAACTGAGTTATGTTGAGCCAAATAAATATTTTTTAAAAAAAAATATATAAATTATTAAAGCTATATAGGGTTACAATCCAAAAATAAATTGACATTGCTAGGCTAGAAGAAGCTGTTGTAATATAATTGGACTCTTTTTTTCCCCCTCTACACTGATTATGTAACTGCAATATGCTTTTGAAGTACCAAGTACTCCTTTGATAGAATGGCCTTTAAATGCATCCCTAAAAAAAATATCAAGTCATCAAGCATTTCACATACGATGTGCTCGCTCAGCCTAATTATAGGGGAAAAAAATCTTTCAAATTCTTCATCTACTATCCCTTGTCATCTCCTCTATTTAAGAACCAGATCCAGTTTTTCCTATCTCTTTTTTGCAGATATAAGCCGTATCTTTTTTCCCTTTAAGCCAGAGTGCATCAATAAATAAAATGCCTTTGAATTGATAGAAACTAAAATGCAAACCGTTCGTAATAGAACTTATGAGCCACATTCACAATAAGATATTCTTTTAGCTTTCCAAGAAAAGCCTTTTGACTGCTATGACAAATAGTTCAAAGCATCTGGCCGCTATATGGGAATAAAAGGTTTTCAAAAGCCTGACAGAATTCTGTTAATACTAAAATGAAACAACATAAGCCTCCTGAATGAAAGAACTCTCTTCCCAGCAGGGGAAAAAAAATGCAAATTGCATCATTTTTCCATTGGGAATCCTGCAACTAGTACATCAAATCACAAAGCCAGCAGGAAAAAGGGTCATTTGTCAAATACCTTGGAATACCTGACATGTTATTCTCCAAGCTTTTGGATAAGAAGCAGCAAACAGTTCATAAAGGATTCAAGTGGAGTATTTCTAAGAGACCGCTTTCTTTCCGAGATAACAGTAAGACACCTGTGTAACTTTAAACTGGTGAGCAACGATTAAAAAAATGCAAAAAGTGGTTGAAGATTAAAAACTAGGCAAGATATTTTATCACTGAAAAGCTGCAATCTTCCTAGCAACTTCCCCCTCCAGCATTCTACTATTTAGAGACTACTTGTATAAGCAATTAAATCAACCAGAACACTAGCTGTCGTAATTATGCATCAATTCAAAGCCAAGAGAAACAAAAATATGTGGCCTACTCATCAGAAGGCAGGAGAGGAAAAACATGAAAATATATTGTGTATTATTGTTTGGAGGGACTCACCAAAAAGGTTCCAAATTTACATTTACAAATGTGAATTGTCACAACAAGTAATTAGTATTTCCAAAAGTACATCTGTAGATTTCATTTTATATACACAAGGAGCTTACTTGTAACTGAAGAAAATCGGTCTACTGGTTTCCAGGTTGTAAAGTTATAAAGCTTCAACTTTAAAAGGTATCAATAGTTTAAGAATAATGTGCCAATCACAGCCTTCCTAATCCAAATCCTATGCTTTGGGTTTGACAACCAAATATTGGCTAAAATGCAGGAAAAAACATTGTATGCTACAAAGAAACCATAATCGTCTCTGGATTTTTGAGACTACAGGTCTCATAAATTGCAATGCTTGGACTGCGAGACCTATCAAATAAACAGCTAATGTAACTTAGATGAATGCAGAAATCAATAGCATTTGGATTAATCAAATTCCTTCATTAAAAAAACGGCACATAACTATTTGAATATCAACTTGCAGAGTTGATTTAGTATGTATATATATCAAGAAAAAAGGAACATCAAGTAATGGTGAAGTTTTCACTTGTAACTGAAAATAAGTGGTCATACTTCAGTCAAGATCTCATTTAGAGTTCTATGCTTATGTCAGAGTTCCAAAAAGTGTAACAGAGACATTAAGAACTTCTAGAGCAAACTGTATAAATTTCTACCTCTAACTATCCCACATGCCAGGAATAATTCTTTTAAGTTTTCTACCATTTTGCAATTCTCTTTATATTAAAACAATATAAATAGACATTGAATGAAGTCAGGGGTGAAATGTAAAATGTGTTACTACCGGTTCTGTGGGCGTGGCTTGGTGGGGCGGGGGTAATGTGACTGGGTGGGTGTGGCCAACTTTTTTTTTAACTTTTCAAAACATTTTTTCTAATGCTTTGAAAAGCCTCTGGCGATCAGGCAACTCAGCTGGGATTTTAAAAAAAAATGCTTTGAAAAGCCTTTGAGGATCTCACCTGAGCCGCAAAATCATCAGAGGCTTTTTTTTACTTTTAAAAGCATTTTTTCATCAGAAGAGGTTGTAGAAAAAATGCTTTTAAAAGTAAAAAAAAAAAAAGACTGATGATCGTGCGACTCAGCTGAGTATGGGGGGGGAGGGATTTTTGCTACCGATTCTCCGAATCACCTGCCGCCATCTCTACCGGATCAGGTGATCCAGTCTGAACCGGGAGCATTTCACCCCGAATGAAGTATGGAACTGAAAATAATAAATAAAAATAAAAATACCATCCTCTTATCCTCAAATCATTTACTTAAGAGTTATTTCTGAATTACACATTAACCTAGTTTACAGTTAAGGCAGTTGATTGAAAAACTCATTATAAATCAAACAGATTGGGGTATCCTGTAATTATCTGAATTTATCTGAATGATGTATTTATCTAAATGTTGATTTACCATATGTATTACTATGTTTCCTTTTACCTATTTTACCCAGGATTTATATCCTGCATTTTATTTATTTTCTATTTTGGATATAGTTGTAAGACTAATCAATCAATAAACTGCCTATATATACACCTAGAAAATATCTAACAGGTATTTTGTTGAATATCAGAACAAAATTTAATAATCAAGTATTCAACTCTCCAAAAAGGCCTACCGCAGAAAAACATGAATAACCAACATCAATGAGACACCAAATAGTTGTATAATTCTGTTCTTTGACACCTTCTGAGCTTTCAAGAATCACATACACCCAATCAAGAAGGGACTATTTATACCCATGATGGTGAACCTAAGACACGCATGCCAAAGATGGCACACAGAGCCCTCTCTGCTGGCACGCACGCCGTTGTCCCAAATCAGATCTCCGTGGTGTTTCTTTTGTGAGCTTTTGTTTTCCTGCAAACGACGAAACAGAAGCTCAAGAAAGAAAAGGATCTTACCTCTTGCCGCGCTGCCAGTGTTGGGATGTTCCGCCTCCTGCTGGCCAGTTGGGTGTTGGAGTCTCTGCTGCACATGCGTTCATGTTCATGTGCATGTTCACACACATATACATGTATATGCATGTCTGTGCGCATCTTTCAGTTTGGGCATGCGCGCATGTGCAATTTGGGAACTAGGTGTCTAAAAAGTTCACCATCACTGGTTTATACTATGTGGAGATCATGTTTGCAATATTGTTTATCTGTTCAAAATAGCAGGTGTTGTTAAGGTACCTGGAAGGGTTTCTCTCACAGGTTTAAGAAATCATTATTTGGGTCAATCCGATTTCAATAGTTTTGCGCAAATCTCTTAGTCACTATTTTATCCACTTTAGATTTCTGATAGTCTTTTATATAAACAAGTAGTGATGTCACATATTACAATGAGCATCAGTTTAACAAAATACAGGGGCTATATTTCATATAACATAACCATTTATAGCTTGTGTCACTAAATTGACACAGGCAAGACCTACTTCACTTTTATACCAGTTAAATGCAATAATACAGATCTACTACTGGAACCAACTCTTTAATTTTTTTTTTTAAAAAAACTATTGGTTTATTGAAACTGATCAGTGCCAAAAATTACTTAGATGTTAATAATAATGCATTAAAGCGTGCACTTAAAAGGATGACTAATATTCCAAATCAGTTGAGGGAAAGAGTAGATGGCAGTGAGGAAGAATCAATTAGATTCATTATCAGAGAATCAAAATTACCCTGTGGCAGAATACTCAAAATGTTTCAAGTTTTGTTCTTCTGGGACATGAAATATTTACAGAACTCAAAAATAATTTAAGTATGGATGTTTAGTTCTTTTAGAAGTCTTTTTTTTTAAAAAAAATCAAGCATATCTTTAGCAAACAAGATAGGGACATTATCCACTCCACAGAAGCCTAGACACTGATTCTGCAAATCTTTGGAAAACTTTTCATAGCTATTCAGTGCCAAAAATAAAAGCACAAATAATTTATAGGTTTTTATGTCACTGTCACTATCAAAACCTAGGGCTGGATTTGACAATCATTAAAATCATATGAAGGGGGGGGGGAGAAATGAGGGACCACCTGTTCCATTTTTGAAGCCATGTCTTTTACAGTAAGATTCCATCTGAGACAGAATGGATTCCTCCTTGATTAATGTTTGAGTTTCTTCAAAAAGCAACCAGGACTATATTTAACACCTATCTTAAAACCATTTATTAATCCAAATCACCTACCTTGGATTAAAGCCACGTGTTGAACTACTTAAGTCAGTATATGTGGATCTTAAAAGTTGTCTCTATTTGTATTCGATATCCAAATTCAAAAAGCAATGAAATAAATTAGTCAGTAATACCCCCATGAGTTACCATAAAATGATCATTTCTCCAATCTTACTAATGCTGTATTTTTTAAGTAATTAGGCCTCTGTTCTGACACGGATTAACATTTTGCTCTCTTCCTGGAAGATTCCACAAAATGCCAACTTCCCATTGTTTGTTGTTATGTGGTAGGCACTGTGGACACTTTTAGGTGCGTAGTAGTGTTTATCATAGGTTTTGGCCAATTCATCCTATTCTTCAGAATTTTTGATCAAGGAGCTAGAGTACAATTCTGTATTATCACTATTCTCATATTACCTATAGAATTAACTTAGTTTTGTGTCTCTGTATGCTATTAAATTGCTCAATGATCTGCAAAATCTCTATTATATGCTACTGTAGTATTTTAGTTTAATTATATAAACTGATTGTTTAGCATAATAAATTATCTGGCTATCAATCTGTTACCTAGTTTTTCAATATAAGGTTGTTCAAATTAAAGACAACTAAAAAAGCACAGAAAACTAAAAAAAATCTTCAACAGAAGGACTCTGGATGCTAAATGGAATTGACAAAAAAACTGTGATGTTTTTTTAATAATTACATATGCCTCAAACATGGGAAATCAACAAGATTTCAAGCCTGACTTCAACACATATTAAATAATTTCTAGTTTTTAGAAGGTATTTGGAAAAAAAATCGAGATAGTTTGATATAAAAGAACCCAATGAGAATGCTGCTCAATTTGAATACTTGTTCAATTTGAAGCGTCTTTTTTCCCCCAATTAAATATCAAGCAATAATTTTAATAAGTTGTATTTTAATAAGGCTTTAAAAGGTTGCAACAGAGATATTGCTGGAGTGCAACATTAATAGAAACGCAAAGGGTTAAGCAAACATTTCCTTATTCCAATAGTACAATAGCAATTAAACAAACAAGCTTGCTTTTTAAAAATATTCAACAATAGAACCAAACTAGTATTCTAGATTTCTCTAAGTCTTATTTCCATGCACATAAAAACGAAGTAATTTCATTTGGAAAAATATGTACTTGCTATTCTATACATGCTATTCATCAGTTCTGAAATATGTCAGTATATAGAGTTCATGAATTGGAATAGACATGGTAACAGGTCAGCCAATGGGGACTCTTTGGTGACCCAGATGGCTCTAACAGATTATGGGCCCAGAGCACATCAAGCACACAGTTAAGACTGAACTGTAATTAAGCTGAATGACAGCCTGTGTTATAAGTAAAAGAGAACAAGGCTGAGAAGGCTTGCAGGGTGACTGTTGAGTTCGAAGGAGAACTCTCCGCCTCGATTTGGGCAGAAGAATTATATTATTTGGGCTGCAAAACTGGAATGCTTCCTGAAGGCTAAGGAGCTCTGGGATATTGTTATCAAACCACCCCAGGCACCATTAGCAGCAGCAAAGGCAGCATGATAAGGGACTGGCCTACATCATCTTAAGCTTAGAAGATGAACAATTCCTGAATGTAGCTTAAAAACTGCAAAGGAGGTTTGGCTGAAATTAAGAAGTATGCATGTGAGTGTGTCAGCTTGCAATACAGTGCAATTATTGAGACAATTGTACAGAGCCAGACTGTTACCACAAGAGAATGTGGAGAAACATTTGCTGTGAATTCAAACTTTATTTATTGACCTGGAAAAGCATGGAATGCAGATTCCTGAGTCTCAGAAGATACTGTTAGTCTTGATGAAACGTGGGACATTGTTTCAGCTGTTTTTGAGTGCAAACCAGAACAGGACTTAAGAATGGAAGCCCTTAAAGCCTGCTTGCTTTCTGAAGAAAACAAACACCATTTTAGAAAAAGTCAAGAGAAGGAATTCCTAAGATGGGGCTCCAAGGAGCAGAGAGAGAAAAGCAACAGACAGGATGTCTGCAGAGATCAGATTACAACCCAGCAATGGTTTTCTAAAAAGAAACAAACAGGACAGCAAAACAAGGTTTTGAGACCACTTTTGTAAATGGGAAGTGTCTCATAAAAAGAAATGGGAATTTAATGCATAGGGCATAAAAAAGAATAATCTTTGGGTTTTTCAGGGACAAAAGGTTCAATGTGCCCAAACATTTGGAAATGTAGCACATGATTCATGTATTTCTCTCTTGCACAGAAAGCTTGGCCATGCCATCTTCAGAGTTTTGCAAAAGATGCAACAGTTTGGAGAAGGGTTAAATTTAAAAGGGTGTAAGGGATACTTAGACTGTTCAGTATTTAAATCATCAGTGTCCAAGGTATTTCCTGTAAGCAAGAGTAGCACAAGGCAGACAACAAGAGCTCTAGAGCTGGTACATACAGATTTGGTTGGGCCAATGCAAGCCAGTTTGGGAGGAGCAAAGCTGGTCATTGTAGATAACTACAGCAGATTCCACTTAATGAGAAGGAAGGACTCACTGGAGAAGAGCCTACTGCTGGGAAAAATTGAGGGCAAAAGAAGGGGACAACAGAGAATGAGGTGGCTGGATGGAGTCACTGAAGCAGTAGGTGTGAGCTTAAATGGACTCCAGAGGATGGTGGAAAAGGGCCATTGGTCCTACCTGAGACGCACCTTCTTGTTGGGTGGAGACAGCAGCCAGGATGGGTTGTACCCACCCAATCTGATTGATGGACTGAGTCTGTCATCACTGTCAAGTCCCGCCTTTGTTGCTGGGGAGACCAGCTTTTGGCGAAAACTAGGAAGGAACAGACTCAGCGTGTGGGAGAAAGATAGAGAAACAGGCAAGTGGAAGAAAGAGAGACCAGACTGGCGCAGGGAGGGTCTGGCTGCCATCTCCACCCAACGAGAAGGTGCATCTCAGGTAGGATCAACGCCCCTTCTCTATTGTGGATGGAGACAGCAGCCAGGATGGGACATACCCAGGTTCACTGTCCCGAAACCTGGGGGGGGAACCATGGTAGTCCGAAGAACCCTCCCTGGAAATGACCCGTTGCAACCCCCGACGTCCAAATGAGGCATCCGCCGATGCAAATTTTTCCAGTTTATAGTGCTGTATGAAGGGGGCAGGCAAAGTCCACGTGGCTGCCCTGCAGATTTTGAGCAACGATGCCTGTGTGGCCCAGGCTGCCAATGTAACCACACTGCAGGTGGAATGCGCCGTCAAACGGGGAGGCCTTGGAAGAGAACGGAGTTCATAGGCTGAGGCGATAGTCTGTCGAATCCAGTGACCGATGGTCAATAACGACACCTTGCAACCCAGGGAAAAAGGCAGGAAGGAGACAGTGACTCAGATCTGCAGAGGGAAGAAGGAAGACCCCCCCCATCAGCACCTAGAAAGTGGGAACGGGAGGCATTCGGTGAGAACTACAATTCCCCTCTACGGTAGACTGCCATCAACACTTTCTTCTTATCCCTAGTCTCGGTGAGGAATGGATCTAGGGCGTCATCAAACAATCGGGACCCCCCAAAAGGGACAGACACCAGGCGCCACTTACGCCTGGTGTTCGCTTGTCAGTGGCGGAGCCAGACTAAATGCCGGTCATCAACAGTGGAGGCCAGAGACTTGGCGGCAAATCTGGCAGCATTAAGAGTGGAGTCTGCTGAAAATTGAACAGCTGCTACAATCTTATTCAAGTCCTGCCTAGCTCGTGTGCCTTCAGGAGGCAACTTCTCTTGTAGTTGACATAACCAGAGCAGAGTGGTACAGTTGAAGAAGGGCGCTGTGGTCGCCGCTCTAATTGCCCACGCTGACCCCTGATGCACCCTCTGGAGAACCAAGTCCGAGCGCCATTCATCAGTATGTAGACCCTCATCGGGTTTCCCCGGAACATTGGCGTTGGGCAACAAGGCAGCAACAGGAGCATCAATAGATAGTATTTGGAGGAGAGAGTCCAAGTCTGAGGTGACGGGAAAATTCTTCCGGTCGTTTGACGAGGGAAGGGGCACAGAACCCGGTGATGCATTGCCCACTGCCTTTTCACGACATCCAAGAAGAGAGGTGGAGTAGGGATAGACGTGACAGGTCTGGCCAGTTCCGCAAACATTGGATCCAAGGGACCAGGAGAGGTGGACACAGATTCAGTGTTAGGCGAGGGCAGCCGAACCGTATTGACGGCCTTGAAGAGTAAAGACTTAAACAATGATTGTGAAAAAAGTCTGGTAAAGGCCAGTTGCTCTGGAGGAAGGTTCTCATCTTCCAACAAGCCGGAATCGCTATAGTCGGATCTATCAAGGCTGAAGGATGGCTCGAGTGAGAGCATGTAGGAGAATCAGTAGTCTGGGCCAATTGAGAATACTCCAGAATTCTCCGCTCCAGAGAAACAGACAAAGCTGACCTCACTGATCCATGCCAGCTGGGAGGACGGAACCCTGCAGTCAGGGACTTTTGCACTGCAGCTGCAATGAGCTGTTGAAGTTGGCCTGGAAGAAGTTGATAAGGAACCGCCTCACGAGGCGGGATGGCAGCAGAGGCCAAAGTAAAAGAGTCCTGCAAAACCTCAGGTTCCAAGGAGGCTGGTTGTGTTGAGGAACAGAAGCTCCACAGGTCTGCAGTGGAAATGGCAATGGGACAGTCCCAAAGTGACAGCTGATCAGAAGTAGCAGGATGAGAAACCCCCACAGGGTTAAGAGCGGTAACAGTAGCAGGAGCCTGAAGACCAGTTGAGGCAAGGTGGGCGCTAGCTTTGTCACAAAGCTTAGTCAAAACTTTGTCCCTCCATTTCGCAGCCTTGGAGGAGGACATGCCCTGCCTATGGAACTTGTGGTGGGAATGCAAGGGCTGTGAGGCCGGGGATGGCTCAATGGAGCCTCCCATGATGGTAGGTGGGTAGCAGACAAATTGTCTGATTGGCCATGATCCCTATCACCGGCCCTCCAGCCATGCTTAGACTTTGCCAAGGCTTTTGGCATTGAGGCAGCAAATGGGCAAAGCGATGCAGGCAGACAAGCCAAGTTTGAAATAATAGCCAAGGGATCAGTGGAAGCGCAGAAACTCCACAAAATGGCCACCATGCCTCAAAGGCAAGCCAAACAAAATGGCGGCCGTCAAATGAGCCCAATGGGATAGTCCACTCCAAACGGGCCGCTCACTGCCAATAACGGGAGTGTGAAGCTCCACTAAATGCGTGCCCAGCTGTTGAATCGGTTGCGGGGATGACAAAACTGGACTGCCCCACCACAAGAAATATCGGAATGGGAAGCCACTCCTTTATATGCGCAGCCAAAGCCACGCGCCATTGTCCAGTGAGTCCAAAGCCCTCTGACAATCCAAAGTAGGAAGGGGGCTTGGCGCTATGAGGAAACTTTCCAAATAAGCCGATGCAGGCTGTTTCAGCGCGAAAGGCAATTCAAAATGGCTGCCGCCGCCTCACCGGCTCGAAAGTCTCTCTCAAACTGCAATCTTAGTCCTGCCTCAGGTCGTGAGGCAGGGCAGCATGCCGATAGGACAAGATCGTAAAGGGGATGCAGAAATCACACATCCCCCAACAGCCAAATACCGCCTTCTCTGAGGCAGAAAAATGAACCCCACCCAGTCACCAGCCAAAGCTAGCCGTGGGGGAGAAAGTCCAAGGCAAGCGATAACACTCACAAACAAAGGCAGAGGGGTCCAAAGTCAGCCAGAATGTCAAAAAGGGGGAGAAGCAATCTGTAGTCAAAGGCAATCCAAGTCAAAAAACCAAAAATTCAAACCGCAGAGTTAGACAGAAGCTAAAAAAATAGGAATAAAGCCAGAGCTACAGACCCACACACCCGTCCAAACTGATGGACTGAGTCAAAAGCTGGTCTCCCCCGCAACAAGGGCAGGACTTGACAGTGATGACAGACTCAGTCCATCAATCTGATTGGGTGGGTACAACTGATCTGTTGGCTGCTGTCAACCTGGCTGCTGTCTCCACCCACAATGGAGAACAGAAAGGCCTGGAGAAACGTTATCCTTGGGGTTGTGATGGGTCAGACATGACTTTGCAACTAACAACAACAGCAGATGTGGTTTCTGCTATTTACTAAAGAGTAAAATAGAGGTGCTATAGAAATTTAAGCAATGGGTAAGCTTCGTAGAAAGGAAATATAAACAAACAGGTAAATTGAAAGAGGTTCAGAATTCATGTCAGCAAGTTTTCAACAGGGGTTGGGACAGTTAGGTATAAAACACAAATCCGTACACAGCAGCTGAGAATGGAGTGGTTGAGAGACAGAATGGTGTCTTACAAACCATTGTGAGTCCACAATGAAGGACTCACTGCTGAAGGATTGGGGTGAAGCCATGTTGACTGCTAATTATTTAATCAATAGGCTGTGGAGTTCCTCTATTAGTGATACTCCATATCAGGGGTGAAATGCTCCCAGTTTGGACTGGATTGCCCTATCCGGTAGTGATGGAGGCCGGTGGTTCGGAGAATCGGTAGCAAAAATCCCTGTCCCCCCCCATGCCCAGATGAGCCGCGCAATCATCAGAGGCTTTTAAAATTATTTTTAAAAGCATTTTTCCTACAACCTCTTCAGCCGAAAAAATGCTTTTAAAAGTTTTTTTAAAAAGCGCTTCTGATGATCATGCATCAGAGGCTTTTAAAAGCATTTTTTCTACAACCTCTTCAGCCTAAGAGGTTGTAGAAAAAATGCTTTTAAAAGGCTCTGAGATCCCAGCTGAGTTGCCTGATTGGCAGCCTTTTAAAAGCATTTTTACAACCTCTTTGGCTGAAGAGGTAGAAAAAAATGGTTTTAAAAATAATATTAAAAAAAGTTGGCCACGCCTGCCCAGTCCCATTACCCCCACCCCACCAAGCCACGCCCACGGAACCAGTAGTAACAAATTTTACATTTCACCACTGCTCCATATGCTGTGCTATATGGGAGAAAGCCATCTCTGGCACATTTAAGGGTGTTTGGAAGCAATGCATGGATGCATATTCCAAAAGCAATTAGGAGAAAAGATCAACCAAAGGCTAGAAAGCTCAGGCTTACAGGGTATGAGCTCATTTAGTGATGGTGACAGCGTTCAGGGAGGAGAAACTGAAAGAGAGCAAGAAAAGGAAAAGATGATGACTTGGATATGAAACAAGAGAGGGTTGAAACACAAGAGCAGTCAATGTCATGCAGGTCAAAGCAATGGAACAAGGGGATTCCGCCTAACAGGTATTCAGCTAATGAAATTTGGGTGAGGACAAAAGTGAAGGCTGTGTTCAAGAGATATATCATTCAGCAATAGGGAACTTGTTATATCTGTCACAGTGGTCCGGACCAGACATAGCTTGTGCAGTAAGCATCTTAAGTCGTTTTACTGCTGCACCAACGCAATTGCATTGGATGGGTATAAAATGATTCTCAGGTATTTGAAAGGAACTGTGAACTTGGGTCTTCAAATACAGGTCTCTGAAGAATTGAAATTGAAATGTTATGTTGATAATGATTATGCCGATGATGTAAAAACCAGAAAGTCCAATTCTGAGATTGTGGTATTGTTTGGAGGGGCTTTAATTTATTGGAAGTCCAGAAAAAAACAACTGTAGCCATTTCTACGGCAGAGGCAGAATTTATTGCTCTGTCTGAACTTTGCTCAGAGGTAACCTGATACATACAGGTGTTAAAGGATTTAAATGTAAAGATAAGTGCAGCTGTTATAGAGTTTGAGGATAATGCTGCTTGCATTAAAATGGCAACAGGTGACAGAGTAAAGAAGCAAGCATGTGGATATTAAATATTGTAATGTAAAAGAAGCCATCAAATGCAAATTAATTAGCTTGCTTCACTGTCCTTCAGAGGACAATCTGGCAGATATAATGACCAAGCCATTGGGTAGAGTGCATCATGGGAAGAATATTAAGTTACTTGGTGTTATGTCTATTCCAGTCACGAAGGGAGGAGTGTCAGTATATGAGAGTTCATGAATTGGACTAGACATGGTAACAGGTCAGCCATTGGGGACCGTTTGGTGACCCAGACGGTTCTGAGCATGCGTAGCTTAGCCTAACTTGTCTGTATAAAAGAGTTACTTTGTCCTTGCAATATAGGTTCTGTATTATATTGCTTCTGTGATTATATTGATTCTGTGCTTCTGGATTCTGAGTTCTGCTGCATGGGTATTGTATATATACATCATGCTTTATATTACTGTATATAAAGAAGTTTCTTTTATATATGAATCCTGCTGAATTATTTACTTGTGTGCTGGTTGAATTGCTGCAAACTCTAACAAAATATTCATTAGAAACTTTAGTCATATCTAATGAAAGGCATTGGGGGGGGGGGGACTGAGGAAACTGTTAACACTTAACAAGTTTGAAACACATTACTTTTATGCCAGCAGATATATTATATAAGTTCTATTACTGTATAGTTTGGTGTTATTCATAATTATATTGTTTCCCAGATAAAAAGAATTACATCTACTTGTTAAAGAATGTCTACATATACCTTGATTGATTTAATATTGGCAGCAGAGTACAAAAATAAATTAGCACAGAATTCCCAAAAAAGGTAATGATTTGAAGATATCATACGTTGTTCTAAAATACATTTATCGCAACAACCCTAAATCTACAATAATCAGAAATCAAGTCTACAAGCAAATGCCTACCAAATAGAAGCTTTCTAAATTGACTCTATTCACTCTATTGACACATAGATATAAAAAAGACAGGAGTGGCTCTTTTCCTTTTTCAGATTTTTTTCTCAATTATTTTTCAGCAGATACAGAGAAAACATTTACAGAAAGATGAGTGAATGTTTTAATTAATGTATTCAAATAATATTATATTGCCCGTTCTACTTTTGCATCTTTCCCTAAATTTAACATTTAAAGGTAAGAATGACTGTCATTATGGTATCACTACACAAAAAGCCTGTCTAAAAAAGGGAGAGTTAGAAGAATTGTCCTTGACTCCCAAACTGGAAGGGGCACCACTCATATACCTGAAATGATCAGACATATCTGAAATGATCAAATACACCATCTTTTTCATCCAAATAAAATTGATTAGTAAAAATATAATGCTAAAAGTTATTTTAGTATTTTTCTGACATTCTCCCAATTTGCTTCAATAGATAAAAATTAATGAAGGAAAACAATTACAGGCATTTCATTCAGTTCGCAAGAGGAAGGTGCCCTTTATCTGTCTTGTGCATGAATTAAGGTGGGATATAAATTTAATAAATAGAAAAGATTAAAACAAACAACTGAAATTATTGCCTTTTATTTATATTATTGTAACCTGCAATATTAGAACCTCACTAGACTATGTATTTTCAAGTAAAAAATGTCTTTGGTGTTTTACTTTCTGCAAAGTTATCAAATCCAAAACAGCAACTACTCTTCAACACTTATAGCCCAGGAATAAGCAAAAGAACAGAGATGTTTCTATCTTCTCATCTATATTTCTATCTTCTCAAGAGATATAACCTTAATTTCACTCACTGGTGTGAGAAAAATGATCTATTCCTGTGCCGTCTGTTTCCTTGGTTCTAGTTTTTCGTATAGTTTTTTATAATTTTAATTATTTTTCTCTTTATTTGTTTACTCTTTGCAAGCTACCCAGAACTGCCTTATCAGTGGCAGCATATCAATTTAATAAATAAATAAATTCAGATTCAACGGCTATGACACTATTTTAGGAAATGTAGTTGTTTGCCAAACCTGAAGAAAACACAAACCAAAACTTGCCTATCCAATTATGGTTTGCAATAAAAACAAAGGATGGAAACTAGGTAATACAAGAAGTCCTCGATTTATGACTATAATGGAGCATGTCCATTATGGACATACGCCATGACAATCATAAAGTGGATCAACAGTAAATCATGGTCACATGACTGCAGAACAATGCAAACAGTCATAAATGCAGGCCAGTTGCCAAGTGTCCAAAATGCAGACACTGGGGAGAGAGCGTGGAGCCATCAGAACTTCAGAATTGGGTTATAAGAATCTTTTGGGAGTCCATCATAACTTTAAACAGTCACTAAAGGACTACCTATCTTAAAATTGGCTGGGGGAATTTACCTGTGTATATTATATTTCAGAAGCCTCTCTGTTGTGGCCTGCCGGTGGCCAGCAGAGCTGGCAGCAGAATCAGACAGTGAGGAAGTTGAGGGGGAACATGGGCCAGTCATCTGAAAGCTCAGATGAGGACTCTGCATCGGAGGAAGCTAGACAGCAGTGAGGCAGAGGAACAGCTAGAGCCTGTTTCCAGTGTGCGCAGAGCTGCCAGAAGCAAGAACAACTAAGAAAGCAGGGTCGACTTGGGAGTAAAGCCACATCTTGGAGGTGATTGGCCTCTTCCATAGGAAACAAAAGAGGAGTGAATGGGGAGTGGGCTTTTGCAGGAAAGGGACATTGGTCTTACTGAGACATTCCTTCTCTGTGGATAGGGGAAGGGTCCAATAATGGGGTTCAATGATGTCCTTTCTGCCCAGAGACTGAATGACAAATTGAAGACACACCCAGTTGCCTCTCTCTCTGGTTCCAGTTTTCAACGAAGGCATAGTTGTGAATAAATCTGTCCGTGCCAGTAGTTGCCCTTGACTCTGGACCATACGGTTGCTTAGGGTGGGTTTGGACCCTCCCACTATCCACAGAGAAGGACCGTCTCTTCCTAAGAAGGGACCAACGTCCCTTCTTTAGTGTGATAGTGGGAGGGTCCAAGAATGGGATTTACCAAAGCCTACTGCTCTAAGGGCGGGAAGCTGTTTGATCCAGAGTCTCCCTGCAGAATGCACCTTCTGTAAGAACCTTCTCCTGAAGGCTGGGTCAGCCGATGCAGAGGTGTCTAACTTATAGTGCCTAATAAATGGTGACAGGGAAACTCACATCACCAACCTGCAAATTTTCTCAATGGAGGCTTGGGTAGCCCAAGCTCCCAGTGTGGCTGCTAGTTGAGTGTGCCGTTATCCATCCGGACAGTGGCAGGTATTAGATTGTAGGCCATGGCTATGCAAGCTCTCAACCATCTGCCAACTATTGATAAGGTTACTCTAAAGCCCATGTAGGATGATTGGAAAGAAACAAAGAGGGACTCTGTTTTCCTAGCTTTGGCCGTCCTCTTGATGTAGATCCGAGAGCCGTCTGTACATCTAAGGTATGCCAATGTCTTTCTAGAGCATGAGAAAGCAAAAGGACAAAAGTTAGGGAAGACAACCTCCGGGCTCAATTGAACCAGGTGTTAATTTTTGGAATGAAAGAGGCATCTAATCTGAGGACCACCCTATCTGAATGGAATATGCAGAGGTTATTTCTAACTGACAAGGCTGCTAACTCCAAAATACGCCTGGTCGATGTTATGGCCACTAGAAATACAACCTTCAGGGTCATAAAACGGAGAGTAGTAGTCTTTAGCGGCTCGAAGGGTGACGACATGAGCGCCTGCAGTACCATAGGCACAGGCTTGGGAATCTGGTGAAGAAGCATGGTACTTAGGCATTTGCAGGGGAGGCAAACAGGTCCACAATTGGGTGACCAAACCTCCTTTATCCAGACATCTCCTTGAAGACGTCTGGGTAAAGTCTCTATTTGGAGTGGTCTCCATTTGGAGTGGTCAATCGTGTATCTGTTCAAGGAGTCCGCCTGCATGTTTGTGGACCCAGCTATATGCTCTGCTTTTAGGGAGATGTGCTTCCGCTCAAGTACCCAGGTGACTCGCTTCGGTCATGAGTGGCCATGAGTGGATGCCCCCTTGCTGATTTATGTGGACTTTTGCAGCCACATTGTTGGTCGTAATTAAGACGTGATGCTCCTGGATTAGTCAGAGACCTGAGCTCCAGCCAATTTATGTTCTTGGTGAGCTCCGCTGGCATCCAATGACCCTGCACCATATGGGTCTGCAGGTGGGTGCCCCACCTTTCAAGCTCTTGGAAGAACAGCCCTTGGCCAGAGCTGGCAATGTCCACCATCGAAGTGAGTGGAGTACCAATGATGAAACTGGAATCCTGACCTGTGAGTTGCTGTTCCCAGAGCTGGAATAGAAGCAGGAGCCACTGCAGGAGACGGGCGTGCAGCCATGACCAGGGAAAAATGGAAATGCACAAAGCCATCTTCCCCAGCAGCTGAGATAGTAGGGCCACAGACACTGTGCACCTCTCCTGCAGTTGATTCACCATGGCCGTCAAGTTGTCCCTACGCTTTTGGGATAGATACACTTTGTTCAGTGTGGTGTCGATCACAGCCCCGAGGTGCAGAATTCACGTTGTTCGCACTAGATGGCTCTTTTTGAAATTTACAGAGAAGCCATGGGCTTGTAAGACTTGAATTGTTGTACATACATCCTCTGTCGCTCTTGATGGAGATGAGGCCTGGATGAGGATGTCGAGGTAGCACTGGAGCCTGAATGGGATGGATTTCAGGTGAGCTGCCAGTGCCTCCAGTACCTTGGTAAAACATCTGGGGGCCAAAGCCAGCCTGAAGGGTAAGGCCCTGTACTGATAGTAACCGTCCCGTATTGAAATCTCAGGAACCGATGATAAAACCGGGTAGAATCGGAACATGGAGGTAGGCCTCCATGAGATCGATAGAAGCCAGGAAGTTGCTCACCCATATACCCTCCAAGATGGACGGCAGGAAACTCATCTTGAATTTCCTGTAGACCAAATGTGTATTCAGATGTTTTAGAAGCTGGAATTGCTCTCCATCCATCCACCCCACAAAGCCTTTGGAACTATGCACAGGATGGAATAAAATCCCTGTCTCCTTTGGTCCTGCGGGACCAGCTGAATAGCCTGAATATCCAACAAGTGTTGAATGGCATTTCTATGAGGCCATGTTTTTTGATGTTGCTGGAGACAGGGAACTGCACAAAGTGATTTGGGGGCATGGAGAAGAACTCCAGAGAGAGGCCTAACCTCACCGTATTAAGTACCCAATTGGCAGTGGTGGTTTCCTCCCACTGGGGGGCAAAAAGAGCCAATCTGCCACCAATGGGAGGGTTGGTCTGAAAGTCATTTAGCTCTATGGAATGGATGGCTTCCTCTCCTTGAAAGGGCCAGCAGGACTGAAAGGTCACGAAATCCAGACCTCTTTGTCGGTCCAGTCGCTGCAGCACAATGCATCGTTGAGCGGAGCTTCATTGTGGTCCAGCGGTGGCCTGTGGAGCTGGCAGTAGAGTCAGACAATGAGGAGGCTGGGGAGGAACATGGGCCAGTCCTGGAGTCAGGAGAAAGCTTGAACGAGGGCTCTGCATTGGAAGCAGAGAAACAGGTCCGGACTTTGGAACCTCCAGAGTCAGACATCAGTGAGGCAGAGGAACTGGGAGAGCCTGTTCCCAGTGCGCGCATGCGCAGAGCTGCCAGAAGGCAAGAATAGTTAAAGCAAAAGGGATGACTCGGAAATAGGGCTTGGAGATAATTGGCCCCTTCCATAAGGCATAAAGGAGGAGCAAAGGCACGTGGGCCTTTGCAGGAAGCAACTATTGTTTGTGCTGGCCTACAAGACTACAGCTCCATGTTGAATCTGTGTTCTGTGTGGCCTTGCAAAGGTAATTGCCAATTAGGTATTGGCAGCGTGTCAAGGGAGATAAAGGTTGGTGTTTATCAGCCTTATCAGAAGAACTGTGGCAGACTTCTGTCAGATTCTTTACAATTATTTGCGACTCATCTGTGAATGAACAGATTGAGAATGAACAGACTCTAAGCAGAATTCACAGCCACTGAAATAAAGAGGGTTTTTGGGACTCATTGTATGCTTTTATTGTATCAGGAAGTCTAGGTCAGAACAGAGCTGTCCATCTCAGGAGGCCAGAATACAGGTCTGCGGTAGTAGGGGTAAGGACTGCAGTCCACCTCCGGAACATGCCTGGCATAACCTTCCTCCTGTCTTTGTTCTCAATCAGTATTGGGTCAAGAGCCTCCCCAAATAGCATAGCCCCTTTGTAAGGGGTAGAGGCCAGGCTCCACTTTGACCTGGCATCTGCCTGCCACTTGCGGAGCCATAACAATATCCTAGAGGTGACAGAGGAGGAGGCAGCGCAGGAGGCAAATTTTGCAGCATTTAAGGTAGCATCGGCTGAAAACTGGGTGGCGGCCACCAATTTGTTGATATCTTGGTGTAGACGCACTTCCTGTGCTGGCACCTTCGCTTGCAACTGGCTGAGCCAAAGCAAGGAAGTGCAGTTAAAAAAGGAAGCGGCCGTGCTTCCTTCATCGCCCATGCTGCAGCTTCATAGATCTTACAAAGGACAAGTTCTGCTTTCTTGTCCTCGGCCTCAGGTTGTCAGCCAAGTCCCCGGCCACAATGGAGGAGGATGTGGCGAGGTTCGCCACTGGACCGTCCAGTGTAGGAGCTGCAGAAGGGCAGCTAGATCAGGCCCTGCATTGTAAAAACGCCTGTCATTGCCTGTTGGGATGGAAAACATCCCAGGATGATCCCATTGTTTCTGAATAACATCCAGAAATAGTCTTGGGGTAGGGATCTCCTCTTGCTCCGCCTTCGGCTCATGAAAGAGACTTTCAGTGGGATCTTAAGGAGCCTCAGGTGATGCTGTCTGCACTCCCAATTTGGTAGTAGATCTAGCCTTGTGTAGTAAAGGCTTAAATAGGGCTGGCGGGAAGAGCCCAGTAAATGGATGACTTCTTCGAATCTCGCTGTTTGAGAAAGTTGCTCAACATTTTCAGAGACTCTTCCCATCCTGCTTACAATCTTTTTGAACTGTTGCCTTCTGGCAGAAGATACAGAACAATTAACACTCGGACCACATATTTTCTGAATAGTTTTTATCCCAGAGCTATGATTGTACTCAACAATGAACTAAAGGGCCACCATCAGTGAGCTGTTCGTCAGTTACTTGGTCTGTTGCGTGGATGTTTGGGGTGGGGAACTGTGGTGGGTGGGAGTGTGTTTGGGGACTGTTAGGTGTGTTGGACCTGATCTTTGGGTGTTAAGTGACTTTCGCTGTATGAGTATACTGTGTACATGTACAATGACAATAAAGTTATTATTAAATGCTGGAAGGTCACGCACCATGTCCTCATCCTCCAAGAGATCTAGCTCTCTATGCCCCTCATCTCCCCAAAGGATTTCTGACTCCCCACAGAAGGGCTGTGGGATCGAGGTCCCTGCCAGCTGAAGGTAACGATGGCTGAGATAAATAAGGGGGAACTTCCTGTGCCAAGGAGTCAAGTCAGTAGATCTGCTGCAAGCCTACAGCAATACCTTGGGAAATGGCTTGAGAAATTATAAGCCACATGTCCTGAGAGATCTCAGGACCCTGATTGTCCACTGGGTGGACTGCCCCGGATTGTCCACTGTCCAGTGGGTGTAAAAGTAGCTACAGGAGCTGACCTAGTAGAAGATCCTTGCTGCCTCTCTGTTGCTATGCAAGCAAAGGGATCTGGGTTTTTTTTCTCTGCTGTCAAGCTGACAGGAGATAGGAGTTCGCTCCCTCGCTCCCTCTAGTGGTGATTCCAGCAGAACTGCAGCTTGTGCCTGGGCCAATGGCTCCATTTGAAAAGCGTGCAAACTGCTTGGAGCTGTAAGTGGAGTCTCTGGCTGCTTGCCCTGTTTCTTTGCAGCCCTTGAAAATTGCTTTTCAAAGGCTTTGAGGGACCTCTTAGCATCCTTCTCCTCAGCGCTGTTGAGCCTAGACTTTGAGGAGCGGATTGTTTTGGTTTTGATTTTGTCGGCTGCCCACTTAGAAGCCAACCTAGATTTTGCCGATCCTTTGCTGGCAGACTCCAGCGAAGCTGAGGATTGACTGTTAGCTTCGTTCCTGTTATCGGGGGAACGGTCCACCATTTTGACAGCTCAGCTCTGACAGGAACAACAGAAAATGCCCGGGAGCCGAGGCAGAGGCTCCAATGGTGGTCAGCAAGGCTGACAGTAGCAAAAAAAAGGGTGGTGGCGGTGGCGGTGGCGGTCTTTGTCAGTGGACCAAACTAGCCAGCACATTCACCGGCAGCTCAGAAGACAGAATCCGGCGCCAGAGGCTGCTTTTGAAGCAGGCAGGGCGCGATCACTGTAATTCCATGGGTCGGTGGCTGTGCTAGATCGGACTGGTTTAGCCAGTACAATCCTCACAGCTTTCGGTTGAGGCGATAGTAGGGTGGCGGCTTTGCCAGAAGACCGGGATTGGACAGCATGACCATTCAGTGCAGAGCTGAGCTCCATTGGCAGAAATGGAGGGCGAGAGCTCCTGCTGTCTCCACTTGCTCCGATACGCTGCTAATCACGATAGAAACTTGTTTCTTTTTCCAGAGTCCAAGAATGGGTTTTTTGATTGTCCGATCTGACCAGATGCGTCTCTCTCAGGCTAGACTGAGTTGAAAGCTGGAGCCAGAGAGAGAGGCAACTGGGCATGACTTCAGTTCATCACTCAGTCTCTGGGCAGAAAGGACATCATTGAACCCCGTTCTTGGACCCTCCCACTATCACACTGGAGAACAATTTGTTCATTACATGACTCTAAGAGACTCTGTGCCAAGTTTTGCCTTGTACAGCATTTGGAAACTAGTTACCTGGCAGCTTTCCAAGCGAGATAAGGTCTGTGTTGATAAATATTCCTTTGAAAAACTGTTTGGACAGGACTTGCTGACTGTGAATGAAAGGAATTCACAGTCATGTAAATAGAAGAGGTTTTGCTGGGACCAAGACTCTGCTTCCTGATTTTTAAGGTAGCCTAGGTCAGAATACTCTCTTTACCCGTTTAACTCCCTACACTGTTGTCAACATGCTTGCACTAACTGCATGGCAGGTATTTCTTTAGGAACAGATTACAATTCTTTTCAACAGAATCTGAATCAAGTTGAAAATATGAAGGAAAATTACCTCTTCCAGTTCTATCCATTTGAATAGCAATTTCAAAAGCATCTTTCAATACACAGAACACTGCACAATATTCAGGCTGTATTTGAAAGAAATCACAACTTCAAAAAAATTCACTATGCGAAATGCCTACATACAAGAAGATGAATCCAGACTATATTTACATGTTCTAGATAGTAACCTGATTGTTTATATACAGTCATAACTGCTGTGGGCATGAAATTTGCACTAGACAATCTATGGTGCTGCAGGCATTGTTTTTGGGGATTCCCAGGCAAGGATATAAGAAGGCCAAATTAAAACCAGGTGTGCTGTCATTATTTCTGGAATATGTGCGACCACAATTATAGGAACATGATCAAGAATCCAGAATTTCCTACTCCTATTTTACCCCAAAAATAGTAAATAAGGAATGGCACTTTTGCTGAGAACCTTGCACTTACCAACCATCACACCTAATGAAGAAAAATGTGCCTGCCCTGACTTTCCTAGTTTAATCTAACTTTTCAGCAAATAAATCTAACAAATACTTTATTGTCATCTAAATACATGTTTTTAATCATCTAATATTTAAACCATAGACATAAGATGAATTTTTTGAAGCATTATTGACATGACTGTGAAAATACCTTAAGTCTATGCATACCAGATAGATAGATAGATAGATAGATAGATAGATAGATAGATAGATAGATAGATAGATAGATAGATAGATAGATAGATAGATAGATTAGTGTTCTTAACAGGGATGTGGGAATTGAAGCAACTCAAATCATTTAAAATTTCTCTTTGCTAAATTAATTGTGAGATCTCTGCAAGCAACTACACTCAAGATTACTCAGGCTGACTTGCCCCGAGGCCAACACATTTAATACATACACAAGCCATAAAGGTACATAACTAGTGATTACTAATTACATTTTAAGATGTTAACTGCAGTTGGTTGGAACACTTTCAGCATCACAGTAAATTGCAAAAGCATAATATTTGGGGAGGGGGGGAATTTAGGATTATTCCATGGAAAAACTTTACTGGCATACTGGTATATTCAAGCATTCTACTATTTTAATGTTCTTAAGGCGGATCCAGTTAGTTTCTGCAAATTATGGGGGGGGGGGGGGAATACATAGATTAATCCACTTTCAGCTGAACTCTGCTCCTTACCTTCTTTTTGTGAAGGCATTATCTATTTCTTGGCCATTTAGAATATAGTAAAAAAGTATCAGCAATAGTGAATGTACCTACTCTTTAACTCTAATCCTATTGCTTTAGAATAAAAAATTAAGGGCTCTACTAATCTGATTTCCATCAATTATTTCACCATTTTCTGAGTCTATAATAGGGTATGATTAGCTGGGCTTAATTATCTAGGAATATAAACAGCAAAACCACCTCAACACAATTTATTCTATTTTTATTTGTAGATCAATTTATATGCTACTTTAACCACAAGTGTAGGCAGTTACATAATGGGATTAAAATATAACCAAAAAAGAAATAGGAAAAGGATAAAATCAACAGAAAAATGCACTGAGGAAGACTAACCCACACAAGTATATTCCCAATCAATCCATGTTAAGCAGCTGAACCCACATAGAGAGACAATTAGATTGCAAGATAATCCTTTGGGATAATCTTTTGATAGGCTGAGTGTCAAAACCATTATGCTCCTGGCATAAAAACTCTGGACAGAAATTGTTTATGATATCAACAAGGAGATGGGAATATAGTACTGTTCTTTTCCAAGAAAACCTAATGTGTTAGTGGAAAACAAACTACATGTATTCTTCAATTATGAGACAGCAATCAGAATACATCAGATAGAGTTGGGTTCATACCTTAATTCATAATGCCCTAATAATGCCCTCTCAAAACAAATAGAAATTCAGCCATAACGAGGGACTGCTGTTTAGTCTACAAATTCATTGCCAGGAAAAATTCCAAATACATGTAAGTACTGAACTTACAACCACAATTGAGCCCAAAATTTATGTTATTATTATTTTTTAAATTTGATTTATATGCCACCCTTCTCCGGAGACTCAGAGCGTTAAGCAATAGCCTTCATACTTTTATACATTTATAAAAGGAGGGCTTTCTCTGTCAGAGCCCCGACCCTCTGGAATAGTTTGCCCACCGACCTCAGGACGGCCCCCGACCTCCTCTCCTTCCGCCGGGGATTAAAGACATGGCTGTTTAAAGAATATTACGGTCGTGGGGTTATATAGTTTTTAGAATGTTTTTATGGATTTTAATGTATTTTAATGTATTTATTGTGATTTGTATTCATAACTGTTTTTGTAAGCCGCCCTGAGTCCTCGGGGAGAATGGCGGCATATAAATCACATAAATAAAATAAATAAATAATAATAAATACAAAGTCAGCTTACTGCCCCCACAAACTGGGTCCTCAATTTACCTACCTTAGAAAGAATGGAAGGCTGAGTCAACCTTGAGCCTGGTGAGATTCGAATTTACAGTAATTGCAGACATCTGGTGTTAGTCACAATGCTTTTAGTCTGCAGAGCTATCCAGGCTCCTGTGACACATTTGTTAAGTTTTGCCCAATGGTGAAATCTTCCCCGATTTGCCACCAGTTTGCACGCACGCAGAGTGCACCAAACGCACGCTGCGTGATGAATGCGTGCTTCATGCAGAAAAGGGAGGCTTAGGAAGGAAAGTAGAACAGCAAGGGGGGGGAACAGCTCTGCCGTGCGATTTAGATTCACTAGAAAACATGATTTCCTGCTTTCTAGCAATTTTAAATCACGTGGCACAGCTGATCGTTGGAAATACCGGTTCAGAGGAACCCGTAGCTATTTTTTACTACCAGTTTGTCTGAACCGGTAGTTTTTATCACTACCGGTTTATCCGAACTGGTGCGAACCAGTAGCATTTCACCACTGGTTTTGCCCCATTTTACGACCTTTCTTGCCCCAATTATTAAGTGAATCACTGCAGTTGATAAGTTAGTAATCCGGTTGATAAGTGAATCTGGCTTCCCCATTAACTTTGCTTGTCAAAAGGTCACAATGGTCATAAGTGTGAATCAGTTGCCAAACATCTGAATTTTGATCACATGATCAGGAAGTTGCTGCAAAGGTTTTAACTGTGAAAAATGGTCATAAGTCACTTTTTTTCATGCCACTGTAATTTTGAACAGTCACTGTTCAAAAGTTACACAGTTGTAAATTGAGGACTACTTGTAATCTACAATAAATTAAAAAATAAGAGTCTCTTTCTCTCTCAAGTTGAAGTCCTGAAGGGACAAAGTTTAGCTACATCCAATATTTCAGTTTTAGTTGTATTCTTTGATCTTTATTTATTGATTAGCACTTGGGCCATATCAAAGCGCAGAGTTCCAAAAACAAATTATTACTAAAATTTGATAAAAGCAATTTAAAAGTTGTATTCAAAATATTGCTGATCTGGAATGTCAAGCAAAATTCCGATTCCCAATGTTAAAATAGAAACACATGTAAAAGTTAGCTCCTGAGAAGAAAAAAATAATGAATCCTTTTATTACAGTACCTAAAAGAATAGTTTGCTTTGATTATTAATTTGTAGTTCACACAGAGTGAGGTAGGAAATAAATCCTCTAAGTGGGACATGCGATAACTTAACTATAATCTAATTCCAATCTAATTCCACACTACTTTTTACTTGTATTTACAGTCACCAAATCAGCTCATATCAAAACAAAGTTCCTATAACTCATCCTGCATTCATATCACATACCTTCGTTAGAGAAGGTCCTGCCTAGCTAGTAAACCCTAGCTAGTAAAATCCCCAAAAGACTATAAAAACACAAACAAAAAAGCTAACAAAGGACAGTTCACAATGCCTGAAAAGTTGATTTGAATGAAAACAGGACATGAATATAAAGTTCAAAAAAGAAAACTCATACGAAGTACACAAGGTTGTAATATAAATATGTCCCACTGAATAGTGTAATCAGGGTGGATTTGATTTAAATCAAAATTTAAATTATTAGTAAAAAGGCTTGATTACATCAGCTCGATTTAAATCATAATTTTTAAAGAGCAACTGTCATCTGTCCTGCAGCAGCTCCTCTTCTGCCCTGCTGTTGACTCACCAACAGTCCTAATATTGCAGAATATATAGCCTCATGCTACATAACTAAACTCCATTTCATGCTGAATTAATGTATCTTAAATAGAAAACTATCTTTAGATAGATTTTTACTCCAAAAGCATTTTATTAAAATAAATTTGATAAAAATCAAATTTATTTTGATTTTTAAATTTTAAAAAATGATTTTATTTTTTAATCAATCTTCTATTTTTATGCACCCTGAGTGTAATACAGGTAGTCCTTGACTTACAACAGTTCCCTTAATGACCGGCACTGAAAAAGGTGACTTATGACCATTTTTCACACTTGTGACTGTTGCAAGCAGCCACATGGTCACATGACTTACGTCCGGATGCTTGACAACTGACTCATGTTTATGACCGTTGCAGTGTCTGGGAGTCATATGATCACCTTTTGCAAACCTTCTGACAAGCAAAATCAGTGAGGAAACCAGAATCACTTAACAACCATGTTACTAATTTAACAACTGCAGTGATTCACTTAACAAATATGGCAAGGTAAGTCGTAAAATGGGGCAAAACTTACTTAACTCACTTAGCAATATAAATTTTGAGCTCAATTGTGGTCGTTGAGGGCTACCTATATATAATGTAAGGTAACGAAACACAACGCCCTTGGTGCTCTCTGAGCTTGGTTGTTTTTTTGCAAACATTTCAATACACAACTAGGTAAACATTTTGTATTGGGATCTCACAGCCCAACCCTGAAGTACCCTGTTTCCCCCAAAATAAGACATCCCCTGATAATAAGCCCAATTGGGCTTTTGAGCGCAAGTGCTAAAATAAGCCTTCTCCCAAAAATAAGCCCTCCCCAAAAATACTTAAACGCAGAACTGGAAATCAGGTATGATGGCAAAAGGAGCCATCTTGCTCCACATGCCCCAAAATAATAAGACCTCCCCAGGGGTGAAATGCTCCTGGTTCAGACCGGATCGCCGGTTGGTAGCAATGGAGGCGGGTGGTTACGGAGAACCGGTAGCAAAAATCCCTGCCCCCCTCCCCACATGCCCAGCTGAGCCGCACAATCGTCAGAGGCTTTTTTTTTTTTTTACTTTTGAAAGCATTTTTTTACAACCTTTTCACCAGAGGTTGTAGAAAAAATGGTTTTAAAAGTTAAAAAAAATAATAATTGGCAACGCCCACCCAGTCACCTTACCCCACTACCAAACCACGCCCAGTGGTTTTAGATTTCATCACTGGACCTCCCTGAAAATAAGGCCAAGCACTTATTTCGGGGTTCAAAAAAATATAAAACAGGGTCTTATTTTTGGGGAAACATGTACAAGTATTCTAAAAAATGTACAAATCCTAAACTCATTCCTCCTCACTTTTGAAACCACTGTTTAGTTTTGATTTGTTTGAAAGAGACACTTATTTTTTTTCTCTCCCACTGAGAGCCAAATAAGAGCAATTTAGATGCCTGCATTCACATTTACTTATTCATGACAACCCCACATTCTATCTTATAGGAACTGTAAAGGCAAGATGGTGAAATCCAGGACTGGATCTGATGGATGTTAAAAAATAATGGTGAAATAAATTAGCACTGAACTAACAAATATCAGGACTGTTTTCATAAAGTGTGTGTGTTTATTATGCTACATAAATAGCATAAACCAATACTGAATTATACTCAAACAGACATAAGATCAGCTCCGTGTAGAATAAAAATGTCATTTTAAGCTAAAGATACTTGGCTTAGACCCGTGATGGCAAACCTATGACACACGTACCCGAGGTAGCACACAGACCCCTCTCTGCTGGCATGCGCACCATCGCCCCAGGTCAGATCTCCGTGGCGTTTCTTTTCTGAGCTTCTGTTTCCCTGCAAACGAAGAAACAGAAGCTCACAAAAGAAAAAGATCTTACCTCTCGCCACACTGCCAGTGTTGGGATGTCCCACCTCCCGCCAGCCAGCTGGTCTTCAGGTCTCTGCTGCGCATACACTTATGTCCATTTGCACATGCACACATGTGCACCTTTCAGTTTGGGCATGCGCATACATGCAGTTTGGGGACTCAGGTGTCTAAAAGGTTCACCATCACTGGCTAATTCATTTGGGTCTGGACACTCTCTTCTGTAATAATAATAATGATAATAAATAACAATAACAACAGTCCCAGACTGTGAGTTGAATTGAAGATTAAATAATCATAATCATAATACACAAAAGCAAGCATTGGTTAAGTACTATATAAAATACGCAATGCTAGATCTAACGTGCTGGTTAGATCACAGTTATATCTGTGAATGGTTATATGATATATTATATAACATGGTTACATCAAGAAGAGCAATTAAGATAATTAAAATCCTGGAGACTAAAACATATGAAGAACAGTTGAAGGAATTAGGTATGGCGAGTCTAGACAAAAGAAAGACTAGGGGTGACACAGCAGTATTCCAGTATTTGAGGGGCTGCCACAAAGAAGGGGTCTACTTATTTTCCAAAGCACCAAAAGGCAAGACAAGAAACCATGGATGGAAACTAATCAAGGAGAGAACCAACTTAGAACAAAGGGGAAATTTCCTAACAGTTAGAACAATTAACCAGTGGAATAGCTGGCCTTCAGAAATTGTGGTGCTCCATCACTGGAGGTTTTTAAGAGGAGACTGGACAGTCACTTGTCTGGAATGTTATAGGGCCGTGATGCCGAACCCATGGCACGTGTGCCACAGGCAACACAAGGAGCCATATCTGTGGGCACGCGAGTGCTGCCCTAAACTCAGCACCAGCGCGCATGTGTGCGCTGGCCAGCTGATTTTCAGGCCTTCCGGTCCCACCAGAAATTGGGAAATGGGCAGTTCCAGAGGGCCTCTGGCGGGGGGGGAGGCCGTTTTTGCCCTCCTCAAGCTCCAAGAAAGCCTCTGGAACCTGGGGAGGAAGAAAAACAGGCCTACCGGGCCCACTGTGCTATCACATGCCAAAAGCATGGGGAGTGGGGGGGGGGTTGCACATGTATGCATGGGGCACATTGAATTATGGGTGTGGGCACGTGTGCGCGCAACCCTCCCCCGCGCTGCCCTTTTAGCACGCGATGGCAAAAAGGTTAGCCATCACTGTTATACGGTCTCTGCTTGACCAAGGATTTGGACTAGAAGACCTCCAAGGTATCTTCCAGCTCTATTCTCAATAAATTAGATTAAGATATTAGCTATAGTTTAATCTAAATTTTAGAATTTAAAAGGTCTTTCTCTCATGACTAAAAAAAGCTCTATGCAGCTGGAAATTCTGTGCAAATACTATAGTCCATACCCAACATTATGCTATAAAGTGATTTATTTTGGGGTTACATGCAAACCAGGACTTATAACCAATCATTCCATTTATCCATTTATGGGTTACATGGTTTGAGTTCTATCTATAACACCTTCATTGTAAAAGAACCGGGATGAAGAAGTTGTAAGAAGTAATTTTTATTCCTATCTTAGAAGAGATCTATCACCTCTTCAAAAGTGAAGATAGCAGAACACTGTTCGTATTTTGACATAGTAAGGCATAGGTATCTGGAATTCCTCTGGCTAGTCCAATCACTTCCTGTGTTAAAGATTGACGGAAGCAGAATTTGACCAACCTGCTAATGCAGACCTGGACTTTTATGTATAAAATTGGTATAATGTCAGAAATGTTGACTTGTTCTTCAGCTTAATTTCTGGAAGAGAAATCTCATCTTTTCTCCTTTGGTACTTTTCTAGAGACCCACTTGAAAATTAAAGACTGAATTTTTCACCAGCAATCAAGCTCAGCTTGAAGCAATCATTATATTCATGTTAGAAAATTATCTGGTTAAGATATAAAAAGGTAAAGGTTCCCCTTGTACATATGTGCTAGTCGTTCCCGACTCTAGGGGGCAGTGTTCATCTCCGTTTCAAAGCCGAAGTGCTATCCAAAGACGTCTCTGTGGTCATGTGGCCAGCCAAATGCCAAAGGTGCACGGAACGCTGTTACCTTCCCACCAAAGATGGTCCTTATTTTTCTACTTGCATTTTTTACATGCTTTCGAACTGCTAGGTTGGCAGAAGCTGGGACAAGTAACAGGAGCTCACCGCATTACGCAGCACTAGGGATTCGAACTGCTGAACTGCCAACCTTTCGATCGACAAGCTCAGCACATAGGAACGTGGTGGCTCAATGGTTAAGATATACATGCATATGAAGTGCATAAAGAAATGCGATGGTGCAGTGGTTAGAATGCAGCATTGTAAGGTAACTCTGCTGACTGCCAGCAGTTCGATCCTGACCAGCTCAGGGTTGACTCAACCTCCCATTTTTCTGAGGTTAGTAAAAGGAGGATCTAGATTGTTGGGGGCAATATGCTAACTCTGTAAATTGTTTAGAGAGGGATGGAAAGCACTGTGAAGCAGTATGTAAATCTAAGTGCTATTGCTATAATGCATGTTGCACTGACAGTGTGTTCTTGATTGAACAGTAGCAGAACTATTCTGTTTACTTTTCTGGCCTATCTTTCCCTTCCACAAGAAAGGCTTTCATGTTTATCTAGGATTAATAACGAATCTTTTTTTTTTCTTGGCCTACTACAAAGATTCACTTCAATGAACCTAAAGAACACCCTTGCACTATTCTGATCAAACACTTTTTCTTCTATACACTCGTCCTCCTGAGGCGGTTCTTCTGTGACAGTTTCCTTATCAGAAGAAGGCAGACATAACATATAATGTCTCTCCTGAAAAAAATCTGAGGTAGATTTTTATTACAGGTAATGGCAAAAGGATTCGGCAAAAAAGAACACTGTAGCAGCAAAAATTCCCCTTTGTTAAATTTGGCACTGTACAGGCAGTCCAAAACGTACAACCAAAATTGGGCCCAAAATTTCTGTTGCTAAGTGAAACATTTGTTAAGTGAATTTTGCCCCTTTCTATGAACTTTCGTCAATGTTGTTAAGTGACTCACTGCAGTTCTTAAATTAGTGACATGGTTGTTAAGTGAATCTGGCTTCCACTTTGACCTTGCTTCTCAGAAGGTCACAAAAGGTAAACACAAAATGATCCTGAGACTCTGCAACTGTCATAAATATGAAACAGTTGCCAAGCTTCTGAATTTTGATCAGCTGACTATGGGGATGCTGAAACGGATGCAAGTGTGAAAAATGATTGTAAGTCACTTTATTTTTATAATTTTTTAATTTTTTTTATTTTGGTCGGTTGGTTGGTTGGTTGGACTTATTTGCCTCCCTTCTCCGGAGACTCAGGGCGGCTTACAATGCATTAAGCAATAGCCGTCATACTTTTGTATATACCTGCTTAGTAGGGCTTTTGGCCCCCCTAAGTGGTGTTCTTTTTTATACAAAGTCAGCTTATTGCCCCCACAATCTGGGTTCTCATTTTACCTACCTCAGAAGGATGGAAGGCTGAGTCAACCTTGAGCCTGGTGAGATTTGAACTCGCAGTAATTGCAGGCAGCTGGCAGCTAAGTGCTATTTAACAGCACTTTGGTCCACTGCACCACCAAGGCTCTTCTGTTTTAGTCAAGGGCTACCTGTACTGGGAGAGAAGATTAATTCTGGAGTTCTCTTCTATCTGAATATCTAGTATTAGGAGATCAGGAGATACAAAACATAGAAGCAAAAAAGCAAATAGGTAGGGCTGAGAAAGTAAGGTCAGACAAGACTTATTTAGAGATACAAGATATCCATTGAAAATGTAAGTAAAGAAGAAGCTTTGTAGGAAATCTGGTTGGTTGACAGAAAATAATAAATATTGCTTCTGGAAAATCATTGTTCCATTGTTCACGCTACACCACTGGTGGGTTCTACTTATCTTTACTACAGGTTCGCAATGGGGCTGCCCGCACGTGCCCGTTTCACTCGTGTGCACGCTTCTGCACATGCGCAGAAGCTTCCTGATGATGTTGGGGTCAGTGGGCTGAGCCTCCCGCCGGTTTTACTACCGGTTCTATAGAACCAGTCCGAACCGGGGGCAACCCAACACTGCTCTACACTATGCACTATTTACTGAACAAGATGAAGTTTAGAAGGATGTCAGAAAATGCATCTTTCTTTAAGGAGGGAAATTCATTCTCTTCGGTTCCGTTCCATTCCCTTCCTGAGATGACACTTGAACCTTACAAGGGGAGACGGTACATACTATAAAGACTCGGAATCAGAATAGAGCTGGAAGGGACCTTGGAGGTCTTCTAGTCCAACCCCCTGCTCAAGCAGGAGCTCCTGTACAATTTCAGACAAGTGACTCTCCAGTCTCTTCTTAAAAACTTCCAGTGTTGAAGCACCCACGACATCTGAAAGCAAGCTGTTCCACTGGTTACGGTAACTGTCCTCACTGTTAGGAAGTTTCTCCTTAATTTCAGGTTGTTTCTCTCCTTGGTTAGTTTCCACCCATTGTTTCTTGTCCTGCCCTCTAGTGCTTTGGAAAATAAACTGACTCTTTGTGGCAGCCCCTCAAATACTGGAATACTGCTATCATGTCCCCCCTAGTCCTTTTCTCTAGATTAGTCAAACCCAAATCCTGCAACCGTTCTTCGTATGTTTTAGTCTCCAGGCCTCTAATCATCTTAGTTGCTCTTCTTTGCACTTCAAAGACTCAACATCTTTTTTTAATGTGGTGACCAAAACTGTTTTAATAGAGTCTCCTGCAATTTTAAGCTGCCTTTTCAAGATTTGTATCTGCAGCCTCAAAAAGACTTACCGTATTATTTGGAGTATAAGACGCACTGGAGTATAAGACGCACCTTAATTTTGGGGGAAGAAAACTAGAAAAAAAGAATTCTGCCTCTGCCTTACAGCATCAGGATCACCGGCATCCTCACTTCCATTTGGATTTTGATAAGAAGTAGCACAGATATTTTTATCAGTTGCTTGAGTACTCGCATCGTCCTCGCACGTAGATCACAGGACTTCCAGAAAACGACCTAAATCCGTGAGCTCCCGGGCATTCATGTCGTGTAATCCAGCTACCCAGTCAGCCGCATCACCAGTTAAGGTCATTGTAACAGCCACTACTGTTACTATGGGGGGGGGAAGGGGGGGAAACCAACTTCGACCTTCTTCCAGCAACAGGAGAGTGTGCTTTCTCAACGTGCCCAGAGTTTTCTTCTTCCCCTTTAGCCACCAAGAAGGAGGAGGGTGCGTGGCTCTGCAAATTGCATTGGAGAATCAGGGAGGAAAATGCCGGAAAATGGATGCATGGAGGCAATGCTTTTGCAAAGCGGGTGCTTCTGCTTGGAGAGGCGTAAGGCAATGTGCTTGCCACCCTGTCTGCCCCTTCTCCAGGCTACCCAGGTTGAGGGTGGTCAGCTTCTGCTCCTTCTTGGTGGCTAAAGGAGGCCCAGGAGACAGATCTGGCCAGGAGGGAAGCGAAAGTGAGACTGCAGAAGAGGAGGAGGGTGCGCGGCTTTGTGAATTGTTTTGAGGATTTGGGGAGGAAAAAGAGCATTGCCTCCATGCATCACATTTTCCGGCGTTTTTCTCCCCAATTCCCCAAAGCAATTTGCAAAGCTGCACACCCTCCTCCTCCTTTTCTGCAGCCTCACTTTCTCTTCCCTGCTGGCCAGATCCATCTCCTGGGCCAAGAGCAGACATTGACCACCCTCAGCCTGGGTTGTCTGGAGAAGGGGAAGGGTGGGCAGTGAGCCACCTTGCCTTACACCTCTCATGCAGACGCACCCACTTCACAAGAGCATCGCCTCCATGCATCACATTTTCTGGCGTTTTCCTCCCCGATGCAATTCGCACAGCTTCGCACCCTCATAAAAATGCGGTGGCGGCAGTTTTCAGCCTGTTCCAAGCAGCATCCTGTTTCTGTCACACCCAGTGTGCGGAGACCAAAAATGTGATGCTAATTTTTGGCCATGTGAGGATCCCCACCACCTAAAACCACCGGAAAATGCGACACATAGAGGCCGACAACCTCGCAAAAGTGGGGGCCAGCGGGTGGGTGGGGCTACATTCAGAGTATAAGACGCACCCAGATTTTCACCCCCTTTTGGGGGGTAAAAAGGTGCGTCTTATACTCCGAAAAATATGGTATGTAGCTTCAGTAACATTTCCAGAATCAATGTCCCAAACCAGCATTTCAACTTGCTATATAGACATCTAGGTGTCTGTTTTAATTTCATCCCAGGTTCCCAGAACAGCTTTAAGCATTCCGTATTTGTGAAACAGACTTTTTCAAACCCTCTTACTTCATTTTCTTTCTTTTTCTTTCCAAACAACAATGCTCATAATTCTGCCCACTTCTTCTACTTTTACTGCTGCGTATATGACAATACCACAAGATACTCTTTGGGGACATCCTCTTCCCAGGTGCTAATGAACCAAACAGAAAACAAAAGACACTTTTCCTAAACAGGTTAACAGAAGGCAGGAAAGTATATGAGGCGACCCAGATCTCATCAGCAGAGCTTCTGACAAAGTAATCTTAGGAAGCTAAAATAACAAATGAACAAGTAAACAGCTAGCTAATGTTATTGTTTGAATAAGGAAAAATATGGCCTATGAAATGGCAATTTATTTTATAATCAATATTTGAACAGACATTTCCAAGCTGAAAATATAGTTTCTATATACTTTGCATGAGGACTCAGAATTACTAACAACATGAAGCCATGTTATAAAATGAATGGCTAGTCTTTTAAATAGATTTTTAGTAGATTGTTATAAAATATTCCTAATTTGGGACAAGTTTTAAAAGGCAAAAAAGAATTGGAAATTGAAAAATACCCCTAGAATGCTTAGCTATCTCAGATATTTCCAATATATAGCTGACTTTCCAACAAAATCTCTAGGATAAGCCTTTAACTTACAGTTTACATTAGAATGTGGGAGGAAATTGCTAAAAAGGAAACTTGGAATATGATCCCTTAATTATTCATTGTTGCTGCTTTTATTTGTCCTTCATTATGCATGTCACTTTGCCAACTGCAAGAGAACATAATCTAAAATTGAAGACAAAAAAGGCTGAAGAAAAGAAGTAAAATCACGAGATAAAATAAAGAGCAGTATATGGCTATTTCAGATCTATGCTTGATTAGAGATATAGCTTCAATCCAGAATTTTAAAAAAAAATAGAAAGCTTGACGGAAAAACTGAACAGGCGGCTTCAAAATAAAGGCTGAGTAAAAGTTATTGCAGCATGCACCCCATTATTTTAGCAAGCAGGACTGGTGAAACAGTAGCATTATTCAATTCAGATTTCCTACCAGGATTTCAATCAGGTTTGTAGCAGATCAGAAAGTCTTATTTTTCTTTCAATTGTTTTTGAATTAACAATTAAGACTTATCTTTACCAGCTGGGTGAGCTACTTTGCACTACAGAGATCTCTAGAGCTTGCTACTGATGACCTAGGTCAGTGACAGCAAATCTTTTTGGCACCAAGTGCCGAAACTGGAACATGTGTGCGCACCGGAGCCCAGAAACCCAAAGACCAGCTGGTCGGCGAGCATGCACACGCCAGCCAGCTAGTCTTCAGATTTCTGGCACACGCGAAGACCAGCTAGCCAGCATGTGCCAGAAACCAGAAGAGCAGCTGGCGATAGCCCGCAGAGAGGGCTCTGCGTGCCACTTCTGGCACGCGTGTCACAGGTTTACTATCACGGACTTAGGTGTACCTCTTTTTCTTCCTAAAAAAAGAAAAACAAATCTATATAGACATTAGGAGAAAGTTGACGCTACTATCATGATCTCCATTTGTAGGGAAATAATATAAACATTCCTTTCCATTCTATACCGTTCTGTGAACTTTGGTAATTACTGATGGACACTGCCTATTATAGTTGAATAATGGAATTAAGATGTTTTCTTTCCTTGTTCTGGGGTCCTTGAGTCTCATATCTGCTGCATCGACCTAGTAAGACGTGGTTTATTTTGAAGTGAATATGAACAAAAGTATCAGGATTTGAAATATTGAAAACAGCAAGTTCCACATACTTGACTTAATATTAACATATTTCTAGATCCACTTAGACATTCCTATTTATTTTCATTTTTTTTAAAAAAAAAGTATGATCCTTAGAAATTTGAAGAATATTCCATTTGTCTGATGCATTAAGAATCTCTTGTCAGGAAACATTATATAATTGCCATGGCTTCTGAGCACCAAAAACAGTGCTTAAGTCAGGATTACCCAGTAATGAAGTTTGCAAATAATGAATCTCGAAGATGGATTTTCACTTTACATCATATGAATTTTTATGTACGAATTGAGTGATCTTACCCTAAACTTTTATCTCATAATTTCCTGAATGAAATACATAGTGCCAGTGATTGTTGTTGCAGCCTAAAATGGCTTAGATTTGGATCATTTAAAGGAAGTTTGACTTATGTATATTATCAATAATTGCTCTTCATGGTTAGAGGTCAGATATTTTCAGATGCTACCTCGAAGTTTTGAAATCTGCATTCTTTCTTTGGGAATTTGGGCAGTTTAGAAAAGAGTAGAAAACTATTCCCCATTACAATACGTTTTTAAATAGGAAGTTTGACTGGTTTAAATGGTTTCGCTGTTTTATTTACTTATGACGTACAACTCCTTGAGAGATCTTTGGAAATTGGTTTAGAAATACTTCAAAGGATTGCTTATTAAATGTATATGCTACCCATCTGAAGCAACCCTGGGCAGCTCACAAAATTATATGTGTGTGTGTGTGTGTGTGTAGGTCTTTGGTTATTCGGGTCTTCTCCCGTGTAGAATTGGAAGTATCTTGGCGACGTTTCGACAAAGTCTCATTCGTCATCTTCAGGCTGGTGTTCTCGGCTTTGTGCTTCCAGGAGCAATGTGAGATTGCAGCTGTCTCTTCCTTTTATCTCACATTCCTCCTGGAAGCACAAAGCCGAGAACACCAGCCTGAAGATGACGAATGAGACTTCGTCGAAACGTCGCCAAGATACTTCCAATTCTACGCGGGAGAAGACCCGAATAACCAAAGACCTACATACAAACACCCGCGAAAACCTCAGAAAATATATATATATATACACACACACACATACATACATACATGTGTGTGTGTGTGTGTGTGTGTACACGTACAGATAATATCTCAGGTTTCTTCCTGTGTAATTGTAAACATGCCTTTAGAAGGGTAGTAGCAACGTTTCGATGAAATCGCATTCGTCATCTTCTGATGAGGTTCTCAGTTTGGTGCTTATGGGCTTTATATATATAAATTCAAATCTTTATTGTCAGTGCGCAACATATGTACAATGAGATTGGTTGAGCTCCCTCAGTGCACCCACCCCAACACAATACAACTCACAGTGAAGACAGAAAATCCCTAACCCAATAAATCATGTTAACCAAACACCCAGTCCTATTGCACCTACTGCACCAAACAACTAACAAGAATAGGAGCTAAAAGGCAAGGGAACGGGCAGCATGCAGTGGGATCTTCTTTCCACCCTGCCAGCCTTCTCCAGCATAAAAGCATCCACGATGGGGGTAGCCAGGGCAGCCAGCAGAGCTAAGTTTTAAGGCCCTTCCAGAAGATTGAGAAAGTAGGAATGAGTGGATCTCACCTCCAGCAACAGAGTATTCCAATGGGCAGGGGCCGCAACAGGACCGGGTCCACAGCAAGCCTCTTCTGCTGGGATAGGCCAATCTCACTGAGGCAAGAGAGATCCTCAGTTGCTCTCAACCTATGCCACATAAGCCCTTAAAGGTAATAACACCTTGAATTGGCTTCAGAAACAGAATTTAAACATGATAACCAACACCTTGAATTGGTTTTGGAACCAAACTGTTTGCTTAGTCTAACTGTAAAATAATAAGCAAAGGTGGACACTTATGTTGAAAAACTAGCATTTCTTTTTGAAGGTTATATTTTGTAACATGTAACAATAACAGAGTTGGAAGGGACCTTTGAGGTCATCTAGTCCAACCCCCTGCTCACACAGAAGACCTGTACTAGGGATTCGAACCGCTGACCTTTCTGATCAACAAGCTCAGTGTCTTAGCCACTGAGCCACCTAGTCAGGCTATAGATTTTCATATCTTCATTATTCAGAATCTTTTGTTCTCTCTTGTAGCTTCCCACTAACACAGTGGTTCCCAAACCTTTTCCTTCATTACCCATCAAAACCATCTATCACAAAGTCCTTTTTACCCAGTGTAGGAAAAACACTTTAAATGTTCCTGTTGTAATTGGGAAATTGGGTTATATTGTTACCCAAAGAAAAAAAAACTATTCTGCCCAATTTTGGTAATTTATTTGGGTTTGGGAAGTATTGCACTAACATCTCCAAGTCTCCTAGGAGCCCATCAGGCCACACTTCCAGGAGTGAAATCCAGCAGGTTCTGACATGTTTTGGAGAACCGGTACCGGAAATTTTCAGCAGTTCGGAGAACTGGTAGCAGAAATTTTGAGTAGTTCAGAGAATGGCAAATACCACCTCTGGCTGATCCCAGAGTGGGGTGGGAATGGAGATTTTGCAGTATCCTTCCCCCAGGAGTGGGGAGGGAGTGGAGATTTTGCAGTATCCTTCCCCTGCCACACCCACCAAGCCATGCCCACCAAGCCACACCACACCTACCAAGCTACGCCCACAGAACCAGTAGTAAAAAAATTTGGATTTCACCACTGCCTATTTCCACATGGCAGGGAATACAGGCAAATGAAAGATTCATACTCCTGGAATAGGGGCTACTTCAGGATGGAGATCTAACACTATAGCCTTCGTACAACAACCTGCAATTTGGAAACAAGAATTTCTGGTGCACAATGAAAGGAAGTTTGAACAATGAAAATGGCCCGAGCTGTCCCATTCTTCCCACTGTTCAAGAGTCAATGAAAGATTTTACTTGCATCAAACTATTACAAACCAGTTTAAAAAACAACAAATGGAAGCAGTGATTTCCTCAACTGTTCACAATCACTTGTGGAGGAAGTTCACAAGGTCAGCTGAAGTGCTAAGAAATGGTTAGGCTTTACATGTTACTAGTCGAAAAGTTCCCATTTCATAAGGTGGCACATATAATAAATACAGGTAGTCCTCGACTTACGACCACAATTCAGCTCCAAATTTCTGTTAAGTGACACATTTGTTAAGTGGCTTTTGCCCCGTTTTACAACCTTTCTTGACACAGTTGTTAAGTGAATCACTTCAGTTGAGAAGTTAGTAATCCAGTTGTTAAGTGAGTCTGGCTTCCCCGTTGACTTTGCTTGTCAGTAGGACGCAAAAGGTGAACTTGGGACACAGCAAAGGTCATAGATATGAGCCATTTGCCAAGCATCTGAATTTTGATCACATGATCATGGGGATGCTGCAAAGATCGTAATTATGAAAAATGGTTGTAAGTCACATTTTTCAGTGCCATTGCAACTACAAACTGTTGTAAGTCGAGGACTACCTGTACAGCATTGTGGAAAATACCGATGTCACCTAAGTCATTTTGATTTAAGATGCCAAATATAAATTTACCTCAAAGGTTAACTGTCTAGTAAAGGTGCATACTTGATTTAGCCAGGGATAAAATTAGTACTGGAAAAAAACTTGTGCTCATTATTTTAAAAAAATCTGAAAGGACCATCAACAATAGTTGGGGCTTTAATGGCCATATCAAACTATCAACAGACATATCTGTTTCGTCCTCTGTTACTGGTTTACTTTCTTGATGTTTTGTGTTTATCCTCCCTGAATTAAGCTGTCACATGTCAGGTGGTCCATGAATATAAATATTTTTTTGCCGTGTTATATCTCTCTTACTTTGTTTTTAGGAGGCTAGATAATAAGTTTTAATTAACGTATTTTCCGGAGTATAAGACGCACCTTAGTTTTTGGGGAAGAATATAAGAAAAAAGCTGATTGGCAGGTGGATCAGCCTCTTGGAATACCCCCAATCAGCTGTTCCAGAGGTGAACAGGTTCCTTGGTTGTGAGCTCTGTGCCTTTTTTTTTTTTTTTTTTGCTTTTTTTTCTGCCTCTGAAACAGCTTCAGAAAAAAAGCCTCTGGAGCTCTGTTTGAGGGCTTCTTTTTTGAAGCTCTGTTTGGGATCTTCTTTTCTGAAGCTTCGTTTCTGATGCTTTTTTCAGCCTCTGAAACTACCATTTGAGAAGCTGGGCGGGGCTATCTTAGAAGTATAAGACGCACCCAGATTTTCACCCTCTTTTTTGGAGGGAAAGGTGCGTCTTATACGCCGAAAAATACGGTACTATGTAACAACTTGGAAAAAGAAAAGTTCCATTTTGATCTGTTGATGCAAGACAGCCTATGGACATATTTAGTGCTAGAACACTATAGAAACACACCTTTATTCATTATTAATTTGTTTTATAGCCACTATTTTCCAAGTGGTTTACAGAGGAAACTCCCTTCCACAAGAGCAAATCTTATGAAGCAAGTTGGTCTGAAAATGACTAATTTAAAATTACCTAGTGAATTTTCCATGGTTAATGGTGAGCCTAAATCTGAGTTTTCACATTTTACTACATATTAACCAATATGCCATATAGGCTAGTAACTGTTGGTTTTTACCATGTTACATGGTCAACCAGAAATGTGACTGTGTGAACCAAAAACAAAAGCTTGGGAAGTAAAACAAGAAATATAAACTACAAGAGTTCAACTTACTGAGAAAAAACAGACATGATTTAAATAGTTTAAGGATTCCTAATTATTTCTAGAGTGGACTGGTGTTGTTATGCTTTCTATCTGGAGCTGCCTTTATGGGAATTGTGATAAGTCCAGAAACAGTCCTTGCTATTTACTAGGGGAGCATATCTAATTATAAAATTTGTTTCATTTACATAGATTTCCAAATTCGAACCAAAATTATGTTTCTGCCTTAAATGCTCTGAACAGCCTCATGCTAATAATATCTTAATCGTCTAAAAATTACTTACCATTATCACAGAACTTTTTCTACCTGATGAAACACCTTCACTCATGTTAAATGTGCTAAAACTTTATAATTCTTATTGAAGTCCTGTTCTAGACTTATCTTCAGGGGCAGCAGGTCTACATAACGAATGTACAAATAGATTAATATTAACCAATAAGATCAGGTGAAAAAGCAGAAGCACAACAGTTCTTGGGGTGGGGTAACTACCCCATTTTAGCCACAAACATTTCCAATTAACTAGAAGAGCTTCTTGAATAACTACATCTGATTTACTCCATGATTCATACACACTTTCTATATTAACCATCATATTTAATGAAGCCCAGAACAAAGTTAGCATCCTGAAAATTCTAAAAATACAGTCCAAAACTTAATTCTACACTCAATGCAAACATATTAGCTTGCAAAATGATAAACTCATCTTAAACCTCTAAGTTATGTTACAGATATATTAAAATTTTACAAGGAGCTCTTTGTACCATCTGTATTATTTTATCCTGAACATATAAGACAATAGTCATGGTTGTCTGTCACCTGATATTTACCCCTTAAAGAAGTGGTGAAATCCAATTTTTTTTTACTACGGGTTCTGTGGGCGTGGCTTGGAGGGCATGGTGTGACTCAATAGGTGTGGCTTGGTGGGCGTGGTAGGGAAGGATACAAAGCAAAATCTCCATTCCCACCTCACTCCAGTGGAAGGACACTGCAAAATCTCCATTCCCACCCCACTCTGGAGCCAGCCAGAGGTGGTATTTGCCGGTTCTCCGAACTACTCAAATTTTCCGCTACCGGTTCTCTGAACTACTCAAAATTTCCACTACCAGTTCTCCAGAACCTGTCAGAACCTGCTGGATTTCACTCCTGCCTTAAAGCCTACATTTTTAAAAAGATTTCTCCTGTGATCTTGGCAAACTAGAATTGCAGCTGCAAAGTCCTTTAAAACAGCTGTAAAGAACTTATTCCTGCTCCAGCCTAATCAGACTATTGAATTGCAGAGGCAACTTTTCACATGTTTTATTAAAAATATTCTATGGCAACCATGACACTACCTCTGTAAGGTATGTATTATCTCTGTAGGGCACATACTATACTTCTTACTGAAAGCAAGTCTTTAATGAAAAGAAGAAACTATTTGAACATTTGACATCCATACTCTTGCTAGAGTGGTCTAAATTCTACTATTATACTACCAATCACTAGCTAATGAAGCTAATGAAGATGAATCTGAATCTGAACAATCTTACAGTGGAGTTGCATTGGTATAACTAAGCCCAAACAGCAGTAATTCTGGTGTTAATACGCTCTGTTTCAACAACATTTAATGGGGTCAGCAGAGAGTTATATAGATAACCAGAGTAATCAATAATAATTTACACAGAAGCTACCAAATGTTCTTAGTGGAGGAAGAAAGCAAAAACTCTAAGCTATTTGAGATTCTTTCTCCATAGCAAGCAGTCTGTAAAGGTAAAGGTAAAGGTTCCCCTCGCACATATGTGCTAGTCGTTCCCAACTCTAGGGGGCAGTGCTCATCTCCGTTTCAAAGCTGAAGAGCCAGCACTGTCCGAAGACATCTCCGTAGTCATGTGGCCAGCATCACTAAACGCCAAAGGCGCACGGAATGCTGATACCTTCGCACCAAAGGTGGTCCCTATTTTTTCTACTTGCATTTTTTACGTGCTTTCAAACTGCTAGGTTGGCAGAAGCTGGGACAAGGAACAGGAGCTCACCCCATTACGCGGCACTAGGGATTCGAACCGCTGAACTGACGACCTTTCGATCGACAAGCTCAGCATCTTAGCCACCGCATCCCACATACATACATACAAACTTGTCATTCGCCAAAGACCTTCTTCACAAACTATTCACAAACTAAGTGCTGTTCTTCTTGTAAGAGACTAATACAAATAAATTTTACTTTTTTAACATGTACATTTTAAACAAATTATTCTACATTCTATTGTACTATATTACCATTTTTCACCGAACTAGTTTTCTATCTTCAAGCAAAAGGAACACAATTCACATTGCCCTTATTTATTCAATCACAGTTCAACTTTGCCAGCCCATGACTGAAACACTCAGATGTCCTAACGAGAACACTATGGACAAAAGTGCATAGCTTGTCTGTGAATATTCCGAGTCTACTATCAGAACAATTAATTCTTGTAACATCATTACTCTGCTCCAAGGCACAGTAAGAGGACACATCAAATCAAAGCAAATAAGGCAAAGCAACTTGAGGACTTTTCAATAAAATCAAAAAAACTGTTTCTCACAATGCAGTTATATATTTGCCATTGATGCAGTGAAAATCTTAACTGGCAATGCATGTAGAAAAATAAAACTTCCCACCAAAAATATCTCTGAAATGTACGTACACCATTCTAAATTGTGCAACAACAAAATAATTACTCAAAATACATCTGGTAATCATTGTTCTCCAATGTTTAGAGATTTTAAGTGGGGAATCCAAGGCAACCAAGGTATATTAGGCATACTGAAATAAGCAGGTCACCTCATATTTACTGATGGTTAAAAACTAAAGCTGTAAAATTCCCAGAAATTTATTTTGAAGCAACATAGAAAATTTTGAAGACGGAGAACTGTAAAAACTGAGAAAATCGAAATACAGTTAATATTTTTGAACATTTTATAGAAATAAAATCACTATGTTAATTTGGTTGAAATTAACAAGGATACCTAATATTTATACTAATTATTCAATTACTAATTATTCATTTGAGCAAATTTATTATAAATGAAGCAAAAAGCTGCTGATCTAAGAAATATAATTTCTTTCAATTTTACCTGTTTAGGAAAATTAAACAAAAAGATAACACTAAAACCAAAATAAGCCTCCAAAACTGAAGCCTGTTAGCAGTTACTAATGCTTCTGAATTCTTTTAATAATTTCCATGGAATTCAGAACATTTTAATTTTTCAGAATGAAGATGACTTTAGCATGCTGTTCCTTTTCTTAATGTAGTATGAGTATTTTAATAGATTATGCGGCTTAATAGATTTTGTGATACTATTTCTTTTATTTCTTTAAAAAAAATTAGAAACATTTAGCAGCTTTTTTCAACTTTAAAAAAAGGGGAGGGGGATAATGCTTTTTCTGGATGTTTCCATTTTCCCTAAAATTTTAATCCTACAGTTGTTAATATTAAGTGGAACAGCAAATCCAACAGCAAAATCATTCTCTTCCCCAAAAATCTAATAGGTGCCAATCACTGAATTTCCAAACCTTATTCCTGAAACTTTAATTTTTTCCTGAAGCTAGATAAAATGGAATAATATGATTTTTATATAGCTATAAGAAGGGTTCAAGTGTTAGAGCAAAAGTACATCTGCTCTTATATTTGACTTCATTACATATCTCAGAAGTCTTGCGTTCTTTTCCTTGTTTTTCCCACACATGCAGAGTGCACTTTTCAGATCAACTGAATGTTGAACCTTTGGTTGTGACAGGAATTGACTGACCAGCTTGTTGCTTGAACCTGACATCATGAGCTGAGTGAGTGGCTCAAACTCACCCAGCCTGCTTTCTTGCCTCAGATAGAACTAGAACTCAGTCTCCTGGTTTCTAACCTGGTGCCTTAACTACTGGACCAATTATTTACAAAAGGCTTACATTTTCTATGCATTGTATAAAATGTTTAATAGTTTAATGCAGCGGCCCCCAATCTTTTGGGCACCAAAGACTGGTTCCATGGAGAAAGATTTTTCCACAGACCAGAGGGGAGCATGGGTTTTGTGTGCTGCCTGCATCCCTGGGGCTTCACTTGTTTGCGCAGTCCGGTTGCTGGCATGCCGCAGACCAGTGCTGGTCCGCGAACTGGGGATTGGGAACCCCTGGTTTAACAGACACATAATAGAATTCTATTCATTTAGGCAGTTACTAAGTTAGTCCATTAAAGTGCTCGAGAAGTACATTTTAGTAATTAAAGCTTGCTTTCAAACAAATTAGTATGAATGCTTCATTGAAGCTTTTGTTTTATTAGGTGGTTTAAGCCTACAAGTACACCTATGACAATAAAAACAACCCAAATATAGTCACTGTTTAACTTCAGTTCACCACTGAATAATCTGCTTACGCTAAAACAAATTTAGCACACATAAAAGTGATATTGCCTTCCACTGAGGACAACCAAATCTAGAAGGATAAACCCAACTGCACACATATCCTAATTGGGCTACATAAGCACTTATGTTGTCCCTGCCAATTCACCTCACAATGTCCTTTAATGAGGGGTGAAATGCTCCCGGATCAGACCAGGTCGCCTGATCTGGTAGCAATCTTGGCCAGTGGTTCAACGATCCGTTAGCGATGGCGGTCCACCTGGGTTTTAACCAGGAAGTAATGTGTTTACCTTCTGTGCATGTTCAGGTTTTGTACATGCGCAGAAGGTATGCACGCACATGGGACGTGCATGCGCACATGAATGAAGCAAGCACATGCACGCGGTGTGTGCACTTCCGAACCAGTAAGGAAGGTAAATAGATTTCACCCCTTCCTTTAATGTTACAAACTTGTGAGGAATATTAATATCCTTTTTTTAAAAATGCCATCAAGCTAGAAATCAAAAGCCTGGGAGTTCTAGTTCTGCCTTAGATATGAAACCCGGTTGGGTGATTTTGGGTCAGTCCCTCTCTCTCAGCCCAATCTACCTCACAGGGTGGTTGCTATAGGGAACATAGGAGGAGGAGGGAGTGTTAGGTAAGTTCACACTTGAGTTATTTATAAAAAGTAATAAAGGCAGGATAAAAATAAATAAATTAGTAAAAATAAATAAATAGAATAAGCCTCTGATGTCACAGAAATCAAAGCCTTCAAACAGTGGCAAAAAAGAAAACAAGCACTTTCTAATTTTCATACTGTTGTAACACTGAAGACCATTTTACAGCAAGTAAGCCATTCCAGGCAAACATCTAACATGTCATCTCCTGGCATAAAGAATAGTCTGGATAATAAGGAGAGACCAACATGATTAGTGTCAGAAATAATTTTAGCAGAGTTTGGAGAGCCCTAATTGTTTACTTTTCTTTATTATTACCAATTTTTTATGCCACCTATCACCCCTATAAGATGATTCTGAGTGGGTCTCACCTTACTTTGCATAGACATAGTCAAACCCAAACAAGCAACATGTCCAGTTATGACTTGTGAAATCCATTCCAGGAAAATATACACTAGTTCATTATTAATCCTAAATAATACAGAGCAGTATGATTATACTTCTAATGATGAAGTAGCTACACAAAGAATACACAGAAAAAGGAGAAATAATCTAAACAACACTCTGAATTAATACTCTTATTTGCTACACTAAAGTATACCTGTTCTCAACCAGTGCTGTGGAGTCGGAGTTGGAGTTGAGGAGTCGGAGTCGGAGGAAATTTTGGGTACCTGGAATCGGAGTCGGAGTCAGAAGTACAAAAAACTGAGGAGTTGGAGTCGGAACATTTATCTCCCGACTCCTCAGCCCTGTTCTCAACTTTGCCTTCAATAATCAATGCTATATTTCCGTGATGACGAACCTATGGCACACGTGCCGGAAATGGCATGCAGAGCCATCTCTCTGGGCATGCTAACCGTTGCCTGTTGCTTTTCTGTGTTCTGCTAGATTGTCTTTGTGCGTGCATGCGTGCCAGAAACCAGAAGACCAAGTGACCTATGCACATGCGCTTGCTGGAAGCTCAGCTCTTCCAGATTTCAGCATTCCCACGTGTGCACACCGGGGACTGCTCTTCCGGTTTCTGGCACTCCCCCACGCACGCGCTCCCATTTCAGCACTCAGTGCCGAAAAGGTTTGCCAACACTGCTATATTTCATTTTGAAAGTGTTATAAACATGTTTAAATAAATTGAAACTTTCTAGAATCATCCAAATTATGGCTCAGGAGCGTCCCTGTGGTCAGTTCCAAAATAAAAATATACTTTGAATGACCAAAATTTGGGGGGCATTTTCTTCTTGTACAAAATCTCACAATATTTCAAATATGAATAGCAAAAGCTGAAAATAAATTTTGATGTTGCAATCTCACAAATGCTATCTAGACGATTGGTATTACAATAATACTCACACGTCTCATATTAGCAACACGGTCTATATAGGGCACTGGAGGTGGGATCCTCAAAAGCTTTTGATCATATTGAGGCCCACATAAAAAGGTTGGGAAACAGTGGCCTAAAACTTGGCTATGTGTATAAATAAGGTATAATCAAAATTAAGCAGCTCTGAAATATAGAATTCATCACCTAGGTTGGTCACCCAAACAGTGCCAAGATCCTAAGTGTATCAACTGGAATGTTAAATTCATATTTCACATAAAGAAAAATAGCATGCAAAAACACATTTAATAATGATTTTTAGAATAAATCACAATATCAGGTTTCACAAAACATGCTATCAGCTGTGATTTTCAAGTGATAATGGTTGGGCTCACTGAAAACATGTTAACCCCCAGCTACTTACAAACAAACAAATAAACAAACATGCTTTAGTGCAGTGTTACTCAACTTTGGCAAGTTTAAGAGAGGGGGACTTCAATTCCCAGAAATCCCCAAGCAGCATGGCTGGCTGGGGATTTCTGGGAGTTGAAGTCCACCTGTCCTAAATTTGTTAAGGTTGAGAAAGATTACTTTGGTGCAATGGGTGAATCCAAACCACTCCATGCAAATATCTGCAGAAATGCAACAGAGAACTTCAAACATGTAGTGGCACAAGAAATGGGCCAATTTCATTTCAATTTTTGCACCCAATTCATGCCAGCATGCCAAAGCCTGTTTCAGTCATATCATTTATTTTGAGAGGGCTGTACATATTTTAAAATTCAATCGGATTCTCCTAAATTCGCAGAACCAAGAAAAATCAACGAATGCCTCCACTTACAGATAAGCCACACACAACCAGTACACTAAGCAGAAGTGGGTTTCAGCAGGTTCTGACTAGTTCTGGGGAACCGGTAATGGAAATTTTGAGTAGTTCGGAGAACCGGTAAATACCACCTCTGACTGGCCCTACCCCCATCTATTCTCTGCCTCCCGAGTCCCAGCTGATCAGGAGCAAATGGGGATTTTGCAGTAACTTTCCCCTGGAGTGGGGTGGGAATGAAGATTTTACAGTATCCTTCCCCTGCTATGCCCACCAAGCCATGCCATGCCCACCAAGTCACGCCCACAGAACTGGTAGTAAAAATTTTTGAAACCCACCACTGATAAGAGCTGTATTTCAAGTGCAGCCACCATCAACTATCCATCCTTGAGACCTCTGATATGCCTGCCAATATAATTTGATTAGAAAATGCCTAAAAGCGTTCAAGAATTTGCCAAAAAGGTAAAATAGGCACATGAATATCAGACTAACTGGAAAACAAGTGTAACCATATACTGTCTCCCACCCTTTCACAAAATATCTTGTATCCTTCCAACTGTTTTGTAGCAACAGATAGAACCAAATGGCAGCTTGAAATATGCAAAAATAAGGGTCATTTTTCAGGGACATTCATTGAGACTCAAGACGTTAGGCTGCCATGGAAATGATTTTATTTCAATTCAGCTAGGTCAATGTAAGTGCTATTAGGGTGGTCATGGCTTGCTAGTGCTGCCACCTAGCTTCCATGTAAACAAACATTTTCAAAAGTTTTGCTGTATTGGCATAAAACACTAGTGTTTAGATTAAGATCTTTACAAGCTTTTGTTCCATGCAGGAAAGGAGAATCAGTAGTGTCATCAACAAGCAGAGATGTGTACATATTATAACATATCATAAAGTGTTTCCTTCAGCTCTGTAGCAGCCTATGGGCATAGCACCTTAGAAGACAGGGAGTGTAGCCAGGACAATGGTCAGATAAGAAGCAGCTTGTTGCGGCCTGTTGGCCACTGGCCCCTCTGGCAGCCAAATCAGATGAGGAGACAGCATAGGAGCCAGGGCCAGCTTCAAGGCAATCTGAGAACTCCTAAGGGAAAGAGGGAATGGAGCTGTCAGAGATAGAGATGGAGCCTGGGGCAAGGGTGAAATGCTCCCGGTTCAGACCGGATCGCCCGATCCGGTAGCGATGGAGGTGGGTGGTTCAGAGAACCGGTAGCAAAAATCCCTGTCCGTGCCCCCCAATACCCAGCTGAGCCGCACAATCATCAGAGGCTTTTTGTTTTTTTTTTAACTTTTAAAAGCATTTTTTCTACAATCTCTTTGGCTGAAAAAATGCTTTAAGAAGTTTTTTTTACAAAAATCTCTGATGATTGTGCAGCTCAGCTGGGATCCTCAAAGGCTTTTAAAAGCATTTTTTCTACAACCTCTTCAGGCTTTAAAAAATAAGCCTCTGCCAATCAGGCAACTCAGCTTGGATCGTCAGAGGCATTTAAAAGAAAAAAAAGCCTCTGCTGATCAGGCAACTCAGCTTGGATCGTCAGAGGCATTTGAAAGCATTTTTTTACAACCTCTTCGCCAAAAAAGTTGTAGAAAAAATGCTTTTAAAAGTAAAAAAAAAATTGGCCACGCCCACCCAGTCAAATTACCCACCACCACCACCAAGCCATGCCCACAGAACCGGTAGTAACAAATCTTAGATTTCACCACTGGCCTGGGACATCCATCAGCCCTCAGATGGAGAATCAACAGCCCCTAGGTCTGGAGGTGAAAATCTATGGGATGGTCCTTGGAATGGAAGAGCCACTGCTGCTAGCGAAGCCTCATCCTAGCTCTGGGAATAAAAGGCAGGGGTGGAGATGAATAGGTGTAGCAGACAACTATTCATCTCCCTGCTGGACAGACTTGTTAGTCTGCTATGAGAGAAAAAGACTTTTTGCCGGGGCTGCTGGCACCCCTAGTAAAGGGAACGATTAGTTAACTACAGAGAGTTTATCGTATTTGGGAGCTGGGTCAGAACTAGCTTAGCTTGCAGTAGGCATGTGGTTAGATTTGCAAACATCTCAGGAGAGACCCTCTCTAGTTTCTTAGATTGCAAAAACAGCAGGGGAGGAATATACTTTCAAATTTGCAACGTTCTGTTAACGTGGCCTTATAATAAAGTAGTTCTTCTACTATATCTGGGTGTCCTACTACCTCGCAAGGTTGATATCAATCTTAAATGTCTAAAAGTACATCTAAAAGTCACATTTCTAATCCAGGAAAATGGGTTGGGTCCCTTCTGAGATGTTTCTCATGCCCATATTCCTGCTGCGAGGTAAGCTGCCCCTTATCTGACTGGCACTCTGGATCTTCCCTAGTTCCCAAGGTCATTCTCACATGCTATTACAACCTTTTACCAACATAAGTGGGTAGCCACATACATCCAATTTAAGCCATGCACACAATATAAACTGAAACAGCCAACAATTATGCCTCCTTTTCTCCTTCTGCATCAAAAGATATTAGTGGATGGAACAGAAAGACTAAAATTTGGATTGAGGGAATAAATTGTTTTCTCTTCTGATGACAGCAATTACTTAATAAACTGGGCTGCTGCAAAATCTGTGGAAATGTGTTCAATATTTGTTATGACATATAACTATTATATAATGTCCGTAGGCAAACATAGACTTTATTTTTGTGGGTTGTCTTCATGATAAAGGGGAGGTTTTGGTTATAAGTAGTCCTTAACTTCCAATCAAAACTGGGATTGGAACTTCTGTCACTCAACAATGTGGTCACATGGCTGTTAAGTAAATCTCGCTTTGATTGACAGAACCTCCTCCTTCCGGGAAGTTCATAAATAATGATCATGTGATCTTGGGAAGTTGCAACCATCGTAAATACATTCTGGTTGCCAAACTCCAAATCACAATCATGTGAACGCAGAGATGCGGCAAAAGTCATAAATGAAAGCACCGGTCATAAGTCACTTATTTCAGGATCACTGTCACTTTGAACAGTCACTAAAACGAAGGGACACAAACTCAGGGCTAACTGCATTTTAAATTGTTGTTAGTAGTCTAAGCAATGTATGGTTAACATTATGTAAGATTCACTGAAACAAGCTAACGGTAACAATAACTAGAACTTATTTCAGTAAGCCACCATTAACACTAATTTGTTCAGTTTAAAGCCAACAGAAAATCGGAGTTACCAACAAAAGGTTTCTTTGCAACTGTGCCAGAGGAGAAAAAACAAGGGACTATAAGCTAATTCATGTAATACTAAACACATCCTTTTTAAACCACTTGCCTTCCAAATCTACTTAAGCATACCCATCATAGCCTTCAATCATTTTTGCTGAGGTTGATAGTAATTGTAGTCTAATGGCTCTGGAAAGAACAAATTTTAGAGAGACCATGCTAATTATGACTTTAATATTAGAAAAAAGTACAAAAAGGGGCCATGAACAAGGGCTGTGTCAGCTTCTCCTATAACCGTGATGGTGAACCTATGGCACATATGCCACAGGTGGCACGTGGAGCCATATCGGTGGGCATGCAAATGTTGCCCTAGCTCAGCTCCATGCTCAAGGACACCGGCAGCTGATTTTCGGGCCATCAGGTCCCACTGGAAATCGGGAAACGGGCTGTTTCTGGCCTTCGTAGGCTTCTGGAGGGGTGGGGAAGGCAGTTTTCGCCTTCCCCAGGCTCCTAGAAAGCCTCTGGAGCCTGAGGAGGGGTGAATAATGGATCTTCCGTTCCCACCGGAAGTCGGGAAATGGGCCATTTCCAGTCTCTGGTGGGGTGGGGAAGGCCATTTTCGCCCTCCCCAGGCTCCAAGAAAGCCTCTGGAGCCTGGGGAGGGCAAAAAAAAAAGGCCTACTGGACCCACCATGCCATCGTGTGCTAAAAGCAGGGGGGAGCATGGGAGGGTCACATGCACATGCACGGGAGGGCGGAGCGCATTGAATTATGGATGTGGACACGCGCACCCACAGCAAAAACGTTAGCCATCACTGTCCTATAAGGAGAGCCTATAGTAATCAGGACTCAAGCTTACAGTGAAGAAGGGTAAAAGAGGCATGATTAAAGGCCTAGAAAACTATGCACCGTTCAATAACAAAGAACCTTTTTTTGGTCTCTCTCATGATACTAGAACTTGAGGTCATCCACTGCAACTAAATGCAGGGAGATTCAGAACTAAGAAGTATTTTTTTTCACATAGCTATACTATGGAGTTTGCTGCCAGCAACTATGGTAAACATAAAGAATTGGAATAAGCTTGAAACAGAATTGTCCAAATTAATGAAAGACCAGGCAATCAAAAGCTATTACGCAGGGGTGAAATCCAGCAGGTTCTGACAGGTTCTGGAGAATCGGTAGCGGAAATTTTGAGAAGTTTGGAGAACCAGCAAATACCACCTCTGGCTGGCCCCAGAGTGGGGTGGAAATGGAGATTTTGCAGTATCCTTCCCCTGGAGTAGGGTGGGAATGGAGATTTTGCAGTATCCTTCCCCTAGATTAGGGTGGGAATGGAGATTTTGCAGTATCCTTCCCCTGCCACGCCCACCAAGCCACACCACGCCCACCAAGCCACGCCCACAGAACCAGTAATAAGAGAATTTGGATTTCACCACTGCTATTATGGCAAAGAAGGGTTTACTGTCAAGGGGAAATCCAGATTCATTACTAACATTATATTACTAACTTAACAACTGCAGTAACCCAATTAACTGTGGCTAGAAAGGTTGTAAAATGAGGCTGAACTCACTTAACTGTCTTGCTTAGCAATGGAAATTTTGAGCTCAATTGTGGTTGTAGGTTGAGGTCTACATGCACTGGCATGGAAAATGTGGCATGGAAAATACGATAATCTAGTTTTTAAAAGAAATAGTTACATGTCTTTACTATAAATACAGCTTGTAAACCTGTTTTAGATACACAGGACCAACTTTGTGGTAGATGCGTTAGAACAAAACCACAACTAAAGGTGCAGAATTAGGACACAGAAGACTCAGGTTCAAATCCACTTCGGCCATGAAAACTTGGTGATCTTTTGACAATCATTCTGCCTTATTTATTTATTAGTTCGATTTATATGCCGCCCTTCTCCAGAGACTCAGAGCAGCTTACAATGCATTAAGCAATAGCCTTCATACTTTTGTACATACCTGCTTAGTAGGGCTTTTGCCCCCCCCCCCCAAGCGGTGTTCTTTTTTATACAAAGTCAGTTTATTGTCCCCACAATCCGGGTCCTCATTTTACCTACCTCGAAAGGATGGAAGGCTGAGTCAATCTTGAGCCTGGTGAGATTTGAACTTCCAGTAATTGCAGGAAGCTGGCAACTAAGTGCTACTTTAACAGCACTTAGTGCACTGCGCAACCAGGCTCTTAACCCACCTTATACTTCAGAAAGTGATTGTTATTGTCATGATTAAAAATTACAGGAGTGTGTGTTATTTATGCCAACATGAGTTGTTGGGGATAAAAACAGGATCAATATTGAACAAATAAATCATAACAGTTTATAATAGCAAGGTCCTTCTTTTATATTCTCCCCACTATTCTCATGACCAAGATTGGACTCCAATGCCATTAACCTTGATCACTTTTGGAAGGGGCTGCCGAGAATTGCAATTTCAATGGTTAGAAAAGCAGCAAAATAAGTTGGGGAACTCTAGGACAGTGGTCCCTAACCTCTGGTCCATTGACCGGCACCAGTCCACACATGCCAGAAACCAGGGCCAAGCAAACAAGCGAAGCCCCTCTGGTCCGCGAAAAAAACCTCCCTCCAGGGAACCGGTCCCTAGTGCCCAAAAAGTTGAGTAGGGCGCTGCTCTCGGAAACAGAACCCCACAAAGCAACACTACAGAAAACATTTTATTTCTACAACCTGCAAAGTAAATATTTTAACAGCATATTAATATTTATTGGGTTACTACACAGAATACAAAGTTAAACCCACAAGTCAGGTTTAACTCTGAAGGAGTCGAAGTAGTTTTCTTCGTGGTATTATGAAACTGGTTTATCACGATCTTCTTTTCTGGGATATTTTTTCCACTTTCGAAAGCTAGTCTAGATCCTTAACATTCCAGATTTTATCTGGAAAATATTTTCCAGATAAAAATATTTAACTTGCACACTATCAAACTTGTACAAGTCTGCAAATAAATCACCCCAAATTCTCTTATTTTGTACCACCTCCATAAAATGAGGGCTATTTGGGGACTTCTTTCACTATTTAGATTTGATTGCAAATAGTCAACCTAATTTGGGGGATAAGGAGATAACAGGAGTTATTCCAGAATTTTAAAAAATGGCTAAACATTAAAAAAAAAAGGGGGGGGGGAAGAAAACTGATTTCTGATATTGTCTGAACAGACCAGGGAACAATACAATCATGGACATAAGATATCGACCTCAAGTATAGTGGATGGGTCATATTCTATGCTGGAGATAAATAGGCATGAGGTGCAAGAAAGAAGGCACTGAGCAACTAGGAGGTAAACGTCCTCCGAAACGCTGCAGAAAAGCCGGTAGCCCAAGGCAGTAAAATGCGGCGAAGAACAAATGCCCGCTGAGCAGCTGATTTTGTTGATCGGGCAGAGGTAACGCTGCTAGGCGAAAGCCTTTCAAATGCAGCGAGGGGGAGGCTCACCCAATGATCAAAGTCAACTGAGGGGAACCGTGCTGACCACCGCACCAACTCCCTGAGGGAAAACTGCCAGCCGGCAGTTCCTCCCCGCTCCGTGGTCTTCGGCGGTATTGAGTGAGGACACTTCACGCCGGAATCCACAAGCTTAGTCCAAAAAATAGTCCGAAGGTTGTAACCAGAGAATCAAGCAGAAATTTAACTAGGAAAGCGCAGAAAAGAAGCAGGTCTAGGAAGACACAACTGTCCAGCATAGACCAAGTTGAAACACTGGGGACTACCAGCAGTGGGTGGAGCTATTAAGATCTGCAGACTCGGTCCTATGCTGCACAGTAGAGTCCAACTCCCAGACCTGCCTGACTGCCGTTTCCTTACGAGTAGGAGAATGATATATACTGGTATTTGGATAAAATGCTTCTGATACTGGCCGTTATATTTTTATTACCATTAGAAATATTGTATAGTTCTTGTTCCACATCTCAGAAAAGGTGGAATTGCAAAAGATACAGGTTATTACTAAAATAATCCAGATGTAGAATGTCCTCTCTGAACAAAGATATAGTGCCGTGATGGCGAACCTGTGGCACGTGGAGCCATATCAGTGGGCATATGAGCTCAGCTCCGATACGCATGCGTGAGCCAGCCAGCTGATTTTCGGGCCTTCTGGGCCTACCAGAAGTCAGGAAACACACTGTTTCCTGACTCCAGAGGGCCTCTGGGGAGGGTGGGGAAGGCTGTTTTTGCCCTCCCCAGGCTCCTAGAAAGGCTCTGAAGCCTGGGGAGAGAGAAAAACGGATCTACTGGGTCCACCATGCCATCACGTGCCAAAAGTGGGAGGAGCATGGCAGGGCAGGGTGCATAGAATTATGGATGTGGGCATGCGGGCATGTGACCCCACTGCACTCCCCCCGCTTTTGGCACACAATGGCAAAAAGGTTAGCCATTACTGATATAGTGTTTAGGCCTTTTCAATTTAGGAAAAAAAATACAATATTAATGGATTAGGTTTTGTCTCCTCTATCAATCAGACTTAGTCAAAGAAGCTGGATAGTAGGCAAAGATAGAAATGCACCAGTGTACTTTAGACCCTTTCATTTAACATGTGGAATTTACTATAAGAATTGTTCTGCTGATTTTTAAATGATCATCAATCTAAGTTTGATGATTAGCAAGTAACCACAACACACTTTCACTTCAATGTGTCTCAACAAAGAGAATTTAACACTTCTAAGCAAACCAACCGAAAATGCAATAAACATGTTAATTTTTAAAATGCCACTTGATTATGAGTCAGAAGCAGGCAGTTCTGGGGGAGAAGGTGACATACTTGGAATTATGAAGACAGGTAAGTACACTTATCAAGTATTTTAAAGACGGATTGACTGTCACAACCAGCACATTGGGATGTAAGGCGCCACATTAATAGAAGTTAAACTTCATCTCGGCCATCGCTTTTTTCTACCATATTGGAGTATTTGTGGGGGCCAAACTCCATGTTGCAAATAGAGGCTAGATGTTAGTGCTCTACTGAATGTCACTTAATCATTTTATTTTTATTACAAGAGTATTTTAAAGATACAGCTGGGGAAGGGGCAAAGTTTCTTGGTTCACTATGTTGCCTATTGTAGGTCTGAGTTGCTTTTCACTCAACCTATTTTTGAGACATTAGCTACTTTATATTACTATAGTTTCACACAGCAAAACAGCAAGGCATAGCCATAAAGTTGCACGCTCTTTTCAATACACTCATCCTATTGCCCAGCTTCAAAAGCAGCTTTAAAACTCTAATGCCAAAGTCTATATTGTACAAGCACATCTACATTAAATGGTCCTATTTTCAACAATTGAAAAAAATAATATTTACTGAAGATTAATTGCAATTTAGGATTCAAATATAATGCTGAACGGCAGCTAATAAAACTTGGAAATAACATTTATCATCTCTCCCCAGATATGTTAGGAGAGGTTGATCAAGTAAGACAAATGCTTCTGAGCTTTGCAAAGGCCCTTTCACTTTCCTAATCTACAGTTTGTCACTTCTGAATGTGCTTCCTACACTTAAATATCAACACTCCAAAATAAAACCCGTCAACCAACAACTCGTTTCTCCAATGGAGCCCAAGGAAAGCAATATGAGGAGGGGTCCTTGGTGTTCTGAGCTTGTAGTTTGGGTCATGAAACATTTGCAAGAAAACCAGCAACCTCAGAGAGCACCAAGGACCCCTCATTTCAACCCTGAGCTACAAATATTCTCCTTTATTGAAAGCAACGTAGTATAAATCTTATTTTTCTTGCAAAAAATTAATGGATTTTTTCAACTGGACATCTGCTCATTATCATATACGCAAAGTGTAAATTAATTACACTACAGAGCCAAATCAGTTTCTCTAACATTTTCAACATGAGGCAATCATGTTTGTACTGTTTGATTTTTTTTTTTAGAAAAGCAAAAGCAAAAGGCCGAAGTGTTAAGTTTTTAGTATTATATGGCTATAATATTCAAACTCTTCCATCCATAAACACACTTCCACAAAGCAGCAATTTCAAACCATTCCATCTAAGAGAAACTCAGTCCACTATGATCCAGCCTGAGCTTTATGATTTTCATTTAGGGCCTTTATATGCCCTGCCAGCAATCAAAATACATTTCATGGAAATATAACCGGAATCCTCTCAGAGCTGTTATGTTGGTTATGTAATTTGTACAAAAGTGTTTACCATGTTCTTAGCATGGTGGCAGCATATTTTCTTTATATTTAGTCTGCTTTTGCTACTTAGTTATTTTCTTATCTTCCTAAATCAAGAAAATGCAAATGAAAGTTAATTATTTGGGCACAGAATAAGCGTAAAGTAAATGTGAGTAGGAGGGTTGAGGGATTTTGCTGCTTCTTTCCTTCTTAAAACTTTTAGGGCATTAAAATTGTTGGGGTTTGTTTTCAAAATATGAACTACATATTACAGTTCATATTACAGAGATAGAGCTATGTTTGTCTCATCAAAATAACAGAAAAGAACAAAATAGCAGAAAAGAACTCTGTCCTTTTTTAGCAATCACAGAACTTAAATTCAGCAATAAGATTGCAGGGGGCTTTTGGAAAAATAAAACAACAATTCCAGAGCAAAACTGGAGCATTTTAGCCTTGGGGCCACAGCGTAATCACACACATACCCGTTCTCCTGATTGAGATTGGAACATCCATTGCTAAAGAATGCCTTTGATGAATCACGCCCGATTCTATGACTTCTACCACAATTATTAAGTAAATCACACAGCAATCATGCCATCATTAAGCAAATCCAGTTTGGACACCAACGGTGATCATGTGACACACACCCCCGTACACTGAAACTCTAGTAAACACCTGCCAGTTGTCACGTGCCCAAATTTTTAATCACATGACCATGATGGCAATATTGTGACATGTAAGTGCAAGGACCAGTTGTAACTTTTTTTCAGTGTTGTTGTAACTTTAGTCATTAAACCAATACTTGTAAGACAATGACTACCTTACTTACAAATCCATTCTCATACACTGCAGACCTATCTCTTGCAACATTAAAAGCGTAATTTGGAGTGATTTTCCAAAGTTAGTTAAGTACGATGCTAAAAAAATGTAGATGTTTGTGATATGAATAAGAGTATTTCGGCTTTATTATGGGCTTGGTTATACTATACTGAACTGCATTTTTAATTTACACAACACAATTATCAGGCATATTTAATGAATTTCTTAACATAGACAGGTTATAAAAAATAATACCTATAACTCTTTTCATGTTTCTCAGATCAAAAATATAGTTGATTATTTATTATGGGAAAGCAGAGGGACCTTTAGAATGTCTAATGGATGTTTTTAGACATGTGTCTACACCACTAATTAGTAGAGCATCCAAAATAGCACTACCTATCATTGGGGTTCAAGAAAACAGCAAAGGAATATATTGTCATATAATACTTGTAAATGAATAGCAGATATAAACTATTAATTTGATCCCACTGTGATTTTAAGACTCAAGGAAAACAATCTAGTTAGAGAAACGATAACAGTGCTTGCCTCCTACCTTTTAATTGGTTATGTTTGCAGATTCAAGATTGGAAGTGAGTGGTACATACAGAAATGCAAGTCAGTCTCAAAAATCCTGCTCAGAGTTGTAACTGGAGCATATGGAACGTTCTGCTATTAAATGAACAAACAAATCAGATTATTAGTCTAGTTTGTTTTTTAACAGAAAATTATTAATACAGGGGCCACGCTGGTTACACTAACGTAAACCTTGTGCAAATATGTACAGCAAGCAGTTCTTCTGTAAAACCACCATACTGTACACAATTCAACTGCAACAGTAATTAATTCTACAATTCTTAATTTTGAAGTCAAGTTCAACTAAACTTAGCTTCCAAGAAAACATGATTCCTGACCAAACAAAACACATTTTGACCCAACTATTAATGTCTCAATTTTCTTAGCCAGAATTTCAGTTTGTTTTTTATGTTTTTCTTTTTTACTATAGTTGAGCAAGCAACCAAACAACGTCCAACACAACAACCATGCAAAACTTTATCATACTCTAAATCTTTCCAGAGTTCAAGTACATTGATAAAACATTTGAATGATTTCCCGAGAATAGCATATACTGGTATGTAATTCACATTCATGTGAATTAAAACATATACCGGTATATAATTCACATTCATCAAAACAGAGGTCCTATCCAAACTGATTTAAGAGTTGCAAAATTTAATTTTACATTATATTAAAATACTTCTTTCAAAGCATGCACATATAAGAACACAATGTTACTGAAGCAAGTATTTGGGCCTAAAGCTATTAGGGGGTGCATTCTTATTTCAGGAAAAAGAGCTATTTTAAACCATGACACTGATGTTCATGGTTGTTTGGCTTCTTGGGAGGGCAGCAAAATTGAAATAAAAAGGTAGTTTGAACAGTTCAGTTGACCACAAACTTTGGCAGAAAATAAGATGTATTATTTAGAAGGATTCTTCTACTACAGTCCGGTGATAGATTTGACAGCACCAGATGTCATATATGACTTAAGACAGATGTGAATCTAATTAATATTCCATCATGTGGGAGACAACTGGGAAGCTATATAAAATCAGTATATGATTTAAATTCTGAGCATGTATGACAATTTAAAAGTTAAAATCATTCCTTTACTAAAGAATCTCGACTTAAGTTTGATTAAACTCAGAAATAAAACAATTTGGAAGTGAACATTAGCACTTTACAAAATCCTCGCATACGTCAATCTGCTTTCCCCAACTTGTCACAATCCAGATGTACAGGGATTGCACTCCCAAAATTACCTGCCAAAGCAGCTATTTGTAAAAGAGAGCACTTCATTTATACAGATGTTTTTAGAACTGGCATCTTTTTTAGCCTTTCCTATTATATTCACTGATATACCTTCTCACAATAACACCTAGCATAATACTACGTGGGATTTTGCAACACTTCTTAACAAGTTTAATCTTAACACCAATTATAACTTTCACAAGCTCAAGTGTTAAACTGCTTTTAACACCTCTACAATCCTGTACTTGATATGACAAGGGAAAGGAGACAGCAGTGGAATGAGGGGTTATCTAGGTATTTAAGAAAAATACCATCTTCAAAAAGCAACATTCAGAAGTACCTTTTACACATCTAGCCACTTCTAGAACTACTTCAGTTTTATATTAGATACTGTAAGCTTCCATCATCTATCTAATATCATTCACCTAACAAAATTTCCTACTTCATCTGTTTAGACTCATACAACAAATTAAGGGATTTGTGTTTGGACCTAAATATTTATTAATCTACAACAGGTGACAAAATAAAACAAACAAGCCACTTGCCTTAGTGCTTTTTCCAGGTAAATTAGCAGAAAGAATTTAAGATAACATTATGAAAAGGTAAAAATGTCTATCCCAATTTCTGGAAAGGTAAACATTAGGTCAATAACCTTTGTAGGTTTTAAGAATGCCCACAAACAAGGATTTAGATGTCAGCACAGGTATTTATTTACAGTATTCCCAAAATATTGTATTTACAGTATTCCCAAAATACTGTATTCTTTTTTAAAAAAATCCCAGTAATGGGACAAGCACACAGCTGAAACACAGGAAACATAGGCTCTAAAAACCATCTGTATGTGGATTGATGTTAGCTTGCTCATAAATGGCCTATACCAGAAGGGTGTAAGTTTTAAAATAGTTAAAAACAAAAAGGGAAGGGTACAGAAAAGCTATAAAACGTTCTTTACAGATGGAGGAATGCAACTAAAATTAAAGTTCAAGGAAAGAGAAAACACACTCAGTAAAAAAACTGTAACTTCACACGACTTGATAGGTTCCAAGCTTCTATTGATAGACAACAGAAGGAACTTTAGAAGGATGGGGTTTAGAAAGTTAGAATGCTTAGTTCAAATCTTTAATAATGGGTGCTAATTGCTAAGTAATGAAATAAAGAAATAGTTTTGAGCAGTTTGCTGTTACAAAAACAGATTTCTAAATTGTTCTTACAATTGTCAAGCTCAATACTAGTTATCTGCTTCTGATCAGATCCCTAGAAAAATAAAATTCTGTAAGTCTCTATTCCAAGCCTCAAAGATTTTAGCTAGGTACCATAACCCAATTGCCATTATTATGACACAGCAGATACCATGTGAACTTGAAAAGCATTTTTGATTATTAAAAAAACTAAGGTGGCATTCCCAAATGTTTCACTAGAAAGAAATTCTGAATACTGTAAAAATGGATTGTGGTCTTAGTAGGAATACACTTAGAAAAACACGGAAACCAAAGCATCAGATTTGGGGTTATTTTCTTCTTTCCCAATCTCCTACCATGTAAACTAACTATAATCTGTTTAGACATAGACCTATTTACATCAGCAAAACACCATCCACCTTACTGTAGCACTAAGTAATAATCACCTCTTTAGTAGGCCTGCAAAACTAAGTTCTAACATTTAACAAACGTAAGATGTACTATTTATCATCAGAACATGTTTTTAAATCTAAGTTTATTTACATTAGTCTTATAAAACACTAGTAGTTCTCCTTAGCTAGAGTTTGATTGCAAAGTGGAAAAGCTTCCACTAAACCAGCTTATATTCCTCTTTGAAGAGAGGACTTTGATAACATTTCTTCTGCAGGTCCTATATAAATCAAACTGACTAATTGCTAACAAGTTATAATCCCTCTGCTGGAATTAGTTTCTTGCAATTAAATACAGCAAATGCAGAAGTATTTTCAAGCATTTTTTTAAACCTGCAAATAAGAGAACAGGCTTGGAATCCCCAAAATATTTGTAATGCTTCATGGCTCACCAGCTCCCCCACCATTCCTGGGCTGATAGTGCAATTCTAATGGAATATTTACCAAGAATAAAGCCTTGCTGAGTTCAATGGGGCTTATTCCAAATATACATTCTTCAAATTGCAGTCTAAATCTCAGCAGCCCTTGCTAAAAAAATCAGCCGAATCAAGCAAGGCAGCACTGTTAAGTCTACAGCCGCTTTCTATCTGTATAATTTGGCACATAATATAGAAACACAGCTCTAGTTGTATTCCATTAGATGTTGGAATCCCCACAATTTGACAACAAAGCCTGCTGAGCTAGTAACATAGGCTGATCTTCAAATACTGGCAGCATTTTCCAGTTCTTTTCTCTGCAGAAAGGGATAAAACCCACCTTCTGCATTCTTCCACATTCCCTTTTGTTTGGTATTTTATTTCACATGCTTGGTTACTTTTTAAGAAAAAAAAATAAAAAGAGGCTTTTGCTTTCTAAAAGGTGTTTCTTATTCTTCTTTGCAATAATATCATCGGTCACAAGTTTTAACTTAAAGTAATATGGGACATAACCCAGTGTATGGAAGAGTATAACCTAGATACTAACTTTCATAAACCAAATTCAGAATGCATATTTTGAGACCCTTCCTCCATATATACATAATTAAACCCAAAATAAAAAGATTCAGTACCTAGACTCGTGATGGAAAACCTGTTGCACACGGAGCCTGTGGGCATGCGAGCGTTGCCCTACCTCAGTCCAGCGCGCATTTGCGTGCTGGCCAGCTGATTTTCGGGCCTTCCGGGCCCACTGGAAGTCAGGAAATGGGCTGTTTCCAGACTTCTGGAGGGCCTCCGGGGGAGGGGAGAGGCTGTTTTGACCTTTCCCCAGGCTCCTAGAAAGGCTCTGGTGCCTGGGGAGGGCAAAAAATGGGCCTATCAGGCCCACCGTGCCATCACGTGCCAAAAACGGGGGGAGCACGGGGGGGTCATGCATGTATGCGTGGGGGAACAGGGCACATTGAATTATGGATGTGGGCACATGTGCATGCAATCCTCCCCTCACTACCCCCACTTTTGGCACGCGATGGCAAAAAGGTTAGCCATCACTGACCTAGGCTTTTAAGCAACAAGCGTTAAAAAAAAGAGAGAGAAATAATCTTCACATTTAAAAGGCTGAACTATTTGGCTCAAAATAAAATATTGAGAAATTCCATCTATGTGCATTCTTAACGTGAAAGCAAGATCAAAAATGCTTTCCCCCACCAGCACAGACCAACAGAATGAAAAAAAATCAGCAGCAGATAAGCAGCAAACCACTTAGCCTTATATACCACTTCACATTGCTTTACAGCCCTCTCTAAGCGGTTTAAAGCATCATTTTATCTGCATGCTTTATTTTAGCAAAGTGATGGATAGTGCAGAATGTGTGGCTAACTACTAAGGAATAAACAAAACTTTCATTAGCTCTGATGGCTTGGTAAGCATTTTAGGTGTGACAAAAAGCCTCTGGCTTATCAGTCAACATACAGTATTCTTGCTCAGAGCCAAACACCGGGAAGAAAACAGACGAATAAGAAAGGAGTCTCACAATTCATCTGGCAATTAAATGTTGGGGCAATGCTTCACTACAAAGGAATGGAATCAATGTTCATCCAGAAGCCACAACCTAATAATATATACAGAATGTAAAACGTGACATCTGATTTTGTTCAATCATTTACAAGGGACAAATTCTGCAGAGGTGGAACAAGCAACTGGCCCACTTTTCTATTGCTAAGGACTATTCCCAAAATGCTCCCTGACTTAAAAATGCAATACTGAAGTATTTCAGTTTATCCTAATGGGAAGCACAGCATTCTTCATCTGAGGGTCTGTAACAAAAATGGACCTAATGAAAACCACCCTTTTCAAATGCAGCTCTATTTTTATACAAGACGATTTCCATCTTTGTTCACCATCAATGCAATAAGCTGCCTTCTGTGATTCATGTCTCTAAAACCAAGGCTATAGAAGCATTTGAAAGTAATGACTCAGTATATATTAACCAAGTTGAGGCACAACCGTTTTAGTCAAGTAATAGGCAAAAGATGATGCTGATCTGTTCTTTTTTCAGATAAAGATTTCTCCCCGCTCCTCCTCCTTGGTTTGCAATTTAGAATCATTACCTACATGCATGTTCATTCTCATGTTCATTTTGGAATTCTAATTTCATACAAACATTTAGAATCATTACCTACATGCATGTTCATTCTCATGTTCATTTTGGAATTCTAATTTCATACAAACATTCATGAGGTTCTGCTTAAGCAGTTTTTAATCATAACGTTCAGCATTTCTTATGCTACACTTACAGAGTCTAAACAGCTCGTTTCTTATAACCTTTTACATTAGGTCTTTACAATTTTTGCTACCTCAAACCAAATACAGACCAATAACTTTATATTTTAGCTTTTCAGATCAATGTCCGCTTTAGATCCAGAATCAACCGTTTCTACTACACTGATAACTGTATTTTGCTTAAACATCATAATGCAGGCTCAATGTTGAATATGGTGGATTCCGTTTGAAAATATACCTTTACCACATTCAGCAAAACATGAAATTTCAAGATTAATTAAGGAGCAATCATTACTATAATTACCAGTTCAGGCTGCAGGACAGTGTTTAATTTTGTGCTGAAATTTTATTTAAGGATGCACAAGGTACAGAGGTCTTAGCTTTTCCGGAGCCCCAAAATAGGTCAATGAGTAAAGAAGAAAAAAATAAGAGATTTTTTTTTTTTTTTTACTAAAAACAGCTAGAAATGACAGGGAAGCAAAGAAATATCATAAGAAAAGCAATTTTCAGTGGTTAGGTTGCACAGAACATTGTTTTAAATAAGCATTACAGAGCAAGAATCTAGTCAATGGCCCAATCCAGTTTATGTAATTGCCATTCATTTAATGAGATGAAAACATCTCTGCCAATTCAAATCAAAAGGCCTTAGATAGCACCATAATTTATATTTATCTAATTTAGAAAATGCAATGGTGTCAATGCTTTTAATATTTATGTATGCACTACAGATTATTTCTGAGATGCTTACATGTATATGCACCTAGATATCTATGCATACAGATCATACATCAATAATTGCTGGCTCTGGCCTGCCTCACTTTTTCCTTACTGTATTCAATTTGCTGCATCTGCATTTAGCTTTCAATTACACTGAATGCTATTATACTTCACTGAGAGTAATCGCCACTCTATCTAATCCACCACGTTGAGAAATTCCCCTCCAGCCACTTGTAAGAACTCATGGTCCCGGACTTTCACTATTTTCAACTACAGTCATTTTTTTCCCCTCCTAAAAAATGCAATAAGACTCATCAACTCCATTTGTGGCCTTCAGCAACTCAGATTCCTTCAAGCATCAATTTGGTCGGAAAACCAATTTGGATTCTACAGTAATTTAGCAAAATGGTATACAGGGAATAAAATAGCACACACTTGTATTCCCAAAAGTAATTGTGCATACTCATAAGAACCCCTCAGGGGTATTATCACAGGGGGCTGCTTTAGGGGGAGTCCTTTACAACTCCTTCCCCTAGGTTCAATTTTTATTTAAGAAAAGAATCACTAACCTAACTGAATTGGCAGAATTCAAGTTTCCCAGCAAGATTTAATCCGTTTGTTTCCAATATTTCAACTAACAAATATAAAAGTAACCCCTGTGACTAAGGGTATGGGGTTTACTCCAACATAAGACTGCAATGGTTTGCAGTTTTAATGTCATTAGAATCAGCATACTAATATAAAGAATTCTTTAACTGGAAGTGCTACATCCACAATTGCAGACCCTAATCTAAGAACTGATTTGAAATCTACCCACCCCAAATCTATCAAGTCTTCACGATTTTAGAATTTTCTTAACTCTGCTCAGTGCTTTTTTGGAAACTCGTTCATTTCCTTGTTCTAGAGCAAGAGTCTCCAAACTCAGTAACTCTTAAGTCTTGTGGACTTCAACTCCCAGAATTCCTCAGCCAGCCATGATGGCCAAGGAATTATGGGAGTTGAAGTCCACAAGTCTTAAAAGTTGCTGAGTTTGGAGACCTCTGTTCTAGAGCAGTGTTTCTTAAACCTTGGCAACTTTAACGCTCATGGACTTCAACTCCCATAAATCCCCAGCGACTTCGGCTGGGAATTCTGTAAACTGAGGTCCATAGAGTTTGAAGTAGCCAAGATTGAGAAACACTGCTTTATAACGTGTCCTATTCCAAACTAGTGGTTAGAATGCAGTACTGCAGGCTACTTCTGCTGCCTATCGGCTGCCAGTTTGGGGGTTCAAGGTTGACTCAGCCTTCCGTCCTTCCCAGGTCAGTAAAATGAGAACCCATCTTGTTTTTTGGGGTGGCGGTGGAGGCAATATGCTGACTCTGTAAGCCACTTAGAGAGGAATGTAAAGCGGTATATAAGCCTAAGTGCTATTGCTATTGTATCCCAGCTCCTGCCAGCCCCTCAAATTGCGCAGCTGCTAGTCAAACCAACTATGGCCTGCGAGAGTTACAACCCAGTTTAAAACAGGGAAAAGCCCTAGAGTGAAGGCGGCGATTCAGCTACAATACAAACAGCATTTTTCAAATCCAACAGGCAGCATGGCTGTGCATATGGCTCTACTTATACACCACACCCAAATACGGCTACGGTCCTCGCTTTTAGCACAAGAGGAACCCTTTGGTTTTTACCCTACATTTTAAGTTGCTTTATATTTACTGGAAGCCTGGAAAAGAAAGTATTAAAAAGTCAAACTGTAACCTACTTCAAGGCGGTGGCAACCCGGTCTCCCCACCCACTTCTCACCTCCCCAACCTCGATGAGGCTCTAACCTGATAAAAGACCCAAACCAAAGCTTGAACTCGGCAGTCCCAGACGATCCAAGCCTACCCCTTACACGCGAGCGAAGGCAAAGCAGCCGCTCCCCCGCACGCTTTTCAACTCCACCCCGTGATGTCCGGCAATCACGCCACACCTGCGCTCCTCGCACCTGCGCGTGAGCGAGGCCGGGAATTAAGAGGCACGCGGCACACCTGGCCGGCTGGGCTCTCGCTCGGCTCTTCCCCGCCCACGGAACCCACCCCTTTGCCGGTGGCGCGCAAGCCGAGCCAAGCGCTTTCTCCCGGGTGCAAAATGAACGTGGCGGCTTGCAAGGAGCCGGCCTTCTGCCGACCGAGCCATCTTGAGTGGGTTTTTTGTGTGTGTGTGCTTTTTTCCCCCTAGCAAATTGCAATTGATTTTGCAAACCCCTCAAAAGTCTCCCGGGATTTTTTATTATTATTTTTTAACACAACTGAAGGGAGAAAAAAAAACCCCACCTCTTATTAAAATACCCTGGATGAGCGCCGCTCGGTGCAAATCGCGTTATGTCCATCCATCCCTCCCTCCCTGGGGCTTCTCCACACCCAACCGCCGAAGCGAGTCTTGCCCCTTTCCCTGCCCGATGCTTCAGATTTTGTCCCGCGCCCCGAATTAGCTGCGCTTCTGGGCATCGTCCTTAGGCTGCCGTTCCAACGAGGTGTGATCTCTATGCAACTCGGTATTTCTACAGCTGGGCTTCGAGGAGCTTTTGGAGCTCCAAAAAAAAAAAAAAAAGCGCTTTTGCTTGGGAGAAATCTGCCTGGGAATTTGTTAATTTGGCTAAAAGGAAAAGCGCCGGTTAGGAGAGGCACTTACTTGGTTTTATAAACTTTTTACTTTGCCCTACTCGAGTGAAAGGCGTCATAGCGCCACGTCTAATATATCAATCGATAATCGCCCCCCTCCCCTCAACTTTGCCGCCGTTCCCCGATAGGTTCAATGGTAGTTCTAAATAGTAACGTAGACCTCCGTCTTACACTTAATACGTGAGTACTGCGACGGAGAGAGTAAGTACCAGGACGTACCGTCTTAAAAAAAAAATACCTTGAAATGCCGACTATCCTTTTTGGCATATGTATAAACGAATTGCAAAGGACCTCGCGTGTATGTGCTTTTTTTTTTTTTTTTTTTTGAGAGTGGGGGTGAGGGGTGGGAAACGCTAATTTTTTTAAAAAAAAAATCACTGGTGGGTTTGCACCACCTTTGCACCAGCCATATATGGCTAAAATAGCCAGTTCTGTCCGCCCTCCCCCTTTGCAGAAAAATCATATCTGACCTCTTCTCTCTCTCTCTCTCTCTTTTTTGCAATTTTCAGTGCAAAAATTACTCTTGGCGTAGCCTTTTGCACAAAACGATATACAGGCACTGGCGGGAAAAAAAAACGGCCCCTCCAACTCTTCACCAAAAGGTGGCAGCCCTGAAATGCGCCTGCGCCGAAATGGCGGAGTCACCCAAGAATTTTTTTTTTTAAAAAACTCATGGGTCCCTATCAAGCCCACCTGCTTCGAGGTTTTCTTTGCATCCTGCGGTAATAAATTTTAAATCCCAGAAGTTTTAGCTTTCAATCTCCGGGGTTTTTTTTTAAACAGCTTTACTGTCCAATGGGGTTTCCTCAAGCATTGATTTGCGCGAAGCCTTCATTTATATTGCTGCTTATTTTTCTGACTACGTTTGTGCAATGTACTGGGTTTTAGGCAGCCGAATCTTTGCCGCGAGTACTTCTTTTGAACCCATGGTTTTAAGTGCCCCTTATTGGGGAGGGACGCATCCCTGCTCTTCGTAGTAAATCCAAAAAGTGATTAGAGGAGCAGTTACTTCCAATTGTATGAAGGCTGTGCATATTATGGGTACTTCTTAAGAAGCAAAACCGACTCTATTTACATTAATGGGGTTAATTCAGCCCTCGTTTTCACCAGAATTTCCTTCAAAGGGAACAAGAGCGAACAGGGTTGCCAATAGGCCTGTGTCAAAACATGGGATTTTTATCTCCTAACTAGAAGCAGGGTGTTTGAGGCAGTGTAAGTCACAGGTCTCTCTCCTTGAGTATTTTCTAAGAACAGAGGATTGTGAAATTATAGCAGGCTTGCCCTTTAGTTATAGGTGCCTAGGATTACATCTACAAACCGAAGTGCATGCTTACTAAGAAGTTAATCCTAGTAAATTAACAATTTTGCATGAAATGAGCATGCAAGCTCGGTCCTAAACCTGCCCAGCCATTAGGGCACATATTTGGGAGTAGATCCCTTTCAACTCAGTAGTTCCTTCCTGTATCTAATGAGTAGAATGGAGCTGTACCTTGATGTTTACCAAAAATTCAGTGTCGTTTACATTTAAAATAAGGGGGAACCCGTATGTAGTGAAAAGTCCCTGTTGTACTCCCCACTTACTTCAAAGTAACCTTAGAAAGTGAGCAAGCAGATCAGGCTGTAATCTACTTTAAAATAATTCTACGGGTCATCTGGATGACTATGGAATAAAGTCTTTCGAATTAGCAATTTTTTGGCTGTAATCCATAAAGCCTCTTAACTCTGCAGCGCATATCGTTAAAGATTAATGTTCGGCTATGGAGCTCCGTGAGGGAAATCATTTGTGGCTCCCATCCATAAAGCACTTAAGCCGTCATGCCAAGGGTAATGGTGGTGGTTTTCAGATTTGAACAGAAAGTCCTGTTCTCTAAATGGAGGAGGAGGAGAGGGCTTGTTGGCCAAAAATCCCATTGGATCCAAACTGACTTAAATGGTTTCCAGATAGCTGTACTTTTGGTTGTGGAGGACCAGAGCTAGTTTTGTTCCTGGCATCTCTTAAGGAGTTCGGGAATGCACTTATGGTATTTTTTCATAAGAGGTCGGTCTTGTGTCCAGTCTCTCAAATCCTGAAAAGCACAGTTACAGCCTGGCCACCTTGATGCCCTTCACCAGTTCACCAGATGAACTGGGATTACATATTCCCAAAACCTGAGAGTCATAGCCCCACCAATTGGAAAGGGTTCCAATACTCATTCTTTCTACAGGAAATCCCACTGATCTGTGTGGGATTTACAATTTGGTAAAGATTGCTGGCATTCCTCCTCATGCCAATGCTGGCATGGCTCCTTTTAGTTCCAGGGGGCCTAAAGCCCTTGGAAAGGGAACATGTCTGGATAGAAGTGGCTTTGGGGCCATGGTTTTCCTGCCAGCTAGATGAGATTTGCAACCCTTCACTCCCAAAATAGGGAGGTAAGGAAAGCGGTAAAGTATGCAATCTCAAACTGAAGGCTTGAGGGTCATCCATAAAGGGGAAACAGCTCAATGCCTACTTTCAAGCTTTCTCACCTCAGCCTTGTCCTTAAGACAGCTGTAAATCCTATCATCCACAGCCCCGTTTTCTGTTCTCGCTCTTAGCTAAGGTGCCTTACGTGTGACCTTCGCCAGATCAATCTGGTGGCATCGTTCTCCGCTTCCCCAAAGTCTGTCACTAGGAAGCTCTTTGCGGGCAGCCTTGTGCGGAGAATCTGACTGAGTTCACGGTTCCTTCCAGGAGGCCTTTTACATTCCCGGCCCGCAGGGTCCCTTAAAGAATTCCTAAGTGGGGCTCTGCACAGGCCTGCAACCTTTTTAAATTCACAGGCTGACCCAGCAAGGCAGTTTCAGAAACAATGTTCCGCATCACCTTAGCCATATTTGCTTGGCAAGCATCTCAATAGCCCGCTTTGTTGAATAGGGAGGACATACAAGGTCAAGACACTGATAAGGCATATTTTATTATGTCTTAGAACTCATGGGCTATCTTCCTCCCACCTAAAATAGTAGAGGTACCTAACCCACTTCAGGGGACAACCGTTTGGGGCTACACCCCTTTCATAAACAGCTGTATTGGCTTGCTGCACTCCTCAATACTCCCCATATGAAATACCTTAGGTTGTAAGTGTGGTGCAGGTTAAGTATGCTGCTCCTCTTTTAAGTGGGCCCTCCATTGAGAGAGTAGCTTAACTTTCCAGCATTTAATCGCCTGACCTCCCCTGGTTGACAACATGGCCTGGAAAAGCCAAAATTTCAAACAATTCCTATCTAGTAAGTAGCCTGTAAAGATGGAAACCAAGCCATGTTTCCACTCGTTTAGCTAAAGGCTCATTAAGTTGCACCACCACGTGCAAAGTGAAAATGGGCTTGGCTCTTGAAGGTTTTGTGTGTGTGTGTATGAAAATGAAATAAATCCTTCCCCTTCAGAGGATCCCACAAACACCTCTCCCATCCTATAGGCGTCTTTCATATACTTGAATGCAACTGGATGGCAGAACTTATTAACACGTCCTATTTTAATCACACCTGCACATCGGGCACGATGGATGCTTAGCCTATAAAGAGCAAGCCCTCAGATGTCTAACATTCAGTCTAGTTCGAAATATGTAGGTTGTGCTGGTAACCCACCTGCCCCCCAGCCAATTGAAATCCTACATGGTTAATTCAATCACAACTACTTGCTCCTATGCTCCCTCTTATTTTCTTAAAGAAACTCGAGAGGAAAACCAGCTAAGGACCCGGACGAAGCACTCACAACGGAGACCTCGCTCTTCCTGTAAAAGAGAGATGGTTGTATGCATGCATTGCACAGTAACGTGCTGGGCATAAATTAAGCGACAACAGCATAGCCTGAGGCTGGTCCTTGATAGAACCGCAACCTCCGTAATTTCAGCCACAAGAGACGGCAGATCTCTTCCTTTCAAGCCATCTTGTTCAAATGCCTGGTTTGCTACCTAGCCAGATCACCGTCTTCCTCCGCCACCAACTTCTTTCCTACAAACCACGTCCGAGTCAGGAGCGGGGCGATCGCGGGGGCGGGGGGGTGAGACAGAGAGGGTTTTTGTGTGACATCTTTCTTTATTAAACAACAGGAGGCGATGGCTTTTTTTTTCTCCTCCCGAGATGCTGACACCAGGCGAAATGAAAGCAGGGTTTGGAACCGGGAACGCCTCGCATGCTCTCTCTCCGGCATGGTGTCAATTTCACAACCGAAGCATTCACGGGTCGGTATTGGGCTGGCTCTACGGACTTTCGCTTTTTTAAAAATTATGATTCCCAGGGAATGTCTTTGTTATTCCCAGGCTGGAACGCAGCCGCCCCGGCCGCACCCCCCTCCCCAATCCAGGACCAAGGACAGCGGCTAGAAGAAATGGCTTGCCCGCACCTAACGAGAAATACACACCAGCAGAGCTCCCGAGCAAAACGCCTTTCGGCTGTATCCAGAACTGAAACGGGTCTCTCTCTCTCCCCCCCCCCCGCCCCCCCAACCTTCTTCAGAACAAAGAAAATCGTGGCTCCCGGATATAAAAGCTGAACCCTCCCTACAGAGCGCTGTAATTGACATTAGAAGGGTTTTAAAGAGCCTGGTTCTCCCATCCAGTCCCTTTATACCCGCACATGCATATATATTTCACATGCGCACACACATACACGCACACAACCTGGCATATCTCGAGGCATCCGCTTTGACAGCTAACACACCAAGGTCTGCAGATTTTTCCCTCCCCGTTTCAAGTCCCTGCTCCACGCATCCTTTCTCCGTCTCTCTCTCCCCCTTTCCCAGCCAAGCCAATGCTATTCTGCTAATACAATTAGAGTTGGACGCTTAATCCCGTCTGATCTGCAAACGCCGCTTTAAGCTCTTCACAGCGATACTCCTTCCTTCCTTCCATTCATTCAGTCAGTCAGTCACTTACTCACACCCCAGCCGAGCGTTGAGCACTTTCCGCTGATCCAATGGGAAGGTCAGCGGTTCTGTTATGAGGCAACTTCACACCTCAGAGCTAGCGAGCTACAGTTTCTGCGTGCGAGTTCCTAAATGTATGCACACAACAAAAAATGTAACACAAAATTGTACATCGTCTACCCTTTTGCCACTCTAAATGATATGGAGTAGCTAACCCCGTTCAATTGATGCTGCTGAAGCTGCTAGAAACCAAGCGGAAGCGTGTGAGCAATAAACTTAATTGGATCTCATGCACTTTTATCCTCTCTCAAGGCAGCCTAGCCAACCTGACACCTCCAAAACTTAAAATCGTCGCTATCTGGCAATAATAATGTGAATAAAATAAAGCACAACTTACCTTTTTTCGCTTCAGGTTTTTTTTAAAAAAAGGTAATACTGTAAGGTCTCCCAATTAAAAAAAAAAATCAAATGGGTAGGTCTCAAGACAACACCCAAAACCTAAATTGCGGACAGTTGCAAACAGAAGATTTTTTAAAAATGGAGGATTTTTTTAAAATCAAAGCTTCTTTTTTTCCACTCCCAGAACACGAAAAGAAATTGGGAGGGGGGGTTAAAAAAAAGAAAGGGGGAACTTAAAAAAAAAGGAGCGTGGCAAAATCGAATGGTTTCCTGTTACAACACAACTAAACAAAAAAAGGGGGGAGGGGAGGAGAAATAAAAGGTAAGAACAAAGGAAAGAAGGGATGAAAAGGAGGGTTTCTTAAAATACAGCCTCCCTCTCTCTTCCTCCTTCTTTCTAGCAGCTCCCAATCGAAGTAAGCTGCAGCATCTCTTATCTGAGAACAGGCTGAAGGGGGGAGGTCGCCTTAAATGGGAGGTGGACTACAGCACAGATTTATAGGAACCGTATCACCCGGCGCTCCTCTGCTTCCGCACGAGTGTGCGCGTGTATGTGTCTCTGCAGCCGTGCCAGGCTCTCCCACCTATCCCGAGTGCCACGCGCGGAAGTATACGCCGAATCCAGAGACAACGGAACTTGCTCGCAGGGTCTCTTTTGCCTGCGATTGGTCCGAGCGGCTGCATCTGGCGCCGCCCACGGCCAGGGGCCGATCTGATTGGCTGTCGCTCGCTGTCACTCCGGCGGGCTCGATGGAGTCCCGTTTCAAGGTGCGTTGTACTGAGCGATAGATACCCTGCTCGGCTTTAGGGCGAACGGGCGGAGACCAGCGGCGAAGCAATCGAACGCGTCTTTTGCGTTTGTCCTTCTCGCTCTTTTTTTCCCCCCTCCCCCAGTTTCCATTCTCCCTCCCCCCCTTTTCCTCCCCTAAACGAGGCAATTGCAAGCCTGAGGACTCCTTGCACCATCTTCCTCCCACCCACCCCCTTTTTTTTTTGAGGGTGGGGGAGCTTGGTACGTTTTCGACCCTGAACGGCTCCGCTAGGATGTTTCACAAGCTTCAGGCACACAAACCTGTTGTCACTAGCGTTCCAAGCGCGTTGCGCGTGTGCTGTGATTCCCACTGAAAGAAAGAAATCGCGCCTTCCACATACACACCTCTCTAGCCCTTTTTCGTTCCTCCCTGTCAAAAGTACCGAGCTGCCAAAGGTTGAGGAAAGAAAACTTTTAAGAAGCCCAAGAAAGAAAGAAAGAACTGGGCTGGCTCTACTTCCCACTCCGAATTTGTTCATAAAAATGGAACCACGTCCGATTTTTTTTTTAAAAAAAAACAAATAAACAAACACAGCAACTTCTCAAGCCAAAGGAAAACAAAAGCTGGGCCTGCTTCTTCCTTTGTTGAAAAGGATCGCGGGGAGGGTTAAATTAGCTTATTTGACTAACTTTGCGGCTGCCACAAGTGTTCGATTCTCCATGAACTTGCCTCAAAAATCACGGCACGTTTTCGCGACTTAAACTTGGAGGGGCTGTTAGAAGAGCTAAGTATGGGGAAGAAAATACTTTCACGTACTCCCCCCTCCGGGGAGAGAGAGAGGGAGGGAGGGAGGGGGGAAGAGAGAGAGATTGATATCCCCTATACTTAAGCCCATTCTCCCAATTATTTACAGTTAATTCTCACTGAGGATTTTGTTTCTTTGGTAGTCATCAACAAAACAGAGGATATTTACACGCCTCTGCCCTTCCGCGCGTCCTTCTCCCTAAGTCAACCCGTTTCCTCTCCAAGAGGAACAGCTTTCTAGATAGCCCACATCTGCTGAAAGAAAAGACGGTGGCGGGCGGGGCGGGGCAGGGTGGGGGTGGGGATGGCGTGACTTGCCTAGCGTACTTAGAGTTGCACAGATCAAGCACTGCGTGTCCTTTGGAGAGTGATCCGCAACACACACACGCACACGCTTCCTTTATCTTTTTAGTCCAACTGAAACCTTTCCATGGAAGAGATTTAAGGGAAGACTGGGAAGAGCGGGGCCACGCAAGTTAGTGTTCCGTGATAGCATGCCCTTGAATGTTCAGCAGAGAGGAATGCCACGGATGAGAGCTTGCGAGGACCTGACTGTTTGGCCGACACACTCTAAAGAAAGGGAAGCTTTGCTTTTTTTCTTTCTTTCTTTTTCTTTTCTTTTCTTTTTTTTTACTCCAAGTAGCAGCATACAGATGCAACCAAAGCGACCCTTCCCATCCACGTAAGGCTAACCGAATGCTAGCTCCAGCACGAATTCCTTGAAAGTTGAATCTTAGCGAGCAACCATAGCAGCAGGGAGTTGGTGTCAGAAAAATCGACCCCCGCCCCCAAATTAGAGCAATCGAAGATCAGGGACATCACTTTCCTAAGAAGTCCTGCAGTTCTTTAAAACCAATATCCACCTTAAGGAAAGGTGTGGGTTAGATTTCCAAGCTTGATACCCTATATGTATTGGGTGGGGGGGGGGGGGAGGAGAAAAAGAGAGATGGTGCTTGCCTTTATTTATTCTACTTGAAACTTTTGATGTTGGGAGGGCATGAAAAAGATATCCACAGCTATCCTTTTGGATTCAGTCATGCCCAACAATGCCAACGTTTGAAAAAAAGCACAGCAACTTTGGTTTGTGTTTTTTTGAAACAGTGTATCCTTGCATAAAGACACGCCCCTCGTTCCTTATTGTCCCTTTGATGAAGCCCGACCATTGTCTGGGAAAATCGGCATTTGAAGAATGAGTTAGAAGAGAAGAGAAGGTAAGAGGCTCCTCACCCTGGGCTATCAATAGGCAAAACCAAGGCAATTATCTTGTTATTCTAACCCAAAGTCAGGACTCCGGAGATATATTAACAAAAGTAGCAATGCTATAGAAGCAGTAAAAGGAATGTAGCATTCTGTAATGCTAGCAACGGTTAGAATGCTTACTAAGCTGATATTCTATCTTCGGTTTAGCCCATGAAAAAATTCTGTAGAGCAACACTTTGCTAAGTTTTCAAAATCAAGTTTCAGAAGCTTCAGAAGCATCTCCTCTTCCTCCTCCTCCTCCTCCTCCTCCACTTCTCCCACCCGCCCATCCCCACCCCACTCCACCACATCTCTTCCTCCTCATTATTTTAGGTAAGAAATGAGATTTTGCCAAACTTCCCCCAGGATTATTAAATGAGGTTTATAGCAGAAGGGCCACAACCCATACACAGGACAATGGTACTCATTTGTCAATTACATGGATCGGATTTTTCTCTTATATAAAAAACTTTTCAGCGTGTATGAACTTGACAGTGCAGCAAATAATATTAAGCAGGAATAAAGATGATAGAAAGACCAGTATCACCCTAGGTTTTATCCTTTTTTTAATTATTATTTTTTAATGTGTACTTGGCCTTGTGCAAAAATCACTTTCCAAAAGAAATTAGTTTTCCAACATCAAACCTTCACACATACAAATGAAGGGAAAGTCTATCCCACACACTAGCTAAATTTCAAAATGCACACACACATGTACACACACACTTCTTGACAAACAACGTCTTCTGATCATGGGCATTTTTTTGTTTAAAGCAGAATATTTCTTCTTTTAGAAGCACATGAACCGGTAGAAGCGTATTTTGGACAGCAACAACAACATAATCGAACTCAAGAATTCAAGATAAGTGTGATGGGAAAACAACCTCACTATCACAACTGTGAAAGATTTAGTAGCAAAAGAATATACTATGTACTGGATGAGAATGGAGGGGAATCTCAAAGCCAGCTTCCAATGCTTTCACATCTTAAAACTTCGGGATGTTGTTTTCAGGACCATGGAGAGAGGTGGCGCGCGGTTCAATTCCTCGCTAAACCGCACCGTTCTCGCCTCCCACGATCGGTGCTGACGGAAGTGAAAACAGGGGTTCAAAGAAGAAAAGCAATAATTTTCAAATGTGCTAAGAGTCAAAAGCAACGCGGTTGCTTTGTGGGGTTTTTTTGTTTGTTTCTTGTTTTGTTTTTAAGCTTCCTTTTGGAGAGGTATTGTTCTATACAAGTCGTAACACAAGAGGGGAGGGGGAGAGAGAGAAATAAATAATTTCAATTAAATATCTCTAGTCAAAGAATGTATTATGCTTAAGGTTATCACAGAAAGTGGGTGGATGCACGCAGCCTTTAGAGCACTTTATTTTTCAATGGGAGCCCTTCACGTTTATCATTAGGAGAGATCCAACAGCACATGGGCACATCCAGAAGGCCCACAGTTCTTAAGTGTAGCGTTACGCGTTAACATCCCATCTACAATAACTTTTTCAACTTCTCTCCTCCTTTTTCTTTCCCTGCTTTTGATTTAAACGTTCGGCCGTCGTTCGGCTTGCGCTTTCTTCTTAGTTGGTTCCTTCCGGTTTCTCGCCACAGAAGCACACTGTAGTAGTTCCCAGAGAATACTTTTAGGAGTAATTACAACAGCCGAACGTTGACTTGGAAGAAAAGCCTTCTTAAAACAAACTAAAGCTTCTCGCTAGAAGGACCGGGATCTCTGAATGAACTGTGAGGAGGTTTCTTCCGCCGAAACAACGCCCAAAATCGCAGCTGCACGTGTTGAAATCAAACCGAGAGGTTGAGGGTTTCAGCAAGTTACTTCTTTTCCCTTCTCTCTTCACGCATGCATGCACGCTCACACACACCCTTTACGCGCGCAAATTCAAGGCAACCTCAATATTAACAAGCCTCGTTTTGCTCGCACCGCTGAAGAAATTACCAACGAAGAGTCTACGTGTGTGTTTCTGTGCGAGTTGGGAGTGGGAGGCATTTAAATTATTCGTTCCAGGCAAGGACACCAGCAACCCTTTAAACTTCGTGAAAGGTAAGATAAATGATGGTTATTTGGATTCAGCTTGGAGGAAGCCATCTGCCTGCCCTCAGCGCGAGAGAAGTCGCCTTACCACTCTTCCAGCTGCTGAAAATAAAAGGAGAAGGAAGCAGCTCGGAGCTAAACTGTTTTAGGTGCTCTGGGTCTTCCTTTCCCGTGGCTTCTATGCCATTTGGGTGCCATGCATGTTTAGGTGGAGGAGGAGGAGGCCACGACTATCAACCAGACAATCAGCTCCACAGCCGCCTCCTCTCCCCACCCCCTTTTGTGCTCGGATCAAACGCCTGCACAACAGAGAAAGTGACAGCACCAGGCCATGGTAACAAAGCCAGAGTTTGTACCGAAAGACAGACCGAGGCCCAGGGAGACACGGCGGCAGAGAAGCAGCTGTCTTATCAGCACGCTGCAGAGATGAGGATGGGTCCAGAGGTCTTCGATAGATAATCACTTTAATATGGGGGCGGGAGGAGGGGGGAGGAGGAAGCTTTGCAACGAGCCAAACTTTAGCTTCAATGAAACTATCCCAGTATGAATGGAGTGGAAGCAACCAGACGTATATCCATCTTTGCTCCGCTCTGGTCTTTTTTTTTTTTTTAATAATCATTGCTGTTGTTTTGATTGTAAATTCTCAAAGTTGCACCGAAGGTTGCAAAGCTTTGAAAAGCTTATGCAATTGTATTTTTTGTAGGTTGGATGCTTAATGCTGCCTCTCTTATACGACTTTCTAAGTATGGGTAGGGAAGAAATGACTTGTATGGGTATAAAGTAAAAACTTTAATACCAAGCTGAGTCCTATTATTTTGGCAACAATACCAGCCAATACCTTCTTCCAACCTTATCTCAACTCAGAAGCTAACAGAATCCAGCTTGTTAATTCTGGGAGGGGGTCTACCATATACTAGCAGGGCAGGAAGCTAGAATGCTTGATATGGGGAGGAGGGGAATCTCAGAAGGAGATAATGGCAAATCACTTCCATAGTGTTTCAAAACAAGCTACAGGGATGCATCTTGGAACTGAGCTCAAATATTACCTGACCTCTCTATGTGTACATATGTAAATATGTCTGGGTGGGGGAGGGGAGAGAAAGAGAGCGACAGAGGCAGAGACTCTGTCCCTTAGGGATCATAAATTAGCAAAGTCATTTCTGAAAGGGGAAGAAGGAGCCAGACTAATGAGTTTTGGAAGAATGAATGGGTATAGGGGGAAAAAAAAGAGCCATATGTTTGTGTAAGCAACAAATCCTGCCCAAAAGGCTAATGGTGTCAGGGACCAGGATCGTATCTCCTTCAATAAGGAGATAGTGGCTCTGGTGGAAATCAGATTTTGTTTAGTTAGCTGAAGACAGAACGGTTCTTGGAAAAATTCTTGGACCTTTTATGTATATTCATATCCCTTGTGGTTCTAAACCAGATTCTACAAGCTTGGCAACATGGGCAGTCAATGTTTATTCATTTAACATATATTTATATACTGCCTTTCTTCCCAAACAGCTCCAAGTAGCAACTAACAGTAGTTAAATCAACTAGAATAAAAGATAATGACTTTAATTTTCATAAAACAACAAAAAGTACATACACACAGAGAGAGAGAGAGAGAGAGACAGACAGACAGACAGACAGATAGATAGATAGCAATAAATATAGCTTAATGGGTCAAATTAATATTTAAAAAGCATTTTAATTTAGCAATTTAAAACATTCACTGTCTCAGAACACTTTTGTAAATAGAAAGGCAAGCATCCTTCAAGTGAACCTTTCAAGTTGAAATGGCCAATACATTGATCCTGAGGAGGCCATGTTATTGATTTAATCAATTTTTTGTGGTTTTAGAAATACATGAATCTGACATGGGTCATGTAACATCTGGCTTTGTAACTATGGTTTACTGGCATGTAGGATCTTGTTATCAAAAATATGGATTTTATAATGGCTATTGGCATCAGCTGCCTGCAGGCTTATGCTCAATTACCCTGATTCCAACTATGTGATTCACCATTGCAGTTAGCACTCAGAATTCTAGTTAGCATTGTGGAGAGTGGCATAGAAATAAAGTAAATTAAAATGTCACTCTGGATCACAATCTAGAACAATATGGGAGGTAGCCATTATATTCTCTACAGTATATCTACAGCCATAGCTCTTTTCCTTGTTGGAGCTGCACGTTCTCTAGATATTGTTCCCATCGTCACAGACCATTAGCCATGTTGGCTGGACTTGATAAAAAGTGGTGGCTCAAAATACCTGAGGAATACTAGATTGGATCACTAACAGAGGGATAAGAAGAACAATAATAATCCATCACTTTGAAAGAGAAGCATTTGTAACACCAGTACTTGTTTACAATGGGCTGACAGTACCAAATAACATTATACCATTTGCTTTCTTGTTCATTTGATTTATGCTATTAACTCATTTGTAACCCAAGTGTGATATAGTTATACTCTGGGCCAGTTTTTAAAACTAGCCCAGAGTATAACTCTGTTGTCTTATGGAAGAAACCCACATCCTGGATTTAAAGAGATAATCCTTAAGAGATTGCTGAATTTTGGGGAAAGTGCAGTTTATTTTTGTTCATCAGAAGCTATAACTTTGGGGGTGGGAAGGTAGGAAGCCTGAACGTGGCTGGTTGCATTTGAGCTGCATATGTGGTAAGAACTAGGAGAAAAACTAAATTGGATTCAAAAGTGAAAGGCAATTCACCTTAAATGAAATAAATGGGCATACATTTCCTAAAATACTTCTCTATGCATGTAATAGTTCCCCCTTTTATTACATTCAATATAGCAGCAGTTTATGAAGTTACTTAGCGGGCTCAGCTCAAAGCTTTCAGAAGCTGAATATAGTCCTGGAGTCTTAGATTGGGCACCCTTATTGCACAGGCAGTGCAATTATTTAAGATCAGTGCAGCTCTCTGATTCCTTTCTCCCTTTTTCCTGACTTTTCGCACTTCCATGAAGCATCCTTTCTACTTTCTTGCCAAAGTATGTTGAAGTCAATCTTGCAATTACCTTCACTCCTGCTGACCTTGGAAAGCTGAAAGCAGGCAGAAACACTTGAGCAATCAGTGTGCTCTCCAACTAATTAATAACAAAATGCACACACACACACAAATTCCCCCATGCAAATCCTACCCCTTTTCGTATAACAAACCTTCGTCGCCCAAATACTACACAGTAAGGGTAGGGGGCAAAATGACTGGCTCCTACCCAATTTTTTTCAATACATGTTATGTGCACTTTGCAAAAAAAAAAAAATCCACAAAAATTGAGCTATTGGTACAAGGGGAAAGCTGTCTGGTTGTCAAGCCATCATTCTTAGTCCTTGGTGGATGATCCAGGTTTTGCAGCCAGGCACTTCCCCAACATTCTCAACCACAGTTGAGGGTTGCAGTTGACAATCACTAGAGGTAGGTCGGTGTAGGGTTCACGCAAAAGGGCTCACTTGAGTCCAGGGGCTGGGAAGGGCGTTGAGGTAGAAGAGTTAGAGTTAGTTAAGCCCGTTACTTGTTATAAACGGAATATTAAGGCTGGCAGTTTTTTAGAAGGTTTGTGAACATGACTAGAAACTGAATAGGAGGATAAAATCTGGCTCATTGATAAATCTACCAGGTAGTTTTAAATTCAAGCGATTAGGAAGTGAAAGGAGGCAAGAGTTCTCAAGGAAGGGAAAATGAAGGACTTCAAAGTCTGCCATTTTTTTTTTCAATCTGAGCTGTGCTTTATAAAATTAGTTTCAATTGCCCAAGTTGGGTATGAAAACACAGTGGCCCAACTGATATGGGATACAAATGCCAGATATGGAAGGACTTTGAGAAAATAGAATCTATCTATCTATCTATCTATCTATCTATCTATCTATCTATCTATCTATCTATCTATCTATCTATCTAATTATATATAGCTAACTATGACATAAATTGCTTTACATACACACACACGAACACACCCATATGACAAGCAATATGGTACATAATATGTATTAACTAGGGAATATATTTGCCATTTTTGAATACATTATTTTATGTTATGCATTACTTTAAGAGAATGTCAGATAAATTCCTTCCAAACTCTTTAGGCATTCCAACAAGTAAGATCTACGTACTGTATCTTAACCGCTTTTATGAACTTTGAAAAGCTCCTTTGAGAAGAAGGAAATACCAGCTAATTTAATGATGAGTGTGCACCTACTGTATGACAAGTTAAAATAAGCTACAAATGAATTCTGCTTTCAGGAACAGGGGTTTTATGTTTTCATGCAATTAGCTAAGGCAGGGGGGGAAAAAAGGCGGATGCATTGCACTAAAATATCTCTCTTCTACAGTAATTGTTCTGCTAATGATATAGTGCTGTAAAATAATGGCTATTGCCCATTACTAGTTACTACCTTTTTTTAAAAAGGGGGGGATTTCTACATTCTTGATGGTTAGAGTACTATATAATTAGATCTTCAGATAATAAGATCACATGTACAAGAGACAGATTTGTACCATGGATGGAGGCATATTTAAAACACATCTAAAGTAATGTGAGGAACTGACTAAATTAACGGGCCTACATTCTGATACGAGAAAATGAAGCCCTAGAATCCAGTGGTTGCTTACTCCCACGTGTTAAATTCAGGACTATAACCGGTGTCATTTAGGATGACAACATATGACATTTATATTATTTTATTATCCCTTGTTCTGTCTGAAAACTGTAGGTTTTCTCTGATTATAGCAGTAAAGGTACTTGTGTAGCAGCTATATGACCTTTTGGAAGCAAATACCCTTGTCTGGGTAAATATACAAACACTAGCAATACCTGCTATTTACTGATGCATGTATAATGTACAGAGCACTTCACACACATGTTATCTCTGTCATTTTTACAAAACGTTGGTAAAATAGACTGCTGTCCTCATTTTTATTTTATTTTTTTCCTAAACAGGAAAAGGGAAGAAATAGCAGCACGCACAAAATCTCAGGCTCGGAAAGCCTTAAGTTACATTCCCGAGAGTTCCTCTAAATATGTTATCAAAGATGATTTTTAATTAGGCAGAATGGAAGGAACGATTAAATACATTGGGAGTACTTAAGTATTATCAGTAGTTAATAATTGAAATGTAAAGTTAAATTAAATCAAACTTCATTTTGGTCCAGGCCATGCCTATTTTTAGAATAACCTTTCCCTCTTTTGCATCATTCAATTAAACCAGTCTGATAATCCACCAATTAAAGCCAATGCTGAAGGTGGGATATGGTGTTCATTTATTTTGGTGTAAGTCCTACTGAATTTCAAGAGGCTTAATTCTTAGCAGTCACTATAGGATCGCACCAATAATGTAAGCTATAAATCTGTGCCTGTCTATAGGGTTTCTTTTCTAAAAAAAAAAAAAATGGTGCACACTACTATTTCTTAATATATCTCCTGATCCTATTCAGGATTAAACTGCCTTGCATTTTGTAAAATTTCACCTCTGGATTTGCAAAGATCAGTCGAAATCCAGAGACCGCAGTGCAAAACTCCATTAATTAAAAAGGGTTATGATTGTGTTAAGGCCTTTTTGCAATTATTACATGCTTGCTGCTTCTTCTCTTCCCACTGATTGCTGCAATTAGGCAATTCTATTTAATTTTAAGATTGCCACAGGAAATATTGTGTACTCTCTTCTACAGCTTACATTGTAACTCCAACCCAAACCCTATCAAAAGTGGAGGACTTCAAAAATAAAATGCAACGCATCTGCTTAGTTCTCAATATAGCTTTGAGAACTATATTTGAGAAATTTATGGCTATTTATTGGGACTGTTAACCACATTTGAAGAAATCTTTCTAGATCAAATGGCCCTGTTTACAATGATGCTTCTTTCTGAATATAAAGTCTACCCATAACATCGTGGTCGTTAAAGCCCATATATTGTTGATTGATACAAAGTCGATAATATCATAGCAAAAATGTTTGGGGTGCCATTTCTCTAAAATGTCTATTTTTGCAATGACATATTTCATCATATTGCTTCAGTGAACTGAATGTTGGCACAGGAAACTTAACTCCAAGACTGGCAACCTTGTCTTTAGCTCAGTAGTGCAATAAGGGTTCTAAATATTTAATGACATCCACAAAATGGCCTTGCTTTGACTAAGTTACTCATCCTTATCCGATAACTTTGTAGATGGACAGCAGCACCGCTGACACTTTATAGATGAAACTTCCTAAAAGCAGCATCGATAAACCTCTTAAAGACAAGTTTCACATTTTCCTTTCTAGGAAACAACATTCCACTGTCCAATAATAAGACATTCATCCATTGACAGCATCTTTGAAAAATCTAAGCCAATCTTGCAAATCTTCTAAGAGCAACATTATCAAAAAAAAAAAAGTTCTTGCTCCAACCCAGTATCATTTATATTCGTAGCCTTCTCTTGCACTTGTGTGTGTGTGTGTTTGTGTCTGTGTGTAGGCCAAATAAGACACTATTTTCTTAATCATCAGTCAAGATTAGTGACTTCACATGATAAAACAAACCACAATTTATTATTTGCATATTATGTTCACCAACAAGAGTAGTTGGGTTCATAAAAGTGTGCTAGATCAAATGTAAACAACTGCAGTACGTGAACTTGGCCAACGTAAACAGGAAAGACATGGAGCTATATGGGAAATCCTCTAGAACAGGGGTCTTCAATTTGGCAACTTTAAGACTTGTGGACTTCAACTCCCAGAATCCCACAGAAGGCTGGAGCTGATGGGATTAACAGTTTACATTCCCCCATCCAAATTCAAAGGACAGGACAGGACCTTTAGGACATAATCGGATGTACCCACCACCATTAGAATAGCAAAAGACACAAGGCTCGCTACATTGTAAAACCCCCTGGAGCATCTCTATCACCAAACCCCAGAACCCTATAAAAATTCATCCACTCACACAACCATTTTGTTAGCCAACCCAGAAACATGCTGCTCTCACTGAAGTTTCTGGAAACCAGATAAACAGAGACCTTCCTTTCTTGCTTGCAGTAAGCCTCCATTTTATCTCTAGGGTCTTTCTGTCAGCTTGGAACCGGACCGGATTTTTCTTTCTACAATAGGCATGTTGAATTCCTACATGGTGACTTGTTGGCTTGCTATATTGTGTGAATTCAGCCATTAAAGTTTGTAGAACATGTTTTATGACAGTGTAATAAGTGACTAAACATAAACATGGCTTTGTGCAAAATGGGAAGTCCAGATGGCAGTCCAGTTTCTTCTTGAAAACTTCCAGTGATGAAGCTCCCATAACTTCCGAAGGCAACTACTGTTCCACTGATTGATTGTTCTCACTGTCAGAAGATTTTTCCTTATTCCTAGGTTGAATCTCTCCTTGATCAGTTTCCATCCATTTCCTCTCTTAAATGAGTTTGTTCAAGCAGTTCCCGTCCTGCCTCCCCTACCCTTGATTACAGGCCAACAACTCCAGATAGTCCTCAATTTACGATGATAATCGAGTCCATAAATCACGATGGTTGTTAAATGGGTCATCAAATGACTGTCCATTTCTAGGAGTGCTTCTTATCTGGACTACCTTACAAGGCTGACAGAACTTGTGAGTTTACCAAAGCCAACGAGACCAAAGAGGTACAGAATCAGAAACCCCGAGAGGATGGAAATGATCCATTCTCCTTCATTTAAATGATGCTCTTGTTCTGAATTGTTGACCAACTATCTCATCTTGTAAAATTCATACCTTTTGCCCAACTCGACAGGTCAATTTTTGTATGGATATTGCCATGCAAGAGAGGACAGCCTTGGAATAAATCCTTCCTTGACAAAATGGGAAAGCAGCCTTGTCACACAACTAATACAGCTTGTCTCCCAGAAAAATCCGCTGACAGCCCTACTTTTATAGATCTCCTTGACAGGCAATCTTGGACTTATGAAAAGGTAATGCAGCATTAGCCAGCCTGAAGGAGGAAGATGTAAGATAAATGGCGGTACTGGTGTAACTGGTCTAGAGGATAGAAGGGGGCAGTTTAAAGAGCGATAGGTGCTTTGCATATTAGCAAAGAGGGACACAAAACTGTAGGCTGTTTAAAATACAATGTACGGCAAATATTTGAAAAGCTGCAGCATTCCGAAAGGTATCCAGGGCTCTGCTACCATGTACTTACTCAATTTAACATCATGCATAATCCTTGTTTAATTATGCTGATTGGCAATCAGAAATTGGGTCATTAAGTGACTTGGTCATAAGTTAAAAAAAAAAAGAATTATTTGACCACGCTGCTTAGTGACAGCAGTTCTAGTAGTTCTGGTTGCTGTTGTTGTTATGTGAGGACTATGTGGGTCATTAAGCAAGGGCTTCACACAGTGGTGAAATCCAATTTTTTTTACTACCGGTTCTGTGAGCGTGGCTTTGTGGGCATGGAGTGGCTTTGTGGGTGTGGCTTTGTGGGTTAGGGTTAGGTTGGGGAAGGATGCTGCAAAATCTCCATTCCCACCCCACTCCAGGGGAAGGGTACTTCAAAATCCCCATTCCTTCCCCACTCCTGGGGGAAGGATATTGCAAAACCTCCATTCCCACCCCACTCTGGGTCAGCCAGAGGTGATATTTAGTGTTCTCCAAACTACTCAAAATTCCACTACCGGTTCTCTGAACTGCACAAAATTTCCGCTACCGATTCTCCAGAACCTGTCTGAACCTGCTGGATTTCACCCGTGGCTTCACATGACTCTGGCGTCCAACTTTCAGCTGGCTCCCCTATTGACTTTGCTTGTGGGAAGGAGGCAGGTTAGGATGCAGATCGCAATGGGATGTGGCAACAGCTGAAAGTTCGAGGGCTTGTCATAATGACCACTCATTCAACATTATAGTTAACTTTGAATGGCCGCTAAACAAGTGGTCATTAAACAAGGACCACTGTAAAAAGAGCTCTGGTCTTTTGCTGTCCTCTAATGGTCATTTGGATTTTTGCAACACAGAGGGGATAGCTTCAACTATTCCTAATCTGGTTGCAGATGATAGCTGTTCCAACCTCACGCACCTGGAGATAATACCATTAGGAAAGACTGCCCTGTTTTGATTCAGCCTTTATTTCCAATATAAGCCATGTAGCCCACAAGCTCATAGCCAGATATTTCATTGTGAAGAAAGCCTATATGTCTAATAAAAAATTATTTAAAAAGAAAAAAGAAAGCCAAGGAGAAAAGTAGCCAGGCATAATAGCAATAGCAATAGCACTTAGATTTATTTACCGCTTCACAGTGCTTTTACAGCCCTCTCTAAGCAGTTTACAGAGTCAGCATATTGCCCCCAACAATCTGGGTCCTCATTTTATCCATCTCGGAAGGATGGAAGGCTGAGTCAACCTTGAGCCTGGTGAGATTCGATCTGCCAAATTGCAGGCAGCAGGCAAGCAGCAGAAGTATTTTGTAGTACTGCATTCTAACCACTGCACGGTTAATAAAGTGGTTAATAAACTCAAGCAAGCCAAAAAGTTACCAGCAGTATAATCTAATGAGCAATGGTTTGATGCTCTATAAACTGAAGGACAAGAGAGGTGGAGGTCCGTATGTATCAACTGTATTCAAATACAACTGTAAGCCCATCATTTACTATATGCCTTGCTGGCCAAATCTGTTGGGAGCAGTGATGGAATTCAGCCGGTTCAGCCTGCTTCATGTGAACCGGTAACGGCAATCGCAGCTGGGCCTGCCCACCCGCCCAGGTGCTATCCGTCCTATTTAGCCACATTTTCGAGGCTGGGCGCATGCGCGGGAGGAGTGCGTGTGAGCAAAGCGAACCGGTGGTAAAAAATATGTGAAATCCATTTCCACTTGGGAGATGTAAGCCAACATTTCTGGGAGAGACCAAAACCCTAGTAGAGGCTGACAGATAGGACTGTGGATTTAACTTTTTAAACAAAAGTGTAACATCTAGTGTGAAAGTTTGCTGGAACAGTACAGATGTGTGCTGGTCTCAGTGGGATTTCCTGTGGCAACAGCAATTTATCATCCTACTCTCGGGAGGCTGCTAAGCTACAAAAGATGCCAAGTTTTTGTATACAGGTGGAATATGCCTCTAGCTTCCACCCATGGAAATACGATTCATCGAGTTCCACTGATCTGGAGCCTCCGTAGCGTCAGCACTTTGAAGCCTAAAGCAACGGCTTTGATTGCAGCAGGACACATAGATACTCCCGCTAGTCTTCAGTCTCTTGGTCCAGGTAGTAGCAGCTCACTCTTAAAAGTGAGTTGTCTGGGGTGTCACCTAAAGTAGGTACTGAAGTTCTATCCTTGGAGTTTGGGGGCACTGGTTTGATAATTTGCCATTTGGGTGCACTGATTTGATAATTTGTCATTTAGGGGCACTGATTTGATAATTTGCCATGACCTTGTTGGCTGATAATTTATCTAGGCCGCCTATTGGTACTATACAGCTACTCTGCCGGGTGCTTCTGGAATGTGACTAAGTTAAATATTCTCTGGCATTTGGATAAATTAAAAGTCCACCTTCCTTCCTTCCTTCCTTCCTTCCTTCCTCCCTCCCTCCCTCCCTTTCTTCCCCCCCACCTTCCTTCCTTCCTTCTTTCCTTCCTTCTTTCCTTCCTCCCTCCCTCCCTCCCTTTCTTCCCCCCACCATCCTTCCTTTCTTCCTTCCTTCCTTCTTTCCTTCCTTCCTCCCTCCCTCCCTCCCTTTCTTCCCCCCACCATCCTTCCTTTCTTCCTTCCTTCCTTCTTTCCTTCCTCCCTCCCTCCCTCCCTCCCTTTCTTCCCCCACCTTCCTTCCTTCCTTCCTTCTTTCCTTCCTCCCTCCCTCCCTCCCTTTCTTCCCCCCACCTTCCTTCCTTCTTTCCTTCCTCCCTCCCTCCCTCCCTTTCTTCCCCCCACCTACCTACCTACCTACCTACCTTCCTTCCTTCCTTCCTTCCTTTCTTCCTCCCTCCCTCCCTCCCTCCCTTTCTTCCCCCCACCTTCCTTCCTTCCTTCCTTCCTTCCAATTAAAAAGCATAGTATACCTAAAGCTAACTGTTTCAGCCCAATTGTTTGGGGTCACCCCCTCAACTCATGGGGGGTTGTGAGGGGAGGAGGAGGGATCAGTCCTAAATTTCAACCTGTTAATACACCAGAAAAGAGAGGGATGAAAATGGCATCAATCATACCTTTCTAAGGTTCAGTGCAATTAATAATCTGTTTATTTAATGTGTTATTTTTATTGTGCCCCTTTTTTACTAATAGCACTCAAAGCAGCTACCCAAATAATTAAAGCAACGTTTCAGTTCAAAATCCTTCCCGAAGATCAGCAACACTGCTAAAATCATCTGGATCAATTAGGCACAGCCATTTATTTTATTCCATATCTGAAAAAGGAGAAAAATTGATGCCAAATGAGTTTTATTCCACAGTGCGTGGATAGCCTGATATAGACCGATAATCCGGGAAACTGTGTGCTATTATTATGGATTCTTTTCAGCTTCTAGATCTTGAGAGTATCTGAACCACAATCGGCTTGTTTGGCCCTTCTGGCTAATTAAATCCTGGCCCAAGATTAAGAGAGGAATCTATTCCTCCCAAAGTATATGAAGTCTTTCTTTCAGCTCAAAGAATTTGCAAGACCTTTACATGGGGCTGGAAAAAAACAACATTATCTCCTTGATCTAGAAGATTTCAGTAATCTTCTAGATTATGGAACTCAAAAAAGGTTTTGAGCTACAGCTCAAAAATCCCATACTTGGTAATGTGACTGAGAAAATTGTGACCTCACAGCTCTGATTTATTTGTGTTAAGTTGTATGGCTGAGGCAAGAATGAGGCGACTGAGGCCTTAACTAACACTATTTATTAACAGGAACCAACAGCAACAGTACATAACAGAACAGCACGTCTAATGGATGACAGCTCTTTTATACTCCGAACTGTCAGCTCATTACCCAATCGGAACAGGCAGAAACTCCCGCTTGATTTTAGCCACTCCTCCTAGCCAATCCCCAGTCAGTGTTCTTGTTGCCAAGCTTGGCGAATCACAACAATTTGCATGATATCTATTATCTGGACTCATTTCATCAGGATTTCATTTATGATGTGGTACTAAGATTGTGTTGCCTTGACGAGTAACTTACGCAACAAACTAGGTGTAGGAATTTTCACTTTCTGTACACTGTCCATCAGGAGGCACCATGTTACTTGTTTCATCCCTCCTGGGTATCATCACACATGGAGATAATGTAACATCTGTATCTCTTTGCTTTAAGAGAGTAAGGGAAAATAGATCCTGTATAACAAACTGTTATACTAGAAGTAGGAATATAACAATTAATTCTCTTGGACATCACAGCAGTTCTTAGTACCATCAACCATGATATCCTCCCAGTGCTTACAGATGGAGTTAGGCCATAAAAGCCTTTTTTGCAATGGTTCCAGCCTTTATTTGTAAAGTTTGTCCACAAGGTGGAATTGGGGATTACTGCTTGAAATCTAAGTCATTGGTCTATGGCAGTGATGGCTAATGTTTTTGCCGTTGCGTGCCAAAAGCAGGGTGTGTGTGGGAGGGTCATGCGCACATGCCCACACCCATAATACAATGCGCCCCAACACACACACACACACATTTGCACGCAACCCCCCTGCACTCCCCCTGCTTTTGGCACGTGATGGCACAGTGGGCCCAGTAGGCCCGTTTTTCACCCGTCCTAGGCTCCAGAGGTTTTCTAGGAGCCTGGGGAGAGCAAAAACAGCCTTCCTCACCCTCCCGGAGGCCCTCCAGAGGCTGGAAATGGCCTGTTTCCCAACTTCTGGTGGGCCCGAAAATCAGCTGGCCGGTGCACACATGCGCGCTAGAGCTCAGCTAGGGCAACACTTGCGTGCCCACTGAAATGGCTCCGCGTGCCCCCTGTGGCACGCATGCCATAGGTTCGCCATCACGGGCCTATGGTTTCCCATGCAGTTCTTTGTTGTACGCTATGCCAGTGACCCCCAACCTTTCCGGCTTTGCGGCCCAGCAGGGGGGGAGGGGATGGTTCCATGTGAGCAACAGGAGTGCCTGTTCATGCACGCAGTTCCATTTGCGTAAGCAACAGGCGAGCGCGTGCCCACCAGTCACACAAATGGTGTTTCACGCATGATCTTCGTGCACTTGCATGGCCCTGTTCTGAACAAGCCGTGGCCTGGTAAGGGGCCAGATCCCAGGGGTTGGGGACTCTTGCTCTATGCCATTTCCCATCGGTATGATGGAGGTCATTCAGAGCAGTGGTAAAATTCAGCCGGATTTATCTGGATTGCGCAATCCGATAGGGCCGGCAGCGGGAGGCTCCGTCCACCTGCCCGGATGCCATCACATCCCATTTTTGACCCTCTACACATGCGCAGAAGGTTCTGCTCATGCGTGGAGGAGGCACGTGCATTCACATTTGCAATCCGATAGCGAAGGTAAATATTTACCCCTGATTCAGAGCTTTGGCGTGGGATGCCCTCAATATCCTGATGTCATCCAGTTCTACGGTATCTTATCATCCGACTTCAAATTAGCAACTTGAAACTTTGCCTAATTTCAATAGCAGGCTAGATATGAGGGGGGGGGGGGGAAACCGGGAATTAAATTCAGATCGGATGGAAGAGTATTATTCAAAGGGAGAACTTCAGGATTCAGATAAAATCTATTTTCAACGGGATTGTATCCACAGAAAGAACGGCGGTGCTTTTTTCAAGAGGCACCTGGACTTTCTGGTTTTTCTTTGAAGACGTTTCACTTCTCATCCAAGAAGCTTCTTCCACTCCGGAAAGAGCAAGATTCATAATTTAGGAATGCTCTCTGGCCCTACCATGGATTCGTAGGCAGCAGCTATTGTATAGCAAGAAGTGCAAGAACTATATAGCTAATACATCAAAAAATCTGATACTTTGCAAACAGTTCAGACTTGACGGCAGTTATTTACGCTTTAGTTATAACCCGTCACAACTATTGCAATGTACTCTGTGTTGTGCGGCCTTTGAAAAGTGTCCAGAAATTGCAATTGGTACAAAATGTGGCGTTCAGGCTTCTAAACAGTACATTGTATGCCTGCAATGAAAGATATACACTAGCTGTCAGTTGACTACTGGATACAATTTAAGGCATTTATGCTGACCTTTAAACCTTCCGCAGCTTAGGGCCTGGCTAGCTGGGAGTCTGCCTCTCGCTTAGTGAATCTGCCCTGTTCCTTCAATCAGCAGGAGAGACCCATTTAAAGACACCGCCCTGCAGCTAAAGATACAAATGGTTCTTCTGGCTGTTATTATTATTTTTTTAAAAAAATACAGCAAATTCACGATAGAGAACAGCAGAAGACCAGAGAATGTTTCTCTTCCACATTATCGAAATTAAGAGCAAAAACCACAATACCCATCATCTGAAAAAGGAGACTTCGGTTTGCTGACTAGCTGCTCTGTTTTCTCTTCTACATCCTGCCCCTCCCCTTCCCAAATCTTTGGAAGACATATTGACAAGATGGATGACGCTGGCTTTCTCTTCCACTTCCCCTGGCTCCCCGTTGCCTACGTCTTATTCCATATTTCCTCTAATTACCACCATGAGTAGTTTTCTGTAGTAGTCATTTCAGGGGTGGGTTCTAAAATTTTTTACTACTGGTTCTGTGGGCATGGCTTGATGGTCATGTGACAATCCTTTAGGATTTAGCAGAGGTACTGGTTTATCAGGCTTTTAACTGCTTGCAGAGCTGTACCGGTCTACCCATTTGTTTTTCGAGCGTCCCGATCTATCCATTTGTTTTTGGAGGCACCGGTCTACCACCACATTGCCTTTTAACACTGATCAGCTGTAGGGCAGCCCTTTGAAGCCCCGCGGCAAGAGTTTAAACAGTTTGTTTCTTTCTAGCCATCAGCTGGGACTCAGGAGGCAGCAAATAGTTTGGGGGCGGGGCCAAATAAAAGGTAAGAATAACGCGGGTGGAGCGGGAAGGCCCAGCTCCAGAACAAAGAGAACCGGTTCGGTGATGTCATATCGTCACCGCTACCAACTCGGCCGAACCGGGAGGAACCCACCACTGATTCATTTCCAACAGATATTTTGAGAAATAATTGTCAGATTGCCATTATTTACCAGAATAGTCTTCCCTTCCCTTCCCTTCCCTTCCCTTCCCCAGAGATGCTGAAATTGCAACTGCCCTGCAGTCCTCAAATAACGACCACAATTGACCTCAAAATGTATGTTGCTAACTGATAAATTTATTAAGTTTTGCCCCATTTTACGACTTGCCCCATTCGTCAAGCAAATCGCTGCCATTGTTAAATTAGTAACGCGGATTATTAAGTAGATCTGATTTCCCCATTGACTGTGCTCATCCAAAGGCCGCAAAAGGGGATCGCGTGACCCCAGGGCATGGCAACCATCATAAACGTGAGTCCGTTGTCAAGCATCCCAATGTAAATCACGTGACCGTGGAGATGCTGCAACGGTCATAAGTGTGAAAAATGTATTCACACTTTTCATAAGTCACTTTTTTTTCAGGGCCGTTATAACTCTGAATGGACACTAAACAAACTGTTGTAAGTGGAGGACTACCCGCAGTCATGGTTGGCCTGCATATTGCTTGCTGGTTTAGGATTTCTGGCTCTCCAGAGGAATGGTAAATAGAGTATCACCTAGAATTCCACCTTCTGAAAAGTGTCAACATCCCCCCCCCCTTTAATACCTTCTGTTAGATCAATGAAAGCAGTGTTTAAATAACCAGGCTGCCTTCAGTGAACCATACATGCCACTCCTCACCCCCCCACCCCTTCTTAGCCAAATAAAATAGGGATAATTATGAAGAGGATGAGCAGGTTTAATGAAAGCCAGTTTTCTTTTTGGTGTATTCCTGAAGCAGCAATCATCATCTGTTTGGCTTTTGAAGAGCAACAATTATAATCACTTAAAAACTGCGAGGGGAACAAAAATAGAATTTAGATTAGCATATAAAATATACAGCTGGGTTGGGCAAGCCTGTTTAAAAAAAAGAAAAACCTGGGAAGATCATTCTCATTTGAGCGCTATTCAATAGCATACAAACAAAACAAGTTCAACCGCACTGTATGTGCTTCTTTCTCCTTTTTAATATTAATTTTAAAAGGACATAGCATTTGGGGGGATTTTCTGTTTTTCTTTTTTTTTAAAGCAGACAATATAACCAGGTGATAGTGGTGGGGGGTAAAACATCCGAAGGCTTAAGCAGCCTAGCATAGTGATAGGTATTTGGTTGCAGAAAGATCCTGGATCTGACCATCATTATATTCAGATCAGTAGTGGGTTTCAAATCCCGTCGCTACCAGTTTGCTCATGGGCTTCTGCGCATGCACAGAGACATCTGGGCGGGTGGGCGGAGTTTCCCGCCACCACCACTACCGATTTGCCCAATCTGGGGCAAACCGGTAGCAGCCCACCACTGATTCAAATATGCTATAATTCACATTATATTCACATATAATCAGTAAAGTATTTCTTTTCAAACTTATTTGTCAGTTTCGGCCCAGGTGGTCCCCCAGATATTGCTGAACTCTGTCGCAGGTAGCACGGTAGGGATGATGGAAATGACAGCGCCACAATATGCGGTTAACCAGTTAGTGTTATGAATATCAGAGATGCGATTCAGTTTTATGGCTTCTACCAAATAAATATATAGAGAAAGAGAAGGGGTCCCCAGATACAGGCTTAGACTGAAATGCTTTCAAGATTCAAGATTTCTGGATTAAGATTCAAACTTGCACTATTTTTGGCTGTTCCCCATATTGGTTCTGTACAGTGGTGAAATTCATTTTTTTTTTACTACCAGTTCTGTGGGCGTGGCTTGGTGGGCGTGGCAGGGGAAGGATACTGCAAAATCTCCATTCCCATCCCACTTCAGGGGAAAGATACTGCAAAATCTCCATTCCCACCCCATTCTGGGGCCAGTCAGAGGTGGGATTTGCCAGTTCTCCGAATTGCTCAAAATTTCCACTACCGGTTCTCCAGAACCTGCTGGATTTCACCCCTGGTTCTGCCTATGGGGAGTTGCAACCCAGAACATGTGGATGCCATAAACTAGTGGAAATTGGTATAGACCCGTTATGGTGAACCTATGGCACGTGCCCAAAGTGCCAGCCATGTTGCCTGGCACGCGTGGCATCGCCTGTTCCTCTTCTTGGTTTCTGGCATGCATGCGAGCGTGACGGTCAACTGGCCTTTGTGCATGCGGCAGTGCCAGAAACTGGAAGATCTGGTCTTCTGCTTTCCCGCGTGAGCATGCGCGCTGGCCAGCTGATCGTCGTAGGTCCATGCACGCCAGAAACCCGGAAGACTAGCTGGCCGGTGTCCATGCACGCGCCAAAAACCAGAACTTCATTTTCGGCTGCGCGCATGCGCCCTGGGAAGTTCCTCTTCCAGGTTGTGGCCCAGACGAGAGCGTGCGGGCTGCCAAAAAGGTTCGCCATCACTGGTATATAGGCAATGGCCAAAGTGCTACTGACTTTAGGAAAAGGAAAAGATACACAACCAGATGTGACACTATATTAACTCACGATGTGGTTTGGTTGGTTGTGGTTTCAAGTGCTCTGTGAAGCCAACCACTGTCATTTGTAAACCATGTTCTATCTCTGAACCCAGCCATTGGACCTTTATAAACAACCAATAGTTAATAAAGCATGGTTTAGCACAACTGTAGAGTCAGCAAGTGTATGTAATATGTTGTATGAGTATATCACAAAAGTGCTGGGTCTTTTGAATTAGAAAGAATGTTGTTGTTGTTATTGTTGTTCTTGTTTTTGACTCAGCATTGACTCCTAGTGACTACCTGGTCAAGTCCCTATAGTTTTCTTGGCAAGACTTTTTCGGGATGTGTTTGCCATTGTGGCCTTCCTAGGGTTGCGAGAGAGTGACTGGCCCAAGGTCACCCTACTGACTCTGTTGCCTAAGGTGGGGCAAGAATTAGTGGTCTTCCAGTTTCTATCCAGGTGCCTTAACTACTTCAAGTGGCTCTCTAGTAAAGTATCACAAACAATGACAGTTCTTCTGAATTACAAAAGATGTGATGTGTACATTCCCACGTAGTCAGCAAAAAATTCTGCCCCATAGTCATTTTGTAAGAAAAGAGGATACATTAGCCAAATTGATGTACTTAGTCCTCCAACAGAGAGATCCATTACCAAATCTGTTGTCAGAAATACTGATCAACACCAGGATATGGAGGGGATAAATGTTACCAATCCAAGAGCTAGATCTGGTTTATGGGTTGTAGAATATAATTTGATCTTCTAAGAATCAGCCAAAATTGCTGATCCAATAGAAACTACTGAGAACTTATGAGTTAGACACACATAATAAAAAATGAATTTTATATTTTTAAATATTGTGCATTCCCCCCCCCCCCCGCCCATCTCAGCGTCTTTTCTAGATAGAACAAAAAATCATCACAATCTTTGAGAGATGAACATGAATACAGGCAATTGCATTCCCTATTTGTTTCAAGACCATGTTTGGTCTTTTCTGGTGCCTTCCTCCTTTTTTAAAAAAAAATATTTATTTACCATTTTGTCTTAAGATTTCTGGGAAACACATAGAAGTGTCTATATTTCTTTCTGATTTTCTAGTTAACGATACATTGACCCTATTATAGGTTTTCTTATAGCCCACATGGGCTTCTCTGCTGCATGTCTATGTATCCTAAACATATGATAATTCCGTTTACTAAGGCATCAATATTTTATTGGACGATAATATTAAATTTTACTAAACAAAGCATACGTGAAAAAGGCGAAGCTATGTTAAATGTGGCAAATATTGAAACATATTTCTGAGCTATCTTCATGTAGATCCGTTGAATGCAAAACCAACTCCACATGCTTTCTGCTTATTGTCTCTGAATAGATACAGAATTTATCTATCATGAATAAGATGGCTTTGCACATCCCCAGAATTTTTATAATATTGTCAAGTTTCTCAGTTATCCGTTTGATAACTATTCACACTGAAAAGGAAGTGATGGACCTGCCTCCCCCCTAATATTTAAATTGATTTTTCCAAGCTTGTGGAAGAAGAAAAATGTTAGCCCGGATGACCTATCAGGTTTGTTCTATTTTGAAATTCTATTACAATGGTACCTCGGTATTCATCATTAATTGATTCCGGGAGTCGCAATGAGTACCAAAAAACAATGAGTACCAAACATATTTTTCCCCTAAGGAATAATGTAGTGAGTCACTGACACCAACTGACAACTGACACCAAGTTCTAGCTTGTGTGTTGACTACCAAATGATGAGTACCGGGACAACATTTTTGCATCGAAATGCATTGAGTACCCGATGAGTTTCAAAGCAGCTGAGTACCAAGTTACCACTGTATAATCTTCTCCTTGATTTATGTACAACCATGTGAAAACTATACTTAACCATAATCAGCTCAGTAAACCATAACTGGATGAGTTTTGCTCAAACCAGCAAATGCATTAATTACAATGCACTCACCTTTTGTAATTGTCCCCACACTGAGAATTTATTTTATATATTCTTTGGATCTTAGCTGAGGGAAGTTTATCCTTAACAGAAAGCAGCAGCTGTTGTATGTTGTCCACCATACTAGTCCTGGTTCTTATATCTTTTCTATTTAATAGGGTGTTTCTTTTTTCCTTAGCCTGCAAATCAAACTTGAGATGAATGGAACGTCAGCATATAATCCTTCTTTGGACATTCTGCTATTTCACTTCCTGCAGTTATATCCTTTGTAATGTACAGGTGATTAATTTCCTTCGGTGCACTATTTGCATCACTTATTTTGTCAGTGCTATACATCAGTGATTTAATAACCAATGTTTTTTTTTATTGAGGATGCAGCATTGAAGTAAGTCTGCATGTGATCTCCTTCCTGTACACTTCCTGGTTTCATCACATCATTTCATTATAATGTCCAAGAATGGGAATCTATTCTTATTTTTAATGAATTTTATAGCCTCATGTTGTCCATATGAGTGGTTTACAGATTTCAACAGCTCTTTTCCATGGTACCAGACAATACAAGCACATTAATATATCTAAGCCAGCACAGATTTAAAGCTGTCTGCTTAGAGTCTTCTAGAATAATATCAGTAACAACTATTAACAGCAATGACTACCTAGCTCTTACAGAATTACGTTTATAATGTTCTCTTTTCTAAAGGAAATGAGAAATTTTATCAGGTATATAATATCTTTAGGCAGTCCTTCTGATATTTGGCTGATCGAGGACATTGATTCTTCCAGTGATACATTGGTAAACAATGATGAAGCATCAAGCCTCAACAAGATGTTATCGTTGACCTCCAAGTTTTAAAGTTTTTAATTATTAAATACAATTATTTGAGTCTGTATTTTTTTTCCTGTTAAGGAAACTTTGTGCTTAATTTAAAAATAAAGCTATATCTGGGCAACAGCACATTCTCCCCTATAATTGAGGATTAAAGGTAAAAGTTTCCCTTGTCCAGTTGTGTTCAACTCTAGGGAATGGTGCTCAAATCCATTTCCTAGGCAAGGGAGCCAGCGTTGTCTGAAGATGCTTCGGTGGTCATGTGGCTAGCAGGATTATAGGCCAAAGTGGCATGGAATGCTGTTACCTTCCTACCAATGTGGTATCTATTTATCTACTTGCATTTGCATGCTTTCAAACTGCTAGACTGGCAACAGCTGAGGTCAGAATGAGTGCACGGTTGGGTCTCAAACTGTCAACCTTCCAGTTGACAAGTCCCACCATCTTAACCACTAGGCTACCATACCCCCAACTGATGATTAATAATTGTTATCATTTGTTTATTAATACAAGGAGTTCTAGGGCCACTCATATTTATTCTAACTTTTTTTTTTTGAGGGAGGGGAAGTTTTCCTCTTTTTCGTCTTTTGCTTCTCCATCATGCTATTTGCCAGACCGGCTTCTCCATCATGCTATTTGCAAATGTGTTGGGATAACTCCCCATCCTTCTCACTTTGCTATCTGGAAATTCTGTGATTTCTCAATAATCTTTAAAGGATTAGGATGACAAAAATAGGCACAATCCAAGAAGGCTCCCTGATGTTTTCTGGAGTCAGAACATGATATACGGTACCATTCCAAGGAGAAAATCAAACCAAAACAAAAAGGATGCTTAGGAAACCTATATGCTGCTCTAGCAGTACTTTAAGAGAATCCTCATGAAAGAGACACAGAAAGGTGGTAAGTTATCCTTGTAAGAACTAGATGCTTTGAAATTAAGACATAGATTCTTAGCTTTTGTACAAATGAAGCTCTTGAGATCAAGAGTTGTCAAGAACCGGTGAAGATTATTATCAGCATCTTAATTGAATTGGGTTCAGAGATGGATATCCTCCATTGTTACTGGCCCAGATACAGACAACAAAATGCACAATATGTTTAAGCCATGCTGTGCAACTGCCCTTGAATTCTTCTAGAGCAAAAGTGCAGCAATCCAATAAGGTATCTCGACCATCAGTCACTTGGAGTGTCTCCAGGTTTCGTGTTTGGAAAAATCCATTCCTGTCCCCAAAGTATGAACACTTGGTTATTCTGGTTTTTTAAACCCATTGTTGTAAATAGTTGAAATTAAAAGGCCACATTACGTGGATTTTTTTTTTTTTTTTGAATCAAAAGATCTGGGAGAAACAATGTGCAATAACCCCAATCCATGTGGTGTCTGTGTCATTACTTCAACTCTACAGGAAATTAAAGAGGGGGCAGCTGCAAAATTCATATCAAATATGAATGTGTCTAACTTTGGAAATAATAATAATAAAAAAGATTCATTGGAGCACACAGGAACATGAGGCCAGTTCTGTCTGGAACGCCTTAAAGCAGCCATAAGGTTGCCCTCTGCATCTGCCATATGATCTCAATAAAAGCCCAACTGTTTTTGAGAGTTGTACACATGTGTCATATCTGAAATTTTGTTTTTTCTGGAATCAAAACCAAACCAGTGCATGGTCCTATCATGAAACGTATCACACTGATAACCAGTATGGTGCCGTAGTTAAAATCTTGGGCTAGGAGCAGAGAAAACAGCCTTGGTTTTGGGCCACTGTCCATCCTTACTGTAGGTAGCCTTTTGGTGGCCAAGGATTCCACTGAAGAATTTGGGAGAAGGCAAAAGCAAACAAAACAAACAAAAAGAGTGGGTGGCATGAAGTTGGAGGGTACATATCACCCTTGTGAATGAAGCTAAGATTGGTGTGTTTCCCATCTCATAACTGAAAACCTGATCAGTTATCTTCGGCAACTGGAATTTCAGGAAACCACCCCCCTCCAAAAAAAGAAGAGGCTCTATGACTTGTGCTGTCCATCTATGGCTTGGTATATTACATGGGGTATTGGAGAAAAGCAAGTTCTCAGCCATTGATAGACACACTGGAATAAACCACATTTGCACACTATTCAAAAGAGGCCACAAAAAGCTAAGGATGAAACAAGAAGATCAGAACACAGCCAATACCCAGATAAACAAGGATTAAAACAAACAATCAAGCAGAAAACATACTATACTCTAATCAAGGAACTATCAAGGAAAAAAAATTACACCCCCACCACAATTGGCAACAATCCACAATTCCATCCTGAGCTACAATATTCTCTTCTATTGGAACATCCAAGAAGACATTTGACAATGTTGAAGCTCTGTGCAAAGTTGGAATTTCAGCTTGCATTGCATTTTATATCCATTTCAATATTCTTTTTTCTACCAAAAGTTATAGAAGCTTCATTCCTTGGTGAAAAGGGGAATAAATTCCTTACCAACAAACTTTCCCACTACCGTGTTTCCCCGAAAATAAGACCCTGTCTTATATTTTTTTGAACCCTGAAATAAGCGCTTGGCCTTGTTGCCATGCGCTCAAAAGCCTGATTGGGCATGTCTTATTTTGAGGAAACCAAAAACAAGGACAAATCTTGTTTGTTCATTGCTGTAGATCAAATTAGACAACCTAATGGGGTTCAGATCTTTCTGATTAAACAAGAAGTGCTATTAGTGTTGGGGCCAAATCCTCTAGGTATCAAATTGGTTGCTCCTGCTGGGATCAAGTCCCTCTGACTTGTGTAGTACAAGTATATATTTATAACTATATGTAGTTATAAATATATATGTAGTATAAGTGTACAGCCAGTTTGGTCTACTGGTTAACACACCAGGCTAAAATCTGGGGGAGTGTGAGTTCAAATTCCACCTTAGACATCAAAACCAGTTGGGTGACCTTGGGCCAGTCATTCTCTCTTAGCCCAACCACCTGACACGGATGTTACAATGGAGAAAATAGAAGAAGGAGTATTAGTTACGTTCGCTGCCTTGAGTTATTTGTAAAAATAATAAAGGCAGGATACAAATAAATAAATAATACTTCAAGGCATTTTAACAAGAGACGATGGATAGATGAGTTCTTTTTTTGGTTGTTGTTCTGATTCGCTTTTGCTTTTCTATCTCTTTCTTTTCTTTTTTTAGGTAGGTGACATGACTAGAAGTTAGGTAGGATAGAAAGAAAACATCTTTTAATAAAGGGTGAGATGATTAAAAGTTAGAATAAGAGATAGAAGTAAGAGAAGGGGGAATATTAGTGTATATGCTTTCATATAATAAAATAAAAGACAAATTCCTTGTGTGCCCAATCACACTTGGCCAAAAATTATTCTATTCTGTTCTGTTCTGTTCTGTTCTGTTCTGTTCTGTTCTGTTCTGTTCTGTTCTGTTCTGTTCTATTCTAATTCTATTCTACTCTACTCTACTCTACTCTACTCTACTCTACTCTACTCTACTCTATTCTAAAAGCAGTAACAAGAGAAAGCATGAAATACTTGAATAATGACAGACTGCAACTTAATATAAAGATGTATCATTATTAGAAATACATAAGTTGATTGAATGTAATACCTATGATTAATTCTACTAGTTTTATTTGTATTAGAATGTATGACACCCAGGTGCCATACTGTTCACGCATGGATATGTTTGTTAAAAAATAAAAAATAAAATAAAAAGCTTTTTAAAAAAAAAAGACATTCTAACATGTAAATTTCAGAATATCTTCTTCAAATCCCAATGCTGAGTGGAAGCCCCCAATCCATACATCCTTGCATGAATTGCCGAATTCTACATACACAACTGCATGCAAGATTCTGCCTGCACACCCAACACAGCTGTCCTGTGTTCTCCTTCAGTAAGCAGCTAATTCATTAACTTAGAGCTTTGTATTCAGCAATAGGTTAATAAGCATGTTTGTTGAATGGAGATCAGTTGGGTTGTAGGCCAAGGGAGACGATCAAATACAGGTAATCTTCCATCTACAACAATTCATTTAGAATAGAAAATAGAATAGAATAGAATAGAATAGAATAGAATAGAATAGAATAGAATAGAAATAGAAATAGAAATAGAAATAGAAATAGAAATAGAAATAGAAATAGAAATAGAAATAGAAATAGAAATAGAAATAGAAATAGAATGGAATTCTTTATTGGCCAAGTGTGATTGGACACACAAGGAATTTGTCTTGGTATATACACTCTCGGTGTACATAAAAGATCCATTCGTCAAGAATCATAAGGTACAACTCTTAATGATAGTCATAGGATACAAATAAGCAATCAGGAAACAATATCGATATAAATGTACAAATAATGTACAAATGTATAAATAGTGACCATTTGAGGTTACAATGGCACTGAAAAAAGTGACTAATGGCCGCTTTTCACACTTACAACCGTGGCAGCAACCCCATGGTTACGTGATCAAAATTCAGACGCTTGGCAACTGACTCGTATTTATGACGGCTGCAATGTCCCAGGGTCATGTCATCATCACCTTTTGTGAGTTCCTGACAAGCAAACTCAATGGGGAAGCCAGATTCACTTAACAACCATGTTACTAACTTAATAGCTGCAGTGATTCACTTAACAACAGTGCCAATAGAGGTCGTAAAGCGGGGCAAAATTCACTTAACAAATGTCTCACTTAGTAACATAAATTTTGGGCTCAATTGTGGTCACAAGTCAAAACCTACCTCTACATTCAAAAGGAAAAACCCAAATTGTATCTGTCGGAAAAACATCCCAAAGTTCCCCCCGAGAGATGAATTTTGATACCCCTATCTAAAATTTGAAGTCTCCTTAAAAAAAAATAAAAATCTGCAAATATATTCTGAATAAAAAAACAAAAAAGAACATTACAACATTATGTCTGAGACTCCCAAGTCTTTCTTCAAAAGCATTTAGCTGCTGGTTGATATTAACAGATAGTAACCTTGGCAGCTATTTGTATTTAATTTGATTTTTGTTGTTGCATTGTGTTGTAACTGTTTTAATTGTTTTATTTTTATGATTGTACACGCCGCCCAGAGTCGTTGGTTTAAGATGGGCAGCTCTACAAATTGAACAAATAAATAAATAACTAAAATTAAGGTCACACTTGGAAGGAGACAGCAGGTTCCCTGTTGTTCATCTTCTCTCTCTTTCTCTCTCTCTCTCTTTTGCTGGTCTCCCTGAGCCATCTGCTTCCTTCTTGCCTGCCCTACACAAGACAATGGACTCTAGCGTACACATCTCCATCCATGGTCGTTCAGGGCCTTGTGAAATTTAATTGGCTGCTTGCTTAGAAACAAAGAAAGGGAGGGGGGAGAGAAACAAAATTGATGGCTGGAATGAGCAGTGAGGGTGAACCTGCAAGATAGAGCTCAGTTCTGGAAAAGATATCTCCAACTACACCGAAGCAACACTTTTGTATCTAAACAACCGTTTGTAGCCCTGGTGCCTCCTCAGCTTGTGTTTAATATACATTAAAGATACGGCGGCATTCTTAGAATGCACCTACTGGGAAGTTAAGAGTGGAGCATATTTTTAGAAGGTAATGCTTGACTTGCTAACAAATGGCAGTCGAAAATAGATTCTCCCGCCCTCCCCGCCATCTCCACCTCCCTCCTTTCAAATTAGCCTCCTGCTCTCCCAGGCAGTTCCTGCTTCAGAAGATCCTTGCTTTGCAGATGGGCCTCTTCTGCATGATGGGGATCTTGAGCAAAGGCCAAAAGCAATCAGCTTCCTGTATCTTTTACGTATGATGGAGAAGGCAACTAGGCAGAGCTTTGAGGGTGGAGCAGGAAGAACGACAACAACATGCCATGTCTCTTTTCACTGCACAGCTGTGACACCCAACACAGAGAATCCTCTACTTACAAAGCGACCGCTCAAAGGGACCGAAAAGCGACTTACAACCACTTCTCGCACTTACGACCATCCCAGCATCCCTATGGCTCACGTGATCAAAATGTGGGCATCTGGCAATCGGCATGTATTTACAATATTTGCAGCCTCCTGTGGGGTGGGGTGGGGTGGGGGGGAGGCGTCATGCGATCTCCGTTTACGGCCTAGCTTCTCACAAGCAAAGTCAATGGGGGAAGACGGATGCGCTTAAGGACTGCGTAATGCACTTTGCGACTGCAGCGATTCACTTAACACCGGTGGCAGAAAGGGTCGTAAATCAACTCAATTAACAACCACCTGGCTTAGTCGCCACAGAAATTCTTGTCCCAACTGTGGTCATAAATTGAGGACTCCCTGCCCTTTCTCCTTTTGACCCGTGCAATATTTATGCAGAACAACTTTTCTGGATGAACAAGTTCATGATGTGTTCAACAAACATGACCCAGAGGAGGCTGATAACATCTGGGATTTTAAAATGTTTATTCATTGAAGGGGTAATAATCAGCTCATCATCATCATCATCATCATCATCATCATCATCATCATCATCATCATCATACCACTTTCCACCCACAACTTTCTGAGACACTCACATCTACCTTCACTTTTGGTTGTGATTATCCCGTCATTCAGAGCTAATTGCTTCTTTTTCGGCAGTGATGGTGAACCTTTTCAGTACCAAGTGCCCAAACTGGAATGCGCGTGCATGGGCGTGCACGGACGCACGCCAGAGCGCCAGAAACTCGAAGACCAGCTGGTCTTTGGGTTTCCTGCATGCACATGCGCACCAGCCAGCTGGTCTTTGCGTGCGTCGGAGCACTGGAAATCCGAAGACCAACTAGCCAGCATGCACATGCCTGGTTTTTGCCCATTTTTAGGCCGTTTTCCAGTGCTCCGGCACCCGCAAAACCAGCTGGCTGGCGCACCAGAAACCAAAAGAGCAGCTGGCGACGGCATGCGTGCCCACAGAAAAGGCTCTGCGTGCCACCTCTGGCACGCGTGCCATAGGTTTGCCATCCTGATCCTAGGGACAGTGGTGGGTTGCCCCCGGTTCGCACCGGTTCTATAGAACCGGTTGTAAACCCGGCAGGAGGTTCCGCCCACCGACCCCGACGTCATCAAAACGCTTCTGCGCATGCGTGCACTTGCGCGGCCCTGCTGCGAACTAGTCGTAAAGGTAAGTAGAACGCATCTCTGCCTAGGGAATATTGAAATTCCCTCTGAGCAAGGAAGAAGTAAGCTTGATGTTCAGCCATTGTTTAAAAGGCACAATCTCACAGAGGCGCACACGCACAAGTCTCACTGAATTTAGTGCTACGCCCTTGACGTCTACAGTAGGAGCCTGATGGTTCTTATTTATAGGTGCCTTTGTTTGACATTAATCTCAGCAGCACGAGGGAATGCCTGCACCCAGGGGACAGTTTAGGCACAAAATCTGGGGTGGGAAAGGGACACTCTTTTCTGCAACCCCCTGCAGGGATCATTTGGATGAACTGTGCTTGGCAATCATTATCCCAGGCTTTATCCAATGACATAATCGTGTGTCTCCTGACAATCCCTTTGTCCTTCCACTCTGGCTACTCGCATGTTGAATGACCATTGTCATAGACCATTTTGAAATGACTCATTAAAGGTTCGACGGGAGAGATGATGAGTCACGGGAGTGAGCTGTTATATCCTTTTGTCAGTTTCTAAGGGTGTGGCTTTTACTTTTGTTCCTCTTTAAGTCTTTTTAAGAGCATGTTCAGGGTTTCCTTGATTTACGACCAGAACTGAGCCCCAAAATTTCTGCTTTGTTAGATGAGTTTTGCCCCTTTTTATGACCTTTCTTGCCATATTTGCTAAGTGAATCACTGCAGTTGTTAAATTAGTAACAGGCTTAAGTGAATCTGCCTTTGCTTGTCAAAAGGTTTGCAAAAGATGATGATGACATGCCCCGGGACACTGCAACAGTCATAAATGTGAGTCAGTCGTCAAGCATCCGAATGTAAATCATGGGGCTGCGGTCACAAGTGTGAAAAATTTTCATAAGTCACTTTTTTCAGTGCCATTTTTCAGTGCCGGTCACTAAGGGAACCGTTGTAAGTCAAGGACTACCTTTATTATACTATATTCAGTGGGACTTCCTCACCATTTATATCATAACCTTATGTACTTTGTATGAGTTTTGTTGTTTGAACTTTAGGTTCATATCCTAAATATGAGTCAGTCGCCAAGCATCTGAATTTTGATCCTATGACACGGGATTGCTGGTAAGTGTGAAAGATGGTCATAAACTACTTGTTTTGGTACCCTTGTAATTTTGAATGGTCACTAAATGAACTGTTGTAAGTCAAGGACCACTTGTAGTGCCTTATTTGCTGGGCAATTGTTTAGGGCAATGATGGCTAACCTTTTTGCCATCGCATACCAAAAGCGGGGAAGTGTGGGAGGGTTCACCTGCTCGTGTGCCCACACCCATAATTCTATGCACCCCACTTTTGGCATGTGATGGCCCGGTGGGCCCAGTAGGCCCATTTTTTTGCTCTCCCCAGGCTCCAGAGCCACTCTAGGAGCCTGGGGAGGGTGAAAACGGTCTTCCCCAACTGCCCGGAGGCCCTCCGGAGGCCAGAAACAGCCCATTTGCTGACTTCCGGTCCCACAGTTTTTGCCCTCCCCGGGCTCCTAGAAAGGCTCTGGAGCCTGGGAAGAGCAAAAAACAGGCCTTCCCCACACACCCCAGGCCCTCCGGAGGCAGGAAACAGCCGGAGCTAAGCTTGTGTGCCCACTGATATGGCTCCACATGCCACCTGTGGCACAAGTGCCATAGGTTGCCATCACAGGTCTAGGGGAAAAAACACACACTCACCTGATCCACAATACGGTAGGGAGCGTCTACACAATTAGTTCCTTTACAACTTTGAAAAGTGCCACCATAAATAATTTATGATTCTTACTCTCGGATGGTACATTCTGAGAGGCTGGAGAACTTAAAGGAGGAGGAAGAGAGTAGTAGGCGTGGTGACGTTGGTGCTGTAGTACTCAGGAGTGTTTTAAATTTGATCAGAAGAGCACCGCTAAAGGAAGGGACAGTCCATCATCCCTCATAATATTCTCAACCTATGTCATAGATGCACCCCCGGGGGCATTAGCCCTGAAATAAGAGAAGAAATTAAGATATGAGAGAGAGATCTGTATGTATTTTCTCCACTCTGGGGAGAAGGTGGCTTCATGGGATGAAAAATAGCCTGAGCCGAAAAAGCTAAATAGTTGCCCCCCCCCTCCCCACTTCACTGCTCTCATGAAAACTAAAACTCTATGTAACAAATTTTAAAGGGTTGCTTTTTAAGACCAAGCATCCCATCACTGATCTCTCACGCTGCATAATTTGTCTCCAAGGTGTGTACACATACATGGTGCGTGATGACGGCCCTAATCTATGGTTTGCTTTCACCCTGATTGGTTGAATAACCTCTAGTTCTACTTCGGCACAGAGCGCTTAGTCACAAACCAGGATTTATAAATTACAATGGTCGAAACCCCCAAACTTGGCTTCCCCATCAGAAATTAATCCCCTAACGATGAAATCAATAGGATGAAACTTTGGGGATAGAGGGTCAGGTGACCATGTTCCTATCCTGAAGGTTAAGAACAAAGGAACATACTGGATTTCATCATCACTTGTAGCCAGTCAGCTACTTTTGGTATTGATAGAGATACACTCCCAATATATGTGCGTTTCCAAATTCCAGATAGACTTGTTCTATCCCCAAACTTCAATAATAATAATAATACTTCAAGAAGTTTGCTTAACAGTGTTTCCCACAGATTATTTACTTTCCACCATAAATATATATTTGCTCCTATTTTATCAAGGCACATAAGAAATTAGGAGGAATAAGGGAGATTTCTTTTCTCTCCCTCCCTCCTTCTCTCTTTCTCTCTCTCTCTCTCTCCCTCCCTCTCTCTTTCTCTCTCTCTCTCTCTCTCCCTGCCTTGTCCTCTTCTGCATAGATATGGAAGAAGTCACTTTTGGTATGAGAACATCCCAGGCACATCTTTCTCTGCCCAGAGTCTCTCAGATGTGTTAACAATAACGTTCATTATTCCCAGTCAATGCAGAATAGCTACACAAATTGAGGATGATGGGGGAGATGGGGGAAGCAATGCAATATTTTTTTAAAAAAAAAAAAACCCAGGTTGGCAAAGACAATTGTAAGTCATCATAAAACTTGGGCTCACACATCACACTAAGGTGGAAGTTATAGTTCATGCTTGATGCATACCCAGGAGCCTGCTTTCCCAAAGGCGTGAGGAGAAACAGGACAATTAAAATGGATTTTATTTACATTTGCTTTTAGTGAAAATTAAAGATAGGGAACACAATTAATTTCCAGCCATGTATTTAATATTTTTTCTCTTTGGTTGCATTACACCAGAGGTGAAATCCAACAGGTTCTGATAGGTTCTGGAGAACTAGTAACGGAAATTTTGAGCAGTTCGGAGAACCGGTAGCAGAGATTTTGATGAGTTCGGAGAACCGGCAAATATCACCTCTGGCTGGCCCCAGAATGGGGTGGGAATGGGGATTTTGCAATAACCTTCCCCTTGGAGTAGGGAGGGAATGTAGATTTTGCAGTATCCTTCCCCTGGAGTGGGGTGGGAATGGAGATTTTGCAGTATCCTTCCCCTGCCAAGCCCACCAAGCCACAGCCACCAAGCCATACCACAACCACCAAGCCACGCCTATAGAACCGGTAATAAAAAAAACTGGATTTCACCACTGCATTACATGTTATAAACCTTTAGCAGATCTACGAAATTCTCATCCTAGGCTTTCAAAGGACTATGGATTATACGTATGTCTACACTGTCATAATGTGTTTTCTTAGGTTTGGTCTTAATGTGTTGCACAAAACTAGCAGTTGTTTGAAAACTATGATTTATGGTTTAGCACAGTGTCTGAAGCCAACTACCGTAATTGTCAGTCATTAAAGAAAATACATGTTTTCTCATATGGCTTAGTATGATATATGAATCAGCTTATTAAATCTATATGTCCTCTCCTGCCTGTCCCCTAATCTAAATAAGTTTTTCTACTTAAATTATCTGTTCTTGTTCATATTTTTCACGGCTTTCCTGTTCATGCCTTATAAATGAGGTTTGCACAGACTGCAGTCAGTGCCATTGGTGTGTTCACTAATAGCTGTCTGTCTGCAGAATTTGGTCCAGAGGAAAAGGAATCCTTCAGAATCCTTCAGTATTGTTACAAATAAAATTCTCAACTGGATTCTCTTGTCAACATTATCTTCCCTGGCAACATTACCTATTGTTCCATTAGATTTGAGCAACAATCCTGGAGCAAATTATGTCTTCTTCTTTTGTCAGTGGATGCGAACAAGAAAAGGAAGATATTTCCAGTGGAGTCTTTTGACTATGGCATCCGTACTTATTACCTGGTTAAGAAAGTGGTTTGTGAGTTGGGAAACTACTGTAATACATTTTCCATACTGGAAAAAAGGAAAAAAGGTCTGGCCTGACAGACAGAGATAATTCAGTCTACACAAAGATGGGCTTAAATGGACTTTGTGCAAAATGTCCTCCACCACAACAGAAAATCTGACTCATTTGTAGCCTTTTCCAGGCCCAATTGACTTGGGGAACCAGATGCCAAATGAGATCACCGAAAATACAAATCCATTTTTTGATGTCTCCAATAAACTTTGGGGTTACTTTCCACTGAGAGAAAGTAAATTACTTTTTTTCCCCCTTCTTCTCTAAAATGGAACCAACATTATAAAGTTGGCTAGTCATGGTACTGATTAGCAGGATTTAGCATTTTTAGATCTATTTCTGATGCAAGCCACTAAATCTGAATAGAGATTTCTCAACCACAGCTAATTATATTAGAGTACATAAAGAAAGAAAGAAAGAAAGAAAGAAAGAAAGAAAGAAAGAAAGAAAGAAAGAAAGAAAGAAAGAAAGAAAGAAAGAAAGAAAGAAACCCCAGAGTTTCAATTCATTAGGCAAAGATAGGTCTAGAGAAGAGTTCATGAAAGAGGTCCTAAACGTAGCAGAGATGCAGATTCATTTCCAGCATTGTCTGGGCCAATTTTGCTGACAATATGAAATCAAGTATTGTTGGGCGTAAAGTGGCCAAATGCAAAAGCAGCCAGGACTTCCATCCTTCAGTTTCTGAACAGTGAAATTTACTGGTACAACTTGTATATTTTCTATGTTGCTATTGACTCTGCCTTTCTTGCAAATCCATTGAATTGTATACAAGATAAAGTGGTTAAAATCTAATGTCTTACGAAGCCAAAAATCCCTTTTTGTGTTTGTTCATTCAGCATGAAATAAACCTCTCCCTAAGTTATTGTCTTGCCAAAGGACTGAACTTCTACTCCTTTCTCAACTTTTCCTGCCTTAGGCTCGTCTTCTTTTAACCAATCTTTTTTTCCAACAGTGTGTGCAGTACTTTTATCAGAAGATAAGCACAATGTTCCTCCCCAGTGCCTTTGAAAAGGAGCCCTTGTATAAAGAGCTATACCTGTTGGATTCTTGCCTTTTAAACAGGTTTAAGGATACAAACTGGACTGTATTGATGGGAAAAGAAGTTTTAACTTTATAAAAAACCTTGCTTTTTTATTTAAGAATAACTTAGATACTTAATCGGCAGATTAGGCAATTCAGCCAATCCTATCAATAAGATAGTTAGGCGACAAATATGGATTTAGCAGAAGTTTAACTTAGGGCTTAGCATAAATTCACTGTAACGTATTATTGGTTGAAATTAAGTTAATGTATATTCTTGTTAACAGTCACTAAATGTGGTGAAATTAGGGAATAAAGCTTCTCCCTTTATAAATCCAAGTAACTGTTAAAATGCAGGGGCAGATCAGGCCACTTTTTAATCAAATGACAGTCCCGGTTTTAAAATCATTTTGAAAATCGTGTTTGTTTACAAAGTTACAACCCACGGCCAAAATGTAGTTTCAGTATAATGGGACAATCTAAAACTGTAGATGTCATATGCCAGATATTGACCCTTCAAGGCTCTGTATTTTTAATTCAACGATCTCTTTCTTATAAAAAGCTTGGCTGAGAAAAAAATGAGACAAGCTATTATTTTCTTACAACTTAGTTGCACTGCGAGTTTTTTTTCTCTTCCCAGTGTACATCCCCTTCATTTCAGCAAGACTGAAGCCAGCTGAGTATCTGAAGTTCTGCCTGCATGGTGCTCAATAGCACTAATGATTAGAACGGAGGTGGATGGCAATTAGTGGCATTCCATTAAAAATAATTAGGTTTATTAACAGCAAATTATAGGGACCCCTGACATTTGTAGAAACAACAGTTCAGGATTTTTTTCCGGTTGTTTTGCTGGTCCTACAAATCAGAGCCAAACAGTAGGTTAAACAGAATTGTCAAATGCTTTTTCCATTGCACAAGTGACAGGAAATATTATTCCTTTCCACCGCACAAGTGACAGTAATTATTATTATGATTACATTATTATTTTACAAACAATGCAGATTTCTTTAAAAGGCTGCATTGCATCTGGGCAGAATGACCTTTATCACAGTGCACTTAGAAATACTTCCCAACGAACTCCTGCCTAGGATCGTTCTTGAAATTGAAATAGGAAGATGGGGTATATCATCTTCCTATTTCAAGGGGGAAAATTTTTGCCAATAATTATGATGACTCACTATTATATTTCACGGCTGGTACGTTTGTGCTATATACGGTAGCTAGCAACCATAAAAATCTGTTTCCTACTGTATATGAAAATAATTAGGAACAGAATGCCAAGACTTAGTGGTACTTTGTGCATGTGTGTATACACACACACACACACATTTACACACTCACATATCAATGCTAATTACTAGCCAACAACAACAAAAGTCTTGGCCAATCTGCTCACTATTCATCCAATAATCAGTTATAGGGGAAAAAAAAAACCCTGACAACCCCAAAGCTGATAGAAACTCAATTGTGACATTCTCAGTTTGTTGAATCATTGTGTGTGATATAACTATGTAAAGCACCTCTTTAAAAATTGGAACCCCCACTCTTCAAAAACTATGGGAAACTATGTTTCCTGGAAGGAAACCAGGATGTTAGCACAACAATTCACTACTGAATAATCCAAAGCCTTATTCTACAGTGGCATCCTCTTGTTATTTCCCCCCCCCCCACCCCACTCTCCAACTTTCCAGGAATTATATCTAAGAGAAACACCTAGATGGGTTTCTGTACCACAGAAGACAAGAATCTAGAGTTAGGAGATACCCTAACTCTTATCTTTGTGAAGATAAGACTAAACCAACCTGGATAATTTCTGACAGATTTCCCCACCTGATTTGTTGGACTGCAGTTCCCCCCACTCCCGTTCAAGATGTCCTTGTCTATCTGAAGGACAAGGGAGGCCGGCCGAGCTTGGAGAACTGAGAACCACTAATCTCTCTCTCTCCATCTCTAAAAAAAAACCAAATAATTATGATGTGGTCTTGAAGCTTGCTAAGTGTCTATGAAGACTCAGTCATCCAAGTCATGGTTTCCCAAAGGTGCTTAAAAAAAAAAAAAAAAAAAAACAAGCGCTTTTCCCCTGAAGACAAACACGAAGAAGCTCCTTGGATGAGAAGCGAAACGTCTTCAAGGGAAAAACAAAACAAAACCAAGCTCAGTTGCCTTTTGCGGGGTGTGGGGAAAGCACCTTTGACACAAGCTCGCTTCATTTGAGCAGAAATACAATTTCGCTTGTGGGGTTCCTCCAGCAGTTTGTGGCGTATGGAGTAACCGGACAGACATCAAGATTGTTAACAGCAGCCCAGAAGTTCGCCCTTCTTTCCCATCCTTCCTACGAAGGCAACCCGGCGTGGTGGAGGGGGGGGGGGGGAGAGGGGGAATTTGGTTAACGGTTCCTGGTATGAACGTGGGGGTAGTTAGGGGACGGACGAGACAAGGCAATCCAAACAGCAATCCAAACTGAGACGGGGCTCCCCCAAAGAAGGCGCGGAGTGGCAAAGGGATGATCCGTGGGAAAACTTGACTGCCAGCGCCGAGCGACGAACAGACGGGAAGGTTAATAGGCGCGCGCAACGCACGGCGGGCGAGGAGACGCGGCGAGTTTGCTATGAATGGGAAGCGAGTAGGTCCATTGTTCTTGGGCGGCGCTAAGAGATCGGACCCCCCCCCCAACTCCCCCCCCCCTTTCGTTTGGCACCATTCACGACCCGTTTAAGTTGCACCACGGATTCCCGAAAGTAGCTTCCGGCAATAAGAATAGCCGCGGAGATCGGCACCAAAACACCATCCTCCTCCTCCTCCTCCTACTACTACATCCATAGTCTTCCACATAAGCTTGAAGTTTGCCCAGGCATCTTAACGCACACTTTTAATGGAGGGTTGTGGGGTGAGGGGGTGAGGGTGGAAACTGCTTCGAAACACTCTCACCCGCAAAACCTTTTGCATATCTTTTTTTCCCTTAAAAATTAACCTCAAACCTTCTCTCTCTCTCTCTCTCTTTCTCTCTCCTCCCCCTTCCTCCCAAAGTCTGGGGGTGAGGGGGTGGGTGGGGAGGGAATCAGTAATAAAAAAAAAAGGCACTTACCATTGCAAACGCATAATGTCTGGCCACAGGCTTTGCATAAAAAGGAAGCTTTACGCCTTTCAGAAGGATTGATGCGGGGTGTGCGCGCGTACCATTTAAGGATAAGGAGGCAGGAGAAAGGGGGGGAGAGAGAGAGAGAGAGAAAGAGGGAGAAAGAGAGAGAGAGGGAGAGAGAGAGAGAGCGCAGCACTTGAAAGTCAATTCTGTAATCATCTCCAAAACAAAAGGAGCGATGGTTGACCAATCAGAACGGAAAGAGCAGACCACCCCTCTTCTTTCTCCTCCCCCCACCAAAAAAAAAAAAAAAAACTAATCCGATCGGTTTCGAGAGATAGAGCCAAACCGATTGAACTAATTATCATAGCTTTGAAGATATAGGTATAGATATATACATACATACATACATACATACATACATACATACATACATACATACATATCTTAATAAGGACCACCCCAACATAACCCCACTATAAAGATGCATTGCACATTCACTTGTTTTGAAAGGAGGTGGGGGTGGTTGGCAGTGGGGATAGGGATGAGGGAGCCTTGACTAAAAGATAGCCCATCTCTTGCTTCGCTGACTCTGGTAGAGCTTTCCAGTGATGGATAATTTTCCTTCAATAAAACTGAAGCAGTCAGGCAGAAAGTAGAATTCACCCCCCCCCCCCTTTTCTCTTCTCTCTTTCTCTCAATAAATAAAAACATTATTGGCATTCTGACATTGTGCCCTTGCTTGCTGTTCTTTATTTCTTTTTTTCTTTTTTTAAAGTGTCACTGTGGTCCCCAGATTGCCATATATAAATAAGAGAAAATCAAGATAGTTTCAGATTTGGACCTGCTTAACGTGCATACTATTGGGTTTCCTTTGATATGTATGACATCTTGGGGACCTTGCTTTTCCACATCCAGTTTCCCAGCATCCTCGGTTATCCTGGCTGGTTTGGACATGCTTGCAAGTTAATTGAAATTTATCAGCTTGATTGCCATTTGCTTGGTAATTGGTAGCTCAGACCAAAGCTGAAGTGATTGCATTTGAGGCAACATAGGAAGGTCTGCTTATAATGCCCTCTCTGTGCTACATACATACATTACAGACAGACAGACATTAACCACGCAGTACCTGAAACATCTGTATACAAGTCTTGCATGTTTACTAATTTATTTCTTCAATTTCTATCTCATCTTTCCTCTCCAAACTCCAGACAGCCTATATTTGGGAACTGGCAGTCTATTGATTCACCAGCAAATAAATGCAATGCCTGGTCCATTGAATAAAATCCCCATTTGTCTCAAAAATTCCCAGGACTCATATTTTACTGTAAATTGTACACCCAGGAAGCAAGTACAGATTTCGGAATATGTGGTATATAGCAATCAACTGTAAAAAGAATCCAGGGTTTTAGGTTATAACACAAATGCACATTTCTTGTTCAGCTGAATCAAGGTGTAGGTGATCTTCACGTGTGAAAGGGTTACTGGAACAAGTCGTTATGAACGCACTGAGAAACAGGCAAGTAAAACAAATGTAAGGAACCTGATCCAAGGCAGATTTGGAAAACAGAAGTGATCAATGAAAAGAACTATCACAGGTCAAAACCAGAATTGAATTTCTTTACCTGCAGAAAGGCATGTCTCCAAATGTACATTATTTTTTTCAATTAAATTATGTCACATGTCATAGTTGTCCCTTCAACTAATAAAAATAGAATGAATACTTGTGGGGATAGTCCAAAGTCTATTATAATGACATAACATTGAAGGAAAAAAATGGTAGTCTCAAATCATGTCTCAAATTGGGCAAATTACTTATTTAATCTATTACTGTAGTATATTTAACTCGGAGGTCTTCTAATCCAACCCCAGCCTCGGTTTGAAGAAAAATATACTAATTCACGTAGCAGCCTATTCCACAAGCTAATAGTTCAGTCAGGAAGTTCCTTTTGAAATCTAACCTGAAATTATCTCCTGAAATTTTAACCTGTTCTTGCCTTTTGGGTTAGCAATGAATAAGATCCCACTTTTCGTCTATGTGACAAGAGGTCAGATATTTGAAGAGTGCTCATCCTGTTGACTGAATGCGATCGATATAAGTAACTTTCCAGTAATCCACATTTTTGTACAACTATTTTTGAAATAAAACGTTAAACCTCCCAAACAATAGTTGTATTACCTTGTACATATCACACTCTTTGAGTTGGGAATAACAGAATTGGAATGGACCTTGGGTGGGTCTTCTGGTCTATATACCATTTCAGACATATTGTTGTCCAATTTCTTCTTAAAAACCTCCACAACTTCTGAAGGCCAGCTGTTCCACTGGTTAATTCTTCTAACTGTTAGGAAATTTTTCCTTAGTTCTAGGTTGGTTCTCTCCTCGATTGGTTTTCATCCTTTGCTTCTTGTCCTGCCTTCAGGACAACCTATTGGAGAATAGGTTGACCCCCTCTTCTTTGTGGCAGCTCCTTAAATACTGGAACACTGCTATCATGTCATCCCTAGTCAATCTTTTCATTAAATTAGACATACAATTCCTGCAAAAGAGCCTCAGATAGCTCAACAGGCTAATAGCCTGTTATTAAGATTCAGCTGTCTGCAATTATTGCAAGGTTCGAGGCTCAAGGTCGACTCAGCCTTTCATCCTTTCTAAGGTAGGTAAATTGAGGACCCAGCTTGTGGGGGCAATAAGCTGACTTTGTATAAAAAAATATACAAAAGTATGAAGGCTATTGCTTAACGCATTGTAAAACCGCCCTGAGACTCCGGAGAATGGCGGCATACAAATCTAATTAAATTAAAAAAAATAAAATTAAAAAAAAACTCGTTCTTTGGATGTTTTAGCCTCCAGTTCCTTAATCATCTTTGTGGCTCTTCTCTGTATTCAATCCATAGATGAATAAATGAACACAGGGAAAAGGGGAGATAATGCTTTCTCTTTGCTTTGGATTCTTCCTCTGCTCAGAAATGCAGCTCAGGCACACAAATTGGCATTCCTTAGCATGTGTTGACTTCACCCAGCACATGTTCACAAAGCTGGCATTTGTCCATTGAGCATTCCTAGTGAAATTGCAGAGAGGCCGTGCCTTCCTAAGCCATTGCAGCTGGTGTTAAAGAGTTAGTGCAAAATGACTAAACATATGCCGTTACTCAAAGAATAAAGACAAACTTCTTGGTTCTTGAGAGGAGAGACGGAGCATCACAAGCTGTGCCAGGAGTGCCATCTATTTTGCTTGACATAAGAATTATTTTTTTTAAAAAAAATCAAATCAAAGTTCCCTTCCCTCTGCAGCTTGGCCATCGAGATGTCGTTTGAAGCTGATTGGCACTGGATGAAGATCAGTGGTGGGATTCAAATTTTTTTACTACTGATTCTGTGGGCATGGCTTGGTGGGTGTGGCATGGCTTGGTGGGTGTGGCTTGGTGGGCGTGGCAGGGGAAGGATATTGTAAAATCTCCATTCCCATCCCACTCCAGGGGAAGGTTACTGCATTTCTTCCTGATCATCTGGGACTCGGGAGGCAAAGAATAGATGGGGATGGGGCCAGTCAGAGGTGATATTTACCAGTTCTCCGAACTACTCAAAATTTCCACTACCGGTTCTCCAGAACTGGGCAGAACCTGCTGAATACCACCTGTGGTGAAGATTTCTCACCATAAATACATCATCACCATCATCAACCTAAAAGCATAACATCACATCAAGCAGCCAGTTTTCATCTCAATTTAAGGGACATCATGGCTTCCTTAAGAAACCATTGTTAAAATAAACCATGGCATTAGCACAATGTGCGTTATGATCCAACCTCTCCATAAATAAGGCTAAAAACTTTGCAATCCCGCGGTGTTGCAATCTTGAATTCATGGACGGTCATTTGATTAAAAGATTAACAGAGTTGGAAGGGACCTTGTAGATCTTCTATCCAATCCCCACCCCCCAAGCAGGAGACCCTACACCAGTGATGGCGAACCTATGGTACGCATGCCACAGGTGGAACAAGGAGCCATATTTGTAGGCACGTGAGCGTTGTCCTAGCTCAGCTCCAGCACGCATGCGCACACCGGCCAGCTGATTTTCACGCCTTCTGGGCCCACCGGAAGTCGAGAAACTTGCCATTTCCGGCCTCCAGAGGAACTCCAGGGTGGGTCAGGGAGGCTGTTTTCGCCCTTCCCAGGCTCCCAGAAAACCTACCGGGCCCACAGGTGACCTCTTTGCCATTGCGTGCCAAAAGTGGGGGAGCGTGGGGGGGGGTATCACTCACGCATGCACGGGGTTGTGGGGTGCATTGAATTATGGGTGTGGGCACATACACATGTGACCCTCCCGCGCTCCCTCCACTTTCGGCACGCAATGGCAAAAAGGTTAGCCATCACTGCCCTACACCATTTCTGACAAATGGTAATCCAGTCTCTTCTTGAAATTTTCCAGTGATTTCTTCAGTATCCAACTCTTAGACGTGTCAACACAAATGCTAGTGCAGGGGTGTCAAACTCGTGGCATCATGTCATTGTCATGACTTTTTCCCCCTTCGCTTAGCTGGGGGTGGGCATGGCCATTGCGTGACGCATCCGGCCCGCGGCCTGTGAATTTGACATCCCTGTGCTAATGGTTCTTTAGTCTTCCCCATAATAAATATTCTGACAGCCCTGAAAAAGCTCCAAAATGGCTTCAGGGTTGAAGAGTTGGATCTGTTACTTGGAACCCTGACCTATTCTACTTGGAAACTACTTCTATTCTCTGAAATCTGAAAATATTTTTTTTAAAAAAATATGAAAATTATTGGAAACATGCTAAGGAATGCCAATTTCTAAAATGGACTTCTTTGATGCTCGATTGCTATTTCTCTTGAAAGTGACTTATTTTATTCTGCCTCACTTCATAGCATATTCCTGCTGTACTATTATGGAGAAGGATATATGCAATTATGTGGAATTAATTTGACGTAATAAAGAAAAACTAACCAGTCTTTTGTTTTAAAAAGAGAAAACTAAGGCTACCAAACCTAAGCTGGAAAAAACGGAGAGTATAAAATGTTAGGCATAGAGCAGTTTGTTGCATCAGATTCTAAAGTGGCTTGAATGAGTTTTAATGTCCCCTGTACAGATTTATTTTTAAGAGAGCCTCTCCAATAATCGATGGTTGCAGTCTTATGCCGTTCATACAATCAACAGGTAAACTAACTGAAATGACTTTTAAAAAACGGAAGAGAAATTTGGCTAAGCATTTGCTTCCTGCTTCCTTTGTACTGTTTTTCCCATGCTACTAAATTGCAGCAAAGATTGATAACACAATGGTAGACTTATTGCTTGTGACGTCCTTGGAGCTGTGATGCTGTTCACCCCATAGGATTACTCAGAGCAGAAAGGCTGCTAATGGCAGGAACAGATTAGGAAACTTGCCCAGCTTCTGTTAACTGCAGGGGAAAAGGTGGTAATAATAGGTGATGTTGTTACGTAAATCACAATCAAAACGTGATATTGATATGTAGAAAAAACCAATTTTCTGTTAGCTGTATTCATGAGGAATGGAAAAGGAAAAGAGAAAAGGAAAGTGAGAGAATATCACAGAGAGAAACAGAGAGAGAGACAGAGAGAGACAGAGAGAGAGATACAGACAGACAGACAGAGAGATACAAAGAGAGAGACAGAGACACAGAGAGAGAGACACACAGAGACACACAGAGAGAGACAGAGACAGAGAGAGAAAGACAGAGAGAGAGACACAGACAGACAGAGAGAGAGAGAGAGAGAGAGAGAGAGAGAGAGTGAGAGAGACAGAGAGAGAGACAGAGAGAGAGAGGGAGAGGAGGTTTGAGGTTCATTTTTTAGGAAAAAATATGCAAAAGGTTTCTATAGAGGTTCTCAATCTTCCAAGTCATGGTTGTACCAAAGGTGTTTTCTTAGTTTTTTTTTTCTTGATAACATTTTGCTTCTCATCCAAGAAGCTTCTTCAGTTCTGACTGAAGAAGTCAGAAGTGAAGAAGCTTCTAGGATGAGAAGTGAAACATTTTTAAGAACCCCACTCCCTCCCCCCGAGAAAGTCCAGTTGCCTTTTGGAAAATCACCTTTGGGACATGCAAAAAGTTATACATATTGTCAGATATAGATGAAGGTTCCTATGGACTTCAATGCAAAACTTGTACATGGATATTATGAGACCTGGACAGCATATTTAACCCAACTTTAATGTGCGGCTTTAACTGTTTCTTTGAGATATTTTATTGTTGTTTATATTAGAGTTTTGGGAACACTCCCCATATCAACTCCCCATCTTTTATTCCTTTTTGTTTAAATATCATGATTCCCTCACTCAACACACACTCACACACACACACACACACACACTCCTACATTTCTTCTTTAGAATCACAGAAGGCATTCGCTTGCAAACTTTTTAATAAGGCTATTACATGCAGATAAAGATTATATCTTGTGGCGGTACAATAGATTTTTGCTTTTCTGTAAAAAAAAAAAAATCAGAATATTTTCTGATATTTCTCTGTCACCAGACAGAAACTCTGAATAGCAATGTGACAAGTCTATTCAGGAGGTGACAATATGAATACTCTTAATTGCACTCCCTTGTGTGCCACAAACTGTCACTTCGTTTTTTGTATGTGCTTGTTTTGGGGAAAAAAGGAGAAAGAAAATACTACTTAAGAGTTTCAAAAAGTGCGGTGGAACCACTGAAATTATATGTGTGTTTATGTGTATATACATATATATAAGCAAGAAAAGCAAATGCTGAGATTTTCTTTAGTTTTTCCGCCCTCCATTACAGCTCAGCTGTGGACTGAACACTATTATTGATCAAAATGTAAGTTGGGCTGGTTAACACTGATATTCTGTATGTAAGGCAGGGATATCAAATGCGATTTTATTGAGGGTGGCAGCATGGGGGCCGGGGTGGGCGTGGGCAGGATGGGCATGGCCAGCTCATTGTCACTTGTATTGGGGGCACCTGTGGCAGCCCAAGCGCTCTGCCAGCGAAAATGGACTCCCGAGCTCTGTTTTCGACTGCGACAGCTTCCCGCAACCATTTGCCAGCAAAATGGAGCTTGGGAAGGCTGCATGCAGAGGTACCGTGGGCTGGTCCTTCTCTGTTTCCAGGGTGGCCCTGCAGGCCAGATCTAAGCACCCTGTGGGCGTTGAGTTTGACACCCCTGATAGAGATGGGGTTCAAATCCTGGTGCTACCAGTTCGCTATCACTGGTGCGCAGGCACAGCGCTTCTGCACATGGCAGAAGCTTCTGCACATGCGCAGAGTGTTTTTGATGACATCTAGGCAGGTGGGCAGTGCCTCCTGCCACTGTCGCTACCGGTTTGCCCAAACCGGGGCAAACTGGTAGAAACCCACACCTTACCCCTGATGTAAGGGGATGAATAACATCATGTGCATTATGATATCATTGCAAACATGGTGTAAATGATCTCAATTATATTAGCCATGTCATGCCGCAAATTATATAATTCTTGTCATTTTGAAAATGATTGATGATGCATGTGTCATCATTGTGTTTGATACTGGATCAGCAGCATCAAAGGGTGAATGCTGAGTACAGAGATGGCAGAATGATGGAATTAGCATCATGCCGTCACAATACAAGCCTCTCCCCCCCCCATTTGTACATCTGTTGTGACATTATGCACATATAAAAAGTTTGAGTCACAAAAGTGTAATGCGACTTTTATCATTTGGATGAGTGCCAAAAGATCCTGCAGACGTCCACGTTGAACTTCAACTACCTTTTTCCATCGTATTTAACCATGATGCTTGAAAACTGATAGCAAAATTCTCTGTCATTGAAAAATCAATCCCCAGCCAAACTCTTTCTCTGTATTAGTCTTCCTCTCCATTGTGAGCTCATTATTGTTTTAACCTACTTGCATTGTATTATTTGTATTTGATTCTATTCAGTGGTGAAATTCAATTTTTTTTACTATCGGTTCTGTGGGCTTGGCTTGGTAACTATAGTGTGGCTTTGTGGGTGTGGCTTGGTGGCCATGGCAGGGGAAGGATACTGCAAAATCTCCATTCCCACCCACTCCAGGGGAAGGATATTGCAAAATGCCCATTCCCGCCCCACTCTGGGGCCAGCCAGAAGTGGTATTTGTCGGTTCTCTGAACTACTCCAAATTTCTGCTACCGGTTCTCCAGAACCTGTCAGATCCTGCTGAATTTCACCCCCTGGTTCTATTATTGCTTTCCTACATTTTGTATCTCTTTTAATTTATATTCTTTCACAAAAAATGGTTTCATTTAAAACCATTATTAAAAATGGTTAATAAAAAAAATACATCTCAAAATGAGTGAAGCTTTTAAAAAAACAAAGTCTCAAACATATTATCATCATCTCCCATAAAGTTGAGTTTGGACCACAGTTATAGAAGGTTGCCATCTCTGGGATTAAGCTAACATTGGGCAAGTTCACATATCCTATTGAGTTATAAACTCTGCAGGTTCTATCAGAATTGAACAAACCATGTTGGGACTTATCCATATGTGTCTCTCCAAGCAACAGCTGATAAAGAAGGATTTTGGAGAGTTTAGTATTGGAGCCCCTTTAAAAATGGGTTTATTTATACTTAAGGAACTATACACATGATTTTGCCTTTGTTTTGTTATGATAGACAGCTTAGTATAGAAGTGAAGATGTTGAAATAGAAGCAAGGAGTTCTAGGTTCACTTTCAACCACAATGCTTACTGGTTGACTTCCACTTTGTGCTCCTGACTGAAAGGCAGTTTGTAAATCTACTTTAAAAACCCCTTTTGAGTTCCTTTCTTTTTATAGTGCTGTCAACTTGCATAGAAGCTTTCTTTCAGTCAATCGGACTTGATCTGAGGGAATTGTATCTAAAAAGGCAGTCTTATTCAGTGGCGGGATTAAATAATTTAGCAACTGGTTCTCTGTCCTAATGACCGGCTCTATGGGCGTGGCCATGGTGGGCAGGGCCAGGGGCTGTGACAGGTAGTACTCAGCCTCCAGGACCCCCCTGGGAGCAAAAGCGGGCTGCGGGGGGGGGCGCCATCCCCCCACACCCTGTTTTGGGCTTAGTAGGCCTCCCTGCATTTACCTGGGAGCCAAAATGGGGTGTGTGGGGACTCCTGGAAAAAGCAGGGTGGGGAGGGGAGGGACCAGCAGCAATTTAATTACCAGTTCTCCCGAACTGGCCTGAACCGGCTGGATCCCACCATTGGTCTTATTAAATATTTTCAAAAAAAAGGCAAAAACTAAGCTGAGAGCATATGTGACGGATCCATTGAATTCAGTAGGTCAGAGGTACCCAATCCCCAGTCCATGACCGTATGCTGGGCCGTAGCTCGTTCAAAACCAGTCTGTGTAAGTGATGGGTGAGCGTGCGTATGTGTGCATCAAACTGCATTTGTGAAAGCCATGCATGGGCATGAAACCATTCCCTCTTCCCCCTCTCCCCCCAACGCCGATGCTACCGCCGCCTCTGCCAGTCCGCCAAGCTGGAAAGGTTGAAGACTGCTGCAATAGATGGCAAGCTATAAAACCTCTCCAGAAAGAAAGATGGAATGTGATAAAAGAAAGCAAGCAGAAATACTCAGTTCTTCACTCCCTTCCATCTTGCTAGCACATGAGCCTGGCCTGAGTTTTGGATCTCCCTGTTCTGACTGATAGAATTGATCTGTTTGTTCATCTCTTTATCTAGCCATGCACTGGAAAGCTTGGAATCAATATAGTTTACTTATTTATTTAGAACATTTATTTCCAGCATTTCATTAAAAGAAGAAGCTCAAAGTGGGTTTCACAAAGAAGATAAAACAATGAAACCATGCAAAATTGCCACTTGTTAATAGTGTAATGCTTAATATAATCAAGCATTCAATGAAAATGATGTTTAAAACTTTTTTTTAAAACATGAACCCCTATATTCAGTTTGAAGAAAGAAAAAAAAAGAAGAGATGCAGAAATTCAATCCAGTGGGCTGCTTTTACCATAGGTGCTCCTGGCCTTACAAAGTCATCTCAACCATTTGGTATGACCAGTAAATGGGGCCTGCTATTGGAGCCCAGATATCCTATATAGCCATGATGACGAACCTATGGCACGCGTGCCAGAGGTGGCACGCAGCACCCTCTCTGTGGGCACGTGAGCGGTCGCTCCAATTCACCTCTGCTGCACATGCACGTGTGGCTCCCACCAGCCAGCTGGTCTTTGGGTCTCAGCCGTGCATGTGCGACGGGTGGGACACGGGGAGTGGGCCTGTGTGTGCATGCGGGGGGTGGAGTACATGTGAGGGGTCACGTGCACATGCGCACAGGCTGCACGTGCATTGCATTTTGGGAGTTCGGGTGTGCACAGGTGCGCATGCGCTTTGGACACTCGGTCTGGAAAAGGTTAGCCATCACTGCTATGTAGGATACCACTGGTAGATATATTACTATTAATATTGAATCTGCCTATGTGAGGATCCAGGTCCACGAAATATCTGTGGTTGAATGTAGACTGGATTCCTGGGAGGGAGGGACTACTTTTCAGAGGACAAAGAGGCTGTTGGTAGGACGAGGGCTAAAACGGCTCATCCCTAGCGGTTCCCAGAGTATATTTACAGTTATTCAGATAGTTCCTTGATTCTGGCAAGATTCTGTCTGTAGGTGAAGAGCAATAAAGGAAAATACTCAGAAGTAACTCCACATATCATTCTTGGGTTTTGGGGGCCTCACATCAATTTTGCCAGATTAAGCAAACTATCTGCATAATAGAGGTATACTCTGGGACTAGCAGAGAGAAGTTGTTTTAACCCTCTTCCTTCTGATGAAACTTTCCAAGCTCCAGATGACAAAGAGGCAAGAGATGCCTCTTTGTCATCTGGAAAACAGGCCCTCCCTCCTGGGAATCCAGACTACGTTCCACCACAATGTCACCCCTTTCTATTGCTTTCTTTTTATTTCTAAAAAAATCAAATACTGTAAATAGTTGCAGCATGGCATATGGGCAAAGGCAATCTTCAAGGCTGGGCAAAATTACTCTGCTTGATGATTGGAACAATTAAAAACTTAAATAATGGTTTCTATTGCAAATATAAAGTTTTGCATATGAAAAAAATCACTTACTTCTGAACCTAAAGAGATCCCACAAACTTTCACGATGACTTGTCTAATTGGATTGGAGTGTCTTCCCTACCCATTTGTGGTCCATCATTTGGGACAACAAGAAATCTTTCTTGCATCACTTAAGTTTGCTTTGGATAAATGTGTCTCCCTCCCCTTCCTATTCTTTGTAAAAGTCTTACAAATCAGTGTCTGTGGGTTGCACATCAATATGTTTGAAACTGCTGAGATGGCTGGCCTAGGTACCCTAAGCACACACGATGCATCATTAATGTTGCTTGCAAGGTAGCACCAATCATGATAATTTTGATTGCTGAACCCAGGCAATTACAAGAATACGTTCTAAGACCAGTTTAAAATGGGTGTCGGACTTGGCACTACCTCCTTTAGTTTGAAGAGCTATCACTCTGACTAGCAAAGCTGAGAAGGAGATATAAAAATTGGCACAAATAATAATATTGCAGATCTGAATTTTTTTTTAAAAAAAAGAAGAGTAGATGTATTTTCATGATTATAAGCAGATCTATTAATTTGGTTTCCGTCCAAGTCAAAACAAGCTGTTTTCCAAGTTGCGTAATCACACAGCCTTGCTTTGAATGCTCACCTTATCCATAGCTGATACAGCTTACCATATGCAGTCTTTCCTGATATCGTACAAAAAAAACCCCACATATAATGGACGAGGACAATTTCCTATTAGATAGTGGAAGTACTGGGCAAGCTACAATAGGATTTTCTCTCCTAATATCTAGTTGCCAATCAGAAATTAGTAACGCCTATTAAAAACCAATCATATACAGCTATTTTTGGTTATGGAAAAGGGATGTACTGATGGAAAAGTTCTTACAAGCAGTGAGCTTTCTGCTAAACTCTAACTATCAAGGCCATATTCTGAAAAGCGAGAGGAAGGTCTTTCTTAGCAGCAGGAGATATTCTGGCTCCATTAAAGTAGGCATGAAATTGATTTCTTTATAGTGAGTTTTTATAGTAGCCTGTTACTGATGTCTCTGACCATCAAACAGATCATATAAGAACTGTCACAATCACATTTTCTCTGAGTAGAATGGAGAACTTTGGGTGAGGTAATGGCAGACTGAGTTGTCTCCAAAAGAGCAGAAACAACACTGCAGTAGAGACCAATGGTTAGGCAATAAGCCTGTGCTAATGGCGCCACCTCAGGCAACGTGAGGTCAAGAGATCACCAACTGTGCTTCGGGCAGTTGCTCCTTGTGAAATGAATGGAGGAATGTGGTTAACTTATGAGTTTGAGTGTCAGGAGCCACAGTAAAGTCAACAATGTCACAGCCTCAAAATATAATACAAAGTTATGTGACTATGAATGTTATAATACAAGTATTTGAAAATAATCTCTATGGAAAGAGGGGGAAGCCAAATTGAATAATTAATGAGGATTATATTATAAAGATACTTATTAGATTGGTAATATGAAAAATTAGATAATTAGTAGTAATGAATATGGTGAGGAGGCAAAAAAAGATTTGTACCCGACTGACAAACTGTTTGCAATTGTATGGATGATGGATTTATGTTTTATGTTTTGTTTTAAAAAATAAAAAAATTCTTTCAAAAATAAACCAACAATGTCACAGCCGCAGTGAAGCTTGTAAAGATACTGGGTTCACTAAAACCCTAATTTCTTAAAACAGCTCTGGATTATAATTCTTTTTATAGCTAAAAGACATCTTTGGAGCAGCAAGAAAAAAAAAACACCTCACCCAATGAATAATAATTCCAGCTTAAAGAATTAAAGAAAAGAGTAAAATAACAATATAAAGAATTTAAGATCAACAGCAATAACCTTGACAAGAATTTAACTTAAGAAAGTTTATAATGGACTAGGGACCCAGATTAATTAGAAACAGTACATTAAATTTTAAATGTTTGGATTTTAAAATGTTTACATTTTTGTTAGAATATTTTTGAAATAATTAAAGAAATAAAACATTTCCCCCCCAGTTATCATCCTTCCCAGGTAGACCAGGCAGGAAAAACAACAGCTAATTCTACTTTGTTGTAAAGCTACATTAACAGAATCTTGCAAATCTGAAAATACAATTCTCCCATGGTTGCCATTACAGCCTGAGGACTTAGGAAGATTTCCTTTGGAGTTTCTTGCTCCACCCATTATGGAGCTGCAGATTATGGTCTCTCTTATCTGATCATTCCCAAGGCAGCATTTCTTTGTCCTGTCCCCTACATCATTCCAATATGCCATTAAATAGAGGAATAGAAGAGGTCACTTAGATTTGAACATAACTTTTATCTGGTGAGGCTGCAGATAGACACCCACACCCACACCCACACAGAGAGGTCTATTAAAGCATGTTCCCTCTCAACATAAATTTGCCACAGATTAATGTACTCAGAATAACGTTTTTTCTTTAATATTTAGAGAGAGTGAAATGAGCCTTTAGAGGAGTGCTTTACGTTCCATGTTTAACAGACTTAAACTGCGCCCATGGCATCTCTCAAACCTCCAAAAGTGGTCCGTGGTCCCCCAAAAGATATCCTACTCCTGTTTGAAAACAAAACTGAAGTTTCTAAGGAAATCTTCGATATTGTACTTGGCCATGGTAAATGGCACAACCGTCCAATAACAGGGCTTTTGAAAAATATTATTTCACAGAAGGGAAGATATCAAATGCCAATTCATATTTTAAAGTGAGGCAAAGGGGTATCTAGCACATCTATCTTTACTATTCAGCATTAAACCAGCGTGCTGCTATGCAATGATAAAATGTAATTAAGGTAAGGAATTAGTTGAAGTAATTTATCTATTGCAGATGTCCTCCAGTTCTGGTGTTAGGTTTATAACTCTCAAAATTAGGTCAGAATCATAGTAAGAAAAGCTCTTATCCATTTAAGTTTCCAACAAAATGCAAGCAACTGTTTCCAACAAGCAATATTTTAAAACCTCTTTTAGTACTGATTTATGGTGAGGAGGTAATGCAGAATAAATGTTGCTCCATCTATAAAAAGATGTGGACGATTTCTGCCCATCAATTTGAAAAGTTGTTGATTAAACAAAAACAATTAGAATATTTACTTGTTACTAAGCCCCTCAGTAAAGATCTAGTTATTTCTGTTGGGTTCCAGGATGAAAAACTCAGGAGTGGAGATGAGTTGATTTCTTGTTGTTCCCTCAAAGACACATAATAATTATTATTGTTAGAAAGTACTAGTGATCCACCTTAATATAGAAAGAAGCCTGTAGATTCTGAAGCAGCCAGGAAAATTCAGTAAATTGTTTCTGAATTGCAGTCCATGCCAATATGATCTCTGTGTCGTCCAGCTCTATTAATGACACTTTTCAGCATTTTTCATATTGGCCATGCTTGCTTGGGTTGAAGAGAGATAATAGTTGAGTAATATTTGGAGGTTCTCAGATGACTTAGGTAAGAAAACCCAAACCGAAAGGCAGCAATCCAGTTTCTAAACATCCTCATAAATAGCACAACCATCATCCTTGTGAGGTCAGGGTGAGATATGGAGATTCTTTTGCAAGATGTAGCAAAAAGCCTGAAAAGAGAAGCAACCCCAAAGAGGAAGTATTGCTGGAGCACAGAGAAGAAGTACCAAATGAATAGAGTAAAAAAAAACACACAAAACAATTGGTTCAGCTGTTCATGCATATCTGAAGGGACAAGGGACCCAAAAAGGTGCAAAATAAGCCCAAGAAAGGAAAGGGGCCTTCTGTCCCAAAGAAGTGGCAGCAGTGATGCATATAAAAGGAGATGGGGACAGAAAAGGACCAAGAAATTCAGGATGAGGACCTGACTTCTTCTAACACCCAAGACTCTTATCTGGCCAAGAGCAACTGCAGGGGAAGACATAGTGATGGTAATAGCACTTAGACTTACAGGTATATACTGTTTCACACAGTGGGGAGATTCAAATAATTTAACAACCAGTTTTCTGCCCTAATGACCGGTTGGGTGGGCTTGGTCATGGTGGGCATGGCCAGGGGGTGTGACAGGCAGCACTCAGCCTCCTGCACCCCCTGGGAGCAAAAACGGGCCATGGAGGGGATGTGTTGCCCCCTGCGCCCCATTTTGGGCCCACTAGGCCTCCTCAGAGTGAAAATGGGCTGTGGGGGGCAGCACCACATGCCCCGGGCTCCATTTTGGGTCTAGGAGGCCTCCCTGAAGACTCCTGGGAGCAAAAATGGGCCATGGGGGAGCACACCACAACCCCATGCCCCATTTTGGGCCTAGAAGGCCCTCCTGCACTTACTTGGGAACCAAAATGGGGCACCTGGGGACTCCTGGAAGGGGCGGGGTAGGGAGGGGTGGGGCCAGCAAACAATTTAACTACCGGTTTTCCCGAACTGGCTGAATTCCACCACTGGCTTCACACTGCTTTTCAGCCCTCTCTAAGCATTTTGCAGAGTCAGCATGTTGTCCCCAATAATCTGGATCTTCATTTTACCGACCTCAGAAGGATGGAAGTCTGAGTCAACCTTGAGCCAGAGAGATTCAAACTTCTGGCAGTCAGCAGAATTAGCCTGCAATCTATGAGTATCTTTGAGGAATATAACTTTGTTTTGCTTCAAAGAAGAAATTCTTAATTATTAAGGAAAAAACCTCCTCTTGGTATTCATTAGGAACCTTAACATCAGAGGAGCATTTTGCATAGAAACCTAGGTGCGTCCGGAATCTGAGAACGTATGTTTTACAGTAAATTAATCTGCCATACAGCAGGATTAAGTGCTGTTTCTCTTTTTCCTGCTCTTTGTTCTTTGGCTATGCAAAAGCCAAAGAATGAGAAATCCTTAGAATGAGAAGATATCTCTACAGTCAGTAAATGATGTACATATGCGTGGGTTGGAGAAATATTCATAACCGGGAGCCCTGGTGATGCAGTGGTTAGAATGCAGTATTGCAGGCTAACTCTGCCAACGGCCAGCAGTTCGATTCTCACCGGCTCAAGGTTGACTCAGCCTTCCATCCATCCGAGTTCAGTAAAATGAGAACCCAGATTGTTGGGGCAACATGCTGACTCTGTAAACTACTTAGAGAGGGCTGCAAAGCTCCATAGAACGGTATATAAGTCTAAGTGCTATTGCTGTTCCAGACAACTGAATTATTCCTCATGTAGCAGTTCTGACAATATGCTATAACACTTACCTCCACCTTACAATGAAGAAGTTATGGACATAGAAAATACAGCACAGAAAGGAGGCAGGGATGGGATATATTTCCTCTTTTTTACCTAATATTTTCAGGTGGGGAACATCATGGAATCTCATGTTGAGGGAAAAAAATTCAGGAGAGTAGAGGAAAAAACTAACTTTTGTTCACAACTACCCTTAATAATAATTGCACTCCTGCTTGTAAGTATTACAATATGTTTTATCACTAGCAAGCTAAAGACCATCATCTGAAAACTAAAAACATTCAGAGGCTTTAGAGGGTAGTTCTGTCCTCTTCACCCTTTCCCCTCCTCCCCCCCCCCATACATTCAATGCATCTTCAATCTCCCTGAAGGAGAAAAAGAGTGTTCTCTTTTCTTGTTGTTGTTATTGTTGTTATGGAAGCTTATTGCTCATTTTAAATAAGTAAAGCTGGATGCTAGGAAATGGGAGCGGAATCTTTATGTCTGATCTCAGCTCCTTGTATTAGAGCGTTTGTTTAAAATCTTATAAATATTTAATATAATCAATGGGAGCTTCAAAAGGAAAGTGATTGTGCGTGGAGGAAGGCCGTCGGTCCATCCTATTAGCCTACCTAGCGCAATAACCCTTAAATGTCAAAAAGCTCCTTGCTTTTCTATTTTTCCAATAGTGGAACCTGCAGTTACCACCGCAGCAAAGGCCAATCTTGCCCAAAAGGGAAAAAATGGGAAATGACTTTCTTCCTTTTATAGCGGTTAATAATAACTGGGGTAATAAATAATAAAAGTTAAGATCAGTTATCTGCTATGAGGCAAGCTCAGTCTCTCCCTCTATCTTTTATAAATCGCTTTCTATGTTTGGATAAATAACGGCTTTAATTTATTAGGGCTCAGAGTAAACAAAATAGTTCCATGATCTCTGAATTAATCCTTCTGGATTAATGGAGGTAAAGCTAGAATTCATTATACTCCCGATTAACAAATAGAAACAGATGAATGTCATAGAACTGTCAGTCTGTTGCGCGATGGTGAATTTTATCACCAGCTTCTTTCCATATTCAGTAGTGGTCAAAATTGTGGAAACCTTCTGGGAAAAGAAGGTTTATTTTCTAAAACCACTTTTTTTTGAAGTTTCAAGATAATCATATTCCACTACTGGAATAGCCAGGGAATAGCCCAGACCTTAACCCAATTGAAAATCTATGACTAAAGAAACTTGTTAGTCAGAAGCAACCCAGCAATAAAACCCAGTTAATAGAAACAATTGTTCAATCTTGGTTTCACATTATAACAGCTGCAGAACAAAAAGACTTGGTTCACTCCATTGGAAGACGGCCATAATTCATGCTAAAGGTTACCCAACGAAGTATTAACTGACATGGTGATAATTTTTGTATATCTTGTTTTTTCTAAGTGTTTCACATTTCTTCTTTATATTGCAACTGCTAATCTAATAGCAAATCCTTCATGAAAGTTATTGCATCACATCCTTGATTAAATTATCTTTCCATTGATATATAATATTATGGTACTACTCCAAAAAAAGAGTGGTGTTATTAGCTAGTTTTAGAAAATACACTTTTCCCAAAAGGTTTCCACAAGTTTGGCCACTACTGTATTTAAGACAGAACCAGTGTTGTAAAGTCATTTTAGTATATAATTATAGGACTGTTTAAAATTATCAACTCAGTTTCCCCTGGAGATCCATGACGTAAGATGACTGCTTGGGGAGAGAACTTGATTTGTCATTGCTTGAAGGGTAGATAAAGTAGAAATGTCAGAATGAATATGAGGAACCAAGTTAAAATCCTATGATTCCTAGAGCAGAACCATAAGATCGGTCAGTTTTCTTTTTATAAAATCAAAAACAGGCTGCAACTTGGGACAGAGGGCGTGTGAGATCCATCCCTCCATGCATTTTCAAGTTCCAGAAGAGCTATTTTTCATGATATGGATGTCCCAACCTAAAAAAAAATCTCCAGAACAGAGATAGGACAGAAAGTCCTGACCTACCTGAACCATTCTGACCATTGAATTAGTTTTAAATTGTTTTAACTTTTGTATCAATGTTTTTTATTATTGGCTGTACACTGCCCTGAGTCCCTTGGGAGAAGGGCGGTATAAAAGTTGGATAAATAAATAAATAAAATAAATAAATAAATAGAGCATTCTCTATGGGCACTCCTGCCCTCTGGAATGAGTAACCCACCGAGCTCTGGACGGCCCCTGATCTCCACTCCTTCCATCAAGGCCTAAAGACTTGGCTGTTTCAACAAATGGGCTGATTCTGATTCTTGGGTTTTATTATTTATTTGTCCCTGTTTTAATTGGTTTTTAATTAGGATTTTTCTTTATTATTGTACATTTTTAACTTGTGTTTGCCGCCCTGAGTCCTTTGGGAGAAGGGCAGCATATAAATATTTGTAAATAAATAAATAAATAAATAAGTTTGAACCGGTTGCCAAAAATCTGAAATCTGATCGGATGATCATGGGAGATGCTACAAAGGTCGTAAGTGTGAAAAATGGTCATAAGTCACTTTTTTCAGGGCCTTTGTAACTTTGAATGGTCACTAAATGAAATGTTGTAAGTCGAGGACCACCTGTACTTGATTCTGATTGAGAAAAAGATTGTATGGATAGAGAACAGCAAACATTTTCTCATTCTATTTTCTGCAGGCAGCCAGCAAAGGTTTTAAGTCTCCCGAATACAGTGATGTTGGTATGCTCCAATTTTCAGAATAATGGACTATTACTTTGTATGCTGTTGATAGGGAAATTTGGGCAGGGTGATCAGCTGGTTTGCTCTGAAACAGACTAGAGAAGATTTCTAAAGATGAAGAGCCATCAACATGTATATTCACACAAAGCTAAATCCTGTTATATTCACTGAGTTTAATAAAGTATGTGTGCATGGAAGTCCTAGCATTATCACATGCAGTTTTTGATTGTTTCACTCCTTTCAATGTGGCAGTAAGATTGTAAAGTGTTTTGTGATTAGGAAAATATTAGAATGTGCAGAAATGAATAGATTAACACTTGCAATTAAGGAGAAAGAACAAACTGAATACTACACGGCATGGGAATTATTTTATCAATGGTTAGAAAAAAAAGGGAAGTTAGAAATATGGAAATAAAAGAAGATTAATGAAATTATGTTAAGAGAGAGAGAGACTTATATACTATGATTATTATTACTATTATGACTATTAGGATTATTATGTTTAATATTACTATTATATTCTTATTAGAAGACATGTTAAAAGGGAGAAGTGAATATATTTATTACGTTCAATATTAGTATTTTAAAATCAGAGAATTAATATTAATGTAATGAATACTGTTGTAAACTTTGATTATTACTGCATAAGATATTTGTACCCAGATGACAGTAAGCATTTGAAAGTCTCAGTTCATAGGATAATTTCAGGGTATCTCTGCCACTTTCTGAAACAATGAAGTCTGAGGTTTAATGAAGACTTTTTTACTTCTTCTAATGCAGTGATATCCATAATCTTGTTCCAGATGTTCTGCAGCCAGCAGTAACTCAGCCAGATAAGTAGAGACAGTCTACTAAGAAGGATATTGTAAATAGTTTTCAAAGCATCCAAGAGCAATGGAATTTATTAAATTTATTATCTCAATTTATTAAAATGAGATTCGGAAGAGCACCACTTCTAAATGCTCAGTGTTGGAAAGGTCTTATGAAAGAAGAATGGTTAATAAAGATGACAGAATTGGCAATGATTGGCTAAGTTAACAGCCCTCATGGGGGGAAAAATATTTCAAGAAATTTCTTTTATAATTGGAAACACTTTGTGGACTTTCTGCAGGAGATGGAGAAAAATCTAATTTTGACCTATAGATTTGATGATTGTTAAAATTTAAAAAGGAAAAAGAAGATTTTTAAAAAAATCCCTGTTTCTTTTACTGGGGAGAATAGTCGAAAGTAACTGTTCTTTACATTTTTGGAAGAAAAGGGAAGAAGCCATTCTTTATATACTGTATATTTTGGTATTCCTTTTTTTAAAAAATACCACGTCACATTTCTATCCCTATTCTTTTTTTCATACTTCGTCTTTTCTCTTGATTGTGGATTCATGTTTTATACGTGAATGTTTTGCAAAATGTGATAAAATTGTTTTATAGTAATTACAATCAAGTTAGGCTTATATACACACACACACACACACACAGACACACACAGATGGAAGGAGGGAGGGATATATATATATATATCGGTGGTGGGTTGCCCCTCGTATGGGCCGGTTTACAAGAACCGGTAGTAAAACTGGTGGGAGGCCCTACCCACCACCCCGGATGTTATCAACGACAATCTGTGCATGCGCAGAAGCTTCCCATGCACGATCCCGTTGCGAACTGGTAGTACAGGTAAGTAGAACCCACCCCTGAGATATATATATATGTGTGTGTGTGTATGTGTGTGTGTGTGTGTGTGTGTGTATATATGTATGTATATATATATATATATGAATGACTGTGTGCAGCCAGTCATTAGTTTGGACAAAGGAGTTAAGGAAAGGCTTTTTATCTGATTCACCTCAAGCAGTCAGTGGGTAGAACATCTACCCTAATCAGGACAACAGAACTGAAGTGTGACACATATACAGGTAGTCCTCGACTTACAACAGTTCATTTAGTGACCATTCAAAGTGACGTCAATGAAAAAAGTGACTTATGACTGTTTTTCACACTTGCGTTCACTGGTCACATGATCACAACTTAGATGCTTGGCAACCAACTCATCTTTATGATGGTTGCAGTGCCCCAAAGTCACATGATCACCTTTTGCAAACTTCTGACAAGCAAAGTCAATGGGGAAGCCAGATTCACTTTAAAAAAACTTGTTACTAACTTAACAACTGTAGTGATTCACTTAACAACAGCGGCAAGAAAGATCATAAAATGGTGCAAAATTTACTTGACAACCGTCTCACTTAGCAACAGAAATTTTGGGCTCAATTGTGGGTATAAGTCAATGTATACCTGTATACATCCCTGGCCCTGCAAGAATTTCCTTTATTTTGGTAGGATGCGCCATGGTCTAAAAAAAACAAATTTCTCCCCAATTATCTTCTTTAAATCCCAGGGCTTTGTTTTTGCTCCTAATAGTCTGATCTTCAAGAGGGGCAAAATGAAAATGCAAACTTCTCCCACCAAGTTCTATTCAGAGGCAGGTAGCCTTGGAGATCCATTCAGGATTTATCCTAGTTTTATCATTTTTTTTTCTGGCTTGGATCAAAAGGAGCAGATAGCAGACAAGCTAAATAGCTTACATGGCTATAAAGATGACAAATGGGTTACAATCTAAATTGAGTCTAGCTTAAATTGAAATGAAACCATTTTACTCTTTTGCCTCCCCCCAGATCAAGGATTGAACTTGATATAATACAACAGCAGTCCATGCGAGAAAATATTTATGCAATCTTCAGCTTTCTGAAGCCTTAAAGTCACAACATTCAAGTTGCCCGGGACTATTACTGAATACACATATATGAAACATGTCCTTGCTCAAAATGAGAAATTAAAGTTTCATTAAATCAATTCAATCCCATTACAAACAAGGAATATTGTTATCTGCTTTTCAAGACTCTGAACTAAGACCCACAAACCCCAAATTATTTTTGGATAATAAGATTTTATAGATAGGTACAAAATATGAACAATGTATAATCTATTAGCAATTGTTTTACCTGACAGGTGAACTGCATTTAAGTATAAAGCAAAAATTCAAATTTAATTAAACCATACTCCTCTTTACAATTATAGTCTGGAAGTGAAAATGATACAAAACCATTTTAAGAGTATCAATTGTTTGATTTTAGCATACTGTAGCATAATGCTAAAGCCTAGCCATTAACCATAGGTTTTGTATCTGCATGTTTGTGAATCTATCTGATTCTGGTTTGTTTAATAAAGTCTGGTTAAGTAAATCATGTTCTTGAGCAAGGAAAATCCTGTTTCAATTCTCTTTTTGTGGCCTAATACCTAAGCAAAGAATGACAAGTGAATAAAAGTATAGAACATATAATAATACAGTTGGGAGGGATCTTGGAGGGTCTTCTAGTCCAAACCCTACTCAAATAATAAAACCTATATCACTTTGTAAAAATGGTTGTCCAGTCTCTTTTTCAAAAGCTTCCAGTGACGGAGCACCCACAACTTCTGAATCAGTCATTCCACTGATGGATTGTTCTCACTGTTAGGAATTTTCTCCTTAGTTCTAAGTTGCTCCTGTCCCTAGTTTGTTTCCATCCGTTGTTTCTCGTCTTGCCTTTTGGTGCTTTGGAAAATAGTTTGACCCTCTCATCTTTGTAGGAGTCCCTCAAATATTGGAACACTGCTATCGGTCTCCCGTAGTCCTTCTTTTCATTAGACTAGACATACCCGATTCCTGTAACTGTTCTTCATGTGTTTTAGATTCCAGCCCACTTGTTGCTCTTCTCTGCACTCTTTCCAGATTCTCAGCAACTTTTTAATATTGTGTTGACCAGCAATTAAGATTGTTAAGTATTGATACTGATATTGATGATACTGATATTGATTGAAGTAGAGATAGAGATAGATAGAGTTAGAGACAGATGGTTAAGGCATCAGAAATTGGGAGGCCATGAGTTCTAGTTCTACCTTGGACATGAAGCCATTTTTTTTAAAAATTAGATGTATATGCCGCCCTTCTCCGGAGACTCAGGGCAGCTTACAATGCGTTAAGCAATAGCCTTCATACTTTTGTATATTTTTTACAAAGTCAGCTTATTGCCCCCACAAACTGGGTCCTCAATTTATCTACCTTAGAAAGGATGGAAGGCTGAGTCAACCTTGAGCCTCGAACTTGCAATAATTGCAGACAGCTGAATGTTAATAACAGGCTACTTAGCCTTTTGAGCTATCTGAGGCTCTTTTAACCTACTCAGTTGGGTGACCTTAGGCTAGTCATTCTCTCTCAGCCAAAGGAAGTAGGCAGGAAGCAGCTAATTCTGAAAAGCCTTGACAAGAAAGCTGCAGGAACTATCTCAGGTAGCTAGTAGGACCCCCCCCCCCCCCAAAGCTGTCTTGAACACACAGACACACAGACAGACATAGGCCCACACATCTGAATTAAATAGTTTTGTGACAGGTTCATTTCCTAGTATTTATTAGTTCAGTGATAATTCAGTGGTTGCAATATTTCTGCTTTAGTAGAAATAGGTCTCCATTTATCTTAATTAATAAAAGAACTCTGATCAAGTTAAATAAAAGAACTCTGATCAAGTTAAACTTGTATGCACTACATTGTGACACAGTTTGGATCAGGCTTCTCAGATGAGAAAGTAGTATTAATTACTGGATTTTTGTGAGATTCAATTTTGAATGTGAAAACTATTATTTCTTATTTTGGGGATTGTTTGCCTGTTAATAGATAATAGGCTTCCACTATTTTTGTAACAGGTTGCTCCCCCTTGTAAGGACTTACACAGTGTGTGATCTTGGACAATCAGTAATCACATTTCTGGGGGGAATATTTCTGGGGGGAAATGAAACTTTTCTATTATTCCAACTGTATGTGTGGGGAAGGGAGGGGAATTACTGTGAACTCTTATTCCTACTTATTTAGAAATATAATCTATAGGAAGTCCTTGAGTTACAACCATTCATTTCGTGACTGCTTGAAGTTACAATAGCACTGAAAAAAAATTGACTTTGGACTGTTTTTCACCTTTATGACAATCGCAGCCTCCCCATAGTCATGTGATCAAAAGGCACTTGGCAACTGGCATGTATATATGACAGTTGCACTGTCCTGGGGTCATCTGATCATTTTTTGTAATCTTCGTTGCTGGCTTCTGACAAACAAAGTTAACGGAGGAAGCCAGATTCGCTTAACGGAGGCATGATTCACCTAACAACTGCAGTGATTTGCTTAACAACTGGCCAAAAGGTCATAAAATGGAGTGCAACCCATTTAAAAACGGTCTTGTTTAACAACAGAAATTTTGGGTTCGATTGTGGTTGTATATCCATGTTCCATGCAAATTACTCCAAGGGGTGAATTTATGCAACTTGGCCCACTTATTCTGAGAAAGTGGATAGGATCAGGCTATAAGCCTCAGTTTCTCATTCTTAAACGTTCACAACTCTCAGTTTTTCTCCAGATGCTTTCTGACCCCAGCTGCAGTTTAAGACAGCTAAATATTATCAGCCGGAGTTAATAAACTATCTGTTTATTATTTATAATGTGGGCCGTTTGTTTTTAAGAATCGTAACTTCAGGATGTTATCATGCCATATCTCTTTAGTACTGCAGATTATTGGTTTGAATAGTTTGCTTTGTATTACTCTTTTACTTAGAACATTTATAGCCTACCCTAAAGCTATCAAAGCTCAAGTCAGTTTACAGATTAATTTAAAAAAAAATATCCTGCTCTCAAGTCTAATTTCAAGCTCACAGTTAAAAAAACAAACCCCACATGCCACATTTCTAAAATAATAAAATAAAATAAAATCTTAGGGGTAAATGAAAGCAAGAACATACAGGCATCAGTTCTTGATGTTACCTAGTTCTTAATTTTATAGAAAGCAGCTATAATAGAAATATAAGGTTGTGCTACAGCTTAAGGGTGTTGATCATCTTCAGCTTTGTTATTTCAAACATTAAAAGCCACTTCAATTTTAGCTTTCACTTAAATAAAATTTCTTATTGCATGTTAAATGTTTAACAGATATACCCGGTATGTTTAGTCCGTAGTATCATATGCAACCTCCTGCTAAATGGAATTAAGTAAAGAAAACAACATACTATAGTATTATAGTACTATACTAATATCCTCCCCTTCTCCCAGCTTTTTCGTACTTGACTGAATAAGGAAGTTTTATTTATTCCTTCCTTCCTCACCATGTCTGTTTCTATGGTTTATGAACAGCACGTTTGCAAACACATTCTGAGCCCATCAGAACATCAAAAAACAAAAACCCAAATCCACAGTTGGATCATAACCTCAAACATGTCATTTATACATACCAACCTCTTTTGTATAAACTGATCACTATGGAGGTTCTGTCGACCTCTAATAAAATAAGTTGATTTTATGAGCCATGTTAATTGCATATCCTATTCCAGATCAAAAATTTCAGTGCTTTTTATTGCTTCCCAATGTTGTGCAATACTTATTTTAACGGCTGCTAGTAAACAGAATGCAAATTCTAAATCTTTGGAGTTAATCCAGTCTTTTATGGAACACTTGAGAATAAGTATATGATTCAGTGGTAAGCAATGATCTGCCATTTGGACAGTGTTACATAATGCAGAATTATATAATGTCTCCAGCACCCTGATTATTGTCATCATGGTAAATTTGACTAAATTTGCCGGGTGTCAGATATGAATGGGACTTTGTTTTGAAGAGTTAGTCTGTTTATTTATATGACAGATGTATATGCCACCTATTCACTGCAAATTTGTGGGTGGTTGATATATGACTTTTTCTGCTTCGGCTGTTATGGGACTATCCATTATCTATACTTTAGAAGGATTCGTGGACTGCATTTATGGTCAATGAGGGGGAATGTGAATGCATGTCTTCTACAACAATCTGTCTCTGAAAGATTGAAACCCAGATTTTATACAGGAATAGTTGTGCTTTATCTGGGTTTAGCTTCAGTTTGTTCAGTCCTTTTCAATCAGGAGACAGAGAGGAGTTCACTCTGTAAAAATCCAACCCTGAACTCATAAGAAAGGAAAAGCATAACTGCGTATCATTAACTTAATACAGGTAATCGTTGACATACAATTGTAATGGAAGCTTCCTTAATTCTAGGTTGCTTTTCTCTTTGATTAGTTTCCATCCATTGCTTCTTGTCTTGCCTTCAGGTGCTTTGGACAATAGGTTGACTCCCTCATCTTTGTGGCAACCCCTGAGATATTGGAACACTGCTATCATGTCATCCCTAGTCCTTCTTTTCACTAGACTACATAAATCCAATTCCTGCAACTGTTCTTCATTTGTTTAGCCCAGGGGTGGGTTCTACTTACCTTTACTACCGGTTCACATTGCACCTGCACACACTCTTCTGCACATGTGCAGAAGCCTCTGCACATGCACAGATCAACTTTTATGATGTCCAGGTCAGTGGGCAGAACCTCCCGCCAGTTTTACTACTGGCTCTTGCGATCCAGTCCAAACTGGAGGCAATCCACCATTGGTTTAGCCTCCAGTGCCCTAATTATCTTTTTTTTGCTCTTTTCTGCACTCTTTCCAGACTCAGGGAGATAGGAGTGAAGTGGTGCCACTTGGTAGTATTGCTCCTACTTCCTCCAAAATTCCAGGAAAATATGGTAGACAACGGAACTCACAAAACAATCTGCTCAAATACTTAAGACTATCAATAATGTTATATTCCTGGTATCTCTCTCTCGGTGGAGAGCATCCATCTCAATAACAAAGGTTGTCCACATGCCAAAGTAGATCTGAATCAGACTGGAATGGTCCAAGATCATACATTTTATCTGAGAGCTCCTATTACTGCAACACTGTTGTCTACTTTAGAAAATGATTGTGAGATGGGTGGCTATATACCTATGATGAATAAATAAATATATATTAATTGATAATTGTTAAAGCTGTATGGGTACAAAGCTACTTATTAAACAAGAGATTCACCACTGCCTACCTTTAAATAGCAAGAAATTCTGCCTGCAAATGGGAAAGATTAATGATCTGAATGATCATTGCCAAGATGGTGTTTTTAGAGCACCTGATTAGTCAAGTAGAGAGGATATAGCAGACAAGTTGTAGGGCAAGCAGTTTGTAAAATGCTGTATATAAAATGCTGTATATCCAGTGAGTGTCTGGCTGAACATCCTCTTCCAATCTTGTTCATTTAGTCAACCTTTCCTCCATTTTTAAAAAAATGACGTGTTTGTTTAATGTAATTGTTATAATTAAAGAAGCATCTGCTTTATCCATTTTTTTTCATATAGAAACTATAACATTTTAACATTCATATTTTATTGTATTTTTTAGATTTAAGTGAAATGTGGATATGTTAATATCCACATATGTTATATGTTATATATGTTATATATATATATATATATATATATATATATATATATATATATATATATACATACATACATACATACATACATACATACACATACCAAATACCACTCACTCATTATGAAATCTCCAGAACGGTAAAGCCTACAAACTTGAAATTTGGCACATATGTTCCTCTTGGCTTCTAGGTGCTCACTAAGAGAGGATTTTTTGAAATGACCATCAGATCATTAGTATTTCATATACAATATACAATATACTAAGGAATTAGACATTCTACTCCCCCTCCCTACCTGAAAGGAACTCTGTCCCAACTGCCAGTTTCCTTATATTAACATGCTATGATGCTACCCCTTTGCTAAACTGGACTGGGCGTGGCCAGCACATGACTCATCCAGCCTGCAGGCTGGGACATTCTACTCCCCCTCTGTTCTAACTTCCAGTTGCCTTATATTAACACGCTCTGATGCTACAGAGTTACACATTCTACATTAAGTTTCAGGCTTTAGGTGTCAATTTATCATGCCCGATCACATAGTTTCGTAGCGAAGCACTGGCGTCCAGCTAATGTTAATATATATTATAAACGATGTGCGATGTGCCATACACTAAATAAATAAATGTACAAAGTGTTGGCTTTGCGATTTCAAATTTAAACAATAGGTAGCTGTATGGATATTACAGCAAAAACCAGAAATAGTGTAGAAGTTGGCAGGGACATATATCTGTTGAAACTTGGTTTGAATAGGCCAATGAGAAGATAAACTCAGCCAGTAGGTCATATGCAATCTCATGGCTTCATTTTGGCAATTATTACAAGTAATCTTCTTCAAATCATGCTGCCAATCATTAGTGACAAATGTGTGTGAACGGGGAGGGGGACACGGGAGAGAGAACCATGCAAACAGGGCCACCGTAAGAGCCGTGGTGGCACAGTGGTTAGAATGCAGTATGGCAGGCTACTTCTGCTGACTACTGCTGGCAGCTGGCAGTTGATTCTCACCGTCTCAAGGTTGACTCAGCATTCCATCCTTCTGAGGTTGGTAAAATGAGGACCCAGATGGTTGGGGGCAATATGCTGACTCTGTAAAACCACTTAGAGAGTGTTGTAAGGCACTATGAAGCGGTATATAAGTTTAAGTACTATTGCTATTTAAGATTTCTCTTTCCCTCCAACACGCCAGGGTCCAGAAAGCAGAATTTTGATCCTATTCCCTCTGTCGATATCACATCCAGCCACGTGCAGCCTTCAAAGTCTGTTTACAGAATTATTATTGTTATTATGTGCAACCAAACCAACAACAAAACACATCACTTGGCTTAAAACATTGCTTACCCTGATGCAACAGGAACTCATCACCATCAACCTCTGACTTTCCAGGGTTTTTTCTTTCTTTCTTTCTGTGGCTCTGCGTCATTTATCTCATCCTCAAGCCCAGAGGGGGACATGAGCCTTTCCTAATTGGATCCTGAAAAATAAAGCCAAGATATCAAAAATCTATTTTCTGCTTTACAGTGTTCACAGCTTCGCCATTCTGCTTTTGGGGAAAAAAAAACTTGTTAATATCAGGAAAGAAAGAGAGAGCATCATATACCTTTCTCTGAAACAAAATAAGGTATTTTGAAGAAAAACCAAAATAAACAAAAGCAAAACAAAACTGATCAATAAAGCTAGTCACCATTAATGATTGAAGATAGATTTTAGCATTTTAGCATTCTTCCCTTTTGATACCCTATCTTCCTTCTTACTAAAATCTACCCAACACTTCTTTCTTTCTTTCTTTCTTTCTTTCTTTCTTTCTTTCTTTCTTTCTTTCTTTCTTTCTTTCTTTCTTTCTTTCTTTCTTCTTCTCCCTCCCTCCCTCCCTCCCTCCCTCCTCCTCCTTTCTCCCTCCCTCCCTCCCTTCCTTTTTCATTCTTGGTAAAGGTGTTTAATGCTCAAAAGTAGCTTATATACTGTATACATTCTCATATATCACATAGCATTTCCTGTAAAATCTTTGATTTTAGCCTACAAAGAGCTAATTTCATTTCATCCACCTATTTATCTTGCTATGTATTTTTAAACAGCTAATAAACAGCTAATAACCACAGTTCTCTTAGCACTGTAAAAATCGATTTTAAAAAAAGCAAAGAAATGGATTCAGTTCAGTTTCATTGTAAAAGACAAGAAAAAAGCAATATAAAACAGACAAAGCAGTTGTATTTTGTATGTTTTTGTCTTTCTTTCTTTTAAATTAATAAAACTTAACATTATATTTTTAAAAAACAAAGCAGCAGCCTTCCACTAAAAACATCATGTACCAAGGAAAGCAACATAAAATAAATCAAGAAGTCAATAATAATATTTATAACAATAAATGCAACCCTAATATTATAATAAAGGCAACATTAAAGCAGGCTGAAGTGTGAACAATATTAAAATAGTTTTAAAATAGTATTTAAAAATATGCATGTGAAACATGATTAAAATAGGCCCTGGCAATAGTTTGGTGAGAAGAATATTTCACAAACATTACCAGATGAGTAATGAGGTTAGTTGCCTCATCTTGTTTGGTGGGTTTTTTTGGAGAAATACAGGTAGTGCTTGACTTACAACTATTCGTTTAGTGACCATCTGAAGTTACAACAGCTGAAAAAAGTGACTTATGACCGTTTTTCACACTTATGATCTTTGAACCATCTCCATCATCACATTGTTAGAAGAGATATTCTTCTGGGTTCAGCTCCAAGTGGGGGAAAAGACACTGGAAACATGGAGACTGCTTGGAAAGATGGTTTAATGGTGGACAGGATCACATGGTTTGAGTTCCTGAACAGAAAAAGGGCCGAAATGCAATGAGTCCCCGGGTTTTATGCCCTCTCTGGCTTTGAACTTCCTGATCCCTGTATTATTCACCTGGGGGCAGCTATTGACACTAGGTCCCTTGTGGTGTCCTTATCTTCTGAACGACAAGCTAGTATTAGAGCCCTGACTTCTCAGTGTCTAGTGAAGAAATCTGTTACTGCTTTAAAGTTGTCCCGTTTGTTAGGGAAGATGGTATCCACCTTTGGCATAGTTCCTTGGTCTCGATTGCACAGCAGACAGCTCCAGTGGTTCCTGCTTCTCCTTCAATGAGCGGGTCGCGGATCATCCCACACCCGGCTCCAGTTGACGCCCCAGGTCTCGACCTCTCTTCACTGGTGGACATCTCAGGCCTTGGAGCAAGGAACCTGCTTTCGGGAACCGTCTCACCTTTCCTTGGTGACAGATGCCAATCTTCGGGGGTGGGGTGCTCACCTTCAACAACATATGGCTCAAGGACTATGGTCGCTCCAGGAGAGGCGCAACAGCATCAATTTTCTGGAGTTGCGGGCCGTCAGACTGGCCCTCCTCCGCTTTCAACAGCAATTAGAGAGCAAAGACATTTTGGTGCTCACCGACAACATCACCATGAAAGCCCATATCAACAGGCAAGGGGGCACTCACTCCAGGTTGCTCCTGGCAGAATCACTCCGCCTGGGCGCTTGGGCCGAGTGGCATCTTCACTCCATCGTGGCGGATCACATCTCCGGGAGACTGAACGTTCAGGCAGATGCCCTGAGCCGACAGGTCGTGGACCATGGGGAATGGACCATTCCTCATTGTCTCTTTCTAGAGATAGCAAACCGCTTCGGGAGTCCTGCAGTCGACTTATTTGCCTCCTCCTGCAATCATCAGGTCCCCAGGTATTTCTCCCGGTACCGGGACCCTCACACATTAGAAAGAGCATCCTGATTGGTTGTCAGACTCCCAGGGAGTGGGGGTCTTAGCTAGCCTTGCTGGCTGATGTAATCTTCCCAGATGCCATGTGGTGAGTTTCTGTTGCTAGATGGGTCCTATTGTGTTGCAGACGATGGTCCATTGACAAAGATGGGAGGGAATTGAGTTTCTGCCTCTGGCCCATTGACAAAGGGTGGGGGTGGGGGGCAGGGCAAGAAGGTGGGAGCTTTTTTGTCTTTAAATCATGTGTCTCCATTTCTCATCCAGGAAACCATAATATTCTGCCTATTTAATATTTCCTAAAACATTTCATTTTTCTAGGAAAGGGGTGGGTGCTAAATTCCTACAACACAATCAAAACTTTGGCACTTGGCAACTGGCATGTACTTACGACAGTTGCATTGGTGCATTGTTGTGGGATCATGTGATCAGCATTTGTAACCTTCCCAGCTGGTTTCCGATAGGCAAAGTCAATAGGGAGTCAAAGTCAAAAGTCAAAAATCAGATTCGCTTCATGACTCGCGGGGTTCATTTAAGAACTGCAAAGGTTTCCTTAAGAACTGTAGGAAAAAAAGTTGCAAAATGGCGCAAAGCTCATTTAACAGTTGCCTTGCTTAGCAACAAAAAATGTGGGCTCAATTGTGGTTATAAGTCGAGGATTGTCTGCCCCTTGGATGGAGATTGTATGGTTTAAATTCTAATGGGAGGGGGGAGAGGATGAGAAGCATGCAACCTAGTTCCTGTGCATGCGCACTTTACAGTAGTGTTCATGCTCCTATGGGAATCTAATGTCTGATGGTCTAAGGTGGAACTGAGGCAGTGATACATTTGGGAGTGGCTGCAAATACAGGTGAAGCTTTACTCGCTCGCCATCTGCTCACCTCCAGCTGTGCGCCCCTGGTTACTAACAGGCCACAGACTGGTACTGGTCTGTAGACCAGGGTTGGGTACCTCTGATATTGTTGTGGTCTGCCAGCAGCCTGCAGAGCTGGCAGTGGAGTCGGACAGTGAGGAGGCTGGGGAGGACAATGGACCAGTCCTGGAGTCAGGGGAAGGCCCGGACAAGGGCTCTGCGTCAGAGGCAGAGATGGGGCCAGGGCCATCTGGGAGCGATGCGCGGACTGCGGAGCGTCCAGAGGTGGATAGCAGGAGGAGTCTGTTCCTTGTGCACACATGTGAAGAGCTGCCAGAAGGCAAGAGCAGCTAAAGCAAAAAGGATGACTCAGGAGTAAGGCCAGGAGATGATTGGCCCCTCCCATAAGGCTTAAAAGAGCAGCAACAGCTCTTGGGATCTGTAGGAAAGCAACATTGCTACGTTTGTTTCTTGTCGGCGTCTCTTGCTTCTGAACTTCATGGGGTTTTGCCAAGAAAAGCCTTTGGCAGGGTGCCAAAGAAGACAAAGGTTTGTGATAAGGCCGAAGGACTGTTTAATTTGGACTACGCTGAGAATGAAGTAATTCTCAGCTATTCTAATAAAATATGTTTGTTTAGGACTGATTGTGTCTGGTAATAATTACTTGAGTCTACGTCACAACAGATATAAAGCTTTCTGATGTAATGGAATACTCAGGGCTCAGCATCTTTAAAGATCACATTAACACAGCCTCTTGCAGAATGTATATCAGCAGGAGCAACTCTTTCTTTCTCTGAATTCTTTTTTCCTCCTTTCTGCCACTTCCCTTTCTCTCACTTTTCCTGTCAATCCCTTGTTTGTCTCTCAAAGCAACCTCTTCCCGAGCAATGACAAATGACTCACTAAATCATTTCAACCGATCACTTGCAAAGGGCATATAAAAGTAGACTTACTGCCAGTTGTCTGTACTGTATGTTGAAGAAGACAGTTGTGACTCAAAAAAGCAAAGCGCAGAGTAACTTGTAGTGTCAGAACAAAAGGGTGCCTTTCCCATGGTTTACTAGCTGAATACTATGGGCTGCTTCTTCAAATAAAGTCAGGTCGATGTCTCTGTTAAAAATAATGTTATGCTTGATTCTCAGCAGAGAAGTTGAAGAGTTGGCTACATTTCCATATCTGAGAATCCTTTCAGCTAAATGGGATGAAGAACTTGGTTGAACCTGGCATTTTGGAAAAGCATGTTATTTGGGGTTACCCCACATCATGCATCAAACTAAGTTAACATGGCTGGGTATGATACATGAAACCAATTACGGCCTGAACCAGACAGAATAGCGGTAGCATGTAGGCTTATATACCCCCACATAGCTTTCTGTAGCACTCTCTTTACAATATCAGCATATTGGCTGGTATAACCTGGCACCTCAATTTATTGGCCTCAGAAGGATAGAAGGCTGAATCAACCTTGAGCTCCAATAGGATCGAACGCCAGACTGTGGGCAGAGTTTTCCTGCAACGCTGTACTTTAACCATTGAGCCACCAGGGCTACCCCAATGCCGAATATTCTGCAGAATGAAGAGGGGAAAAAATACTTAGAACACCTATAATGTTTCAAAGGAGACCAAGGGCCTGACGTGACTCCATTTAAAGGAACCAGCATATGTACTTTCTAATGCAAAACTCTGAGTTAATGGCTGAGTTAATGAAATTTGTTCCCTCCCACATCTTCGCTTTCCCTCCCTGGCTGATTACTTGGCCCCAGCATCAATACCATTGCACTAGCAGCATCTTCCCTTCTCCTCTTTTCACACCTGCACCATCCTGACCATCCTCTTACAGGTTTCCAAGACTTCTTCTTTCCAAACTACAAAGATAGTAGTGAGCCAGGGTGTCAACCATTTAGAGGTAGTCCTCAACTAACAACCACAATTGAACACAGAACATAGAATAATAGAGTTGGAAGGGATCTTGGAAGTCTTCCAACCCCCTGCTCAAAGCAACAGTGATAAACCTAGACTTATATACTGCTTCACCAGTGGTGAAATCCAAATTTTTGTACTATTGGTTCTGTGGGTGTGGTTTGGTGGGCGTGGCAGGGGAAGGATACTGCAAAATCCCCATTCCCTCCCCACTCTGGAACCAGTCAGAGGTGGTATTTGCTGGTTCTCCAAACTGCTCAAAATTTCCGCTACCGGTTCTCCAGAACTTGTTAGAACCTGCTGGATTTCAACCCTGCACCTCACAGTGCTTTACAGCCCTCTCTAAGCAGTTTACAGAGTCAGCATATTGCCCCCAATAATCTGGGTCCTCATTTTACTGACCTCGGAAGGATGGAAGGCTGAGTCAACCTTGAGATGGTGAGAACTAAACTGCCGAACTTCTGGCAGCCAGGAGACTCTGTAAACTACTTAGAGAGGCCTGTAAAGCAGAAGAGAAATCTAAGTGCTATTTCTATTGTTTGGAACTGCCTCCATTTCCCTAAGAAAAAGCTGGAAGGGAACAGTCCAGAGAACCTAGCTAAAGAAATGGAGGAGACCTTCAGTTGTTCTTAACTATGTCCACCCCACAGCTTCTTGATGGAAAGACCAGCCCCAGTGGCCGTTTTATGAGAGCATTAAAACATCCCTTAAATTTTTTGCTAACCAGCACACTTCATCTTATATAAAAAATCAGAGATTGGACTAACCAACCTGCAAAGCAGTCCATTCACAGTTGGAAACTTCTAAGCAGTGGAAGCTTAGGGAGAAAACACTCTTGTGAACGAATGAAAAATTTATTCTGCAAAACTCAAGCCTTTGTAATAATAAGTTGTACCTGGTGAGCTTCTATGTTTGGAGTGCAGCTCACTCGGGAGACTGATTCTTTTCAGATTAGTTTTCTAAACTACTTCTCAGAATGCCTTTCACAAGTTGTCCTGCGGAAGACGTGAGGGCTAGGATGTGCCCGAGAACTTTGGTTAAAATTATTTGAACTCGCTTTTAATTTGTATGGATTTCTTATCCGAGTAGGCTAACCCCCAACCCATATTAGGGTTGGGGGTTAAGAATGCTTCACGGGACAAAAATTGGTGGCAACTATTCAGTGATGGTATGGATATTTAAGTTGAAGTGACTGATTTATTAGCCTACCTTAGATACATGATGAAAAGACTTACTCTTCTGAAAAAGGCTCTAAAGCTGGGACAGGTGGAAGTAAAAAAAAAGAGGATAGCCAGCAGCTACCTCTACCTCTACCTCTACCTCCACCTCTACCTACCTACCTACCTACCTACCTACCTACCTACCTACCTATCTTCCAACTTTGCATCCATTGCTACTATAACTGAACCCATCCACCTTGCTACTGGTTACCCTCTATATACCATATGAATCAACCTGGTTAGACAGTCATGGAGAAAAATCTGTCTGTGGTTTTAACAGTTGGAAATGACTTGATGGTACATAATCAATCATAATTAAAAGTGGTTTATTCCCAGAAAGAGAAGTTATGGTGACTAATGTATAATTAAACTTTGACATTTGCTGCTATCTGATATGATGAATATTAGTTTAGATGGTGTCTGGATAAATTCATGGAGAATTGGGCTATATGATAATATATATATATAAAACATCAATGACATGATAGTCATCTATTATTTCCTGAATCAAAACCAACACACTTTATAAATTAAGTACTTTTAGGTTAGTTCATGTAGATAGTTAAATCTGCAGTGAAGTTATTACATTAGTACAATTATAATGCTCCATTAGACCAAGCTTCTAAACTTGTTAACAAATGCCCAAATAAGGTTTAAGCATCATAGCACTCAGGGTTATAGTTGGTTTTTTTTCCTGGCTAAGTTTCCTGCAAGAATTTATAAGTTTGCAGATACTAGTTTCACTGCTGTCTCTTGTTTTAATATTCAAAGTTTATTTGCAAGGTAAGGTTATCGGAGGCAGCACTGATGGTTCTTTTATTAGCAACCCTGCACCAAGAATATTCTCCCCTTATATCTTCTATCACTCCTTTTTTTAGGTTTAAAAATGAATTTGACATTTTAGAAACTGTAAGATCTTGATTTAACTGCAAGGTAAGTCTTTGGCTACACACGAGCATCTTTTCAAATGTAATTAATTTTTTCCCCTGACATTTTTCTCATCGTAAGGTAAATTTGTTTGTTGCGCTTAACCTTTAAGAATGATATCTGCTTCCTCAGGAGTCATGCAGTGGTCAAAAGCACTAGGATACAGCTTGTGAATTCTCTGCTAGCCTGGTTCTCTGGAGATGAATAGCGTGTTTCTTCCTACTCCTGCGTTGTTCATCATCATTGCCCTTTCTGGAGACTAATTCTGGAGCAAAGGGTAGTTGTCTGCTTCTTCATCCCAGGGAAAGAGAGCTCATCTGCAGCTGAACTGATTTTGGTGACTGTCTTTTCACAGCCACCGTTCTATTTTTCTGGAGACGTTGAGCATGCTTGATGCTATTCAGAGAAAACAAAAAAAGTGTCCGCCGTAAAAAAGAATAGGGTGTTGTGGCCTGCCGGCGACCAACGGAACTGGCAGCAGAGTTGGACAGTGAGGAGGTTGGGGAGGAACATGGGTCAATCCTGGGGGCTGGGGAAAGCTCGGACGAGGGCTCTGTGTTGGAGGCAGAGAGGGAGCTAGACAGCAGCGAGGCAGAGGAACAGTTGGAGCCTGTTCCCAGTGTGCGCATGCGCAGAGCTGCCAGAAGACAAGAACAACCAAGAAAGCAGGGTTGACTTGGGAGTAAAACCACATCTTGGAGGTGATTGGCCCCTCCCGTAGGAAACAAAAGAGGAGCAAATGGGGAGTGGGCTTTTGCAGGAAACAATTCGTTCATTCTGTGGCTCTCAGAGACTCTGTGCCAGGTTTTGCCTTGGAAACTAGTTACCTGGCAGCTTTCCAAGTGAGATAAGGTCTGTGTTGATAAATATTCCTTTGAAAAACTGTTTGGACAGGCCTTGCTGACTGTGAATGAAAGGAATTCACAGTTCTGTAAATAAAAGAGGTTTTGCCGGGATCAAGACTCTCCTTACTGCTTTTTAAGGGAGCCTAGGTCAGAACATAGGGTTCCCCATTGTGGAATCAAATCTTTTGAGCAAGACAAAAGTAAATAAGTTGCTATATGTGAAAGCAGCGTATAGTAGAAGCTTCATCTGGGCCACAATGGTTATGGATGCAATCTCCAGGCTTTCCCTCTGCTTCAAGTGCTGCATTGATTACTAGTTTCCTTCTGAGTAAAATTCAAGGTGCTAGTTGTCACCCTTAAAGCCCTACATAGCTTAGGACCTGAATAAGTATAGGATGGCTTCTTATAGTGACTTCTGCCTGTTCAGTAAAATCTGAAGGGCTTTCTATGGGATCCTCCCCCAGGAAGGGTCATTCTTCAAGGATCATGGAGACAAACCTTTCCAGTAGTGGCCCCTGATCACTAAAACAGCATTTCCCCTGGGATTAAGCTATCTGCACCTTGTTAGATTTTCCAAGGCCATTAAAACCTAGCTATTCCAGAAAGCTTTGGGAATGGATTTATTATGAACAGGACTCTCCTGTTATAGATGTATATATTTCTTGCAGTTGCAGTTCATTTTTATTGTTTATTGTTTTTAATTTTCTTTTGTACAGAAGTATGTAAGCTGCTCAGAGACCTATTAGGTTGGGACAGTATATAAACTGCAGCAAGTAGTTAAGTAACCAAGTAAATAAAACCCAGAAAGAAGCAAGGATAATATTGTCAGGGCATGACAATGGTTATCAGGAATGAAGATCAAGGTCTAGAGTTGGGTTTTACCCATTGCCAGGTTTTTCCCATTGACCATTCATTTTACAGGTTGGTGTTGGTTAATGGGCAACTATGTACATAGATAGAAGAAACATTGTATTTAACATTTACTACAATGGTCAACAATGATCAAAGAAAAATTGATTTTCTTTTCAAAAAGCACTAGGATGGAAATTGGCCTGCGAGTAATTAGTATGGAGGAATAAAGTAGTTCTCACAATCAACTTAAATGAATCTTATAAACCAGGAAGGTTAGTCAAGGGAAGATTTATCATAACCATATTATAAATTGGCATCTTACTGAAGCCAGCCAAAGTATTAATCCTGGGCTGACTGAAGAATTGGGGGAAAAAACATGGTGTCCAGTTGGATCATTTTTTCCGACACGTCTAGCAAAAGTTTGAGAATTATGGGTGTGTCGAGCCACAAATTAAATAAAATCCCAGATAACCTTTCTGAATGTGTTTGCAGAATCATTTTTAGAATTTTGTTCTCGAAATAAAGGGCTAGAAATCAGCAGGTTCAATAGGAACATTGTGATGGGGAAGTTATCTCTTTTACACAAGATAGAAAGGATCACTTCCTTGGTGTAATAATGCAGTTAGTGTCTCAGTTCATGAGCTAGGAAATCCTTTGTTCAGATCTCACTTCAACCATTTGAACTACAGTAATTTTAGGGAAATATCTGTTCTCTCAATTTCGACAGAATCCCAAAAACTCCAGAGTTAAATACTATGTTATAGTCTCCCTGACTATGAATCACCTTGCATTTGGATAGTTAAAATTTGTTTTATGAAATATGCTCTTGAAGATTATCCAAAAGCTTAAACTGGTTCAGCGTGCAGCAGCGCAGATATAACATCTTCCCACATCTTAGCATTACACATTGCACATATCCACAGACACACATTTATTCCTTCAAATATAAAACCATACAGCCACTGTTCCTTCTTTTTCTGGCTCCTTTCTTGCATACAACTATAAACACACATTCTCATATAGCAAGCGTAATTCTCCCTTTTTTGCATCACTGTTCTTCCCATCATAACTATTATTTCAGTGAGTTGTGATCTGGTTTTTGGACCATAATTTATAGCAGGGCAATGATGCTTAGGAAGAGTCATCCCTGCACATCATTCTGCCTGCAAAGTTACATGCCTGTCGTCTTTATGGAATAAGGTACACTTGTGGGAGTGCAGTTTTCAGGAGAATTCGGCAGAAATAAAATCCAGCTTGGGCATCTGTATCAGTTACGCTGAAGATTTATGAAGGTCTCGTGCAAGCTGAAGGTTGCAGGTTGCCCACTGTGATGTTCAAAGCTCAACGGACAGAGTATTGTGCTTTCGGTCTGTTTTACCCAGATGTTCTAATTTTAGGTCCTGGAGTGTAGAATGTAGGCCAAGGAGCCTCCTGTTCAGTTTTTCTAGGTTTCTCCAACACTTTGATTAGACCAAATTAAGGATATAAAATCTTGAAGTGAAAGCCACACCTATTTCATGTGGGATAAACATTAGCTGGCAGAAAAAAAAGAATCTGATTCATTTTTGAAATGTGAAAGATGGCTCTTGATTTTTTATTTCTTTTGAATGCCAAAGTCCCCCATTCTCAGGATAGTGCAAGACTCTCATTTCCAATTCTACTTGAATAATTATTGCTCCACTCAGCTGTTAAATCCATTTGGTATGATTATTCTACATAAGTCTATGTTCACCATTGCTCAAATGGAACTTGCAAACAAATTCGTATATTCACTGAAACACATACTGGTTTCCATATTTTACCAGGGTTCTGTTTTGTGTCGCAGTCAACATTCTAGAATTTTACCCACAAAACCTTTTTTTTCCATATAGACATTTATGTTGAATACCAACTTGTCAATGAAAGAACTTTGTCATTGGAGCCCCACCAGCAAGAGCAGGTGTTGATGTGATTGTGTATGGTCACATGATCATTCCAAGAAGTATTGCAAAAGTTAAGTAGAGGCCAAAAGGGGCACAGTGGCCAAGTGGTTAAGATGCTGGGCTATCAACCAAAAGGTTTGTAGTTTTAAACCCAAGTACCATGCCACTGAATGAGCTCCCATTCTTGCTCCATATCCAAGTAGTTCGAAAGCATGCAAATACAAATAGATAAATAGGTACCACTTTGGTGAGAAAGTAATAGTGTTCAGCACATTTTGGCATACAGTCACGCTGGCCCCATAACCATGGAATCTGGCTCTCTCAGCTAAGAAACAGAGATGAGCACCACTCCCTAGAGTCAGATATGATTAGAGAGGGAAAACCGTTACCTTTAAGTAGATGCCAAGGAGAATTAGTGAGCTGCTTTTGCTCTGAAAAGAAAAGGCCAATACTCCAGCTCACTACATGTGTTTTTTTTAAAGTAAAATCTCCCTCTGCTTCCAACTAGCAAACCCATGTCCAGACATTTTATTGAAAATCTGGACATCACTTTGTTGAAATGGAAAGCTGCTGTCTCAAGTGGACTGCAAAGCAGAACTGATTTATACTGATGCCTAAAAATGCTTGGTTATTACACAATATAAGATGAATGATCTATTTCATTGGTTGGCTCTAGGAAGTATGCATTCCACACATTAAAATAAAACAAATAACATAAAAATATGTAAAAAAAAAAAAAAAGACAAAGGGGATACAGCACAATTTGAATACATGCTGGACAATTACTAGGAAATGTTCTTGTTCCGGTAAATTTAAAGGAACATTTTTCGTGTTTTCCTGATATGCTGCTGATTCTGTCCATTTTTCTGCCGAGTAGATATCCACAATCAGAAATGTTTGTAGGAGGGCAGGGCAAAAATGAACAGTGGAAAACAGATGGCAAGAGTTACAACTTCCATATTCCCAGTTGTGGGTCTAGTATTTAGAAGAGAGCATCTGTTCCTTTTCCATGTTGTTCTTTTTTTCCCTTTGACTCAGAGGTGTTAAAAATGCGTAAGTTACTGTTTTATTCATTTTAGCTGTTTACTGACTTTAATAGCTTATATATTCAAGGCAATGTACAATCTTTACCCAATTGGCAAAGGATTCAAAACAAAGACATTTGGGTTTTTGAGACAAAACTTTGGAAGATAAGATTCAGTATGCAGCTGGATGAAAAAATGGAAATTATGTTCTATTCAATAGTAGGTTCAAAATCCAGCCTCTGCAACTGTTTTGGCATTATGTCTATACTTTCAGTTCCTCAGTTTCATAGGTTTCACTACACTGCGAACTCGAGAAATGCATGTTGACATCTGCCACCCCATGTTCTGTCATGTTCCTCTGTGAAACTCCACAAAACAGCTTTAATCTGTTTACCTAGCTCATAGGTCCGTGATGGCGAACCTATGGCACGGGTGCCACAGGTGGCACACAGAGCCGTATCAGTGGGCACACGAGCTCAGCTCCACCAGCTGATTTTCAGACCTTCCAGGTCCACGGGAAGTTGGCAAACGGGCCATTTCCAGCCTCCGGAGGGCCTCTGAGGGATGGGGAAGGCCGTTTTCGCCCTCCCCAAGGTCCTAGAAAGGCTCTGGAGCTTGGAGAGGGTAAAAAATGGGCCTACCAGGCCCATCGTGTGCCAAATGTGGGGGGAGCACGGGGGGGGTCGCATATGGGTGTGGGCACGTGTGCTTGTATCCATCCTGCACGCCCCCGACTTTTGGCACACGATGGCAAAAAGATTAGCCATCACTGTCATAGGTCATCTTAAGAATTTCAGACTATTGTATCTGGAGGACTAGAAAAATACAGAATTTATAGATATCCTATAACACCGATTATTATACTCTTAGTTATGAATGTAGTTACGATTAAAATAGTTTTAAAGCACCCCTCATTCAAAGATAGCAGGGTGGTATACAATCTAAAAAGTATAATTCATCATTTAAAAAAAAATAAACAACAAAAAAAAAAGAATGCAACTTATAAAGCAATTTAAAATGCAGTAAAACATAAGAGGACAAATTGAAGTGTCATAGCAAGCACAAGAGTTTAACATGATGTTAATTTAATTAGGTCTTAGTTTTATAGAAAGGGAATTATCCAATTATGGCATAAGAATCAGACTATGAGTCTCCTTTGATCACAGTTTACCCTTAATGACTGGGTTTGTAAGCATTTCCTGGTATTTACTACTTGCGGGGATGACTTCCTTCTCCCTAAAGGTATGACAGGTTTCTCTTTTAGATTAGGGTTTTTCACTGTTGGCAACTTTAAGAAGGGAAGAATTGAAAACTTCAATTCCCAGAATTCTCCAGTCAGCATGTTGTCGGAAGCAGAGTGCTGGCATGCTGGCTGTGGAATTCTGGGAGTTGAAGTCCAGACATCTTAAAGTTACCAAGAGTGAGAAGCACTGCTTTGGAGCTTGGCTTTTGTCTGACTCAGCTGCTTCCGGAAAATGATCTCACATAACAATTTTTCGGTAAGGAGAAGTGACGTGAGGCTTGAGATCCCACAATAAATGACGAATGGATGATTTGGACAGATTCTTGGTATGTTTTTAGATTCCCGCCCTTTCATCTTGCATTGCTCCAGATTCTGATGTGACAAATTTGGAGAGGAATCAAATTTTTCTCATAGCTGATTGTTGAGGGCTAGGGGTGAGTGGCAAAAACCATTGAGTCTGATGATAGGCTCACCATACTAATTGCAAATTTCCCAATACAGGTAGTCTTCAGATTACAACCACAATTGAGCCCCAAATTTATGTTGCTAAGTGAAACATCAGTTAAATGAGTTTGCCCCATTTTACGACTTTTCTTGCCACAGTTGTTAAGTGAATCATTGCATTAGTTAAGTGCTTAACATGGTTGTTAAATGTACCTGACTTCCCCATTGACTTGGCTTGTCAAAGGTGATCACACGACCCCGGGACACTGCAACCGTCATAAATATGAACCAATTACCCAGCATCTGAATTTTGATCATGTAATTGTGGGGATGCTGCCACCGTAGTAAGTGTGAAAAACTGTCCTAAGTCACTTTGTTCAGTGCCGTTATAACTTTTGTCACTAAATAAATGCTTGTAAGTCAAGGACTACCTGTAAAGATATGAATGGCATCTCTCTTGGTGGAGAAACTCTGAAATTGATGTTGAGTTTCCCTGAGAAATTTTTATGATTTTAGGAGACCGGTGCTGAAATAGAAGTTTTTCTTTGATTAAGTTTGCTTCATGACATGATTGGCTGGATTTCAAATAATTAATGTGATGCTGAGAGACCTGAAATAGAAGGATGATTTGAGCTCTTTGATCCCACCAACATATCAAAATGAATTTTTATACTATAATGGCTTAGTTGGGTGGCCTAGAAGGCAAGGGCCTGATCCGTCTCATGTTTCCAGTCACTGAATTGTACAGGTAGTCCTCGACTTACAACAATTGATTTAGTGACCGTTCAAATTTATAAGGGCACTGAAAAACTTGTCTCATGTCCGTTTTTCACTGTTACGACCTTTGCAGCAAATCCCCGTGATCATGTGATCAAAATTCAGATGCTTGGCAACTGGTTCATATTTATGACCGTTGCTGTGTCCGAAGGCAGTGGTGAAATCCAATTTTTTTTTTACTACCGGTTCTGTGGGCATGGCAGGGGAAGGATACAGCAAAATCTCCATTCGCACCTCACTCCAGGGGAAGGATGTTGCAAAATCTCCATCCCCAACCCACCCTGGGTCCAACCAGAGGTGATATTTGCTGGTTCTCCGAACTACTCAAAATTTCCGCTACCGGTTCTCCGAATTGCTCAAAATTTCCGCTACCGGTTCTCCAGATCCTGTCAGAACCTGCTGGATTTCACCCCTGTCCCATGGTCATGTTTTTGTGACCTTTGGACGAGCAAAGTCAATAGGGAAGCCAGATTCCCTGAACAACCGGATTTCTAATTTATCAACTGCAGCGATTCACTTAATGACTGTGGCAAGAAAAGTCGTAAAAGGGGGCAAAGCTCCGTTAGCACAGAACGTCTCACTGGACCACAGAAATTCTGGGAGCAATTATGGTTGTAAGTTGAGGGCTACCGGTATTTTTGGTGGATCTCAGTTCTCCTGGGACAATCGCTGCTACTTTTATCCTATAGAAGAGAGTCAGTTTTTTTCCCATTCACAAACCAACCCTGAGGCCTGAAGTTAGGCCTCAGGCCATGTTCTCCAAAGGGAAGTTCTCTGTGGGATCGCTGCCTGACCTACTACCATCAGGCAGTATGAGATGGATTTTGGGTCCCATAATTAAACAGCGTGGGATCAGGATGAGGCCTTCTCTGTTCTCTGTGCTGGAATAGCATCCCCTCCACAGGAATTTGTTCAGCCTCCACCCCACTCGCCTTCTAGCAAGCTTTAAAAATGCAGCTCTCTTCCCTCAGGCCATGAGGTAAAATTGTGATTCCCTCCATCCCTCATTTGTTTTCTTGGGGCAATAATCGTGTGGATATCATAGGCCAGTCCCAGAGACACAAATTGCATTATGTGTAATGAATACTACTACTACTACTACTACTACTACTACTACTACTACTACTAATAATAATAATAATAATAATAATAATAATATAATACTTATATTATATGTAATGGCATAAAAATTACCTTAAAGGTTCGAATTGGCTGCCATGCTCCCTTACTCATTTGACGTGTGAACTTTCAGCATTTTTAAATTTAATAACATTTTCTTAAGGGGAGGGGGAATTAATAAAATGTATCATAAATGGCCTGTGGTACACATGGTACACTGTGTGTGTGTGTGTGTGTATTTGTGTGTTTGTAGAGCCATTATGGAGTCAAGCAGTTCGAATACAGAAAGAAAAACCACATATTTATTTATTTACCCATCATAATTACTATTTACATATTACAAATTATAATAAAAATATTGTAAATCAGTATAATGATATAAAAGACACATACATCTTTTTCTGGTTTTAATTTTTTAATTTATTTTATTATTTAGCATATGGCATAACATGCATACATTTTTGTATGTATGTATGTATGTATGTATGTATGTATGTTTCACTCTAAATTAAAAACACAGTAATATATGAATGTTAAAAGATGTATATTCTGATACCAATGTCTAGGTCATCTAACCATGAAGTACCTCATCCTTTAGCAGAAAAATAAAGTAACAGTAACAGATTTGGAAGGGACCTTGGAGGTCACCTAGTCCAACCCCCCCTGCTCATGCAGGAGACCTGTACTAGGGATTCGAACCGCCAAATTGCTGACCTTATGCTACACCCATTTATATAGTGAATCCCGGCAGATGCCTTATGAGATGCAAATCTTATTCAAGATTGCCCATTGTTGGTGAAGTAGTTCAAAACCTGGCACCTTTTTCATACGATTATCTTTATGTCTGGGGGTTCAGCTTTTAATTTTGTGAAAGTCCATGAATTGTTTTTGGAGTTGGGCAGCTTAGAAATGTAATAGCTAGCTGGCTGGCTTGCTGGCTGGCTGGCTGGCTGGCTAGGTAGGTAGGTAGGTAGGTAGGTAGGTAGGTAGGTAGGTAGATAGATGATAGATAGATAGATAGATAGATAGATAGATAGATAGATAGATAGATAGATAGATAGGTTTACTAGGCTAGTGGGCAGAGATTTCCTAAAGGATCCACTGCCAATCTGTAAATCGGGTATGGTAGGAGCTTGGCTCCAAGTGATAGTTAGGACTCAGAGGTCTTATATGTTTGATATTTGTGGGTTACAAAGGTTGTCTTTCCCCTTCACAGGAAGCTATATTCGGACGTCATCATGTATTCATTCATATGTGGGAAGGTGAGCAGCCAGCATTTTTTTAATATTAAAGAATTGGGAAAAAAAAAGAATGTGAATGGCTTAAACACGGTCAAAAAAAATGTGAAAATGACAACTAAACTGTCTTAAAAATAGTAGCTTGTCCCTGAAAATGGACACACCCACATGCCTAAGAATTTTGACACTATGGTAGAATGACTGAGACAAAGGGAGCTGACATTAGCAAGTGGAAAGAGGAAGTAAGGTAAAAGCATAGCAGGCCTGGGGCTCTCTAGACTGAAGATCTCAAGAGAATTTCAGGGTGGACCTTTTTTTCAATAAACATAGTGCAACACACCTGCTACTAGTCATTTCATCATGACACAAGTGGCAACTAAATAGTCTAATGGATCAGACTAAAATGTTCTTGGATGTACACCTCCCCCACTTACTCTGCATTTTATCCTTATGCCAGTGATGCAATCACTGGTTCAAACAAGGCTTTCTATGCACTGTATAACAAATATTTCCCAGGCCACAGAAATAAATTGTGGGGTATAAATTGCTTTTGAAGCAACAATCACCTGACAACTATTGTTACAGTTCTATAAGGATTCAATAGAACGTATGCTCTTAATTCAGACTTCTGTAGCTCTGCCAAATATTTGTACCCCTTCTGAAACTTTGAAAGCAGCATATCTGAAGAGCTAGAAACAATCTTAACAGAGCTATGTGGTGGGTGATCTCTCTTGAAAAGAGACTCCTCTCTTAAGAAAACAAAAATGCTAAGGTTCATAATTGACTGATACATCAAGATTCATTAAGATTGTTTCATTGTTTTTGTTTTGATTTATCTGGCTGTCTGCCAGGAAGAGCATTATGGAATTTCTGACTCAAACAACATCCTTATTTGTAGTCTGCATCTAATACAGTTTTATATAGCTGCACTATTAAATATGGATGAAAGAATATTTCATGTAAGAAAGGGCCTTCTTCAGAATAAAAGCTTAGTACTCTTTGTGGCTGCATAGGGAAATAAAAGGGATCAGATAACACCAGCATCAACCGGTAAACTAGCTGATTCAGATACGTTTTGTCTAATTGTAGACAGGGTAATCAGATCTGGAGCTAAACAACAACATCTACTGCACTAGAGCACATATTTTGTTTGTCTCTCATCCCCTTAAGCCCAGGTAAATAAAACCCCACAAGGTCTTATTTTTTATTCTTCCTTTTCCCCCCCATATACAACCAAGGCGATGAACATACCAATACTCCTTCCTCCCAAAATAAGTTTTGTTTCTTTTCTGCTGGTAAATCAATAAAAGATGCCTATACTGGGGTTGACCTCTGGAGTCTATATCCATGCAATTTCCTTAACAGCATTATGCCCATGGTTTGTCATTTCCTTCTGGGATTTTTTTTTAAATCCCAATTTATTTTACAGCCATGGTATTTCCTAGTGGTGTTCCATCCAAATAATAACCAGGATGATCTTGCTAGCATCTATAATCAGTACCTAAAATGAAAAAGCAAGTGGGGGGAAATATAATTTTAAAGAATAATCTCTATTCTTTAAAAAATATGTGAGCCAAATAATTTAGGATTATGATTGAAATCATGTGGGCATAACTGTGTATGAGTTTGTACGTATGCATGTGCTTGAGGAGCGTCCCCCTTTTAGATTTTTATCTCACCTTTTTCTTTCATATATAGCTCAAAGCAGTAAATATACCAATATTCCTTCCTCCTGTTTCCCCCCAAAATAAGCCTGTGAGGGGAGGTGGGCTGAGAGAGAGGGTCTGACTCAAGGTTACCCAGCTGGCTTTCATGCCTATAGTGGGACTAGAGCTCACAGCCTCCTGGTTTCTAAACCAGCACATTAACCACTATATCAAATTGGGTCTCCATTTTTTTTCAATGGTATATTTTATTGTTTCTTTTTTAAAAAAATATTTTTTCATGATTTTTCAAAAATTTATGGATGAGATACTGCTACTGGCATGAAGCCCAGATAGTTAAGCTGATTATGAAACCAATCAGGGTTTTTTTTTTTGGATATATAGAAATAAAACACATATGGAACTTCTAATCCTGCTTAACTAGTACATTAAACTAGTCTCTTTTTTCAACCGTACTTTGTTCCAGTTACAAGAAAATTGAAATGTTAAGAAGTGGGAGGACAGACAAACAAACAAACAAACAAACAAAGATACAGGATTTTCTCCCCTAGAACTGCATATTGTAGAGAATCATGAGAAATTTAAAACATACTTTCTTGTATGGATATTTTAGAATGCCATGAAATAAGCAAATTTGGAGTCACCCTTTAAATCCCTATTTCTTGTTTCTAGCTTGATAAAGTTAAAAGTAAGAGCACGTATGCAATGGCCCACTCATGTTCCTATCCCATTTGAGAAAAACTCCTCTTTCTCCTTCTGGAAGTCGGAGGGAAAAGTGACAGAATATACCTTTTTTTTAAAATGACAAAAACATTTGAGCCAAAAGAGGGAAAGCATTTGCAGCCAAATGATAAAGTTAGCCTAGCTATAATTCCCTTTCCTATATTTTATGAACAGTGTACTCATTTAAAAGAACACACCATGTTTAATAGTGATTTCCCGCAAGTCCTTTAAAAGACATAAAATGATAAAAGTACCAATTTGTGCAGAGCTTTTTTGATTGGGGCGTGGGAGGGAATGATGTAAACAAATGTTGACCTGACAGCTGGAGTCATGATATCTTTTTTTACTCAAACTGGCCTACTTCTAATCTTCATGATTCAAGGCCTCTAGGCTATGTCCAATCTTTTGTGTAATGTATCAATGCTGACCAATAAAAAGTGACCTTTTCCTCTCACTTCCAAGGAGACCGAAAGCCTCTGCATTGTATGTGTCACAACCTTCTTTGCTTGTAATTATTGCTAATATACATACACAAACATGAATATATATATATATATATATATATATATATATATATATATATATATATATATATATATGTAAATGTGTGTGTGTGTGTGTGTGTACATATACATATGCATGTTTGAACATTTGCATGTATATAGACACACACACATCAGAACTACAATATTGATTTTGCCTAGTTGTATTCAGCAGTTGCATGAAATGCACACCAACCCATTCTTTGCAACTTTTAGGACAAAGCTGCCCTTTGCATGTCTATGCTGACCTTTGAACTGGCACATTTGCTTCAAGTAAACATGCCAGATGGTAAAGAAAAGTGGTGGGTCATAGAGCAGCCCTCCAGGGGTCAAGAGTCATGAAATCCTTCTCCACAAAAACCAGCTTAAAAGCAACAATTTCAACAAATGCCTCTGAGCGACTTTCTCGCAGTTGGAACGATAAAGAAAAGGAAAAGGGCGACTATTTTGCTGCTTTGGATTAAATGGGTATTTCATTTATCAGGAAGCATTTCTGAATGTTCATAGGGAATGATGGGCAGATGGGCTGACTATTTGAAAAGAAAATCTGTGGTAGGCAGGAAGCTGGAATGGAATGAATGGAGTTGAGCCTTATAATTGGAATCTGGGATTTTAAGCCATACCTAGTCTCCCCTTGTACTGAAGACATTGCTCAGAAGGGGGTTGGCATGAAAAGATGAACTGTGACATTAAGTGATGGATCTTCCATCCTAAAGCTCTTGTGCTGCACAGTGGATGGTTAATGTTAATGGGCTTGAATGAAGGAAGCCAACAGTAATAAGGTGGGGGATCTTTTTTATTTATTTATTTTTTTGCACTATTGACTTACCTTTTCTCTCCTCCTCCCTGACCATAGTCTTAAAATTAGAAACATCCAAATGTATTGGATGAAAAGCCAATCTAGATGATAGGTTCTCTAGTCAAGCATTCAGCTATATATGGAAACCCACCAAGGTAGGTATGCTCCTATTCATGTTTCCAGTCATTAAGATGTAGAGACATGCTGCTCCTGACATGGGTGACACTGTGTGGCCTTCATTTATTTTTTATTTATTTATAAATTTTGTGATAGCCACCTAACTCTAACAGAATCTGGGTGTGTACAAAACCAAAATTGCAATTCAGATGGTGTAATAAGAGCAACCTTGAGGAACTGGGGGAAAAGCCTCAACTAAGACAAGGGTCAAACAAAAGAAATTTGAGTGTAATTGGAGTAAACATCTCAGTCTTGACCTTCCCTAGTTGTATTGTAGACAAATGGAGAGAGGAGGAAGATGCATTCAGACTTGCAAGATTCTGTTACTATAATCCTATAATAAAGGAAGGGTTTTCATAGCTTTGGTTTCCTAGTTTTAGCGTACTCCAAAGCTCTCACTCTGCTGTTATTTAGAAGGGCCTCGAGGACCTGGTAATTTACTCAGGCCTTTGGTGAGGAAGAATGAAGCCCGTTTTTCCTTCTTTCTTGTTAAGTCTGTTGCCCTTGTCATCTTTTACTTTTTTTTACTGGTTATTACTGCATTTTCTTTGTTTTAGTTATTTGAGACATCCAGAGTCATTGAGAACCAGGCAACATACAAATTTGATCAATAATTATTTCTAAAAGTACAGAAATGCAACTTTATTTAGCTATCTTACCATTGCCTATTTATAACTATCCATTTTTTAATTTATTTTTAATCATGTATTACTGGAAAGCCAAAACAAATGGCACTGATTCTTCAGCGCCTCGTGACCTACTGACCACAAGGGGGCAGTAGGGTGCAGATAGAGAGAAAGGAATTACTCTGTGCCTTTCTGTCTAGAATTTTGCCTGCTCTTTGTCTAAGAGGCTGCTAATCTGGAATCACACACAGGGGCAGAACACATGGTCTAGGACTCTTCCCTTGGTGTGATGTAGCTTGCTGGATGCTAGGCTTTGCCAATCCTTCTAATCCATTACTGGCAAATACATCTCTTTTCTGTTATAGATCTAAGAGCTGTTCCACAAATGTTTGCTCAGGTCAGCTTCCTGCTCTCAGGAATGCTCAGATTATATGCAAGAAACATTTCAACTTCCAACATTTATATTCACCTTAGTAACAATGTTTCTACACACACTAACCACTTTTATCGCTGATTGAAATACAGAGAATGGTAGACTCTTGTTAGTGAATAGAGCAGTAAGATCGAACTCTGTGTTGTACGTAATTCCATGTTTCTTCTTAAACACAAATTGTGCGGTGAAGTCCAGACAACAAATTGCATTAATATGTCATTTTAAAAAAAGATATTCATAGCAGATCTCCAAAATCTACCTTGGATGAAAACACAACTGTTTTAAGCAGAGGGGTTTTACAAGTTGAAAATAGTGTATTCTAGTCCTAAAATGTATTTGTTCATTAAATTTATATGCTACCTATGCCATTGTTGCAGTGCTTATGGGAGGCTTACAAAATGAAAAAAAGATATTGGAGGACAGTTACAATTAAGAAGACTAAACAAGAAACTAAAAATCAAGAGTATAGGCGCTGTATGGATGGGGAATCTTCTCAGTAGCCCACCAGCCATCCCCAGCGTAGAGTCCCCTATTGGGACACCAGGCCAGCTGGCAGAGCCAGGTTTTAAGACTCTTTCTGAAGATGAGAAGTGTGGAGGCCAGACTCATTTCCAGGGTAAGGATATTCCAAAGGGTGGGGGCCACAACAGAAAAGCTCTTCTCTTTGACTCCGCCAGCTGAAATTCCTTAATAATTTCCACTGGAGCAAATTGGGAAGACTAATCCCGTTTTGGTGAGATTGCTCCTCAGATACCCTGAACCCATACCATAAGGGGCTTCAAATGTAATGACAAGCACCTTAAATTGGACTAGAAAGCAAACTGGCAACCAGTGCTGTTCACACAACAATGGAGTTACACGTGCCACCTGAGGGGCCTCCAGAACTGTCTGCACTGCTGCATTCTGTACCAGTTGTAGTTTCTAAATATTCTACAAGTGTAGCCCCATGTAGACCACATTGCAGTAATCCAACCAAGAGATGACGGGGCAATGCAAGGCCTCATGATAAAATTAAATACTGATATGGAATCGAGGAATGACAAATATATATGGAATGACAAAGTTTTAAAACTATAAAATTGAAAAGAATAAAAACAATGACAGCCAGAAATATCTGGGGGGAAAAAAAGAAATGATATAGGGTCTCCTGTTTGAGTAGGGGGGTGGACTAGAAGACCTCCAAGGTCCCTTCCAAATCTGTAACTTTTTATTATTCTGTTCTGTTATCTGAAATGGGAATATGTATATATACACATTCATATATGTAGGTTTTTGGTTATTCAGGTTTTCTCCTGCGTAAAATTGGAAGTGCCTTGGTGACGTTTCGACGAAGTCTCATTCGTCATTTTCAGGCTGGTGGTTTCGGCTTCGTGCTTCTAGGAGCAATGTGTGATCGCAGCTGTTTCTTCCTTTTAACTGCTAGTGGGGGTGTGAACTAATTGGGTGGGAGCTTGGCTGTGTTCTGATTGGGTGGAGGTGTGTTCTGATTGGTTGGGGGCTTGGCTGCGATTGGATGAGGGCTTGGCTATGCTCTGATTGGATGGGGGGGTGTTCTGTTTGGGTGGGGGCTTGGTTGTGTTCGGCTTAGTCTGAGTTGCAGGAAGATTTGAGCTGGTGAGCTGTATTGCTGTTGTTTGGCTTCGCGTTCGTAGTCGTGCCACCTCTTCATAGCTCTTCAAAGCTTGAAATAGATCTATACTAGTCTCTCTTTATTTCTTTATCAGCAAAATATAAATTTGGTATAAAATGGTTTGTCGTGAATGCAACTGCTTGAGGGCTCCTGGATTGGAGCTGAAAGGTGAAAGGGAGCAGAATGCCTCCTCCCATGTTGGGATAGACCAGGTGTCTTGATAGAAAAACAGGTTCTTCCTACATAAACCAAGATTATTATGCAGCCCTAGTTCAGTGAAATCACAATCCACTAAAATCAAATCACTGAACTAGGGCTGCATAAAAATCTTGGTTTACGTAGGAAGAACCTGGCTAAAGAGAAATACACATAAAGCCTACGAAAAGGAAAGAATATATAAAAACCTGGCTTAAAGGAAAAACACATATAAAACCTACGAAAAGTAAGAAAATAGACATTGTACCTTTACAGGGAGGAACATGAGATGTGGAAGTGGCTTACCGAGGATGGCTAATGAGCCAGAAATAGATATATAAGTCTCTCACGATGCAGCACAAAATTTGCTGGCTGCCAGAATGAAAAGAAGGAGAAAAGAAAACCCAGAAAGTAGTGAATGTGATTTCACTCAATTGTGGTTCCAGAAAAATCTTGGTTACGTAGGAAAAACCTGGCTTAAAGGAAAAACATATATATATATATATATATATATATATATATATATATATATATATATATATATATATATATATATATATATATATATAGAGAGAGAGAGAGAGAGAGAGAGAGAGAGAGAGAGAGAGAGAGAGAGAGAGAGAGAGAGAGAGAGAATGAATAATGTTTAATATTTCTGTACATAATAATATAGAGACAGAAATGTAATCTGTTAGAGAAAATTTTAATAATAATAAACTGAACATATCTGAATAAAGTTATCCCTCGCTATAGGATTTTTCGCTTTGTAGGGATGTCATTTTTTAAACCAAATGGTTAAATCCTTTGAAATAGCAACAGCACTTAGACTTATATACCACTTCATAATGCTTTACAGCCTTCTCTAAGTGGTTTACAGAATCAGCATATTGCTCCAAAAATCTAGGTCCTCATTTTACCGACCTCAGAAGGACGGAAGGCTGATCAACCTTGAGCCAGTGAGACTTGAACTGCCAAATTGCTGACAGCTGGCAGTCAGCAGAAGTAGCCTGCAGAACTGCATTCTAACCACTGCACCACTACGGCTCAATGCTACTGATCCAATGAAATACGTTTTTACTTTTTCAGTGGTCCTAACGGTGCTTTTTCAAGAGGCACCTAGAGTTCCTTGTTTTTCTTTGAAGACATTTGACTTTTCATCCAAGAAGCTTCTCAGACCTGAAGACTTGGGCTGAAGCCGCTTAAATCTAAATTCTTTAAAGAGTGCCTTTAAAGCTGATCTACTGGTAACTGTCATTTGCTTTGCTTTTCAACAGTCACATTCCTTGTTTTTTTTTTTTAAACAGAAGGAAGAGTTGAAAGCTTTTTACCACCAAACAGGACAGCTGCAGGCACATTGGTGTCCATCCACCACATTGCTTACCTCTGTTCTAGGGCTTATAGCCAAGGAAAAGATGAGAATGCTTGGAGAAGCTCCAAAGCATTTGGCAAGGCTTCTTGGAACTACCATGGAATTAGAGGTGCTTTATGCATGCCAAATGAATCTATCAACACTGACAACAATAATATCCAAGTTCCTCCCTCTCTTTTCCTTTCCTTTTCCTCATCTTTTGTTGACTGACTTTTTCATATTTACCACAAAGAGTGCCAAGATGTGGAATGATAGAAAGACGAGGTAAATTGAAAAGGAGATAAACTAAGTTTATCTCCTAATTTGTACTGTGACATAAAGCACATCTAAAGAAATTTCCTGCTTAAACAACAATGTCTTCCACAGCACTATTTTAAAAAATAGATGCAGAAGAATTGGAATTGGGGTGATTGTATAATTGTGTGCCACTTTAAATTGGGGTGATTGTATAATTGCGCATCACTGTAAACAGTGATAAACAGCTCACAAACAGGACTTATTGATGTTCAACTTAACCATACGATGAGGCTGATTACTGGGTGCATAAAATCTACACCTAGTTACTGGTTACCAGTTCTTAGTCACATACTTCCCCCGCACTTACGACGACAAGAAGCTCTCATTCGGGAGTATAGTAAGATCCTGTTAAATTCCTCTCTACCCATACATGGATACTTTCCTGATCTCTTGAGATGCTGATTAGAGTCAAGAAATCCACCAATCTTGACAGCGCGTAAGTTGATGGCCAATCATCAGAACACCACACAAAAGTGGATGGAGGCGTGGAGTAGCTGTTCCCCCCAAGATGTCTCTGAGCATATCAGTCCTAGTAGTATACCTCCAGGATTTAGCCTACTCCGTCACATATGGGTGACATATAATAGAATTAGAACAACTCATAGGGTGCGTGCTGACTCTCTGTATAAATGGGGAAAGACACCTTCAGCACAATGTGATAGTGGAGCCCCTCGACAGACTATCCAGCATATAGTGAGGGAATGCCCTAAAAGAAGGTGTCCAGGAGATTCTAGGCACTTCTTCTGCGTAACAACGGCAGCTACTGACTGGATCTCCAAACTCGACATTAAACTTTGAAATGTTATTTCTGTTTTTCTTTTAGGTTTTCTTACTGCTTTTTTATTGTTTTAATTGTTTTTAATCTGTAAAAATGAAGTGTTTTAATATTGTGTGTAACCAGCCATACGCTAAATAAATAAATAAATGTGCATCATTCTGCAACTTAGTACAGTAGTCTTCAATTTAACAACCATAACTGAGCCCAACATTTCTGTGGCTAAGTGAGACATTTGTTTCATGTGTTTTGCTCAGTGGTGGGATTCAGCCAGTTCGTACCACTTCGGGAGAACCGGTTGTTAACTTTCTGAGCAGTTTGGCAAACCGGTTGCTGGAAGAAATCATTAGGGCACAGAATCGGTTGTTAAATTACTTGAATCCCACCACTGGTTTTGCTCCATTTTAAGACCTTTCTTGCCACAGTTGTTAAGTGAATCACTGCAATTGTTAAGTTAGTAACACAGTTAAGTGAATCTGGCTTCCCCATTGACTTTCCTTGTCAGAAAAATACAAGAGTTGATCCTGGAACACTGCAACCGTCATAAATATGAATCAGTTGTCAAGCATATGAATTTGGATCAGGTGACCATAGGGATGCTGCAATGGTCATAGGTTTGAAAAATGATCATAGGTCACTTTTATTTTGTCATTGTAACTTCAAATCATTGCTAAATTATTTATTTATTTATTTATTTGTTTAGATTTGTATATTGCCCTTCTCCTTGCGGACTCAGGGCGGTGGACAGCCAAATAAAAATAGTACACAAAAGTTAAAAATTTCTTAAAAAGACATATAACTTTGGCTAAAAATTAAAACCATTTAAATATTTAAAATACCCAACCATATAATACAATCTTAAAAATTTCAGCGGGGTCAGGCTAGACCAGCAAGCTGAAAGAGATGGGTTTTCAGGGCCCGACGAAAAGTCCGGAGGTCAGGAATTTTTCTCAGTTCTGGAGGAAGATCGTTCCAGAGGGTAGGGGCTGCCACAGAGAAAGCCCTCCCCCTGGGGGTCGCCAGCCGACATTGTTTGGCTGATGGCACCCTGAGGAGACCCTCTCTGTGGGAGCGCACCGGCCGGTGGGAGGCTATTGGTGGCAGAAGGCGGTCCCGTAAGTACCCTGGTCCTAAGCCATGGAGCGCTTTAAAGGTGGTCACCAAAACCTTGAAACGCACCCGGAAGTCCACCGGTAGCCAATGCAGCTCGCGCAGGAGAGGAGTTACGTGGGAGCGTCCTGTCGCTCCCATAATCCCCTGCGCGGCCGCATTCTGCACTAGTTGCACCCCAAGGGGAGCCCTATGTAGAGAGCATTGCAGTAGTCCAGGCGAGAGGTGACGAGTGCCTGAGTGGCTGTGCGTAGGGAGTCCCGATCTAGAAAGGGCCGCAACTGGCGTATCAGGCGAACCTGATAGAAAGCTCCCCTGGCCACAGCTGTCGTGTGATCCTCCAAAGACAGCCGTGGGTCCAGGAGGATGCCCAAGTTGCGCACCCTTTCCGTGGGGGCCAATGATTCGCCCCCAAGAACCAGCGATGGTGTCAGCTGGCTATATCGGGACGCCGGCAGCCACAGCCACTCGGTCTTGGAGGGGTTGAGTCGAAGCCTGTTTCTCTCCATCCAGGCCCGCACGGCTTCAAGGCACTGGGACATCACTTCCACGGCATTGTTGGGGTGGTCTGGGGTGGAAATGTACAGCTGCGTATCATCAGCGTACTGATGGAACTCCACCCCAAAACCACGGATGATCTCACCCAGCGGCTTTACATAAATGTTGAACAGAAGGGGCGAGAGGACCGATCCCTGCGGCACCCCACACACCAGGCGCCTCGGGGTCGACCGCTGCCCCCCTGTCAACACAGATTGCGACCGGTCGGAGAGGTAGGAGGAGAACCACCGTAAAACGGTGCCTCCCACCCCCAGTCCCTCCAACCGGCGCAACATGATACCATGGTCGATGGTATCAAAAGCCGCTGAGAGGTCTAGTAACACCAGGATAGAGGAATAACCCCTACCCCGGGCCCGCCAGAGATCATCCACCAACGCGACCAATGCCGTTTCGGTGCTGTATCCAGACCTGAAGCCGGACTGGAGCGGGTCTAAATAGACAGCTTCATCCAGGTACCGAGGGAGCTGCCACGCAACCACACTCTCAACAACCTTCGCTAAAAACGGAAGGTTGGAGAATGGACGATAGTTAGCCAAAATAGCCAGGTCCAGGGAGGGCTTCTTGAGGAGGGGCCTCACCACCGCCTCCTTCAAGGCGGCCGGTAGGGCACCCTCACTCAAAGAAGCATTTATGATCTCCTGGAGCCAGCCTCGTGTAACCTCCCAGGAGGCCAGCACCAACCAGGAGGGACACGGGTCCAATAAACATGTGGTTGCGTTCAGTCTCCTCAAGGTCCTGTCCACGTCCTCGGGAGCCACAGGATCGAACTCAGCCCAGATAACACTCTCAAGACCTGCCTCAGTCACCTCGCCCGAACTAACCCAGTCGGCGGCCAAGTCATCCCGAATCTGAGTTATTTTGTCATCCAGATATTGAACAAAATCCTCAGCGTGACCCTGCAAGGGATCCTCCCGCGCTCCCGGATGAAGGAGGGAGCGGGTCACCCTAAACAGGGCGGCTGGGCGATTATCTGATGACGTGATAAGGGCGGCAAAATAGTTAGATTTTGCCGCTTTTATCGCCACTAAGTAAGTCTTAATGTGAGCTCTTACTAGTGTCAAGTCAGATTCAGAGCGACTGGCCCTCCAACCGCTCTCTAGGCGTCTTCTCCGGCGTTTCATCTCCCTCAGCTCCTCAGTAAACCAAGGAGATAAGTGAGTTCGGCGCCGGGTCAGAGGCCGCGAAGGCACGACGCGGTCCAAGGCCCCACCGGCTGCCCTATTCCAGGCAGCCACCAGATCCTCAGCCGAGTTGTGTGTCAGTGTCTCAGGAAATGGCCCAAGCTCCGTCTGGAACCTATCAGGATCCATCAGGCACCTGGGGTGGAACCACCTGGTCGGTTCCGCCTCCCTGCGGTGAGGTGCAGCGGTCTGAAAGTCGAGTCGAAGGAGCGAGTGGTCCGTCCATGACAAGGGCTCCACAACTATATCCCCAATATCTAAACCACTCAACCACTGACCAGAGACAAAAACTAGATCCAGGGTGTGTCCACCAACGTGGGTCGGGCCCTGAATTACCTGGGTCAGGTCCATGGCCGTCATGGAAGCCATGAACTCCCGGGCTAACTCAGATGTTTCACTGATAGATGGCAGGTTGAAATCCCCCATGACCATAAGCCTAGAGGTATCAACCGCCACCTCGGCTACAACATTGAGAAGCTCGGGCAGGGTCGTTGCCATGTGGCAGGGAGCCAGGTACGTGACTAACAGACCCATCTGCCCACCACGACCCCACCTCACGAAGATGGACTCACACCCGGCTATCTGAGGTACAGTGGTCTCCCTCGGACTCAGACCTTCCTTAATAATGACCGCTACTCCCCCACCCCTCCCCTGAGCTCTCGGCTGGTGGAATGCAAGGAAACCTGGTGGGCACATCTCCACGAGGGGAACCCCCCCCTCATGGCTCAACCAGGTCTCAGTAATGCCAGCCAGGTCCGCACCCCCCTCTTGAAGAAGATCACATATGAGGGGGGCCTTATTGACAACGGACCTCGCGTTGCATAACAACAGCCGGAGCTTCGGGTCCTGAGACTCTAAACAACCCAGGGAATGGGAATGGCTTGGGGGACCGGGGCACGCAATCGCTCGAAGACAGCGAGTGCGAGCCCCCACCACATGATATGGTCCCCTACCCGCGCCATATCTGCCCCTCCCACACAGTATCTTGATCGCACAGCCCTCGACAGAGGGCTTAGTAGAAGCCCTCTTGCCTCCAGAATCTTGACCCCCCACGGCCCCATAAACAGCTGGACCTAACCTTCCCCCCTGTGGGTTCTCCCCCAAACCCACTCCCACCCCCACCCCCACCCCTGAACCCCTTAAAAATTTAGTAAAACAAGAACTTAAAAAACCCCTCAATCCCCGTTTTTTGGCATGCCACCTCTCGGGGTCCCAAAACCCGTCATTAAGGTGGGCCCTCGATAATGTAGAGGGCCAAACCTGCGAGAGGGGGGAATCTCGCAAGGCAAGAAGGCTGGACCTCGAAAACATCCGAGCACAGGACGGAGATGGACAGAATAATAGGCATGGCTAGGGTCTGTGATGGTACACAAGAACATATCGAAGAACAGACAGGAGAAATCAGACAAGAGAAATCACCGCTACCCTTTCACGGTAGCGGGAGGAGTCTATACGTTCAAAGTCACTGCGGGGATACCCGGACCGCCCTCTCATGGAGGTCCGCCATACAGTTAGGAAGTTGGAAAGTCCAGGCCACTCTCTCACAGGGGCCTGGCATATTTGTCCTGCGAAATAGGACTCCCCGTCAGGAGTGAACGAAGATGGAACCGGCTCCATCGATCCTCCCGTAAGCTGTCCTGTTCTAGGATGATGCCAGCGTGCGGGATGGTACTGGGGCCGAGTTCCAAGCTACTCCGGGAAGATAGTGGGTCAATGGTACTACGGGCGAGAGGGCCAGATAGTCCCCAGCGAGGGGGCCAGATATTCCCCAACGGGAGGGCCAGATATTCCACGGGCCAGGTGGGGGGGGAGGTTGCCACTAATCTGTGATCCCCAGCAAGAGGGCCAGATATTTCCCAGCGGGAGGGCCGGATCTTCCGCGGGCCAAATGGGGAAGGGTTGCTGATGGTCTGCAATCACCCCCCTGGACTCCGCTGGCCGCCTCCCGCCGCTCTCGTCGCTTGCCGCCGCTTGCCGCCTCTCCAAACTAGTCCAGCGGCGTCTCTCTCCTCTCTCCTCACACACGGGCGGCAGCAGCTCCTGAAGGCCAATCACACGTGGAAAAATGCTGGTAGGCACCAACCCCCCAGCGAGAGGGGCCGATATTCCGCGGGCCAGGTGGGGGGGGGTTGCCGATGGTCTGCAACCACCCCCCTAGGCTCCGCTGGCCGTCTCTCGCCACTCTCGCCGCTTACTGCCGCTTGCCGCCACTCCAAACTGCTCCGGCGGCGTCTCTCTCCCCTCTCCTCATCCACAGGCGGCAGCAGCTCCCGAATGCCAGTCACCAAAGGAGAACGCTGGTAAGCACCAGCCCCCCAGCGAGAGGGGCCGATATTTGGCAGGTCAGATGGGGGGGTTGCCGATGGTCTGCAATCACCCCCCCAGACTCGCTGGCCACCTCTCGCTGATCACGCCGCTCTCGCCGCTTGCCGCCACTCAGCGCCATTTCAAACCGCTCCAGCGGCGTCTCTCTCCTTTCTCCTCTCTCCTCTCTCCTCCCACACACCAGCGGCAACAACTCCGCAGCTCCCCGAAGGCCGATGACAAAGGAAAACAAAGGAAAACGCTGGTGAGCGCTCAAACCCACCAGCGCAACGACCACAAGCTCAGCAAGCCGGACGGGGTTGCCGATAGTCTGCAACCCCCCCAGACCCATTCAAATCGCCCGCCAATGCCCATCTCGTCACGGCGTTTCAGAGGTGGCCGCCATCTTGAGCATGCGCAACCTAATCCATAGTCTTGTTAAATAAACTTGTTAGTTGAGAACTACCTGTATTGCAATCCCTTTTACCAGCTCTCCCTCTGAGCTGTATTTTTTCCAAAATAAGAACTGTACTGAATCTCTGTTTTACTCCAGGAATGGCTGGATTGGGTGGGAATCAAACAGCAAGAGTTCCTCCACTTTTCTCAGTGCTGCAACATATCTGTTGCAAACCATCCTCCAAACTGTCTGGAGGCAATGTGGAAACAGAGCAAGCCAATAGCAGTAGCGAAAATGAGCAGATGAGCTAGAAGAAATCATAAAGAAAAGAAATAGAAACACAAATAATTTGCAGACTTTGCAATGAATGTATTGGCTTAACCAGTGAACGAGACTCATTGAATATTTCCCTATTCCCCACACCCCACCCCACCCAAGTCTGGGGGTGGTTCTCTGTACCTTCTTCCCAATTTGACTGTGATCTTCCAGTTCAGGTACATTGTGTGTGCTGTGTGACAAAAGCTATGAAGAGCCTCTGTAGCAGAAAATGGGTGTCTTTTATATAAAGGAATCCAGCCACACAGCCACAATTTCACAGTATTATTTTTATAGAAAAGAGTGTGTTTAATATACATTATATGTATTTTTTTTTTGAAAAAAAATTGTCTTCTAGATGATGCATTTGAAATTTTATTTTATTGCTAACGAGCTTTGATACACACAGGTGACTTATTGTTCTGCCAGATCCTAATTTGGCTTGAGTTGAATACCATTTCCAGTAACTTTGGTAATCACTCATTTGTTCTAATTAGATGTTTGCTGCCCCCTCGTTACAATGGGAGCAGAGAGTCACTGCATGCAATGCTTAAGCGTTACAGTCTCTTTTGTGCATGGATGTTGTCCTTTTCATCTTGGCTTTTCCATTTATGTTCATTGTTTGGAGAAGAAGATAATTTGAGACCACCCTGAAAGGGTAATTGGGTTGGGAGTGACAGGTGGCGCTAAGCTTCTGTGGAGAGAGGATTGAAGGAAGCAAGCTTGCTTGAAGATAGAAGATAGATTGCAGAGGGTTCCTAAGGAGTAGCAATCTGGCTACTTTTCTGTCCAATGGTTCCAGTGGCTGAGCCACACTTCCAGATTGAAATGCAAGAATGTTAGGCTTGAATTCACATATAGCAACTGTCTTTAAATACTACTCAAAAGCTACAATTATAAAAAGGAGCACATTATACTTGTGCCCCAGGCCTTGCCCTAGCTTACGCTAGGCTTCCAGATGCAATTAAACATGCTGATTTTGATCTATTAAGCCTAAAATGTCTTGGCACCTGCTTACCTTCACAACTGCATATTTCAGTTAAAATCAATTCTACCATTGTGGGAGAAAGACCAAGTATACCCCCACTTGTGACTGGGGAGGCAAAGCTAATAGGCACTGCTTTTCACTGCAACATTTTTCTTTTGGGGGGGAGAAGAGTTAGGGATTTCCTGATTTTATTCAGGAAATGCAAAAAAGAAAAAAAAGAGCTTCTTAATTTACAGCTTGAAACAACATCAGTATTGAAGTTTAATTGAAGTTAATATTTATGATAGGTTTTTCTACCATTTGTAATAATTTCATGGCAGATATTATATTATATTATATTATATTATATTATATTATATTATATTATATTATATTATTATATTATATTATATTATATTATATTATATTATATTATATTATATTATATTATATTATATTATATTATATTATATTATATTATATTATATTATATTATATTATATTATTATATTATATGGATATTATATGATAATAAGGCTTTGTGCTTCCAGGAGCATTTGCTCCTGGAACCACGAAGCCGAGAACACCAGTCTGAAGATGACGAATGAGACTTCGTTGAAACGTCGCCAAGACACATCCAATTCTATGCGGGAGAACACCCGAATAACCAAAGACCTACATATATATATATGTATCATTCTTTATGCCAGGAATTTTCCTACATATATCAAGATATTTCATAGCCTAATTTTCAGTGAAATCTCAATTTACCAGCTTTTAGGCCTTCTTAAACATTACAGCAGCCATTTTGCTGTCTGTTTGAATTTCTGAGGGAGACTGGTTTGCTGTCTGTTTGAATTTCTGAGGGAGACTGGGATAGATCTATTTCTGCCTTTTTTGGCTTCCTCGGCCAGCCACACCCCCTTTTCTTAACTCTGCCCTGTAACAATCAAATATTTATTATTTTATTTTATTTTCGTAGGTCTTTATGTGTATCATTCTTTATGCCAGGAGTTTTCCTATGTATATCAAGATGTTTCATAGCCTAATTTTCAGTGAAATCTCAATTCACCAGCTTTTAGGCCTTCTTAAACATTACAGCAGACCTACGAAAATAGAATAAAATAAAATAATGTGTGTGTGTGTGTGTGTGTGTGTAGGTCTTTGGTTATTCAGGTTTTCTCCCACGTAAAATTGGAAGTGGCGACATTTTGATGAAGTCTCATTCATCATCTTCAGGCTGGTGTACTCGTCTTCATGCTTCCAGGAGCAATGTGAGATCGCAGCTGTTTCTTCCTTTTAACTGCTAGTGGGGGTGTGAGCTGATTGGGTGGGAGCTTGGCTGTGTTCTGTTTGGGTGGAGGCTTGGTTGTGCTCGGCTTAGTCTGAGTTGCAGGGGGATTTGAGCTGGTGACACCAAGACACTTCCAATTTTACATGGGAGAAAACCCAAATAACCAAAGACAAAACCATTATATATATATTATTTTATTTTATTTTCATAGGTCTGCTGTAATGTTTAAGAAGGCCTAAAAGCTGGTGAATTGAGATTTCACTGAAAATTAGGCTATGAAACATCTTGATGTTTTATATGTGTGTGTGTGTGTGTGTGTGTGTGTGTGTCTTCTCAAGTTTTTGCGGGTGTGTGTATGTAAAAAATTAAAATCTCAGGTGTTTTCCCGCGTCATTAAAAGTCTGTTAGTTAAAATGCTTAAAGTCCTGGCTAAGATCTCAGCTCAAAATCCTCAAAATCCCAACAAAACACTTTGTAAGGTCTTTTAAAACTCTGGCTAAAATCCTAACCAACACATCAATGGTTTGGCATCGTTTCGATAAGCTCTCTACCTTGTCATCTTCCGGCCTGTACTATCAGTTTAAAAGCTGTGGGTCCTGCTTCATTATCCTAGCTGCAGCCTGACTGTGTGTTAACGGCCCAGCTTTCTCTGGCTCCCTATTACTAACTGTCAACTGCAAAGAGGTAAGGATTCTAGTAGGTATCACAACACCACTGGTTGCCTGTTGAGATCTCTGCATAACTTCTGGCTCGGTTCTCTCTCTCTCTCTCCCTATTGCTAGCTATCATCTGCAAAGAGGAAAGGATTCTGGTAGGCATTACAACACCACTGGTTGCCTGTTGGGATCTCTGCCTATCCTCTGATGTTAAAACTTGAGTTTCCCTCAGTGCAGGTCTCCAAATACTTGATAACCTAGAAGCGTCATCATGTCTGTTCATATTCTGCGGCCTCTTTTCAATTTCTATAGCCTCCCTAATTATTCTCTTAGTAAGATGTTCCTCTTTCACCACTGTTCTAGTATTGTTAAAGTCAATCTTATGTCCTGTGGCCTTCATGTGTTGTACCAAGGAAGAAGTTTGCTCTTCTTTTTTCACTGCGTTTTTGTGTTCTTCTAAACGCACACCTATTTGTCTATTTGTCTGTCCAATGTAAGATGACTGACAGGAGGCACATGGCACTTCGTATACCCCTTGATTTTCCGACTCAATTTTATCCTTGGGGTTTCTTAACATCATCAATATTTTTCTATCTGTGCGGAACACTGTTTTTATTTTGTGTTTCTGTAATATCTTACTAATTTTATCGGTGGTCCCTTTTATATAGGGCAGGATGGCTTTTCCCATATTCTGTTCTTCTTCTTGGGTTTCGTTCTGTCCTGATGTTCCTTGCCGGATTATACTTCTAATTTTATTTTCGTGGAACCCATTTGCCATTAATACCTCTGTGAGAGTCTGTTTGTACATGTGCCTCATCTGCTAGATGTTTAGTTCTAGTAATTAAAGTTTTTGCCACTAAATTTATTTGCGAAGGATGATGGTGTGAGTGTGCGTTTAGGTATCAATTTGTGTGTGTCTTCTTTTGGTAGACACTTTGTCCTAGGGTGCCATCAGTTCTCTTATATATAAATACATTTAAGAATGGGAGTTGATTTTCAATCTCCATTTCCATAGTGAACTGTATCTTCGGATGCATGTTATTCAAATGTGCTAGAAAATTATTTCGCTTGTCTTTTCCATGGGGCCACATCACAAACGTATCATCTACATATCTGAGCCATAATTTTGGTTTGTAAGTAGTTTGTTCCAATGCCTTAATTTCTAATCCCTCCGTGAACAGATTGGCAATAACTAGGGAGAGTGGTGATCCCATTGATGCCCTTTGCATTTGTTTATATCTTTGCCCTTTGGCCGGAAGATGACAAGCTAGAGAGTTTGTCGAAACGTTGCCAAACCATTGAAGTGTTGGTTAGGATTTTAGCCAGAGTTTTAAAAGACCTTTCAAAGTGTTTTGTTGGGATTTTGCACAAACCCCCATGAGTCTTATTGGATTTAAGAAGTATATAAACTGAGTCACTCACAAGATATAAAAGAGTAATAAGTTTGTATTTTTTTAAAAAAAGCTCTAGCTATTGGAAGAGTTTTGAGTTAATACAACTTAATATAAAAGTACTTTCTTTTTGTTTTTGTTGTTCAAGATTTTTAAATAGTATGGGAAATGAAGGGACTTTCAAGAGCTATTGTGATTTATTTTTTATAAGGGAAAGTGGGAACTTCTATAAATGAATACAGAATGACAAATGCTAGTGAGACAATTCTTCAGGACAAGAATATTATGCAAACCATGCTACAATCCAGTTATGCCTGAAGAATTTAAAGCTCTTAACTTTAATCCTTTCTGCCTAGGTGTTATGAGAACTGTGTTGCTTCATCAGGGGAAGGTTCTATTTAGGCAGGTAGGTCTTTCTGGAATGACCTTGTTAGTTGCTTCACTAGAAAAGGGAATTTTTAGTCCTCAACTGATGTGTAGTAAAAAAAAATGTTAATCTAATTGATTTATTAGGATCATTACATAATGTTCTAAGATTTTTTTTTTTATTCCACAGTTCATAGCTAAAAAAAACCCACCTTCTTTTTATATGTCAGATTTAGCATTTCAATATTCATCTTCTCAAAATTGATAGACTTGTGGAATAAATATATAGAGGTGCCCTTCATATTTTGGTATTTTTCAATAAATTGACAATGAATATTGGCAAACACAATACTGTTTGCTCTTTCAAACTGAAAGAAATTTTAACTTGTGTAGTTGTGTGATGAAAGTATGATAATTATATATTCTACCCTCCCACCCCACTCCAGTGCTTGGCCTTCTGAAATTTGCTCTCTTTATATTTGTATACATGCAGTCTTTTAATAAAAATGAATCATCTATATCAAAATGAAGTTTCCTTTCTCTCAAGTTGATATTTGCTTGTTATTTCATTTATTTTGTTTTATTTTGTTCTTGTTTTTACAAAGGATATGTGAAAGCTCACCTCGCCAAAAAATAAAAGAAGAAGATTAAACCTAGTGTAACATTCTTTCAAAAGAAACTAACTATATTGCAGATGTAGATTTCAAAAAGATAGTTTCTCTATTGTTTTAGAATTTTTGAAAGCCTATAGCTTCTTAATTTTCCTGAACTATGGATTTTTTAAACATATTCATAGAAAAGAGCGTTATTCATAAACTACACAATATACTTCTAAGATAACTTTGTTTCTTCTGTCATAGCATTAAGTCATCCAAACCTACTCTCTATTTGAAAAAAATATTTTTTTAAAAAAATCTATTTGAAAAATATTATTTTATGTATACGTATTTGGGCAGAGGCCTAGTTTCATACACAACAGGATTAACACCAGTGGTGAAATCCACTTACCTTTGCTACCGGTTCGGGAATGGGAGCACGTGTGCCTCTTCTGCGCATGCACAGAGCTTTCTGCGCATGTACAGAAGGTAAAAAACGGGACACAATGATGTCCCGGAGGGTGGACGGAGCCTTCCGCTGCCAGCGCTAGCAGTTTGCGCGAGCCAGGTAGAACCGGCTGGATTTCACCACTGATTAAAATGCCTAGGATTAAATTCCCTAAACATTACCAAACTATATTGCTCAGATCTTGGGACTAGGACTGTAGCTGTTCTTCCAGTTTGTTAATTTTTTTATGATAGGAAGAATATTGTATTTTACCCTTGCTTATACATTCACTTTATATTTACTAAAATCATCAGTATCAGCCATAGTGGTAATTATAGGCATTAATGATAAACAAGGGCCCATCTTAAATGATGATTGGTTGTCCTTCAGAGATGATTCTTCATGATGATTATCAACCAACTCTTCTCCATACTAATCTTTTGCATGCACCGCACAAACTTCCTGCATCCCTTGCCGAGCTCTGTTCCTTTAGGCCAGCTGTATTTATGTCACATAACCTGAGAGGGCAGGCTACTAGCTGACATCAAAGCCTCATGAAGGCCTGGTCAGCGGGGAGCCATGAGGAGCCATCTGCTCTGTTCTTCTGTGGCAATGGAGAATGTCACCTCTGCCATCCTCTTTAGATTATGGAAAGAGAATAGAATCACTCTTAACTAGGCATGTTATTAGCCAAAGGGAGAGTGATTGTGTTCGTTATCCTTTTTTTCCTTTTTTTTAAAGACAGTAAATAATGAGCAAACTAATAAAGATTCAACCAGGACTAATAGGGAGGCTAAAATTACAGGCCGGCAACCCATTTCATTCATTGTATGAATGTGAACGATTAAAAATAATTGCCTGCATACCACCCACGCAGAGCTTTGGGGAGGGGGGATGTTTCCATTGTCCCAATTGGCCTGGTCTGGCTAAAATCTATTAGGGAACAGCTTTGCTTTAAATTTTATGAAAGGATGAGGGAAATGCATTATTGCTAAAGGGAGACCTTCTGTTCTGCCACAAAACTATTGAAAATATTGATGCTTGGAGAAAGTGGGAACTAAATTAGCTCAGATGGGTAGCTTTCTAAAACTAACATTACGGCAAAGAAATTTAGATAAACGTTACTGTCGTATATTTCAGTAGTATTTTTGCACTTCTTATTTCAGTTATGTTAGTCTACTTTGTATGAGGTGGAAAGAAAAACACATTCTGAAAAGCTCTGGAGAAGAATGTTTGGGTTATCACAGTCTCCTCCCTGATCTTTTTCTTCTTAGCACATCCTATTTCTATATATTTCTCATGATAATTGGAACATATGAGGAAATTTAATATACTAAAATAACTCCAGGATTATATTTTAATGGATTAATGAAAAACATCCACCTGTCAAATGCTGAATCATGCTTTGGATAGACTTTTTTTCCCCTTTATGTACGAAGCCCAAGGCAGCTGATTTATTCATTCAGAAAATTAACATAGCCATTGAACTCATGTGATCCGCTGCCCCATCATCTCTTCAAATTGCCCTATACAAGTTGGAGGGGAGACTGTTGGAGAAATAGTGGGAAGGAATACTTGATCTTCCACACCCTTCCACTCCCTTAACCATCAACCCTCACCAGATGGGATTTCAGACAAAGCAGAGTTATACCTAAGAGTTCTTAATAATATATGGACCATACAGAAAAGGAAACAGAAACGGAGTTGTACTCATGACATGGAAATCATCAGCATATTTTGCACAATTATATTAATGATTACTGAATGATTATTACCATCATCTACCACTTAAAGACCAACATTTGTTTGTTATCCTCAACATGAAAACAACTAGATGGAATACTGTAGCAGACAATACTTTTTTTACAGCCCCACTAGTTCTTTGCAGTGTTAATCCTGCCACATTATATCTCGGTAATGCAGTTTCAGTAATCTGTGCCCACAGGATAATGAATGAAGAGTTTTGGGCCTCTGGTATATGGTACCAACATGTGTAGCTCCTATTATATTATTAAAAAGTTACTATTAAAATTGGATGCCCTTGGAAATGTGTAGCAGGAGACAATGTTTAGCTGAGTTATTCAAGCCAGCTGTAGCCCAGTGATAACTCAGAAATCACAGTAAATGTACCACTACTGCTACTACTTAAATACTTTGCCCCTTTTAACATATATACAATATGTAACTGAACCATCATAAATTTTAATACTGAAAATAAATGCTTGTGACTCCATTTTCTTCCATCTCATTTTCTACCTAGAATTCAAATCATTCATCTCTCATTATTTGCTCATATGACATTCTGAAGTTTAAGTTAGGTCTACAGTATTCCTAGATTGGGTTACATTCAAAATCTTCCATGGATTATCTCATACATTCTTGTTGACCTTAGTTCCACCTGCAACACCTTCCATCAAATTCAAGTGTCCTGATTGGGGATTTTAAACCTTCGTCAGCAAATGGAAACTGTTCATTAAAAAAAAGTCTCAGAATCTTTGTTCAAGAATGGTGGGCTTCTTAATGTCATCTGACAATATCCATCCTTTCTGCTGTATCTTTAAAACTTGTTAGAAACCACCCAGTGATGAAAGGCAGGAGTGGGTGAATGAGTGAGATGGAAGTTTTGTTATGTCCGCCGGGGATTGGTTAGAAAATCCTCCAGCGGGAATTTTGAATTGGCACGGAGCTACGTCTGGTGGCCGTCACTGGACAAGGACATTGAACATTGGGTCGCCAGATGTGGCCCGTGCCAAGAAGTTCGAGCAGCGCCGCCCCAAGCAGAACCAACACCATGGGAGATGCCCAGCAGCCCCTGGTCTCGGATCCACATCGACTTCGCGGGTCCAATGCAGGGGCGCCACCTCCTAATTGTGGTCGACGCCTTCTCCAAATGGCTCGAGGTGGTCCCCATGGCATCGACCACATCAGAGGCAACCATTCGCGCCCTCCGCCGGCTTTTCGTGACCCATGGGCTCCCGGACGTCTTGGTTTCCGACAACGGTCCCCAACTTACGTCCGTGCCCATGGAATCCTTCCTGGTGGGGCTGGGCATCCGCCACGCCCTCTCCGCACCCTACAGGCTGGCCAGAAATGGTCAAGCTGAAAGGATGGTGAGACTCACCAAGGAGGCACTCACCAAGATGGGCCCGGGTGATTGGCAGGAGCGCATCGACACCTTCCTCCTCACCCAACACATAATTCTGCACGCCACCACCAGGAAATGCCCATCCGAGCTGCTGATGGGCAGAAGACTCCGGTCACCTCTGGACAGGCTGCACCCCCAATACAACTCAGAGGTGCCCGCAACCGCCAGCCGCCAACTCCGCTGTTTTGCCGTGGGAGATCTCGTCTTCGCACTGAATTTCCACGGCTCACCAAAATGGCTTAAAAGCAAGATCCACAGCACAACCGGCCCGAAATCCTATCGGGTAGAGCTGGAAGATGGACAGGTCGTGAGACGTCACATCGACCAGCTCCGCAAAAGGTGGAAGGGATCGGACGGAAACCAACCCGATGAGGTAGGCCTACAACACCCCGAAGAGGTAGGCCTGCCCACCCCCGACGAGGTAGGCCTGCCACACCCCAGAGAGGTAGGCCTACAACACCCCAGGGGAGAGGGCCCGCCGATCCCTGCCCGAGCCAGCAACAAAACCGCCAGTAAACCAGGGACAATGCCTGAGGGGAACCCCGAAGCACCCCGGGGTGGACAGAAATCGACACCCCGACACCCAAGACCCAAACACCAATGATTGCAGCCGAGGAGACCAAAGTCCAGATGACCACAGCACCCAACAACACCCCGGCGAGGTCGGACGGCACCAGTCCGAATTCGAGAAACAATGTCAGAAAAGCCCAGTAGACCAGGGCCAACCGAGCAGGGGAAGTCAACATCAACCCTGCGAGGTCGGCAACCGACACACCGGTGAGGGAGACCTCCCTCCACCACACCAGAGGGCCCCTCAACAACAACCCGACCAAGAAGAAGACCAACCCTGCGAGGAGGGCCTCCACCACGCCAGCAAGGGAGGCCTGCACCAGCCGGACCGAGATGACCGGGATGACACCCCAGTGGCGAAAGTCGGCGACCGACACAGCAAAGCCAACCCCACAGAGAGGGCCTACGCCACCCCTGCGGAGGAGACCGTGAGAGTCGTCGACCACCCCAGCAGCGCCAACCCAGCAGAGAGGGCCTACACCATCCCTGCGAAGGAGGCCTGCATCACCCCAACGAGGTCAACCCGACACCAACCCGAACAGCCTGCCACCCTGGGAGTGGACCGGACTCGACCAGGGACCCCCAGGGCCTGACCCAGCCGCCACCGCCGGACCTGCACCCGCGACCGGACCCGACCAACCCCGACCCAGTAGGAACCGGAGGGAGACCCAAGGACTTACCGAGGTTCAGGAGTTCTGGACCGGTCAGGAGTGAGGATCCGCGATGGCGATTCCACGATCTGAGCGGGGAAGGAGAAGACCAGCATCGCCTGCAGACGGAGGTCAACAACCTGGCCGGAGGTACGGGAGCACCGCCCGCATCGACGGCCAGATCCAGCCTGGCTCCAGAGAGGGAGCCCGGAGCCGCAAGGGCACTCTCCAACCAGGAGGGCTGCCAGCCAACTAATGGACAGCGTAGGTCTACTCGAACGCATAGACGTCCTGCGTACCTAAGTGACTATGTGAGTGATGGTCAGCTTAAGAACTAGGGGGGAGGTGTGTTATGTCCTTATAAGGACATCCGCCGGGGATTGGTTAGAAAATCCTCTGGCGGGAATTTTGAATTGCTGTCTAGGGGCGGTGTGGCTGCCGGAGTGAATTTAAGGAGAGCTCTGGCAACGCAGCGCCAGTCTTGTTCCTGTTTAAACAAACTTGTTGCATGGACTCCGCTGGTCTCGTCTTCTTTCCTGCGCCAATCTAACAGTTTGTTTTCTCCTTTAGTCCCTTGAAGAGTTTTCTCCCCCTAGTTCCTTGTGTGGGGGTATCTATCTATCTATCTATCTATCCATCTATCATCCATCCATCCGCCTACCTACCTACCTACCTACCTACCTACCTACCTACCGGAGGCTAAGGAATGAGGAACCCTCTGTGTCAAGCTACGTCTTAGTCCTTTGCCAAGAGGATTTTTTTCCTTACTTTGGTGGAAATCGAAAACCCAATGAAAATCTTTTGAAATAAATTCCACAGACCCATTGTTATCCCTTAAGTTTGCAACTCCTTCTCAAAATATTTTGCTGATGCCTTTTTTCCTTCAAATTACTTTCCATAACTCACCTTTTCATGGGAACCTTTCATAAAACTATCTGGTTTCAAAGACTTATTGTAATTGCTAGTTCCTTACTATAAGCATATGCAATTGAAGCAGCTATACATTATTTCCCCATTTTGCATCCATACTTTTCTTGTTATGAGCTCTCTTATGCATTACATTCATTATAGAACCATTCAATTAAAAGTATTTTAGCAATATAAAAAGCACACTATAATTCATAAGCCATCTGCGTATGTGGATGAGTTAGATTTCAAAGCAACTGACAAAATGCAATAGTTTTTTATTCTAGGTGGGGATGGGGGGTGATTTTACTATATTAATTTATTTGATTTATTAATTAGTTTTTACTGTTTAAACTATGGTTTTATATTGTGTAAGCTGCTTTGAGTCTCCATGGGCAAATTGGCAGCAATATAAATCCAATAAATAAATAGTAAAGATCCTCATTTCTCTCTAAAAACAATTCCCATCTTCTCTACTTGTTTATAACATCAATGTTAATAAAATGTTTAGCCAATTAATATGTATTGGTACAGGTAGTTTTTAACTTACAACCATCCATTTACAGAAATCCCTTGATTTATGACCAGTTGCTTAGAGATCAGCATTGCTTAGAAATCAAAGTTATGATGGACTTCCCTAAAAAACTTACCATCCATTTTTGAAGTTATGGCCACTGCAGTACCCCTGCAGTCATGTGAACAAAATTTGGGAACATTCACTCTTACAACTCCCCTGCCTATCTGGTCTCCCACTGGGTCCCATCGGCTTTCGGTCTGCTTTCCCACCCTGCCAGGTCCCACATCCTCCTCCCCACCTCCAATTACTGATCATTTGCTTCCATTTTACTGTATAGCTCCCCCTGGAAGCTCTGGAGATTGCAGTGGGAAAGGAGAGCAGGCTGCTGTGCCCCTTAGCATGTGTACACTACATGGCTCTGTCCCAGGAGCAGGCACCACTTAATTGCAGTCACTCCAAAATTGCAGTGTGATATCAGTTTGGGCAAGCCATCTTGACAAAATTTGCCAACTTGGGAGCAAGATTTGTTTGTTTCAAAATGTGCCTTGAAAATGCTCTGTGATCCTTATTTAGCAGAAGTTGTTTTGTGATCAAATTGAAAAACAAGAGAGGTTTACTTATGTCCAGTAGTAAATTCTCTTTATTGTATTTCTTTTAAACTGATATGTAGGTAATAACAACTACATTCAAACATCATACGTTTTGTACTTGGGAGGCAGATGCAGATGCACACTTATATTGGGATGGGGTGAGGAGAAGAACTGTATTATAGAATGAACATCAGTTTTGGGACAGTATTTAGAAAATTAGTATGTGCCATGTACTTGCTAAGGCAAAATAAACTATTGTAAATATCTTTTTTTTTAAAAAATGATCTTTATGCATTTGTATAACAATACTACATTCTACTCCATCATATTAGATGTTAGATTGAGAACAACATGAAATTATGCAAAATGTGATTATGTAACTAATTATTTCTCACTGTTATGAAGGAAATGTTACTATTTTATCCAGCTGTGTTGGGCTTTCTTGCTTCTTTTCTAAATTGAATTAAAATTCCACTGTCCACTTTTTTTTTTGGTTCTCATAACAGCCAGCCATCTATTCCTATATATGATTCCTGAATCTGGAATTACCCACAGACTTACTTGTATAAATTGGAATATTTTTTTCTTATCTAGCTCTTGATGAAATGAACCTTTAAATGAGCAAAAATGGCTTCTCAAATTTAATTATTCAGTTCATGAAACTGGGGCAAACTTAGGGAGACTTGGGGTGCGGGGGAGGAAATATTTTGCCAAAGTGTTCATAGGGTGGAGGAGAAGTCTTCCAAAGAGTTGTGGACAAATCTTTGTGAAAGTAATATGCTAAGTCTTAGGAAAAGATTTAGGAATTTTACCTCATTTGATATCAAATTAAAAAGTCCTGTGGATAAGGGGGTGAAAGAACCGAAACCATAAGGAGAAAGAAGGGTGACATTCAACAACTCCTTCCCCCCCACAACAATTTCTCTCTATCTAAATACATTATACAGCAAATCTGTCTATTTTACCCCTCAGAAGATTTGTGTTTTTGGTAAGAAAAAGGATAGCAGCAACCTTGGGACCCCTGTAAGTCTTATACTTGGGAAAAATCATTATCTGTCTTCCTACCATATAAAAGTCTATGAACAATGCAGAGTGATTTCACAATAATAAACCTCATCTGGATGTGCTTTTTTAGTATCACAGTGAAGGCTGAATCATTGGGCAGAAGTGATGGTCATTGCTGCATTGTTTTATTTGGATGCTAATTTAATGCAAAGAATCTCAGCTCTCTGGGTCTAAAATAATCTCGTGTTTTGTTGTCACAGGAATTCAAGCACAGTTTTAATCACGGTCACCAGCTGCTCCTTCTGGCTTTTGAAATAAAGGCTGAATGTAAAGAAAAGGCCTTTGTAGGGTTTCTTGTTTTGTTTTGTTTAAAGACATGCTTATTGCTGCTTAGTTTGGTGTGACTCTAGTGAGACTTCACTTCTGTTTGAGTCAATTGCCACTGAAGTGAAAGACTCAAGCACAGATCTCAAGCATCATAAATATACATCAGTCCTTTTTGTGTTGTGCTCAAGGAGTACCTACTTGAACCAACCTCACTGCTGTTATGAAGCCATCCTCCTTTTTATATAATGAGGATCGTTTGAGATCTTTCCCAATCATTACTTCGCACAAGAAATGCACTGTTGCAGAGATCATGTTTACTTAGCTTTCGTGCCATTAAATGTTGCTGTACTAACACAGGTCTTGCATCTCTTCTTCAGTTTAGATTAACTGTAACTGGAAGCATGTGGTTCAGCAACTGTCAAGTGTAACTTTAATAGTTTGTGTAACATCACTGAAGGAAAAAAAAATGGTTCATGTTATGTCCTTATAAGGACATCCGCCTGGGATTGGCTGAGGATCCTTCGGCGGGAGTTTTGAATCCCTGTCAGTGGGCGGTGCGTCTGCCAGAGTGTATATAAGGAGAGCTCCGGCAGCGCACAAGCTGTTCAGTTCTTGTTATTAAACCTGTTAATTGAACCCTGCTGGTCACTTCTTCTTTCCTGCGCCGATCTAACACTGGCGACGAAGGTCTAGAGAAGAACTTCCGCGTGGCACGATCGCCATAACGAGCTGAAGTCACTCGACGCGGTCTGAGAAATGGCAACGCCGCAAGCGCCGTTCGCCTCGCTGACTCCCTTCAACCCCAGCAAGGAGAAGTGGAGTTCATATATGATACGTTTCCGCCAATTCCTCCGGGGAAACGGCTACAACAACCTAGACGACGAGAGGAAGAGGGCTCTCTTCCTCGCTCACTGCGGCTCCGACGTTCTGGAACTCGCCGTCAACCTCGTCGCACCCAGGGACATTGAAGTCATGTCCTGGGTGGATCTGCAGACTGCCCTGCAAGACCACTATGCACCAACGGGCACCCCCATATCGAACCGCTTTACCTTCCGCCAACGTAATCAGAAGGAAGGCGAATCGCTTAAAGACTTTGTGGCGGCATTGCGTCAAATCGCTGCGAACTGCGAATTTGAGAACGTTGACAATGCCTTACGCGACGGGATCGTCTTCGGGATGAGAGATGCCAACCTCCAAAAGAAGTTCCTGAGCAGAAAAAGACTGTCCCTGAAGGACGTTCTTGAGGAGGCTACGGCTGCTGAAACATCCGAGACCGCCGCTGCTGCCATGCTCCAGTCCCGAGGGATCCATAAGATCCGCAAACCGTCATCTGAATCGTCCGAGGACTGTGCCACACCAACCGATTCAGAGGGAGAGTCGACCGTTTTGAAAGTTTCCCGCCCACCTAGGCGGGAAATTCAAAAAGATGGCCGCCGCGCCGCTCAGTGCGGCAGTTGCAAGGGACACCATCCCCGCCAATCCTGTCGCTGGCGGGATGCCACCTGCAGACGCTGTCTCAAGAGGGGGCACATCGCGGAGGCATGCAGAGCCTCTGATCCGGTTCATGAATCGATCAAGCCCCAGAATCCAGAAAGTCGTCGCGACTCCCAGAGGTCATCCAAACGGTCCTCAATCCAGCAAAATCGCGACGACCGCAACAGTTATCATGGCGGCGCTGTGAACCAGACAACGATCGCCCTCACCAGCACCAACAGTGCCACAAAATTCCACGTGACACTGTTGGCAGAAGGCTTGCCGTGCACGATGGAAGTCGACTCAGGCTCCGTCTATTCGATCATCGACTGGCACCAGGTCAAGAGACTGAAACCGAATCTCTCCAAGCGCCAACTTGAACCTCTGCACTCCAAGCTGGTGGACTTCGGCGGCAACCCCATCGGCGTCATCGGGAGAACCAACCTCCGGATCGCCTTCAAGCAGTTCCAGGGCCAGCTTCCCATAACCGTCGTGGAGCATAGCCGCCCGACCCTGCTGGGCGTGGAGTGGTTCCAGCCGCTGGGGCTTTCTATTGGAGGCATCCACCAGATTAGCTCAGGCGAACTCGACTCACTCATCGGAGAGTTCCAAGAAGTCTTCGATGGTAAGTTAGGGACCTTTTCAGGGAAACCCATCTCCTTTAATCTGGACAAGGGGGTAACCCCAATTCGGCTCAAGCCCCGCCGGGTTCCATTTGCCTTGCGGGCTAAAGTAGACGCTCAGCTAGATAAGCTGATTGCCCAAGGTATCCTGGAACCCATCGATCATGCTGCATGGGAAACTCCCATTGTGACTCCCATGAAGCAGGATGGATCTGTGCGCATCTGCGCCGACTACAAAGTGACCATCAATAAGGCGTTGCCGCAGAGCGCATACCCCGTGCCAGTAGTGCAACATTTGCTGCACTCACTCGGCAAGGGCAAAATTTTTGCAAAACTGGACCTGGCCCAGGCTTACCAGCAACTGCCAGTAGATCAGGAAACGGCGGAGGCACAGACTATTGTCACCCATAGAGGCGCGTTTAAGTGCAACCGTCTCCAGTTTGGAGTCAGTGCAGCCCCAGGCATTTTCCAATCCATGATGGAACGCCTTCTCCAAGGCGTTCCAGGGGTGGTGCCTTATTTCGATGATGTACTGATCTCTGGGGACTCAAAGGCTCAACTCCTGGACCGGCTGAGGCTAGTTCTCCAGCGTTTCAGGGAGAAGGGCTTGAGAGTCCGGAGGGACAAGTGCATCATTGGGGTACAGGAAGTCGAGTTCCTGGGCTATCTGATAGATAGTTCTGGCATCCACCCCACCAAATCAAAAGTTAAAGCTATCCATGAAGCTCCCAGCCCCAAAAACAAAGCGGAGCTTCAGGCTTTCCTTGGATTGCTTAACTTCTACGCTATTTTCCTCCAGCAGAAAGCCACTGTTGCTGAGCCGCTCCATCGCTTACTGGCGAAGGCGGTTTCCTGGAGGTGGGGACGTGAGGAAGAGTCTGCATTCAGAGCCGTTAAGCAACTTCTGACCTCTGACAGTGTGCTCATTCAATACAATGAGACACTGCCCCTCAGACTGACCTGTGACGCTTCCCCGTACGGAGTTGGCGCTGTGCTCAGCCATGAACTGCCTACCGGTCGTGAAGCCCCCATCGCATTTTTCTCAAAGACTATGTCTAGTGCTGAGCGCAACTACAGCCAACTGGACAAAGAGGCGTTGGCTATTGTTGCAGGGGTGAAGCGCTTCCACGAATACCTGTATGGACGGCAATTCACCATTGTCACCGATCACAAGCCTCTCCTCGGCCTACTAGCAGGGGACAAGCAGACCCCAGCATTCATGTCCCCCCGGATGACGCGCTGGTCCATATTCCTCGCCGGCTACTCCTACAGCCTCGTCCACCAGCCTGGTAAAGCCATCGCAAACGCCGACGCGTTGAGCAGGTGCCCATCCGCCGAATCCGTGGAAGACCCGGCCCCCACGCTCAAGCTGCTGCATATTGACAACGACAGCAACTGTCCCGTGACATCTGCCGACGTAGCGACGCACACACGAGCTGACCCCATCCTCCGGCAAGTCCACTCCTGGGTCCTGAGAGGCTGGCCGACTCGAATTGACAGCAACGACTTCAGCCCGTTCAGCCGCAAGCAAGGGGAGCTGTCCACCATGCGCGGCTGTTTACTATGGGGAGATAGGGTGCTGATTCCCAGCACTCTGCAACGAAGGACTCTTGCTGCGCTGCACAAAGGACACCCGGGCATAGTCCGGATGAAAGCCCTGGCACGGAGCTACGTCTGGTGGCCGTCACTGGACAAAGACATTGAACATTGGGTCGCCAGGTGTAGCCCGTGCCAAGAAGTCAGAGCCGCCCCGCCTCAATCTGACCCGATGCCCTGGGAGACTCCGAGCTCCCCCTGGTCGCGCATTCACATAGACTTTGCTGGCCCCATTCATGGGCACCACCTCCTCATCGTGGTTGATGCCTACTCCAAGTGGTTGGAAGTCGTCCCCATGGCATCCACCACAACAGAAGCTACCATCCGTGCCCTCCGGCGCCTCTTCGCGACCCATGGACTCCCAGACGTGTTGGTCTCAGACAACGGGCCCCAACTTACGTCCGTGCCCATGGAAGCTTTCCTGGCGGGCTTGGGCATCCGCCATGCCCTCTCTGTCCCTTACAGACCGGCCGGAACAGATCGTGAGACGTCATCTCGACCAGCTCCGCAAAAGGTGGAGGGAAGTGAGCGAAAACCACCCCGACGAGGTAGGCCTAAACCACCCCGGCGCAGTAGACCTAAACCACCCCGGCACAGTAGGCCTAAACCACCCCGACGAGGTAGGCCTAAACCATCCCGGTGCAGTAGGCCTAAACCACCCCGACGAGGTAGGCCTAAACCACCCCGCCGCAGTAGGCCTAAACCACCCCGACGAGGCAGGCCAAAACCACCCTGGCGAAGTAGGCCTAAACCTCCCAGACGAGGGAGACCGGCGACCCAAGGGAAGAACAAACACCCCGGCATCTAGCCTAATACCAGATCCGGCAAGGCAAGTAGACCGGGGACAACCCAGCAGGGGAAGCCAACGTCAACCCTGCGAAGTGGGCAACCGGCAGCCCAGAGATGGGGACCTCCAGCCAACATTCCAGGAGGCCCTACAACAACCCGCCAACTGCGCAGAAAACCAACCCTGCAAGGAAGGCCTCCAACACCCCGGCAGGGTAGGCCAACGCCAACCCGACCAGGTCGAGCAGCCCAGCGGCCAGAAGGAACATTCGGCACCACCACCAGACCAACCGCGCAGAGAGGGCCTACACCACCCCTGCAAGGTAGGCCTACGCCACCCCGACCGAGCCGACCAGTCACCTTTTCCGTCCGCCTGCCGCCCCGGGAGTAAGCCGGACTCGACCGGAGAACCCGGGGGCTCAACCCAACCACCACCGCCGGATCCGCACCCTGACCCAGACCGGCGCGACCCCAGCCCAGAGGGGACCCGAGGGAGACCCAGGGACCTACCGTGGTTCAGGAGTTCCGGACCGGTCAAGGGCAGGGATCCACACCGGCGGCTCCACGATCCGTGCAGGAACGAGGCAGACCAGCATCGCCCGCAGGCGGAGGTCCGTGACCCGGCCGGAGGTTCGGACACAGTGCCCGCGTCCTCGACGGCCAGATCCAGCCCGGCACTTCTTCCTAGGGGAAGAAGCCCCGAGCAGAGCAGACACCCTCCGTCCGGGAGAGTGTCCATCTTGACTGTGAACTGCGCAGGTCTACGCGGGCACGTAGACGTCCTGTTTATCTTAGTGACTATTTCCCTGATCGACTGACTAAGAACTAGGGGGGAGGAGTGTTATGTCCTTATAAGGACATCCGCCTGGGATTGGCTGAGGATCCTTCGGCGGGAGTTTTGAATCCCTGTCAGTGGGCGGTGCGTCTGCCGGAGTGTATATAAGGAGAGCTCCGGCAGCGCACAAGCTGTTCAGTTCTTGTTATTAAACCTGTTAATTGAACCCTGCTGGTCACTTCTTCTTTCCTGCGCCGATCTAACAGTTCAAATCTGTCAAGTCTGCAAAATATGGCTTTTAAAAACTCTTGTATGTTTTTCATATCCCTATTGTTGGTTACTGGTGAGGATGAGAAAACACTATCATAACACATGGTTAATTAGCCTTGTGTTATATGAAGAGGGCAAGATGGCAAAATAGGTAGAAACTAGCTTAATATGCAGCCTGGAGTAAACCATTCAAGCACTTTAAAATCCTTTGTTGAAAAGGAGTACAGATTGCAGGAAAACCATTCCACTTCTTCTAGCTTTATTTTAACCCAGGTCATATAAGAACTATTGACCTGAGTCAGATATATGTGCAACCTTGACACATAGCTTATAACTTATTTTGCATGTTTGTATGATCCATTCAATTTTCCAAGCCTGAGTTCACTCAATTTATTTGATGTTAAAAATGTTTTTTTAAAGCTATGAAGTGCAGCTTATTCATACATACCTCTAGCCCATGAATCATGACTTATGAACCAAAATGGCTGCATCTATACTTTATGCTAAACTGAAGTCAAGCAGATTGCCTTATTGCTTAGCGTGTTATGTGAACTTGATCATGACTATTGTAAGATTTGGAGGCTGGGATAGATGTACATTGTTTGAATAAACCATAAGGAACCTTCCTGGTCCTCCTGCATTTAGTTCTTTCACTGAAGGTTTTGCTGTTTAGACAGGACACAAATATAGATTTTTCTTCCTAGAGCATTGCATTAATTGAGGAATAAATGGCGCTCTGGGTACCAGATCGCCTTATACTGGGATAAGTGTAGCATTAAAGCAAAAGTTTTTTCTTCTTCATTGTTTGCAATAAAAATAGCAATAGGTTAAGTATTCATGGGGCAAAAACATAAAGGAAACACATCTATTTAACTCTCCAGCATTGCACTTTTTTCTTTAAAGCATTAAGCACAGTCCAGGGAATCAATAACAGCTAAAGTGCTCAATATGTCAAAATGGAGATGAGCTGACATCAAAAGTGTAAATAAAAGCTGGAGGAGTAACCAGTTAAGGGGGCTTTTAAAAAAACCACTATCTTTGACCATTTTCCCTTAGCTCAGAATTACCCAGAAGTGAGGGTGGAAGGGTGGGTGGGGGGAATTAGAACATGACCTGCTTTACATCTATCAGTGCATTAGGGAGAAGTAGCTTCCCCCTTTTTCTAATGCCTTGTTTTTTCCATGAGTAGGCACTGGCTTGTGTTCCACTTCATTTGACTCTGACGATGAATTTCTAATTAATTTTGGCCCATGTGCATGTGCACTTGGCTACTTATATACTTTCATGCACCATCACCATAATAATATGAAGCTATGGGCATGGAGTATGGAAATAGAAACAAACGCTCTGAATGGAGGTATCTTTTTGAATGTTCACTACCTTTTTCAAAGGGTTTCAGTCTGCTTATTCACCATGTATTATCACCTCTAATGAAAATAAAACTCAAAGGGGAGAAACTGAAATATAAGCGTATTGCATACAAACCACAACTTGTATGTAAACACATATACACATGCATGTATATGTACACAGTACACATCAACCTTAAACAAAGCAGAAACAATGCTTTGCATATTCACTTATTTTTAAAAAATATATCCATTAGTGCTCTCAGAAACAATAGTAACTGTAAGCCAATCTTCACTTGAGCTTTTGCCTCCTTGGGTCTCATAATTGATGTGTATGATGTAGCTGCCAGTTAGTAATTCTGAAATTTTCATTTCTCTTTACTGATAATTTGCAGATTCCTTTTAATGAGCCCTCTGCAAATCAGACTTGATTTGATTCAAACTGGAGAATTAAGAGTCAAGAAGGATATGATTGGATTTGAAATTGCAGTCTGAGATTCAAGGACAAAGTAATTCCATTAAAATATTTCAAGATTCCCATTTCGGTTTTGAAAAAAAGTGACCAAATTATAGAGAGACATTAAAATGTCTACAGCATTGTCCCTCCTCCTCCTCCTCCAATTGGAGGACAGATACTTTAGGGCTGTGATGATGAACCTTTTAGGCTCAACATGTCAAAAAACTTGAAAATGGCTAACTTCAATCTGCTGGAATGTCTCATATACTATATGTATGTATGTATATATGTATGTGTGTATGAATGTATGTCTATGTATGTGTGTGTGTGTGTGTGTGTGTGTGTGTGTGTGTGTGTGTACATACTGATACACACACACCTCAAACAAAATAGAAACAATTCTTTTCATGTTCACTTCATTTTTAAAATATAGCCAATCATATGATCCCCAAGATCTGCCACACACTGTTTGCCTTTAAGTTTTTTGTCTGTTTACAGGTCCTTGCAGCCTACCTGAGGCAATTCCTTGTCACATAAAGCCTTTGTTCCTGAAGTGGCCTTGTAGAATGCTCTTCTATGACTTCTTCAGCTCTGAAAACCACCCACAAATAATTTTTTGGGAGGCTGAGATAGTCACACACTCTTATGCAATTTCCAGAGGGTGCAGAGATAGCGTGAGAGCATACCCCATTTTCCCATGGCCTCTGCAGCCTCCCAAAATTGTACAAAACGGGGGTGCGCTTTCGAGAAGGGCACAGAGAAAGGAACTGGCCACCTTCTATTCTTAAAAACAATAAACCTTTAGGTCAGGATCTGTCTCTGCCTACCACCCATTCATTCATGTCGTGCAGATTCTGAAAGGAAATTTTAACTCAAAGAAGCCCACTGAATTGATCAGCTTTGAGGCGCATTTCAATTTTTAATAGCTGAGTTGAACTCCAAGTTATGAGGTAACACTTGGTATTATACAGTAGTACCAAGTGAATGTGGATGCAGTGGTTCAGTGGCTAAGATGCTTAGCTTGTTGATCAGAAGGTCAGCAGTTTGAAACCCTAGCGCCGCATCCCGTTACTTGTCCCAGCTTCTGCCAACCTAGCAGTTCGAAAGCATGTAAAAAATGCAAGTAGAAAAATAGGGACCACTTTGGAGGTAGCTTTTGGCGTTTACTTGTGCCGGCCACATGACCACGGAGATGTCTTCGGACAGCACTGGCTCCTTGGCTTTGAAACAGAGATGAGCACCGTCCCTAGAGCCGCAAACGACTAGCATGCATGTGCTGGAGAACTTTTACCTTTACCAAGTGTAATTTCCTATTAATGCAAGAGAAAGCTTTGAGACTTGAGAAAGTGAATGACACCCAAAGCAATGTCAAGCTTACCCCCTGAAAAAACTTCAGGCATCAAGTTTAATGAGTTGGTAAAACTCACTGGCCAGCCCTTAATTCAATGTCAGAGGCCCTATTGCACCGCTCGACTCCATTTCAGTTCTTTCTCTCCATAGAAAAGTTCCAAGATCGCACACTGCCTGGAACAATCTCAGAAGCAGCAGAAAAAGGCATCAAGTTGTAAAACGTTATTCAAATTTGATTCACTGCATTGAAGTGGGCCTTCATGTCAGTTCACAAATCTGATTTAATGGGGTAATTCAGCTGAAGCTTCCTTGAACCTAAGCATGCCTTTAAAGCTTTCCATAACCCCATTTTTGTGGCAATGGTTTTTTCCTTCCGTATATCTTTTTTTTTTTTAATCAGAAAAGCTGTTTAATATTATGAGTGGTATTCCTGGGAATGGCTTCTGCCACATTATTCCTGAATTCATCTTTAATCTTGGGCATTAGGATTCTGGAAGACTCTGTTGGGAAGAAGTTATTTTTGTTGAGTGTTGTGCACAGTTGGCTTTTTGCATGCTCAGCCATGATTTTCTATCACTTTTGAATGTAATAGAGACAAAGCTCTGCAGTTGCAAATGGCTGCACAGTTTTTTCTGTTAAATTATCTGTAAGAATGATCTCATAAAGCTATAGTGCTGGACACAATAGTATCCTTTTGTGGTCCTGCAAGCAGAGGAAAGAAATCAACAGTTTTCAGGGTAAGGAGAGAGAGTCTCAGTAGCAGCTGTTGGTCCTTTTAAAGATGAGAAGGCAGAGATCATGTTTCTGGGACAATTTTCCCTCCTCTGTTTAAAGTGTCTTCTTTTTCAACTTTGCTTTTCTGCTTTACTGGGGGATACTTAGAGTAGGTATTACTCTTCTTTATCCCCACTCCTCCTTTGAAGGAAATGTTTTTCCAGTTTCCCAATTTTCTTTTTTCACCCCCCCCTCCAAATTATTAGAAAACTAAATAAATGCCATCACTCTGCTTAACAATTAATTCCCACAACACTGTCAAATAATTTACTGTATTACAATTCTTCCCTCTTCCTTACTAGTACCTATCTTTTCCCAATTATTACTAGAACCATGTTTCTTGTATCTTTCAATTTATATTATTTTTATTTATTTCCTAGTATGATCTGATAGCTTATTAGTAACCTTGACTATCACTAAGTGTTGTATCTTTATTCCTGATGTATGTATTTTATTCTACTTATGTACACTGAAAGCATATGCACCAAAGACAAATACCTTGTTGTCCAATCACACTTGGCCAATAAAGAATTCTATTCTATTCTATTCTAATTGTGTGCAATTTCCAGTTGAGTCTGCACCCAGCTCGCTCCCAATCAATTCCTCTACCCAGATCACAGCAAGCAGACACACTACTCAGTTCAACCAGCAAATATATATATATATATGTATATGTATATGCAAGTCTTGGCATATTCAGGTTTTTTCCCATGTAAGATTGAGAGTATCTTGGCGATGTTTTGATGAGGTCCCACTCATCATCTTCAGGCTGGTGTCTTCGGCTTCGTGCTTGTGAGAGCAAAGTGTGATTGGAGATGCCGTCTCTCTTAAAATACTGGTGGGGAGGTGGGGAGTGCTGGCTTGGTGTTGTAAGCGGGTTGGTTGGCTGTGTTGTTACATCTTGATTAGTAGATGGAGTTGACGTTTGCAGATTAGTTGGCTATTTTGTAACATCCTGTGTGGTCCTTGCTGTGTGCCCATTAGCCTTTTGTGTTGTAACGACCTGGGTAATGGTTTGTGTGGTAGCATCCTGAGCTCTAATATTGTGACATCCTGAGTGTTGTGCTGCAACATCCTGGGTAGTTGGCTGTGTTGTAACATCCTGAGCTTTAGTGTTGTAACATCCTGAGTTCTGTGATGTATTGTCTTGAGCAAATGGCTGTGATGAAACATCCCGGGCTTTGGTTTGGCTCCGAGTCTGAGGTCTTGTCATGTGTTCATGGCGTGTGTTAGTTTGCTTTGTGTGGAGATCGGAGGAGGGTGCAGCAGTTGGCAATGCTGCTGTAATCCGGCCTCTGGACGGTGGTTGCATTTCATCTATGGGATGGAACTGGGTTTGAATCTGATGAGGATGATTGGTGGTGGCGTCATATGTTATCCTGGGTCTGGTGTCAATGTTTGTGGCTGGGGCTCGTTTGTTGACTAGGGCTAGTTTCTAGATGTCTGGTAGGCAAGAGGTATCGTCACATTTATTCATGTTATGTGGGTGTTTCTCTATTTCGATGGCTTCCATAATTATTATCTTGCTGAAGTGTTCAGTTTTGGAGATCAGTTTGGTTCCTTCAAAATCAATTTCATGTCCTGTTGTTTTAAGATGCTGGAAAAGGGAGGAAGTTTTTTCTTCTTTTCTGACTGTTTTTGTGTTCTGTGATGCATGCATTTATTCTCCTATTGGTTTGTCCAATGTATGTGACTAGGCAGATTTTGCATTTCATAGACTCCTTGGTTTTCTAGCTGGATCTTTTCTTTGGGGTTTCTTAAGATGTTGGCTATTTTTTGGCCAGGGCAGAAGGTTGTCTTGATGTTGTGTTTGTGGAGAATTTTGCTGATTTTATCTGTGGAGCCTTTGATGTAAGGAAGGAGGGCAATGCTGTTGTCCTGTTCTGTGTTTCGGTTCTTGGGAGGTGTCTCCCTTTGGATTAGGTTGGTAATTGTGTTTCTTTGGAATCCATTAGAGATTAATACTTTTGTGAGAGTGTGTAATTCAGTTTTCAGGTGGTCTTTATCGGCTAGGCATTTGGTTCTGGAGATGAGAGTCTTGGCTATGGAGTTGTGCAGGATGGTGATGTGATTGAGCATTTAAATAGTGGTTTGTGTGTGTTTTTTTCTGGTAGATGGTGTGTCCTAGGGAGCCATTGGATTTTTTGCAGACTAGGACGTCCAGAAAGAGGAGTTGGTTGTTAGCTTCTTTTTCCATAGTAAATTGTATTTTGGGGTGTAGGTTGTTGAGATGTGTGAGGAAGTTGTCCAGTTTTTCCTTTCCGTGTGGCCAAATTATGAAAGTGTCATCTACATATCTGAGCCAGAGTTCGGGTTTGTGTTCAGATTTATCTAAAGCATTTGTTTCAAAGTGTTCCATGTATAGGTTTGTGATGATGGGTTAGAGGGGTGATCCCATAAGTGCTCCTTCTATCTGTTTGTATCTTTGTCCATTGTGGATGAAGTATGTGTTGGTTAAGCAGTGGTTGGTCAGGATGTGATCTAGGATGTGTTTAGGGGGGTTGTATTTGTTTTGAATAGCTGTCAAGGCTTCTTTAATAGGCACTTGGGTGAAGAGGGATATGACATCGAAACTCACACATAGGTCACTACGTTGTAGGTTTTGTTTCTTTATAGTTTCTATGAAGTGGAATGAGTTTGTACGTGAGAGGTGATGGCTGAGGTATGTGAGATACGTAGGGCTGAAGTTGTTTGGCAAGAAATTTGGCAAGATTTTGTAGAGGTGAGCCTATGGAGCTGACTATGAGTCTGAGTGGTGTTCCTTCTTTGTGTATCTTGGGGAGGCCATAGAGCTTGGGGCATCTGGATGATTTCTCTCTGGGGATGATTCTTTGCTGGATCTTTTCACTGATGGGAAAGGCTTTTATTTTGGATTTCGTGTTTTTTTCCAGGTAGGTGGTGGAGTCTGTGTTTAGAGGTTTGTAAGCGGGATCTTGTAGTAGGTTGGATAGTTTGGTTTGGTAGTCAGATGTGTTCATCACCACTGTGGCATTACCTTTGTCTGCTGGGAGAATGATTATGTTATTGTCTTTCCTCAGGTTGGTGAGTGCTTTTTGTACTTTGTTCACCCAGTTGCTTCTGGGTGGATTGCTGGAGCAGAGGAAGTTGGTGACTTCAAGACTGATTTTATTGGCTTCATCTGGGTTGATTTTGGTTAGGCTAGCTTCAACTCCGCATATGATGTTTTCAGTGGAGATGCGTTTGGAGACGACTGTAAAGTTGAATCCTTTGGAAAGGACACTAGTTTCTGCTATGGTGAGGATTCTGTCTGATATGTTATGTTCTGTTTGTTTCATGAGTTGCTGTGGAGGGGGGGGTTGGGCTTTTGGCGTTTTTCTAGTCTGTGGCAGGGGTTCTAAAATGTTTTACTACTGGTTCTGTGGGCGTGGCTTGTTTTGTGGGTGTGGTTTGATGGTCATGTGACAATTATTTAGGATTTAGCAGAGATACTGGTCTACCAAGCTTTTAACTGCTTGCAGAGCTGTACTGATCTACCCATTTATTTTTTGCAGGCACTGGTCTACCCATTTATTTTTGCAGGCACTGATCTACTCATGTATTCTTGTAGGCACCGGTCTACTCATTTGTTTTCTTTTAACACTGATCAGCTGTAGGGTGGCCCTTTGAAGCCCCATGGCAAGAGTTTAAACAGTTTTTTTTCCCTCTAGCCATCAGCTGGGACTCAGGAAGCAGCAATAGATTAGGGGTGGGACCAAATAAAAGGTAAGAATAATGCGGGGATGGGTGAGGGCGCGGGGGGGGCAGAGGGGCGGGTGGGTAGAACTGGTTTGGTGATGTCATATCATCACCACTACCGGCTCGGGAGAACCAGGCTGAACCGGGAGGAACCCATGATTGGTCTGTGGAGTTTGTTGGTGTGTGTGTCTGTCTTGTGGGAGGTTTCTGTTTTGGTTCTCCAGAGGGCTAGTTGTTTGGATTTGTCTCAGAATGCTGGGTGGATTTTGTTACTGAGTGTGAGGTGAAGAGTGAGTAGGTCTCTGTTGGTTTGGTCTAGTAGGAATCTTTTCTTGTGGAGTTGGTTTCTGATTAGGGCTAATTCAGTTCTTTTCAGGATCCTTTCGGTGGCTGAGGTTTTAGAATGGAATTTTAGTTGGAAGCATGTGGGGATCACGTTTTTGTCTCGGCAGTTGTGTAGGAATGTGAAGTCACATAAGATGGTAGCTTTTTGGACTTTGAGTTTCTCATAGGTCCTGGTCAACAGGAAGGTTTCCTCCCCATAGAGGTGAGATATTTGTTTTTGTAGATTTTCACGGGTACTGGTATGCAAGTATTAGCGTATTTGAGTCTTTTCCCATCTAAGATTGAGAGTATCTTGACAACATTGTATTTGCCAAGATACTCTCAATCTTAGATGGGAAAAGACCCAAATACGCCAAGACTTGCATACCTGTATCCATGAAAATCTACGAGAACAAGTATATGTATATATATATATATATATACACACACACATATACATAGATAGACACACAGACACACACACGTATATATATCTTGATGTTTCTAAAACATCAGCAAACAAAAAAAAACACAGTTAACTGGCAAAAACAGGATCAAAGGCAGGCAAAGCTACGATGAAAGACATGAAGAAGTAACAATGTACAATTCACATTGTCTATATCTTTATATCAAAAAGGCACAAACTTTCCAGAGCTACAGAAAACAATCCAATAGAGAGGGTCCAAAAGGGAGGGGCAATTTGCTCCTATATATGTTTAATAGTAGTATGGTGAAGCACTTGGCATTTGTAGACAAGGTTACTATAGCTTCTTTTTGACAGTACTAGGCAATGGGTGCACTTCTGTAAAAATATGTATCTCCTGCAGTTGATATGCTGTCAAACTTACCTTCAGTCCAATTTGAATCTCTATGTCCAATAAATATTGGATGATTAATTTCAGGCAGTTTTAAATTAAAGTCCATCTTTAATTTTAAGTATCTATCTAATGTTTTTACTCTTGTCTACTCCTCCTGTTTGGCTCACTGACCTTTCTAGATAGCAGTTCTACAGCATTAGCTTTGTCAGGACTACCTATAGTTGTGATGTATAGTAGTTACCCTGCAGCTGTCCTATCATGATCATTACATGCCAACTTGATTTGGTTTCTTCTTTTTTTTATAGGTATCCAACTTCCATGGAAGTATTTTACTCCTTTCTTTCATTGTTTCTGGAAACTATGATCTTTTGTTTTGATAGTGCAAGTACCTTCCATTTTTTGTGTAGTTCCATGATAGCGGCTAGCATCTCCAGGATGTTTTACTGCCATTTCTTTATTCAACCTGTTCACTTTTTCCAAATAGTCTCTTTTGTCCTTTGCACGTACAATGAAAATATCAAGATAAGAGATTGTACAGAGGTCTTCCATGTTTAACTCTGGAATATAAAAATGGCACCTCTTTCCCTTGCTCAAAATCCCGGTTATGCAATGTTTGATATGATTTATTAAAGCATGCCTTAGTTACTTCTTTTAGCTCATATGGGTATTTTTCCAACAATTATTCTTTCCTTGGCTATTCAAAACTTGTTTAGCATATGTAAATCTTCTCTTTCAGATCACCATGCAGAAAGATTGTTTTAATACTGTATAGTATCTTCGTGTGCCACTTGACATTTTCCTAAATGCTGCTACACTTTCTAGTATTCAGATATTTGCATGCTTAACTATTGTGCAAAAAAAAAAAAAGTCATAATCCTCCACACGTCATTGTGTGTGTGATCCTTTGTTATAATCAAGCTTTATGACCTTACAGATTTTAATAAGCATTATAGCCTATGCCTTTTTTTGCTCTTTGGGAGTTCTTTTAGAATCCATTTTTGGTTTTTTGTCCAAGGATTCCTTTTCTTCTCATGCAGTTTCCCTCTATTTCTTTTCATGAATTGGGAATGACCATATTTTCTTCAGTGGGATTCCTTTATCAGATGTTTGAAGTCTTCTGACTATGTACGTCTTTCTAATCCTATTTGATTTCTCTCAGACTTATTCCCACTCTCATAATATCTTCGGATTGTATAATGTCATGTTATTAATATTGTATTAATATTAGTACTATTCGCTTCTCTTTGTAACCATCCTGAAAAAATCCTGGTGCTGCTGGTTTGCACAGGTATTTAAATATTGCAGCTCACCCGAGATGATTCTTCTGTCTTCATTAAAATGAGCAATGTGGCATGAGTTTATTTCTCCAGTTTTTAAGTAAAAAAACCCCACCCCTATAGACTTTTGTTCTTAATAGAGTGATAACTGCAAAACCCTAATTATTATGGTTTGTCGCACAGTCAGCCAGACATTTAGACATTTTTGTCCACCTATTGTTATTGTTATTAGGTTCTGCAATTTAATTTATTCTTTTTTTTGGGGGGGGGGATATATAGGATAGTTAAGATTTATATTCAAATACTGTATGTTTAGGAGTGATTGATTGTGTCAGTTCCCATTCCATCACTCAAATGAGATTTTACCTACACAGGTTGTTGGCAAACAGTTTTGCAGATCTGTAGCTATGTTAAGTCCTTTCCTTCAAAACTGCCTGGTAATCTTGAATCAATCAGCAAGTATCTTACCATGCCTTAGCATGCCAACCCTACTTTATTCAGGTTCTAGTTTAATGTTTTTCTTTCATTTTTTATGCCCCTATTCTTCAAGTATTTTTCAAGTTTGTGGTTGTGTAATATTATCTCCACTATCAGATCTTAATATATTATTTTTTTTATTGAACTTGTTTTCTGTGTAAACAAAGTGTGGTTTGAATTTCTTAAATATTCTCTTATAGGTTAAGAGAAGAGCTTCACTGTACTTTGAGTGACAGTCTGTGAACATTAGGATATAGTTTTCCCGCCTTTCATTTTGATTGACATGGTACCACAAATGTCTGAAAAAAATAAATTTCAATGGCTGGCTGATTTATTTGAAATTAAGTCCAGGAAAACTGTATCTTTTTCCTTCTGCTTTTAAAGAATGCATTTGATCCCCCTTATTTCTTGCAAGGACAAATATTCAAACTGATAAATCCTCAACCTTTATTTTTTAATAGCAGATTCATCTCTGTGACTAAATCATCTCTGCCATTCTGCCAGTTTATTATGCATGCTGCCATTCTGCTTTAGGCTGCATACATTCCAGCAAATTAACTTCTTTGTGCTTTCTTTCCAACATTACTTGATGGTCTTTTACAATAGTGCAAAGTCCATTTTTAAACACAATGTTACAGCCATGTTGCATAAAAAACCCCAGGCATGTAATCTGCATCCAATCTGCTATATCATATAATTCTTGAAATATTCCTTCTTTTATTCTTATCAGGCATTTCAGTTCAATACAGCCTCTTTTACATATATCTGTTGACATACTATTTGTTAACCCAACTATTTCTCGATAGGATTCTTCAAGGCTTATAAGTATGTATGTGTATAAATATACTAATATACTCTTTCCTTGCACCTTGTTTTTGCAATTTCAATATTTTTTTTGAACCCTTGATTTTAATCTCTCTCTCTCTCTCTCTCTCTCTCTCTCTCTCTCTTTTCTTAGTTTTATAAAACCTGCATACTCTTTTTATATATCCCTTTCTAATACAGAACTGATAGATTACATTTCTTCCTTTTATTTGGTATACAGAATGGTCTTCCAATTGCCTCATTCAGATCCTGCTGATGCCTCCAGTTTGGCAATTATATTCTCAAGGAAAATTTCATCATGGGGTTCTTAATAGTTTTATGATAATGATCTTGATTACACTTCCTTGATTAAATCATCAGAAAGATTCACATTGCTTTGTTTTAGTATCTTCTGAATAGATACAGTCTTGTATATGTTCTGCTGAAATTTCATTCCTTAATTTCAAATGTATATGTTTCTGAGCATCAAAATATTGTGGCTCATTCCTGAACATGCATAGGTATGTTATAGCTTGTCCCAGATCTCCTTTCCTGAAGGACAACTTTGGATCAACCTTAAGTTCCACATTCAACTTCAGAATTTTTCAATAAACTATTACTTTTCATCCAGATTAGCATGACTAGAGCTTCTGGACATGGCATCTCAAAACCTCTAAGTGGCCTGGCTTTTTAAATCCATCCAAGCTTTATCTTTTCCAAAGATGTGAATATTCTGGACTCAATGTCACTGCCATTTTCAAAAACATTTTGTAAGTTTGTGGGCATGTAAAATGCTCTTTGGTCAAGTTGTCTTAATCCTTAATGCATATCCATGATTTGTGGACTCTGAGTACTGGTTCAGCTATGTGCGTGACCAAGCAACTGGAAATAAATTGGGATATTTGTTTGATTAGGGTATTTCGGGCTGATCTGGCTGCCCAGACTTTAGTTCTGGCTCCCTGCTGTGTCCACAATGTTTCAGTTGCAAAAGTGCTGTAATTTCCAATTTAGTTTCACTCAGAAAACTCCCAGACATGCCCTGGATTCAAAGAGAAAGTAGTACAACATGCCATACAATTCAGGAAGCAAAGATACAACTTAATGTTTATTATACATACACATCCATCAAAAAGAGTGAACTGGCAAAAATGGGCAAAAAGGAGGAAAACAGCTGAGTTATAGAGAGAGATGAATAACAGCAAGAATTTGCATTATCTATATTAAAAGCACAGAGCTTTCCAGCATCAATGAAAACATTACTTTGGGTCAGTGGTGAAATTCAATTTTTTTTTACTACTGGTTCTGTGGATGTGGCTTGTTGGGAGTGGTTTGGCTTAGTGGGCATGGCTTGGTGGGTGTGGCAGGGGAAGGATACTGCAAAATCTCCATTCCCACTCCACTCCAGGGGGAAGGATATTGCAAAATCTCCATTCCCACCTCACTCTGGGGCAAACCAGAGGTGGTATTTGCCAGTTTTCTGAACTCAAAATTTCCACTACTGGTTCTCCAAACTACTCAAAATTTCCACTACCGGTTCTCCAAACTACTCAAAATTTTCACTACTGGTTCTCCAGAACCTGTCAGGAGGCAGTAATTGCAGTGGGAAATTTAAAGGCGTGTCAGTGCTGAAGCCGCGGACAGCTCCAATTTAAAAGGGCTGCCGCGGCTCAGATTTGCTATTGCTGTACGGGAGCTGAATAAACTGCTTAACACCCGAACATGTCCTCTGTCTGTGCCCACTACTCAATACTGGCGAGGAAGGTGGGATCTCAGAAGGACAATAGAACACTAGGCTGCTGAAACCTCCACGTGGCAATCAATGGCCATCGAAATTACACAGCCAAGCAAGATGTCTTCGATCATTCCACCCATAACGTTCAATCCGGCTGAAGAAGACTGGGAATCATACATGGAACAATTCCACATGTTCCTAGAAGCAAACGACTTGCTAAGTTTGTCGGAACAAAGGAAGAGGGCACTATTCCTCATGCACTGCGGAGCCGCCATATTTAAAATGGCAAAGGCCTTTGCCTCACTGGCAGAATTGAGAACTATGACCTGGCCAACGCTACAGGGCATCCTGAAGGCACACTACGCCCCAAGCCTCGTTCCTCATAAGACGGCATGAGTTCTACCGGAGAGACCAAAAGGAGGGAGAATCAACTCTACGCAAAATAGCCACTGCTTGTGAGTTCTGCTTAACAGCTGAACATATCCTGTGTCCTCTGTCTGCGTCCACTACTCAACACTGGCGATGAAGGTGGGATCTCAGAAGTTCAATAGAACACTAGGCTGCTGAAACCACTGCAGCATCCCCATGGTCATATGATCAAAAATTCTGGCCCTTGGCAACTGGCTCATATTTATGACATGGGATCATGGGATCAACTTTTGTGACCTTCTGACAAGCAAAGTCAGTGGGGAAACCAGATTTACTTTTAACAACCGTATTACTAACTTAAGAACTGCAGTGATTCACTTAACAATGGTGGCAAAAAGCTTGCCAAATGGGGCAAAACTCATTTAGCAAATGTTTCACTTTGCAATCAAAATTTTGGGCTTCATTGTGATCATACGTTGAGGACTCATCCCAGACTCATTCAGAATGTTAAGTTATGAACTGTGGATGCATTTACACAATATGCTTAGCAAAATCTCAACATGGTTTAGCACGATAATGTGAATAGTGCTTTCCTTCCTTCCTTTCCCTAAATTGCTGAGCATGTGTAGACAAAAGAGATGTAGCTGTTTGTGTAATGTGAGAAATAGACACAGAAGCATTTGTCTTGACCTGTAAAGAAGGACAGAGAAGGTTTCTGGAGGACAGAGGGGTAAACTGGAAAGATCAGATGACTTATAGGAGAAATGAGAAAAGGAGAAAAGCTTTGTACCAGAAACTTCTATTGCTCCAAAGCAGCAACAAAGGACAGCAAGGCAAAAATAACAGAAATAATTCTGCAAAAGGATAATGCACTTCCTGAGAAGCTGAAGATTAAAAATTGTGGCAGAACTAGCATAACCCATCACCTAGTGGTGAAATACAATTTTTTTTACTACCAGTTCTGTGGGCATGGCTTGGTGGGTGTGGCAGGGGTACTGCAAAATCTCCATTTCCATCCCACTCCAGAGGAAGGATATTGCAAAATCCCCATTCCCCATTCCCATCCCACTCTGGGGCCAGCCAGAAATGGTATTTGCCAGTTCTCCAAACTACTCAAAATTTCCACTACCGGTTCTCCAGAACCTGTCAGAACCTGGTGGATTTCGCCCCTGCCATCACCTCTCCGGACTAAGATGTAGATGATAGATACAGATATTAGATAGGCCCTGGAGTTCATGGGCATCAAACAAACTGCAATGGTTGAAATTACAATCTTCTTGTATTAAGTTCTATGGGTATGCACAAGATTTAAGCAAAAGCTCTGAGTCAGCAGGCTCTTCCATTTCCAATCTAACCAAGCGATACAGACTACCTTCCAACAGAAAATCACCATTCAACACCATCCAACCACCCTGTTAGTGTGATCTTCAAACACACACTGATTTTGCTGCCCTGATCCATGGAGTGGCAAAGAGAAATGTTCCCAAATCAGTCTTCATTAATAAGCAACAGTGTTTTCAAAAGTGGCTGCACGGACTATGAAATCTTGGCATCGGTAGTATCTTTTTAAACAAGGTAATTCTGGACATTTTAATCAGGAGAAATTTGGTCAGTCCCTTTTCTCATCATATGAACGGCCCTTCAGTTCTTAACCTTGTCAGCGATGGAACTGGGAGCTAATCCATACTTATAGAGAGTAACTAGTTTGGGAAAGCTGATCCATGGTATGTCAGATTCCAAGAGAAAACTATTCTCTTTTTTACTACTCCAGAGGGACCTATTACATATTTCCCAGTATGTCTACTGGAACATATTATGAATCCACTGAAATAAGATCCTGTGATTAAATACTTCCTGGGGGTTCTTGTGAAAAATGGGAAAACAATATCAGGCAGGTGATACCTGCAATGCTTAGACCATTGTGAGTTTGTTGGTTCTTTTTCTCTTTTTTCTCTCTTTTTTTTCTCTTTTCTTCCTTTCCCTTTCCCTTTTCCCTTTCCTTTCTTTTCCTGCTCCCTGACTTGATCCTTTCTTTTCCCAATGCTTTACTCCAGGCTCAAAGTCAGCCAACTTTGAAATAGTTAATGCATTTATGCTTGAAAGAAGTGCGAAGGATCTGTCGATCAAGAGCCTATAATGCTTCATGGCAGTTTTGCTGATAATTCAGGTCTTCTGAATCTTGTACAGTACTGTTCCATTTAGAATTGCAAACTACATTTTCCACAACGCTGTTCGTCCAATCCATAGTACGGGAAGCTCTCACACTGTTACTGGGGAACTGAGTGCAGATCTTGCTCTAAGAATCCTCCTGACCACGCCCATCCTTCCAATCCCACGCCAGTCTTTCTCACTCAGTGACTGAGGGAACACCTTGTGGTTTTTTGTCCTCTGTGGAGTGACTGTTTTGGGCCTATCTGGGCCATTTGTGAGGGAAAAATTTTTTCTATTGCCTTTTGTTTTCCATTCCCTTACCTTTATAGTTTCTTCTTTTGTTCTTTTTTTTTTTTTTTTTTTGTTTAAAGGAGCTGCTACGTGGGAGGATTTAGCTGCGGGGGGGGCGTGAACGTTTCTGGGGATCCAGATCGTTCCGCTCCTTCTAGTTTAGGCAGCAGGCCAGTTCCGACCCGGCTGGGCGGTTCTGAGCGTTTTAAGCCGCTGGCGCTTCGTTGTCTTGCTGGTGAGCTGGCAAAATACACGAGCGCCTCAGCTCCGACCTTTCTAGCGGCTCCGGAGTTGAAAGCCGATGACTGACGGCACACTCCGACGTCCAGGCTAACCAGCGTCGCCTCCTCTCACCAACGGGTTGTCCAGCCGCCGATCGTCGCACCTGAGGTAGTGGGGGCCGTTTCGGCGAGATTCCGGCCTTTACTTGGGTGTGGGGCCTCTGAGCTGGGAGGATCCGCCATTTTGGAGGGCACGTCGGAGTTGCGGCGGCCATTTTGAATTCGGCGATGTTGCGGCCGCCATTTTGGGAAAGGGCACATGGCGGCCGCCATTTTGTTTTGGCCATTTTTGTGAGGTGGTGAGGCTAACGCCGCCATTTTGGATGTGGCCAAGTGACAGTCGCCATTTTGGAGGCCTAATTTTCAGGCGGTTTACTTTTGGCACAGTTTGAGGGCCGCTTTTTCCCCAGCTCAGCAACAATCTCCCCCCCACCCTCCTCCCTTACCCACAAGAGCTGTGGTGGCCTCGGGAGATCCCCTTTTGGGGATTCAGCGGCTGCGGGGGGGGTTGCGGGGGGGGCTCAGACTCCTCGCTTGGCCCTTGACTCCTCATCTTTGGTGAACTAGGCCCATGGTTATGGCCCTGGGCCCCTGGTTGTGGTGGCAGTATTCAAGCCTTTGATGTGATGTGAGAGGTGGCGCTTTGGGGCAGTTAGGCCTCTGTGAAGGCCTTGCCCAACAATTGCCTGGATCTGAGACGGTTTGGGAGGTTGCAGTACCTTACTGTGCCTTGCATCGTGTTAGATGCCTTGGCGACTGTTGATTTTAACTGCTGCTTTCCCTTTTCGCAGGTCTTGTGATCTGTACGGGGTGATCCTGTTCTGCCTCCCAGCCGTAAGTGTGCCATCAGAAGTGTGAGGATGGCTGATTCGGACCTGTCTTCGGACTTGGAGCACGAGATTTCTCCTTCAGCACCTCTTCCTAGACAGCAGTCCAGGAGTAAGAAGGATCCCAAGGCTGCCCCTAATAAGGATGAACTAAGGCGGCACAAGGCTCTAGAGAAGCAATTTGAGAAGGCCAGACTGGCTTCAGCTTCAGAGCCCTGTCAGGAAGGGTTATCTCAACCGGGTTCCTCATCTCATCGGTCCAGCTCTGAGTCTAATTCTACTAAGTCGTTGGACCAGGGTGAAGAGGCGAGACACGAATCTGCCTTACCCAATACAGAGCTGACGCCTCAGTTGAGCCATCCACGAAGGGCCACTGGTCAGCCAGAGGCCACGTTCACACCCACGGCTGCAGGACTGCGGCTTGACGAGTCTTCCAGCCAATTAGATTTCCGTTCTATTCTTTCTGATGCATTGGCTAAAATTTTAGCAGTAGGCCTTCAACAGGGGCAGACTTCTCAGGCCTTACCAGACGTCCGCGCCTCACAAACCAGACCTTTTGCGGGGCCGGTGCAAAGTGTACAGGGAAGGTCTGAAGCGGTCTCCTCAGATGAATCAGAGCACGCAGAGGAGTGTCCGGAGGATTTCGAGTTGTCTGAGGACGAGGACTTACCTCCGGAGAAACCTATATTTACTGGCTTGTTTCGCCCTTCTCTCTTTAAATCACTTTTGCATAAGGCGAAAGTCACTACACAGTTTGGTTTGTCCAAAAAGTCTGATGACCCGACGGCTTCTTCTTCTTCTGCACCGCATGATGCATTGTTCCAAGTTACGAAGCCGGATAAAGATGTGATTCCGTGTCCACCCTTGTTTGCGGAGGTGGTACAGAATGCCTTTGGCCAACCTGGAGCGTTGACAGCCCCCAGTGGCCTAGATAAGAAGTTATATTGTGCCGCTCCAGAGCTGGATGACATTTTAGCCTTACCATCAGTGGATCCGCCGGTCGCTAGTTTAACATCACCAGCCACAGTCACAGCTGATGCTATTGATGGGTTAAAGTCGGAGGATAAGAAGTTTGAACTAGGTTTCCGCAAAGCTCACCAGGCTGCGGCGTGGGCCATCAAGGCGGCTACGGCGACATCTTTCTTCAATAGGGCGTCGTTAATTTGGCTCCGCCAGCTCCAGGAGCGCCTTCCGGCTAACGAGGCGCGTTTACACCAGGACATTAACAAGTTGGTGGCGGCAACCGAATATTCGGCAGACGCCTCGCTTAACGCCGCTAAGTTCGCATCACGCGCCTTGGCTTCCACGGTCGCTAATCGTAGACTTTTCTGGTTGCGGAACTGGAAGGCGGATTCAAAGGCGAAATGGAAGCTTGCATCCTCGACTTTCAAAGCACCATCGTTATTTGGAGCGGCCTTGGATCCTCTCTTAGTGGAGGACAAAGAAAAACGTAAGGTTCTTCCATCTTCGTATCGGCGGCCGGAGAGAAGGTATACTCCTTATGGTCAACGGCAGCCATTTCGTGGTTCATCTGGACCCAGCGGGTCCTATAACCAACGATATTTCGCCCCTTCGGACAGAGGTTCAGATCGTGCATCATACAGAGACAGACAGCGTAACCAGCCTCCTACCAAGAGACCTTTCAGGGGCGGTGGATTCCGTTCCGCAAAACGGGGCAAATGACTCGGACAGGTCGGAGACCATTGGGGGACGCCTGCAACACTTTTACCACCAATGGTCTCTATCCACCCCCGAGGAGTGGATCAGAAGGACAATCCGTTATGGTCTTTGTTTGGAATTCATCGACACTCCCCCCAGCCGGTTCCTTCGTTGTCCAGTTTCTCCTCTACCAAGACAACGCCGACTAATGGAACAGGAGATTGCACATCTGTTATCGATTCGAGCCATAGAACCGGTGCCCAAGGACCAAGAAAGGACTGGTTTCTATTCCACTCTTTTTCTGGTGGCCAAAGCATCGGGGGGACACAGGGGCGTCTTGAACCTGAAACAGCTCAACAAATCAATCCTGTATCGAAGGTTCAAGATGCAGTCTCTGGCGTCGATCCTGTCCTGTATAAGACGCAACGATCTTCTTCAATCAGTGGACCTTCGGGAGGCGTACCTCCATGTCCCGATTCACCCAGCGCATCGCCGGTATCTGAGGTTCGAGTACGACAGTTTTCATTTCCAGTACTGCGCGATGCCATTCGGGCTTTCTTCAGCGCCCCGTACATTCACGAAGTTAGTGGCGGTGGTAGCGGCATCCCTTCGGGTCATTCCCATCCGCATCCTGTGCTACCTAGACGACATTCTCGTGATGTCGTCGTCCAACCAACAAGCAACGAGGGACATGGAGAGGGTCCTCCAAGTGTTTCAAGCCCACGGTTTCACTATCAACTGGAAGAAAAGCCACCTCATACCAACTACTCGGCTTCTTCATCTGGGGGCCATTATCGACACAAAGAAAGGGCAAGTTTTTCTGTCGCCGGACCGTTGCAAGGACATAAAAGCTTTGGCCTCACAAGTGAGATCTCTGCGAAAGACTCCTCTTCTCCAACTTTCTCAGTTGTTGGGGAAGATGATCTCCTGCATTGCCATAGTGCCTTGGGCTCGGAGGCACGCGAGACCTCTACAATGGTTTCTGCTACCCTTTCAGAAGTCAGGACTGGGCGCATCAACATCACTGGTTCAGTTGCCCACTCAGATACGTCTGTCACTGCTATGGTGGACGTCTTCAGCAATACAAAAGGGCTGTGTATTTCTGGAAGTGGATCGACTAATACTGACTTCGGACGCCAGCTTGAACGGTTGGGGGGCACACCTGTTGGATCAGGTGGTCCAGGGTCGCTGGTCACCGACGGAAGCTTCAAACAGCATCAACTGGTTGGAGCTGAGGGCAGTTCGGTTAGCCCTGAAACATTTTCGTCCTCTCTTGGAGGGCAAACATGTTTTAATCAGGACGGACAATATGACCACCAAAGCCCATGTCAACCGGGAGGGGGGCACTCGATCTCACCCCCTGATGATCGAAACGGAGCGGCTGCTTGCGTGGGCGGAACGTCACACGTTGTCCTTAAAGGCGGACCACATTTCCGGAGTGTCCAACGTTCAGGCCGACTGGTTAAGTCGCGAGACTTTAGATCCAGCAGAGTGGCGTCTAGATCCGGGCATCTTCCAAGAGATTGTACAGAGGTTCGGTCTTCCGGTGGTAGACCTTTTCGCAACACCGCAGAACTCTCAGCTACCCAGGTTCTACACACGGTACCACTGCGCCGAAGCAGAAGGTTGCAACGCTCTGAGAATTCGCTGGCCACAGGGCTTGATGTACGCCTTCCCGCCGCTACCGTTGATTTCCCAAGTAATCAGAAAGATGATTGTAGAACGGGCAGAGCTTCTACTGGTGGCTCCAAGATGGCCACGAAGACCGTGGTATGCGGATTTGGTGAGCCTGTCGGTCTCCTCTCCGTGGACGCTTCCTCCTCAGCGGGTCTCTCTCAGCCAGGGGGTCATCAAACATCCAGACCCCCATTGGCTGCATTTGACCGTCTGGCATTTGAGAGGGTCTTGCTGAGGAGGGACCGTATCTCGGACGAGGCTATTGAAGTTATCCAATCATCCAGGCGTCCTTCTACAACAAGGATTTACCAGGCCTCGTGGAAGGCTTTTGCGTTGTGGTGCAAGGCACATCATGTAGACCCTACCTCGGCAGACATTCCAGATGTTGTGGACTTCCTAGTAGCTGGGCTGACCAAAGGTCTTGCGCCGGCTACGTTACGAAGACAGGTGGCGGCTCTGGCTACGGTTCTTCGTTGTGAACCGCATCGTACTCTTACTCAAAATCCTACTATTAAGAGTTTTCTTCATGGAGCTACTAACCGGGCCCCACCAGTGGTTCATAGATACCCTCAATGGGACTTACCTCTGGTTCTTCAAGTGCTAACTTCTCCTCCTTTTGAGCCCTTGGCTTCGGTTCCGTTGAAATATCTTTCTTTTAAAATCACCTTCCTGCTCGCCATCACGTCAGCAAGGAGAATATCTGAGCTGGCAGCTCTATCGATTCGTAAAGACTTATGCATTTTTTATTCGGACAGAGTTGTCATGCGACTGGACCCTTCGTTTACCCCGAAGGTAAATTCGTGGTTTCATAGAGCTCAGGAGTTGGTGTTACCAAATTTTTGTCCGGACCCGAGGAATGATCGAGAAAGAAATTGGCACACTCTCGATGTAAGGAGAGCGCTTAGAAGATATATTAGACGTACAGAATCCTTTCGTAAAACGGAAGCTTTGCTAGTGTCTTTTCACCCAGCCACATTAGGGAAGAGAGTGTCTTCAGCTACGGTTGGTCGCTGGATAAAGGCCTGTATTTCTACAGCATATGGCACATTAGGCAAACCGCTTACTGGAAGACTGTATGCTCATTCTACGAGAAGTGCAGCAACCACGGCTGCGTGGGCTACACAAGCTTCGATATTGGATATATGTAGGTCGGCTACTTGGACATCTCCGACTTCGTTTATACGTCATTATAAAATAGACTCTTTTGCGGCAGCAGAAGCTTCATTTGGTCGCCGGGTGCTACAACAAGTGGTTTCGACCACGGAATCTGGGAGCAGTCAGCCTCCCGCCCGGGACCAGTGAGCTTGGGTAGATCCCGTACTATGGATTGGACGAACAGCGTTGTGGAAAATGGACGTTGACGTACCTGAACGTCCTTTTTCATGACGCTGTGAGTCCAATCCATGCCCACCCAGTTGGGCTTCCTGCTGTTTCTCCTGACCTGTTTTCTAATTGTTGTTAAAGGTTTTCGTTTCAGTTGTCATTTCCTGCGCCTTCGTGAGAAAGACTGGCGTGGGATTGGAAGGATGGGCGTGGTCAGGAGGATTCTTAGAGCAAGATCTGCACTCAGTTCCCCAGTAACAGTGTGAGAGCTTCCCGTACTATGGATTGGACTCACAGCGTCATGAAAAAGGACGTTCAGGTACGTCAACGTCCAGTTTAAATAATTCCAGGAACAGGTAGTACCTCTTTTTAATTGCCTGTAGGATAAAGCCAGCATAGAATCTTGTGGCACCTTAAAGGCCAACTTGTAACTTAAGTTTTTGTGGATGAGCCCCTTCTGTCAACAGTATGAAGTATTATTGAAATATTATCCTCCTTCCTTTCTCTGGCATTCATAGTTAGAGAGAGAGATGGAGATATATAGACCTATAGTAGTTCTATGGAAGTGGATGTATGAATATTTCTGATACACAGACATATAGGTTTGATCTAAGATACTCATACATTTGTTGCTTGAACCAACAGAAAGTGTACAGACCCCCCCCCCCATGCACCAAAATTCAGAAGAAATGATCTTGTTTCCTTATTTATAGAATCATTACTTACATAGATGAATAAATGGCACTTACAATTATAGGCTTTAATGAACAGATTTTGCTCCCAGATATAAAAGAGGACTCAGGAAGTATATTCTGAAAGGCACATGCTGTGATCAAGATGCCTCATGCCATTAAAAAGAAAATGATGTTAGTTTGGGTGAATTTTCATACATTGGGTGAGTTTTCATACATTAGCTTTAGTTTCATTCTCATGGTGAAGAAAAAAATGGGAGAATTGTGGGCTATGATGACTAGAAAGGAAACCAAAATATAGATTGATCCACAGAACTATAGAAATTATTATATCGTTTTCATTCTGTAAATATCTAAATATAGTTTTATATATATATATATATATATATATATATATATATATATATATATATATATATATATATATATAGAGAGAGAGAGAGAGAGAGAGAGAGAGAGAGAGAGAGAGAGAGAAGTATACAAAATTGCTTTTGAACGTGAGAACTGAAGCATACGGTTAAGTGATGGCATTAAGAAAACATACCCTGCCACAACACAGATTTTAAATATTCATCCTACGAAAATCAACATATGTATATGTACATGTGTGTATTTCTTCAACTATATAGTCTTAAATCTGGGTGATTTAAGACTAGACCCTATGTGTCAGCCCAACTTAACTCATTGGGTTGTTATGTGAATAAATTGGAGTACAGATGTTGCTTTAAGATTTGGGGTGGGGGGGAAGGAAAGAATAAATAATTATCAAATGCAATCTTATATTTATCCAGAACAAAGTAAAACTAATTGACCCACAATAATATGAAGCACATATAGCTGTATCATATGGGAAGCTGCAGTGCAATGCTTGTTAATACATTACAGTATGTTATGTTATATCATTACATTTTATTACATCACAACACATTACATTACATGTAATATTTGTTAGATTATATTTATACTTTATCTTATCTCACCTTATTTTATCTTAACTTTCCTGTATGTAATCCCAGTCCGTTTTTGTTTAATTTCATAGTCATACTTAGTCAGAATTGTTAGAAACAATATCAGTAAAAATTGAATAGCTTTGTCCTATAAATTTATTTCAAAGTACTCACAATATAATTAATATGATTACAATTATTTGATTAGCTTGTTTAGTGATCATTCAAAAAAAGTAATTTATGACCAGTTTTCACACTTACGACCTTTGCAGTATCCCCATGGTCATGTGATCAAAATTCAGGCACTTGGCAACTGGCATGTGTTTATCAGTGGCGGATTGCTCTAGGTTCAGACCAGCTCACAAGAACCGGTAGTAAAACCAGCAGGAGGCCCCACCCACCGCCCCGGATGTCATCATCAGCAATCTGCGCATGCACAGAACCAAGGCACGCACGCGAGCTTCACGCACGTATGTGCACAATCCCATTGCAAACCGATAGTAAAGGTAAGTAGAAACTCCCCCCCCCCCCCGGTATTTTTGATAGTTGCATGGTCTTGGGGTTATGTGATCCCCATTTGTAAGCTTCCCAGGTTGTAACCTTCCAACAAGCAAAATCAATGCGGGAAACCAGATTCGCTTAAAGACCACATGATTCACTTAACAGCTGCAGTGTTCATTTAAAACTTTGGCAAAGAAAGGTTCTAAAATGGGACAAAACTTATAACTGCCTTGCTTAACAATGGAAATTTTGGACTCAGTTATGGTTGTATGTTGAGGATTACCTGTAGTGAGTTCATTTTCTATCTTGAAATTAAATCTCATTCGTAGCTTTTTTAATGAAATGAAATTTACAGTTATGTAATCTGTTTTAAATTATTTTGGTAGAATATATTATTGTCAGACAGATTTAGCCACCTAGTTTGAAGCTATTGACTTACTACCGGTAATAATTTTGGAATGATACACACTGTAATATATAAAAGAGGCACTGTGGCCTTTTCAGCATGTGTCTCCATTGACTGATGTTTGAACTTCCAGAAGTATCCTTGTGTTTCATTGATACTCTCATAGTACATTTTATTTTTTGAACAGTCCAGATAATTTGATCTGGATATAATTCATACTCAGTTTTATTATTCTGGAGAAATTTTACATGAAGGCTGAGGTCAGCCTTGAATCAACTTCACTCAAGCTTCAGGGCAAAAGATGTACAACTTTTCTCTGGTCAAAAGCTACATTTCAGTAGCACTAGGACAAAAAAGTTGACTGGGTTTGGTTAAAAAAATGCAATATAATATAATTTAATTTAATTAATTTGAAACCCAAGTAATTAGATCCCGTTAACATTATTACTCCCCATGATTTCCTGTAACAGAAACCACCAATTTACTAATTTTAAGTGGAATTTTTGCCAACTTAATCAAGCCTCCTACCTTCATCTGAATTTAGATGGCATCAAAGGAGATACCAAATATTTCTTTTCATTTGCATGTTGAGAGATAGACAAGCTGATCTTAGAATATCATGTCCAGTATGAGCAACACTTGTTTTCGTCCCAGAAATATTTTATAAATGTCTATGGCTTACTTGATCAGAATATTATCTTGTTTATTATTACAATTTGCAGTAATAGTATGCTGCATTCACACTGTGCTTATGCTTGATAAGCAACATTACAAATTTGCTATTCTAATTCTATAATTTTTTAATGGAAAATCAGACAAGTGATAGAGATCAAATATGAACAGGTACTTATAGTGCATGATAGGAGATGTAGTAAACATTTTATAGTTCACTGGCATTAAGAAGGAGATAGTAAAAGAAGATACATTTTACGTGAATATTAATCTTTTTGAAGAAAAATAACATGGAATTGAATGTCACAGCTCTATCCTGTTTATCATTTACTGCAATTTTCCCACTTCAATAAATACTTGCTTAGAGCCTATTTCACATGCCAAAAATATTGCTGTTGCTAATCGGTCTTTCATCAGTTTAAACCTAGCATGAATTGTTCTTAAATGAAGCCAAATATATTGAAAAACATAAACAGGAAAACAGTGCTGTTTTTGGAACATGCAAATGTAATGCAAATATAGACCAGATAGAACAAAGTATAACTGAGCAGTTTTCTTTCAGCGAAAATATACGGAATGGCAGTTGAACCATGTAAGGAGCAAGGAGAATTTATTCAAACATGTTTGTTTCTTAAGTCACGATGAATTCCTCATCTAGTTTGGGTTCATTCTAGGGATCAAAGGCCAATTTGACTTTTTGCTGATGACTGAGCTGTAAATAAATCATCTACAGCAAGAGTCTTTCTTGTACTGTCTGCTATTATTCTGGTTCCTTTTTTTTTACAGTGGCTCATTTTCTTAACTTCACTTTTAAGTTTATAAGACTATCTCTGTTAAATAAGAATAAAAGTCTATTTAGAACCAAATCCTGTGTTCACCATGCAGTGGTATCCCAAAGTTGATTTTTCAAGCGACAACTGGATTGTCTTATTTTTCTTAGAAAATGTTTTGCTTCCCATCCAAGAAGCTCCTTCAGCTCTGATTGGATGATGAAGACAATTGGTAATTTGCAAGGGATATAAATCTTTCCCTTCCCCACCATCCAGTCAGAGCTGAAGAAGCTTCTTGGATGAGAAGCAAAACGTCTTCAGAGGAAAAACAAGAAAGTCCAGTTGCCTCTTGAAAAAGCACCTTTACGACACCCATGACTGAGAATCTCCATAGAAATGCAGTGGCATCCACAGGGGTGATCCAAACATGCAATATGGCAGATGTGGCAATATGATCCAAGACCCACCTGTTTTGCATGTGTCTTGACAACATGTTCAAAGCAGGGGTGGTATTGATTTACCTTTGCTACTGGATTGCCTATGTGAGCGCTCATGTGTGACACCTCTGTGCATGCGCAGGACCTTCTGCGCATGCACAGAGCATCAAAAATGGGACATGTTAACATCCAGGTGGGTGGTCGTAGCCTCCCGCAGCCACCGCTACCGGTTTGCCCGAACTGGATAGAACCGGCTGAATACCACCATTGGTACACAAAGACTTAAAGCTTCGCTCGTGATACCATCCCTGCCATTTTACCTGTTTTGATCACCTCCAGAGACACAGTTGCCATCACAGCCAAACTACTTCCTCTTATCCAGAAGCAGAACACACTATTTCTATCTGGGCTATTTAGTGAATAAATTGGTCTGATCTCTTTTTAAAACTACCTCAGCATACACCAAAGAATACCAGGAAACTTTTAATATATATAAGCAGCAACCTTATCACTTAAAATAAATGCACACAACAACAGCAACCACACAACACTACCAAAAAAGGAAAAAGAACAAGATCTTGGAGACTATGCATTTCTGCTGTCACCGGGGTCTGTGTTAAACAGTACCCCATTTTGCTTAAAAGAAAACTTTGTGCTAGAAATTAGAACCAGATTCTTGATACCCCAAAGACAGTTTTGTAGGAACTTGTGAGCTGCCCAGGGTTGTTCCTTGAATAGGCTGCCATACAAATCAATCAACCAACCAACCAATCAATCAATCGATCAAATAAATAGAATAAATAAATAAATAAAGAGAAGAGTACTCCACTCCTCTGCTCCCAATAGAATCCCTTATGCCACTAGGCTCGAAATTTTGGGCTTGGACAACCTGGAACTACGCTGCCTACGGTCTGACCTAAGCATAGTACACAAAATTGTCTGCCACAACATCCTACCTGTCAATGACTACTTCAGCTTTAACCTCAACAATATATGGGCAAACAATAGATACAAACTCAAGGTAAACGGCTCCAAACTCGATTGCAGAAAATACAACTTCAGCAACAGAGTGGTCAGCACCTAGAATGTACTACCTGACTCCATTGTTACATCCTCAAACCTCCATAGCTTCAACCTTAAACTGTCTACTGTGGACCTCGCCCCATTCCTAAGAGGTCCGTAAAGGGGGCGTGCATAAGTGCACCAGCATGCCTACCGTCCTTGTCGTACTATGCCCATTTATTTGTACTCATTTCCTGTGTTCCTGTCCTTGTTTATACTTATACCTGTTATCTTGTACATTTGACAAACCAAATAAAATAAATAAATAAAAATAAATACTTTATCTCCCTTCCCTTCATCAACCTCATGTTCTTCCTTATTCCTTCCAAAGAACAAATTGAAGGCTGACCTGCATTTCCCTTCCTCCAGGTGGCAGCTGATCAGGCTATTCTTCTTTCTTCAAAGCACCACATCAAAGTTGTGAATTTACAGCCCTATCATGGCTTTGATTCCAGACTGATTAACCTCCTATCTGTGATATGTGGACAACAGATAAAAACAGGCTGCAATTGGGGCTAAGTCCAGAATCGAATGATACTTTTTAAAGAGCGAGAAAGGAGAGACTCTATGATACTTTATACTACTCCTTTAAAAGTGATCACAAAAGAAAACAAAACACAAGACTGGTCTTGCAAAAAAATTTCTGAGAAACGTGGAGATTAAGTTGCTACTTTATTTGCCACTTCTTTTTCTTGGCTTTCTGGTGGCTGTAGTCTCAACAGTTATAGACAATTCTAAATCAGGGAAGGCCGTTATAAAAAATGACTGTTATGTGCGAATGATCATTTTTTGGTGTTTATTTCCTTTTTTCTTTAAATTTGGGTTACCTCAACGCTGCATTTGGTGGCAATTTTAAGGAAAAAGGCAGTTTTGTTCTTTCACATTTCTTTTAATTTACAGGTTTTATTAGCTTTTGCCTTGTCAGCAATATTGTCTAGATGTAAAAGCATGCATATGGATAATTTTCTCTAAGAGATCCATTTTGTGTACATAATTTCTTATGCATGTTTTAAAAAAAATAATGAACAGTATTGCCATTTTCTGACAAAGAAGTTTTGTCTGGCATTCCAATCTGGAAGTGTATATTAATATACGTGTATGTCTGAGAAGTATTCATTAGGTATGTTTGTAGAAATATATGAAACAAATGATTTCTCAACTCCTAGTGCTAGATGACAAGGTCTTGAAAATGTCAACTTCTCAACATTTTGCTAAGCATCCAGAACAGATAGCAAAGATCTTGATATCTTGGTGGTAAATGGCTTCCTGAGTCTGTTCAGCTATAAAATATTTTAGTATACCCCCTGTAAAAAAGTTGCTTAAAAACAGGGCAAAAAGTTGCTCCGTTTTTCCCTTTTAAAAGATTTAATTTTGCAACATAATTTTAATTGTATGGCCTCTTAAGTGAATGAAAACTGAATTAGAGTCAACCAACAGATGGAAATATCCTTACTCCTGAACAATGAAATAGTCTCCAACATCTTTTTACCATCTGGAATTTGACTTTACATTGAAAAAAAAAAATAAACAGGAAAAAAAAATCAAGGAACAATAGTTTGGTAGCTCCAGAAACTTAGGCTTTCTCTCTTCCACTTGAAGCCCTTTATGTGTTTGTCCAGTCTGAAATGAAGCCATAAAATGCAAATGAAAACTTGAAATTCAACTTGACAGCCACATAAATGCCAAAAAAGAGGGAGAGGCAGAGAGCATTAAGCCCACATGTCTACACCAAAAGAACATAATCCAGTCTGGATAATAGTACAAAGGTTTCAGTTGTGTGCCATGTGGCTTAGTTGGATCTTTTTCCCTTTTCATTTTCTGATTAAAATTGACTTAATTCATAAATATTAGCCCCCAAATTAGGATGAGTGGAACTATTTCATGGGCAAATCAACCCTGACTCAAAGACGGAAACAGTATTGATAGGATGCCCAAGCAGCTTGGCCAAAGCTGCATGAAATTAAAGTTGATTTACGAATGATAACATCCCAGATAAAGGTCAGAAAGTTAAGAGTTGCAGCCAACTGAAATTATGCAGAAGAAATTCCATGCCCACAAAGCAGCAGCAGTCACAACCCAGTCACTGAGTGCCAAGTCCCATCTCTTGATAGATGGCAATTTTAAATATAGGCACTGTGCAGTCATATAGCCTTAAATTTATAATCAACATAGCCTTGATTTGGATTTACAGGTAGTCCTTGACTTATGACTGCAATTGAGCCCTGAATTATTGTTCTAAGTCATTGCGGTTGTTAAGTGATGCACCAGTGTGATCAAGTTGCTTAATGACCACAACACCGGCTCTCTCCGTTCTTGTCATTAAGTGGAACAAGGAAGTATCAGAGGTTAGAGGTGTTCCCAGGGAGACCTAGTGCTGGCCCAGGCCTGTGCACCTATGCAACACCTTCCCAGCTCACAAATGACCTGCACTGGGGTTCCCAGGGCCCTTTTTTGCACACTTTCTCACCCTGCTGTGTGGTTTTTTTCCCCACCCCACTGTGCCTTGCTCTACTCACTTTTTCTGAAGATTACCTTTCAGAAAGGGTGCCGAGCCAATACGATGCATGGCCTTTCTGCAGAGGCTACCTTGTGCCATTCTGGAAACCATTCCAGATCACCATTCGCACGATCTCTCAGATGGGCACGATTTGAAAAGTTGCACCGTTCTGAGAAATTTTGATAATGGTGGTTGCTTCCAGAATGGGGTGATGCAACATGGCCAGGTATTGCACCAGTTAGATGCTCTGTCAAAAAGAAGACACCTTGCCCCTTCCAAAATGGCAAGCGCCATTTTGGAAGTAGCTCCAATTCTCATGATCTCTCAGAAGGGATGTTTGGAAAGAAGATCTTCAGAAGGGGTAAATTGAGCAAGGGGTAATGGGGCAGGGAGAAGGCCGAAGGCCCATGGGGATGCAACCTGGCAGGAACAGGCCCAAGGCTCCAGCTGGGAAAGGTGGGGGAGCAGTGGCAGCATCTCTGAAGATGGTTATAAACGCAAGTGGATTGCAAAATACCTGAATTGTGATCACATAACCACAGGGCCACTACAGTGGCCATAATCTTTAGTATAGGTCGTAAGACTTGTTCAGTGCTGTTGTAATTTTGAATGGTCACTGAAGTCAGAAGTCATAGATTATCTGTACTGCATATTATAGGATATTTCTAATTCTCTGCTTTGTATAGCAAGGCAAACAGTCTCATAGTTGAATAATTATAACAATAAAATCATCATGTAATTTAGTATGCAATAGCTGTAATCATATTCATTGTTTGAGCCATGGATATAGAATATACTGTTTTGTAGATTAGATCAATAGTCATCTAGCTCTGGCATTAGCACAGGCATAACTGGCAGGAATTCAGACCAAGAAGCACAGAAGCTATTGGACAATACTGGCTCACCAGTAAGGAGCTTGCTAACAGGATATCATGGCTGTTCAACATGGGCTTTCCCCAGCAGCCTTATTCTTCCTCCTGGAAACTTGGTTGGGCATTGGGCCTGGCAATCTGCCACCTACCTACTCCATTCTTAACTTATGGGCCATACAAAAACAGGCATCAGAATGGATTTGGCTCGCAGTTCAAATATGAGTAGGAGCCCCAGTAGGCCTTTTGCCTACAGTATGCTTGTTAGGATCTACGGAGCCAGCAATCATTCAAAGTTATGACAGTGCTGAACAAGGGGGACTTGCAATGGGTCCTTGTAGTTGCAGCCGTTGCATGATTGTGAATTGGTCTCATGGCAACTGGCTCACAATTATATTGCTTCATTCCTTGGTCATGTGATTGCCATTTGCAATTTTCACGTCCAGCTTCTAGCAAACAAAGTCAATGGGGAAACCAGAGGCAATTGCAATCACATGCCTGCAGGACACTGCAACTGTGTGGGATTTGCCTAACTACAACCAGAATTGCCAGAGCTCTGGTTTTAAGATGTCATGGCCACAAGTTTTTGTGCCTTATAACTATGTTGCTTAGCAATGAAGTTCCCAATCCAATTACAGTTGGTAAGCAAGGACTATCTATATAGTATAATGGTAAAGGTAAAGGTTCCCCTCACACATATGTGCTAGTCGTTCCTGACTCTAGGGGGCGGTGCTCATCTCCGTTTCAAAGCCGAAGAGCCAGCGCTGTCTGAAGACGTCTCCATAGTCATGTGGCCGGCATGACTGAATGCCAAAGCTGCACAGAACGCTGTTATCTTCCCACCAAAGGTAGTCCTTATTTTTCTACTTGCATTTTTACATGCTAGGTTGGCAGAAGCTGGGACAAGAAACGGGAGCTTACCTCATTACGCAGCACTAAGGATTCAAACCGCTGAACTGCCGACCTTTCGAGATATATATATATATGTATGTATGTATGTATGTATGTATGTATGTATGTATGTATGTATGTATATATGTAGTATAGCTACTGATATAATGCTTGATCAGGGCTAAGCAATTCTTATGTTGATGAAGAAACAATAGAAGGTTGGTCTTGCTGTTTTCAGAATTAGCAACTTACCTCCTTCCTTCAATCTACAAAGTTATCCTCATGTGAACCTGGTGGCATAAAAATTAGAAGTGAAACAATATCTTTGTTGGTTCTTTTTAATTGCCCTAGTAGATTCCTGATGGCTGGCTTCTCTGCTGATTAATTCTCCGCTTTACATATGTTAAGAATTCTTGCAGTACACTGCAGCTCCTATTATTCTTTCTTCGTGTAGATCCCCAAAAGTGCTTCCTCATCTACAAGTCCTTTTATGTTATATTCCTCCTCCTCTTTCTCCTCCTCCTTTCTTTTTCCTTTCTTCTTCCCCTTTCCCAGCAATCTGTTCTCTGCTTCTCATTTTAGTTAAACCCAGCAGGGCTTCCGACTTCTTTCCTCCTATCCCAACAGACTACATTTTAATTGCTTTCAATCAATCCCTTTGTTCCTCATAATCCATATGGATATATCTGGTATTACTCACTTACAGTAAGAGTTAGATGTTTCTTTGCAATGCCAGCAAAGTTTGATCAACTTAGTAATGAATGGGCTTAAAGCGGTAAAAGCAGTGGATGCTGTCATGTTGAGTAAGCACAAAGGTTTCATCAAGGCTGAATCTGAAGTCATACATGGTAATGGACAGGCCCACTTTTGTTTTATGCTGAAAAAACCCATAGGTTGTGGGGAAGGAACAATGCCCTATCACTACAGGGTTGTGCCTCGGGATAGTGTAACACTTTTGTCACACGGTCATCTTTTTTTTCTTTGCCAACCTTCACCAAACAAAGGCTGTAAACGGAATCTGAAGTGTCACTTTGCCCTGTTGGCATTATATAAATTCAACTCCAGCCTTCTTGAGTGATGTGTTAACAATAGCTGTCAGATTCAGAATCCCATGATACATGGATTGTGGTGCAGCTTTATTGATTGGGTGCCAATAAGGGGTGAGGGGAAGAAGATTTTGCTTCTGATAAAGAAACAAAAAGCTCAAAACATTATGATGGGAAATATGATATTTTAAGACAGAGATGGGAAACCTTCTTACTAGGAAGATTGTTAACCCACAAGGAACTTCATATAGACCCAGAGACACGGTTTCTGTTTAAGATGGGCAGAATAGAGCTACCACTGTTGTGTTTTTAACAATGCTTCCACATCCAATTTCTTTGGTGTATTGTGTAGGGACTGCTTTCACTTGTTCACAGCAGCTATTTTTTTCCCCCTTTGGAAATGACTCAAGAATCATAAACCTCCAAAATACTATAAATCACCACAGGTCATGAGCATGGATGGAGGTCACTAGCACGCATAGAAGAAGGGACTCCCAGCAAGGCAATTTGTATGTGGATCCTGCCGCTGATTCTGAATCATATTAGAAGTCCATTCATTAACTTAAGCCATCATTTGTTTCGCTCATAATTTCTTGAAACTACAGTATCCTAATTCACACATCACACATTGAGCCATAAAACATATTTGTTTGTTTTTCTAAATCACTGTCTGGCTTCACACACTGCAAATATTGAAGTAGATGACCCAGATAAATTACTGTAACCTAAAAACTTTAGCCACCCCGCTCTAGATCAGTTCTTGATAACCTTGGTTTTTGTTGCCCTTTGGATCTTGCTAAAAGTGTATAAAGATTACATGCTTGTTGAGCTGCAAAATTTGGGGTCAGCATCAATTTCATCAACCCTAAGAGATGATTTTTTTTTTGTTATGAAATAAAGGATTGAGATGGTGTCTCTGAACATCCCAGCTCACCCACTAAGCAAACATTTATATGGAAATCTTTTAGGAACAATTAAGGTAGAGTCCTTAGATGTTTTCTTTGTGTGCCTATTGTTGAACAGAGGTGCGGCAGAAGCTTGCTCATCCGTTTCCAGTCATGGTTCATAATTTGTCGATAATGGCTCTTTTCCCGGTACATTAAGTGATTGTTATTATACATTGCAAACATTAATCTTATTCCACCTAAAATGAGTCAATATTTTAGGTTTCTTTTGACATCTGCTTTTTTTTTTAAAATCATAGTTGCAAAGTATTTTTAAGTGATCAGGGTGAATTCTTTTTTAAAGCTTTGCTTGCAATTACTGGTTGTCTTTTAAAATGCTGTGGTGCTTTTATCCTTATAAACATTCTTGCTCCTTTCTCTTACATGGTGAAAGTGAAGGAGATTTTATTTCATAAACAGGAATACAGCAACAACAACAACAAGCCAATTCATTATCTAGTCAGTGCTTGTCTTACAGCCTTTCCATGAAGATGTTTAGTGAACATTAGAATAGGAAGGTTATGCACCAACAGCCAAATGGAGATCAACAGAACATACAAAAAAAAAGATGGGAAGAGACCTTGGAGGTCTTCTAGAGTTTGGATAATCTTCAGAAACTATCCACCATCTCCTTCTCTAAAGAGAGCCCCTTAATTATTTTAGATGATTGAGATAATCTTTAAACATTATATTACCAACTGCATGGATTAAAAAAAAAACCTAGGAACAATCATTTGATAGGGCCATTTCCCACTGTCTTTGCCTCAGTTCCTCTTCTGTAAAATAATAATCAATTGCTTTGCATAGCTGGTAAGAGATGAGGAAAATTCTTATGTTCCTGATATTTTAGGCCATAAATCTAAGTAAACAGATAAAGTGGGAACAGAATTCGCTTACTCATATACTCAAACATGTTTATGTGTTTTCTCTGCTAAGCAATTGGCATTCCAGCAGCAGTGTGTTTATGTACTGTTTAACGCCTTTGGCTTAAAATCTGTACATGAACATATCCATAAGCAAGAAAAGGTTATCTTCAAGTTGGAATTCCTTCTTTTGCTTTCACAAAATGTTTAAATTTACTGAACCTAGCCAAGCTCAGTGCATTACTGTTGAATCAAAACAATTTTTTTTTTTTGGTAAGATTTAATTCCGTTTTTGGCAGCTAGGAATAGTTATTTATTGTTTTTCTGTTATGGTGTTTTCACTGTTTTTATCCCTTATTAGCCACACAGAATCATACAGTATGCTTGAAATGATTGGCCACATAAATTGACTGACTGACTGACTGACTGACTGAATACATAAATACATAAACAAACAAACAAACAAATGAGTTCCATAATACAAATGTTTCATCTAAAACCAGGGTGGGCAGATTGAAAAGTGAGGCTACACATTAGATCCTATTCCCCACCCCCCACCCCCCGTAACTATATTAAAAAAAAAGAATTGCTGTAATAGTAGAATCATGCCTGGGAGTGGGCTAAATTAGATTATCTCTGTTTGCAGAATGCACTTGTTTGTTTGTTTGTTTGTTTGTTTGTTAGCACAATCCAGAGTATTTAGGCCTATCTTCCATTTTTCTCCTCAACACAAGACAGATTGGATTGAAAGGATAACTAATCCAGAAGTTCTGTAGCTGAGGGTTGATTTGCACCTAGGAATCTACACACTTAGACCAAAATTCTGATCATTGGTTCACATTGGTTCACTTCCAAACCTTCCAAATCTATATTCCAAAATCCTATGAAAATGTTACTTCATATACAGAAAATAGCATTTAATTTTAAGACTTGACTATAAGAAATTAGATTACTAAATCTTTCATTTATGCTGTGTTTTAAACCAAAAGTAACCTTTTGTCTGTAATATAAGATTGAAAATTTGCGGTGAATAGACTAAATTTGGGATAAATAGTGTCAATTTACAAAGCTGAATAGTGATCTTCCTTATTACCAGCCCATCTATACACCGAGAAAATCCATCATATAGTGATAAATTCCAGATTTTTCATATATCATTCAAAAGCAGATTCAGATCCTTGAAGTATAACAGTAATTGTACCATATATTAACAGGCTTGTAGATATCAGACCATAATAGAGTACTAATAGAGTGAGTCCATATGTTTCAAAGTATTCTGTGGGCAGTTTAATGAACATGAAAAAGAATATTGATTCATTAATCTTATTTTAAGTTCATACTCTGCTTTCTCTTCAGATCATGTAAGCTCATAAGAATTATGCAATTTTTTTAAAAAAAATTCTTTGGCATTGATTCATTAGGATATTCAAGTTCTTTATAACTTATGTCCACCTCAGTAATAACTTTAAATGTTTATAAAAGTATAATGGAGGTATAGATTTAACAAAGGCACATTCCAAAATTATTTTTTTTTTGGTGGGGGGAACCTCCATAAAATCCTTCTACTATTCAATTATTGGAAGCAGGTGACACTTTTCCATTTTTTCCCCCAAGCAGAAAATATAAAACTTGAAGTAAAAGCCCTACAATAGGCCTAATACAGTTTCTTTAAACAAAAAAACAAAAAACACACCCTAAAATCAGAAGAAGAGAAAAAAAAACATTGGTTCAATTATCCGTGTAAAAAAATTGCTCACTTTGCACTATTACTTACCTCTGCAATCCTTGGAAAAGTGTAGATCCTTGCATCCGAAAAGTGCAAGTAATTAGAATCCTGAAAAATTTCACCTCCTTTATCTGAGACTTGTCTTTCCTCAATAAGAAGAGGTCAATGGACCCAGCTGGCATCATCAGCATATGAAGTAGAAAAAGAGGGAAAGAGAAATCAGTAGGAGAGTGGAAATGTTCATAACCTCAATCCCTGATGTGCCTAGCGGTTGTATGTGATTCAAATGCTCTCTGTTTGGAAACCTGAAGAGATATTCCAAGCAGACGAAGTATTAATGAGTTGACTAGACTAAGGCTTGGAGATACTCTGCTCTTGTACTGCTTTGGACCACAGATAGGACCACAGATAGACCTGGTCATCTGTTTCCCATAGAAAAAGTTTGGGAAGAATCCCTACTATGCTGTTTTCCTGGCTGCAGTGTTCCTGCTTTAGAGAAGCTTTTAAACATACAGTTCTATCCATGCTGTTTGAGATAGTACCAAGCAGGAGTAATTTTGTTGCACAAACCCCTTGTTCATGCATCAACAAGCATAACTTCGTATTTCTGAAAGGCAAGGGAAGCAAATATTATGCCAATAAATGAGTTCCATTTTGACTAGAAATAGGAAAAAATATACATCCTCCTCCATAGAGATTTTAGAAATTTGTATATCTATTCAAAAGTCTGATGGCTATTTTGACTTTGCTGAATTTAGTCAGATTCTGGAAGTTCTAAAAGTTTCTCTTTAAAATGTTCTGGAAATGGGAGATTCAGAGAATCGAAGTATGAAAACAGCTTTTGTAAAGTGGCACAAAAGATTGAAAATGCTTCTAATCTGAGATATATATGCATTGTGTACATGATTTCTTCCTGCATTAAGATCAATTTTGCAAAATTAAGGCCACATTCTTTTTGGATTGGATTTTAGTCAGTGCTATCAATGAAAAAAAAAACACACCTCTATTATTTTAAAAACTAACAGTCTGTTCCAGGGATCTACTATGTGAAAATTGCAATATACAAAACAAGGAAGGTAGAACAGCAGACATTTTAAGCTTCCTGTATTATTGTTGTGCCATTGGTTTATACTTTAGTTACGATCAAACGGAGCAATTCATAAAGACTCAAGACTGGTGGATCAGATTACAAATAGTTCTCACTTAACAACCCAAATTGGGATTGGAATTTCCATTGCTAGGTAAAGGGTTGAAGTGAAGTTATGTTTTGACAACTCTTAGCGACAGTCATTTTAATAGTTCTGGGTTTGGTTGTTAGGCAAGGACTTCATACTTCTCCTGCCCTGCTGTGTTTGCTTCTGCTTCAATTCCCTACTACCTGCCTATCTACCCCCCTCCACCCCCATTTCTATCCTTTTGGCCATTCTGAACTTTAACATTCAGTAATCACTGTTTACATAAAAGTCTATAACTCTGTAAAGTTTGCCTCCTTCCAAAAGTTCTTATACTAGTTTGGTTGAGAGTGGTTCTTCTTCTAATAGTTACTGTGCTTCCAGCAAATTCTGAGCAGAAGTCGCAACAGGACATGCTGCTCACTGTAGCTTGTGATCGTGGCAGTTGACTTGCCTGCTTGTAATAGCTACCAATCTGCAAAGGTCACCTCTGCTATCCTGTCATTTGCTATCTCCTTTCCTCCTACACCCAATTTACTCTTAACATTTGCTTTTGTAAGCTAAGGGCCTGGGTGGGATGAGGCTGCCTTGAAAATGCTAGAGTGTGGCTCCCTTATTACTGGTAGATGGAGAACTAACTTGGTTACCTATGAGTAAAGTTGTGAATGAATAAATGAACATATGGGGAAAATGGGGTTGGATTGGGAAGCGTTTTGTTTTGTTTTGTTTTGTCCCATGGTGGCAGCTACGCTTCTGAAGTGTAAATAACAATCACTTCTCTCACAACCACTCATAACTACTATTTGTTTAGTACTCTCGTAATTTTGAATGGTCGCTGCATGAATGGTTGTTAAGCGAGGACTACTTGTATCTTTTCATCCACATAAATTATGCAAATGCTTATTCATTGCATTTCCATATTTAAAATAATCAAGATGGAAATCCAGCACATTTTATATACCATTCAGTTTATGGTCAAGACTGCAACTTTTTCTGCCTTTTTTCCTGCATTTCATAAGTCAAAAATTGCCTCATAAAATTTAGACAACATCGGAATAATTGTATAACTGCATATGCTTTCAAAAAGTCAAGACTGTTCACTTTCAAATGAATTCCTAGAGCGTCCCTAGTGAGAATGCTAATTTAAAATGGCTTTGCCACTTGAAATTTTGGCTTAAATTAATTTTCTTTGTGAGCTTCTCAACCTCTTTGAACTTACAAGACAATTTTACATCATCATGAATGACAAGTATTAGTTTGGACTTAAAATTCAGCAGGCTATCTGTCCAATATATGACTTTGATATAATTCAAGAGGGCCTTGTCTCAGCTGAAACAGCAGATTTTTGAAATAATAGAAAGAGTTAAACAGTTTTCTACCCTCTTTGTTTGGAATACACTTTTCAGCAACTCCTTACTATGCTAATATTTTATAACAAACTCACTCATGGCTCTTACTTTATTTGGTATTTTGCGGGCAACACAGCCAGAAAGGAGATTTAATAGTATTCCTTTGCAAGAGCACCTTTGCCCTAGCCTGATGGAAGTTAAATCTGTCACACAAGTATTGTTGCTGTTTGCTTTGTACAACGAGGTGGAAAGATCTAAACAATGGTTCTTTTCAATTTTCATGGAAGTTCAAAGGAGGAAATTATTATCTTTCTCTTAGCTGAAGGTTGATGGTGACTTGGTGAAATTCTGTTTGATCATCACCATCCTGTTGTGTAATATTATTATTCAGTATACCATACTAGTTTATTGCCCAGATTTTTAATAATGTCTGCATTGTGACCTTTGACTGTTAAAATATGTCTCTAATGTACTGTAAGTGATGAATGAGGATTATAGATGAAATGAGCTACGTTAAATTTCTGAGTCTTCTTATTTTAGCCCTATATGTATTCATTCTGATAACGATGTGACCCTGCATTTATATCCAATAGTTAAGGAAAGAAATGTGTATGCAAATATAGCCATGGATGCATGGGAGATATGCTCTTAATCTTGAATAGTTAGGACATCAGGAGCCATACATCTGCATAAGCTATAACTGCCCCTTCCATTATATAGAGGCATTTTATTGAATTGATTGCTGCTGTTTAGGAAGACTCCCATTGGGATTTTCTGTGTAAGATGCCAAAATAAAGAGGGGTGCTTGATGGGGTTGGAAGGAGGGACATTGTTCCTACTTTTTCTGAGACAGTGTATCCCATGTCAGGTTCGTTCCATTTCCAGTAACCTAGAGATTGGAATGTGTGAAGATTTAAAGGCAATGTTGGGAGGGTTTTGAAATCATTCTTGAGGAACACTGTGTGGTCTGATTCATACACTGGCATTTATCATTTGATAACTTATTACTTGGTGACTCATAGCTGAATATGAAAAGGACAGTTATTGAGCAACATTGTGCTTGACATTATCTGAGATAATGCTCAAGTATTTGACATGCAATGGTTCTTTCACCCATGCAAATCAAGTCACTACTTAATGCTGCAGTAAATAAGTGATGAAGGGTCACATGTGAATCATCTTGTATTGTCTCTGTGGCACCAAGTAGAAACAAGAGGTCCCTGTTCAATATCATGAAAAGGAAATCACAGAAATTACTTGATATGATTAAGGTTGTCCATTCTTAATTTAATAATAATAAAAAAAAACATACACAAACTTATGGGAGTCAACTGTTAAAGGTACAGATGCAGCTCCCTAGTTCTACTTGTCAGACTTCATCCAGTGGGCAGAACTACAGCCACTTAGACAGATTCACAAGAAATTCAAGAATTTATGATAATATTTATTGAAGAAAGTTGGGAAGCCATAACCAAAACAAAAATTTAACAAGAGCTGTGCTGTGATTAAAATGCTGTGATCCAAGATTTATAGAAACCGTGTTCAAACTCTCGTATATTTCCTTTCCCTTCCCATCCTACATAATAGATTGCTTGATTCCCTTCTTTGCACAGGCTGGCCTCTTTCCATCTACCATTTGTTTTTGCAACAGTCAGAATTTCTATTATCTTGTTTTTCACTGACTGTGTGAGAACAAATTCTTGCACTACTTACAAAGAACACCTGCAGCTCCCAGGCTGCTTTCAGTATACTCCATGATGTAATTTCAAGCAATGTGTTCAGAGGGTAGGAAGAGTGAAGAGCCTTTTACTTGTCAGCCTTCTATTGAAGAAAAGAAAAAGTGAGAGAAAAAGAAATCTGAGAAGCAGAAAGAGAAGCCACCCTGTTCCCCTCAATGGGGGTGGGCAGCCTCCAAATGATTCCCTCAATGGGAATGTAAATCCCCCTAGATTTGTGTTTATAAGTAAAACCTTGACATCCCCAACTAGGAAACAGCAGTGCCACATTTTACTCTGAGGGATCCTTATTCTCATGACATTAGACCTGATACCTTTACTACTGGAGCAGGCGAAAATTATTGCATGGTTCCATCAGCTGGTGAATCATCTCATCTCATCTCATCATTGTTTATAACTTCAGCCTATCAGGATTGTCATTAGGAGAAGCGACAAGTGTCTCCCCCTATGACGGTTGTGTAGTAAATAGTATACTGTATGTCAGTTCAACTTTTGGAAATGGCCTCACTTCATAATCATGATTACCCCATAGTCCTGGATTAAAAATGTTTAAAAGTACAATTAATGGTATTAAACTCCAACTAAATAATTCAGATGAATTCTATGAAACTGCTTGAGCTGCGCAAATGAGCTCTCTGTGGCTAGCTAAAGAAAGAAAGCGCATCCTGGTTCGCATCACCTTGTACGTCTATGGTCGAGAGTGAATGATAGAGTAGCTCGGGGAGAAAGGCAGGATGGCAGCTCTAATGGTTTGGGTGAGTGTGGGAGGTGGACCGGGAGGACCAGGGAAGGGTCATTATTTCTGAAGGAGGGTCACTTGTATCTCTCTCTCTCTCTCTCTCTCTCTCTTTCCTCGCAGCGCTTCTTGCTGCTGCCCGGCTGTCTCTCCCGCTCACCCAAGTGTGGTTCCAGCAGGTCCTTCCCAGAATCAGACAGAGAATAGGCAACTTTAGTGACATTTCAACAAAGGTGAAGAAACTGCCTGGGACACTGCAACTGTCATAAATATGAACCAGTTGTCAAGCATCTGAATGTAAATCACATGACTATGGGGATGCTGCAAGGGTCATAAGTGTGAAAAATGGTCATAAAGCACTTCAGTAACTTTGAACAGTCACTGCACTAATGGTTGCAAGTCAAGGACTATCTGTATTTGCCCTTTATCTTGCTCATTATACAAAAAGCTAAGGTATTTTTTGGTAATTTCAGAGTGCAGAATTTATTATACAGAGTACAGAATATAATCGAATTGTTTTGAAAGTAATGTATACCTCTCTGGTAGCTAATGTGCATAACTTTGCTTTTGTCAAAAATTCAGCTGTATTTGGATGCCTTTTCTTAAGTGTGGTATCAGATTTCTGTGCATTGTCCTTCCCTAACGGCACCATTGCCTGGAAACAGAGCCTTAAAAATTGTCACAGACAATACGATTCAAGCTTTTTGCGTTGCTATGAGGGATTTTTCAGGAGACATTGAGCTCCAATGCTGCTAATTTTTTATAGCCTGCAATCTACTAATAATCTGACCATTTTGGTATTTTCTGTAGCTTAGCTGGAATTTCATTCACATCCTTCTTAAGCAGCTCAGTGTATAGGTGGAATTTTAGAGTGTGTCTCAAACAATGACTGTCCAGGAGGTGGGAATTGCTCATGCAGAAACTGTGATGGGGTGAATTTGGACAGAAAGCAAATTGATGAAGGTAAAAGAAGAGTATTTTTTTCATATCTTACGTATTAATCATACGTAAGGTACCAATCATATATTTGTGTATACAGCCACATTAAAATATGCATCATGGAGGGCAATTGATGCTACTTGGAGACACATATGTACACAAACAAAACATGTGCATGATAGTTACACACATGTAGAAGCATATCTGTATATGCACTGGGCAAGACATACCCCATACAAATAGCCCAAGCAAATGGGCTATTGCTATTTTCATATCCCATTTTTCATCCAGGATATCAAGGCAGCATAAATGCACTCCTTCCTCCTGTTTTCCCCTCCTAGAACAACCCTATGATACTTGGGCTGACACAGAGGGATTGGCCCAACATTAGCTACTTGGTTAAATGTAGATTAGATACTAGCTCTTCCTGCCCCTAGTCCAGTACTTTAACCAACAGACTCTCTCATCCACAGAAACATGCATAAATATCTTATAAACTACACACTTAGACCCTCCCCTGATGTCTACTGCACTGGTTTCTGACATGCCTAGCTGACAACTTTGTTGTCTAAAAGATGGAGGAGGGTAGATGGACAGCTACACTGAACTTAATTGTTACAAATAGGAATGAAATGGTTAGAGAGTAGAAGTTGTAGGAACACTAAGGGAAGTTTGGGCATATCATATTAGAATTCATATTAGAATTAATAAAATTAGGGAGCAAGAGGCAATCGATTTTTCTCGGTGCCAACGATCAAGAACTAGGGCAGCTCAGAAAGGTGTGTCTGATCCAAATCAGACCGAGTCTGAAAGCTGGGGAGCTAGAAGAAGAGGAGGAGCTTCTCAACTTGCAGACTCGATCCATCAAGATCAGACAGGAGTTAACCCGTTCCTGACTGCTGGCCCCATGCTCAATGAGAATAGGATGGATTTCATGGATGGAAATTTTAGAGAGAAAAACAGTTCAGGTTTTCTTGGTAAACTCTTAAAAATGAGATAATAAATGCCCAAATAAAGCATGAGTTTATTAAAATTGAATCATGCCAAATAAACCTTATTGCCTTTTTTGATAAAGTGACTAAATTAGTGAATCTAGGAAATGCTGTAGATCAGTGGTGTCAAGCTCACGTCATCATGGTGGCATCACATGATGTATCGGGACTTTTTCCCCCTTCACTAAACCAGATGTGGTTATGGTCAGCACATGATGCATCTGGTCCATGGGCCAGGAGTTTGACAGCCCTACTGTAGATATAGTGTACTTAGACTTCAATAAGGCATTTGATAAAGTAGGCCACAGGCTACTTCTTGATAAGACAAAACAATGCAGGATATACAGTACCAACACCAGATGGATTTGCAGTTGGCTGACCAACCAAAGTCAGTATGTGTGGTTTTTAATGGAACTACATCTATCTGGAAGGAAGTATGTAGTAAGGCACCTCAAGCTTCTGTTTTGGACCCAGTGCTCTTTAAGGTCTTCATAAATGACATAGATGAGGTGATTGGAGTCTCTCATTGAATTTACAAACAACACTAAGCACATTGCTAACATATTGGAAGATAGACTCAAGATACAGAAAGATCTTGATGGACCTATTGGGGCCTATGCAACAAGATTCTGTTCAGTGATAAGAAAAATAAAGTCTTGCACTTAGGTAAGAGAAATCAAATGCACAGGTAGAGGATAGGAAGTACAGTAGTACCTTGAGAGGGATCTAGGTGATCTGGTGGATCACCATGTAAGTATGAACAAGCAGTATACCAAAAGTTGCCAAAAAATCCAATACTGTGCCAGGTTGCATCAAGAGAGGGATAACATCAAGGTCACAAGAAATGATGGATTTCTCTATACTGCACTACTAAGACAGACTTGGAATACTGCATCCAGTTCTGGTCACCATACTACAATAAAAATGCTGAAGTCCTAGAAAAAGTCAAAGAAGAACAAAGATGCTAAAGGCTCTGGAGGCTAAACCATATGATGGTACAGCTAACGGAATTAGGTATGTTTAGTCTAACAAAGAAAAGGCTTAGGAGTGACATAATAGCTGTCTTCCAATACTTGAAAGGCTATCATAGGGAAGGCTGGGTCAGTTTATTCTCCATAGCATCTGAGGGCAATGAGTGTGTAAGCTTGTCAGAGGGAGATCCAACCTGGAACCAAGGAGGAATTTCATGACTATGAGAACAATTTATCAGTGCTTACCTCCAGGAGTTGTGGGTATTCCATCCCTAGAGATTTTCAAGAAAAGATTGGAAAATCATTTGTCCAGGGTGGAATAAGCACTTTTGCTTTGGGCAGGGTCTTGGAGGCACTTGAAGGCACTTGGAGGTAAAGACCTCCAAGTGCCTTCTGGCTCTATAGTTCTGCCTCCCCACTCAGGTATTTACTGTCACTTCCTTCTCTCCCCAGGATACTTCCTGCCCTGCTCCAGATTCTTTTCATTTTGTTCTAAGTATATTGACATGCTTTCAAAGAAAACACTGGGCTTCAGGACTCCAGTTTCATCAGCAAATAAGTATAATAAACGTTATATTTATTTGCTAAAAGACTGTTCACTTTTGCCTTCTTTCGATAAAGTCCTCCTTCCCCATCCCGTCATCCCCCATAAACTCACAATTATATTTGTTATTTCCTGAGAGAACTTGTGTTTCTCTCTCTCACTGGAATTCTATTCTTCATAGCATACCTCTGACATGATAATCTTTCACTGTTACATTTTGATGCCTAATAAAAAAATATGGATGCTTATATGACATTCTCTATATCCAACTTTATCACAGGATTATGAGATTCTAAATCATATACTTTTATTTGTGGAGTAGAACAAGGCCTTTGTAATACTTTTCCTTTGTTTATTCTAAACCTTCCTCTCCTACTGGAGTATGAAGAAATCACCACAGAACAATATAAACGAGAATCTAGACTTTAAAAAAAAAAGTACTATAAACACATCCAATGAATGATCTAATTAATTGTTAAGCTATATTCTGAAGCAAACAAAAGAAAAGGGAAATGAAAAGGGCAAACAAAAAAAAAGAACAAACCCTCCACAGAATTATCGTGTTAAATTGATATACTGTAATACATACAGTAAACATACCACATATATATTTAATGGCAATATATCAGATTAAACAAAAAGATTTATCTATTGTAAAATATTATGAAATCAATGCCAAAGGGAAACGTATTGGCAGTGAAAATGGCCTTTTGAAAAATTAATGTTACCCATTTCTTGAATTGAGTCCTTGACATCTACAATAATAGCGCTCCTCCGATTTCTCAATATAATTCTCTTGCTTCTCCCCCATGCCTAATATAACCAACATCATTCAAAAAGAATCAAATACCATGATTGTGGAGTATAATTCAAAATAGCATTTACATCTTTAACATAAGAACATTTAACTATACATCGATTTATTAATGTTACAGTATTATTCCAAAAAGAAAATAATAGCGGAAATGACCAAATCATAGGAATAAATTTATCCTCAAATTTATTTTGTGTTTATCAAAAAAACAAAAAAAACAAAAACAAAAACAAAAAAAACTGAATGCATGGTCTATTCTTTATATTACATTTTTTGAAATATCCAATCAACTTAGAATAAAAGCTTTCAACTTGAAGTTCAAAGAAACAAACTTTTGTAAATATTTACCTCATTTGATGTTGCATTATGAGGTATTCCAACAATTCATTCCATAAATCATAAATACCAAGAATTTCAAGGTGTGTGTGTGTGTGTGTGTGTGTGTGTGTGTGTGTAATATCTCGGGTTTCTTCCCGTGTAATTGTAAAATATCTTTAGAAGGATAGTAGCTAGTAACAAGATAGTAGCAATTTGCTCCTGGAAGCACGAAGCTGAGAACACCAGCCTTAAGATGACGAATGAGACTTTGTCGAAACATTGCCAAGACACTTCCAATTTTACGCTGGAGAAGACCTGAATAACCAAAGACCTACATACAAACACCCGCGAAAACCTCAGAATATATATATATATATATATATATATATATATATATATATATATATATATATATATATATACATACATACATACATACATACATACATACATACACACACATATACATATATATAAAAATTAATTTATGCTACAGATTTGAAATCAGCTTGATTTTAAAAGCAGACTCTGTAAAACTAGTAACATCTCAGGCTTTTTGAATGAGGTTAAGATGTCTGGTCCACATTGAGCAATTTTAGTATGCTTAATTTGATTGTATTCTTCTTGTTGTGTATTGGGCAAAATTCTTTCTGAAATGTCTGAAATTCCTTAAAATAATCATTATAAAATAATTGATTTAAAACAACTATTCCAAATGCTGCCCAAACTTTCCAACAAAGCATCAGTTATTTTTAAAAGAGAACTCCTCCATAAAGTTAAATATTTATGTCAGTCACCTTCAAAATCCAATCTACATTTCAATAGGGTCCAAATATATCTAGCACCTCCCAAACCAGGAAATGAAAGACTCTTCTTGTTATATATTTATCCAAGTGATTGCCAACATTTTAATGGAAATACATAATCATTTTCCAGCAAACAGAAAATCTTGTCACATTCTTGTACTTTTTGGCTTGGATCCTGGTGTGATCATATGCTCAAATTACCAACAGTTTGTGCATTTTTTGTTTGCTTGTGCATGTCAGTTATGGATGGCGGCAAATGAAAGAAAACAGGAGGAAATGAAAGTTGTGACAGGCTGCATACATGACAGTTCTGGAATGAATTGGAAAACTTACCCATGCTGTTTTGAAAGGGAGATAAAAGAAGGGCAACAAATAGAAGTAGAGAAATGTCCTAAAACTTTTCTTCATTAAGTAGCACCTATTCTAGAACAACTAGACTAATTTTACAATTCAAATAACTATCCTAGGTATGGGAGAAAGTTACACTGTGGCGTTCTAGTCTAAATGAAAGTTCCTATCATTTTATTAAGGGATTCTCTCTCGAAATGACCAAACTAAATAAAAATAAAAAAATCAAAAGGCAGTCCTTTTCTGCCTTTCTTTCTCCAAGGTGTTCAATCACTAATTGATACTGGTAAGATTAGTACTTAAAACCAGATCCAACTTAGGATACTGATAATTTAAAACCAGTTTTCTTCCAGTCATGTTTCCATGAGTGCTTAAATCTTCATGTTCTAGATATCCCTGCCTTTTGAATATTAACCGTTGGTTGGAGGGAGATTTTCAGTTGGGTTACATAAGAACATTTGACCTAAACTATATATTCTGTTTAATATGTGTTTTTTTAAAAACATACAATTTAATTGCAGGGATGTTGGGGGGGGGGTAATTCTTCTTTTCAACATAGCATATAGCAAAGGGAGGCTTATCTGTTTACTCAAACTTATGTTCCATTCCATCTGTCAGACTGCCCCAGTCTGATCCCTTAAGAAAGAAAAACCTCAACTCCATTTGGTTGAAGTGAAAGGTATTTTTACTAAAAGATGCTGGTAAAGTCAGGTGGAATCTGAGTTTCCCACGCATCAACATAAAAACTATTTCCTTTATTCCCCATCCCTCCCTGCATAACCAATCCAAAGCCAGCCAATGTGATACTGCTGAAATGTTTTGAGAACGCTGAGGTGTTTGGGCTGGTAAATTTCCACATTCAGGCTAAACGACCTTGAAGAAGCCTGGCACGAAGTGGTTCCATATTGATCTGCTCTTTCTCAGCTGTCATCCCCCCTAACTCCCACAATAGGTACATACAGATTTATTGCCCATTTGTCCCCCTCACTCCTAGTCCTTTGATGGCAGGATGCCAGTGAGGCACCAAGCTGAAGATGGTGGACAACATCCCTTATTCAATAAGCCTATCAGGCTATATTGAAGCAGAATTCCAACATGACAGTGTTTGTAGACCTAACTGTGGCATACAACACAGTTTGGAAGGACGGCTTGTACAAACTGTGCCATATAATCCCCTGCAAAAATATTGATTCATTAATAACATGCTGAGTTATAGGTCCTTTCAGATAAGAATGGGGGGCAACATAATTAGAAGACAGCCTCCCACAAAGCTCTGTAATGACACCTACGCTATTCAACTTATACATATCAGATATGGTAGCAACAAGGGGACACAAAATTTGGATACACTGATGATTTGGCCGTAGCAATACAAGAAAAACACATATAGGTGGCTGACAGCCTCCTATCTAAAGATCTTAAAATCTTGGGAAAATTCTTCACTGACTGAAGGTTCACTCCTAGCACCAGCAAAAGAGTAACTATATGATTCCACCTTAACAACAAACTAGCATATGAAGCCCCAAAGGTCTACTTAAACAACAACTCCAGAAGTTATGTGTAACTAAGTAGGGACCTTCAGCTGCCAACCTCAGATCATCAGCCCTATGGTTGGTCTACTCCGCAGCAGAATAATGTGTTCCTGTATGATTTAAGAGCTGCCATATTAGTAAGTTATACACCAGACTCAATGACACCATGAGGATTATAAGTGGATGTATTAAAACAACTCCAACTTGCTGGCTTCCTGTTCTGTGCACTGCCAGCTTTATGAAGGCAAAATACACTAGTGAGAGAATACAGAAAAATTATGAACAACTCACTGCTACCAGTGCATGTCGACCTTCCTCATTTATCAGCAGGAAGACTCAAATCGAAGGAGCCCCCACATCTGCTCATCAATTTGATTCCCAATGGAAAGCCAAAAGAGTTGCTGAATACTCATTTATAGGAAGATATATAAATGACCCACAAAAAAGGTGCCAGCAATGGACAACCCTAAAGAGGATTCACACTTCACAGGACATCTGCCCGGGCTCTCTGTATAAATGGGGCATAGCATCCTCCCCTCAATGTGACTGTGGGGTCCCACATCATACTATAGATCACATTGTCATCAGCTCTGAGCTGAGGGCATATACCGATCCAATATCTGATGGGTTTTTTTTAATATAAATGATGCTGCACTTCAATGGTTAGATGGCCTAGACATTGATATTTCTGCATAGATCTTTTTACCATTTATATTTTATTGGCTTCTACTAATTTAGTTGAAATGCTAATTTATATTGCTAGTCCATGTATAATATACCATATGCTAAACGAATGAACAAACACAAACAAACAAATAAATAAGAAATATGGTTAATAGTATGGACAAAATTCCCCCCTCCTCCCCTTTCATTTTTTTTTTTTTTTTTGAATAGTAGTGTTAAACATTATTGGTGAAACACCTGGTTGAATTGTTTTATCACTGCTGCTGGTGTGTTAAGTTTTGGCTAGCATTATATAGTATTTTACAGCTTTTTAAAGAATTGGTTTTTTTCACTTGTTTATGTTAATAATCTGTGAGAGTTTAGAGTTGCTTTTGAGACGATAAGGAAGGATATATATTTCAAATAAAATGGGTATAGTGAAGATATTTCATATAACCCTTTTATGTCCATCTTATTCATTCAGTAGAGTTTCCATCAGCTGAACTACTGATTATATAACATTTTCTGATATCCTTCACCAATGAAGCTAATTGCACTTGTTTTGTGCTATGACATTTGGATTTTGTTATTATTAGCGTTGTCATCGCTAAAGCAGCCTGTATGCATTAGAGAAAAACATTTCTTCTTATTCACATCTTAATAATACTTTCCATTTTGTATATAGCACCTTTCATTCCTAAGCACAAAATGAAAGCAACCTTGTTAAATGTAATAGCATATTATAAAATGAGAAAGGTGTCATTTTGGAAAGTCATTGCATTATAGTAAAATATTAGCTTTTCTCCCTCTATGAAACGTTGCATTGCTAGTTTTCATTGTGGAAATAACCCAAATATAACAAGGACAGATTGGATAAATGTTTAGCCAAGTTGGGCAGAAATGCTTAGGATTTACTGAGAGGGAAACATTCCATCCAACAAATGAGTATTTGCCTACTTTGTGGTGTTGAAGAGGAGCGATGTGATTCCACAAGCAAAAGCAATGAGGTTCTCATTTTGTAAACTGCTAATAAAATGAGGAAAAGTATTCTCTTTAAAATGTATTATAGATAGGCAAGGATACTGATGGGTTCATATTAAGTTTCTCTTTATGGCTATTAGTAATTCAAAATTTTTAATTTAAAAATGAAAAAAAAAATGAAAAACAAGCAGCACCGTTAATTTTATGACATCACATATAAAAGTATGTGTTTTTGTGTGTGTAAATCATTTTCCTCCCAAAATGATCAGATTAGATTTTCTTTTTCCCTTTAGTGTATTGTCTCATCATCATTCTTTTTTTTTATTGAAAAAGTTTTACAATACATAATTTTTTTCATTTTCACCCCCCCTCCCCAGTCCCCCTACCCAACCCCTCCCATCCTCCCTCAACCCCAGCCCCTTCCCTCCCCATCCCCCCCGACTTCCGCTACAAGTTAAAAAACAAAATTTAGAACAAGGGAAAAAGAAAAAGATTATTAAATATTCAAATTCTAAATTAAACAAATTTCGAAAGAGGAAGAGAAAGAAGGAAAGAAGGAAAAAAAAGTAAAAAAAAAACAAAAAACCAGACATTAATATATTTAAACAATATTATAATAAAAAAAACCATTGATAGCCATTATAATTAAGAACACCATTATAATTCTATCCTAACTACACCCCTTAACTAAAGAAAAACCCCCAAAAACATAAAACATAAGAAATATATATGCATATATAGTTATAATCACGCAGTTATGTCATTAAGAAAATTATCTTTTGTTTAATTCATTCCTCAGTCTGTATAATCCAAATTTCAATCTTCTCTTCAACTTGATTGAAGTCAAACATATTTCCTTACATAAATCCTGCTTCAATAATCTTCATCTTGCCGCTGCCCCCATCAGCAAAGTAAAACATTTCTCCACACAACCCCCCGAGTGACTTTATATAAATAATATCCAACCACGAAGATATTCACACCTCTAGGAAAATTCATTCAAGCTAACTTATACTGTACCTAAAAATAGGCTTTTGCAGCCTTAACATTCAAGCCTTGAAGAAAAAAAAAAGAGAAGAAAAAACCAACTAAGAGCTGCATTCCCAGATGTTCCTTTAAAATTATTTCAAATCCTGCCACCCTTTGCAATTCAATCCTTCGGGTTATAAGATATTTTCAATTTCGTAGTCTTCTCCTAGAAGATAAGTTCCACACAAAATATATAATTGGGTAACCTGTGATCGCTGCTAATTTTGCAGCAATCTATCAGGACTCAGGATATCATGTCCAATCCAGGATAAACTTCATAGTAAAAATTTTTATAATCCATTTTGATATATAAGTTTAAAGTTAGTCCAACTCAGAATGAACTTTTAACAAATTGTTGTACATCTTAAAAGAATTTTTATAATCCATTTTTTCCAAATCTTTCAATGCTTTCTGATTCAGTATCAAACAATTCACGATGCTCTTTAAATTTATCACCTGTGGTTTCCAGTCGGATTTCTTCATTGACTTCTAGTTCCTGTCGATTAGCAACACCCCCCATGTCTTGAAGAGTATCGGACCTCTGCTGCTGATCATCTCGAAGTAAAACTTTGTTTTTTGAATCTTCCTCCAGCAGTTCAAGGTCCTGTAATCCCCCAAGGTCACTGAGGTGTTCAGTTTTCTCATCAGAAAAATCCATAATAGAATCCTCTGGACAACCACCAAATTCTCCTTTTACTTTTAACACACTTTGATTTTCTTCTTTCTGTTCACATTTTGTAAACTCTGTTTTGGACTTTTTATTCTTGAGATATTTCGGTGCTCCCTTAAAGATATTTTGGTAAAAATATTCTGCTTTTTCAATAGTATTCAGACAATGTCTCACACCATGATATCTAAAAATTATACCAACCGGAAAATCCCATCTAAATGGGATATTACTTCTCTTCAGTTCTTTGACCAAAAAATCAAAATCTTTCCTGTCCTTTAAGACCTTCGATGGTAGCTCTTTGAAAATCCTGATTTGTGTACCTGCTACCTGCACTCTATCAGAATAAGACTTTTGTAAAATATCATCTCTCAGTCTTTTATCAGTGAAGTAAACAATGACATCTCTAGGCAGATTCCTTTGTTTAGCCAAACGTGAGTTAACTCTGTAAACTTTCGCTATAGAACCCAAAATTAATTCATCTTGTAGCTTTAATAAAGGCCTTTGCACAAGTTGTTCTTAAGTTTTCTCTGTTGTTTTCTTTTATCCCTCTTAGTCTAATTGCAGATTCCATAGCCTTAATTTGAAGCATAATAACATCATTCTGAATGTTATGGTTTTTGGCCTCTGCTTCCAGAAGTTTCGCTTGTAATTCTTGTATCTGAGATTCAAATTTACTACTCATCTCAATCACTTTCTTCCCCATTGCAGCCACCGCAGTTGAAAAATCTGAAGCTACTTGAGCAATAATTTGACTTAGTTGGTCATATTTCCCAGAAACCAGTTCCTCAAGATCCTTCTGTGATCCTTTTATCTTATCTACCACACTCTCTAAGGACCTTGTAATTAACTCTTTTAAATCCTGTTCTGTAAGTCTCTGCAAATGAGACATTTCAACTTTATTCATCTGATTCAAGGGGGAGCCCCCCCTTCCTTTAAGTTTAGGATCTTTACTTTTAAAAAGGACCAAAAAAAAAAAAATCCTTCTTACTTCAATAGAGAAAAGAAAAGAAAAAAAACCCAGAAGAAATCTATTTAAATCAGCCTCTGTTCCTTTAAGTTCTTTTTCTGTGACAAAATATTCCTTTCAAAGTCTTTCAGGACTAAACTCTGCGCTCCATTTCCGCTATCACTTTCCTTTCAAGCAGAGCCAGTCGCCATCTTAAAAAACTTTCAATTTTCTTCCTCTCCTTCCCCCTTCCCCCCTCCTCTTCCAAAAAATCCATTGAGAAAAATCCATACTTGCTTAAATTTATCTTCTCTCTTTTCCAGCTTGCTCCAATTATCATTTCAATTGTGGTGTTGCTCCCAGCGTCTGCCTCCGCTAATTAGGTAATTAGCGGAGGATCCTCTCAGCGCGGAGCATACCCTGGGGGTATGGAGGGAGCCATCCCTCTGAGCCCTCCCCAGGACAAGGAAAAATTCCTGGGGGGACTCAGGGGGGCTCAACCTAACCCCCAGAAGCTCTCCCTGCTCCTCCCATCAAGGAGCAGGTTTTTCGAGCCGCCTGTCTGCTGTAAGGCGGCTCTATACGCGCTGAGAAACCGGCGGGCATGAAAAGCCCGCCGCCAACGAGGAAGGCGCCACCGGAAGTCGTCTCATCATCATTCTTTGTGTTGAACTGATGCCTTTCCAATGCTGATAATGTCGTACTCAAAGTTCTGCCTCAGGAAAATGAAGCGAAAGAACAGACTTACTTCATTTCTCCTCCATGGAAGTTTTGCTTGGGCTGTGTGCAGAACAACATAAATTATTATTTCCCTTCCTCATAGCCAGTTTGTGATTTGAGCCTGGCCATGTATATCAAGCGTTTTTGTTCTTTAGTTCATCCATTCCTTGATCAGGTTTTGTCAGAGCCTTCTGAGGAGCTGAAGATAGCCAGATTTTGAACTGTTTTGCCTCACAGAAATCACTGGACTTTGGATAAGGACAGCTTTTCTCAATCTAGGGATTTTTAAGGTAAAGATAAAGGTAAAGGTTCCTCTTGCACATATGTGCCGTTGTCCCCAACTCTAGGGGGTGGTGCTCATCTCCGTTTCAAAGACGAAGAGCCAGCACTGTCTGAAGACATCTCCGTGGTCAGGTGGCTGGCATGACTCAATGCCAAAGGCGCACGGAACGCTGTTACCAAAGGTGGTCCCTATTTTTCTACTTGCATTTTTTATGTGCTTTCGAACTGCAGAAACTGGGGCAAGTAACGGGAGCTTACCCCGTTATGTGGCACTAGGGATTCGAACCGCTGAACTGCTGACCTTTCAATCGACAAGCTCAGTGTCTTAGCCACTGAGCCATCACATCCCTTCTTAGAATTCCCCAAAAAGTAATGGATTGGAAAAGATGTTCTAGGAGATAAATGAATGTATATGAAACTGTGTTGTGCCAAGTTAGATAACTGCCACAAGCCCTTCATTGTAGCAAAAAAGCAGGCAGAGCTGGAGGGTGGAGTTAAATGCTTCATTAGTTTAGAGTCCTTGCATTGCCACAAAAGATCCAACTCCAGCCCCACTTCAAGTCCATTGCCCCTTATCTAGTACAATTTAGTGCTGACTGTTAGTTAACTAGATTTTTGTGTAAAGGCTTCAATAAATCTTCTGTGCCGCAACTTTACAAATGGTCCTGATTCTTTGCACCTCACTTTCAGAATGCTAGCCAGAGAAATGGACTTTCCTGCATCTTTTTCCCTCGCAGTTTTCATTCAATATTATGAAAGAGAATTTCTTGGAATTCTTGCAATGGAGAAGCAGATTTTGGAGAAGTTATTATGGGCAATATAAGTGATAGAGTTGAACATCCTCCGCTAACGTCATTGTGTGAGATAAACGAGGCCTTCACAACCCATTGTCTTACTGAGAAATGAAATAAAGAAAAAGGTAGATAAACATTAAATAAATTCTACCTTCTTCTGGCCCAGCTAGCTTTTAGGGCAATAGCTCTTCTTCTACTTTGGGATATATATCACTTTATTAAAAATAATAAAATAGATAATACAAAATTTCCCTTTTAAATGTAAATAATTCAATACAAAAAAAAAAAAAAGAAATCAGTAAAGGAGACAAAAATGTAGTGTTGTACCAAACCACAAATAACAATTTAAAAAAGGACGTTATGGAATAATAGGCAGAACAATATAAGACTCTGAACAAGTCCTAAAAGAATTATAATTTTCTCCTATTTGAAAGCAATCTGATGTAAGGAGAAGCCAATTTGCATAAAACATACTAGGGATGAGCTTATATAGATAATAATCTGCAAATATAATAAAGCAGATTTAAAATACATGGAAAATAAGAAATACCCCTCGTGCAATGCTAACCAGTAATTTACCTATACCTTCCCAGATAAGATTTTTTTTAATTAAAAAGTTACTTTCTACTTGAATATTTTTATGTTTGTTTTGTTTTCCTGAAATCCTATGCTTAATTTTGAAACTGGAGGAGTATCTTATTCCATCCTTACCTCTTTGGATACAGCTTCTTTTCTGTGGAAGATCTGATTTTAATTTCCACAGCATTTTTTTCCTACAGAAAGGGACTACTCCTTTGGCTATATTCTCAAGCACGCATCTTTCCTCAGACGGTTGGATTTTGAAACACAGAGATGTGTATTGGACATTTGGGTTGAGAAACTAGAAGAGGGCTCATTTCAGAACAGAAAGGAAATGATATATGAATGTATGCTACTGAGGTAGCTACAAGGTATATGTAAATGGTTTGTCTTGCATTCACTACCACTTTAATGGTTTACAGCATCCTTGGTGTGTCATGATTCAATTACTTATGAAGGAGTTCCTCTCATTGGCTTTCTCAGTAATATTTCTTAGGTAATGTGTGGGGGGGGGCGGTGGAGGGAGTTTTCCTCCTTCTGAGAAATTAAATAAAACTGTCTTGTCAAATTTTACTGCCCACACTTTTGGTGAATTTTGAAATATTATTTGCACCTGTGGTCCTATTCCCAAATATTTTTCACTGGCAGAATTTTAATATTCTCAGGCAGTCAATGCCAATGGATGTTGGGCATTGTAAACGTCGTATTGTGAAAACTTTTGCAGGATATTTGAAAGATAAAATTACACAGATTCTCTTGGCTGGATGCTTGCTTGGGTAAGTCCAACTCAGATGATGGAGCTTATGTCTTGGAATTGGAATTGGAACTTGTCTGAGATAAGTTGGTTAATAGTATCATGCCTGTACCTTTTGCTTGCACTCCCTACTCTTTCTAATTGGTGAAAGCCACTCAAAACAGGAAGCTGTATTTGAGTGTCAGTGAACGTTTCCTTGAAGAACCAGGTAAGGATGTGGTGGCATGTCCCTTTCCTTAAGAACCTTTAGCTCAACCTGGCAATGTTATTGGTCAGACTCCAAGCTTTCCTTTAAGGGGAAGTTGTTGAGTGAGTTGCTGAACTATAGTTGCAGAAGGCTTTGGAGGAAACAGATTATTTGAACGCTTTCAGAACCAAGTACATGACCAAATCTCCTTTTTTATATGATCTGTGGTAGAATCAGAATAAGGCAAAAGCAGTTCTTCAATCCCCATTCAGAGACTTTCTCTACCATCAATTATAATATTTTTCTGGCTTATCTGCAATGGTTGGAAGAGGGGAATCACTCTGTTGCAATGATTCTCTTCTTAAGAAGTGGGGGAGAGGTAAAGACTAAAGTCTTCTTTTTAGAGAGTCACGGAAGTTGACCAGAACCTTTCCTATTTAACATCTACATGAAACCAGTGAGGGAGGTCATTGACTGCCACAGAGTTGGTACACATCAACTCCAGGTCAAAATGGAGATCTGGTTAAGGTTCTCTCTAGATATCAGGAGGCTCTTAGGCCTAGTCAGAGTTGAACAATTCAGTCCCAAGAAGATAGAGTGGCTTAGGGTACAAGACTCTTTGATTCCAGAGATAGTCTATCTCTGATTTTGTACAGAGTCACATTCAAAGGACAGGTGGCAGCTATATTGCCAAATCTATTGCCAATCTATATTGCCAAAAAAGCTTTGAGTTTGCAGTGTGTTTTGTGTTACTTCTGTGAAAGATGTACCACTACAATAAATACTTTTGAGTTCATTATCAGAAGCTGGCTGTGTATAATTGACAATATCTCTGTGAAGGGGAAATTAAAGTACAAGAATGTGGGCCTTCCATTGGAAGGTCTCTAGAGCACTCTGATGTGTGCTTTGACATCTGTCATGAAAGAAGGGAGGCCTGGTCAGTTGGTCCTTGATTTGTCTTGTAAAAGGCCAAATGCCACCAGCTGCTCCAGCCACATTCAGACATTTTAACAAGACAACTTCTCAACGAAAAGGCAGATGAGAAAAGCCATTGGTGATGGAATCTGCTTACAGAGAAGCAAATTGTTTTAGGGTAGCATGAAACCATTGCTCCTGCTGGCACAAAATGAAAGAAAGAAAATAAGAAGAAAACAGGCACAATAGCTTCTTTTGCAGAGTCCGGAGAGGCAAATCTCAGGTTCAGGAAGATCCAACAATACTCCATTTCGATTCTGTGGTTCCAGGTAACCCAACTGCAGCATACAGAGACTGTACAAGTGGAAAATTCCAATGTTATTTTCCACAAAGAGCCAATCACAAAAGCCATCTCTTTTATATAGCTTTACTGACAGTTTTACTAATTGATTAAATCATGCATCTTTATTTCAAGTGGAGGGACTGACTTTCTTTGCCCTTTTCTGCATAATTTGCAGTGTCCTGGGCTCAGGAGTTTGCCTAGGTCGAGGTCAACTGACTAAGCCTGCACCTATGGCATCTCAGATGTGCTCCCTTCAACTAATTCCTATCATGAAGGCTGAGGCTCAGTTTAGTCAAGTCCTTCAGCTTCTAATTCTGAACACTCAGACTGATCTCTGACAACCACTGTGGTGGAGAAGACTATTCATGTCTTGATCATCTGTTGTCTGGACTACTGCAATGAAATCGTCTTTAAAGATCACCATGAAACTTCAACAAGTACAGAATTTAGCAGCTCAAGCAGTTATGAGTACCATTCAATTTGCTCATGTGACATTTCTTTTTGAGACCTATATGGAGTCGCTGTTCTGTCCTAGGCTTCCTGAGTTAGTGAAACATACAAATAGTCCCAAAAATCTCTTTTATTTCAACAGCTGTGAATTCTGTTTATTCACAGATGAGTCCCAAATAGTTGTAAAGAGTCCTTTGGAATAAGGCTGATAATCACCCACCTTTATCTCCCTTGACACGCTGCCAAAGACCTAATTGGCAAAGCCACATGGAGTCTCGAATCACACAGAGCTTCAGACTTTAAACTGAACAGAATTAACAATGTTTCTTCCTGCAAAGGCCCACATGCCTTTGCTCCTCTTTTAAGTCTTATGGGAGGGGCCAATCATCTCCAAGCCCTACTCCCGAGTCGTCCCTTTTGTTTTAACTGTTCTTGCCTTCTGACAGCTCTGCGCGTGCATGCACTGGAACAGGCTCCCCCTGTTCCTCTGCTTCGCTGAGATCTGACTCTGCAGGCTCCGGAGGCAGCACGTACCTCCCAGATGGCCCTTTCTCTGCCTCCAATGCAGAGCCCTCGTCCGAGCCTTCCCCAGACCACAAGACTAGCACTGTGTTTCCAGATACAATTTGAAGTGTTGGTGATCAGCTTTAAGCCCTGTATGGTCAGGACACACTTATCTATGGGATTTGTCTATGCCTACTCTTATCAGTTTCTGCCTACCCATTAAGATCTGGATCCCAACTCTTAGAAAATGTTATCTACAGGGATCTCAGAGCTGGTCCTTCTCTATCACTAACCCCCATCTTTGGAACAGCCTTCTCCTAGATATTAGACAGCCTCAGACTCAATTCGATAGAACCTCTGACAAAAATATTAAAATCACTCAAGACTAATTATCATAAAGTTTCTTTGATTTGACTTAGGACTTGAGGACAGAGGGAAACAGAAAAATGGCAATTCAAGAGAACACACCTAATTTTCTGAAAGACATAGTTCCTTTTCAAGTTTAGATGTAATATGGATTTTGAAAAAAATGACTACTCACTGATACTAAGGTTTCTAAAGTAGAGATATTACCAGATAATTCTATGTACAGCAAAGACAAAACAAAAACATCTTTGAGTTTGTAAATATAGCTGGAAAATGCTTTTTCATCATTTCAATAAGATGAAAAAAATGATACTGAAATTAAAAGAGGAAGATATTAATGGACAGCATGGCCATGCAAGAAGCATTTCATCAATATTATTCTAGCTTGCATAAAGCAAGTGACATCTCTCTGGAGAAAATACATGAATACTTAAAAAAACAAAAATTTACCAAGGATTATAGAGGAACAGAAATTGATTATAAAAAGACTTATAACAATAAGGGAAGTTTGTGAAGCTATAAAAAGATTAAACTAGGAAAGATAACTGGACCAGATGGATTATCAGTGCTTATTATAAATGTTTTGAGATGAACTTTTACAATCTTTACAAAATATGATGAACTCCATTTTACATGGAGGAAAGATAGAAGAGAACTGGAAAAAAGCCAATATAGCATAGCACTAATATTTAAAGAGGGACAAGATTTGACATTAACAAGGAAGTATAAGTCACTATCATTACTGAATAATAAATTATGTTGTTTATAATGATTCCAGCTGATAAACTGAAAATAATTTTACAATAATTTATTCATGAGGATCAACATCGGTTTTTATCTAAAAGTCAGTTAAAGAATAATCATAGAAATGTGTTGGACATTTTGGAATATTTGGAGCAATATAATGAAAACAAGCCACATTGATCTTCTTAGATGCAGGAGAAGGCCTTTAGCAATTTGAGCTGGGCTTTCATGTTCAAAGTTTTGGAAAATATGAACTTTGCAGTGAATTTTATAAAATGGATAAGATTGATTTATACTTAGTAGAAAGCACAAACGATTATTAATGGAGATTTAATAAACCCTGTACAAAAGGGAGAAAGACAGAGATGCCCACTGTTTTCTTTCTCATTTATTTTGGTTCTTGAGATACTGAAGAGAGATATAAGAAAAGCTGTAGAATTGTGGGAGTAAAGATTAAAAAAAAGAAACATATACATTAATAAATTAAGATATGGTTAATATATGGTAGTTTTGCCAATGACTTGGTGGTGGTTTTGAAAGATCCTGTTAATAGGAAAACTAAAAGAATTTGATGCATTAGCTGGTTTTATGAACAACAAACAGAAGAGTAAGATTTAAAAAACAAACAAACATAAAATGGAAAATCAAACAGAATTGATTACTATGTACAGTATATTTCAGTATGAATCCAATGGATGAAAATCTATTTTGTACATATGCTAACCATTGTATATTCCTTGGATAAGAGGCTAAAGTTTGCCTTTGCTTTAGTGCCTGAGATACTCTTCTGGGCCAAAGGTAGACATTTGGGACCTTTCTAACAAAGCAAATATTTTTATCACTGAAATGTTGCCTCTTCCATTGTAGTGATTTGCCCGGAGGTATCCTGATGTGTGATTTTTGATTAAAAAGAGACCTGGATCTACATTTCTCAGTATCAATATCACATAATATTTGATTTATTACTATACTGTATATTTACTACTACATATTCAAGGAAATTTTATAAAATAAGTTTAGGAAAGAGGAATGGCCTGCGATGATCTCTTCATTTTAAACGTGCACCTAAAATATGTTAGAGGCATATGCTGTGAATGCATGCAGCATATGTTTTCAAAACATAATTCATACAGCTGCAGACATGTCAGGGGTATATGAGTGACCCATGGCAAATTGACAGTTTTCTTGACTAATGTATAAAATAGCCATAGAAGCTCCATGAACTTCATCTCTTTTCTACATTTTCTACATTTTCTCCATTTTCTAGTTTTCTCCATTCTGGTGCAGTTGACAACCTGTCCTTAAAGTAAAACTTTTGCTAATTTGCACATGAATAACTTACTGTAGATTATTCTATTCTTGCTGTGTGAGAAGGACTCAGATTGGGCTCATGTAACTTTTTGACTATATTTTAAGATTGTTCACATCAGCAATTCTTCAGATGCAATGGACGGTTGCAGAAGATCTGTATAGAAGCAGCGCCCAATTTCATTAGTTTGATTACTTTTAGCTCATCTTTTTTTTTCAGTGAATAACCAGCTCAGTCAACTCAACAAATGAGATTTGTTTGATTTTTCCATTGCATATTCAATTAAATGTTACACTCCTGTCTCCTTTCTTACATCAAGAAAAAAATTTGCATATCCAAGTAAATGCCATGATCAGTAAATAAGGAAAGGATTTTGGAATATTTATGTGATACCCTATAGATCCAATCCTGTATGCTATATAACATGCAAAATTCCAATCCCCATTTCCATATGTTCTGTTAATGGTTTTCCGGTTACACGTAACATTCTCACCAAGATGTCAATTGAAAAACTGGTTCTTTCATGACTTCTCAACCAGCATCCTCTAAGCATATGGAAGCTTCCAGAATAAACATGCAGATCAAGGATGGACAATATACAGCAACAGAACTACATGCAACACCTGAATGCTTTTTTGTGGCTTCTGTAGTCCTCTCTGATTCTACCATTAAATTTTGGTAGTTCTTTGCTGAAAATTGACACCAAGAGAGCTGGAAAAGAAAACATAGGAACTCTTCACATCCTATTTGGGTGACACATTATTATTTATTTGGGATCATCAACTTGCACACTGCAGCTCTCACTCGTCCCCCTCCCATATATTAAATTAAATCAAGTCATTCCATATCACAACATAGCTCATAGCTAGCCTCGCTAGATAGACCAGACCATGAAATTAGCTTCGCAGAAAGGCTAAAGTTATTTTTACTTGGATTGGAGAGTCTTGCGATAATTCAGTAAATTAGGGAAGTATCTGTCAGAGCCACTTCCTAATATTACCTGGATATTCAGGACTAGCCCTCTAGCCTAGGCAAAAACTCCTGTCAAGGTTAACTTCCTTACTATCTATAGCATATTAAAATATGCTAAATGTCTATATATATTCCTACTGCTTTCAATATGGTTACCATAACTGGATGACCAGTAGATGGCAACAAGTAGTTATGGTTTTTTGGCTTTCTTCCCTGCCCTCTAGTGTTCATTGAGATTTTTCCAGCCTAGGTAGGGGCTCCCTACCTTCCAACTTAGAAGATGAAGTAAACCAAGCTATTCTCCGCCTGAGAGGGCCGTCTGTCAGCGTGGGTTAACTCCCTCTATGCTGTATCGGCTGAGTCGACTAATTTGCATAGCTCCGCCCTCCTAGCCCCAGTGTTTCGACTCAGCCTATGCTGGCAGACGTGTCTTCCCCAGCTTAGACCTGAGCGAGATTTTAAACGCATTTTTTTTTTGACTTTTTGGCTTGCTGGCTCTGTTTAACACCTTTCTGAGCCAGCTCTACTGGATTCTCTCCTCCCTTCGAGGGAGCGGATCGCTGCGATAACCAGCCTTGACCGGCCAGCGACAGCGCCGGAGGCCAGGTGATCGGCGGCCTCTTAGTTTTTTTTCCGTGGGCGCTGCAGCGCGAGGCGAGGCGTTTAAGGGCGGAGACCCTGCCTCTTTCTTCAGTCGGTTGAGGAGTCTTCGTGAGAGTAAGTGCCGGGCGGCTTCGGAGCTCCGGGGGGGGGGGGGGGTGGATCGTTCGGCGTTTTACCGTCGGCGCGTCTCCCTGCCTCCCCTGCAACGTTGGTGGCCGCTTTAACAGCCTTTCGCTGGCGGCTTATTTCACCTGGCTTGGGGCTTGCTTTCTTCTCGGAGCCCTTTAAGTGTCGCGGAGACGCCCTTTGGCTAGCGACCAGCTCCTTTCCCGCCTCGGAGCCTCGTTTATCTCACTGAGGCGGCTGTGGAGCGCGTCGCCATTTTTTCGCGCTCTTTTTCTAGCGGTGGCCATTTTCTTTCCTCAGGAGGCCTTTTAACATGGCGGACGCTTCGGATTTGGCTCGCCCTTCTAAACCCTCGCACTCTAACAAGAGATCAGCTCAGGGGGACCCGTTAGAGGGATCTTCTGGTGGCCCCTCAGACTCCAAACGCTCTAAGAAGACCAAGGGCAAAGGGAGTTCTGAGGCTTCACAGTCCAGAGATGAGCAGCGCCGCCACAAAGCGATGGAGAAGGCCTTTGATAAGGCCCATTCTAAAGCCAAGCAAGGAGGTTCCTTACCGGCCGCGAGCTTCTCCATAAGGGCCAGATCTCCAGTTCCCTCCACAGCAGGGAGTTCACTTAGAGAGCTTTCCCCTGACATTTCCATTCAGGAGGGGCCTACTCCAGTCCCTGGCACAGAGCCTATGTTCCAGTCTGTTCCAACGACAGAGCCTGGGCCTTCTGTTGGGAGGACACATCAGTCTTCAATTCCGTGTCCCACCGCCTCTGAGCCTCACTCTCCTGAGGCTTTTGAGAATATGCTGGCAAGGGCCTTCAGACTAGGCCTCTCACAGTTTTTTCAGCAAGGATCTGCCCCTCAGTGGCCTCAGATGGTGCAACAACCTCAGGTGGCACATCAGTCTCACAGAGTCCAGGTTCCTGTCCAGCCTGAAGGCACGTCCTTATTGGACGATTCCATCTCAGAACAAGATGTCTCTGAAGCTCCGGAACCCGTAGATCAGGCCTCGGTGTTGGAGCAGGAGGATTTAGTTGACTCTGCCTTGTCAGATGACGAGGCTCCCTTACCTGAGCAGACGCCTTTTATTGGCCTTTTCCGACCCCAGCTCTTTCGCTCCCTGCTTCATAAGGCCATTGCCACTACCAGATTGGGGGTTGTTCCCTCTGACTCCGCCCCTCCAGCCAATGTCGATCCTGCTTCAGCAATGTTTGCGGAGCCTTCTGTTAATCCGGAGACCATTCCGGCTCCGAAGTTATTTTTAGATGTCCTTTCTCGACAATGGGCGGTTCCTGGGGCTGGTCCCAGCCCTAACGGGCTGGACAAACGACTCTATAATTCGGCTCCGGCATTGTCGGATTTACTTTCCCCTCCATCTGTGGATCCACCCATTGTGGCCCTCTGTAATTCTTCCCATCCTACGGGCCCTGCCGAGGATTCCCTTCGTCCGGAGGACAGACGGGCGGAGCGTACGCTCCTTAAGGGTCACCAGGCGGCGGCCTGGTCCATCAAGGCCTCTACATCAGCCTCTTTTTTTAATAGAGCGGCCTTGTTATGGATTAAGCAGCTTCAGGAGCGCCTTCCGGCTTCCGATGTTCGTTCACGTCAAGACCTGAACAAAATTACTGCTGCCCTTGAATATTCAGCTGATGCCACCTTAAATGCCTCCCGATTTGCTGCTAAGGCTCTCGGCTCTTCGGTTACGTCTCGCAGGTTGCTTTGGCAGGAATTGGAATGCCGATATGAAAAGTAAATGGCAGCTAGCTTCCACCCCTTACTCTTCAGGTCATCTTTTTGGCTCAGCCCTGGATCCCTTTTTGGTGGAGACTAGGGATCGGCGCAAGATTCTTCCATCAGTGTCTCGCAGGGCGGACAATAGATTCTCTGCTTTTCCTCGAATGCAGCCCTTTCGTGCCCACGAGTCTGGTTCTTACCAGCAACGTTTCCAGCGCTCATTTCCTGCTAGAACTCCCGCCCAGGATTCCCAGGTTCGTCAGGGGGGACGGTTTCCAGCCAAGAGATCCTTTCGTGGTGGGGGAAGGGGGCGTTTCCAACGCAGGTCCCGTTGATTCCACTCTGAGCGCCCCTATTGGAGGCCGGCTGGCCCTCTTTTATCATCAGTGGGGATCTGTCACCTCAGATAGTTGGGTCCTTAGTACTATTAGGTCTGGTCTTACTCTGGAGTTCGTGTCTCCCCCTCCGCCTGTTTTTCTCCCTTGTCCTGTTTCTAAGGATCGAGTCAAGAGGGAGTTGGTTTCTACGGCTATTTCGCACCTGTTAGAGATTGAGGCAATTCAAACTGTGCCGATAGACCAACGTGGTTTAGGTTTTTATTCTAGACTGTTTGTTGTTAGGAAGAGCTCTGGGGGCTGGCGCCCCATCCTAGATTTGAAGGCTCTGAACCGGTATATCAGGTACCACCGGTTCAAGATGCATTCCCTGTTTACCATCTTGGAGTGCGTTCGTCAGGGAGATTTTCTTTCCTCCGTTGATCTTACAGAGGCTTATTTGCACGTGCCCATTGCCCGAGACCATAGACAGTTTTTGCGTTTTTGTTATCTGGGGGAGCATTATCAATACAGGGCCCTCCCCTTTGGACTCTCCTCGGCTCCCAGGGTCTTCACGAAGATTATGGCGGCTCTGGTAGCGCACATCCGCTCATTGGGGGTTCGCCTCCAATTTTACTTAGATGATATTTTGATTCTCTCCTCTTCGTTGTCTGTGGCTCATAGGGATGTTACCACGGTCTTATCCTCCTTTCAAGAGTTCGGTTTTTCAGTTAATTTTCCCAAGAGTCATTTAACCCCTAGCACCAGTTTGGTTCATCTAGGTGCGGTTATTGATACTATTTCCTTGAAAGTTTTCTTGTCTCCTGAACGCCAATCTAGTCTCAGGGCCTTAGTGTCGCAGTGTCTTTCCGAATCTTCGGTCACAGCCTTTATGTTGTCCTGTTTGTTGGGGAAAATGGTTTCTACATACGGTATTGTTCCTTGGGCTAGATTGCACAGCAGGCGCCTTCAGTGGTTCCTGCTCCCCCTTCAGCGTTCTGGACGTGGCTCTTCTCTTATCAGGCTACGTCTGCCTCCCCTAGTCTCGGCTTCGCTCCTTTGGTGGAAGTCTCGAGCCCTAGAACGGGGATCGTGTTTCTGCGATCCGCCGCGGCTTATGGTGGTGACAGACGCCAGTCTTCTCGGATGGGGGGCGCATCTTCAACATCATGTAGCGCAAGGGCTGTGGTCGCATCAGGAGCGTCTCAGGAACATCAATTTTCTAGAGCTCCGGGCAGTACGGTTAGCCCTCATTCATTTCCAACGCCAATTGGAGGGCAAAGACATTCTAGTCCTAACGGACAACATTTCCACAAAAGCCCACATCAACCGGCAGGGCGGCACTCACTCTCAATTGCTTCTCATGGAGACTCTTCGCTTGGGAACTTGGGCGGAACGGCACCTGAATTCCCTAACAGCGGATTACATTTCCGGGAACTTGAACGTTCAGGCGGATGCTCTGAGCCGTCAGGATCCCGGGGAATGGTCCCTTCCACTGGCTCTTTTTCAGGAAATAACAGAGCGTTTTGGGATACCTGTAGTCGATTTATTCGCTTCCTCCAGCAACCATCAGGTTCCCAGATTCTTTTCCCGTTATTGGGATCCTCGGGCGGAAGCGACGAACGCCCTTCGCAGTCCCTGGCCTCCGGGGCTTCTTTACGCTTTCCCGCCCCTGCCGATAATCGCAAAGTGCATCCGGAAACTCCTAAAGGAGAAGGCCGAAATCATCCTTGTCGCTCCCCGGTGGGCCCGTCAACCATGGTATGCGGATCTCCGGTTGCTCTCAGTGGCCCCTCATTGGTCCATCCCACACTCTCAGATAGCCTTATTTCAAGGGAACCTTTGTCATCCCGACCCGACACCACTTCAACTGACTGTATGGAGGCTGAGCGGCGCATCTTGAGCAAAGCCAAGGTTTCACCACGAGCCATTAACATCATGTTGGCTGCCCGTCGTGGTTCCACTAGACGAATCTATCAAGCCACCTGGTCGGTCTTTTCCAACTGGTGTTCGCGCTCTTCGAGGGATCCCCTTACTGCCTCTGTATCTGACGTTCTTTCTTTCCTGGAGGAGGGGTTCTCTTCTGGTTTGTCCCCAGCGACGCTACGACGTCAGGTAGCGGCACTATCTACCATATTGTCGGGAGGTTCGGAGGGCCCTTTGTCCCGACACCCATTCATCCGGACTTTTTTGAGGGGAGCCTCTAATTTGCGGCCTCCCGTGGTTCACCGCTACCCATCCTGGAACCTAAACATAGTCCTGCGGGCTCTCACGGAATCTCCATTTGAACCTCTTCGCTTGATTTCCCTCCGTTTTCTATCCTTTAAAGTGGCCTTTTTAATAGCGATTACCTCGGCCCGTCGTATCTCCGAATTGTCTGCGCTTTCTATTCGTCAGGACCTCTGCATTTTTCATAACGACAGGGTCGTTCTGCGTTTAGACCCAGCCTTCGTGCCAAAAATTAATACCCTTTTTCACCGATCTCAAGAATTGGTGCTACCAAATTTCTGTCCGCGCCCGGTTCATCGCCTTGAGAAGTCGTGGCATACACTTGATGTCCGCCGGGCAGTGAAAATTTACATTTCTCGCACAGCTTCTCTTCGGAAAACTGAAGCTCTATTTGTGTCTTTTCAAACTGAGAACATTGGGGCCCGAGTGTCCAGTTCCACCATTGGTCGCTGGATCAGGGCGGCCATAGCAACAGCGTACCACTGTCAACAACTCCGGGTTCCTGCGCGGATAACAGCTCACTCTACGCGCAGTGCAGCAACGTCAGCTGCCTGGGCTACCAGGGCACCGTTGGAGGAAGTCTGCCGGGCAGCTACCTGGACGTCTATCTCTCCGTTCATTCGCCATTACCGGGTGGACTCCTTCGCTTCATCAGATGCGGCATTCGGTCGCCGAGTCCTACAGACGGTGCATCATCCTTGACGGTATAGGGCCGGTCTTCCCTCCCTGGTGGACATTCGGCTTTGGTATGTCCCCACGCTGACAGACGGCCCTCTCAGGCGGAGAATGGACGTTGGTCTTACCTAATACGTCCTTTCTCGCTGTTGAGAGGCCGTCTGTCAGACCCTCCCTTTTTTTGCCGGCCCTTCCATCCCGGGGGGGGGGGGTGAGTACTGATTCTTTATCGTTTTAGGAAGACACGTCAGTCGACGACTACGCCTTCGCCGAAACACTGGGGCTAGGAGGGCGGAGCTATGCAAATTAGTCGACTCAGCCGATACAGCATAGAGGGAGTTAACCCACGCTGACAGACGGCCTCTCAACAGCGAGAAAGGACGTATCAGGTAAGACCAACGTCCATTCACAAGAACCACTACTAATAATAGAGCACCACTAATAGAAGCACAAGAGCTAAAGTTTAAATATATTAGACGAATGATATGAGGCAAGAATCATTGGAGAAGACCCCAATATTTAGAAAATCCAAGACAAGGTAGCTAGATGTATCACTGATGAAACAAGATTGATCTTAAAAGAATTCAAAGAAGCAGTTGCTGACCGATAGTCTTTGCAAACTGTTATCCATTCGGTCACTAAGAATTAGAAGCAGCTAAACCACAAAGCCTTTAAAGTCCCAGCCCAGGAGATGCATGGAGGCAGAGACGCAGAAAGGCAGACAAAGGAGAAATCTGCTAGAGGGAGAAGGTAAACTGAGGCAAACTTTATAAAATGTAGATATCTGGAAAGAGGGGCTGCAGAGTTGTCCAATTCCAGAAAGCGGAGGCTATAACTAACTAAGAAAAAGTTTTACTCATAAGTAAAGGTTCATTCAAAAATAGGACTGTACAGTTTTTCATGAGAAGGAGTTTCCAAAGGTTCTTGTGCTGTTCTTGTTCTTGTTCTTGTACATCTGAATTGTAACTGTTTTCTAGTTCTGGCTTTATAATCTTATATTGTGTTGTCTAACAGTGTTGGGAGAATTAGCCTTTGAACTTTTCTTATGAATGACATATTGTTTGGCTCTTCAACAGTGTTTGGCTCTTCAACAGGTACACATTGTACCTCTTCGACAGTGACTAGCTCTGGACTAGCCTTTCACCTTCCATTCTGATTCTGTTTTATATATTCTGACTCTTGTCTGATCTTTTGAGTACAAATTCCGACCTGGCTTTGGATTCTATTTTCAGTGGACTTTGAGATGATGCTTGCCTTACAGGCACCAACTAACAACTTGCTAACTGATCTGTGGTTTACTCTTAGAGGAGAAGGTTGTGTGGGGCTACTATTAAAAAGTCCTTGGAGGCTGTCAACCTGATTGGATTTAGCAGCACATTTATGGGGCTTGAAAGGTTTAGTACTAAATGCCAGTTCAGCTGAGAAAAAGATAGGTAATCAATGTAGCAATTCACCTAACAGGAACAAGTATTCTAGCAGCTGTACTGAGCACTAGCTGACTTATCTAAATGTTCTTGAAAAGCAAACCTACCAGAGAGCTTGCTGGAAGTGTATGAATTAATTTAACCCCGTTTTCAAACATCAACTCCATTTTGTTGTATGTAGGCTCCAAACATTACACTTAAAAATGAAAAAAAAGGGAAGAAAATTCATATTGCATTTAGTAGGCAATTTCTCCTAACATGAGCGAAAAAAATCTTTTTATGACCAGAGTTTACATTTTTTTCCCCAAATTATTTGTTTCATTGGCTGAAATCTATGGGAAGTGGTAGGTGAATATGATGATTCACAGAATGGAACAGAGCCTGGGTTTTTAGATTTTTTTTCTTCTTTCATATTTTTGTGTTTATATTTTTCCACAGATATTAAGCCCACCGGAGGCTTAATGTACCTGTTTTGTCCTAGTTTTCCTCCCTAAATCAATGGAAAATTCTTCCGCTGTTATTTGACAGTTTGCATCACGCAATATCTTTCTATTATTATTATCATCAGTATTATTACCGTCACCAGTATTATGCCCAATTCTATTACAGCATGCCAATTCAATACCAGGACTGGTGTAATATTATATATCTTAGGTTGCCATTTCTTTCATTTTAAAGTAAAATGCCTGAATGTTTGTACAGTGGGCCCAGCCATGTCCTATCCTTTGGAAACTACTTATTTTATTTTTGAGGAAGTCTATAATTTTTCAAAGTATTTTGCAGACTGTAACAACTAGGAGAACTTTATATTTGGTTGCATAAAGACATCAAAATAATAAGTATTTTTATAATGAAAAACTCAATCTCTGGGAATGCTTATTTACTTCAGATGAGGAAGCATAGCCTTCATGTTTAAGTAGCAGGGAGAAATAGGGAAAGTAAGAGCTCCGTTGCTTATACATATTGTCTTTGGTAAGTGACTTTGACTAAAGAAAACTATTAAATATTATTACTGTAAAGCACAGTTCTTTATTTCTTACTTATGTAGGGCTCCTTACTTATTGGGCAATTTTTAAATGTAAAAATGAAGACTAATTTGATTTATTTCCTTCTATAATATGGTAAAAATTAATTAGATTTTTCAGAAGATGTTACTTGTTCAACATTTTAGGTCTCTTTAGTTATATAGTGATACCATTCTCAGTTATCCCCTCAGAAGTTTGGTAGCTTGGAAAACTTGCCATATTTATGATACTAGTTTACTAGAAAAACTAGAGTAAGTTTGAGTTTAACTCTTGGGACCTTTAGGGATATGTCCATGGAGTTTTCTTGAGGACAAGGCAGAAACAGTCTGACATTGCTTCTTCGAGGAAAGAAAGAGGGGGAGACTAGTATATTCATATATATCTTTACAAAATCAGTAGAAGGCTTGGTTTTCCTCTCCCTGTCCGCCCCACCCCCCGCCCAGATTATGTAGAGAGAGAAATGATGAAGATCACTGCAGTCTATAATATCTTCAAATTGCTGCTATCTGATATAAGAGATAAGGAAGAACAGGAAAATTTTAAAAAGGACATGGAAAGGAGCAGGTCATCGGGGGGGGAGGGAGGGAGGGAGGGAGGGAGAGAGAGATTGTATGCTGGGAAACATTTATTTATTTAAATAAATTGTATGGCCACCCATCACACAACAGTGATGCTTAGCACTTTAGAAAGCTAAAAACCAACAATTAAAACATGGCACTTCAGATAAACGCCATCTTTCAGTCATAAGAGCCATGGTGGTGCAGTGGTTAGAATGCAGTACTGCAAGCTGCTTCTGCTGACTGCCCACAGTTCGGCAGTTTGATTCTCACCGGCTCAAGGTTGAGCCTTCCATCCTTCCAAGGTGGGTAAAATGAGGATCCAGATTTACACATTTTAAGTGAACCCTTTCACAGGGAATATATGATTGTGCAGTTCTGATTAAAATGAAAAATTGCTTGGGCCAGGTGGGAGTTGTATTGCAAATCAAATAAAGAAATAAGAAGCACAGAGAAACATATTTAATAGGAGAAAGTGGGTTCAGTTTAAACATCTGGACCAGTGGTGGGTTTCAGCAGGTTTTGACCAGTTCTGGAGAACTGGTAGTGGAAATTTTGAGTAGTTCGGAGAACCGGTAGTAAAAATTCTGACTGGCCCCGCCCCCATCTATTCTCTGCCTCCCAAGTCCTAGCTGATCAAGAGGAAATGGGGATTTTGCAGTAACTTTCCCCTAGAGTGGGGCAGGAATGGAGATTTTACCATGCCCACCAAGCCACGCCTACCAAGCAATGCCACGCCCACCAAGCCACACCCACAGAACCAGTAATAATTTTTTTTGAAACCCACCACTGATCTGGACTTTTAAAACAAGGATTTTAAAGACAAAAACACCATTGCAAAATTATAGCATGGAAAGATCCCATTTTTAAACTTAAGTGTTCTCTGTTGAACATGAATGCAATTATTTCAGATTTCACACAGGATCCCAACTCTGAACAGAAAACGTCCTTTGTTACTTTTTCATTGTTCATTTATGTTTCTTCCACTGATTTTATTTATTGTCCTTCCAATTTTCTCTCTCATGTGCTTATATTATACTCAGTCTTATTAAGAGATTGGCTCAACTATGTTATTTGGGATCTTGGATTCTGCTTAATGTAATCTCTGTGTTTATTTCTATGATTTCTATATAATAATCATGCTAGACACTTATTTAAAACTAAAATGCTAGGTTATTTAGAATGCTAAACATGTTTCTGATACTGAATTCTGCCCTAGAGTGTCAACTGGGTCTTCCCAGCACTGCAATGTTCCTTGAGCTAAGCCTTGTCTTTTATTCCCTTTTTGTATTTATAACATTTATCTGTGGCTCTGCAGGAGGAAATAATGAAAACTTAATGTGCATTCTATCTCTTCAAGGGTTTTGCTATAATGTGTCTTTGTCTGCCAATTTTTCCCCCTTGCGAAAAGTAGAAAAGTCACAAACTGTACTCCATAACCTTGACCATCACTTTTCTTCACTTCGAAGCAAGTACCTTTCAAAATAGCTTTTGCTGATACAGACTGTTGAACTAATTACTATCCAGAGAGGATTGAGCACACCAGTTTGCTCCAGATTGGGTCTTTTTGGGCTGTGCTTTCAATGAGTCTCCCACTTTCCAAAGCATTCTTAAAGAAAAAAACAAAGAAATTATATACCTAAAGGAAAGATAACCCAAATTCGATTCTGTGCTTGTGAATATTTCATGAAGATAAACGTGCACAGCTTTCTTTATAAATAAGAAACGGGTGAAATGTCATATATTTGGAAATGAATAAACTTTTGTTGTTACCCACTTTATAGAAGGAAAGTGAATGAGAAGGATGGCATGCGAGATTGATTGCCAAGTGCTGCAAGTGAACCAGTTGTTCTAAAGAAAGAGCAATTCTCAGATTCTTGTAAGTGGGTCATATGGAAGGACAAATGCATTGTGACTTTTGTAAAAAAAAAAAAATCAAAGCCAGGTCTGAATTAATATTTACATAGAATGAGCATGTTGCAGTTTGTTAAATCATTGATTTAAAAAGCCAAGTTCTGAAAGACCATTTTTATAGCTTCGTTCTCACTAACCATGCCTAAATCCAGCTCCAATTTCCAGAGTTCAGACACCTAGTGTAAATTTGTGCATCTCTTCAAAAGTTTTAATGAAGTATCCCTTTGAAGCCATACTGTAAAGTGAAACAGCTCCTGCTTCTAATAGAGGAGCTGGATTACAGGCTTCTGCACGTCTGCAGCAGATGCCCAAAGATCCAGATACTAAAGGGAAGTGCTTTCTTGAAACAGATTGACACTGGCTTGACATTTGTCTGCAAGGCACTTTGTGCTATGTTAGGGCCAATCCTTCCACCTCTGCACAGCGAAATACTTTATAAAGGCCAATCCCAATTGGTTGTGAGAAGAATAATATGGGGTTCCAGCTCAAGCTGGGGTTGCATAAGAATAAATAAAATGAAATCCAGACCGCTGTAAGAAAAGGAAAAAGAAAACATTTATTCTCCCAAAACAAAAAGGTTTGCCTTGGGGGCAACTGCAGAGAAATGGAATACAGCGAGATTATTTTATAGGGAAGCTTGTCCTGGGTGTGGAAGTGCATATCTTGTACCCTATGTTTAATAGTTTGCATATCAGGATCCCTTGTAACAAGGGAAATCTTTCCATCCCCACTGATACAAGGTGGAGGCTTTTCTTCCATTATTATACCTAATTCTGTTCAATTTCGACCAGACAGAACGAGAAAAGTCAAAGCCAGGTGGTTTGGTAAAGGCATCACTAATGGTCAGACCACAAGAAGGTACCTTGGACCATTCCTCACTCCAAAAATTCTTCATTCCATTCCGTTTATGAAATGTTTGGTGAACATGGATCTATAAGCAATAAAAGCATCAGTGACAACTACTGGTAATTGCATTTATTTGGAACATTCCATTCCCACTGTACTTTGCAAACATAGAAGTTGTATTTATTATGAGAAAGCCTTACAAGCAAGTGAAAATAGCATTAAAATCTGGATAAATAGGATCTCATTGTCATTCTGAAGTGATGTAAAGACCTCAAAGAGCTTTTAACATAGCAAAATAAATTCTGGGGGTTTACATCAAATGCATTTGTTTGTTTGTTTATATCCCACCTTTATTATTTTTATAAATAACTCAAGGCAGCAACATATCTAATGCTCCTTCTTTCTCCTATTTCCCCCACAACAATAACCTGTGAGGTGAGTGGGGCTGACAGGAAGTGACTGGCTCAAAGTCATCAGTGGCTTTCATAAGCAAATCAGATGCGTATTTCCTACAATATAGGTCTCAGTGCAGATCAGTGGAACATTAACTGTCTAGATTCCAGTTGTACTTCTAGCAACCTGCTCAGCAAATTTGACAATGTAATATTTAATACTTATGGCGATGACTCGGTTGTATTTGCATTGCACTAGAACCTGACCAGTGATACTTGTTACACGGTCAACATGATGCTACACATTCAAAACTGCATGCATACCACAGACATACATAAGTAAAATCCAGTAGTGAACCCAGATTAGGAAAACCTTTAGTCCTGAGATGTTGTTGAACGGTATCGCCTAGCACCCAATTCATTTGTGAGATGTTGGGTGTTCTTAATTGAAGAATATCTGGACCAGCAAATTTCCTCACGTCCACTTTAAAAACAATTTTAAAGCACATCATGTATGATTCAGAAATGCTATGGCTTATATTGAACAGTACATATTGGGTAATGTAGTTTGTTGGTTTGAATTTAACTATTGTGTAATCTCAATCAGTATGCCTAACTGTGAATCAGGCCGGTTGCCATTTATTCAACAAGCTATTGGTAAATCATATTTAATGCAATATGTGAACCAAGACTTATTTGATCTGTCTATAAACATTAACATAGATTGGAGTGATTGGAGAAAAAGCAATCCTTTTTCTGATTGACTAACCCAAAGCATATCATGTTCCTAATCCAGCTAAAATTATTAGTTTGCTAAAGCTACCAAGTTATGCAGCCTTTCTCATGAATAAGACTAACCACTATGGGATAAAAATAATTAAGACTAGGCTACATATCCTATTGAGACAATTATAGCAAGTAAGTTGCAGTAAATCCCTTTGGCTTTCAGTGGGACTGAGCACACCAACCTTGGCTTAGCTCAAAGCTGATAGACTTTGGGATATCTATAAAGAACTTTGTGATGGATTAAAATTGTTTTGGGGATTATATGGAAGCAACTGAAATTACTATAATGAAACCTTCACCCAAGCTCTGTTTTAGGCATATTCACATGAAACATCCTGCTATGAAGTTGGAAATCAGAATGATGTAAAGAAATCTAAATATAGGTATAATGCATAGGTTCACTTTGATTATTTTTACATAAAAATACAGCTCATCTGCCCTAAAACTGAACATCCCTAATGCAGGAGCATTATCTTGAACTGAATGCATATGTCTTGTAGGAATAGGTACTTACAAGACTTTAATTACAGGAAGATTTTCTCACTGTACCCCTACTTATCTAAGACAGATCCTATTGGAGCATAACAACCTTAACACCATGCATTATCCGTTTTAATGCACACAATACAAATGCTTCCTCTGTGCCCCACATTCAACTTTCCTCACTGAATAAATGGGCATACCTTTTGACATTGAAAATAAAAATGCCAGAATGTTCTGCAGATGGGGATATATCTAGCAAGACAAAAGAAATTGTTTTTAAGATTATAAAATAAATCTGTCATGATTTTCTTTCAAGAAAAAATATGTGATCTGCCACAACTTATTACATAAATTCACATAATTCACAGAATCCGTTGATGTTAAATATGTTTCTGCTTAAAAACTGAACAGTATACAAGTATTTATCTGAAAAACTCAAAGCCAGTGGGTGTGGTAGAGTTTCAAATAAGAAACCTATATTAGTGATAATGCTAATAGGATAAAGTCTGTACAAAGATGTATACGTGAGGTAAAGATATATGCAGAATAAAAAATTATAACAACAAATGCAGGCCTTTTGCAATTAAAAAAAGACAAAAGTTCAACCAATAGCTGAACAGCATTATTGTAGACTGATTTACGGTCATATTTAATGAATTCAGATAAAAATGACTTTTCATAATTGTCCATCAAATTTTGGGGCAAAGAAATTGGGTGGATCGTTCCTTTATGTTTCTCTGGAGGGAAAGATCCTCCAACAATTTCTTAGACCTTCCTTCTAGTAGGGATAATTATAAAACTTTTGAAAAATTATGACGACCACAGAAGGTCTCTGTGACATCATCTCTTGGGTTTTAACTGAAACATGGGACACTAAGGAGACAATAGATTACTGAAGATATTATAAACATATTATAGACATATTACCCTGTTTCCCCAAAAATAAGACATCCCCTGATAATAAGCCCAATCAGGCTTTTGAACACATGCGCTAAAATTAACCCCCCCCCCGAAAATAAGCCCTCCCTGAAAATATTTAAACACAGGAAATCAGGTAAGATGGAAAGAGGAGCCTCATCTTGCTCCATGCGACCCAAAATAATAAGACCTCCCCGAAAATAAGGCCAAATGTTTATTTCTAGGTTCAGAAAAATATAAGACAGGGTCTTATTTTCGGGGAAAGATGGTATAAAGATGAGGAATTTACTACACGGTCTTTTGCTATCTCCTTATAATAAATATAAGAATCCCATATATGTAGCCACGTGAACATTATCCAAATAGTTTTATTCCTTGTTTGAAAGAATTTCAGAAGCAATATTCTCTTTCATCAGATTGAATCATAATAAGAAGGAGCCATAACATGATTCAGTTAAGATGTGATGGCAAGCTCCAGTTTCTTGGTACATTTGGACTGATTCACTCTGAATTTCAGGATGAAAGGAACCTGTTTCTAAAATTAAATACATCGTCAGAGGAAACCATGTTTTCCTATTACATGTGAACTAAGCTGCTATGTACTTCAAGTCTGAAATATCTTGTTGCCAAAACTAAAGACATTATCCATGCATACTAAAATACTCGAAGTTTTTACTGGGCTTTATTTAATTATCCATTAAACACATAGGTTCATATTTTAGAAATACTCTAGTCTAGAGTGTTATAGTTGCTAAGGAGTTAAATTAAGATCACACAGATTCAAATATACACTTAGTTGTGAAAATTCATAGGTGACTTTGAACCATTAATTATTTCATAAGATTGCTATTGGGAGCTCAACCTATTTCACAAGATTGCTATTGGAATCAAAATGAAGGAAGATCCCCATGTTGTCATATCTACTAGGTTGACCAGATTAGGAAATCAACTCCACAACAAGGCTAGAAACATTTTTGTTGATATTGCTATAATAATACAATATTGCAGGTCTGATTGTGTTGTACTCCTTCCTCCTTCTTGTAGTTTAGTGGATTGGAGGCATCTGTCTGAGCCTTTTCCAAGTGTTTTCTTGTTGCTCTGGACATTAAAAAAAATGCTTTAGCCCCTTTGCCTATGTAACAATTTGTGCACATTTCCACCAAGATCATCTTCTTTACTTTTTACATATGTAAACTGTCTTGAGCATCTGGAAAACAGATAAATCTACTCTATTTTGAAAAAAAAAACAGTTGATATTAGAATTATGTTTAAAGTTAGGTAGGTTTTAAAATATTAAATGCTGACTTATTTAAATATTCATCCAGCAAAAAAGAAGATTTCTAACGAAATGTAGTAATAATTCATCTAGCAGAATGGCTGCCTCTTTTGATGCCAGTAAAACTATAAACAGATTTCCACATTTCCTGGGCTGTGGAATTCACCTGTCTTTTAATGGTGTATGGGATATTATTCTCCAAGAAGTGAGATGGTAGGAAAACAGAAATGAACATGATCAAAACAAAAAGAACCATATATAATATATCACTTGTGGGACATTAAACATAATTTGGTAGCAGCTTTGGGAAAAACTCGAGTGATACAAGACCCCCTGAGAGCTAGATCATGCAAATTCCCTCCAAAATCTTAAATAAAGCATTATCACTGTTTTCACTGGAGTCTTTAATTGGAAATGCTAAACAGTGAATCTGAGGGGGTCTCTTATTCTCTCTCCCCGCCCCCCACCCCCTTTCATGATGCAGCTTTGCTCAACTGCATACTATGCAGGCCAAACAAATGGTAAAATAGATTGTTCCACTTAAGGTGGAATTTTCTCCCATATAAATATATACAAGAAGGAAACTAAGACTGGCAGGTTAGAAGAAAACTAAGACTGGCAAGAAGCAAACTGACCTAGAATCTTCCCTCATATACACTTGAGTTTTGCTTTCAGGGAATTGTCACTTTAAATGCATGAAACTAGTCAAAAGTAATAAGTGTAAATGGTTATATGAGTTGGCTTTGGTATGGGAATATGAAAGACTTTTATGGAATTTAATTTTCAGTACAAAAGTTCTCTACTGCAGATAAAGTTAAACCCTTCCAAGATGTGAGTATTTTTTGTTTTTGTTAGCCATCTACAATATTTTCAAAAATTACTGTCACTGCAATACTGATAAAAACCAGGTAACCTCACTAGGATTAGTTCAGAAATGTCTAGAAAGAAATGTAATGTTCTAGTCGAGGTATTTGGAATGTCACTTTTCACTGTCTTCGCTACTTAGATCATACATGACAAATTCACAGCTGAAGCAGAAGCATTCTGCTCGGGGAATGGGACAAACTGAACATGGCTGCCTTAACATGGCCACTTCATCTCGGGACCCCCACCATGGCTGACCCAACATGGACATTCTTACTTGCCTCCACCCACCGCTATAGTTTTTGGGGTACGAAGGCCTTAGCATCTTCACATGTGTTTCTCCAGCGCGCTGCCTGGAGAATCCAAAAGGATGGTAGTTCCTCAGTTTGCTTGCTAGACTGGGTGAATGTTTCTTTAAGAAACTTCCTTGGCCACTCCTCCCTCGCCCGACTGAGCTCCAGTTCATTCACTCAGTCGAGCGAGAGACTGGGTTTTTTCCTTGGCTCTAGCACAATTTAGAAAGCAATCTGAGTAATTATCCTTCCTTTTGTTTTTTTATTAGAATTTTTTCTGCTTCTTCGAACGGGCGGTGTGGCGATTGACTGCCTGATCAGCTGTTCGTCGGATTGAGCGGCGGGTAAGTTCCCTGGAGATCCAGGAGGCTCCCTTTCGCTCTGCTTTAATTCCTCGGAGCGATACCTTCTCAGGCATCTCCGAGCGATTTTTCTGCCGCCGGTGGTTGTGTTGGCTCCTGGACTTTGTATTTGTCACCTCCGCCCGTCACACCGCTCCTCCGTTAATTTGGCGGCCAGGGGCCTCTGCCTTTGAATTGGCAAGCTCCTTTGAATTTTAGAGCTTCGCGGCGCTTTTGGCGGTTTCCCCAGCCAGCGCCTGTCTTCGGAGACCTCTTTTTGTCAGTTGGGCGCTTGGCAGCATTTTCGAGCCGCGCGCCATTTTGTTTATTCAAACGGCCGTTTATTTTGCTAAATTGCCTCACGGACCCGTTGATTGTCAGGCGGCCGCCATTTTGGGCATTGGCGCCCTGCTTACTGATTGTCTCCTTGTGAAGCGGCTTGTCGAGGTGTTTTGACACCCCCTCGCCTTTTTTCTCTGGCCTTACTGCTTCACTTCTGTCAAGAGGACGTTTCCTCACTCGTCGCTGTTTTTTCATTCAGCCTTGTATTATAGAATTAATTGTTGAAGACTTTCAATTCATTTACTGATTTCAATTTATTTATCTTCAAAAAAAAAAGGAACTTTATATTATTCTTTTTGTATATACATTTCATAGGAATTGATAAGGTCATTCTTTTATTAACTAATTAATTTGATTAATTGATTAAAAAAAAAAGAAAAGAGTAGGAAAAACGATAGTAATTAAGATCTTATAGTACAAGACACCTTTCAACTCAACTCCTCAAACAATGGCTGATTCTGATATGTCTTTGGATTTGGAGCACTGCAGCCCCCCTGAGGCCAAGAAGCGGTCCAAGGCTCCTGCTCGTAACACCAGGAGCAGTTCCCTCAGAGCTCGTTCGGCCAGCCCTAATGCCTCTCGGCGCACTTCTGCTACTGACAAGGCAGAGGAAAGAAAGCGCAAGGCCTTTGAGAAGCAATATCTCTTTGCCCAGCAGAGGGCCAAAGCTTCCACGCTTCAGTTGTCTCCTGACAGGAGATCATTAACTGCTCAAGACCATTCAGCCTCTACTCACGAGTCTTCTGAAATGGGGCTTCTTCGGGATGCTGCTTTCCCGTCAGCTGTTCCATTGACCCATGCTCAGGCTTCATTCTCTAGAGGGCGTTCTGTCCCTGAGGCCATGTTCACCCCTACCGCTGCTGGTCTCCGCCCTGCTGAGGGTCTGCAACCAACTTTATCTAAGGATATCCAAGACTTGGTTTCGCAAACCATGTCCAGAATCTTGTCATCCAACTCTCAGGGCTGTTACACTCATTGTATGTCTTCTTCACATCCTCATGTGTCCCAAGGGTACGTTGACCCTCACCGTGACTGTCTGTATCAGTCTGGTTCCGTTCTAGCCGAAGATTCGGTTTGGGACGAAGAAGAACCTGATGAAATGGAATTGTCGGAGGACGAAGATCTTCCTCCTGAGAGGCCTTCCTTCACTGGTCTTTTCCGCCCATCTCTATTTAAGTCCTTGCTCCACAAGGCGAAAATCGCGACAAACTGGGCTTGTCCAGTGCTTCTACTTCTCAACCAATAGAGGCTCAACCTCACGGTGACTTGTTCCAACTGAACAAGCCGGAACAGGACTTTATCCCTTGCCCTGATTTGTTCTCCGATGTAGTTAAGATGCCATGGTCTCAACCTGCATATATTTCAGGTTTCTACTCTCGACTCTTCCTAGTACCGAAGTCCTCTGGGGGCTGGAGGGGGATTTTAGATCTCAAGGCCTTAAACCAATTTGTCAGACTTCATCATTTCAAGATGCACTCTCTCAAAACCATTCTGCAGGGGATTCGCAAAGGGGATCTTATGACTTCGATAGACATCAAAGAAGCTTATCTGCATGTTCCGATCCGTCAATGCCACCGACGCTTTCTTCGGTTCGCATACTCAAAGCAACACTTCCAATATCGAGCGATGCCCTTCGGCCTTTCGTCCGCTCCTCGGACCTTCACAAAGCTCCTGGCTACCATTGCGGCTGCCTTGCGACGGATCCCGATACGAGTGATGTGCTATTTGGACGACATCATTGTTCTGTCTGCTACCCCAGATCAAGCGGTTTCCGACCTCTCCAGGGTGATCCTCCTGCTGCAACAACATGGGTTTCTCCTGAACTTGGACAAGAGTCAATTAGTGCCCACCACTCGAATCCTCCACCTTGGCGCTGTCATAGACTCTGTAAGCGGCCATGTGTTCCTGTCTCCCGACAGAATTCACAGCATTCGTTCTCTGGTGAAACATGTCTTGTCTCTCAGGCGGGTCCCCCTGATCACTCTGTCACAGTTGTTGGGGAAAATGATATCGTGCATCGCAATTGTCCGGTGGGCTCGGCTACATTGTCATCCCCTCCAATGGTTCCTCCTTCCCTACCAGAGGTCTCACCGAGCCAGCTCCATTTCCAAAGTAGTCCTTCCGGCCATAGTTCGTCTTTCCCTGAAGTGGTGGATTTCTCCAGCCATTCTAAAGGGCTGTTATTTTCAGGATCCGTCTCGGATAACCATCACAACAGACGTGAGCCAGTTCGGCTGGGGAGCACATCTGCAATTGTCTGTGGCTCAAGGCCAATGGTCCCCGAGGGACTTGAGGCACGACATCAATTGGTTGGAGCTTCGGGCTATCCATCTCGCCCTCCGCCATTTTCAACCGGCCGTGGAGGGCCAACACGTTCTGGTCCTCACGGACAATGTTACCGCAAAGGCCCACGTGAACAAAGAAGGAGGGACTCGGTCGAGGGCTCTACTAGACGAGACACTGAGGATGCTTCACTGGGCGGAGAGACATGTACTATCTCTGACAGCGGAACACATATCGGGGGTGGACAACGTCCAAGCAGATTGGCTAAGCTGGACTCAAATAGATCCAGCAGAGTGGCGTCTCCACCCAGCCTTATTTCATGAGTTGTCGAGGAGGTTCGGCCGTCCACAGGTCTATCTATTCGCCCAGCCACGGAATGCGCAACTGCCCCGGTTTCTTCAGTCGTTATCCTTGTCCGGGGGCAGAAGCCTGCGACGCCCTTCGAAGCGAGTGGCCTTCGGGCCTTCTGTACGCTTTTCCCCCTCTACCACTCATTCCCCGGGTGATTCGCAAGATGCTGACGGAGAAGGCAGATCTCCTCCTGGTCGCTCCGAATTGGCCTCGTCGAGCCTGGTACGCGGACCTATTAAATCTGTCTGTAGAGCGTCCTTGGCACATCCCCAACGACCAGATATCTCTCAGCCAGGGGGTCATACTGCATCCAGATCCTCAATGGTTGCAGTTGACCGTCTGGCGCTTGAGAGGATCCGTCTGAGGAAGAACAACGTGCCTGCCAACGTTATCCGCACTATGCAGTCAGCCAGGTGACCATCCACTAATCGCATATATGACGCCACTTGGCGCGCCTTTTGCTCCTGGTGCTCCAAGACACATCGGGATCCCACGGTTGCTAGCTCCATGGATGTCCTTGTTTTCTTGCAAGATGGGTTTGACCAGGGTCTGGCTCCCAACACCTTGAGGCGTCAAGTCGCTGCTCTTAGCACCGTTTTATCTGAGGCTGGCTGCAGGTCCCTGACTTTCATCCAGATATCCTGACTTTCCTACGAGGGGCGTCTAATCTACGACCTGCTACGATTCACAGGTATCCCACATGGGATTTGTCGTTGGTCCTCTATGCTCTGATGTCTTCTCCATTTGAACCTCTGGCTTCAATCTCACTTCAATATCTCAGTCTCAAGGTTGCATTTCTGATTACAATTACCTCGGCGAGACGAGTTTCCGAATTGGCTGCATTGTCGGTGCAAGCCGATCTTTGTATTTTCCATCCAAATAAAGTCGTGCTGCGCACCGATCCATCCTTCTTGCCCAAAGTGAACTCCACCTTTCATAGGGCTCAGGAGTTGGTCCTACCTGATTTTTGCCCGGCTCCTAGTCATCGTCACGAGCAACAATGGCATACCTTGGACGTTCGAAGGGCTCTTCGACGGTACATAAAACGGACCTCTTATTTCTGAAAATCGGAGGCCTTATTTATTTCTTTCCATCCTGCGACGTTAGGCAACAAGGTCTCATCAGCCACCATCGGGCGATGGATTAAGGCCTGTATCGCCACGGCTTATCACTCACAGAAGAAGGTTCCACCTCATAGAATTTTACCACATTCTACTCGGAGTGCAGCAACTTCTGCGGCTTGGGCCACCCAGGCCTCTATACTGGACATATGCAGAGCTGCTACCTGGACTTCACTTACACCCTTTGTGAGACATTACAAAATTGACTCCTTCGCTTCGGCTGAAGCCTCCTTTGGTAGACGTGTGCTGCAGTCTGTTTTGGAATTTCCTGCCCGGGACGACGCAGCCTCCCGCTCTTCAAATGACTAGCTTGGGCATATCCCATCCTTTTGGATTCTCCAGGCAGCGCGCTGGAGAACGGACGTTGTCCTTACCTGAACGTCCCTTCTCTGCGCGCTGATGGAGAATCCAACCCATCCCTTAGGCTGCTTTCTTTTTTCCCGGGATTTTTTTGTTGATTTTGTCGTTTTAGGTCAGCACAGTCTTCTAGCTAACTTCGTGAATGAACTGGAGCTCAGTCGGGCAAGGGAGGAGTGGCCAAGGAAGTTTCTTAAAGAAACATTCACCCAGTCTAGCAAGCAAACTGAGGAACTACCATCCTTTTGGATTCTCCATCAGCGCGCAGAGAAGGGACGTTCAGGTAAGGACAACGTCCGTTCTGTGTATGTGTCTGAAAATCACCCGGAGGGCTGTTGAGAGGGCTGGATTGGAGGGGTGTTAGGGTTAAGGTCTAACCTTTCACCCAAAACTAGCCAGTCCTTTCCCCACATCTTGTTTCCCTGTGATTGCAAGATTCTCCCTTTAAAGATCTGCCATTTGAAGAAACTGGGAATCAGCATCAATTGTTTCAGCATTGTTCTTCTCATTAATATATGGAAGTAAACATTGGCCTTGCAGTATTTTGCAGCCATGCAGCAAAGCTAGATTGGCTTGTAATTAAACATGTCATTATGCTAGCAAGGGGAGGGGGAGGGGGCAACCTCCTGAAAGGCTGGGAAGGGAAAAGCCCTGTCCCTGACTGCCCTCCGGGCCGCTTTATTCCTCTCTCCTTGCATACATTCTAAAACAAGCGTCCCCCATCCCTTGGCATGTGGATTGGCTGCCTCGATGCATGTTTAAGTGTCCCAGGCAGCCAATTGGCTAGAGAAAATATCCCTCTGTGAAATGCCTGGGATGAAGAGGTAGGGGAAGAGTGCTGGCAGAACAGTGGAAAGAGAGGAATGCCGGTGGAGAGCCAGTTAAATAAGAATGCCTATGTTGGGCCAGCTGTGATGGGGGTTTGAGGTGAAGTGATTATGTTAAGGCAGCCGTGTTCAATTGTCCTAGGCTGTTCTAGGCAAGTATTCAGATGTAGTTTCCTTTCAGTCTTGTGAGGTAATTCAGAGAAGAAGCACATTCAGAAGTACTATTTCTAACTTTATTGAAAGGTTATATTAACAGGATCTTGCAAGTCTAAAAATACTTCTCTTCTCACTCACCTCTACAGGTGAATCTCTTTTTTGAGATTTTTGTCATACTTCCATTCCTTTGGTGGACCCAGCTGCCATTTGTTTGACTGTTGCCTAATCTACAATTTCTCCACTTGTCTCCCAAACTAATTCCCATATACCATTACATTTCTGATGAAGAAAGATCTTTTATCAATTTTCTAAGCTATCCCTGAAGGCTCTTTACAACTCCTGACATGCTAATTTTTTTGTCTTCCAGAAAGTGGAAGAGGACAGAAACAATCAGCTACCCTTGACTTGGTATTAATCAAGTTGAGAAAACTTTTTTGAGAAAGTGGAAATATCAGGAACAATAGGGCAAAGTAAAGAAATTCTTGATCTGAATGTAGCTGAACACACATCTTGAGAATTATCTAAAAATATAAATTAATGAAGTAGGGTTTTTTGGCAGGAGAAACTAATGGGACAAGGACCTCCTGATGGGTGGAAATTCTTTAAGAAAGAAAATACTGAATGAGACAATAGAAAATAAATTTTGATGAAGAAAACAGAGGACTCCAGAAACTCTCTATGATTCTTTTCCGGAAAAAAAAACCCAGAAAAAAATAACCCCCATGGAAGCCCAAAACTCATAAAATAGAGACAGACATCAACAAGGCAAACTTTCAAAGGTACATTCTTTAGTGAGCAAACCAAATTGGCTGCCATTGGTACTGATGAAACTACTCAGGCGTAAGGATGCATAGTTGAACACAGCATTGAAAGTATAATAAGATTCCACTTACATTTAAGTGCTCTCCTTCCTATTTCAGAAGATTGTAGGCAAAAACATAGAATTAAGGGTTCCATAGAGCCCTTTGAGTGAACAAGATGCATTTTTGTCAAACCTCTCATTTTTATTTTGTTGACCAAGTACATTTCATTACATTTTTGTCAACAGAATGTAATTTTGCACAGATCATTCTGTCAAGAAAAAGGTAGCAACATAAAAAACTTTTGGTCTGCAAAAAGAAATTGCAGATTCAGTTCATTTTTTTGTATGTGAAAAGGACAAACTGCACAAACTGGAAATATGATTATTTCCCCTCATATGGTGGAAAAGCCCAAATTACTGATAAAGTAAAATTCTGTTGCAACATCTTCCTTGAGATAATTTCATTTTTTAAAAAATATACAAGCCTTTCCTGAACACTTATGTTTGAATGTGTGTTGGAAATTGAATAACTGTAGAAAGTTATTTTGTACTTACCAGAAGAGGGTGGCTATATTTTAACAGCTTTCCATGGAGAATGGTCTATCAATGAAAGGTAGAAGATTTGGGCACAATTTAATAAAAGTTGCTTCAAATAACAGCTTCATTGTAACAACAACAACAACAACACATTAGTTGTTAGTTTATCTTTGCCATTTCCAGAATAAATGCCTTTTTATGGTGTAAATCTGAGGTCTTAGCTGTATGTTTTCTTCTGAGATTCTTTACAAAGGTGAAACATGTCAGAGTATGAATATTCATAGAGTGGAATATAGCAACAGGTCAACCAGTGGGAACTGTTTGGATAGACATGTTAATGGAGACTATTTGGATAGAAATGGTAACAGATCAGCCAATGGGGACTGTTTGGAAACTGAAACATAGTATTTGTTTGTATAGGGCCATTAGAGACAGTTTGGAGTCTCCATGTAGCTTAGACTTGCTGAATTATATATAAGAGTTGATGTGGCGTCTAATGTTAGTCTCTGTACAATATTAGTCTCTCTACTCTGTAATGACTCGCTTCTATGAATATTGCTTCTGTGTTCCTGATTTGTATGCTGAATTCTCCTGTATGGTATTGTATATAAAGAAGTTTCTTATGTAATTTGAATGCTGCTGAAGTTCACTTAATTGTGTGTGATTGTGTGTGCTGCAACAAACTCTGACAAAACACTTTCTAGATCTCAAGTCAACCATGTGATGCATGAAGGTGAAATATTTTTTTTAAAAAATATAACTGTCAAGTTTCAATGTCATCTCAAATAAATTGCATTTCAACAAAAAGTCTTTGATAAAATCTCTCATTTATTAAGCACAACAACCGATACCCGACTCCGTCATAGCCAATACTGGCTTCCTGACCCAAAACCCTCCCTTTCCACTCCTCTGCACTCATTGGCCATCTTCCAAGTCACTCTGCCCCTAATCTACTGCTCCACCTCAAAGGAATTTCCCCCCTCCCATTCCATCTCCTAGGGGATATCATCTCCAGGGAAAATAAGTAAGTGAAAAGTCAAACATCCCTTTCCAGATGCCTTCTCTTCTCCTTCTTATGTCAGCAGTAGAGTAAATGCAGCTTGAAGTGCTGATATCAACCGCCAGGAAGAACACCAATGATGATGATATAATTTAAAAGTATCTTGTATATCTGAATAGCAACAGAATCTCATCAGCATGCTGAGAGTATTCTTTAGAAAGAAAAGGAACTGGGGGAAACAGCCCTTTCACTTTAGGGAACATTTGTCTTTGCTTTCTACTAGAAAGAAAATTGGACACACAAGATGCAGGGAAATTCAGGGATGGGAGTAAAAAACGAAGGAATGATGGACTGTGGTAGCTGTGGTGGTGGTAGTGGGGAGGATGGCTTGAAAATGTGAATATGGATTAAATACTCAGATACAGTTATGGTCTGCCAGCGGCCAGCAGATTCGGACAATGAGGAGGTTGAGGGAGGAACATGGGCCAGGCCAGGAATCTTTGGAAGGCTCTGATGAGGGCTCTGCATTGGAGGCAGAGAGGGGGCCAGGTCTATATGCCAGTTATCAGCTGCCTTTGGAGTCAGACATCAGTGAGGCAGACAAACAGCTGGAGCCTGCTCCCAGTGTGCGCATGCACAGACTTGTCAGACAAAGGGAACAGCTAAAGAATAAAAGTCGACTTGGGAGTAAGGGAACAGGTGGACAATGAATGGCCCTCCCAGAGGGAATAAAAGAGCAGCGAAAGGGGAGTGGAGTTTGGAGAAAACAATTAGTTCATTACTGCATTATTGCCAAGTATTGCGGCATCTGAAAGATATTGGCCTGGCCACTCTCCAAGCCTGAGAAAGGTTGGTAATTGTGAACTATCTTGAAAGACTGCTGGAGAGGAATTCACTGTAAATTAAATAAAAGGGGTTTATAGGACGAGGACTCAGCTTCATTCTGCTGGGGAAGCCTAGGTCAGAACAGATACAGGAGGGGAGGGGTGTTTGTGAATTCATGGTAAGTGACTTTGAACATTTGCAGATGCAGTAGAGAGAGAAAATAAGTGGTGGGTTTCTTAGAATAATCTGAAGAGAGATAAAAAATACAGTTGGTGAAATTTATATGAAGGAATCTGTTCAGGGTGATTGGAGGAAATCTCTGGCCTTGCCTCGCCAGTTTTGTCTTTTAAGGAAGTGGGTGTTTTGTTCAAGGAATATATTTTTGAATTGCTTATACCCCTGAAGAAGCTGTTTTATGTCAGTACTCACTCACAAAGTGAGAATGTGCTGATGACTTCAAAACTGTTGGAGTCCCTTGATGAAGACTTCAGTATTGTAATCAGCAGAACATCGTTCTGAATTTATCCTGATACTAGCATATCTATTTGGCAAAATTATTAATTTTCTGAGGCAGAGTGACATCCATGAGGAGATTAGATCTGTGGATGAAAGCAGTTTCCCACGTACAAGACATACCCAAATATGGATTGTTCCTCTGAGGACACGGAATACAGTTTGTTTGTATAGCATACATATATATCCCTTTCAGAATGTTACAGTAGGTGCTCAGGTATCTTTTGTTTAGTATTTGCACTGCCTAAGGGAGAAATACATCTGACTATTTGAACAAAAATGTCTTGGGCTCCAAAAACTTATTTTAAAAGGTCAGTGTTTTCTCCTTTTTCCAAGAAATTCTTAGCTCCCTTTTGGGCTATGTTTCATTTAGCTCTGTTCAAGTTCTCTAATCAACACCTTGCCCAACTGGCAGTGCTGATCCCCCGCCCCCCAGTGTGAAGACTCCAAAGCAAATATAAATGGTAAAAATATGTGTTTTGTCACTCAAAATGCAATGATGCCTGTCAGTTCTTCAAAACCTGTGCTGCCGACAAATGTGTGTGCAACAGGCACCATAAGTCACCAGTTGACTGAAAACATTGACAATCTGTTTGGAAAGATGCTGCTGGCTGCAATGGGATTTGGCTGCAGTGAAATTAACTGTTTACTTCCTCCCATCTTGCCCTGCTAATCTTCTCAAACTAAAAGTTACTTGCCTTAGGGCACTTTCTCCAACCCAATGTCACGGGGTCAGAACTGTTAGGGCTATAGTCACCAGCACATTTAGCCTTTATAGCTTTTGGTTGGGGAAAGTTAGCTTCAAGCAAAGTGCACCTTAATACAAATGCAATACAATGATAGTCAAATTGGTGCACTCATATTAAGGCAATATCTACCTGGACCATTTTCTAAAAGAAAAATAAGCATACATCCTATCCCTTCTTCATACCTTTTCGTCAGGCAATCTTAGAGGAGGTGGAGGAGCAGCAGGAGCAGGAGCAGGGGGAGGTGCTAACTATTTCAATCACAAGATCTGAAATTCAGAATCATTCTCAAGAGGGAGGTCAAAACTAAAAGCATTCATTGTAGATGCCATCAATTTGAAGTCATGCTTAGAATTTGGGGACAAAAATGTGGCTGCCATACCTTCCCCATTTTCTTTCCCTGTTTTGAGAAAAATTAAGTTTGTCTTTTGTTAGTGTGAAGGCCACAAGCTATTGGTCTAAAAGAGGACATAAACAAAGAAATGCAATACCTTTTATATTAAGCCTCTGAGAAATGGGATTGCTTCACTTCAAAGAGATGGTAAATATTACTCCTATCCAATCATGTCCAACTTTAGGAAGGTCCATTTTTTAGTTGAGAGAGCTAGCATTGTCTGAAGATGCTTCCATGGTCATGTGGCCAGCATGACTACACACCAAGGTGTCAGCATTCCAGAAAAAAACCCACTCCAAGTAAATACAAGCATTTTTCAAAGTTCTATTTACTAAAATAGGTAAACTGGCACATCTGGGAAAACCCGAATCTAAGAGGTTTGGGTTTTCCCCGCAGTAAATCAACCCCCCCCCCAAGCCATCCCCTCACTCCTCAGTCGATCACATGCTCCAATCACCATCCATCCCACCTTGAGACAGCATCCGACCACTCCTTTTCCAGATGCAGGATCGGCCTGACCTTGACCGGCAGGAAGAATGCTATTACGTCTAAAGACAATCCCTCTACTAACCCCCCCTTCTACTACTTTCCCACACATGAGAAGGTGGCAGCATTGAAGCTTCTGGTCTAATATGGCTTCCAAAGCTGACACAAGATGTATGGAACACTGTTATCTTCCCACCAAAGTAGTACTTGTTTATTTACTTGCATTTAGTTAGGTTGGCATGAGCTGTGGCAAGTAACAGGAGCCTACCCCATGGTGTGGCACTCAGGTCTTGAACCCAGGCTGTCAGCTTTAGCTGACAAGCTCAGTGTCTCTAACCACTGAGCTATTGTGCCCCTGGAGGAGCACTTCACAGTTATTCTCTGTGAAGTGCTTTGCATTACTCTAAGCCTCTCATCCAGGGCTTCCAGTCACTCTATGGAAGACCTAGGAGATAATGCACAGCACGATATTTGCATGTAACAAAACACTTCCAGTTTGCCAATAAGTAATCTAAACTGTGTTTGTGAGGATTAGTTGGCTTGTGTCGATTGAACGACTGAATCTTTGTAAAGATTGTGTGCAAATCTTCATCAATATGAAGCACTCTTTCAAAGGTTTGCATGGCTATAGTTTATATCAGCAAAGAGAGTAATTTTAAGCAAAGCCTCCTGTTTACCTAACGGTTAGAACTGTCCCACTATTCAGGTTGCAGAAAAACGTTTTCCTTTGGACACATTATTAGAAATTTAGAAATTGCAAATCTTTTATAAGGGATCCCAGACAGTCTTCTAACATTTTATTTATATATACCATGTTTCCCTGAAAATAAGACCCTGTCTTATATTTTTTTGAACCCTGAAATAAGCGCTTGGCCTTATTGCCATGTGCTCAAAAGCCCAATTGGGCTTATTATCAGGGGATGTCTTATTTTGGGGGAAACAGGGTAGAGATAGAGATAGAGATAGAGATAGAGATAGAGATAGACAGATAGACAGACAGACAGACAGACAGACAGACAGATAGATAGATAGATAGATAGATAGTAGTTATTCTATCTTTTTCAGTGCAACCATTTTTGCTTTTGAAAGAAAGGTAAGGGAAAAGATGAAAGAAAGAATGTGCAAACATGAGAGGGCTGCAAGGGGAAACTGGTGTCACCAGAACCTTCTGTAAACTTCTGTGAGTGGGAGAATAGAATAGAATAGAATTTTATTGGCCAAGTGTGATTGGATACACAAGGAATTTGTCTTGCTGCATATGCTCTCAGAGTACATAAAAGAAAGAGTGGGAGATGATGAGCAGCGCCCAGCAATTTTCTTGGCACAATGCAATGTCCTGCTTAGGCCTCACTTTCTCATGACTAATTAACTTATTTTTTTTTTTTGTAGAGCAAACAGAATCTAACTTCTGTAGCATAAAACCTGAAAGTGGATCAGGATACAAAAATCTGAATAGATTTTCTCTATTTTACTTTCTTAGCTTGGATCAACATGGACTTCATATAAAAATCACTGGGAATAAGATCGCTGTGGAAGATGCTGGCTTTGGAATGTTCTAAAAATGGCTTGTTGCAGAAACTTGGGGAATAGGAGACAAACATTTCTTCTGGTCAAATTCTAATATTTAATTTGTAAAATCACTGAGAAGCACTGGGAGTTCCTACATTCTTAGAACTTTTATACTTTTCTTAGAAAGTCTATCTGTTATTCTATAATATGAGGGATTAGATGTAATGATTCCGAAATGCCCTTTATAAATTAATTTCTAAGCAAGCTTTTCATCCCTGAGGGCACCATGTCGCAATTTAGTCGACTTTATTGTAAAATTGAATTAACAGAATCTTGCGAGTCGGAAAGTGCATCTCTCTTTCTTTGTCTTTACAGTTTAGGAAGCTAGACAGGTTCATTTTTGGGACATCTGCCAAGCCACATTGATTCTATAGCCTAAAATGCCTCTTATCTGGTTGTTGTCTAATGTGCAGCTCTTCCTCTATCTCCTAAGGTCATTCTCATAGTTCCATAATTGGGCTGTTTGGCGTGAGAAGGAAAGAGAATAGGAAGGCTATTAGACTCATTCCTTTTCTCAAAGCAGCTCCTAACAGTTTGCCAAAGAGTCCCATAACAGTCTTCCAAAGTGCTGAATCATTTATGACATTTTAAGATAAAATTTGGTTCTGATCACTGAACCTCTCCCAAGTGACTGAGCTGAGGATCTCACCTACGCAAATGCATTTACTAAATCCCTGGTTTGACCTCTGATGTGATCTGTCATTGGGGTATTTATTTTGAACATTTATGTGACACCCTTCCCCCCCACATCTCAACCAATGTCACTCTAGGCAGAAGGAAGGAAGGAACAAAGGATGGTAACAAAACCCAACCAAAGGAATACAAAACTGCAAGGTACACAATAAAACTGGTGATCCAAACAGCAATGACAACCATTATTCAAGTGAGACTGCAGCACATCATGACCCAAAGGCCTGGGGAAAGAGCCAAATCCTGCCAGTGTTTCTAAAGGCCAGCAGTGTCACAGCTAACCATATGTTAGGAAGAAGATTGTTCTGTAAGATAGAGGCAACCTACTGAAAAGGCACAACTGCTGGATAGCACATGATGGCCGTTGTAAGCACAGGGTGGGGAGTTCTTTCAGAAAAATCCCTTTTAAAAAGAGATAAAATATGTCTATATAGAAAAGAAATATAAAGTTTCTGCCTTGACTCCTGTAATCAGAAAGTCTTCCCAAATGCAGTAATCAAAAAATTCTGTTATGTTTGCAAGGGAGAGAATTTCCATTTGTGTTTCTCTTAGCAGTTGTGCATGAGTTTATAATAAACTGCATCTGATAAAACTGTTAAATGAATGGTGCTCAAAACTTCAGCATGTGGTGTTGGTGATCAAGTTAGAGTTCCCTCTGGTGCATTCATGTTCCAACGTAGCTCTGGTATTGTTCTTGACTTGACCTGCCTTCTCATTCTACTTCTGATCTTCCTCTAAGTTCAATTTCTTCCAGTTCAATTTACAATTGCCTTTGAGCTCAGCATGATATCATCCATCTTTTTGAGAGATCTGTCACAATAATTGTCTTCCTTCTATCACTCATAAGATCTCCTACTTCAGTCCTCTTGGTTAGACGTTCTTTCCTTTAGAATGTATTACTGAAATTCTAATGGATACATTTCTCGAAGTTGGGGGCCTTTAATCTTTCTGAACCACAATTGCAGCAGTCATACAGTCTCATCACTGAAAAATAATGGTGCTTTCCATTGGTCCCCTTGACTTCTTGGAAATGGGGGGGACAATCAGCTGCTATTCCCAGCATGATCAAAATGGTTGGGCTAACTCTAGTGGGGAAATATGGTTTTGCAGGCAACTTGGTTCCAAACTATAAAGCTATAGATTAACTAACGCTTTAAATTGCATCTGAAAATTTAATAGGAAGCCAGTATAAGGGGCAATGTATCATGTGTAATATGTCCACACTAGGAAATATGTGTGAACATTTGTGTCCCTACATCTTGCACCAACTGAAATTCTCAGGTGGGTTTTAAAGGCAGCCCTGTTTGAAATGCTTGCAGTGTCTAATCAGGAAGTGATGAAGATGTGAGTCACTGTGGTCAGGTCATCATATTTCCAGTAAAGCTGCAATTGGCATAATAGCTAAAACAGAGCAAAGGTCTCCGGCCGTGGCCTCTATTTAGTGATCCAGAAGGAGATTGCAAGTCCAGGAGAACATTTGAATCACACACCTGCCACTTCAGGATGAATGCAATACCATCCAGAGACAAAACAGGAGGTTTAGAGAAACCCCAATGTATAAACAGGGCTTTAGTTTAAGCCACACTCATACAGTATCTGATCCCAGGATAAATTTCAACAACATTTCCAGCCTAGCTTGGTGCTATGATGTACGGTTGGGTATCATCTGCCTATTGATGACATCATAACCCTAAATGCTGGATAACCTCCCCTAACAGCTTTATATAGATGTAGAACTAAACTTTTTGGCATCCTACAAGGGAGTAACCATTATGGTGATTTCTTATTACCAACCATGACCACTAAAACTAACCACTAAAGAAGAAGCAGACACATTTCAAGCGGTACAGTACCTCCAGTCCCTATTTCCTGCAGCTAGTCTAGAAGGATACCTTTTCTGATGATACCAAAGGTTATAAGAGTTCTGAAAAGGGATTAGGAAAGTAAATTATCTCCATCCAGATCTCAAAAGAGGCCTAGGTAATCAAATATCCAATGATCAGATCTGAACCCTGACTGATACAGGTCCAAATAATAGACTTCTAAAGTGTCCTATAGTTCAGCAATATCTAAAGGCCAAGCCTTCTCCATTTCTAAGCTATTTTGAATAGATTTTTTAAATTTGGAATAAGGCTTGAGATAGTAAAATCCACACATTGTATAAGACATGTAAATATACACACTAAAACTGTTGCTTCACAATTAAACTCATATGAATTAATGTTCTCATCAAATTTGAGGAAGACATCCAGTTTTTTTTAGTTGCTGTTAGCCAGCTGAAGAAAGTTGATGGGGAGGGTCAGCTAAATATTTTAATATTCCTTTTTAAATCTTTGCTCATGCTTGCATTTTATTTTATACACCAAGGACAGGCAATTTGATTGTTGATATTCAAATACCATAGGAAGAAGCTGACAGCCATTAATACCAAAGGCAATTTTGGGCCTGTTTTCCAAGTTTTTGATAGCTTTTTAAGCTTAACAAACAAATCAATGGGAAATTGATCTACCATTATTCTAAGATTTCCTATCATGTTTTGACAATCAAATATTATAGAGCATTGCTAGGCCACAAAAAAGGCTGGGGGTTCATATGGACTAGAAGCCATGAGAAGTCCACTGCTGCTATATCAGGGTGCTTTAAATGGTTCTGTATTTATATGGTGACATTAATTCACATCATTTCTTACCATAAGAGGGTTGCAGTATGGAGCACACCTCTTAACATTTGGACCTCTGTAAAATACAAACGGTCCCTTCTATTCTTAAATCCTGCCTTGGTCCCTAAGGAATTATACTATAAATAGTCCTCGACTTACAAACATTCGTTTAGCAACGGTTTGATGTTACTATGGCATTGAAAAAAGTGACTTGCACTTATACCCATAGCACCCTTCCCACGGTCATATGAGCAAAATTTGGGCAACTGGCATGTATTTACGACAGTTGTGGCATCCCGGGTTCATGTGATCACCCACCATGCCAGCTTCCAACGGGCAAAATCGATGGGGGAAATCAGACTCGGTTAACATCCACTTAACTACTTCAGTGATTCACTTAACAACCCTGGCGAAAAAGGTTGTAAAATCAGGCATAACTCACTTAATGACCACCTTGCTTAGCGGTGGAAATTCTCTCCCAGTTGTGGTCATCAGTCAGGTCCTACCATAGTTTCTCTTATTTCAGTCCTGGAAAAAAGAAAGACTAGCAATTGGTGTGAATTTTATCACCCAAAACCCTTTTTTTTTTCTCCTGACCAAGATCTTTGTCCTAGTTATAACACAAACATAACTTAGACCTCTTTCAGGGTTTAATGTGTGATACCTTTTTTATGGCGATATTACATGACTGTTTCTGGGTCACAATCTCTGCTCCCTGCTGTCACTTCTATATGGGGGGCTAGAGTAAGGTAGCACGTGATGAACATGGATCATCCAGAATTGGAAAGGGCCATCAGGTCTTTCCGTTTTCTTCGTGATTGTGCTAATGATGTGTCTCTTTAAGTGTCTCTGCCACTTTCTGCTAAGAATCATTATTCCTCTGAGGGTCCTAGTTACAAATGCTTGAATTTTCATGTCAGCCCTAATTAGTAACTACATTAGGTATTTTTCTTAAAACTCTGAATCAAGATTTGGGTATCTGTTGTCTAGATACACATTGCTTTTATCAAACATTCCTGGTTACTCGTTTATAGGCCTAGATTTTAAAATTAACCATTAATGTTATCCATGCTATACATCCCAAGAGTAGCTTTCTGCTCTGTTTCATTCTCTTGGCTGCTGATTGTTCTCATTTTGGAATGTGGCATGGTGAAGCAACATAAAATGATAAAGAGGCACATCAGTCCCAGAATGTGCAAGTAAATGAAATGCAAAAACAGATGCTCCCGTATAGGTGGTAGTTTTTATTTCCAGTTTCTTCTATGAAATCGTGATGTATTTCAGCCATATATATATCAATGGCTTTTACTTCAGTTTATTGCAACTATTTCACATCTGTCCTATATTTCTCTTGTTTGTTCAAAGCATAGTTTATCACAGTACATTTATTCCTATTTTTATTTGAACTCTTCATCTGCCGTTGACTTCGAAATTCCACAAAAGCTATTGCTTATGTATTAATGATGCAGTGGAAGGCCAACAAAGTAAGTAATATACCTTGCATGAATCTGCTTGTGCTGTTTATTTAAGTATTGTCAAATGTATTTATTTATTTATTTATTTATTTATTTATTTATTTATTTATTTATTTATTTATTTATGCATGCTTATATGCCGCCCTATCTCCAATGGACTCACAATAATAAAATGCACAAAGCCATAATACAAAGTTAAAATCTGATTAGACCAACTAAAATTTAAAAACCCATAAAACCCCATCAGTCCAGGTCAGGGAACTTGAATAACCAAGTTTTTAGTTTGTGGCGGAAGGTGCGAAGGTCAGGAGCCAATCGGAGCTCCAAGGGGAGTCGATTCCAGAAGGTGGAAGAGAAGGCTCTACCCCTGGGGTAGAGAGAAGGCTCTACCCCTGGGGGCCGCCAGTCGACACTGTCTAGCCGACGGCACCCTGAGCAGGCCCACTCTATGGGTGCGAACCAGGTGATGGGATATCGTTGCTGGCTGCAGGTGGTCCGCCAAATATCCTGGGCCTAAGCCATGTAGGGCTTTATAGGTCATCACCAGCACCTTGAATCTCACCCGCAGGGCAACCGGCAACCAATGCAAGTCACGTAGGAGAGCTGTAACATGGGAATATTGGGATTCTCCCATCACAACCCATGCAGCTGCATTTTGCACCAGCTGAAGCCTCTGAGGGGTCCTCAAGGGCAGCCCCATGTAGAGAGTGTTACAGTAGTCAATACGTGAGGTGACTAGCGCATGAATGACTGTGCATAGGGCATCTTGGTCCAAGTAGGGATGCAACTGGTGCACCAGAGGGATCTGGGCGTATGCCCCCCTGGTCACGGTCATTATAGGATCTTCTAGACTCAACTGTGAGTCCAGGAGGACACCCAAGTTGCATGTCCTGTCTACAGGGGGTAAAACTTCATCCCCTATAGCCAACGATGGAACCTCTCCTATGAACCGAGATGCCGGTACCCACAGCCACTTGGTCTTTTCAGGGTTGAGTCAAAGTCTGTTCCTTCCCATCCAGACCCATACCGTTTCCAGGCACCAGTTCATCACGTCGAGGGCATCACTGGGTTGTTTCGGGGTGGATATAAAGAGCTGAGTATCATCAGTGTATTGATGATACCTCACCCCAAAACCACAGATGATCTCCCCCAATGGCTTCATATAAATGTTGAACAGAAGGGGTGAGAGAATTGACCCCTGGGGCACCCCACAAGTGAGGGGCCTCAGGGTCGATCTCTGCCCCCCTGCCAACATCGCTTGCGTTCGACCCAAAAATTATATACTTGTGGTGCTTTACAATAAAGGTATTAATAACTTCAGAATACAGCAAAGTTTCCATAAAACAATACAAATACCAATAAATGAAAACACTATAAAAGTATAGATGTAATGCAGACACCTAAAGCACATTTTTTGATACATATAGGAAACCAGTACAATATCCAGCAAAAACCTTCCCATTGCATTTTGAACTCACGGCCACATCTGAATTTCCTGCAAAGACATCTCCATATAAATCACATTACAATAATTTGTTTGGGAGGTAACTAGTGGACATGTAATGGAATTTTCAGAAGCTGTGAGAGATTCGAATCCTGACCCCCTCCGGACATATTCACTTATCAGTTAAGCAAACAGCCTCCTTACCAGTTTGCACAGATGGCATGAGTAAAAGAGATCTATTTATTAAATGCTGTTAAGAGGAAAAAGTGGTACTGAACCAATTGTATGAATAAATATAAAAGGGCTTTTAAATAATCTCATTGATATGGGATTAAATCATTTCAAGAGAATAATACAATAATACAATATAATACAAAATGCCAAATCCAGTCTGAACATCTGACTGGTATGACAAACCATAATAATATATAATATAATCTGCTGCTCAACATTGTCCATGTATACAGCCAAGATGGGCTGTACAAATGGAAAATAATGAAAACTGAAGGAATCAAGCTATCTAATGGAAATGACATCAGGAGTCTGAATAAAGATGAACTCAAATACCTGGGCATCCTTCGAGACAACAATTTGAAACATACCAAAGTTAAGAAAAAGGTTAAAAATGTGAATACATCAAAAGATTGAAGAAGAACCTAAAGTCCAAATTCAGTGGAGGAAATGCCATCAATGCTATTAACACCTGAGCAATTCCAGCCAATAGATACACAGCTGGAATAGTGGACAGGACTCAAGCAGAACTAAAAGCCCGGATAGGAAGACCAGAAGAATAATGACAATGAAACATGCTCTTCATCCATACAGTGACACTGACAGATTCTACTTACCAAGAAAAATAGGTGAGCATGGAATGTTGCAAATACATCACACAGTTGAAGGGAAAAAAGGTCATTGGAAGAATATCTGAAGGATAGTGAAGAAGATATACTGAAGCTACTATACTATACCAGGAAGGCCTATTGAATACTGGAAAGACCACACTGGCTTAAAAGAAAGATCAAATGAAGAACAGAAAAGAGACATGGGACATTACATGGCCAGTACATTAAAAAAAAAAATAGGAGGGAAAATAGATAACAAGAGCTGGCAATGACTAAGAACAGGAAAGTTGAAGAACGAGACAGAGGAGCTGATTCTGGCTGCACAAGATCAAACTTTAAGAATGAATGCAGACAAAGCAGGAATAGAGAAGATCATATCTTCCTCTGAGATGAAGATCATCTAAGACACCAAGTGCCGCCTTTGCAAAGAAGCTGAAGAACAGTGGATCATCTGATTAGCTGCTGCAAGAAGACCCTCCCAGACTGACTGCAAACAATGGCATGACAAAGTAGCATTGGCAGATCTTCAAGAAGTACCTTTGATTGGCAGGACCATAAAATAGAGAAAACAATAGAAAACGAAGCAGCTAAAGTACTCTGGCACTTTTGAATTCAAACAGATAGGCATCTGTCAATCACACACCAGACTTAACAATTGTCAGTAAGAAAGACAAAAAAATCTGGATAGTGGATGCAGCAGTCCTGGAGACAGTAAAACAGAAGAGAAAGAATTGGAGAAGATAACAAAAGAATATTGCAAATACAAATAGAACAACTGTGGTAAAACAAAGCAAAGGTAGGACCAATAGTAACAGGCATTTTGGGGGCAATCCCAAAACTGGAGCATCACTTGAACATCTTTGGAATTGATAGATTCACCATCAGTCAATTGTAAAAGTCAGCTTTACTCAGAACAACTTACATCCTACAACAATACCTTCTAACATAATCAAATGTCAACATCTACCTATTCTGGGTGCCTGGGAAAGATTTGATAGGTGGATAAAAATGTCAAATCCAGTCTGAACATCTGGCTGAGTGTGTGACAAACCATAATAATAAATATTAATAGTATAGGTATGTCCATACCTGACTCATTACTAGGAATGTGAAAATTGCTAAAATTCTTTCCATACTAGTAGAACAGTGTGCCAATAAATATTTTTCCCACAGCTCTTTAAAAAAAATTATACAAAATTCTGTATCCATTTATGTCTACATAAATATTTTAAGAAATCAAGCTTTTAAAACGTGTCTTCCCCTAATTTGTATTACTGTTGAAGTACATTGCTCAAGATTTTTTTTTAAATATAAGAATTCATTCTGCTTTCATTTCTTGACATATCCATTTCTCTGGTGCAGACCTTTAAAATGTAAATTCCTCCAACATTAGTACTCTTTTTTTTAGATGTAAGTACTGCTATTTGCATGCTGCTTTCATTATCATGACAGTGTTTCATGAAATTTTGCTCATAGAAAGACAAATACTAGTCGACTGTGTTTGATGCAAGCATTTGCTTCAGCGTGATCTGGGAACTCAACATCCATATTCATTTCCAGGGGAATTCATGGTCAAATTTGTTTACATCTCTAATAGAACTTGACTTGGGAGAATTGAAGTACTACAAAGAGAATAGAAAAATTATATAGAAAACCAACTCCTTTATTTCTTCAGGAGCTGCTATAGAATATAATTCTCCAATGGAAGAACATCACAATAGTTCTAGATGTCTTCAGTAAAAGATTCGAGTAGGTGTTGGCTTACAAGAAAAATAGATCTAAAACAGGGAGGAACCTGAGCATGGGGGTGGGGGGGACCTGCTTTAAACATCTTGTCTTGGTTTGGAGATCTTCAAACATTTAAACTGAAAATCTGAGAAAAATTCACAAGGCAAACAATCTATAAAATTCTGGATCAGGATTCCTGATAATGGTAAGGTTTCAGCTGTAAGGAGAATTAGAAAAAAGTTTAACCAAACACACTTGCAACATTTACAATGCAACAATTGCTAAAGCACTTGGGAACTTAGGGATATCAAAGAAAAGATTTGTTTGCGTTCTTCTGTATATTCCTCAATTTAAGTTTACTGATGTCCTTGGAGATTATCCCTATGAATCTAAAGCCGTCTATCTATCCAAATATACCCAGATGTTGTGGTACCATATTGTCTTAGATTCCTTTCATGGGCAGCATAAAGCATAGCTGAAATTTGCACTCTCCCTGCATAGGGGACTACTAGGTGGAAAAGACCTATGTTCTGAACTCTTCATAATTTCACAACAGACGAGATGAATCAGGCTGATCTAAAGTCCTAACTGAAACTGTACGGGTTCTGGAGGCTTCTTCAGTCATCTGTTTCAGTTCTGTCCTTGGATGTTCTCTAAAACATGGCATTCCCTTGTCTTTTACAGTACCAGCCTGCTGAATGACAGCAAGAGGGAAAGAGCAAACAAGGTTTGCTAGCGTGTACAATCTATATGTGCTACTATTGCCACTTCACACTCTGTGACTAAAAGGTTTGCCTGGCCTAAAAATAGACCAAGTGGCTTTTAAAAATCCATTTAGTTTGCATGATTCTGTATGCTCTTTAGCGCTTCTAGCAGGCACAGTTTATCACATTTGCAGTCATGTTAGTGGAGTTCTGTAGTAGCCTGTTTACAACAAAGGCAGTTGGCATGGCTGCCAAAGGTACTGAGCTACAACTCAGCACTAAGCAGCAATGGTCTTATCAGCTGCTGCCCATTCAAAATAGCCTTTTTACCATGCAATCATCAGATAGATTCAGAAATTTAGAATATATTTGAAAAGGCTCCAAGAAGGGGCATGTGGGTTCTGATCCAAGTCTTCTCTAGTTCATCATTCTGTTATGTAAAGTGGTAGACCCAATGGTCAGCTAAGGATCCAGATGGGATACTGCAGAATACTCCTGTCATTGCTCCTCAATAATCAGTACCGCGAAGCTACTGGAAGTATTATGTAATGACGGATTAGCTTCCAAGTTGACAACAAGATTACAACTACATTGGCTTATGAATACATTTTGAGAAAACCAAGTTTATGCCAATGGGAAGTGCTCAGAATAATATGCTTGTAACAGTTCCCTGCCAGGCTATAGAACAAGCTCAACAATTTACTTATCTCGGTAGCATTCTGTCTATCGATAGAGCTACAGATAAGGACATTAACAGTGATGGGTTTCTGATGATCTTACTACCGGTTCACAGTGCATGCACACACTCGCTTCGTGTGCATGCCTGCCTTCCACGCATGCGCCCAACCTCAAAAACGTGCCTAAATAGGATGGCATAGAGCCAGGGTAGGTGGGCGGGCCACCCGTGATTTCTGATACCGGTTCGGGCGAACTGGTCCGAACCGGCTGAATACCATCTCTGGACATTAACCATCCAACTGGAATGGCAGTGACTGTGTTTCAACATCTGCACCCAATTTGGTCTATGGCAACCATAAGTATTATCACAGAGATAAAACTCTTCAAGAATATTATACCAATGGTAATATATGCTTGTGAAACAAGGAAGAGTACAACCAAGATAATTAAATGGTTAAATGTTTTCCAACAGTGCTACTTGAGAAGACTGTTCCACATCTCATATCGTGACCACATCCCTAATGAAGAGGTACCGCAAAGATCAGATTTAGAACACCTGTTGAGAACTGTGAATGAATGTCTTGTCGGCCATATCTTACATATGCCTAAAGACCTACATCCAAAAATTGCATTATGTTGGATACCTCATGGAGGAAAGAGAAAACAAGGCTGGCCTTGGAAAACTTGGCACCAAACACTTAAGGAAAATCTCAAGATTATTAATATTCCTTGAGACAATGCCGAAGATGCTACAAATAATTGAAACCATTGGAAGACACTTGCTGCTCTGCAGAGGATCTGATGATGATGATGAATGGCTAATTGCAATAGTGGAAAATATACAGTATTTAGCTCAGGGTTCAATTGTTGGATACTTGTTGCTCCTTGATCTTGGTGGGGTTTTTGTTTTGAAGACATTTCATTACAGGTAGCCCTTGACTTATACATTTGTTTAGTGACCGTTCGAAGTTACAATGAAAAAAGTGACATGACCATTTTCTTACACTTATGACCATTGCAGCTTCTCCATGGTCACTTGATTTACATTTGAATGTTTGACAACTGGTTAATATTTATGATGGTTGCAGTGTCCCGGGGTCATGTGATCACCTTTTGCAGTGATTCACTTAACATATGTAGCAAGAAAAGTCATAAAGTGAGGGAAACTCACTTAACAAATTTCTCACTTAGCAACATAAATTCTGGGCTCAATTGTGGTCACAAGTCAAGAAGTACCTGATTAGGTAACAACATTAGTGCTGTGAGGTTTGTTGAAATAGATTTGGGAGTACTTACTTCTTCTTTATTGTCCCTGTTCGCTTGATGCCAGTTTCCTAGCTAATGACTAATGGCTATTCAATAGTATTTTCTGTATGAAATTCATCAGGTTTCTTTGCAAAACCACACAATGTGTGTTGTCATTTTAGTTCTTTATGAATATTAATTGTACTCAGTCCAATAAGTAGTTGAAAAAATTAAACCATATTGGAACCCTATGACCCTCCAAGCTCTTGAGATGTCTTCCATCTCCTCCAAACATATTTATTGAGTTACCTTATTCCTATTAAGCATTTCTGTCTCAAAAGGATCGTGCATGCTCACTTGGGATTTGACAAAGATTGACAATGGAAAATGTTGACACTTCAGGGCACCAGGTTGGGTTTCCAGGCGGCATTTTGCACCCCAAATTAAAAATAATCAGAAATGCAGTATGAATCCTTAAGATTTTAGATAAGGATCAGTGGTGGATTTCAAAAAATTGGCGGGCATGGTGTGGCTTGGTGGCATGGCTTGGTGGGCATGGCAGCGGAAGGATACTATAAAATCTCCATTCCCACCCAACTCCAGGGGAAGGTTACTGCATTTCCTCCCAATCAGCTGGAACTTGGGAGGCAAAGAATAGATGGGGATGGGGCCAGTCAGAATTTTTACTACCGATTCCCCGAACTACTCAAAATTTCTGCTACCTGTTCTCCAGAACTGGTCAGAACCTGCTGAAACCCACCTCTGCTGAGGATGTCAAAAAATGATACATGCAGTTTTGCCAGATTTTTGCAATTTTGCATAGGAATTCATTAGATGTTTGCAACTTTTTGATGCATAAGTTACTGGGCAAAACTGGACAACATTTCAGAGCCTGTGTGCTATATTCATTGCATATAATCACTTCACTTCAGACAAAGCACTGAGTTGCTCAAATATTTATGTATGTGATCACTGACCTTCCTTTACCGGAGTTTGCAATTATGAAGTGCTTTGTATTCACAACTCTCATTAGATATAATGCAAACACTGAATAGGCTCACGGTTAGCTAAAGCAGATGAAAGACCCCTCCCCAGATCCTGAATGGAATGTATTGGATAACTCTTGTTATTACTTGATTAAACATGCTTGTGATATTGTATTGTTACTCGATTATCTGTGTAAAGCCTGCAGCAGAAAACCTTCTCTTGACTCTAATGCCTTTTGCTTGAATATTGGTAAGAATACGCACTATAGGGGAATGAAAAATGCATAAAATAAAAATTCATAAATATGAATATGAAATAAATATGAAACAAGCTGCGTGCAAAATAACAGTTTTACTGGTAAGTTTGACGTTGAAACGAGAGAAACAGGAGCTTCACTTTTATCTTAGATCCATGGTTTAGAGCTGAACATATCTAAAGTTTGGAAGGAAGGCCATGCTTGATCCTCCCTTTCATAGTTACAATCAAAAGTTATGTTTTGCAACCGCTGAGGTTGTTTGGTTGATCTGAATAATGCAAAAAAGATGGATGTAGAGATTTGACAGATCTCCTGTGGCTGGTCATTATCCTCTTGTCAGTAGAAATAGTGAAGATTAAATGCATTCTCACAATATCAGCAGAAGTCTTTTTTTTTGCTTTGTTTTGTTTTGAACACAGGGGCTACCCACAGATTTCCTGCTGGCTGTTCAAATACAGTATATCAATAACTGGCTCCCAAGAATAATCTGTCACTTGCCATAGTGTACAGCACGTGTGTCAAACTCAATATCATTGAGTTTGTATCAGGACTTGTCGATGACCTCGGGGGGCTGCCCAGGCATGGCCGACTGGCTGGGTGTAACCAACTAGGTGGGCGTGGCCAGCTTGACGCCACTCCCCAAACTGCTGGCATGTTTCCTCTATGCACTGGGTAGACAGGGCCAAAGCCACGCTGGCCCAATTTTTCCTCTTTGCACTTGGTAGACTAGGCCAAAGTGATGCGAGCTGGCGCCTTACATTTTCCAAGATGGCCTCTCCTGGAAGGCCGCATCCGATCACATCATGAGCCGGATCTGGCCCGTGGGCCTTGTGTTTGACACCCCTGGTGTACAGGCTTGCCATCTTAGCCCCAGGACCCCTTGGGATCAAGCCGTTATAATGGAGCAGAACACTTGAATAGGAATTCTTTAAAGCAAAAACATGCAAAAAGTCTCTACCTGCAAAAACAGCAGGTAGAGACTAACCAGCCAAGAGACTATTGCATGGTTGATGAATATCAAGCATGGACAAGAAATGTAGAATAGCAGGAGAGGCCATATTCCAGTCTAAAATGATACCATGATATTCTGATAAAATGTAACATCAACATGGACTCCACCACTTTTTGCTATCTTCATACGCTTGTGACTGAAAAGGATAGCAGGCCAACATAGGATTGCAGCCTTAGAATATCAGTGCATCTGGCATTGCATATTTTCAGTGCTTTTTTTCTTCCCATGATGAAGCTGAATTTAAAACAATAAATGAAAAACAATAAATGCTTTAAAAAAAGGTGATGAATATAGGAAGTATGGAGATTTTGATTCAGAGTTTGCTTTTCCACATAAGAGCATTCTGAATTCTGCTCAGAAATGTTCACAGTAGCAAAAAAGGACAAGGTAACATTTGTTGCTGTGTGAGGGCAAGTTTCAAGAAGCAGAGAAAAGGGAATTGATTACATACCTCCATTACATCAAAAGCCTTTTGATGAAGAATGGAGTCCATCCATTCACAGTAGGCAAAGTATGGATCCAACTTTCTCATTTTAACTCATATTTTTAACTTTTTTTTTAAAGGTCCTTTTGGTATTGTTTTGCTTGAGCTAATTGTTATGGACGATTCTCTCTGCAGACATCTATAAGCTGGGTAGACCTCTAACAACCAAAGCCAAATCCACTCTGCAAAACAGTGTTAATAATTCAAGGCTTACCTCTTCGTGGCTCACATCTGAAAACATAAGCTGATCGTACTGCAAAATTTTGGTTTATAACAATGGCAAATCATTTCTGTATTTTAGGTTTGATCAACACCTCATAAATTTAACGCATGTCTTGATGATGTAGGAATGAAGTCATGGAAATGAATTATTCACCAATCAGGATAAGACTTTCAAAATATAAAACTAAATAGAGAAACCACGGATTCATAAGTTTCTGAGATCATGCTTTGTCACTTTGGCTGTAGCCAAAAGGAGATGACATCAGGGGCATAGCATTTTTATATTTCTGCCTCTAAGAGCTCTTGATTTTGATATCATGGTCTCCCATTGCAATCTTTATAGATATCATCTAGACCAGGGGTGTCAAACTGGATTTTTTAGAGGGCTGGATCAGCATTGTAGTTGTCAATGGGGGCGGGGGGGGGGGAAGAGATGGGATCGGTGCAGTGGTGGGTTCCTCCTGGTTCTGCCAAGCCAGTAGCAGTGACGATATGATGGTTCTCCCCCCCCCGCCCACCCACCCCCCTCCCCACATTATTCTTACCTTTTATTTGGCTCCACCTCCAATCTATTGCTGCCTCCTGAGTCCCAGCTGATGGGCTATAAGGAAAAACTGTTTAAACTCTTGCTGTGCCCTACAGCTAATCAATGGTAAAAGGCAGTTTGGTGGTAGACCGGTGCCTCAAAAAACAAATGAGTAGATCGGTGCCTGCAAAAATAAATGGGTAGACCAATGCCTGCAAAAATACATGAGTAGACCGATGCCTGCAAAAATAAATGGGTAGACCGGTACAGCTCTGTAAGCAGTTAAAAGCCTGGTAGACCAGTACCTCTGCTAAATCTTAAATGTCAAATGACTATCGAGCCACGCCCACAAATTAAGCCACGCCCACAGAACCAGTAGTAAAAAAATTTAGAATCCACCCTTGGATAGATGGCCTCCTGCAGTACCCTGCGGGCCAAAATGAAGCGTGGGGGGCACATGAGGCCCCTGTGCAGCCCATTTTTGGCCTGAACCGCCTCTTCCAGCACTTTGCTGGCCAAAATAGGACTCGGGGAGCCGTTTTGGCCACTAGAGGCACCGTGGGCCGGTCCTTTGCTAATTATAGGCTGGCCCTATGGGTCAGATTTAAGCAGGTTGGATATGGCCTGTGGACCTTGAGTTTGACACTCCTGATCTAGACTACAGTTAGTCCTCTACTTACAACAATTTGCATAGTGACTGTTCAAAGTTAAGTCACTGAAAATAAGTTAGTTATGACCATTTTTTACACTTATGACCTTTGCAGCGTCCCCATGGTCATGTGACTTACATTCAGATGCTTCACAACTGACTCACAATTATGACAGTTGCAGTCCCAGGGTCATGTGATCATCTTTTGCAACCTTCTGAGAAGCAATGGGGAAGTCAGATTCATTGAACAACTGGGTTACTAATTTAATAACGGCAGTGATTCGCTTAACAAATGTGGCAAGAAAAGTTGTAAAATAGGGCAAAATTCACTTAACAAATTTCTCACTTAGCAATATACATTTTGGGCTCAGTTGTGGTTGTAAGTTGAGGACTACCTGTCATTCTTTCTAGTGACAGGAGCAGGCAAACTAAGAGTAACTCTGAGCCCAGGTTAACAGCTGGCATGAATCTGCTGAGTCCAATGCTCTTTTGACTCCTTGATATGTTTCTATGGCAGACTTAATCTAAATTTCAGCTGATTTGAATTTATTCTGTCCCATTTATTTCAATGAGAATATACAGTAAATTGTAGTGCAATTGTAGGTCAGGGAGAAGAGGAGAAAACACCCTTTTTGTTCCTCCTTTATTTACATCACAGCAGCCAAAGATTCACAAAGCACTGATTTTGATTTTGATTTTATTGAATTTATATACTGCCCTACTCCTGAAGGACTCAGGATGGTCGAGAGGACGGCCATGCAGGAAAGAAAAAAAATACAGTGAATTTCTGAACCTCCCATTTCAAGTTAAGGGCAGGTGAAAACAATTGACAAAACTGAGTTGAGAAGCTTTTCCTACTTTTTATTACTGTCCATGTCTATCAATTCACACTGCAGGTATAATAACAAAACAAAACAAAATATGGCATACTAGACGGCTCCCAGTGGGAAGTCCTCCAGGTATGGAGGCAGCTAACCTGTTACATGGGATAGCATAATCTATTCTGGGTATTTTGGAGGAATTTTGGAAACCATGACTGAAACCCTGTAGACCAGGGAACTCCAATCTTGGCAACTTTAAGGCTTGTGGACTACAACTTCCAGAATTCTGGGAGTTGAAGTCCACAAGCCTTAAAGTTGCCAAGGTTGGAGACCCCTGCTGTAGAAACCAGCTGCCTTCCCTCTTCATCCTTCACTTGTAAAATCCAAGAGTTGCTTGGTGTTTGCTACTGATTATTGTCTCTATGACTAAGAGGGTAGGCCTGCCACTTGCACTCACTGTTAAACTTTTGTTTCAGGAAAAAAAAATTGTGGAAGTCATTGTGAATCTATAGCTCTCTTGTTTTTTATTTTTTGCTTTACGGCATTTATCATTTCTTCAAAGATTAATAGATATCAAGGGGAGTGGTAGTTTCTTTCCTTTATTATGACCCTAACATTAATCCTCCTGCAATCATCAGTCAGCCCTTGCAATCCCAGGCTGACGGATCACACAACAACAGTAAAGGGGCTCAGTGAAATTGATGGAAGAAATGGGTAACTTTGATAAAATACAGTCTGGTTTTATTCATCTTTCCCCTTAATTATGAGCTGTCTATTGTCTACCAGCCACTCCTTTTTCTCATATATTTGCCCTTTCATTGACTACTTTCGTGGCCTTATTTTCTTCCCTGTGGAAAGAATTGAACCATATTTTTATTGTACTTTGCAGAAAACAACAAAGTGAATCTACAGAATGTTGGAACAGTATTTCTTAGATCTTACATGAGAATTTCTCATCATTTCTACCCCACAATGCCAACCCTGTCAGGTATGCCAATCCTGTCAACCCAAAGTCACCCAGTATGTTTTCATAGCCAAGGGCTGACTTGACTTCAACCCCATTTCAACACCTTAATTGTGATTCTAGAACCATGATGGCGAACCTATGGCACGGGTGCCACAGATGGCACACGGAGCCATATCGGTGGGCATGCGAGCTCAGCTCCGGCATGCATGCGTGAGCCAGCCAGCTGATTTTTGGGCCTTCTGGACCCACCAGAAGTCAGGAAATACACTGTTTCCGGCCTCCAGAGGGCCTCAGGGGGGTGTAAGGCTGTTTTTGCCCTCCCCAGGCTCCTAGAAAGGCTCTGGAGCCTGGGGAGAGCAAAAAAATGGGCCTACCGGGCCCACCAGGCCATCGCGTGCCAAAAGCGGGGGGGGGGGTGAGGCACATAGAATTATGGATATGGGCACACGTGCGTGTGACCCTACCACGCTCCCCCCACTTTTGGCATGCGATGGCAAAAAGGTTAGCCATCACTGTTCTAGAATCACCATTTAAAGAGATTATCCTGCAGACTTCAACATTGCCATGCTGATTAGTAATCTGGGTTACACTGAGGCCCTTAGACCTATCTTGACAATGATCATCAGATGAATGCTATATCCCTATTTTAGAGAGTGCTGAATTTGCAGTTATTCCCTGACACTTCTATATTTTCTCCAGACACTAAGTAACTAAGTAATTCATGTGATTAGAAAGCCAATAATGAAGAATTAAACCAAAGGCACCCCGGCTTGACTAACATCCATGAAATGCGTGAATTTCAACTCCCAGAATCTGTCAGGAACTCAGAATTCTGAGAGATGTAGTTCACGCATTTATTTATTTTATTTTATTTATTAATTTTTTTTTATTGAAAAAGTTTTACAATACAAAAGTTTTTTCCCTTTTTCCCCCCACCCCCACCCCTTCCCAACCCCCCCACCCTCCCCCCACCCTTACCCCTTCCCTCCCCATCCCTCCCCTGACTTCGGCTACACATTTTTGAAGAAAAACAGCAAAAATTTATAACAAGAAGAAAAGCAAAAACTATTATGTGTTCAAATTGAAAATTTAAAAAAAAGGTTTTGGAGGAAGAGAAAAGAAGGAAAGAAAAGAATTTAAAAAAAAGGGAAGAAAAAAAGAAAAAGAGCCATAAATTTTAATATTTATCTAAAATTAACAATATTATAGTAAAAAAAAACACCCAAAAATAATAACCATTATAATATTTAAACCAATTTAAAAATTTTTATACCTTTCTATAAACCATTAATATTAACTTTACTAATCATATGCCAAACTCAATCCCCCATCTAATAAAACATAACATAACCTGCATTTTCATATCAAATAATATCAAATAATTTGATCCCAACTACTTACTCCCCTTAATTAAAAAGCAAAAGAAAAAAGAAAAACATAAAACATACAATATAATATAATTATGCATATATTATTATAATCATACAATTACATCCAAAAAGAAATTTTTCTATTTCCATAATCCAAATTTCAATATTCTCTTCATCTTGATTGAAGTTAGATACTCTGTCTCCACATATGTCCAATTCCAATAGGCTTCGTTTTCCATCTGCCCCCATCAGCCAAGTAAAGCATTCCACATAAACCCCCCGTGTGACTTTATATAGTTAATATCCAACCACGAAAGTATTCACTCCTCTAGATAGAATCATTCAAACTAACTTATTCTATTCCCCCAAGAAAAACCCCAATGCAGCTCCTCCCAGCCTTGAGAGAAAAAAAAAAAGAAATTTTTTTTTTCCTAGAAACTGCATTCGCAGATGTTCTTTTAAAGTTCTTTCAAATCCTGTCACCCTTTGTTATTTGTTCCTTCTGGTTGTAAGATGTTTTCATTTCCATTCTTTTCCTAGATGATAAATTCCAAAAAAACTATAATAGGGTAATCACAGATCGCTGCTACTATTGCAGCAAACTGTTAAACTTACTCAGGATGTCAAATCCAATTCAGGATAATAATTTTTTTTATGAATCTCCAACTCAGGATGAATTCTTTATAATTCATGAATCCAAATCAGTATAAACTTTAAAAATTTTATAACCTGTTTCCAAAACTTTCAATACTTTCTGATAACAACTGTAACTGCTGAAGAAATTCACGACATTCCACAGTATATTCCACTCAAGTTTCCTCATTAACTTCTATTTTCTATTGTTTAACATCACCAGCCATTTCTTGAGGAGCGTTGGACCTCTGTTGCTGTTCGTCTCGAATTGTAATATTTTTTAAATCTTGCTCCAGCAGTTCAAGGTCCGGTGCTCCTGCTCTAGATTCACTGGGATATTCAATTTTTCCATCTGAAAAGTCCATAATAGGATCCTCTGAAGAACCGCCTTGTACTCCTTTTTCTTTTAACATTCCTTGAATCTCTTCCTTCTGTTGACCTTTTGTAGACTCTCTTACTTGTTTCTTATTCTTAACATATTCTGGGGCTCCCTTAAAGAAATTTTTATAAAAATGTTCCGCTTTTTCATTATTTATTAAATTTTATTTATTAAATTTTTATACCGCCTTTCTTCTGAAGGACTTAGGGCGGTATACAGCCACAATAAAACAACATGAAATACAAAATTTAAAAGCAATTTAAAAACAAATTAAATATTTTGGCCCCCCAGTTAAAAACCCAAAAATTAAAACACCCAATCCAAATTCTTATTAAGCCAGTCCAGTCTGTTGGAATAGTCGAGTCTTAAGGGCACGGCGAAAGGTACGCAGGTCGGGAATCATTCCAGAGAGCGGGTTCCCCCACAGAGAAGGCTCTCCCCCTGGGAGTCACCAGTCAACATTGTTTGACCGACAACACTCTCTGTGGGAGCGTGTTGGTTGGTGGGAGGCCATCGGTGGCAGAAGGCGATCCCGTAAATATCCAGGAGGATGTGCAGTTTGGGAAAGACTGTTCCAGATAAATCTGGGGAGATAAGGGTATAAATTGGACATACCTCATATTCCCCTTTTGGGATAGATGGATCCAGAAAGAAATGCCCAATGAAGATAATAACAGTTCAAAAGATTCACGATTATTAGAGGATGGCAAATATAAAGTTTATAAGTGCATACCTAGATTTGCATTTTTACTGCCAGTTAGACCACAGGACCAACAGAACAGAAATCTTTTGAGTTCAATGAAAATCATTATGTTTCTGCACTCAATGATAGATAATGTCACCTGACAGCTTTGCAGATTAAAAGGGTTTTTAGCAAATTGGAACATTTGTGTAATCTTTTATTTTGCAGAAAATGTTATTTTTCAGATTCAACCTACGCTTTATTGATTTTGACGTATTGTAGCACTTCATCTTGATTCAGTAAGTTTTAGATTTTTAAAAAATAAATATCCCAAGAGCCAAATAAATGTCTTTTGCTTTTAGACTTTTGATGTCAGGAATCGGATAATTTGCTGCCAACAAAGAAGGTCAAAGCAATAGATAATGAACAGTGAAGAAAATGCATACATTTGTTTCTCTGAGACTTTTTTTTTTTAAAAAAAATTATCTCGTGGAGGCATTTTTTCTCTGTGTTTGCTTAATCTCATACCTCACAGTTTACACACAGTTACGGCTTCTTTCGGATCCTCTTTTATCATCACATTTTTCGTTCAGAGATGTTACATAAACAGTGACATGTCCAGGAATGCAAATATTGTTAAAATGCCACCAGCTAATCTAGTATTTGCCAGGGATGCATAACGCTTAGACACATATATTAAGGTCTTCCATTAGTGTTTCATAATTGAATGCTTATTTGAAGTAGCAATTTTATTACAAGTGCAAGTATAGGGGTTTGTTGTGGTGGTTGTTATTACTGTTGTTATTGCTGCTTTTTTTTTTTTTTAAGATTTACAGTCTATTTCTCATCCAGGAGCTTATTCATTCTCCCATAATTCCCTCCCTGCCCCCCACCTCAAGAAGCTTATGAAGTATGCAAAACTGCAAATGAGAAACTCAAGGTCACACAATGAATTTCCATTGCTGGATGTGCAACTGAAGCTGGATCTCCCAGGCCTAGTCTGACAGCTAAACTGCTACACCACACTAGTTGCTTTCTTATGTCCCTTCCAAGTATATTTCCAGTAGAAATATAATTATCACTACATGCTCAATTTACAGGAAATTAAGTTGCATTAATATGTGTGGCATCCAGTGGATTTAAGTTAGATGTATCCTAGTGATGTCGTTTGGAATCTTGTGACATCTAAAGCTTCAGCGAAGTGAAGAGGGGCATAATTAATAACAGTGGAGCAGCTTTTAACTGTTGATGGAAGTATGTTCTATAGCCTCTAAAGTTGTTGAATGCCATGATGTCAGCTTTAAGAGATAGCCCAGACAGGAAGCAGGTCCAGATGAACTAATTCCATTTTATTGTAAAGTTACATTAATTGAATCTTGAATGTCTGAAAATACATTTCTCCCCCATCCCCTTTACAACCCAAGAAACTAGGGAATGATTCCTTTGAGCTGTTTGCCATACCACATTCCTGTTGCGGACTAAGCTGCCTCTTATCCAATTGTTCCCTTCTTCCCCTGTTATGTGGCTGTCTCCCAAGATCTGTAGGAGGTGACCAGGCTGAGCCCAAGGGAGTAGTCTGTCATGGACATACCTCTTGCCTCCTCTCTGGACACAGGTTTCAGGGAGGAGGAGGGGGATGAGCCAGGTCCTGGCATCTCTGGGAAAGGGAGGACGGGGATGCATGGAGACACGGACCAGGGAATGGAGGGATCCAGCTCAATGGAGCAGCAACAGCTGGAATAATCTGTCAGGCAGCAGGCTGAGCCTGAGTAGAGGGAGCCATAGCTGTAGCAGATTAGCCTGGAGACTTCAGGCAGAGATCAGGAGCAGCTGCCTGCAGTCAGTGAAAGTGCTGTCCCTCACTCGCTCTCTCTCTCTCTCACACACACCCACATATAACTGTGGTTTAGTGAGTTTATTAATATTCCCCAGCAACTCCCTTCAACAAAAACCCACAACTGTTCCAATTAAGTCCCTCCACAAGCAGACCAATGCTAGTCCACAGAGCAATGACCAGGGAGTCCACAAGCTACTTGAATGTTTTCCAATCAAAATAAACCCATCAGGCAAAATCAAATCCACAATACAATAGGGTTCATAAGGCAAAAACAGTCCAGAGTTCACAAGGCACAATCTAAGTCAAGGCACAGTGTCAGTCCAACGCAAGGCAAGAATCACAACTATCAGAAAACACATAGCTAGAAAATGAACACATTGTTCCCAGCAGCGCCTCCATCTGTCTGCTGTGCTAAATAACCAGCTTCTGGTGCAGTCCATCAGGAAGAGTGAGTAATCGGGCTGACCTTTGTTGCTGTTGCATTTTCTCTGCCCTACGTGTTCTTGGATCAGGGGCAGAAGGCAGTTCCTCTTCCTCATCACTGACTGGTTGTCATTGCGTGCTTTCCCTGCCTGAAGCCTCAGGGCTGTCCTGCTGCAACTGTGCTTCAGGCAAATCTCTTTCAGATGATTGCTTGGAGCCATTGACCAACTCACCTCCAGTTGTGCTTGGAATTGGTTCATCCTCCTCTGAGCTGACACCTGGAGAGGTATCAGGGGAAGTGTCTGAGGGAGTCATCACACTGAGGATGTGGTGCTGGAGTCCCTACCTCCCCCTGACCCAAGGACATGCAGGGAGGACAAAAGAGAGGTACAATGCTGGTCAGCCAGGTTACTCATGAGGAGGCAGTCTTGTCCATTATGAGAGACCGTACTGACATTGCCTATTTAATCGTGCCCAAAGAAATGATAATTGCTGAAATAATGTGTGCAGATTCCTTGCTCCGTTATTCCTGCTCCTAGTGTTTTGAACTTTGGATCTCTGGTTTGTGCCTTATTTCATGGACTGATTCAAGCTTTTGGAACTCTTGCTTGTCGAATGCCTTTGCTCTGGCTGTTGTTCTGGCTTCGGGTAGCGACACTGCTCTTCTTGCTGGCTCTTTACAACTCCCAGTGGAACTCAGAGGGGACTTTTGCCATTCAAAGCTGCTGGGAAGTGTTTACATGGGCTTGGGCAGCTCAGTAAGATCCTTTTAACTTACCACTGTATGTGCATGTATGAGCAGAGTAGCAGAGTCAAAACCATCATCAATCTTGAGTCCCTTTGCACTCACAAGAGATCTAAGCTGAACCCACTTTGAATTTCACTGACTCTTATCTACTGGCAATTTGCTTTGACTGTTAATAGTCCAGATTCTTGTAGAAAGCTTTAGCTTGCAATAATTGCTATATATTCATTTGAATTTCCTGGACTCCTGATTTCCTGCACTTCACAAGGTCATTCTCACATACCATTCCACATGAGGAATACAAACTCCACCATTTTAGTTCCTGTAATAGATTTAGATAATTGGCCTAAGATCTATGAAAATAGCTATTTTTAGCACACAGAGTTGCCATAACTAGTTCTCCAAATATAATATATTATTTGCTAATACTGATAGTAATTTCTCTGAAGGGCTGCACCTGGGAATGCCAGCCATCTGCTCTGTGGTATATTTAGTTTCAGCACTAATTCCACCAGGTATCTGAAACAGCCATAGCCAAATATTACCAAATCTCCTTTGGAATCATGATTCAGCAAAATTAATTTGTATCTTTTTCTTTTTTTTTCTGTATTAAAGAAGGGTTGCAGAGAATTCTTAGGTGTGAGCTACAAGCATAAATTAAGCCTGATTTCCTTCCCCATACCTTAGATTTACTTTCCTGAAGGAAGGGGAAGAATATTCTCTAACAAATAGCACCTGCTATTCATTGCTTTGTAGTTTATTCCTCTGCTTTATTGCTTATTCATCTGCATAATAGTAGAGAGTTGGAACCTTAGCATATGAATGCTGACTTTTCAGAAGCTACACTTTTAGCAAAACTCATATAATGAAGGAGTTGTATGGTTAATACTTCATCTTGGAATGCTAAAAATACCCTGCAAAACAATTTGTATCGACTGCTAAAATGTGCTTAATGCTAATACTGGATTGGGATGGTTTCTTTTTGCAGCTTTGTTTCTAAAATAAGCTCATTGCTCTTTTTGCTTGTCACTCTGCAGACAGAGAGTTCAGCTGCGTATTTGATAGTCAAGCTCGCAACAAAGAAAAGAGCTTGGAGTAACTGGGTAGAATTCAGCTCATGCCATCCACTGACAGAAAGCTTCCTCTAGCACCGTGATGGTGAACCTATGTCATGCGTGCCAGAAGTGGCAAGAAGAACCATCTCTCCGGGAACACCAGCTATTGCCCATTGCTCTTCCAGGTTCCCGGCCAACTGGCCTTCCTGTGCATATGCACGCCAGGTGACCGGCATGCATGTCAGTGCTGGGGAGCTGCTCTTCCGGTTTCCTCTGCTCTCCTGTGCACATATGCGCGCTCCCATTTCAGGGCCGAAATAGTTCGCCAACACTGCTGTAGCAGAACCTCGGGTTGCCAAATTTCCCTCCTTTATATCCTTTATTGGATATAAATCCAATAAATCCTAAATCCTAAATCCTAAATCCCCTCCAACTTGCCTTTCCCCTATGTTCCATGCCCCCTTCACCCAATTTAATCTGGAGCATCTCCCACTAATCTAAATCATGTTCAGACCTTACCTTGGAGATTTTTCTTTTCTATATTCCTGATGGTAAGCTTAGCACTTTTTGATACTCTTAGTTCAGATGTCTTTCTGAAACAGTTGTGTGGGACATAAAATAAAGATCTAAGAGTCTACTACTGGCTTCTTTCTTATTTCCAGGGCATCTCCACTGAATTCATATCCCATCAGTTGCTTCAATATTAAGCCAAGCAGGGACAATACCCAAAATATATGGGGAAAAGAGTTTTTGGGGCGTCAACAGTAGGGTTGACTGAAATCATTGTCCAAAGCTTCAGCCTGAACTCATATAAAAATACCAATAGGTAGTTACTTCTCTTAAATCCTTGCAGTTTGCTTAAAACCTTGATTTCAAATCCACTCAACCCAAAAGCAACTCTTGAGTGGCATACAAATTAAAGATAAGTATTACAGTACTTTGCATTAAAAACGATCATAGCAGGGGAGCAGATTAGCACCATAAATTAATCCAATATAGTTCATAGTTGTAGAATCCAACTATAAAGAGCAGTACTCTCATGTTTGCTTCTATTTTTATATTTATAAGAGCAACACAGTGGTTAGAATGCTGTACTGCAGGCTACTTCTGCCAGCTGCCAGTAGTTCACTTCTGACAGGCTCAAGGTTGATTCAGCCTTCCATCTTTTCGAGGTCGATCAAATGAAGACCCAGTTGGAGGCAATATGCTGACTCTGTAAACTGCTTAGAGAGGGCTGTAAAGCACTGCGAAGCGGTGTATAAGTCTAAGTGCTATTGCTATATTTCCCCCTTCTTGAATTATTTTTTCTTTAGAAGCTCTGGTTCTCAGTACATGATCTTTTTCAGCATTTCACTGTGGTCTTTACAGAAAGGCTCCCTGATCTGCATCATGTTTCATGCATATCTTTAGCATCATCATAAATTTCAGGCTTAACCTGAAAATTTCCTCAGATGGCTGGATTGGGCAGACCAGAATCTTTGAAAATAATCACTCCAGCTGATGATTAGGACTGAAGACATCTTGGTCTGAAAGTACAGGTAGTCCTCGATTTACAATGTTCTGTTTAGTGACCGTTGGAAGTTACAATGGCACAGATAAAAATGACTTATATTTAGGAAGGTACTAGAGTGCGCAAAGATTAGTAAATTAACCCATGAAATAAACAATGATGAAAACTCAGATTACTATACTGTGTGGGAAAGGTGGTACAAATGGATGAACGAAAAAATTAAAACAGGAGCAAAAGGTGTGTTAAATAAACAATAACAAATAGCAAAAGTGACACCAGGTGATATTATGTACATATGCATAAACACTGCATATCCGATGTAAATAGAAATGTAAATTTTTGTATCTATAAAAACTTAATAAAGTATATTTTAAAAAAAGTGACTTATGATCATTTTTCACACTTATGACCATTACAGCACCCCTGCGATCACATGATCAAGATTCAGATGCTTGGCATCTTGCATGTATTTATAACAGTTGCACTTATCCTGGAGCCAATCACCTTTTGTGACCTTCTGTTAAGCAAAGTCAATGGCGAAGCCAGATTCACTTAGCAACCATGTTACTAACTTGCAATTGCAGCGATTCACTTAGCAACTGTGGCAAGAAAGGTTGTAAAATGGGGCAAAACTCCCTTAAGAACTGTCTCCCTCCGCAACAGAAATTTTGGGCTCAATTGTGGTCATAAGTATAAGCCAGGCAGGAGTGGGTTCTACTTACCTTTACTCCCGGTTTGCAACGGGATCGCGCGCCTTGCTTCTGCGCATGCGCAGATTGCCAATGATGACATCCGGGGTGGTGGACGGGGCCTCCTGCAAGTTTTACTACTGGTTCTTGCGAACCGGTCCAAACCAGGAGCAACCCACCACTGAAGCCAGGAATCCGCGAGTCTATCAATATATGGAAAAATTACAATTGAGAACTTTTTTTCAATGAGAGAAATGAAAGTAATTTAAACTCGACAGATTTATTAAGAAAATTAACAAGGCTCTAGTTTAGGATAGACATTTTTTTGTAATTTGGCAGCCTTTTTATATGTTAATTTTATAAAAAATTTTTAAAGTATTGCTTTAAATTACCTTTGCCTACCATACAGCAATTTGGGGACATCCAGAATTTAACCAACAAAACAACAACAACAAATCATTGATAGGTTTGTACTCAAACTACATTTTCATTGGGAACAAGGAAAGTTTTAAACAGTTTGCTTTATTCTACAGTATTGCTGTTGAGCTTACCTCAGAGCACTACAAAAGAGTTATGCCACATTGATTTTCAAGTACAAGAAAATGTAAAATGCTACGGCACATTATATGCTTGGAGGACAGTCTTGCCAAAGTTTCAATCCTTGCTGATTTTAAAAGTTTGAGCTTAACTCTTGCACTAAAATCAATGAGATTTAACAAGTGCCACATTTGTAAATCATATCTGATCAGCAGCCTAGGAAGGAAAATTTTAATAGTAGCCAAAGCTCTGCTAGTGTAATTGAGATTATTTTTAACCACGCAGATATGCATGCATCAGATTTGAGCAATCCGTTGTTTCCATTCTTGTAACAAAACACACTAATCTTTCTCTGCACGTTATCTTTTTAAAATGTTATAAATCTTTCTATTACACTTATTTAAATTTAATCCCTGAAATGAAATAGAATTTATTCTGGAAGAGTATTGTACCGTTAGGTGGTGATAATTGGGAATCATTGCTTAGTTGCCATGTTGCTCTTTCCATTGGGTTAGTTCGTCATGGAGAAAATCTATCTTATGTGGTTGCTAGGAGCTGAAAATGACTCGATGGCACATAATCAATCAAAAGATGCCAGTCAAAAATATTTCACTTATTATCAGTTACTTTCAATACGTCTGATAAGAGCTTCTTGGCTCTCGTTGTCTTTATCGCATTTTTAGTGGGATGATCACAGCCCCACCATTATTATATAACATTGATAATTGGGACCGAAGGTATGAAATGTACCTGGATTAAATGATGGAGCTTTAATTGATAGGAGCACAATCAAAGACTGGAAATAAAAACAGGATGGTAAGTCTCGGTCTGCTCACATTTGTGAAACCTTCCCAAGACATTTTTTTTTTGCCTCAGATAAAGGAAAAGGTACAGATAGTCCTTGATTTACAACACTTCATTTAGTGACCATTCGAAGTTAAACGGCACTGAAAAAAGTGACGAACGACCATTTTTTCATGCTTATGATCGCTGCAGCATCCCCAGGGTCACGTGGTTTACATTCAGACCAGAGGTGGTAGTCAGCAGGTTCTAACCAGTTCTGGAGAACCGGTAGTGGAAATTTTGAGTAGTTTGGAGAACCGGTAAATACCACTTCTGACTGGCCCCACCCCCATCTATTCTCTGCCTCTTGAGTCCCAGCTGATCAAGAGGAAATGGAGATTTTGCAGTAACCTTCCACTGGAGTGGGGTGGGAATGGAGATTTTACAGTATCCTTCCCCTGCCATGCCCACCAAGCCATGCCCACAGAAGCGGTAGTAAAATATTTTGAATCCCACCACTGATTCAGATGCTTGACAACTGGTTCATATTTATGACAGTTGCAGTATCCCAGGGTCATGGGATCCCTTTTTGCGACCTTCTGAGCAGCAAAGTCAATGGGGAAGCCAGATTCACTGAACAACTACGTTGCTAATTTAACAACTGCAATGATTCACTTAACAACGATGGCAAGAAAAGTTGTAAAATGGGGTCAAGCTCACTTAACGAATCTCTCACTTAACAACATACATTCTGGGTTCAATTGTCGTTGTAAGCCGAGGACTACCTGTGTCACCTCAACTTTATATTATGGCAACAAGATGACTTTGAGGCACTGGGAATTCTGTGAAAGTGTATATAGTCATCTATTCTTAAACATCATCACATTTGTTGCCTATCTAATTAGAAGCTGCCCTGAGTCTTTCCAGAATTTACTATTATCTTAGTGAAGTACAGTATTCAAATTCCATTCAGCAATTCAATAAAGGTGGCTGTGTTGTCATTGTTCTGCAGATAGGTTGACTTCGTTTCCTTCAGTTCTCAGCAATGGCCATAGTGGTTGGGAAATCCTTTTTTTTTTTAAGGGTTTTTTTTAAAAAAATTTAAGACAAAAAAACATTTAGTACATCATTCATTTCTTCCATGTGACATTTCGGTGTTATCTTCAAAAGTTTCTTCTCTTTTCTATCTTTTCAGGTTGGGAAATTCGGAGAGCTCAGATCTATATATTTGAAGTTGGAGAACATCGAACTAAAAGAAATAGGCAAAAATGGTTTCAGTTCTAGGGATTGTGTGTAAGTGTGAATCCTAAAAGCCTTTGATTTGGATGCAAAGCTCCTTCAATTGAACTAGAGAATCAAAGCAGTCCAAAGGTCTTTACAGGATTTATTTATTTACTTATTTTTATTAGTACTAGTTTAATCACATTCAGTTTTTGCTTGTAATTTTTAACTTTGATTGGTGGATTAAATTTATTTACAGTTTCTTTTCCATTTTGAATAACTTCAAAAGTACTCAACTTTTACTATTTTTTCTTTCTTTCTCATCAAAAGTGTTTAGCTGCCCTTCTTTACCTAAGTTAAAATACCCAGTTTTATTTTCCTACATTTTATATATATCTTCAAACTAAAACTGAGATCACTTTTTTATTTTTTATTTTATTCTATTTCAATTTAAAAAAAAATGCTTTCAATGTTTCTTTTCTTATGTTATTAGACAGGTAGTCTTCGAGTTATGACCAGTCATTTAGCAGCCATTTTACAGCAGACTTTCCCCCCACTCCCTGAAGCTAGTTAATACCCAGTTTCAAAGTTACAGCCGCTGCAGCGCCCTCATGGTCATTCACCCTTATGACTGACCACAGGCATGCTGCAATACCATCTCACCTCTCTCTCCATCCTGCCCCACTTGCCTTCTCTGGTTTTGGGCCTACTCACCACATGTCGGTCACCCATCGCCCATTTATCTTTTGAACATCACCGAATCTCTTGTTGGAAATGGAGCTCAGGCCATGCATCCCTGAATTGTGTGGCTGCATCATTGTCAGCATGCCCGCAATACCTTGTAGGGATGCCAAAATGGTGGCTGTTTCTGTGAGATCACGTTGCAGGCCAGGGACAAACCACTCTGTTTTGCCGCCTTAACACAGTCTTGCACAGCGCTTCCAAAAGCTTTATACATACCCACTCATAAAATAGAAAGGATAAAGATAAAGTTTTCCCGGCCAGGCATGTTTGACTCTAGGGGCCGGTGCTCATTTCTGATTCACAGTCAGTATTGTCTGAATCTGTTTCTGTGGTCATGTGGCCAGCATGACTAAAAGCCGTTGCTTTCCCACCGAAGTTGTACCTATTTACCTACTTGCATTTGCATGCTTTCAGACTGCTAGGTTTGCAGGAGCTGGATAATGTAACGGAATTTACTCATGATATATACATCTACATCAACATACACACATACACATATACATATCCCCACATACTTATGCATACCTACATACAAACACAAACCTACATCTATTATCAGATATATGCCTACACACACAAACACAAGCATACATATAAACATACACCCTTAAACATATACATACATAATACACATACATGCCTATTTACATAGACATGTATATACTACATACATATACACATCCTCAGAGGGGGGGGGGACAAGGAGAGAGAGTTAAAGAAAGAGAAACAAGAGAGACTGACTGATAGATTCTGATTATTCGTTTCTTTCATAAAAATTTAACCATTATAAGCTGTTTAAAATGTTTAAATGGAACCAATGCATGTGTTTCTCTGAAAATATCTATCAGTCTTGATGCAAAATTCATTTTAGCAGCATTAATTCTTCCCCACAGGCTTAAAGGCCTTCTCATCCACCTCTCAGGATCCTCTTTCATCTGGATAATACAGTCTGAAATGTTCTTATCAACTTAACTGGGTATTTTTCTATTTTCATCCTAATTATTTATGTGAAACAACTAGAATACTTTAACTCAGGAAAAAAACAACAGTTGGATGCAGTTGAGCCCTTAGAAATATAATCTATTTTTCCTTGTTTCCCTTTTTCTCACAGGTGAATACATATAGGAGCTTCCTTTTTTAAAAAAAGAACAACTATGGTTAGGTACTTAAGTAAGGGAAATTATGACACAGCAGATGCCCTGAGGCAAATACATAATTGTAGCATTTGCCTGATGATGTCATAGCCGATATGTCATCATTTTGGCCTCATTGCAGAAAATTATAGATATTGCTGACAACAATCCTTTGAAATAGAGTGGGTTAAGAGATGGTGATATACACTCTTGCTAATTGTTGTGCAAACTGAACTGTCATGAGATATTTCATGGTCCTGTCCTGTCCTTTAGATTAACTATCTATCTTTATTGCCATATTTATAGTTTATTTGACATTTTGACAACTTTTCCAGACAATCATTACATGTACCTACTTTTTTATTTATATGCTGCTCTCATTCCTCTGAATGCTGACTCCACATGCATTTTATCATTTTGCTGAATATAAGTTTGAGATTTATTTTCTGACTCTGCACTTTTCCAGATACCACTGGTAGATCATCAGAACAGCCCAACATATTTTTGCAAAATGGGGAGAGACAGAAAGTAAAAAATTCTATAGAAGTTACTTACCTGAACATTGTCCTTAACAAACTTAATGCTTTAATAACATCAGGAACAAGTCACTCAGTGCTACCCCTCCAGATCCTTAATCTTTGGCAAATGTGGGCAATCCATAGCCCTTGCAGCTTCCATTGCAGCTTCAGAATTTCATTTGGACTCCTACCACTTGAAGTTCTCACTGCTGAACATGGCTGAATTTCAACTATGAATTTTTTCAGCTGAGGTAAGTTGAAGTCCCATCCCTAGTTTTAAACACTTCCCCTGAAAAAAAAAACATAGGATTTTCAATCACACTCCTTTCTTTGTTGTCACAGCATTACTGGCCCTTTGATCCATGCTCGATTTTGTTGCCCAACCTTGATTTATGCTTTTCATGGTTGTCCATTGGTGACTGTGGCTAGTAGTGAGTAGTGGTGAGTAGTCTCTTTAGTCCATCAATTGGACTTTTCAAAATTAATATGAATTGGCAACAATTGATCTTGTGATCTCATAATTTCATTCCTATGTTTAGGGATATCTGTGGATAGTGTTCAGGGGTGGGTTCTACTTACCTTTACTACCGATTTGCATCGTGCCCGCATGCATAGATCACCTATGATGACGTCTGGGTCAGTGAATGGAGCCTCCCACCGGTTTTACTACCAGTTCTTGCGAACCGGTTTGAATCGGGGGCAACCCACCACTGGTAGTGTTCCAAATAGAAGGGTGCAAAATTCATAATTGGTGTGAGCAACAAGAATCATGTTCTCCTAAAGGTAACCCAGTCCAATATGATATTTCCTCCGTTAAGAGCCCAGTTGCTTAGAGATTAACTTTCTAGGCTTTTGCCTGTCTTGCTAGGGATTTGTTTTGTTATTAAGATCTGCAGGAAGACAGTGATGATCATTGACAGAGTTAAGGAGATAGGAAGCAGTTGTCTCCTAAATTACTCCATAAGCCCAGAACCCCTCTGCTTGGATTAATACTACTAATACTATTAGCTTGTAAGAAAACGATTTTTAAAATTTGCCATTTCACTGATTGCCAGTATTTTCATGTTTTCAAATACCTCATTGCTTTTTATGGTTACATCATTTTACATTAAATTTGACAGGTGCCATTTTGGTGACAGTTTAAAAAAAAGGAGCAAACCTAGGTGGCAGCAATTCCGGAAATGGAACAATTGTCTTAGATAATTGCTCCACTTTTAGACAAAATGTTAAGCTTCCTTGATTAATTTGCAAATTGTTCTATCTAAGAAAATTCTGGCATTGGTCTTTTCACCTACTGATTGTAAATATAGAAAGAACAGAGTGGAATGTAAAGTTAGAAAAACTATAGATATAGATTTAAAATGTGGAAGAAACAATAAGGAACAGGCAGGATGTGGAGTGTTGGTGTAGACCAGGGATGTCAAACTGGTGGCTCACTGTTCTGGCCCGTCAGTGGCCTGTGCAGCTAGTAGCTGATTCCGACAGTGAGGAAGCTGGTGTGGTGCTGCGCCAGCAGCCTGTGTAGCTGGCACTCAAGTCAGACAATGAGGAGGCTGGAGAAGATGTGGTGCCAGAGGCGGGGATTCAGCCAGAGCCTTCAGAACCTCCAGAACGAAGAGGAGGAGCATCTTCTCGATGCACGGGCACACAGAGCTGCCAAAAGGCCGGAGCGGCTCCTCAGGAGGAGGTCTCCTCAAGAGTAAGGCTTGGGGCTAATTGGTAACTCCCTTAGCCTATTTAAGGAGGAATGCTGACTGAAGCAATTTGCAGGGAACAACTTTGTTCACATACCTTCATGTCTTGTCTTGCTTCCTGCAAATTGCTTCTGGGCATTCTGCCAACCACAGTAAGCTTTCAGTATTGTTCTTTGAATTCTTGGTGGCTGTTAATGCAGTTAATTAACAGCTGTTGTTTTAAAAAACTGGTTTATTTAGTAAAATAAGGTTTGAACGGACTTTGTGTGTGCTGCGTTCTTTGGGATCCATAGCTGGGGCAGAACACCCATGGGCCAAATGCACCACGTGCAGGCCATGCCCACCCCAGCTCCACAAAGGGAAAAAACTTCACGATACATCATGTGACGGCAATGTGTCGGGGCGAGTTTGACACCCGCCATGTAGACCCATCTTTATATAAATAGAGATTGGATAATGTGCATGGCTTTGGACATACAACAGCTGCAAGAGATCATCCTGCCCCATTTTTTTTTCATTTCCTGCTTCATCACCTGTTGTATAGCATTTCTGGATACTTATTTGGGATAGCAGCAAAAAAGCATATATAAGGTGAAAGGAAGAGGGAGAACAGGTAGGAGAAATTTCACCTACCTTTAATGTCTCAATTAGGGTTAGGTCTTGAGATAAGCATTTATAGATATCTTATCTTAGAAAAATTTTCATTGCTGAACATTATGAGAAAAATATTGTGGTTATTTTTCACTGAGTCAACAGCAAATCTTCTCCTTGATTTTAGAAGAAGGTGCACGCAGGTAGCTAATTATAGAAGATGTTTGAAAATGAAGATTTTCTTTGCTATCCTCTCCCAATCCTGCATCTGTCAAGGCCGCTAAAAATGAGCTACCTTTTTTTTGCTAACCATATGAACAACAACAAAATAAAGCAAATTGGTAATTGAAATGAAAACTGAGTCATACTCTGGGAATATTCTTGTATAACGTATACATGTGTATGCATTTAGTTTTGTTTTTTATTTTAAGCAGCAATGTACTTTTTGAGTCCTAGATAGTTTTGAATAAAGAGGGGGGATAGAGAGAGGGAGAGAGAAGAAGGAAGAGGAGGGGGAGGGGGAGAGAGGAAGGAAGGAAGGAAGGAAGGACACATACATAGAAACTGTCTTTGAGATGCTGCATTAGAATTGAATATTTGGGTTTCTTCTATCCTAAAGCCAAATTGCTTTTACAATTATTTATCTCCTCCGCTATTAAATGCTACTGGTGTGCTTGAATGATTCTCGAATTTTGTTAATTAAAAGTGAAATGTAAAGGTTCATAAATCTTGAAGCAACTAGCAGCCAATGTACATAAATTTAACTGAAATAATAAGTGAAATTATCAGCTTCTTTCCCCCTCCCCCACCTGCATTGCCCATCATAATAAATGAACTACATGGTACATACTTGACTTGAGGAATCTGGCACAATAGGATATTTTTTTAAAAAGCCTAAGTAGTACTAGTAAAAATGTTGGCTAGATTCACAGAAGAGACTGCTATTAAAGGCCCTTTTAATTTCTGGATTAAAAAAAAATGGATGGCTTTATCCTGAGGGAGAATATATTTTCCAATAATCTTCTCAGAACAGGTTTTTCCTTTACGATACCAATACATGTGAAAGGAGAAGTTTCTCCAAGATGAGTGTCCTTGACATTTAACTGAGGTGTGTGAAGCCAGGGGGGTTATAGATCAGAGGTGGGTTTCAGCAGGTTCTGACCAGTTCTGGAGAACCGGTAGCAGAAATTTTGAGTAGTTCGGAGAACCGGTAGTAAAAATTCTCCCCCATCTATTCTTTGTCTCCTAAATCCCAGCTAATTGGGAGGAAATGGGATTTTACAGTATCCTTCCCCTGCCATGCCTGCCAAGCCACACCCACAGAACCGGTAGTAAAAAATTTTGAATCCCACCACTGTTATAGATCCCTGCAAAGATTATTGTTTAATGAAATACAAGATAAGCATATTTTCCATTGACTACCTCCTAATCCCACAAGTGCAAAAATATCCTATTCTGCCTTCAGGAGTTTTCAGTTTCCCTTTGAATGAATTTCTAAGCAAATTCTCCTTGAATGGGACGTGGTTGAAAAAATAAAGAAGAATTTGGCAGTCGCTGGCTGATGGATAATGCTAACGGTTTGTACCCACTGTATTGAGCCAAATCCAAATAAGCCAAATTATTTACCATGATATATAAGACAAGCTACCGAAACTGCAATCTAAACTGTCGCCTTTATCTTGGCTTCAGTTGGACAAAATCTTATAAAAACAAACTTACCTCCCCCTATCAAGCATGAATTCCCGCATTCCTGCATATTTCTTTAGTGTCAAATGAACTATCTTCTTTATAGACCAGGAATAATGAAAGAAATAATATGGAATAAGAATATGGAAATAAAATAGAGATTCTTCCATAATTGCCACTTATCATATCTACTTTTTCTTGTAATTATTTGACATCTTTATATATATTTTTTTCAAATGCATTCTCTGTTTTCATTTTTGTTGGATATAGTTTATGTGGGCGGGAGGAGCTAGAAATGGTGCTACACAGTTGAAAAGAGGGCAGGGCTGATACAGACAATCATAAAACTGTCATGGTATTGTGGAAGCAGCCTGTACCCCCAAAAATATTTTCTTCTCCAACAACAAGGTTTCTCACGAGAGGCATAATGTGTCACTGTGCTGCATCTTCATCCAACAAGCTTATATGAAAAATGCAGTTTGGACAACTGTTCTTATGTTTCATTTTGTTATATAACATTTTGGGATAGTTTCACCTGTACTTTATGTGTTTTCCTCAGGAAATATTGAACTATCCTGAGAAAGGAAGATTAATCTGTACTGGCCACAAACACCATCCAGATCAGGGGTGAGTTCTACTTACCTTTACTACCGGTTCACAATGGGAGCGTGCTCGCTCACTCGCTTTGCTCATGCACGTGTGCAGATTACCCATGATGATGTCATGGCAGGTGGGCGGAGCCTCCCACCAGTTTTACTACCAGTTCTATAGAACCGGACCGAACAGGGAGCAACCCACCACTGATCCAGATATGTCCTCTTAGTTGTTTTCCCACCTCAAGAAAAAAAGAGAGTGATGTTTATGTGTGTCCCTGCATGTAAACAAAGGCATCTATAGGAGAGGCATGACATTGTGTATTTGTGTGTCAAAGTTGAAGCTTTTGTTATCATCATGGTTAAAAACAGAAACCTGTGTGGAAACATTTCCTCATCCATCTTTCTTAGCTGTTGTTCTTCTCTGAGCAAATGCATTTTATTCCTAATAGTGTCAGTATTAACATATTAATTTCCATTATTAGTCTAGAACTCTAGATTTGTGGAACTTTGTTCCAGTTCTGCCTATTGTCTGAGCTATTATAATTAGATTTGGAAAGCATTTAACTGAATGTCAGATTCAGTTGCATGGGCCACATTAGACTGATCAATCATCAAATTATTTAGGTAACAAAAGAGCACTCCAGGAAGAATAGTGAAGCCAAGTCAAGTCATATGCTTTGAATATTCATTGGAAGAGAAAGTGGGATAAATAGAATCACTCAATAAAGCAAAATATATCAGTTAGCCACAGTCCAATGAAGTAGGTCAGGAATAGCAGCCTTTTTGAAAAAAAACAACAACCCCAAAACAGCTGGATCCAGGATAAGAGCTGTTTGCGATTTTTCCTCAGTAAAATCCCTTTCCAATCACATTGAACTTTAGATAGGGAGCATTTTCTGTAATATGTTTAGCTCTGTCTTCTTTGGGTGGGTGGATGGGATAAAATGATCTTTTGTGATTTTGCAATCTCAGATGTTTACAAATCTTGGGAAATGGGCATTCTTCCAGATTCTAATTACAAATAGTGATGACAAGACTGTGTCTCTACTGTCATTCTCCTCTATAGGCTTCAAACTTTACACACTGAGTTCTCCTTAGCTAGAACTCTTCAAAGGCTAGAGAGTTATTGGCCAGAAGTTCTCTTAAGTGACCCAGGTGGCCTCTTTGATTATACTACACCCCTAGAAGAGCAAGAATCAGAGATCAATACAACCTCCTTCACATCAAGTGTAGTCTATGCATTTTGAATAATTAAATGATACATCTATCTATCTTAGGCCTGTACCACTTTAGTGTGGTTTCTATATAAACAATCTTTCCTTTAATAGGATATTCTGTGCTGAAGTTCCACATAATTATAAAATAGGTGAAGCTGTGTAAAGTAAATGAAAAGGATTTTTAATAGTGTTTGAGGTGAGGCAAAGCAAACCCGAATCACCATTTCATTTGACAAACTCTTTCAGGCAAATCTGTCCAGATTCAGTGTGCTTCAGTTCCCATTCTTAGGCCCATGAATGTTTTATGGCCTTTCCTGTAAAAACACTCACATCCAGAAGGAGGTAATGCAAAATTGATCCCTGTATTAAACAGCTAAGCCAAGTGGACCTACAAATATGTGTGGGAGATCGAAAAGGGCTTTATATACACAAGTATATTCATCTTTTCACCCCAAATCCAGGTCAATGGCAGGTTGTGACAGTTATTTAATGCTATAATCCTCCTCCCTGATCTTTTGATCTGTCAGTCGGTAGAATTTAGGAGGTCAGTGTCCCATACATTCCATAACATTGATGCAGACTAGAGAAGTGTCAGATGGACACATTCACCTTTTATGAAGCATTTCATCATAATTTCCCTTCTTGAGACATGAATGGGACCAGAATTGCCTTGTTTAAAAGGCTTCATACATTTCATAGCCTTGTATAAGCTTCACAAGAAATAGAAGACTTAATTTCATTTACTGAGTATCTGCAGAAGTTTCTTCTATCTATTGGAAATGCTAGTAGAGGCCAATATACGTTGGTTTTAGTCAGGAAATCTTACAGGGAATAGCATCAGAGTGAGGATGGTGTCATAAATGTCAAAATGGTGATTGCAACTGGGTAATAGAAGCCCTAAAACTTTTTATGGCCATGCAATGTTGGCACACGTATAAAAGAGATGAGCCTTCAACTGCATGATCATGACGGCTGTCTTGACTTAAAATAATTAATACACCTTTTTGGGAAAAAGAAATAACTATAAAAAATGTGAAAGACATAGTAATGGATAAAAGAATAAAAATAAACAGGGAGTTTATGATTGTCATGAAATTTGAAAATCAGTATTTTGTTAACCAATTGTGTAGAATTGAATACATTGTATTGTTTTTTAAAAAATGAAATAACTGGAACTGTCTATAGAATTCTGAGTAAGTTATTAGTCCCATCATTATCTATCATTATTAATAAATGCACATGATCATGTGAAAGGAAAAGGAAATAAAAAAAAAAAGGAAAGCTAATGTAAATATTAAGCTCCTTCATCAGTTCAGAGAGGTCTGGTTAATGAACAATGGAATAAATTTTCATTTTAACAAGCTGAGAGGACAATTAGATTCTAAAGGGAAAGCAATCCAGTTGCTGAGACATCTGTAGTCTTACACATTCCCTTTCAATAAATCTTGATGAAGGAAACTGAGAACATCTTGCTTTCAGTTGAGGTTGGTTGCTAACAGCTTGACATTAATTTCCAAAATTAAAAATTGGCATCAAAGAATACAAAAGTGAATATAGTACTTTTTTCATTGATTTCTCCTCCATAATTTGCAAAGTTGCTCAGGATGGATTCCAGGCATACAGATAGGAAATAAAAGTAGGCTTTGTACTGAAGAAGAAAGTATATTGGCTTATTTTTTTTCTCAAGTAATATTATTTAGCACATGTGTGGAAAGGAAATTTGACAGTTGTGACCCACTTAGGGATGCTGGTCAGCCCACTGAGAAATTTTCTGGGCTGCAGGTAACAGCAAGGTTATAGACAATTTACAGTTACTTCAGGGACTTCATCTTACTTCTACTTTATGACCGAGATTTAATCTACTTTGTTTTGTAATATCAAATTCATTTTGGAGGAAACACTATACATTATTCTAGTACAGTAATGGCTAACCTTTTTGCCATCGCGTGTCAAAAGTGGGGGGAGTGTGGGGAAAGTCGGGTGTGCACGTGCCTACACCCATAATTAAATGTGTCCCGCCCCCCCATGCATGCGCGCATGACCCCCCGCACTTCCCCCACTTTTGGCACACAATAGCATGGTGGGTCTGGTAGGCCTATTTTTTCACCTTCCCCAGGCTCCAGAGCCTTTCTTGTGGCCTGGGGAGGGCGAAAATAACCTTCCCCACCCCTCTGGAGGCCCTCCGGAGGCCGGAAAAGAGCCGGTTTCCTGACCTCCAGCCCCGCCAGAGCTGAGCTAGGGCAACGCTCATGTACCCACCGATATGGCTCCGCGTACCACAGGTGGCACATGTGCCATAGGCTTGGCATCACGGTTCTAGAATAATGCCACGAACTGTTACTGTTGCACCAGGTGAACTACTAGTCGTTTTTAGAAATTAGTCAATTAAATGACCTATAACAGGGCTGTAAAACTCCTGGCCCGTGGACTGGATGCATCACGCACTGGCCATGCCCCTACCCAGTTTACGGAAGGGAAAAATAGTCCCGATACACCATGTGATGCCGTGACAACATGAGTTTGACACCCCTGATCTATAAAAATACTACTAACATCCATTTTCAAAATACTGTGTTTTCCTGAAAATAAGACCCTGTCTTATATTTTTTTTGAATCCCGAAATAAGCGCTTGGCCTTATTTTCGGGGCGGTCTTATTGTTGGATGGGGCTCCTTTTGCTTTCTTACCTCATTTCCAGCTCTGCATTTAAATATTTTCAGGGAGGCCTTATTTTCGGGGGGAGGCTTATTTTAGCATGTGCACTCAAAAGCCCAGGCTTATTATCAGGGGATGTCTTATTTTCGGGGAAACAGGGTATATATCTACTACTTTTTGTTTTTAGGCATGCTAATTATAAGTGGTTGAGGAAGGGTTCCTCCACTGGACCAGTTTCATCAAGATGATTTTATGACCTTTTTAAGGAAAAAAAACACCTCTGTATGAGTTAGTTGTTATTATGTCTTAAAAAGGAATTTGTTTAGAGTAAACTTAACTATAAAGTGAATCACAAATGATTATTTATTTCTTTGCAACCCATTTTCTATCAATGGGACAGTTCTTTGTTTATGGGACAAAAACGTAAATTGGATAATAAGAATAGGTTCAATTTCTTAAGATAGCTCTTTAATCGATTCAACAGTTTCATGTGTTCCTTCTAACTTATTCTTATCCCTAGAAATGTACCTCAGTATAGAAACAATTCTCTCCCAATACTTCATCATCTGATGTAGATGTTTTTCATCATTATCTCTGGTGCAGATTTTGTAAGAAACTTTTGAAGTTAACTCCCGTAATTCACACACACACACACACACACACACACACACACACGTATGTGCACCTCTACACAAAATAATATAACACAGAAAAAGATGTCAAAACAGAGAATGTAATATTTTCTCAGTTTCTCCTTGTAGCTATGTCTGAAGTAGCCTTGCAATCTAAACCCATCAGCTCTCATAGTGAAACTTCTAATATGAATTGTCTGCTGTGAGATTTATCTGATCCTCAGTAATCACTCCAAGTAAAGACTGAGAAGAGGCGAACTGTTTGGCCTGTAACCTGAAAAGGCTGGAATTCAATTCAGATGCTCAGGGCTTACATACTATCAGCTATTCACCAGACAATATTTAGTCACAATTCAGTCAGTCTCCTTATGCATAAATGCTATATCAGTGTTTCTCAACCTTGGTGATTTTAGGATGTGTGAACTTCAACTCCCAGAACTCCCCCACCCAACATGCTGGTTAAGGAATTCTGGAAGTTGAAGTAGATACATCTTAACATTGCCAAGGTGAGAAACATTGTATTGTATAATACGTGAAGATGAATGAAGATCATCATAATAGATGCATTCCTTCCTTGCTATTCTCCTTTTCAAGTTATCTTCCAGTTTTTATATTATAATTTGCAAAGGGGGGACTTTTCTGTTCACTGATGTTCCCAAGATTTTTAGAGCCTTAGAAAAATAGATTAAACCATCATGTTCTATATTAGCTGATAGATAAGGACACGAAGAAATCCAATATCAAAATAATATCCAACAAGTATAAACTGAACTTTGCTTCCTCTCATATTCACAACTCAACCACCAGACAAGTTTCAAGAAATGAATTAGTCTTATCTTGGAAATGTAGGTTAAAATATAAAAATAGGGATTGCAGAGAAACTGATATAACTTTGTCAGCCAAAGCTTGCTATGCATTGCCATAATCTTAACTGCGTAGTCCCTAGCTTTTGAGTATAACTCAGGAGAGGAAAATCACATTGAGATTAAAGGATTATTTTTCTATATCAGAAACCCAAGATATACAAAATATTCTATCCATATTCTCTTTTATAAAGTGAGTCAATTTCAATCAAGATTCTGCAAAAAAACTCCTATGAAGTAAACTGAGGGAAAAACCTTCCCCCTTTAGACAGGAATTACTTCAATGTTGAAGATATTATGGGTAGTTAATTTATTTAAAGAGTGTCTATGTTATATTGTTTATCAATGTCTTGTTGCCATATTCTATTTCTCTTTAAAAGCTTTGAGTCGCATACAATTGCAATAAAAATGAGTCATATAATAAGTATTTCAATTAATTATCCACAGTGACTGCCGCAAGGATTTCCTTTGCCCAGTACTGGAAGGAAAAACAGCTACCCCCAGAAGAACTTGTTATAAAGAAAATATTGGAATGTGCAGAAATGAATAAATTGTCCTTAGAAATCAATAACAGAACGGATTCGGAGTATTATGGGGTGTGGGGTCTGTGGTACGAGTGGTTGGAGAGAAGGAAAAAAACGAGATAGTATATATAATTACTGTGTATTATTATGTGTAATAATCATTAAGATAAAATCTAGCACTACTATGTTCATATATCTACCTATAAGAAATAATAGTATATGTATATGTAGGACAAGATAAAAGTTTATGTATTTATTTATGCACCATGGAACCGAAAATGTTTTTGATTGTATTGATTTGTATAAATAAAAATAAAAAAATAAAAAAAAAAAACAATTAAGAATCCTGGAATACAATCCTTGATCTATATGCAGAGATTTTATGACAACATGGACTGCCTCTTAAGTTTTTTTAAAAAAAAGTAATGCTCCAATCAGTTTAAACTGATATGGAAGAAGCCTAGGTACACCCCTTCAGGAAGAGCTTTTACCAGGGTACCGACTTGTATCATAGTGAAATCACTTTGTGGTATTTACTTGTGCTTAGAGAGCAGGTGGTAAGTATTTTATTATCCAAACAGCACTTACTCAACATTCAACATTCAGCCACCAGAAGAAGCCACCCCCTTGTGCAATTATGCCTATTTGATCAATGGTCTTGACATTTTTATATTTTTTTGTACATTACATAGGGACAAGGAAAAATCCAGTTTCAAGATTTGCCCTTTTAAGAAATTAGAAAATTAAAAATTAATCTGGCTGAGGACTGCATGCCTCCAATGAGAGATGTTTAGATGTCATCTCATCGTCGTAAAGGGCAGCAATACTGCTAATCCAGCTCACCAGCAGGTTCCTGCTCTTCCATAGAGATGCCACTTTTAACATTTTGATAGTACCTTGAAGTGGAAAGGTAAAGGCTTATTGAGAAATCCCAAACACAATCTTTGGCTAATAGTTACAAGTGAGAAGCAGGCAATTTATTACAAGAAGTCACATGAGTAGTTATTTTTTGAACATATGAAGCTACATCCAGCATCAAGTAGCATATTTCCACTCATGCAATGGTGTATTCTCTTATTTTTCTCTTACCATTGTCTCCCTTCCTATCAGCTTCTCTAAAAGATTGAGGGAGTCTCAATACCTTGTCAATATTTTCTAGTCCAAGTTGCATAATACAGCTGTGTTTTCTTTCTTTTTTTTTTGGTTCTGGAAATAGTAGAGAATCATAATAATGTTCATTTCTGAGGTTGTTTTTTCAAAACTTGTGCTAACTAAACCTTATACATACACTAGTTTCATTGCAGAAGTGGGCATTATATATCATCCAGAAGTTACCTGATTTTGATAAATGTTCACATATGTTTTGGGCAAAACACAACTGAAATTGATGCATCTGTAAGGGATGAAAAAATTCAGATTCATAGACAATTTATGGAAATGGATATTTTATTTATTTATTTATTTATTTATTTATTTATTTATTTATTTATTTATTTTATACCGCCCTTCTCCCAAAGGACTCAGGGCCAAAGTAGAACAACAGGAATACAAAATTTAAAAGCAATTTAAAAACACATTAAATATTTTGGCCCCCCCAGTTAAAACCCACAAATTTAAACACCCAATCCAAATTCTTATTAAGCCAGTCCAGCCTGTTGGAATAGTCGAGTCTTAAGGGCACGGCGAAAGGTGCGCAGGTCAGGAATCATATGTATCGCCGCGGGGAGTTCATTCCAGAGGGCAGGTGCCCCCACAGAACTTTCCCATATTGGCTAAACACTTCTTGTAAATATCAACTTCAATACTGTTGTCCACAACATGGACATATTAGGGCATGTGACAAGCTGAAAATGTCCAAGGAAAATGGCTATGTAGAATAGGATAAGTGGATACAACTGATTAATTCACCTGTGTGTTTATCATTGGTTAATCACAGATATTTGGCGAAGTTGTCTCTCTCAAATAGCCTTTCTTCTAATTTTTCATATTAGCAAGGATATTTCATTCTGTTTTGTACTGATTCAGAGCAGCGCTCCAGCAATAGGCAAAATATTTCAACCTCACTATTTTGGGGAGGGAGGGAGGGAGGGTGGGACGGAAGGAAGGAAGGAGAGGTGGAAGGAAGGAAGGATTTCAGAGAAAAAGATTGACGAGAGAAGCAAAAATAATGTCTGTGTAAAGTCCATGCCTCTCATGGAAATTGAAAACCTGAATATTGTTTTCAATCAGTTTTATCTTGAAGTAGTTGTCATCCATGCTATCTTTAGCAGCAATATTTATGCTGATATACCCTAACCCCATGGTGACGAACCTATGGCATGCATGCCACAGGTGGCATGTGGAGCCATATCGGTGGGCACATGAGCATTGCCCTAGCTCAGCTGCAGTGCACATGTGTGCACAGGCCAACTGATTTTCGGGCCTTCTGGGCCCACCAGAAGTTGGCAACTGGGCTGTTTCCGGCCTGTGGAGGGCCTCCAGGGGTGAGGGGAAGATCATTTTCATCCTCCCCAGGCTCCTAGAAAGCCTCTGGAGCCTGGGGAGGGTGAAAAATGGGCCTACCGGGCCCACCATGCCATCACGTGCCAAAGCAGGGGGAGCACGGGGGAAGGGGTTTCACACGTGCATGCGCAGGAGGGTGGGGCACATTGAATTGTGGGTGTGGGCATGCATGCACGCAACCCCCCTACACTCCCCCCACTTTTAGCACATAATGGCAAAAAGGTTAACCCTCACTTCCCTAACCAATTATTTTTTGTGTTCTTTGAAAACATACTATGCAATCACTTTGATTGGCAAAGGATCCAAGGAAATTGTTGTATGGACAAACATCCTGAGAGGGAAAAGTTGTTTTTAGTATGTTGTGGGGTTGTTTTGATGTTGAAAACTTAACAGAAGTGGGAAGCCTTCAGGAAAAAAAGTATTATTTCAACAATGCACCCACAGTCCATATGCATTGCTAAATATTGTACTGAAGAAAATAGCCTTCTACTTTTCTCTTTATTTTAGTCAGCCACAATATGTTTCCAAAGTGTTTGTTTTTCTTTATAAATATTCCAAGAACTCACAGTACAAATCTTATGCACATCTCTTCAGAAGTTAAGTTCCACTCAATTCAACGGTATTCTGTCCTAAGTGAGAAAATATTAGATTGTAGCTTTGACTGTACTATATTTTTCATCTAGTCATTCATTTATTCATCCATTCATTCAACAAATTCATATTGGGCCACCCATCTCACACAAGCAACTCTGGGCCCTGTATAATAACGTCAACAATTAAAACATATTACAAAACCAACTTAAAACAATGAAACATAAATACAAACAAAATTGCAAGAGAGGAATGCATCAAAATTTCCACACAGGTGGAAATCCTTAACAGATAGGACCAACGTGTGGTTGGATCTGATGGGATGGGTAAGAATTTAACTAGGAATTGGTTCTATTGAATTCAAACGTATTTACTTTTTTTTAAAAAAAAAATTTTTCAAGCATATATAAAATTACATATAAAAGTATAAACATGATTATGAATACATAAAATATATAAACATGATTATGAATACAGGAAATTTATATGGATAAATGGGGACAGTAGGACAGGTATGGTAGACACGTTGGTGCACTTATGCATGTTCCTTACAGACTTCTTAGGAATGGGGTGAGGTCAACAGTAGATAGTCTAAGGTTAAAGCTTGGGGAGTTTGGGAAAGAGACCACTTTTACTTGCATATTTATCATATTTACTTGCAAGAAGACATGTATCAAATAGTTTTATACATTGTTTTGTAGGAGAATCTATGGCCAAGGAAAAGGAAAGTTATGTTAACAACGATATAATTTACATCTTTCCTTTCCATTGGAAATTCATGGTAACCTTTATGGAAACTTCCCCTCTAAACATCCCCTCATAATGAAAACAATTAACCAATGGAATGGCTTGACCCCAGAAGTTGTGGTTGTACCATCGGTGGACATTTTTAAGAGATTGGACAGCCATCTGAAATGGTACACTGTCTCCTGTTTGAGAAGAAGTTGGATTAGAGGACCTCCAAGGTCCCTTCCAACTCTGTTATTCTGTAGGTGGGTCAAAATAGTAATTTTCTCTGAAATGAGCTCCATGGTTGAATTACACTAGAACCAAATTCTCCCCATTCACTTTACTTTATGTGCTGGCTCTTAGAGGGCCTACCTCAATACAGGCATGTTCTTGATACTGTTTTTCTTTTTCCATGGAAAAAGTATATGTGTAGACTGGCTCAAGCCATGGGAGTGCCATTCATACCTTGGCAAGGGGTGCATGACAGTTGGAGTTGCTATGCAGAACATAATACCATATTTTTCGGACTATAAGACACACTTTTTTGTCTCCCAAAATGGGACAAAAATGTCTATGCGTCTTATAGACCGAATATTGCCAAAGCCCTGCCCAACAGCCAGCCATTTTTTGGCCTCTCCACGCCCTGTTTTCAGGCCTTTTTCCAGCTTTTTTTAGGCCTTTTTTTGGCCTGGGTTTTTTTGGCTTTTTGGGGCCGTTTTGGGGGCTTTTTTCAACCTGTTTTCGATGCTTTTTGGGGCTTGTTTTTAAGGCTTTTTTCAGCCCTTTTCCAAAACAAATGGGCTAAAAAAAGCCTTGAAAATGGGCCGAAAAGAGCCTCAAAAAGGGGCCCAAAAAGCCCCCAGAATGGGCCAAAAAACCTCTCGAAAATGGGCTGAAAAAAGCCCTGGAAACAGGCCCCCAAAAGACTGGAAAAGGCCTGAAAAAAGGGAGCCCCCAAAATTTTTTGTTGTTGTTGTTTTCTTCTTCTAAATTTAGGTGCTTCTTATAGTCAGGTGCATCTTATAGTTCGAAAAATACGGTAAGTATCTTTTTTAAATTAGTGGGTCAGGGCCACCCCATCTGTGTCACAATATATGTCCACAGTATATGTGTAGCCAAATTCACACATTCTCCTCTCATGGTGCAGGTTGGAGATCTTTATATTCCCCTTTCTAACATGTGACCAATCAATTAGGCAAGAGATGGAAACGTAAAGTGTCAATGGGGAATGCAGAGCAAGGAGGAGGCTACTCTCCTTTGCAGCTTTTCTTCCTATTTAATATCACTCCTGGAAATTTAGTAACAGCTTCAGAGGTTTTTGGACATTGGATTGAATTAGGATATGCAAAGAGAACAGTGGGAACTGATATCAGTATAGACACATCCATTGAATTTTCATGCTGCCTACTCATTGCATTTAAAGATAGAGAGAGTTGTCAACCAATTTGAGATTTTGTTCATATGGATTTAGCGGAATCAGGATTGGGCAACAACTTTTGTCACAAAGGCAGGGAAATGGAGTGCCACTCCTGGATATGTTCCTTGGAAGATTAAGGTATGTATTCTTTATAAAGACCTTAGGTGAGGGAGGCCCTCCCTCACCTAAGCTAACCCACTGCCTTTTACCAATCACACAACCAATATTAATGCTTTAACTTTCTGTCTAGTTGATCAGAGGATGGATAAGGCATTAGACAGGCCTTCAGTCACTTCTGATATGAATGGTGGCCATCAGAACAACTAATCTTCAGGAAAGGGATGATGGAAAATGGCAGCCATAGCATATTATTACAGATTAGTCTGATTTGTAGGCCAATTTACTGAGAGTGGGTAGTTGGCAAACCAACAGAAGTAGATGTACAGGAATAAATGCTGAACAACGAACCAAAAAAAAAAAGGTGCTTATGGGCTAAAAATCAATTAATATAAAGGGGCATAACAGTAATCAATAAATGTGATATCCAAATTATTTATTATTCCAGTAAATATTGTTGAAAATTTCCCTCACAGTACAACCAAGAGAAAGCATATGAGACAAGTAATCCCTTCTTTATTTACTAATTAAAGACTATGCAATTGCTTTACCTTATAAAAGAGCCAGCTCTAGTTTACATATTGCTAAAAGGAAATAATCCATTTTCTATTTCTAGAGCTTCCTCCCAGTGAATTGTTGAATAAAAAAATATCTTTTCCACTCAGAGCTGATAAGATCCCATCCACACTGCTCTTTTATTTGGTTCAACATAACTACAAGGCAAGATAGGAGAATTTAGATGGAAGGGACATTTATAATGTTTCTGAAATTCTAGAACAGTACCCACAATATTCTTTTTCTTTTAAACAAAGGAAATGTCCCATTACGTTTAGCATCTTCTTCTATTGATTAAAACATATTTAACTCAGCCCAATAATGTTCAGTTTGGAAGAAAGAAATATAGCAACTCTTGCCTTAAAACCAGCACATTCTCACTGTTTGTGGATATTAATTTATGGAAGTTCTTATTGTCTGTTATCTGGCTATAGAGAATTTAGGTTGATTTAAAAAATCTAAATATACTAATGATCCTAAACTTTGAGTGTCACATTTCATGTAGCTATACTGTGCTTGGAGGGATTTATCAGTTGTCTAAAGGAATCCCATAATAAATGAGGAGGAAAAGACAACAAATAATCTTAGGAAAAAAGAAATACAATAAGGAAATGTCCCAAACAGCTCAATTAGGGACTATATTTTTTTTTGGAAATGGAAAAGAAACGTGGAAAAATGGCACAGAATGAGCCTAGAAAAAGAATAATTAGACTGAATTATGGGAGGGAAGGAAGGAAGGAAGGAAGGGAGGGAGGGAGGGAGGGAGGGAGGAAGTTCACTTGGGGTCCCATGTATATATATTATTTTCTCAGTGGGTGAGGTGAACATATGGATTAATGCAGCAAAAGCACTGGATACCTTTTATACAAAGGTACCTTTCCTTTCATCTGCTCAAGACAACAAAACAATATCTTAATACTCCATTTTGTTTCAGATGTTGGCAAGCAGCCAATCCTAACTGCCTGCAATTCTTCTTCTATTGAAATGTCTGTCTGATTGAATTATTCTTTATTTACATCTGGCAGTGTGGGGAGGTTGTTATTTCTAACTATCTGCCAGTTTGGGGGTACTAATTTTTATTATCTGCAGAAGAGAATAGAAATTGCTAGTATGTTTCCTACAGAAGAGGGATCAGAAGAAAAAAAATGCAATATTTTTACTTTGACAGTCTGTAAAATCCCACATAATTAGTCATACTAATGAAGTTCACAAATCATGGGAACTTCCCCCCTCCCCAATTGCCATTTTTATTGCTACCCTTATTTAGCACTTTTAGTCTAGATAACATTTCTCCGTGAAGATGCAAATATTTTTAGGGCACAGTATTGTGTGGGAGAGAAGAAAACCACTGAGTTGTCAGAGATGGGGGCCTTGTCCCCTTTGACTTCCTGGCCTCTCTATTTAATTTTCAACCCACTTTCCTCCAGGACTTCCCCAGGCAAATGTTCTTTCTTGTAACACAAATTTTCTTCCTGCTTCTTCTCAACTTCATGCCAACCAAATACTGTAGGAGCTCAGCCAACCATGATATTTCTTTCTGTTAGAAGGAAGAAAGTTGCCATTTTGGTCTATGAACAACAGGCACTTTGGACCAGGGGTGGGCTTAAAATTTTTTTAGCAAGGGGTTCTCTGCTTGGTTGCTGGGTAGGCATGGCCATGGTTGGCATGGCCTAGTCAACCACCTGTACCATGGCGGAGGGGGGGAGGAGATTGCCCTCCCTGGGCTCCGGAGGCTTTCCTTGAGTCTCTGGGAGAGCAAAAATAGCCTCCCTAGGCTCCAGACGCCCTTTGGAGGCCCTTCCCGAACTTCTGGTAGGCCTGTTTTTCGCTCTCCTTGAGCCTCTGTGCACGCCTTGCACTTACGTGCATCTAAAACGGGCTGCGTGGGGACTCCTGGGAGGGGTGGGCTGGGGTAGGCCAGCCAGGAGTGGGATTTGGGGGTTCTCTGAACTGCACAGAATCTTAGCTGGAGGTTCTCCCAAACCCCTGCGAACCCCCAGCAGTCCACCCCTGCCTTGGACCCTTTTGTGCCTTTTCAGGATGGGCAAGTCTTCAGGGAGCAGGGAACAGGCCTTTTTAAAAGTAAAGTGAATGGTGCAAATGAGTTTTAATGTTTTTAATGTTTTTAATTCTTAGATGTTTTTTATAATGATTTTGAATGCATTGTGAGCCACCCTGAGTCTTCGGAGAAGGGCGGCATATAAAATGAATAAATAAATAAATAAGTAAGTAAGTAAGTAAGTAAGTAAGTAAGTAAGTAAATAAGTGGGCGCCTCAGACTTTAAAGGGCTCAAAACATCTCTAAAATCCCTTCATACATTTGGCTAATGTCCCTTTGGGGGAAAGGAAGGTTAACAGGTAAAAATCAGCCTTTGAGGTAAAAGCAAGAATTTTATTCCTTATAAACATCATTTTAAAAAAAAAAGGAAAGGGATTTTAAAATCAACTGCAATGAAAATTTCATTCTGCGTGATTGAGTAACGTCAGAACATCACCATTCCTTTATAGGCCTTAGGTAGGACCCAAAGCAAAGTGGAGGAAAGCTGCACTAATTCTTACGGTTCCTTTTTATTGGAGGTCATATCCTTCATCTCTTATATAGAAATAATTAAGAAATGTTGCTCTGCCCCACATGCCCTGAGATGGAAGATCAAAGAGAAAACTACAGAATCTGATTCTGATTAGTAAGAGAGAACAATAAGAATGTTTATTCTTATTGAGAATAATAAGAACAATAAGAACTCTTTGTCAGGGTTCCAATTTTATTTATTTATTTATTTATTTGATTTCTATACCACCCTACTCCCGAAGGACTCAGGGCAGTGAACAAACATAAAATACAACACATAAAATACAAAATTTAAAACAGAGTAAAATCGAATTAAAGCAATTTGGCCCAAGACAAATTTAAAACATCCCAGAAATTAATTAACACCCCCAAAGGTCTGACACCCTTGCTGCTTTGCCCTATATTTTATTGAACCTAGTGCTACTTAAATGTAAATCCCTCCTCTCTCTCTCTCAAAAAAAAAAAAAAAGATTGATAGTGGGTTTGTGTGTGTGTGTGTGTGTCTTTGAGTCATTATTGGTTCCTGGTGACTGCCTGGACAAGTCCCTGAAGTCTTGTTGGCAAGATTGCCCTTGTCTTCTTTCTAGGGCTGAGAGAGGGAGACTGGCCCAAGGTCACCCAGGTGACTTCATGTTTAAGGTAGGATTAGAACTCATGGTCTCTTAGTTTCTAGCTCAATGCTTTAACCACTACACCAAACTGGCCCTAATGCATATAGGGCCCATTATAATTATTTTTGATAATTATGCTATAATGCCTAGTATTCCAACCTTAATGACACTACTGGGAATTGCTAGGTCTAAAGTTGAACAATTGCTACTTCCTCCTCCTGCTCTTCCTCTTCCACATCAATCTAATAGCCAACCAGGGCCCAAAAATTTAATATCATAAACTGGGTAGTATCATTGCTGCCCTCTTGGGATGGAAGGACCAGTGTTTTAATAACTGACTAGTGTCAGTATGTGTTCATGCTTAATTTTATTTTTAAAAAGAAAACAAAAAATACTCTACACTGGGATATTTTATATAAATATTAAAATGTTCGTTTCTAAACTTTTTTTCCTTTTAGTTTGAAAATGAATGTGGATGCCCATCATAAGTAGGTTACTGGGCAGCTAGTGATACCTTGCTTTGTGAGTTCCTTGGTGCTCCCTAAGCTTGGTTGCAGGCATTTGTTCAATGCACTGATAACATTACCTAGTTTGGTAATGAAACATCTGCAAGAAAATAACCAAGCCCAAAGATCACCAAGGACCCCACAGTTCAATCCTGAACTACAAACTTTTTCTGCTATTTAAACAAAGCTTTTTCATGAACATTATCCCCAAATGCACCTTTATTTATGTTCACAAATAATTGACATGTATGCACCCCTTACAATTTTTGCATGCATTATGCTACTCTTAGGTTTGGAGACATGGATGATTATGTTTTAGCTTGATTATTGCAGCATACAGTGGATCAGACTTTGCAGAAATGTAAAGTGTTCATCATCATACCAGCTGCTCTCCTTTACTACGATCTTTCAAGTATCATTTGAAACTAGAGGTATGCATATGTACATAGCTATCTCCTATTCCCTTTGCAATGTTATGCAAAGCACAAACAGAGTGAGAAATACCGAGGGCAAGAAATTGTAGACAGGAAATAAGAAATAAGAAATCTAATTAGTTTATCCCAACACCATCATCTATAAGGATCCATCGTCTATAACCATCAATTCCTTTAGATCATTCCAAATTAGTTGTTTGCATCACATCCATACATTGCTTCTTATCAATCATGCTTTATTCTTTTAAGTTCTCATGTCACTCTTTTCAAGAGAGAATCAATTCCCTCCAAAAGTCTTCCTAATTCACTGTGCAATTCAGTCTTCATCCATTCTCTTTATGTTGCTACCTCCCTCATGTACTCCTTCACTTCTGTTTTCAAGCCATAGTCACCCAATAGTTTCTCCTCCTTTACCCTGTGTCATCTTGCAGGACCTTACACACTTAGATATCTGCATCTCAATCCTAAACTCATTGACAATTCCTCAAAGAAAGCTGTACTTCCTCTGTAAATTATTAGAAACCCCACAGTTAATGAGCAAAATGATTTGAGCAAAGTGGACTTCCCACATCATTATATATAAGTAGCTCTCCCCTTATATGGTATATTAATGGTTAGATAAAAAAGCTTGAGTTTACTTCATCCAGAAGCTAACATTTAATCACATTGCAATGCTTTGTTCCATTTATCAATATTCACATTCAGATGCTGCAATCTAAAACGTTAATGCAGTTTCATTGCAAATCGCTACGTGGGAGTTTCAAGTAGTAGCACTTATGGCGATAATATGGACTTTCCACCTCAAAACTACATGAGTTAGATCCCTTGTAATCCCTTCATAAATAACTTCATTTGCCTGTGAGTTGAAAAGTAGCCTGCAATAAACATATTAATATTTCTTTTCATTATTGCAAATTATCTATGTGGAGGGATCTTGTTTTTAATAGAGACTCATTTCAGAAAAACTATATTCTGCTGTGAACTTTAGCCTATCACTCCGGTATTTTTTTCTACTACACTTAAAGATTGAGCTAGTGAATTGCCATTGTGATCATTTTATATCTTCAAAAATCTTCCAGCTCCTTACATACAGAAGCAGCAATTACCAGGAAGATCCTTATTTAAGACAATATATATTTTTATGTTTTAAGAAGAAAATACTGTGTCTGTACCTTTTAGGGCTAACATGAAGAAGAAACAATAGAGATGAAAGCTTAAAAGAAAAGAGGCACGTGTGCAAATTGATAAAGGAAACTTTAATGCACTATAACATTGAAATTTATCTAAATTCAATATTGTTAAACATTCTTAAAGATCAGATGAATTATACATGAAGTATATGGATTATTTGTCCCAAGGAAAGCAGGGTGACATTTCTGTCTGTCACTTGGTATGACAAGGTTAGCATGTTTTATTCAAAAATTTTAAACAGTAAAATGATTTGTATGCATTACTCTTTCTTTGAATTGTCAGAGAAAACAGAAAGAAACAGTTTGTCTATGACACAAAGTCATCTTTTGTATATAAAAAAATTGACACGACAAGATTGTTTCCGACATTCATAAAGCTCATACTTTAGTTTTCTTCTCATCTGGGGAAAAAAGTAGCAACTGAGGAAAAAAGGTAACATAAACGAAGAGATGGTTAAGCTAGAAGAACTGCAGAGAAAAATACAACGATCCTAGGTTCCTAGGGAGAAAGAAATGCATAGAGAAAATCATAAAATATCTTTTAATGAATTTTTCTGAGTAGTAAACATCTGTTGGAGGTTGTTTTTTTCCCTTCCATAATAAAGGTTGGGAGTCACTGAGAATCATAATGATTCCTTATGAATAAATTTGAAATTCTTAGGTATATCTGCAAATTTGGGGAAAATCAGTGGATGTATTCTTACTTCTTTACCAGAGAATATTAGATTCTTCTGTAGTAATTATTATCTACAGCTTCCTTTTCTGAAACTATCTCTGACCTAATGAATGTTGCTTAATCATCTTCCTTTGTGGCTTATCTAAATTGAATTATAGGTCTACATCTATGTAGCTGAAGTTGTACAAGAGGAATAACAGTGTTATCATCCATGAAGCTCCTTTTAATCAGATCTGATTTTTTATTATTCAAATAACCAAATAATAGTTCCATCATTTCTGCGATTATCACTGGCTGTAGTTTAGACATGGAAGACTGGCTCAAATATAGTGCTCAGCTACTTTAATTGTGGTTTGTTACATAAATTAGAATGGCAGGATTCACCAATTGCGCTATGACAAAAACAAATTTGTTAGGATTTATTATAATTGTGAATCTCATCAGTGCTACCCACCCACCCATCCACCCATCCATCTCTATTTGGAATCATAATAGATGTTAGAAGACAGATTTTCTCATCTTCTATGGATTTTGCTTCTACACTGCTACATATCCTAGGGAAATTTGATCTTGTAAATAGTATGAAAAAAAAATCAATGTTAATGTTATCATTGCAATTCATATTCTGCTCAAAATATTCCAAAATTTATCAGAAGAAAGCTCAAATATAATTCCAGTATTGCTTAGTGAAAGTAAGTTTTTAAGACAGAACATTGGTTAATCCAGTAGAATGCAAACCAAATCACCAAGAGAGAATTCCTCTTTGTAAAAATAGCTTTTTCTAACCACATCTTTACCCACTAAGGCATTTGTTTCCTATCTGAGCATTATCCTATGGAAATTTTAACTTTTGTGCTCCTTATATTTTGGACTCGGACTTCAAATAAAATAATATAGTTTGGTCATGTAGAGAACCAAGTCCAGAAGGAGTTTTCTGAGAATTCTGAGCTCTCTGGTTCCAGGTTTGGACTTATTGAATCTAACTAATTGTTGAAATGAGTCCTTTTACAGGTATTCTTCCAGCAGAGATTTAATAGATCCCCATGATTGTTGAAGTGACCCAGGGGTGGGTTCTACTTAACTTTACTACTGATTCGCATCGCACATGTGCAGATCATCTATGATGACGTCTGGGTCAGTGGGTGGAGCCTCCGACCGGTTTTGCTACCAGTTCTTTCGAACCAGCCCAAACCGGGGGCAACCCACCACTGAAGTGACCTTAAGTTAAGTTACTAATATATTCCAAGCTTCCTTACAAGATGGAAACTTGGTTTCCTAAAAAGTTTATGAATAGTAATTATTTATTTATTTATTTGTTCGATTTATATGCCGCCCTTCTCCGGAGACTCAGGATAATTCATCTGCCAGGGCTTCACTGTGGAAGAAAGGCTAAAATTATTGGTACAATATTTGGTTGGTACCACACTTTCTTTATAACAAAAATGTTTCCATAAACGAAACTTCCAAAACAGCAGAAAGTTGGCAAAATGACAGTTTTGCCAACTTTCCAGTTCTAAAATTAATATTTTCAGGTATCGGCCTATTTCAATACGTTCTAAATTTTTCTGAGATGGCTCTGCTTCTGGGTCACAGTGTCAGCATGCTGGTAAAAGATGATATCAGACAGATAACAGCAGAAATATGATATAAAAGTAATTCAGTAAGTCTACAAAATTCGTAGGGGGAAAAATAGACCATGTAGCTGGAAACCCATAAATAAAATGCATTGCAATTGCTATGGCTTTTCCACTAGCCCATTGTGTCTATAAAAAGGCAGTGAAAGAAAACTGTTCATTACTGACAGTTCTGGGGGAGGCTCGAAAGTAGCAACCTGTCTCAGTGCATCCAATAATGTGTCTGAAAAGGAGGGAAAAAAATCCCTAATCCCTCCAGCTATTGATAAAAGCTTCATTAGATCAGACTGTTAGCAATCCTAGCGTTGTCAGAGTGGGCTTACCTGTGAGAGATGAAGAAATTGTACTTATTAAGCATCTTTGCTGTCTACTTTTGAAGAATCTCGTGTTTTAAAATTTATTGTACTAGGACCAGCTTAAAGGTTTGTCACAAATATATATTTGATAACAGATACAGCACTAGACACTTTCAAAACTTGAGTTCTCTTACTCTTGCCTTGGCTACAAATGGAGATAAACATTTTTTTTCTAGATGTCCTTTCTGCCCTTTTCCTTTATGTGTTTTTTTAAAGAAATGACATAGTTACATATGCATATATTGAATTATTTTTTCAAAAATAATTCAAAAAACCATAATTTACAACATATTCACTTTTTCAAAAAACTGAGAATAATCAGTAAATGCATGTCTTCAGATGACTCCAAGAACTCCTTAACAGTTAAAATACTAAGTGCCTTCAATTATCTGTTAATTTATTTACTAGTGCATGAGACCCTCACATCACCCTGTGATTTAATGATCTCTATTTTTTCAGAATTTTAGTAGCAGGGTAAGACAAAGGTGCCGTAAATGATCCTGTAACTTTTTTCATTATTGTTGGGATACTCCACGTCAGCATTTCTTAACCTTGGCAACTTTAAGATGCTCTAAGGCAGGGGTGTCAAACTTGCGATGTCACAGCATCGTCACGTGACTTATTGTGACTTTCCCCCCCTTCATTAAACCTGGTGCAGGTGTGGCCAGCACGTGACACATCTGGCCTGCTGACTGCTAGTTTGACAGCACTGCTCTAAGAGATATTTATGCATAGTCATGATCAGGATATTTCAAAGAAGAAAATCTGGAAAACAGAATTAAGGAACGTTTTTGTGGGCATATGCAAGACAACCTACACTGGGATTATAAAAAGTTTCAGCGTTTGCTAAATTGGAATTTAATTCCCTTTATGCTTTGTGTTCAGAATATTCATTGAACTCCATAAAAATAAAGGTATTGGGAGTAGTTCCCATAAATTTTTGAGCTCTCAACAGAAACCAAGAACAAAGAAATGTTTTTCTTCCTTTACAAATGTTCAGGGCAATATATTTATTACTCTGATTTAATAAATCAGCATTCTTTAATTTTAATACTTTATAAGATTTGAATAAAAGTGTTGCATAAGAAGTAATTCACCATTTTTAAATAATATTACTTTTCTTTGAAGATTACAAAAAAAAAATATAGCTGTTTATGAAGCTGCATCTTCATCGGTTCAGTAACAGATACTATTAAATCAATGAAACCCAGAAAAACTCCTAAACCTGATAGCTACACTTTTGAGTAGTATTAACAAATACCTTTACGCTTTTGCTCCTGTATTGTTTTAGGTTTCTTTATTCATTTATTTCAAGATTCATAATGTTGCCCAGCTTAGTTTTTGTGACTCTAGGCAACATACAGCATAAATACTGATAAGTATTATATTGATACTTTTATGTATAAATCTCTCCTTGCCCTAAAATAAGTTTTCAGTTCATGCAACATGTCAATATAATACTTTCAAATTAATATAAAAAATACATAGTTCTCATGACAAAATATGATTCCAAAAGCAATGTATTAAACCAATGGCAGAAAAGGCAGTCAAGGAGAAAAGTACTGGGGGTGTGAGAAAGGGGCAAATGTAGGATTAACCAGGCTTGTATGGTAAAAACTTGTTGGAAGACAAACATTGATATGGAAACTGATATGGAACAATCCCTTCGAAAGAAGTACTGTACTTCATTTCTTCTCAAACGTGTCCAAGACAGACTTGACACTATGTAAAGAATCATAGTGAACGTATGAGTAAATGGAGTTCCAGTTTGTAAGGACTGTCATCCCATTGAACAGCTCTCATGTTTTATTTCCATTTCTCTACTCTTGTGTATTTTAGTAATCTCATATGAAGAACAGTTGCAGGAATTGGGTATGGCTAGTCTAGAGAAAAGAAGGACCAGGAGTGACATGATAGCAGTATTCCAGTATTTGAGGGCCTGCCACAAAGAAGAAGGGATCTACTTATTTTCCAAAGCACCAAAAGGTAAGACAAGAAACAATGGATGGAAACTAATCGAGGAGAGAAGCAACCTGAAGTTAAGGAGAAACTTTGTAACGGTGAGAACAATTAACCAGTGTTACAGCTGGCCTTCAGACGTTGTGGGTACTGTGTCACTGAAGGTTTTAAGAAAAGACTGGACACTTGTCTTAAATGGTATAGGATCTTCTGCTTGAGCAGTGGGTTAGATTAGAAGATTTCCAAGGTCCCTTCCTTCTCTATTCTGATTGATTGATCCCACAGATATATTTGGTGGGAAAATGACACACAGCAACTGATGACTGTCAGGGAGTGTGATTTATGGAATAATTTGGGAGGAAATAGCACAAAAACATGCTTGCACTTTGATCAGTAAATCACGAATGAGATTAATCAAAGTAGGTTTATGTATGTACGTATATGTCTATGTTTGTAAGTATGTATATATGTTGGGTAGAAGTTGGATACCAAGCAGTTTATACTACGTTCACTTGTCTGTATGAGTGTAGTTATGTTGATTTGAAAAGTCGAGAGTGCAGGGTGTTGCTTTTTTTGAAGATCAAGGCAGATAATATTGTTACTTTTTGCAGAATTAATAACTGTCTGAGAATACTCTTATATGATTCATCCATTTTCTAAGTAGGCATATACCAGTACAGCTAAATACATAGTTAAAAGGGTGGCAGAAATGACGGGAATTAAACCAGTTTGAGAAACTTAATTGCATTATAGAACTGGTGATAGTAAGGGCCCTTCATTCATAGCTTGAAGTTCAGAGTAAAAACCTGGAAGGCTACCAGCTATAGCACCATCTTCCTTCATAGTGTAAAGTAATCAAAGTGACACAATAGAGATCTAAATATTTTAGGTAACAAGAAGTTCCTGCTGAAAAGAATTTGTGTAAGCAGAAACTTAATCTGCATGTACCACCTTTAAATTTGGGGCACCGCAAACTTGTTTGGCTCTGCAACCAAACAAGACAGACACAGACTTCAACCGATAATCAGAATTGCAGAAAAAAAAAAATCCTACCAACCTGCCTTCCATTGAGGACCTGTATACTGCACGAGTCAAAAAGAGGGCTGTGAAAATATCTACAGACCCCTCACATCCTGGACATAAATTGTTTCAACTTCTATCCTCTAGACCAGTGATGGCTAACCTTTTTGCCATCAAGTGCCAAAAGCGGGGGGAGTGCAGGGGGTTGCGCAATATGCATGCCGACACCCATAATTCTCTGTGCCCCGGCCCCCTTGCATGCACGTGCCCCCCCACTCCCTCCGCTTTTGGTACGTGATGGCATGGTGGACCAGGTAGGCCTGTTTTTCACCCTCCCCAGGCTCCAAAGGTTTAGTAGGAGCCTGGGGATGGCGAAAATTGCCTCCCCCCCGGAGGCCCTCCAAAGGCTGGAAATAGCTCATTTCCTGACTTCCTGTGGGCCCGGAAGGCCCAAAAATCAGCTGTCCGGCACACACATATGTGCTGGAGCTGAGCTAGGGCAACGCTCACATGTCCACAGATATGGCTCCAAGTGCCACCTGTGGCACGTGTGCCATAGGTTCACCATCACGGCTCTGCACACTAGAACAACTAGACACAAGGACAGTTCCCCCCCCATGCCATCACTCTGCTAAATAACTAATTCCCACAACACTGTCAAACTATTTAGTAAGCCTGTATTAATACTATTCTTCTCATTTTTCGTATTACCTATCTCCTTTTCTACTTATGACTATAACTTTGTTGCTTGTATCTTTATGATTTATATTGTTTTATTTAGTTTCCTAGTCCAATTTGTGTTGATTGCTTATTTAGTATCCTATGACTATCACTGTGTTGTTATCTTATGATTTATGATGAATGTATTTTTATGATGACTATGATCATGATTTATCACATAGCTCATTTGCACAATGAGAATTTATGCACCGAAAACAAATTCCTTGTGTGTTCAACCACACTTGGCCAATAAAGAATTTGATTCTATTATAATCCATAGAATTATTTGCCATGTTGAGCTGGCAAATGAGAAAGTTGGTGCAAACTTCTGGAGACTAACAATTGTCTACCTCTTTCACACATATTATGGCACTATTTTTGGATAGGAGATAGGAAAACTGTAATCTGTAATATTGCTGAACATCAAGTCCCAGCAGCTCCTTTGCATAGCTTATGATGAGGGATGCTGGGAGTTATAATTCAACAAATCAGATTGCCTTTCCCTGGTTTAGATTAAGAAGCCCTCCAAGAATATAATTAAATGCAACTAAGAAATAAAACCAGTTGACTCACTCACCCACAAAACAAGATGGATTTTTTTTTGCTTGGTTGGTCATTCTGTTCAGTAACTTTGCAGCCTTTTTTTCCATGGGAAAAGAGGAAGAAAATATACTCATTTTAGCTGTCATTGTTCAGTGTTTGATTTCTTGGACATTTTGGCAGCCATTTCAGAACATCTGACTTTCTGGAGACAGAGAACATAATGCCTGTGACACTGAGTAGAAGGAAAACCACTCAATTTTATACATCTCATACATTTCAAACCCAAGGAGACAGCAAGGTAGGCAACACAAAAAATCTCCCCAAAAAATGCAAAGGGGAGGGGGGTGACTTTGTGTTTAATTCGGTGCTTTAAAGAGCTGTGTTGTTGGCATTGCATCAGCCTTTTCAGTTCAGTAAGCTGTTTGAGCTTTGAGTTAACTTCTTGCTATCTCTATCCCAGAAACCAGCAAATGCATGGCTAAACCATTTCATTCGTATGTTGCAGGAAAGTAGTAGGGATTTTTTTTTTATTACACAGATATAATGGTATAACATTTAATCCCCCCTCCCCAACAATCAGAAGAGAGACAATTCACAAACAGAAAAAGGCAACAAACTCTTAGTGTACTTATTGATGGTGATGTGATATGACTTCAAAGAGATGTCCTGTAGCATTCTAATGTGACCCAATGGATCACCTTGCCTGATTGTGAAATTAATTCCCACCCTGTGGGGCAGAGGTGTTGTTAAGAGCAACAACAATAAAAAAAATTCATAAAATGTGGCAGAACTGCAAAATACAAGATGTCATACCTCTGGCCAATGAACAACCTTCAAAGGAAGGAAGGAAGGAAAACCTTCAAAGGAAGGAAGGAAGGAAGGAAGGAAGGAAGGAAGGAAGGAAAGAAAAGACTTTCAGTGGAATCAGACATGAAGAACACAAGCATTTTGATTCTGAACTTGACCTTGGTTTGATGACTCAGGCCCTCAACTAGGATTTGGTTGACTCTACCCATGGGAGCTCCATATTTATTTATTTATTTAATTAATCATATTTCTATGCCACCCACACTCCGAGGACTCTGGGCGGCTTACACCAAAGACAGTATACTAAATAGCATATTGCCCCCAACAATCTGGGCTCTCATTTTACCCACCTCGGAAGGATGGAAGGCTGAGTCAACCTTGAGCTGGTGAGATTTGATCTGCTGATCGGCTGAGCTAGCAGTCAGCTGAAGTAGCTGCAGTACAGCACTCTAACCATCGCGCCACCTGCACCTCCCTGCCAGGTAGGGAGGTATAGAGCTGAGAAAGAACAGAGTTTGTGTCTTCCCAGAAAAGCATTATTACAATCATGACATTTCTAGATGGATTTTATTGATTTACAGTCTTGGATTGTTCATTATTAATCCTCATTTGAGGGGGCAAAATTGGGGAGGGGAGTTTGTAGACAGTGGGGTTGCCAGGACTATAGAAAAATGTAATATAAAAGCCATGTTTTTCCCCTTCACTGCACAGCCATGTTTGTTCTCTTTATCATTAAAATAAGAGGAGGGGGGCGGGCAGCTTCATAATTGCCTGTACTATATGAGTCACTCCCTCTGTCTTCTTAGTACAAGACAGGCTGGGTAGCGGTGGTAGTTGCTGCCCACATGTTTTGGTTTTGGTTTTCCAATCTAGGACTCCAGCACTTTGCAAAATGAAGATGGCAGGGACTCAGGTTAGAGTCAAGTTGTACTAGAAGGATACCTAAAGTTGTTGCTGCAGTTCTGGGGGTGTCTGTGTTATGGGGAAGAAGTCTGGATTTGTGACTGTTGCTCTAGCCTTAAGTATGTACAATATGTATGTATGTATATATGTATGTATGTATGTTTTCCCCAAAATAAGACATACCCTGATAATAAGCCCAATTGGGCTTTTGAGTGCATGGCAATAAGGCCAAGCACTTATTTCAGGGTTCAAAAAATTATAAGACAGGGTCTTATTTTTGGGGAAATATGGTATGTATGTATGTATTAAATTTATATACCACCTGTTTCACTGTCAAGCAACTTTAAATATGCACTGCTCAAGAGGACTATAGAAGTGTTTGGAATAACTCTTATCATCAAATGTAATATTTTTAGACATTAAACATCAACCATTATTTTTACCCTATGTCCCTTGATGCAGCAGGAAGCCATTTTAGCACCCAATAAAACACAGACTGAATATCTTTGGTCAATTTCTACATTCCATCTTGAATCTAACTACATTCTGACTCTGACTCCTATTCTGCTTCCTTTCACTTATTACCTTATAATAAAGCCCACCTAACATACTTTCAGTGGATAGAATTTTACTGAATTTTGCCAAAAATGCAAATATTGTTTGGGGGAATGTAATTTGATTCTTTCCAAGCAGGATTTTATAACATTTGCAGCAATAATTGCTCTTTTTATGGGAATCGCTCTTGCCAAAATTCAGATAGTAGGAAAAAAAGAGATTTTTTTTCCTACCCAAAGTCAACAACTTTCTTTAAATATGTTGATGGCTGTTATTGAAGATGGCGGAGCTCATTGTTAGACAAATAAACATAAGGACATAAAGGTATGAATGCTCAAATGGTTTCTTCAGGGCAATTAGCCTCTTATATCAGATATAGAGAACAATAAATTGGTACAAAAGGTAGAGCAAAGGAACAAACTATTCTCTATTATCAGATACATAGTCAGATTTAGAAATAGGCAAAATTAACACAGAAGCCAAAACAGCTAACAGACTATCTCAGGCTGGACAAATTGCAAGGCAGATTTTTGCTTTTGGTTGCATTAGAATTAACAGAGCCACATTCATCCAGTGACACGGCACTTGTTGTGTTCATGGGTATTGTATTGGTAGATGCACCCTGATTCAAAAGGTTTACAGTTGGTTACTGAAGTCCCCTTTTATCTCATCATCACTTGTTCTGAGAATTACTTTCCTAAGAAGGCATCAAAGATACCTTTAAATTCTGGAGATTCAGGTTGGGTTCAAAGGTCTATAAAATTCAAGTCAAAAACCAAGGCTTAATTTGATTGCCACTGCTTTACCTGGAACGCCCAAAGATATACAGGTAATCCTTGATGTACAACAGTTTGTTTAGTGATGGTTCAAAGTTACAACATCGCTGAAAAAACTGACTTACGACAATTTTTCACACTTGTAGCATCCCCATGGTCACCTGATCAAAATAGAGATGTTTGGCAGCTGACTCATATTTATGATGGTTGCTGTGTCCTGGGGTCACATGATCCCACTTTGCCCCTTTTGAGCAAAGTCAATGTTGTGACCCAGGCCGAAGTAAGTAGTAGGAAAATCAGTCAGTGAAAAAAACAAATAAACTTTATTCAAACAGCTGAGAATTACTTCATCCCCAGTGTCTTTCAACTAAATTAAAGCAAATTCCTCTGAACACAAATTCCTCAGTCCTATCGCAAACCTTGATCCAATTAGGCAAACTGTCAAAGGCCTTTCTTGGCAAACATTCAGAAGTCACAGATACAAAAATAAATGCAAGACGTAGATGAAGAAGACGAAGCTACCAACGTTGTTTTCCAGCAAAGCCCAAATGCCGTTGTTGGTCTGTTTTAAGTCTTATGGGAGGGGCCAATCTCTTGGCCCTACTCCCGAGTTGTCCTCTTTGTTTGAGATGCTCTTGCCTTCTGGCAGCTCTTCTCATGCATGCATTAGGAACAGGCTCCTCCTGTTCCTCTGCCTCACTCCTATCAATCTCTGGAGCAGGGGTGAAATGTAAAATTTGTTATTACCGGTTTTGTGGGTGTGGCTTGGTGGGGGGGGGGGGTAATGTGACTGGGTGAGTGTGGCCAACTTTTTTTTTTTTAACTTTTCAAAGCATTTTTTCTAATGCTTTGAAAAGCCTCTAACCGATCAGGAAACTTAGCTGAGATCGTCAGAGAGGCATTTTAAAAAATATCTATCTGCCAATCAGGAAACTCTTCTGGGATCGTCAGAGACTTTTCAAAGCATTTTTTTACCACTTCTTCGGCCAAGAGGTTGAAAAGCCTCTGACTATCCCAGCTGAGCCACGCGATCATCAGAGGCTTTTTTTCTTTACTTTTAAAAGCATTTTTTTGTCTGAAGAGGTTATAAAAAAATGCTTTTAAAAGTAAAAAAAAAAGCCTCTGATGATCCTGCGGCTGAGCTGGGCAACGGGGCTGGGGGGGAGGGCACAGGGATTTTTGTTACTGGTTCTGTGAACCACCCGCCGCCATTGCTATCGGATCGGGTGATCCAGTCTGAACCGGGAGCATTTCACCCCTCACTCCCCGATGGCCCTGGCCCCATCTCTGCCTCTGACGCAGAGCCCTCATCTGGGCCTTCCCCAGCCTCCAGAACTGGCCCATGTTCTTCCTCAGCCTCATTGCTGTCTGACTTCGCTGCCAACTCCGCAGGCTGCTGGCGGACCACAACAGTCAATGGGGAAGTCAGATTGAATTAACAACCGAGTTACTAATTTAGCAACCGCAGCAATTCACTTAAACAAATGTGGCACAAAAAGCCGCAAAACGGGGCAAAGCTCACTTAACAAATTTCTCACTTAACAACATAAATTTGGGGCTCAATTGTGCTCGTACCTGTACCTCTAAATTCAGAGGTTATCTCAGTTTCCTAGCCGATGTAGTCTTAGTTCAGGTTTTTTGAAGTTTATAATAGGACAGGATTTGCAAAGAATCCAGTCTTAAATTTGCAAGAGATGGTATTAGTATGGCAAGACAGCGATTTGATGGGAGGAATGTACTTTTATTCCTGTCAACCTCTTATTTGGACTCAAATCAGCAGTCTCACAATCTGTAACCTTCCTGTTGATCTTTGTGCTATATAAGTATTGTTTTATAGTAAACATTAATATTTAAATTCACTTGAATAAGCTAAATAAATACTCTGCCTCTGGCAGTGCTGAGGCAGACACTTCCAAGTCAAGGAAAGGACATGAAAGCCTTAGCAATTTTGTTTCCTTTGCCCGTATTTTGCTTTCTCAGAAGGGCAGACACACTCCTTTGAATTAACTATTTTCACTAAAGCAACAACAACAACAACAACAATGGAAAAAACCCACCCAAGCCATTTTTTTTAACTGAACATGGAATCAAAAGATGAAACTTAAAGAAGAAAAAGTAAATTCACAGTACAGTACTTTTAAATTTTACTTTCACAGAAAATAGTCCTTAACAATAATATTCTAGATAGCATTTTTCTTTTGTGTGGAACTGGTAGAAGTACAGCATGTCTTTTATTATCACAGAGGCATCATTCTTGTTATTTGATTTTTCTCTTTTTAAAAAGCAGGATTTCAATTGCAAAGAAAAAGCTCACCACCTAACCGGTGATTCCCCAGGCCCCCATTTTCTGCAGTATTTGAAATCCATTCCAAAATTCAATTCTGTCTGTGCTTAAAATCAACAGAATATGTTTCCTACCTTTTGAAATGGCAAACCCTTCAAAATTGTACAACACATAGGTTTTACTAATAAAGAAATAATAACAAACAGAGCAGTTACGCCTTGTAAAATTTGGAACTAGAAAAACTTAGCCCAAACAGAAGCATCATATAATCATGTATATTCATTTTATTTCTTTAAAACATTTATATAATTGCCCATCTTCCAACTCAGAGAGGCTCCCAATCTAAAGTTAAAACAACATATAAAATCATATTAAAACTATAAAATTAAACTGACTAAAACATAAAAAAACATTATAAACAACAAAGATCTGGCACCAAGTCAAACTTTTAATGTGTAATTATTCAATCGTATCCCAGTGCTTGTGGGGAAGTCAGGTCTTCAGAGATATATGGAAAGCTAAGAGTATAGACTATAGAGCAGTGGTGGAATTCAGCTGGTTCTATCTGGTTCGGGCAAACCAGTAGCAGCAGCTGTGAGAGGCGCCACTCATCCACCCGGACATATTCACGTCCCGTTTTTTACCCTCTGTGCATGCACGGAAGGCTTTCAGATTTGCGAACTGGTAGCGAAGGTAAGTGAATACCAACCCTGCTATAGAGGCCTGCTGAACTTCAGGGAGCAGAATGTTTATTTATTATGGAAAAGGCATACTTCCTAAATCTCACCAGATAACAATATTTAGGGGAAAGGACTAGGAGTATACCCACTCTATCTGATTTGGTAGGATAGGTTGATGTTATTAGGGTAAAACAGTCCCACATACTGCCTGGTCTTGTGCCTTTTAGGGATTTATGGTGATGACCAGCACCTTGAATTGCACCTGGAAAGAAACTGGAAGCCAATGCATCTTGCACAACAATGATTTTACATGGGCAAACCTAGGCCCCCATTACTGTGCATTTTGGACCAGTTGAAGTTTCCAGGTGGTCTTCAAGGATAGTCCCATCCCAAACACATTGCAGTAATCCAAATGGGAGGTGACCAGGGCATGAGTGACCACGAGCAAGGTTTCCCAGTCCAAGAAAGGGTGCAATTGATGCACTAGATGAACAATGTCCATCTTACCTCATGCTCACCATCTCCAAAATTCTGAAGATATCCATAAGAGGCAACAATAACCACATGCATCATGGCACTATTATACAAATTATGTGAATTTATCATTTGCGTGATGATGTCATAAGATGCATGATATCATTTGCATCGTTCCTCACTCTCTGTTTCCCAAAGATCATTTTTGATTGTGCCTGGCTATCAATAGATTTTCTGTTCTGGAGTAGCATCAAATCTAGATAAAACTAATATGATTTGTTTCCCATAATATCACTGAACCTAAATAAAGCAATCATGATTTTAGTTTCAGATGAGTAAATTTCAGATTCATCCAGAACAATATATCATTTTCAGGATACCGTTGAAGGAGAAATCCCAACAGATTTTGTGTGAATCATTTGTTGCCGCAACTAATATAGTCCACTCTTAAATATCTACGATGGGTCTTTGTGGGAAGGACAATTTCACAGTAATTTTTAAAGCCATACTGCTTGATTCATGCATGAAAATCAATAATGTGTAAAGTTCATTTAATAATAGCTGATCCTATGTGATTATTAGAAGAGGATAAACAGTATATACCAAGGGAAATCCACTGTAGGAAAGCATTTGCTTTTAAAGAAGACTGAGGTATAAAATGAGAGAAAATAGTAGAAAATGAATTTATTCATACTTGTGAGAAAAATTTCAATTCTCAACATCATGGGTTATGAACCCCAGACCAGATAATCAGATGTATTAGATGTTGTTTCAACTGGTCTCTTCAAACTAATTTCATAGGATAGTTCATTTGAGAATCATCTGATCACTTTAGACCAGATCAAATAGTTCTGATGATGATAGAGTAGAAGTGAATAATTGATTTTCCCTTTCATTACATTTGGGAAAGTCTTCTGCAAATCAGCCCTAGTCAAGATTTGAGGGGATTGTGAATAAATTCAATTTGATGATTCAAGAGACTAAGATAAACTAATTAAATCTGAACCTCTTTGAGATTTATTTTGAACAAAAAATTCATTCAAAGGACGTGATCGAGAAGCATAAAAATGCTTGCATTTATTTTATTTGTTTATATGTTTTGGGCCAAGTAGGATGAAAACAGTAAGGATAATAGACAACCTAGAGGTTGTCCTGGCAAATTTCAGATGGACTTCACAATAAATGCACCTCTGGTTTACAAGAGAAAAGTAGAGCAAATGGCAATAGGACAGCTTTGCAACCTCAGAATTATCCAGCAAAACGTCCACAGGATAGTTGTGCTGAACCTATACAAAATGTGCCCTAGTCAAACATAAGCATATTTTTCAAAAACAGTTCAAAAAAAATAATTTCTTGGCCTCTTTTCTAGACTATCAGTCTTGGCATGGTGCTAAAAATAATCATGATTTGCCCTTTGTAGAGTGGGAAAACTTTGCTGATCACTGAACTCCATGGAGTGACAAAAGAGTTGACATATGTGATGGACCAATTTTTTCACCTCCTCATTACTGACTTTGGTTGGCATAGCATACTGGCAAAGGCTTGGTTGTGTTATAGCTAACTGGCAATAGTCTATATCAGCTAACATAGAAACAAACTGACATACTATATCAAGTTCTTAGCAGGCCTTAACAACTAAAAAGCAAAATTTCCACAGAATCTTCTTTAATCAGATTTATTGAAAAGAGAAAGCAAAGAGATTACAGAAATCTTAACAACTGGATAGGTTTACTATACCATCCAATTTTTCTCTAACCTTGATAAGTTGGAGCCAAGTTAGTCTTTTCATTCCAAAGATCCCTGATAAAAAATTAAATGAGGTAATAAAACTTGTACCAGAATTTTCTCCACATCAGAGAGCCCATTACATCATTCCTTCTCAATGTTTTAAATATTTGGAAATGAAGCTAAAAGGTTATATATTTGCTTAAGAATTCCATTAGCATCAAAATCTGTGAAGTGCTTTGAAAGACTGTCGGCCTCATGAGGTAAACCAGATAGCAATCATGACCAGATGAACTAATTCTACTTTACTTTACTGTATTACCACATTGACGGAATCTTGTAAGCCTGAAAGTATAATTCCCTCCCTCACCCATCTCTCCTTTGCTGCCCAAGAAACTAGGGAGGGTCTGTTCTGAGCCTCTTGCCTCATGCTATGTTCTCTCTTATCTATTTGTTCCCTGGACAGCATTGCTTTGTGCATTACAGGCTACAATATCTATCATTGCCTGATTCAATTCACAACATTCAATTTTATCCTCAATTTGATTTCAAAATCTGCTTAGAGGTCAATCGGTCAATCACAAAAGAGCTGGAAAGGACCTTGGAGGTCTTCTAGTTCAAACCCTGCTCATGTAGGAGATCCTATATCATTTCAGACAAGTGGCTGTCCAGTCTCTTCTTAAAAACCTCCAGTGATGAACAACTTCTGAAAACAAGCTGTTAATTGTCCTCGCTCGTTAGGAATTTTCTCCTTAATTCCAGGTGGCTTCTCTCCTTGATTCATTTCCATCCATTGTTTCTTAATGATTTGATCAATGATATCAAACACCCCTGATTTGCAAATAGAGGCATCCATGCCAGGGTATGAAGAGTTCATATCTGGGAGATATATGATTCTTTAAATAGTCAGTCCCTATGGTATGCCTATATCAACCCATGCTGCTGCTCCATTCTGGACCAGATGCAGATTTTGTATAATCTTCAAGGGCAGCCCTTGTGTATCATGTTGCAATAATCCACACACAAAGTGACCAGAGCATCAGGGCTTGTCTAGAGGGCTTCTTAGTACAAAAGCAGGTACAATTGGTATACAAGATTAATCTTCACAAAGGCTTTCCTAGCCACCCTTGCTATCGGCTCTTCAATTAGGAATTTAGTCCATAGTTTGAAGTGCCTCTTTTGTGGGCAGTCCTTGGTAAATGGAAGCTTCTTTGGGTGGGGAAGACAAAATCTGACCCCAAGCCAGCGGGATTCAGCCGGTTCTCTCCATATCATTCGAACCTGGAGCGGTGACTGCAGGAGGCTCCACCCACCCTCCCGGACGTAATGCACCACTACTGCTCATGCCCAGAAGGCCACAAGTGTTCTCACATTTACAAAAGGTAGGAAAGGTAAGTGAATCCCACCTATGTCCCAAGCCCATCCTGAAAGAAAGCAGTGACAAGCCACTGCTGAACGGTTGCCACAAAAGCTACATGGGACATGCCCATGAGACAGCCAGGAACCAAGATCAGCTCAAAAGAGACATCACTTTTACCTCTGTAGAGAAAGCTGATGATAGCAGCTGTGAGTGACCTTTCATTTTTCCAGGGAGAAAAATGGAAAAAATTGTCAATATGGATGACATGAGCTCAGCATTTTCTGCAAAGGGGGCTTATTTCTGGTTAAAAATGTTGAAAAACAAACGATAAGAAGTGCGAGAAAGAGAGGCAGAGGGAGGGAGGGAAGAGGTGAAGGAGAGAGAGAGAATATAAAAAGTAACTATTCTCCAGGGCTGCTTCTGTTCAACGTTTACATGCTCAAATCATTTAAAGTGTATCAAGCTGCATAAAGTTAGTTTGCTGGTTCTTAATTGCAATATGTGGTCTGTGACAACCATCTGCTTATGATGCCACTTTGTCTCCTATTCAGTAGTCATCAAATTTAAAACACTGACAGGACCAATTTCTGTGAGGTTAACAAGTTAATAGAAAAGCAGAAGCTATGTGTCTTATTAGAATTTAAGACACCAGTTGCATGTATGTATCTACACGAACAAAGACAGAACATTTACATCACTGAAACGACAGGGATGAGAAGGAGAGAGAAAAACAGCCATCTTCTGACATATGCAAATTCAGGAAATAAAATGATTATTGTATATGCGGCAAGAAACCGTGGCTGTTCTAGATGCCAATCAATATCACAATTGCTAAGTTGCAGTGTCCTCTGTCAATCTATTTAATAAATACTTACTTGAATAACCAACAACCAATTGGCCTTTTCAGCCAATTGGATTAAATATATTTAAACAAATCTGCATACTAGCCAATCCTTTAAATAGTTATCTTGGAAGCGGGAAGAGTATGAGATGCAATAACTTGACATGCAGTAGGCCTAAAACCATGAATGAAAAGTCCCCCTTCTTTGTATAACGGATAGTAGATTTCAACCGTAGAACCATAAGGCTGGAAGGGACCTTGGAGGTCTTCTAGTCTAACTCCCTGCCCAAGGCAGGAGTCCTTAAACCATCTTGGAGAAATGGTTGACCAAACATTTCTTGAAAACCTCCCACAATGGAGCATACATAACTCTAGAAGGCAAGCTGTTCCAGTTTTCTATTTGTTCCATTTTCATTGTCAGGAAATTCCTCCTTATTTCCACTCTGACAAACTTATACCCATTATTTTTTTGTCCTGCCCTCAAATGCTATGGAAAATAAATCAATATCCATATTAAAAGAAATTAGCTTTTAATTGTGTGTGTGTGTGTGTGTGTGTGTATGTATATGTGTGTGTGTATGCATATTTATATATCCTGTGGGTTTGACCAATCAACCAGACATTGCGGTAGTAGAGTAAGACCAGAATATATTGTGATGGTGATAGATGTGGTCAGGGCAAGGGTGAAATGCTCCCGGTTCGGACCGGCTCAGGCGAGTAGGTAGCGATGGTGGCGGGGAGTTTGGAGAACCGGTAGCAAAAATCCCTGCCCCCACTCCCCATGCCCAGCTGAGCCGCACAATCATCAGAGCCTTTTTTTCTTTTAAATGGCTCTGACGAGCCAAGCTCTGATGATCCCAGCTGAGTTGCCTGCTAACTGCTAGCAAAAATCCCTCCCCCCCCTTTACCTTAGCTGCTGGTCGCAACGCGCAACGCAGGCAGGGGGCATTTCACCCCTGCCTGCAATCCATTGCATCGGCAAGCAACTGAATTTCCCTTCCTGCAATCTGCCTGCCTGCTTGGCTCCCTGCCTGCCTTCAACTCCCAGCAAAGCTGGCTGAGGAATTCTGGGAGTTGAAGTCCACAAGTCTTAAAGTTGCCAAGGTTAGAGAGCCCTGTTCTATTGGGTAAGTTTTTTCCCTTTTGCGAGCTTTAAAAACAATAGTTAATTGGGGGTTTTTTTAGTTGTTCTTTTTTTAGACCTAGCCATTTAAAGTTTAGGACGTTTTAAATTTAGCTGCTTTTATATAAAAATAAATTAAAATAAAATAATATTTGTGCAGCTTTCTGAGATTTAGTGTGTTTCTGTAGTGTTTCACTCTAACTACACAAACACACAAAAATTCACAAAGCTGTTTGTGGAATTTTGTGTGTGTAAAGTGTGAAAGTTGGTTTTTTTGGGGGGCTTTTTGTGGCTGTGTGAGGTTCCTGCTTGTTGCAGGGGCTATTTTGGGTCTAGCACAGCTGCTTTTACATTGTGGGTGAGCCAGTTGTGTTGTGTTTTGTAGGTTAAAAAAGGGCAAAGAAGTGACATTGACTTGGCCACGCCCACCCAGCCACCTTACCACCAAGCTCTGCCCACTAATTAAGCCATGCCCACAGAACCGGTAGCAAAAAAAAAATTATATTTCACCTCTGGGTCAGGCGTGAAATCTACTTCCCAACCGGTTCGGAAGTGCACACGCTGCGTGCGATTTGACCATCTGCACATGCACAGAGGATAAAAAGCAGGTTACTTCCTGGTTAAAACCAGGAAGTAACAATGACAGGAGGGTGGGTGGAGCCTCGTGCCGCCTTCTCTACCGGTTCTCCGAACCACCGGCCGCCATCACAACCGATTCGACCGAACCAGTCTAAACCGGGAGCATTTCACCCCTGGATCTGAGGCCAAGTGACAGCAACATCAGGAAGAAGGAATATGAAAAGCTGGAAAAATACCAGGACCTGAAGGAAGAACTAGAGAGGATGAGGAAAGTTAAGGCCTAATTTGTCCCAGTGCTGATAAGAACACTCAGGGCTGTGACTCCTATTGAGCAGGGAGGCTCCAACAGACCCCAAAAGGACATCAGGGCTTTCTGATCAGAAGAGTGTAATACTAGGAACAGATAGGATCCTGCTCAGAATCCTCAAAATCCCAGGCCTCTGACAGAGGACCCAAGATCAAAGAAGACACATACGTGTATGTATGTATTATGTATGTATGTATGTATGTATATATGTATTTATATATATATACATATATATATATATGTATATATATATATATGTATATATGTATGTATGTATGTATGTATGTATATATATATATATATATATATATATATATATATATATATATATACCTGGTGAATTGAGATTTCACCGAAAATTAGGCCATGAAACATCTTAATATACGTAGGAAAATCCCTGGCATAAAGAAAGATACACATAAAGACCTACGAAAATAAAATAATAAATATATGTATTTATGTATATGTATATGTATATGTATATGTATATATGCAATGAATTCAATACTCAGATAACAGTGTGATTAATTTTGAGAAATTATATAGTTTTCTTATAAAAGTACATTTTGAAATTACTCAGTTTGCATGGTATAAATATGCGGTAAAATTCCAATGCAAACCATCTTTTTGTAACTGTGTAATATAAATCCTAGAGTCAGGAATGACTAGCACATACCGTATATGCGAGGGGAACTTTTACCTTTTCAATAAAAATCTGAACTGTTAAAAAGTATAATTCATGATAGTATAAACTTTGATTACCCTGTGCTTAGCAAGCAAGAATACTGGCGAAAAAGTTTCATCCTAAGGAAAAAAAATCTTCACGTTCAGATAAATGAAATGAAATCACGATTCTTTGTGTTGCTTGCTAAGTAATGAATTAAGGGCAGAATGCCTTACCTCTCTGATAAAAGTCAAGGAGTATAAGTCTGATCAAGAAAAATCAATTTGGTTTTTAATCAGTCAAAGTAAAGACGTTTGCTTTGCATTAAGTACATTTGCCTGTTTGGCTCCAAGTTAGAGAGAAAAGATTAAACACAAATACAAAAGGGCAAGCCTACAATCCTTAAAAGTTGTCTCTGTGTGTATATCTAAATAAATACAGAGAACATAGTGTCACAGCCGAACAAATGAGAATATGCTGGGAATCCAGAACTGAATGGAGGGTCTCCATTTGACTTCTTGAGAAACAGAAGAACCAATACAGTAATTGAGTCATAATTTTGGTTAGCACAGTGTGTAGATGTGTAAACTTCAATTCCCAGAAAGCCCCAGACAGCATACATGTCCCAAAGGTGCTTTTCAGGAGGCAACTGGGCTTTCTTATTTTATCTTTGAAGACGCTTCATTTCTCATCCAAGAAGCTTCTTCATCTCTGACTGGATGGTGGGGAATGGAAGGATTTATATTCCGTGAAGACAGCTGGTCATTTGCATTCTTTTTAGACCACTTGGAGGTTTATCTGTGTCCTCAAATTCACCTGAGTAGTGCAAACAGGTGTAGAGCTTTCTTCACTGCAGGATGTTTTCTGCCCTGTGTACCTTCACTGTTGAAGACAGGTGCAGGCCAAGGTGAAATCCAGCAGGTTCTGACAGGTTCTGGAGAACCGGTAGCAGAAACTTTAAGCAGTTCGGAGAACCAACAGTGGAAATTTTGAGTAGTTCGGAGAACTAGCAAACACCACCTCTGGCTGGCCCCAGAGTGGGGTGGCGATTGAGATTTTGCAATTTTCTTCCCCCAGTAGTGGGGAGGGAATGGGGATTTTGCAATATCCTTCCCCTGCCATGCCCACCAAGCCACACCACACCATGCCCACCAAGCCACACCCACAGAACTGGTAGTAAAAAAAATTGGATTTCACCACTGGTGCAGGCTATTGGAGATGAGTCTGTGTTCTAGGCATCTCAAACTGAAGTTCAAATGATTCCTGTAGTCTGCAATTTTTGGGGAAATCCATTCATACTCTAACACCAGATTCTCTATAGACATAAATAGAAATCCTTCCATTCCCCACCACTCTGTTAGAGCAGAAGAAGCTTCGTGGATGAGAAGTGAAACATCTTCAAAGAAAAACAAGGAACTCCAGTTGCCTCCTGAAAAAGCAACTTTGGGACAACCATGACCTGGATGACTGAGAACCTCCATAAACATCAGCCAGCAAACAAGCTAAAATTGTTAGTCTATATCAGAGAAAGTACCAGACACTCGCTTATCGAAAACAACCATGCCAGATCTCAGCTCTTTGCTATCGTACTCCTGAATCTTGTTCTTTTACTCATCCTTGATCAACTGACTAACCGCCATTGTTACTTCTGGATTGTCCTAAACTATGTTTTCTTGAGCCTTCACTCAGGTGCGGGCTGACTCAAATCATATTGCTCATAAATGTTGCTTTGGCATGAACAGTGTACATCTACCATTTTTGGTTCACTGCCCACTAATAAACTTTAACAAAACAGCTGTGTGTGTGTGTGTGTGTGTGTGTGTGTGTGTGCATGTGTGTGTGTGCTCAACAGCATGCCAAATCCAAGGGGAACTTTATGAACATGCTATTTTAATGTTGTGGGAGGTTGCAATTTAAAAACAACAAAGCAATTCTTCTCTTGGAGAATTTGGATGGAGCGTATGCTGTACCTTAGATCACCTAATACGTTTATATATGCATTTTTGTTATTTGAGGAGTTGACGTTTTGTTGAGCAGCAACAAGATCAGTTAAAATATATGTGTGTGTGGTTTTTTTTTTAAAATATGTTTAAAGATGGGTTAGCAGCACCAAGTACTTCAGAAATGCTTTGGGCATTTTAGTGAAGGTAACCATCTTTAATAGCTTTTAGAAAGGTTATTTCAAATATTAATTCTGTTCTCAGAACCTCATTGGTTTTTGCAGATGCTTATGCTCTTTTGAACTCTTTTATGAATAATTTTGAAACTAATGAATACTTATATTTTATTGTGAGGCTAGAAGCGTGCCCATTCTTTATCAATCATACAATGATGTGAAACGCACATTTCTTTCTATATAAGAACAAGCTTTTGGTTCTGTTTGGAGGACTAATTAGAAATGTTGACGGCATCTACTAATACATGCGCTTGGTTTCTCTCTCTTTTTTCCATACTGTTAAGTAGCATGTCTTAAATGTAACAACTTAATTGGGTATCATGACATGAATATACAATTAATATTAGATTTTGCCTGGCATATTTATGTTTCTACGTGTTCTTTTTCCCCCTGCTGTATTGTTTTTTAAAAAATTCATCTATTTATTTGAAATGAGAGTTCCTCTACCTTTCGAGTAGAATTCACATTAGTAAGGATTTTTATCATCAATATTTTTGTCTTGTCTGGATTAAACTTGCTTGTTTGCTCTAACTCTGGTCTATTGCTGATTTCAGACAACCAGGTTTTTTTCTACTTTGCCTGGTGCTAATAAAAGAGAGAAATGCAGCTGAGTATCATCAGCATACTAATGAGAGTTCACCTAAATCTACTGATGACCTTTCCCAGTATTTCATGTAGATATTCAAAAACATGGCTCTAGGGTCTTTTACACACCAAGTGACATCACTAGGTGCAAAACTTGACCTAACAGCTAATTCATTATTAATCTAGGAAAAGCTAGATGAATTATGAATTAGATGTGTGATGTATGTGTGTCTGTTCCGTTTGCTAAGTTACAAATATTAATAAAGCAATTAGAATGGATGTCTTGTTTAGAGCGGCGAGATTAAAATTGCCATCCTATTGCCATCAAGTTACAATGAAAAGCAATGAGACTTGCTTCTAAATAGGCATGAATCGCAAGACCGTGTGCAGCAAGGATCAAACTAAAGTAGCAAGATTTTTTTTTTAAATAGCTAAGATGAAGAAATTAAGTAAATTCAAATTGAGATGCACAATACACAGTGAGAAGGAAAACCCTCAGGCATTCACAACACATTAGGCAGCTGTTGAGAATGATTTTATAAATGATTTAAATTACCAGATTTTAATGTTTCATTTTTGCTTTTGAAAAACCTACCTTTGTATTGTTTTTTTTTTTCATGGGATTATTGGGGGGAGGGTGCTTACATATGGGAGAGTTTATCCATGTTTATGTGTATAAAGATTTTGTGTGAATGATATAACTGAAGATGAAAAATTGTAGGAAATAGTAGAAATTTGATAGCAATGAATCCCCTCCATGTAGTCATTTATAAGAATGAATGTATGAATTTAGTAACAATTTCTATCATTGTGGCAGTTCAAAAAATAAGTGCTGCAGGTACTCAATTTACAATAGTTCATTTAGTGACCCATTCAAAGTTACAACGGCACTGACAAAAGTGATTTATGACTGTTTTTCACACCTATGACTGTTGCAGCCTCCCCATGGTCATGTGATCAAAAGATGCTTAACAACTATCTCTCGCTTAGCAACAGAAATTTGGGGCTCAATTGTGGTTATAAGTCGAAGACTATCTGTACTATGGTCCCATAAACTCTTGCTGAGTGTACGTACATTTCTCCATTTCACAAAATACAAGGCATGTCAGAAGTGATAGACTTAAATAATTTTATTGTCACTGAATTGGGGTGAAATCCAGCAGATTCTGACAGGTTCTGGAGAACCGGTAGCGGACGTTTTGAGCAGTTCGGAGAACCGGTAGCGGAAATTTTGAGTAGTTTGGAGAACTGGCAAATACCACCTCTGGTTGGCCCCAGAGTGGGGTAGGAATGGAGATTTTGCAGTATCCTTCCCCCAGGGGTGGGCATGGAATGGAGATTTTGCAGTATCCTTCCCCTGCCATGCCCACCAAGCCACACCCACAGAACTGGTAGTAAAAACATTTGGATTTCACCACTGCTTTGAATGTACACTAATCGGCACACATTAAAATGAAATTTCATTGCATACAACTCTCAAAGGGTCACACCTCCAATATACACCACATAAACATGACAAAATCAATAAACAAATACAAAAATATGCACATACCCACATATATTATATGACACAGAGAAACAACATAGTCTAATTCAGATGTATCTTGCGAGTTTACCAGATGGATGGTATAGGGAACAAAGCTGTTACAGAGTCTGGTAGTCCTGCTAGAAATACTTCAAAACCTCCCAGAGGGGAAAACCTTCTCCCAGAGCAAATTAAGAGCAAAGTGGTCAGAAATGCAGTCGAACCTGAGTTAAAGAATTTTCTTTTCTGAGAAAGAGAGAGATTTATGGATTTACATGTATAGGCTGCAAAAATCCAAATGTCCACTTCATGGCAGCATAGGGTTTAAATGCTTTGCATCCTTTTGCTGCCACCCTATGGTCCGCCAAGGTTTTACAGAGCGGTTGTAATAGTCCCATGGCGTATTCCATTCAGAGTGATTCTTAGCAGGAGCTTGCTCAGAATGACCTAATTTAACCTGGGAATGTTATTGTGAAAACAGAAGTTGGGGGAAAAATTTGAAACTTTCATTGTCATTGCTTCAGTACACAAATAACTGGGTTCATGGAGTTCACTGGTGTATTAAATTGAGAGCTGAAATAAGAGAGTATAAAATAGGCTTCTTCAAGTGAAATATGACACCTGCTTTTAAAAGGAATATTAGAATTGATACAATTGATTGTACACTTATGGTACAAGATTACCATTGCCTTAATAAGAGTAAAATAAGGCAATTTTATTTAGGTCTATAAATAAAAGGAGTTTGGACAAGTCTGTAAAAGGCATACACTATTTTGATGAACTCTTCCATACCTGGAGTTGTGCCACAAATTGCCAAACATTGTGCTCATCAAAGAAAATGCTTTCTATATCTATGAGACTTAACTTTTATATTTAAATATTTGAAGCATTAAAATGGGCTTTAATTAGATATAATTAATTCAATTACATAATTGAAATTTTAGTTTTATTTTATTTTATTTTGAAATTTAACTATCATTATTAATTACTTTAAGTAATCATTAATTTACAAAAACATTCTATCCTGAACTAAACTTCCTGAACCTTTTTTAAAAAAAACTTCAGTCACTATAGGGAAATCACATCACTATTTGGGACACTTAATTTTTAAATGCACAGAAATACAATTTAATTAAATATGTTATCTTCTGTGTTATTTAATTAAATATGTAAGGAAAAACATAATATTTTCCAGCTAATGGGTTGAAATTATCTAACTGTAATTTTTAATAGCAGAAATACCTTAACTAAAAAATACTTAGGTTTAAGAATTCACTTGGGTACCATTCCTGATAAGAGAATTTTTTTAACAAATAAGTTTTTAATGTCATTCCCCATACAGCGGATTTTCCTAGCCTCCATTTAAGCCAAATATCTAACAACTACAACAGTTGTGACTTATTTATTTTTATTTAACAAGGGTATTTCTATGGCCATCCAATTCACTCATGGTGACTCCAGGCAGCTTTCAAAGGTAAAAACCCAAGTGCAAAGCTCAATAAACACCTACACTTTGGTGACAAAATTCAGACAAACCACCTGATGAGTTTTGTATCATCCTGGGATCTTCAGGCCCGCTGACCAAATCATGTCTTCAGGACCTTTTAAAATATTATGAAGGTGATGGCTAGCCTTATCTCCACAGGCACAATGTCCCACAGGCCGGGGGACATCGTTTTATCACTTCTGGACTTCAACTCCCAGAATTCCTGAGCCAGCATGGTCCAGGAATTCTGGGGGTTGAAGTCCACAAGTCATAAAAGGGCAGTAATTCCCACCTCTGTACTAGAAACAACTTCTTAATTGAGGGGAGGTGACCTGTAATATATCTTGCCTCCCAGTAGTGATTTTCAAAACCTGGCACTACTGGTTCACCATTGGTAGCGCGGCTGTGCGTGCTCGCTTTGCAAGCATGTGGTGCTTCTGTGCATGCACAGATCCTTTTTGATGATGTGTGGGTGGAGCCTCCCACCGCTGCCACTACCAGTTCACCCGAACCGGGGTGAACCAGGAGCAACCCACCATTCTTGCCTCCTCAATCTGTGGGTCAGATAAATGGAACCGGGGAAATGATCAGAGGTGGTATTCAGCCGGTTCAGACAAGTTTGACTGAATGAATAGCGGAGATTGTGGGTGGGCCACCCACCCACCCGCCCACCTGCCCACCCTGGCACTATGCCATCCTGTTTAGGCATGTTTTTTAAGCCGGATGCATGTGCAGAAGGTGTGTACATGAGTAAATCACATGTGCGGAAGGCTGGGTGCATGCATGGAAGATGCAAATGCGTGAGAAGCAAGCGTGCACATGGGGGGCAAACCGGTGGTTACGAAATGTGAAACCCACCGCTGGAAATTATTCTTCAAATAACCTAGCTCTAAGTCATGTAGGTCCTTAAAGCATCTTGAGTTGGACCAAGCAACAAACTGCCAACTAATGCAGCATCCACAGGAGAGGTGGTACACATGTGCCAATCTAGACTTGCACAAAATTATGTGAGCCACCACATTTTGAACCCACCAAAGTTTACAACTAGTTTTCAAGGCAGCCCCATGTGGAGTGTACTGCAGTAGCGAAGTCGGAAGATGACTAGGGCATGGGTGACTGTTAGCAAATCCTGTTAGTTCACAAAAGGGTGCATATTGAATGCTAGAAGGCGAAAGTTGCAATTTTTGAATTGTAAGCTGCCCAGAGTTGTTCATTGAGATGGGCTGTTATAGAAATTGAAGAAATAGTAAATAAATAAACTGATGCACAACCCGCAGTTGGGCAAAGGCCCTCCTGGCCATGACTGCCACCTGCTCCTAGAGCTGAAGTTGTGACCCCAGGAGAATGCCCAGATTATACACCAGGTCTGTCTGGGGCAGTGCAACCCATTTCAAGACCAAAGATGACAATTCTCCATGAACCAAAGAACTCTAAACTCAGAACCATTCTGTCTTGCCTTGGTTTAGTTTCATCTCATTCCTCCCATCTAGCCCTTAACAGCCTCCAGACACTGCATGAGGAAGGTTATGATGCAGCAGTTTTCTTCTTTAATTAACCTTTTTCTTTCTTTCTCTGGCTTATTGAGTAGTTAATGGCCCCTTTAAGATTAACCACTTTGATAGCATCCACAAATTTTTGTCAATCAAACTCATCTCCTCAAATAAATGGTATAATTTTCTGAAAGAGGTTTAACAAAAGAAAGGTTTAGAGCAAAGGATTGCCCTGGAGACAAAATTGCAATACAATGTGGCCCCTCGGTTTTTCAGCTATGCAGCACATGCACAGAAGCCATTCCTTTAATTGGACATCATGGCCTTGGCCTAGTCCGTCATGAAACACAGCGCATCACCTCCATTGTGAATATCATCCATCATTCAAATATGTATAAGAGCCATGGTGGCACAGTGGTTAGAATGCAGTACTGCAGGCTAATTCTGCTGACGGACTGCAGTTTGGCAGTTCAATTCTCAAGGTTCACTCAGCCTTCCATCCTTCTGAGGTCAGTAAAAAGAGGACCCAGATTGTTAGGGGCAATATGCTGGCTCTGTAAACCGCTTAGAGAGGGCTGTAAAGCAGTATATAAATCTAAGTGCTATTGCTATTTGTCAGCCTTTCAATATAGTTCAGACCAGGAAACCAAATTTAAAAATACTAATATTACCTTTGTTGTAAGGTTACAATAATAGACTCTTGCAGGTCTGAAAGCACTTCTCCCTTCCCCTGCCTTTACTTTCTAGAAAAGTAGAGAGGGTCCCTTCTGAGATGCTTTCTCCATCGCCATTCCTACTGTGGACTCAGATTTCTTTTATCAGAACATTGACTAGGCCCATTATGGCAAACCTATGGCACGTGTGCCGGAAGTGGCACAGAGCCATTGCCCATTGCTCTTCCAGGTTACAGCGCGCTGGCCAGCTGATCATCATGTGCATGGGTGCGCCAGAAACCAGAAGAGCAGCCGCCCGGTGCGTGTACGCGCACCGAGAAGATGATCTTGGAAGACCAGGTGGCCGGTGCGCATATACGCACTGGAAACCGGAAGATCATCTTCCCAGTGCACACATGCACATTGGGCAGCTGCTCTACCAGTTTCTGGCACACGCATGTGCACTGGCTGGCTGGTCTTTGCGTGCACATGTGTGCCAGAAACTGGAAGACCAAGTGGCTGGTGTGCATGCACATGCCAGAAACTGAAAGAGCAGCTGCTTCGGCACACATGTCCATGCACTTCCGTTTCAGCACTTGGTGCCAAAAAGGTTTGCCAACACTGGACTAGGCTGTGGCTCCCCATCTTATCGCTTAAGGCTATACTCATAGCCCATTACAAACTAGGTTGAAAAATCCTAGCCAGAACGTTTGACACCAATTTGATTTGCTGTATAATAACCATCTAACCAATCAATCAAACAAACAATTTGGGTTGCCAAAATAAGAATTGCCACTAGATAGCAAAAACTCTACCTTTCTGCTACCAGTTAGTGGTGACCGACATTGTTGCAGACCAGATCTGGTAGCCCTACTTTAGATCAGTTGGGGGTCCTTATTGACCTTCTAATTTTTCATCTACACTTTAAAGTCACTCAAAGCATTTTTAAATCAGTCAACAGATGCAATCACTCGGGCAGTACAAAAACTCCCTTCCATAGCAACTGTAACCAAGGCACCCTCTTTCAGGCCCTACACAGAACAACAAACTAGGCCAACAGCCTGCTCAATTAGTTTATAACCTCAGTCAAAGATCACTTTCAGAACACAAACAAATAAAAATATAGCCGTCTTTTTCCCTGGCAATTGCTTACATGCACATATCAAATCTCCTTTGAAACTGAAGGGAATTTCAAATGCTGTTTGTGATATGGCATCTGATATTGCTATTCAACTACGATCATGAAAAAGTAAACTTTTTTTTTAAAGGGCCATATCTAAAGTAACTCATTAGTTACTGACGATTATGTAGGAGAAGATATGAAAGTCTATGGCTTTAATCAGATTTATGATCGCCCTTTTATGTCCTCAAATTATATCTAGATGAACGAGAGCTCCCTCAAGAAACTAGTCTCCATATATATTATGGATATTTGGTGATCAGGGTACAGACAGGTAATCCTCGATTTATGACTACAATTGAGCACAAAATTTCCACTGCTAAGCAAGACAGTTGTTAAGTGAGTTTTGTCCCATTTTATGCCTTTTCTTGCCACAGTTGTTAAGTGAATCACTGCAGAAATTAGTAACACAAGGTTAGGGTTAGCGTTAGGATCACTAAAGACGATCACTCTTCTGCCCCAGCTACGGATCCCAAAGAACATAGCATGCACAAAGTTTGTACAAAACTTAAATTTACTAAAATAACTCAGTCTTTTCCAAACAAAGGCTGTTAATAAACTTCCTTAACAGCCTACAAGAAAACAAAGATAATGTAGTCACAATCTTATGAAGGTTGGCAGAAAGCCCAGAAGCAATTTGCAGAGAATCCAGACGCAAAGGAGAATGAACTAAAGTTGTTCCCTACAAAATTGCTTCAGTCGGTGTACCTCCTTAAATAGGCTAAGGGAGTGGCCAATTAGCCCCAAGCCTTACTCTTGAGGAGATCTCCTCCTGAGGAGCCACTCCCGCCTTTTGGCAGCTCTGCGTGCCGGTTGGGGTGAAATGCTCCCAGTTCAGATCAGATCGCCCGATCCAGTAGCGATGGAGGCGGATGGTTTGGAGAACAGGTAGCAAAAGTCCCTGCCCCCCCCCCCCCACCATGCCCAGCTGAACTTCTTCCACCAAAAAACTTCTTTTAAAAGTTAAAAAAAAGCCTCTGATGATCACGCAGCTCAGCTGGGATCTCAGAGGCTTTTCAAAGCATTTTTTTCTGCAACCTCTTCTGGGGAAGATGTTGCAGGAAAAAAATGCTTTAAAAGTCTCTCTGACAATCCCAGCTGAGTTGCCTGATCTTCAGAGACTTTTCAAAGCATTTTTTTAACCACCTCTTCCGCTGAAGTGGTTACAGAAAAAAAAATGCTTTAAAAGTCTCTCTGACGATCCCAGCTGAGTTGCCTGATCTTCAGAGACTTTTCAAAGCATTTTAAAACCACTTCTTCCACTGAAGAGGTTGCAGAAAAAAATGCTTTAAAAGTCTCTCTGACGATCCCAGCTGAGTTGCCTGATCTTCAGAGAGACTTTTCAAAGCATTTTTTAAAATGAAATGCTTTGAAAAGTTAAAAAAAAAAAGTTGGTGACGTCCACCCAGTCACATTACCCTCCCCCCCCCACCAAGCCATGCCCACAGAACCGGTAGTAACAAATTTTACATTTCACCCCTGGTGCCCGTGCATCGAGAAGAGGCTCCTCCTCTTCATCCTCTTCACTTAAAGGAGCTTCTGGAGGTTCTGAAGGCCCTGGCTGAATCTCTGCCTCTGGCACCACATCTTCTCCAGCCTCCTCATTGTCTGACTCGGGTGCCAGCTGCACAGGCTGCTGGTGCAGCACCACACCAGCCTCCTCGCTGTTGGAATCAGCTACTAGCTGCACAGGCCGCTGATGGGCCACAACAATCACATGACTTCATAACACAACAATCACATGACTTCATATTGACTGTCATCAATATAAGCCAGTTGTCAAGCATCAGAATTTTGATCATGTGACCATGGGGATGCCTCTATGGTTGTAAATGTGAAAAATGGTCATAGGTCACTTTTTCTTTCCAGTGCTGTTGTAGCTTTGAGCAATCACTAAACAAATGTTGCAAGTCAAGGACTACATGTATAGCAATATCCCTACTCATTATATTGATTGAGTCTTTGATTGATTGTGTAATGTAGGCAAGCAGTTGAGACTCTCTAAATAAGCCCTTCCAGAAATGGTGTAACATGACAGAAAAGGCAATTTGTGGTCACCTGTCTTGTGACCATCACATGGTGGTCTGAATGCCAGCATTCCAGCCATGGAAAGCTCCCCATCACAGGGAGAGCTTAGTCCTGTTCCTCCGAATGTGCATAGATTCTCCTTTCCAGCCAGTGTGAGCAAGAAGTGGAGACATTGAAGGCAACCAGACCACCTGGCCCTGTTATTTTCCAAATTCTTAAAATGCTGGGGGACTATTCTATTTATCTTGATGTCAACGCAATGTCGGCACAAAGGATGAAGAGGTTTTACTTCCAAGCTCTTTTTGCGAAGGTCACAAAACACTTCAGTCCCCGAACACCCAATTACAAGGAAGTCTTACAGTTATTTTCATTTTCCTTCCTCTGAAGTTCAGCTTTTCCTCTCCTTTCCAGCTTTAAATCGTTATTATTTCTGAAGCTGGGGGGGAAAGAAACCTTGATTTGATTATGAGTAGTACAATATCATAATCTGACTCTTCTTGCTTGGAGCCACAGGTAGACAGTGTTCTACATCAAACCAAGTGTTCTGTAGCTGGTCTATGCTTTGCTGAGGGGGAGCATCCTGGATAATGGGCTACATTTCAGCTTCATATTGATCTGAGAAAGCTTCTCATATATTGCAATGTTGCTCACTGTGGCTTATGTCTGTTTTCAGCAATGCCCTGGATATTCTTCCTGAACAGTCATATCTTGGCTGACCATCTGTTAGCAACGAGCTTACTGTTGAGATGGATCTGTTCTGAACAGGACCAAATGAAAGATCAAGAATGTCAGAATAGCAGTTCAGCCAGGAATTAAAATTTACTCCAATGCCCAACTGGAATACATGTTCCATATTTACCGTATTTTTCAGAGTATAAAACGCAACTTTCCCCCCCCCCAAAAAGAGGGTGAAAATCTGGGTGTGTCTTATACTCTGAATGTAGCCCCGCCCAGCTTCTCAAATGGAGGTTTCAGAGGCTGAAAAAAAGCATCAGAAATGAAGCTTCAGAAAAGAAGCCCCCAAACAGAGCTTCAGAGACTTTTTTTTCTGAAGCTCTGTTTCGGAGGCTTTCAGAAGCAGAAAAAACAGTTTTTTTCTGAAATGGAGTTTTAGAAGTTTCAGAGGCAGAAAAAAAAGCAAAAAAAAAAAAAAAAAGCAAGGCACAGAGCTCACAACCAAGGAACCTGTTGCTAAAATTCACCTCTGGGAACAGCTGATTGGGAGTATTCCGGGAGGCCAATCCACCTGCCAATCAGCTTTTTTCTTATTTTCCTCCCCAAAAACTAAGGGGCGTCTTATATTCCGAAAAATGCAGTACTGTAACCTCAGAATTTCAAGAAAAGACCTTGGAAATGCAGGCGTTTTGAATATGGTAATGACAGCAAGTGGTAGCAGCAAACCATATCTGTTTTCCCAAGTCAGCTAGCTTCAGTCCTGTTAAATTAACACTGTTAATATAGTTGACCAAAGTATTACATACAGAGGAATCATCTTAACATATTATATACGACAGCTGTGGCCAGGGGGCTTTCTATCAAGTTCACCTGATACGCCAGTTGTGGCCCTTTCTAGATTGGGACTCCGTACGCACAGTCACTCAGGCACTCGTCATGTCTCGCCTGGACTACTGCAATGCTCTCTACATGGGGCTCCCCTTGGGGTGCACCCGGAGGCTCCAACTGGTGCAGAATGCGGCCGCGCGGGGGATTATGGGAGCGACGGGGTGCTCCCATGTGACACCTCTCCTGCGTGAGCTGCATTGGTTGCCGGTGGACTTCCGGGTGCATTTCAAGGTGTTGGTAATCACCTTTAAAGCGCTCCATGGCTTAGGACCAGGTACTTACGGGACCGCCTTCTGCCGCCAATTGCCTCCCACCGGCCGGTTCGCTCCCACAGAGAGGGCCTCCTCAGGGTGCCGTCAGCCAGACAATGCCGGCTGGCGACCCCCAGGGAGAGAGCCTTCTCTGTGGCAGCCCCTACCCTCTGGAACGATCTTCCTCCAGAACTGAGAATGATCTCCGACCTCCGGACTTTTCGTTGGGCCCTGAAAACTTATCTTTTTTAGCTTGCCGGTTTAGCCTGATCCCTGCTGAATTTTAAAATTTTGAGAGTTTTTAGAGTTGATGTATTTTAATATCTATTTGTTTTTAATTTTCAGCCAAATTTATATTTGTTTTATAATATTTTAACTTTTATGTATTGGTTTTTTACTCGGCTGTCCACCGCCCTGAGTCCATAAGGAGAAGGGCGGTATATAAGTTTAATAAATAAATAAATAAATAAATAAATAAATAAATAAATAAATAAATAAATAAATAAATAAAGTTCTTGGGAGTAGAACACCAAGCTTTTTACATGAACCCCTTATTGGCCTTCCGAGAAGCGGTGAAGATCTGGCTATTCTGGCAGGCCTAAGGCCGTTGATCTCTCTGTTGCGACCGTGTGAGATCTGGCCATGAATGGTGTTTTAATGTTTTAATTTTTAAATGTTTTTATAATGGTTTTTTAAAAGGTGCATTGTAAGCCTCCCTGAGTCTTTGGAGAAAGGTGGCATATAAATTGAATTAATGAAATGAAATGAAATGAAATGAAATGAAATGAAATGAAATGAAATGAAATGAAATGAAATTAATTAAATGAAGGGCAGGTATAATCTTCAACAAAAGTCCTGCTAGGTAAACCTTCAGCAAAAATAAAATACATCCTGCTAGGTAAGCCAAACAAGGCTTTTTTTTCCCCATTTCTGATCAAGTCTGCATGTCTTTCTCTAAAATATCATTTCTAGTTGGGATTGGAAAAGCCATCTCAGCCCTCCCTTGCTTCAGCTTCATAAATATAATCAAATTGTTCAACCCTTTGTGAAAAATGCTGGTGGGTTACTAACACCAAACATCAAATTGCTTTTGAACTCACAGTACAGGTGACTTAAATGGTTTTATAGCTGGGCAGAAATCACATATCTTAAATAAGTTACTTACCTTCGGTAAATTCTCACATATTTTTGGCCAGCAAGGGGCAAAATGGTGCATCTGAAAAGTTCAAGGTAATCATCTTAGTTCATAGCCATTTTGTAGGTAATCTCAGCATTCAAGTCCATAACCATGAAAACTCACAGGTGAATGAAATGAAAATTAGGTGGCAGTAAATATCTATGTGGTCCTTTTAGACCACTTTCTCAAAATTATTTCTTTGGAAGAGAATGGAATTACAGGCAAGAAATATGTTTATCAAAACCATGCAAGGAAAATACTACCTTGAAATGGCTTATTTTCAATTTGTGTCCTTTTGCTCTTTATGGCATCTTAATATTTGTTTGCCTTTGAGGTAGTCCATTGAATTGGGAGTTCTGAAAACTTAAAAGGAGAAGTTAATTTTCATGGTATGGTTATGGTTCTGATTACTTAAGATTTTTGTGAAGTGACTAAAGAAAATATCCAAAGTAGCTTCCTCTAAGGATGCCTATTTTAGAACAGATATTCAATGCTCCATTGCCTTTCCTTCTCACATATTACCACATATTACCACTAATGTATACATGTAGCCCTTAACTTACAACCATTTGTTTAGAGACCATTTGAAGTTACAATGGCACTGTAAATAGTGACCTAAAACCGTTTTTCACACTTACGACTATTGCACCAACATGTTGTTGGTGATCAAAATTTGGATACTTGGCAACTGGTTCATCTTTATGATCATTGCAGTGTCTTGGGGTCATGTGATCACCTTTAAGGTAAATTTACAACTGATTACAAAAGATTAATAAACTTACAAATGATTTTTTTGCCAATCCATTCAAATTCTTCTAGATTATTGAACTCCATATGAATTGGATATCATGTTTCATGGGGTAAACCGTCTTCAGATCAATAAACCAGGATTTCTTATTTGAATTTGGAACAGAAACCCAGCAATTAATTTTTTATATGCCTGCTAGTAAATTGAAAAATCTCATTTATGACTGATTACACAGGTTCCATATTTATTTATTTATGATCAGCAATGACAGGAACTTACCACTAACAATTATTTATTTAGTTATTTAGTTATTTCTAAGGCCAAGTCATAAAATTTAAAATGCATATATATTACATATATAAGTATGCAATGCATAAGTATGCATTGCATACTTATATATGTATGTATTATGCATACAGATAATACATACATATATAAGTAGAAAATATCATATAAAATTAGGAATTCATTGGAGGTACCAAACAGTTTCTGTAAGCTATCAATAAAATTTTGTGACTTCCTTTGAAACACCCAGCTATTGGTCATTTAATAAAAATACCTCATTCTGTTCTTATGAGTAAAGTTTGTTTGGCTCAAGAGGATGTGTATCACTTCTAATCAATAGATTAGAAGTGTACTCTCATTGTATCACCAATGAGAGTACAGTGAGTACTTTTGATGTATGTATGTATGTATGTATGTACGTATGGAACAAACTCAACCTCTATGTTTGAACAAATATACACTCAAAACTTCATATGGAAATTTGGAATATATAACCAACTGTGACTCCAGCACGAAAAACATCTACAAGGGCCAGGGAAAAGAGCTTCTATGTGGGACATACAGAGTATTATAGAAGTAATTGGGGAGTGTCCAAGGGTAACAGTGTAAGGAAGATGGAAAACTTGGCCTCTGTCTACCAGAATATCTAAATCCCATACTAAAATCCCAACTTCTACCAAGTTTTTTCCTAGGCCCCAAGCAAGTAGGGCAGGCATTGTCATTCCGCACTGTCTTACATCTTGATCTATTTGTTTTTTCAGAGAAGGCTGATGTATACGGAATGAACTGGGCCAATCAGGTTGTCCAAATGATTGATTTTGCCCAAAGTCTTAGGCAACAGAATGCCTAGCTGTCATCAGGTGGTGGCATTTGAGGGTTAAGTAAGGAATATTTAGGGATGTGGTGGTTCAGTGGCTAAGACGTTGAGCTTGTCAATCAGAAGGTTGGCAGTTCAGCAGTTCGAATTCCTAGCGCCCCGTAACGGAGTGAGCTCCCATTACTTGTTCCAGCTTCTGCCAACCTAGCAGTCCAAAAGCACATAAAAAATGGAAATAGAAAAATAGGGACATTTGGCATTTGGTAGGAAGGTAACAGTGCTCCATGCGCCTTTGGCATTTAGTCATGCTGGCCACATGACCACGGAGATGTCTTCAGAAAGCCCTGGCTTTTCAGCTTAGTAACGGAGATGAGCACTGCCCCTAGAGCTGGAAACGACTAGCACGCATTTGCAGGGGAATCTTTACCTTTACCTTTAAGGAATATTTAATATTGATCTCCTTGACATGATGCTCCATGGATCTCAGATGTGGATTTACAAAAATGCCTCCGTCCTTGAACAAATAAGAAACAAAATGTATTACATGTATAAAAAGCAACACAGCCAGTTACATGCTATCTTTGAACTGTTGGCTTATTCATTGCAATTGTAAGATGTGGATTGAAGCTGAAGACTTCCCTCCCACCTGCCTTCCTCTTTTCTTAGGTAAACATGGTGAGATAATGAGCATTGTTTGTTTTATATTTTCATTTTTATTATTTAAATTGAAGAATATTAGCAACGTCTCCATAATTAAGAGAGAAAGGCTAGAATATTACTAATGTACAATGTTTATAGGTTCCCTGAGAACTACATATTGTAGATGATTTTGCCTTAGGAAGCTCTACCAGTAATGGTTACCCTTATCTGGGGAAAGTGTTGTCTTCATTTCATCAGTATTTGCAAAAGCAGCATTTTCTTTTTTTCCCATTAAGAGAAATTAACATCCAGTTCTCAAAAAACGCAGATGAGGAGATGAACAGTCAGATGCTTGGAGTACTTGATTGATTGGAAAGACAGAACAGAAATAAAACAAATGAATGAATCACAGAATTAGGGCTTAATTAAATTAAATCGCCATTTGCTTCAAAATGCTGTTGACCTGTTACAATGGCTGTTTCCTTCCCCTATTCTTTCCCCCCCCCCCTACTATAAAGAGGAGACAGTAACTCCTGCTTTCTCCCCAAAGTAAAATAAAGACCCCTTTCTTGGGGTACACCTCTTGGCAGGCTGTAAAGAGTCCTTTCCATGTGTCCTTTCCATGCCCTTAGATGTTATAGATAAAAAGATCTTTTTGTCCTTTTTCTGCCTTTGAACAAAAGAAGGAATGCATCCTGTGCAATCCCAACCAATAAACAATGTTCTTCTGAAACACACACACACACACACACACACACACACACACACACACTGGAGGTGGCAAGATTGGCAACTTGTATATTGTCTTATTCCTCATATGAAAATATCTCAAACTACTTCACTCTGTTGCTTCAAAAAAGCAACAGAAATGGCCTCTTTAAATTACTGCTATGGGTTCACCCCAATAAAATCCTTGCTCCAAAAAAATAAGCTTGTCCAAGAGGTGGGCTTACCAGAGGTGATATTCTGCTGGTTCGAACTGATTCATCTGAAATTGCGGGTGGCCCACCTGCCCACCCACCTGCCCATCCATTTGCCCACCCACCTGCCCATCCATTTGCCCACCCACCTGCCCACCGTCCCAGCTCTATGCCATCCTATTTAGGCACATTTCTCAGGCTGGGTGCATGCGCGGAAGGCAAGCATGTGCACAAACCGGGAACACGCATGCATCAAGCGAGTGTGCGCACTCGCGATGAACCGGTAGTAACATAACGAGAACCCCACTGCTGGGGCTTACGTATAGCTTTCCCTGCTGATATCCTCTTCGGAAACGTTATTTGTCTCAAATATGACGAAATGGAGGAAATGGTTGAGTTTTTGTGTATGAAAGCATTAACCTATTGGGACAGATGAAACTTTGGGGGAGAAATGGGAGATCCATTAACAAATTAAAAATGAAGAGCTCAATAACCATTAGTACAAAATAACGCTAGTGACTTTTTTAAAAAAAAGTCTATTATTGTTGGATATCTGCTGGACTAAAGGGAGAATAAGAGACAGAATTGCTTAGAAGATTGCCTGTTTGTTTTATAAAAATTAAAACGTATACATTATTCGGGGAAAAAATGCTCTGACTTTTTTAACCTTTGGACACTACAATAGGACTTGATTCTGGTGCTGCAGGTTTCCTGAAAGCAGTTAAGCTAGCTTTCTCTTAACAGTTACAAGAGTATAAGTGAAGGATGCCATTTGACAGGAGGGCAGGAGGTAGAATGCTAATAATCCTTGGCTCATTCACCATTTTCCCTTTGTTTTCCTTTGTAACTGTATGGCTGCAGTTCACACATAACACTAAACCATTAGTGTTTTAATTAAAACACTAGAAGAAAAACAATGTTCCCAGCAAGCCTGGTTTGCATATGATGTTAAGTTTTAAAGGTGGCTTCCAGCAGTGGTATTCAGCTGATTTGGACCGGTTTGGGCAAACCGGTAGTGGCAGCCTGCAGTTGGGCATGCCTCTGCCCACCGGCCCCGGCGCTATGCCGTCCTATTTAGCCATGTTTTCTAAGCCATACGTATGCGTGCAAGCCGTGCTCCCAAGCAAAGTGCATGCACAGAAGGCCAGGTGTATGTGTGGAAGGCCAGGTGCCTGTGCAGAAGGGCAGGTGCTTGGGCGGAAAGTGCACACGCTCACATTTTCAGTGCGCGGCGAACCGGTGGTAAAATTATGTGAAACCCATTTATGGTGGCTTCACATCAGACTCAGCCGAAACCTAACAAACCATTTTTTACGGAGTATAATCCAAGCATTGGGAATTATAATGGAGAAAAATCTCACTAGGGAGAGTCTGCAAGGGCGTTTTGTAGAATTGAGCCCTCAACACTCAACCTATTATCTTTTTACTTTAAAGTAGTTTCTCCTGCTGTAAATTTACACTGAAACTTTGGTCTATTCTCCATACTACTAAATCCACCTACAAAGAACAGTTTTAAGAGTCCTTGTAGTCTAACTAAAAGAGGAAGAAATGCCCAGATGGCTTTTGAAGCAAAGTGTCTCTGTGTGTGTTATGCTGCCTAGTGAGTATTGTGCCATCCTACTGTTTGCTGACTTTAGCATTTGACTTTGAAATTGTACCCTACCAGGTAAAACTAACCAATGGCAAGAATCACAGATTTGGAACTCTACATGAAATTAATAAAGCCAGTAGCTGGGGAAGCTTATGGCTTTCCAAATGCGCCTGTATTACAGTTGCCAGCAATTCCATTCACTGTAGATTCTGTTGAGCAATACTGTGACTTATAGGTCAACAACATCTGGAAGGCTACCAATTTCTTACTCATGCATTAAACCATTTAAGGAAATACGATGTTCAATATAAGGAGAGTAAAGAGAAAACAAAGCAGTTAACAGTGGAAAGAATCATGGCCCACATGCCAGATTTCTCAACAATGTGAGTCACAAAGCAACTTTAATAAGTGTCCCACCATCTTCTTCAAGTTCATACCATAATGCTTAAATGGCTAAATCATTGTAACTTCTCCTTAGTTGTGAAACATCTTAACATTCTAAATTCTTCATAGCGATCGGAGACTTTGGTAGAGGAAGAAGAAAAGGGAAATGTTTAAACTATCTTCTGAATAAATGTTTTTGCTTCAACAGCAAAAGCAAAAATATATTGGAAAATGTCAAGTCATTAAACCTGCCCTAGAACAAAAATGTAGATCCAGCTCCCACCAGTACAAATAATGGAAATTGGTTCAACATTCAGAGAGCTCCATCTCTGACTTATAGCTAGGATACGTCTACACCTAACGAAGAGAATGAATTGGTTCATTGATTAAGTTCTAGAATAGTGAGGAGAGGAAATGAAGAAAATAACACTTTCCATTTTGTGGCAGCAATAAAAGAAAAAAAAACCCCTAAGGGGTTGAATTAATTTGGTCCTCTCCTGTCCATCTGACAGGATTGGTGTCATAGTGCCTGTCCATTGTCATGGTCTCATAAACAAGTAAGCTAATGTTTTTTATGGGTTTTTAATGTTTTCTTTTTTAAAAAATTTATGGGATATTGTTTGCATTGGGTTTTTTTTTCTGTAAGTCCCTAGGGAGTTGAGCGGCATAGAAATGTGACTGATAAAATAAAATAAATAAAATAAAATCTGTTCAGTCAAGATCTTTGTACTGCTAAGCTTTCATCAGTCTCATCCATATAAGTTCTTTGTCTCTTTAAAAATTAACTGATTCGTAAATAGTTTCTCTGCAAACTATAGTAATCAAACCATTCAGTTTACTCTTGACATCTGTTTTAATGTATCACTTGGAGTTGCTGTGATCTAATAATTCTTTCACCCCAGTGAAGGCCAGATTTATCCTATTTACTACTTGCCTATAGAACAGTTTGTATCATATTTTTCATTAAAACTGATCCCAGGATACTTAGGATCTACACAATTTAGAATATATACATTGTAAGATAAAAGTATTTCCTCACAACAATGCATTTGGAAAAAATGACACCAGGTAGATATCATCCGTGCAGGAGAAAATACAGCACGCCAGCTTTCATATGGCATTGAATGCTGCAAATTCAAAAATACTATATATAATGTTGTGAGGATTCTAAATGATTAACACATCGTTTTAAAATATCATCAGTGAAAGATTAGAATTGAACAATTTCCAGAAGAAATGAAAATAGGTGTTATCTTTTTTGAAATGTGGAATGCTGACATATTAAGATCTCGCGGTGTCCGAATCAGCTTATATCAGAGATTGTCTGATGAGGCAGGAAACCAAGCTAGAGTGAGCTGTTTGTTTATGAGCAATTGCCACCACAGCCAGATTGCCTAAGATGAACAACATTTTGATGTTTGCCAACTGCTGACTTCAGATGGCCGCTTCCATCAATTGAAGGAAATATTCCAAATATCAGACTTCTTGTTTCATCTGTGCCAAGAGGACTTTTTTTTTTCCTGACTGGCCTACCTCTTTCAAATTAAAGAAAGCTATTTCAGCTCTTGGGAGAGAAAAAATGTGGATTTTAAGTTGATATTCATATCTCTGTTTGTGAGCGTGTCAGTGTGTTTGCATCTCTGTTTTTCACTTGCCAATGGTTTTGAGGCTCTAATCCAAGGCAAGATTCCAGGCTCTTAACTTATGTACACAAAATGCCCAGATTCACAATTCTTTTGGATGTTATAGAAGGCAGGGGACTCTCAAAGCATCAGCAGCTTGTCGTTCTTCCTGTCTGTACTTCTGTATAAAATGCAAAGTTTTCTTTAGTAATAGGCAGATTCAACTAGGATTAATTAGGAATTGTCTCAATGTAGACAAGCATTTTGATGAGTTGTTCATTTAAAAAATATTCAAAAGCTGATCTTGGCTCATCATGCTGGTGTATATATTGTGTTGGTGCCATGAACGGGGAATTGTATTGTATTGTCTTCTTGGGCTTACTGTTTGCGTCAATATTAAATGATTTTTGTATATATGCAGTAAAACAGCACACTTTTCAACAGTTGGTTCTGTGGAAGTCTGGCTGAAAATCTACAGAAGTTCATTTCACATCGCAAATCAGAGAATAACTTGGACTCAGATCACAATATACACTTGCTTTACATGTTATCTGTATTATGTTTCAATATCTGAATGGCACTAATAAAAGTTTAGGGACTTCATCAGGGTATAGATGTCATACATCCAATCTGGTAATGCCTCAAGCTGGCTTTTTTTTTTTTTTTTTTGGCAGAGTTTATTCTACTAGATCTGGGCTACAGAAATCAGGACAATGACCAGTAGATGACAAAAGAGAGATAACAAAAGATACCCAGGTTTGGGAATATTTGCAAACCAGATCTGGGAGCTTCGCTTCAACAGAGATTCAAGCAATGTGCAAGGCTTCTAATCAGCGTGGCAGTTGCTTTGTTCTGCTTGGCAATAGAAATCTCTGGGCATGGTTCTCTATGCTGCTGTTCGCACGGTGGGTAAACCTCGGAGAATCAGATAACCTAAGTCCCTAATAACTGCAAACATTCGATAACTGAAAACTTTGGAATCAGCTCTATTATATAGCTGCCCATCCACGTTGAATTTACCCATAAGAAACTTTTGTATCTTGCAAATGTCATGATCCTCCCCCATTTCTTTTCTTTCTAAAATCTTCTGGTAAAGCCACTCTAATGGTAGTCAATTTAGAGAGACTTCCTGATTTTGGTAAAAATTCTAACTTGCATAGCCCACCCCATTTCTATTGTGTGTGGAAGAATCACCGCATAGTTTAAAAGGTCCTAGTTCACTTCCATGTAAGGATGAAAAAGCACACTCTTGTTTGAAATGTTTGAGGAGCACCACCACTTAGATAGTGTTCCAAGAATAAGATTGCATTGCCAAAATTCATCTTCAAGTTAAGCCAACGTGATAAAATGGTCACAGAATCAGTCCGAGAGTAGGAAGAACGACATTGAGGGTCAACCTCCCGCATGGAATATCAGCAAGTGATTTAGGCTAATCATTGCCCCATAGCTCAGCCTCCCTCACAGGAATGTTGTGTAGGAAAATTGGAAGAGAGAATGCTATGTGCGCTGCCTTAATCTATTGCAGGATACAAATCTAAAATTGCTCTCCTTCGTACTTGGAGGCCCCAGAGGGCCAGACAACATACAAGGATACACAAATATTAAAGTTCAAAATCTGGGTGTATACAAGGCCACCAGTGCTACAAACCAGGAAGTTGGCTGGGAAATTCTGGGAATTGAAGTCCATACATCTTAAAGTTACCAAGATTGAGAAACACTGCTATAGAGTTTCCTGAACTGAATGAACCATGTCCCATTTTCCTCCACAAGGGCAGAGGTGGGCAACTATGGCCCCATTACAACCTGTGGACTTCAGCTCCCAGAATTCCTGAGCCAGTATGAGTTGAAGTCCACAGGTTATAAAGGAGCCATAGATACTCACCTAAGGTTTCATTCTCACCAGTGATGAAATCTGAACCAGTTTGCCACCAGTTCGCTGGTTGTGCATGTGTGCTGTGCGCCAAGCACGCACTGAGTGCGCTGAGTGCTGCACATGCATGCATAGTATGCGCCAAAAGGAGGCTTGGGAAGGTAAGTAGAGCAGTGAGGGGGGGATCAGCTGTTCTGCGTGATTTAGATTCACTAGAAAGCAGGATTTCCTAGAAAGCAATTTTAAATTGCGCGGCACAGCTGATCGTTGGAAATATCAATTCAGAGGAACTGGTAGCTTTTTCTTAACTATCAATTCGCCCAAACTGGTAGTTTTTATCACTATCGGTTCACCTGAACCGGTGCGAACCAGTAGCATTTCACCATTGATTCTCACAGCACTCCCAGTTTTTCGTTTTAAACATAGGCAGTCCCTGGATTAAGAATGAGTTCTGTTCCCAACTCCATCTTTACCTGAAATTTGTATGTAAGTAGGAACTCACGGCTTCACCTATTCCTGAATGCATTGTGCAGTTTCAGTGGTTCATCAATTTGAGGAAAGGAGAATGCAGTCTGTCATTTTTAGTAATACTCTAGACAGACCATTTGTGTTTAGGGGTTGTCCTTAATTCAGACCTTCTTAACCCGGGGACTGCCTATAGTGGCAATAGAGTTTTACTCTAGTTTTAAAATCACTGTTCACAGAACTGTGTACAATGTTGTGTTCCACTCCTGGGGTGGGAGATAGGTAGCTAAAGGCAATGCATGCTGCCTTCAGAATCACATCCTCCTTTCACTTGCGATGGTCCAATTATTCACAACCCAGAACATCAGACAAAGGTGTTTTTTTTTTTTAAATCCCTTTCTCTCTCTCAATTGTTTGCCCCTGCTTTGATAAATACATTTGCCATCTGCAGCTATTTTCCAACAAGTTTGCAAACCGCCTTCAGGGACTCTGAGTTGGTGAACTCTTTCTTTTGATTTTTAAACAGGTGACAGGGCGCCCTTGCCTTCCACTTTGGCCTGTGTAATGGAATGATGGGCAGGGTTTTCGATGTATAAATGAGGAGAACAGTGGATTTTAAAAAGAGCAAATATCAAAGCCAGAACAGATTTCATGCTCGCCCATGCTTTCTCTTCAAATATAAATGCTTTTAAGAAGCAGCTTCTCTTCTATTGTGAGATTTTTTTTTCCTGCGCTGCATTGATTTTTTTCGCCCCACATTTTTATTTTATTGTTATTCCTCTTCCTTAACCTTGGAATCGTCAGAAACTTTAGGAGAAAAACCTTTCCTTTTGCTTCTTGTGAAAAACAATGTAAGAGCATACAGTAAGTCCATGGGTGGCAATAATCCAGTGAATCCTTTTTGATCCTGTACAGTGTGCTACTGTGATATCTCTCTTGCTGTAAGAATGCCTTCATCACCACAAGTTGCTTTTCAAATACCATCTAAGTGCTATGGGTGAAGTTGGCAAACGGGCCATTTCCAGCCTCCAGAGGGCCTCCAGTTGGGTGGGGAAGGCCGTTTTTGTCCTCCCCAGACTCCTAGAATGGCTCTGGAGGCTGGGGAAGCGAGAAAAACAGGCCTTCCCCATCAACCCCTGAGGCCCTCTGAAGGCAGGAAACAGCCTGTTTCCCTACTTCTGATGGGCCCTGAAGGCCCGAAAATCAGCTGGCCATGCATGCATGCACGCTGGAGCTGAGCTTGCGTGCCCACCAATATAACTACCATAGATGCCATAGATTCACCATCACGGCCTTAGACAATCTTCTTTTTATTTCAGTCAACTGCCTGGCACAGATTTCAAGTTGCTACCTGATCTATTTTCATTCCACTTGGTTAAGGTAAGGACTGTGATTTTAGAGGGAGAAGCCAAGGTTGATATTTTTTCCTCTTCCCTACTCATCTCTTTTCCTTATGTGTCATTATTATTATTATTATTATTATTATTATTATTATTATTATTATTATTATTATTGCAGGATCCAATCTGGGTTGGGCACTGGAACCAGATGTTTTGTCTTCCAAGCTTTTGGACTCATGCTAGAGCCCATTTTCATGAAATTTTTCTTTAACCCTCACCCTAACCGATCCAGTTTGGATCCTGCAACATTATCCCAGGACATGTATATTCACCTTCATTCCAGATTATTATTATTACTTAAAGCTGGAGATAAGGGATTGTGTTACTACTTACAAGCATGTTTGGATCATACATGGATCATGTTTGGATCAAGTATGAAGTAAAGTGCATCAAATAAATAAATGATTTTTACACTGAAATTTTCTATTATGGGAAAACAGAGCTTTCTTGCGAGAAATGTGTAAGTATAGGCATTCAATTGGAATCAGGGTATAAACATATTACATATATAAAACACTCCAGTTTGTTCCTGGAAACTTATATGTAATTTACCTCATGGACTGTGGAAACATATAGGGGAGATTTAAATTATTGTTTTCTATATTAGCTGATGGCAATTTGGAAAAGCCTCCTAATCACTCTCCTTAATTAATTAATTAATTAATTAATTAAAACTAAGCACAAAAATCAGAGCCACATGAAGAGTCCATCCAGCCTATTATTAGCTCCCTCTTTAACAAATTTTTCTCATACAAGAAGTTTCTTCTTAGTTACCATCATCAGAATGACTGTGAAAGGCAATGAAAATAGATGGAGCCATGTACGCTAAAAGAAGATTGCATTTCTGAAAAGAGAAGAGGGAGGAAAATACACACACACACACACACACAGATGCTGAGGGGAAAAATAGCTATTATACACACTTCAATGCTCAGTAAAATCATGAGAAAATGGGAGTTTTTTGAAGCTTCTCCTCCACAGTGTACACAACATAATCATTAAAATGACCGTGCGGCAAAGAAAATAGAAATGAGCTTCATGGCTGATATTATTTATATAGCTGCATTAGTAATGCTAGACTTGCTCTTCAAGGCACCAGCCAACTTCCCTTCCTTCCTTCCTTCCTTCCTTCCTTCCTTCCTTCCTTCCTTCCTTCCTTCCTTCCTCCCTCCCTCCCTCCCTCCCTCCCTCCCTCCCTCCCTCCCTCATTGTTTCTGCATACATGCTTACAGTATAAAAGAAAACACAATATTATTATTCCTCACTCTAGAGGTCAGCAATGTGACAACCATGACATCAGTGGACCCGTGGACACTGTCTTTAGTACCTGCCAAATAGTCTGCCCAAAACTGACCTTTCCAAAGTGTATTTAACAGAATCATACATAAGTAAACATAAGTAGCTATGCTATAAAGGAAAATGCCAGTCTTCCGCATTATCTTTATTTACAAGAATGCTCCTGAGCCACAGAGGGACCATAGATATTCTTAGAACGTTGTAGAATGTATGAGTTGGAAGGGACCTCTAGGTCATCTAGTTCAGTCCCCTGCTCAATGCTGGAAGCCACTAAATCACCCCTCCCACTCACTCTGGTAGACAGATTGGTTTTAACCTTTCTTGCTCTCAGGAAGGTTCTGAGCTGGTTTGGATCGGAGCAGCCTATAAACCTTGTAAGTAAGTAAAGAAACATGTTCCTCTTATATTTAATTCAGCATTTTCATTTTGTTAGACTTTGTATTCTAGGGTTTTATTAGAAAATAGATCTGCTCTTCCTGCACATTTATATATAGCAATAGTAATAATAATAGCCCTTATTATGTACCACTTCACAGTGCTTCACAGCCCTCTCTAAGCGGTTTTCCAAGTCAGCCTATTGCCCCCAACAATCTGAGTTCTCATTTTACCAACCTTGGAAGGATGGAAGGCTGAGTCAACCTTGAACAGGTCACTATTAAACTGCTGGCAGTTGGCACAATTAGCCTGCAATACTGTTTTCCAACCACTGCGCTATCATGGTTCTTGCTATCTCCCTCCCCCCTCTCCCTCCCCCCTCTCTCCCTCCATCCATCCCTCCATCCATCCATCCATCCATCCATCCATCCAACTATCTAACTATCTAACTATCTATCTATCTTTTAGATCACCCCTTAGTCTGCTCTGCAAACTAAATATCCAGTCCTTGTAACTATTCCGTATACAGCTTATATTGCAAGCTATTCCTGGTAGTTTTCCTTAAACCTGTTCAATTACTTTGTTCAAGTAGTTGCAAACCTACTAGACCAAAGAACTGTTTAGTCTACATTTATCTATTTGTCTATAAAGATGTTATGAGAAAACCTGTCAAAGGCTTTTATCAAGAACAGCATGCACCATCTTCATCTGCCAGACCACTCAGAATCATAGAAAATGATAAAAATTGTTTTATAGGACTTGATAAAGCCATGCTGATGTCTGATAACGGAGCAATTATTATTTGTGCTCGCTGTCACACTGCTTGACAATATGTTCTAAAACCTTGGCTAGAATTCTACAGTTTAACTGGGCTGAGTTTCTCTAGGTCCTTCTTCTTCCTCAACTTGAATATTTAAATCATGCTCCTCTCCAGTCTTCCAGCCCCTTTTCTTGGACTTTTCAGAGATTACGGTTATGAATGTGGAGATCACGTCTTCCAACTCTTTTAACATCTTGGGATGTACCTTGTCTTGCTCTTACCTTGAATGCATTTCAAATTACAAGATGGGTTCTTTTTATAAAAGCATAAAAGAATTTTCCCTATTAATTTCTCATTTCTTCTGTGCAGGAGACCCATAGCCTCATTGGTTCATTTCTTTTTATACATGCACCAACCTCTAACTCTAAAAATCATATTATATTTTGCCTTTCTCATTTTTATAATGAAATATAGTCAGATAGTCAAATATCCCACTAACAGTATAGAATCTTGGACCATTTTTTCACATTTTGTGGACCAGTTCCCACCCATTTTGTCCAGGACCCTGTATATCCTATCCCCTTGCATAAGAGGATATTGGGAAGGCTTTCTGACATCACTATTCCCTTTCATGTTGGCCAGAGGGGAAACAGTATGTACTCCTTGCTTGCCATTAAGTGTTTGGGAGGTCAGCTGCACTGGCTGGAACAGTGAGCAAGTGCACAGTACTGCAATATTTACAAATCATATTAAACATTGTGCCAGGCAGGTCTGATGAAGTAATATAGAATGAGCTTCCACCTCTGTGATAGCTCAAATGACTGCAGATTTCTGATGTGCACACTAAACAAGATCCTCATTAATGGAAGTCTTGATTGTTGGTATCTATTTATGAAATAATCACAAAGAAAAAGGTGTCATTTTCAGTTTCTGTATAAGTAGTTCCTGACTTAAGACCATAATTGAGCCCAACATTTCTGTTGATAAGTGAGACAGTTATTAAGTGAATGTTGCCCCACTTTAGGACCATTTATGCCATAGTTATTAAGTGAATCATGCAGTTGTTGAGTTACTTAAGTGATTGTTAAGTGAATCTGGCTCCCCCATTGACTTTGCTTGCCAAAAAGTCGCAAAAGCCAATCACATGATTCCGGGATTTATGACTGCAACCGTCATAAGTATGAGTCAGTTGCCAAGTGTCTGAAATTTGATTATGTGGCTATGGAGCTGCTGCAAAGGTCATAAGTGTGGGAAAATGGTCATAAGTCACTGTTTGTAAATTCTTTGTAACTAAATGAACTGTTGTAAGTCGAGGACTACCTGTACTTATTTCCAAAGCTGACAGCTAGTGATGTAAAATGAGAACCAAACTTTGACATCATTGCAAGTTTTTAACCATAACATCCAGGAGAAAAAGACTCAATGTCACAACAGGGAATATCGCCATGTTTCTCAAACATCCAGTTCTTCTACTTATTAAAGTGCATGTTTCAAGAGCCACGAGGCACACAAAATGGAAATGAGAGCACTTGAAGAAGCAAAGAGACATGGATTTCGATGTAGTCCAGTATATGTTGTGTGTTGTGTGTTTGTTTCTTCAGAAACAAAGAAGTATGCCTTGAGGAGTTTGTTTCCAGCTACACATTATTCCAAGTACATTATAGCTGAAATGACATTTTGTCAAAGTTCAGCATCTGAATTTCAAAATAAATGTCCAGACAGCAATATTGAAAACCTTGGTGAAAGTAAGGCAGACTGAGGAGAATCAATAAATCCTGAATACAACATTTATTTAAATGTGCAGATATGATACAACCTTGTGCAAATATGTTACAGTTAGTAAAATAGCTCTAGCTATGTTCTCTTTTTCTTATCTCATGACTTTCCTTTCTTTGCTTTATTATTTTTTTAATAATACATGTTGAGTTTTGTGTAGCACTGAAAGGAAATACTTTGATGAATGCACAGTTAGGATTAATATATGCAGACGTATATCATAGACTCTAATATTGTTTGGATTGTACATTTTAGTTGTTCAAACTTCAGATAAGCTTTTCTGAATTGTTATCTCTTTAGGCCTTAGATTAGCTGTTTAGGCCTTAGAGGTAAGCTGCTAAGATTCATTTTTCAAAGTTAAATCCATTTTTAAAAATTAAATTTATTGATTTTTTTAATACAAAAAAATTACAGAAAGGAGGTGATATGCAAGAATCCAACAAGCTAATTAATTGTGGAGCTATAATAGCAAAACAAACAAAAATGAAATAAAAAGAATAAGATAAAACAAGCAAACTTAAAAAGTTAACATATTAAATTTCCGAGGTCAGTAAAATGAAGACCCAGATAGTTGGGGGCAATATGCTGACTCTATAAATTGCTTAGAGAGGTCTGTAAAGCACTGTGAAGCAGTATATAAGTCTAAGTGCTATTGATATAAATCACCTCAATTTATGACATATTCATTTAATCATTCAATTACTATCTACTGTATTAAATCAAGTATAAACATATCTATGCTTGTAAGATGTTTTGGAGTCTAATACAAAGCAAAATAAACACATTTTTCTCTGATTAGTAGGAAAAATGCCTTTTCATAAAATAGATGTTAAACATTTCTTGAATTCTCTCAACGAAAAATTATACTATAAATGCTATAATCTATGAGCTCAAAGACACAGCCTCTTTGCTGTTCTTTCCTGGATAAGCAGGAAGGAATCAAGTCAGCATAATTCAAGATGCACCCATATAGTTAGAAAACACCTGGAATAGAGTCACACTGTGCTGTGTCCTCTATAACTTTGTGAAATCCAAATTTTTTTCCTACTGGTTCTGTGGGCGTGGTTTGGTGGGTGTAGTGTGGCTTGGTGGGCGTAGCTTGGTGGGCATGGCAGGGGAAGGATACTACAAAATCCCCATTCCCTCCCCACTCCTGGGGGAAGGATCTTGCAAAATCTCCAATCCCACTCCATTCTGGGGCCAGCCAGAAGTGGATATTTGTCGGTTCTCTAAACTGCAAAATTTCCACTACCGATTCTCCAGAACCTATCAGAATCTGCTGGATTTCATCCCTGCTATAACTCCTCTATGGAACAGTATAAGGGCAGTAATAGGTGGTTTTCTATGGTTGAAATTCAAATGTCATCAACTGTAGGAAAATCCACTATGAACCATTCTACTGAAGATATGCCAAAATAATGCTCCATCCAATCATTTTTTTTCTCCCAAAGGACTGCTGACTTATTGACTTAAGAACCACCAGACGGCATGCAAAGAATTCATGTCTCTTAATTGCAAAGTAAGTGATTCCTGGGATTTGTGCCACCAGATTGGGGCATTGCATAAGTATTTTAAAAGGCAAAATTCAAGAAAGTTATCATGGTCCAGGACTCAGACTCTTATGAAGATGCTCCAGCTGAACCCTGAAATGTCAGCCTTGGGAGACCCAAAGCCAAGAGTCACTCGAGGCTGATCAAACACAGGCACTGATGGAACAGCTGGAGCAGTCAGATGATGACAAACTACCTCTACTTGGAACTAGATGGAGAACAGAACAAAGATGTTCTATGAGGCACCTTGCCAAGCAAGGAAGTAATCCTCCTGATTAAATACAGTGGCTGCAGCTTGTTTGAAGACACAGCCACGATGATCTTCTCCTCTGGTGTATTATTCCTGGGAATCATACTCATGTAACTTGGACCTAGAACTGACTGACAAACTTGATTTGGATCTCCAAACTTTGACTGGATTTTGACTATTCTTCTGTGTTGAAAACAGAACCACTCAAGTAAGCTGAGAAACTTTGTTGATTTACTTTTCTTCCTTGCCTACTGATAACTGCTGGGTCTTGAATAAATTGCTTTCTTCACCTGACAACTGTGAGTGTGTGAGGTTGACTGGAGGGGAATGTCAGTGCATTCTAGAGATTGGCTCAGCTGTGAGGTGTTTGTCATATGGCCATATGATTTTTCCAAAATGATTACCTGTGGACACTATATGGCATCAAAGAGATTGTTAATCACTCCTGGCTACCATCTAGTGGTCTTCCAAATTTGGGCAGCTAAAATTCAGTCACTGAATAAGTATTACTGTATACAATTTTATTAAGAATCTTTATTATAATGGTAAACTTCTAATACAAATTAAACTTTAAAAAAGTGAACAGAGAAAAGTAAAACTGCAAGGAAAAAGAAATGAAAACATATTATAAAGAAAATAAAAAATAATATATAAAGAAGCAACTTCCAGGATAAAGAAAGGCTAAAGGAAGGAAGATAAAACTGAATACAAACAAATATAAAGTAAGAAAAAGAAAGAAATCAAAGAGAGAGCTAAAGGTTCAAGAAACAAAAAAGAAAAAAACAGATACAAAGAAATGGTTTCTGATTTTCTTTACAGTAGTTATAAGTACAATTATAAATTTACCTCTTATATGGTTACAACATAATTTTCTTCTTTCTATAATCTATCCTATCTAATCATCAAAACCATAAACTGTAAGTTTGAGGGATTTTTTGTTTCCTGCAAAAAGTCCACAAGGGATTTCAGTGATCAATAAACAAATATTGTCTTTTCTTCTGATCACAGAAGTCAATTTAGCCATCTCAGCAAGTTCTACCATCTTCAGTAAACCATTCCTCCATTGTGGGTAATACAGAATCTTTCCATGTTTGTGCATACAATAATCTTACAGCAATTATCATATACAAAACAAAGTTCTATGATTTTTCCCCCAACTGTTTGTTCATCAATCCCCAAAGGAAAAAAAAAACTGCTGGTCTTTCTTTAGAATCCTCTGAATCAGTGTGTGCATTTGAATCCACAATTTTTTTTAGTTTTTTTATATACTTATCAAGCATGATAAAATATTCCATCTTGCTATTCAATTTCCAACATGAATTTGAAGTGCCTTCATACAGTCTAGACAATTTTTCTGGTGATATATGCATACCAACAGTTCATTTTATAAAAACTCTCATTAAGACTACAATGTTTCAATCCTCTCAACCATATTTTCGCATGTTTCCATATTATAATCAAATATTTTAGCCTACTATATCATACATTCTTTCACTTGTTCTTCTGACTCATATTTCAATAAAGATTTATATATTTTAGAAACAGTACGTTAATTATTTTTACACAATTCTGTTTCAAACTCAGTCTTGCAATGTTCAAAACCATAAACTCTTTTGTCTGCTTTAAATAACTGTAGATACTGTAAGAAAACTGCTGGCAACGATCCCTCTGCCATCACTTCTTCTCTTGATTTTATTTTCTATTCCCCTTGACAAAATTTTAGTACCTCACAATTATTTTCGCCATTTGTATTTGCTTATTGTTCAATAAATATTTCTTGTACTGAAATTCACATAGGTGTTTTCAGGCATAACCTGGGTTTGTACTTATTTCATATTTTAATAAGGTGCATCAAAGAATGATTTTTAAATTCACATTAATCTTGATTTTGTCATACCAGATGCCACTCAAATCTCAGACAATATCCTTCTAACTCCAAAAGCTTTCTATTTCTGGGTCAAACCAAACAACAAGTTGCAAAATATAATTTTAAACCATGTAAACCCAATCTTCCTCTTTCCTTTGAATTGTGTAACACCTTGCTATTAATTTGTGGGTTTTTTTCCCCAGGCTGCACAATTTTAGATACGCCCTTCCGCCACTGTTTAAATGGAGCATCAGTTGTCAAAACAGGTATTATCTGGAACAAAAACATCATTCTAGGCATGTCATTCATTTTTATCACAGAAGGTCTCCCCGGCAGTGACAGTTGTAGTTTCTCCTATCTTAAATTGTCTTTTTTAAAAACTTTATTCCATGTCTTAAAATAAGTATTTTGAAATAATATGTAGTTCATCTTTGTCAGAGTGATACCCAGATACTTTCCCTTCTCATTTATATTCCACATTAAGCATTTGTAAAAAATAAGCCAAAAATTCAACAAAATCTATATCTGTAACACCTCGTATCATCCTTTTCAGTTTCCTGTTGTACCTTTTTGACATTTCTGCGTAGTATAGTCTCCTCTGCCACCTCCATTTGAATCTCCTCCAATCCTCTTCAATTCTTTCTAGAAATTCTCTTGCTTTCTGGACAGAATTCAGTCAAAATCTCTGCCATTTGAAAGTTACTTTCCAATTGTTGCCTTGGAAATGGAACTTTTCTGTTTTAACCTCTGTAAAAAAAGAATTCTCTTTTCTCTGAGGCAGAATTGTAATAAGAGTCTCTTTAAGAACAATTACATCTGTATTATCAATTTTTATGCTTGTATTAAATGTTGCTCCTGAAAAAAAAAATCCCTTGCCTTCTCACTGACAAAGTGAAACAAACATCCCTTGGAACATTTCTTATTCTTGCAAATCTTGTATTTATTCTATATACTTTATTATTTTTTGCCTTTGTTTTCCTCCTATCAATCTAAAAAATATTGCTAAAGCTTTAATAACCTTTCCTCTAATATCTTCATCTGCAATCTGGTGGGATTGCTTTAAATCTCAAACAAAATTCCTTCACTTTCAATTCCAGTACAGCAGTGGTGGGTTCCACTTACCTTTGCTATTGGTTTTCAACTGTGACCATGTGTCTGCATGTGCATGCTTTGCACATGCTTTGCATGTGTGCAGCACATCTATGCATGTGCAGCACCTTCTGCGCATACGGAGACCGTCCGTGAGAGTGGGTGGGTGGAGCCTCCTGCCACCACTGCTTCCAATTTGCGGGAACCGGGGCAAACCGGTAGAAACCCACCACTGCAGTACAGCCACATTATCTAGTTCCCTTTTCAACTTTCTATCTATAACTTCTGTCTTACTTTCCAAAATTTCTACTTTTCATTAATTTGTTTTACACATCCATGCACTTGTTTACAGACCTTTCCATCTTCTTAACTTCCATCTCCTCTTTTAGCTTTACAAATCTTTAATTTGTTCTTATTTCAAAAGCCGTTAATTTAACATTAAATGATTTAGTCCATTTAGTATCAAGCAATTCAGCTAACTTACCGCTCAGTTCCCGAACCTTTTTGTGAAAAAATCCAGTGTAATATCTCTCTGCTGGTTACTCTAATGGTCTGCTTTTTTTTGCCTCTTTTCTGGTGGTTGTTATTATAATATTGTAATCATAAAAATGTTGCAATTGCAAGGAAAAAAGAAAAAGCAAGTTCTCCCTCTTTTATGTTCTATTTTGTCTTCCTGTGCCCTTAATACTTTTGTCTCAAATGGTATTTCATAGCATCACCTGGAATTTTGGGAGGGAACGAAAAGGACACGCCTACTGGGAGAAGTGAAACTGAGCCAGTTAATGCTTTTGACTAGGTAATCTTGAGTTTCTCCCTCACTAATCCTGAATTGCCCAAATGAGAAGTCTTCCATTGCTTTCTTACCTGAGTAGCTTGGACTGGCTTCTGCCTATCACAGGAGTGAGATATGAGATCGGGTCCTCAGCAAATAGTAATTGGAAAGGGTTCATGTCATAGGATAAACTCTAGCCAAGTGTTGAAAGGCTGGGATTTGAGAGCTTTCACTTCTTGTTAGATTTTAACAGAATAAAAGAATAGTAGACTGGGAAGGGATCTTCTAGTCCAAACCGCAGCTGAAGCAGGAGACCCTATACCATTTCAGACAAATAGCTGTCCAATCTCTTCTTGAAAACCTCCAGTGATGGGTGCACACACAACTTCTGGAGGCAAGTCTTTCCACTGATTAATTGTTCTCATTGTCAGTAAATTTCTCCTTATTTCTAAGTTGGCTCTCTCCTTGATTAGTTTCCATCCATTGCTTCTTGTCTGACCTCAGGTGTTTTGGAATATAGATTAACTCCTACCTTCAGGTGCTTTGAAGAGTAGGTTGACCTCCTTTGTTGCAGCTCTTCAAATATTGGAATACTGCTATCATGTCACCTCTAGTCCTTCTTTTCACTAGATTTTCCTTATCTGCCAATGCCTGATGAGACCCTTTCTCATCTCATAACCTACAGTACATAATATTATTTGAGGTATTCCACGTAGAAATTTCTTCTATTAGATAGTATGTCTAATCATTTCAAACGTCTCTTTTCCTTTTGTTTTGTTTCATTTTAATGAGCCGCAGCTCAAAAACATTTTACTGCCTAACAACTACTGTTGGTAAATATTCACAGCATTTAATCTTCCTCCTCAGAATGTGTTCATTTTGAATACAGGACTAATGCTCTAGTGAAGCAAATATTCATAAAAATTGTTTATCAACAATGTCATTGGTTGGTGAAAAGGTAAAAAGTTGTAACTTTTGTATAATCCACTATTATGATAAATGTGAAGTTTTTCGGGGGAAATGATGAGAAGAAATGATTTTGATAATTTCTGAAGGACCATGGCTGGGAAATTTGGGTTTTAAAGTTTGGAGACAGTTACAGTAAGAGAGCTGCAACTGGTCATAATTGTCAAACAAATATTTATAGAAGTATTTAGAATATGGTTCGTACATTCTCAGAGTTTTCTTTGCGGATGGGGATGAATTGCATTGGTCTATACTTTAGGCTTTTCTCCTCCACCTCATCCCATTATTCTTTCCACCATAATTTATAGAAACAGGGAGGAACTCTTAGCTGTCCAGATATTGAACTACGATTCCCAGCATTCTTCAACAATGGCTATATTTCAGTTAGCATCTGAAATTCTGTAGGAGCTGAATCTGTTAAGTATTCATTGGGTAACTGAAAAATTATTAATTTTGAACATCTAAAGATATGATTAAAACAGTGGTGAAATCTAAAATTTGTTACTACCGGTTTTGTGGGCGTGGCTTGGTGTGTGTGGAGGTAATGTGACTGGGTGGGCATGGCCAATTTTTTTTTCTTTTAAAACCATTTTTTTCTACAACCTCTTCGGCGAACAGGCTGTAAAAAAATGCTTTCAAAAGGGTCTGATGATCCCAGCTGAGTTGCCTAATCAGCAGAGGCTTTTTTTCTTTTAAAATCCTCTGCCGATCAGGCAACTCATCTTGGATTGTCAGAGGCATTTAAAAGAAAAGAAAACCTCTGCTGATTAGACAACTCAGCTTGGATCATCAGAGGCTTTTAAAAGAAAAAAAGCCTCTGCTGATCAGGCAACTCAGCTGGGATCATCATCTGATGATCCCTTTGATGATCCCAGCTGAGCTGCACGATCATCAGAGGCTTTTTTTAAAAAAAAAATTTAAAAGCATTTTTTCGGCCAAAGAGGTTGTAGAAAAAATGCTTTTAAAAATTAAAAGAAAAAGCCTCTGAAGATTGTGCTGCTCAGCTGGGTATGGGGAGGAGGGGCAGGGATTTTTGCTACTGGTTCTCCGAACCACCCGCCTCCATCGCTACCGGATTGGATGATCTGGTCCGAACCGGGAGCATTTCACCCCGGATTAAAAAAATATATATGTGCAAATATCCCAGAACACTGGCCAGATCCATCTTGATTATTTACATACGTAAAGCTCAAGGCTACAAAAATCCACTAAAAATGGTCAGACTATTAAATATTTAGAAATCTGTTACAGTTGGTGATAGGTTTATTGCCTGGATCCTTAGACAAAGGAATCACAAGCTTGTAAAGTAGGTTGATCTGCCACACTGTCAGATTTGAATCTGAAATATATGCCCTTTTCATTTGCAGCTTGAAATTTTATGGTCCACATTCTGCCATCTCAGTCCACCATCTTTTTCTCTTCTATAAGAAAATATATACTGCAGCCTTCTTTATAGATTCAGATTTGATTTAAAATACCAAATAGAATGTTGTAGACTCCAGGTAAATTTAAGGGGAGGCAAGTGATGAAAAGTGTAATGCATAATGTCACAGCTCCAGTATGAAAGGGTGGAGCTTGTATTGTGTGATTCACAATGTTTGTTTTGTCGTTTTGGCAAAATGACAAAACAAGTTAGGAACAGATGACGATGTTGGTGTGGTAAAAAAATCTCTGCAAATAGAAAATCAGTGTGTTGTGCAAAGCCTCAGCTAACTAGTTTTGTTAATTTGCAAGACCTAGCAGAACATGCAAAAGGAGAATGCTCTTTGCAGTTTGAATGTTTCGGTCCACTTTAATACCACACATTTTGTCATCTATGTTTTTAACCCGTTCAGTTGCATGGATGGACGGAGGCAGGTTCTGATTCATCTGGCAGATCGCTATTTTGTCATTCCTTGTAGTATCTGTTAAATCTGCTCTTCAAAGGGATTTTTAAAAATAGAATAATGGTCTCCTCACAGGAATTTGGAACCACTGTAAGAAACAAGGGAAAGTTAAAAAGATGGAGCTGAACCAAGGCCTTTTTTTCCTCCCTTTTACTCTGAGAATTGTTTATATGTAAATATTTGGTATGAAAAGAGCCTGAGCAACATTTTTTGCTGATGTGCCTGAGTTTAGTCCTTCCTCTGGGTGTAGTTTTAATTCTGCAGCCAGAGTATTAGCAATATTAAACTGAAAATGTCATATAATGTCAAGTCTGAAAATGTCACTGAGAAGATTGGGGGGGGGAGGTGTGTGTGCGTGTGAGTGTATATTTTTTAGATGCCGGTGACCCTGCACCAGCAGCAGTTGAAATAAATAAGCCTCACTGGAACTGTATAGTGGCTTTGGGGCAGGCATAATTTTATACATTTTGCATCCTATTAATTTTCATGGCGCCGATGGAGAAATATTAGAACAGCAAGAGTACTAAAGACAAATTAACTCATCAATTACATGGATGGGACAGTAGAGACCAAGTTTATTTCACCAGTTCCACTTGCAATAAAACTGTAATTACCAACTCGTGGAATCTTCATGGAAATCTGCATTCATTACCACTTAATTTGAAGTCAGTGACTCCCATATACTTACGGATTTTTCCCCCCTCTGATATTCTTGCAAAGGACTAAGATCTGAGCTGAAATAAAACAGCTGTCCCTTCTGGTCCCCACAGTGACATCTTTAAAAACTTGTCCTGACTAAACATTGCCCCTGACAGCATCAGGTTTGATTTGGCTCGGATTCCAACAGAACAGTTAGAAATGAATATGGATAGATACACTATGTTCAAGGTCATTATGACTTTTGTCTCCTTCCAGCCACAGAAGACAGGGCAGGTTGTACCCTCTAAGGAGTTAGAACCAGAAATGCATGACCATCCACTAAACAACCTGGTCCTCTGATTGCCCTTCAAGGAGCTCACAGGGTTTGATGTATGTGCTGCATAGTAAAGCAGTGTATCTCAATTACAATGTCAAGAGACCCAAATAAATACTCCATATGGAAGACAGATCACCATCCACAAGGATCTTCTGCTCCTATTATTCACTGGCTGTTTTATTGTTCTTTTGGGGGCAGAATCAGATGTAAGAAGACCTCTGGCCTCCATGGAAGCTTCGCTCTTTAATCCAGCTTCATGGCTTATTTTCGGGTCTAACTGTGCACAACCCAACAACTGCAGTGCAATATGTAATCCCTCAAAGTCCTGAGTGTGGCACCATAATGGGCCCTGAAATACTCCTCTACTTGAACTAGGTAATTGTAAAAGATGATAGAAGACTATGCCTCAATGAAAAAAACAGAATCTCAAAATGCTAATATCTTATATTCATACGATATATAGTATATCAAGTTTTATATATCAAGTGTCATATTGTATATGGACTCCTACCTTTGCAAGGTTAAATTAAGAAGAATTGATAGATATGAGTCAGATATCCCAGTCATATGACAGTGGCACAGTGGTTAGAATGCAGTACTGCAGGCTACATCTGCTGACTGCCAGCTACCTGCAATTTGGCAGGTTGAATCTCACCAGGCTCAAGGTTGACTCAGCTTTCCATCCTTCCAAAGTCAGTAAAATGAGGACCCAGATTGTTGGGGGCATTATGCTAACTCTGTAAACTGCTTAGAGACAGCTGTAAAGCAATATGAAGCTGTATATCAGTCTAAGTGCTATTGCTATTGCTACTTTCTGACATGAAGTTTGTGGATATCATGCCTAGTCTTGTCGACAGAACTAAGATTCAACTTTGGCTTTTTCCTAGTTATTAATGACTCTGATGTATAGAGAAAATTGGAGGACTAAGTATCATGTATTTATTTATTTATCAAATTTAGTCACACACAGAGTGACTCTGTATAACCTCTTGAGCTCCTGGAGGAAAAGTGATATATAAAAAGGTGCTAATCAAGGAGAGAAGCAACCTAAAACTAAGAGAAATTTCCTGACAGTGAGAACGGTTAATCAGTGGAACAACTTGCCTCCAGAAGCTGTGGGTGCTCCGCAGAGGTGGGTTCTACTTAATTTTACTACTGGTTTGCAGCGGGGCCACGCTCATGTGCTCTTCTGCACAAGCGCAGAAGCGTTTTGATGACATCGGGGTCGGTGGGTGGAGCCTCCTGCCGGTTTTACTACCAGTTCTATAGAACCGATGCAAACCGGGGCAACCCACCACTGGTGTTCCAGTGCTGGAAGTTTTTAAGAAAAGATTGGGCAACCATTTATCTGAATTGGTGATGGCGAACCTATGGCACACGTGCCACAGGTGGCATGCGGAACCATATCGGTGGGCACTTGAGCGTTGCCCTAGCTCAGCTCCAGCATGCATGCACGCACCAGCCAGCTGATTTTCGGGCCTTCTGGGCCCATTGGAAGTCAGGAAATGGGCCATTTCCACCTTCCGGAGGGCTTCTGGGGGAGGTTGGAGAAGGCCATTTTCGCCCTCCCCAGGCTCCAAGAAAGCCTTTGGAGCCTGAGGATGGTGAAAAGTAGGCCTACCAGGCCCACCAGTAGCCTTTTTGCCATCGCGTGCCAAAAGCATGGGGGGCATGGGGGGAACTGAATTATGGGTGTGGGCACGCATGCACACAATCCCCCTGCACAACCCCCCTTTTGGCACATGATGGCAAAAAGGTTAGCCATCACTGGTATAGGGTTTCCTACTTGAGAAGGGAGTTGGGGTCCTTTCCAACTCTGTTATTCTGTTAAATCTAATTAATTAATTAATTAATTAATAATATATTTAACGTAGTCTGAATTATATAATCTTGTCCTTCAGGCAGATTGGCTGATTTATTGGTATTGGCCTATTCACCTATTTCCTTTTTTCTTTTCTGATTTTTTTCTGTCTCTAGAGAGAGGCTAAAATTTTCAAACTGTTTTATCTAAACTATTATTTAGTTTTATTTGTACATTCATATAGACAATTGGGGCATGCATTCCTAAAAGAAACAAATAAATATAAAGCAAAACAGGCAGGTAATCCGCCCATCGGCCCCCTCCCCCCCCCCCCCCAAATATCTGGCTTTCTTCAGTCATATTTAGATAGCATGTGGTGATAGAACCTTTTATCCAAATGAGAAAAAAATAACCTTGTAGTGCTTGATATTCCTGATTGTGTCTCTTTTATGTCACATTCTTCCTTTCAGACAACCCATTCCTATTTCTTTTACTATATATACTTGCATTCAATTGAAACATTGAACAGCTTTTGTGTGCATGGGCACAAACATGCTTGTTGTGAGTTTTGTACCTTGCATTGCTCTTCCGTTGCTTCACTCCAGAGAAGGAGTATTGTACAAAATTGAGGGGGGGGGGGAATCTTTTGCCTTTAATAATGTTTTTGGATGGAACCTATGATTGATTTGGGTTTAATCTGCCTACTGCTAAGGCCGGTATTCTTTTGCTAGCATCACAGAAGTTGACAACATTGTTGCTTAATATGAACTGCCTCGTCTATGAAGGATCATTGCACCAATGAAAACGTGTTTACTACCTTGTATCATTTCTTGATTGTAGAGATAAATGGAGCCTAGTTCCAAAGAAAAATAATCCAGCCTTTTCAAGCCATACCTATGGGTAAATAATATCTTCTCCCCCCCCCCCCTTCCATTCAATTGTGTCCAATTCTCAGAGACTGCCTGGGCATGTCTCTACAGTTTTCTTTGCAAGGTTTTTCAGAAGAGGTTTCCCATTGCTTTCTTCTTGGGGGGCTTGGGGGAAGAGAGAGGGGGGGAGGGAGGGGGAGAGGGAGAGAGAGAGAGAGACAGAGAGACAGAGAGACAGACAGACAGACCAAGGTCACCCAGCTGGCTTTGTGTTTAAAGTGGGACCTCACAGTTTCCTGGTGTCTAGCTTGATGCTTTAACCACTACACAAAATCACATTTCTCACAATTTTATCCTTAGTACACTTAGAGTACTCTAAGAGTACTCTAAAGCCATCCCGTTTGATTTTTTTTTTTTTTGCATCTTTTGTTCAAGAACCAGAACTTACAGTTGGCGGAAGAGGTTTGGTATGATGTTAAGATCAAATGAAAAGAGTAACAAATGGAACAAGTTGAGATATGCTGTTGCCTTGTTAAAACTAAGCAGACCTCATTCTGATCCATGCCTAGACAACTTACGTTCTCCTAAGAAATGGCAAAATATAAGTATTTCAATGAATCTGACTCTGCTTTTGAATTGTTAATTTTACGTACGGGTCTGTCTACCATTGTGAATAACCTTACTGGAATACAAGAGATAGGGTTGCATTCAAATATATATAGTTCTGTGCAGACCACAATGTAGAATGTAATATAAAATGTACATTCAGCTATCAACAAGATTAACAGAATAGAATCTAGAATGTATGTACATTTAATGCTTATGCTATAAATCTTATCTATCTATCTATCTATCTATCTATCTATCTATCTATCTATCTATCTATCTATCTATCTATCTATCTATCTATCATCTGTCTGTCACTAAGCACCAGACTCATAGAAGCAGGATCTATCACACCAGAGACCCAAGGTGCAGACTGTGCAGAGAGGTGTTAGAAAAGTCTAATACAAAGTGGCAGAATGTGAAAGGCAAACAAGAACAACAATACATTGAATGGCACAACCAAGTTGCTAGCTTTGTGTACACAAATATCTACCTAGTGTATGGGCTGGATTCTCCCAAGTCCAGATGGGTTATTCCACAGAAGATTGTACAGAATAACAGGGCTAAAATCCCGTGGGACTTCCAGATCCAGACGGACAAGCAAGTATTGGCCAATCAACCAGACATCTTGGTTAATAGACAAGGACTAGGAGACAGATGGTAATAGATGTAGGAATGCTTGCCTTGCCTTGCCTTGCTGTGCCTTTCTCCCCTTCCGTCTCCCTCTCTTTTTCTCTCTTTTAAAATCATTGTAGTATAGTTGCTAGGATTCACTGATGATCAAGGAGCTGGGAGACTCCGATTCTAGTACTTCCTCAGGCATGGAAGCCAGCTGAATGATTTGGGGCCATTGACTGGGAAATTGAAAAAAAATCTGTCTGCCCACATGCACTGAACCAGTAGATTTCATGATCTTAACCTTTCAGTAAATATCCACATGGGGAGGGGGTGGAGTGGGAGAAAGAGAAAAATAACTTGTTATAGGAAGAAGTGCAAAGAAGAATAGAATAGAATAGCAATAGCAATAGCACTTAGAGTCATATACTGCTTCGTAGTGCTTTACAGTCCTCTCTAAGCGGTTTACAGAGTCAGCATGTGACACCCAACAATCTGGGTCTTCATTTTACTGACCTCGGAGGGATGGGAGGCTGAGTCAACCTTGAGCCTGGTGAGATTCGATCTGCCAAACTGCTGGCAGCCAGTGATCAGCAGAAGTAACTTGCAGTAGTGCACTCTAACCACTGCGCCACCACTGCTCATAGAATTCTTTATTGGCCAAGTGTGATTGGACACACAAGGAATTTGTCTTTGGTGTATATCCTTTCAGTGTACATAAGGAGAATAAAATACATTCATCAAGAATAAAAAGCTACAACACTTTGTGATAGTCAAGGTAATTAATAAGCTATCAAATCGTACTAGGAAACGAAGAAAAACAATATAAATTGAAAGATACAAGAAACATGGTTATAATTGGGAAGAGATAGGTACTAGTAAGGAAAGAAGAAGAATAGTAAATTATTTGACAGTGTTGTGGGAATTAGTTGTTAAGCAGAGTGCTGGCATTTGGGGAAAAACTGTGCTTGTGTCCATATATGGGGCCTATCCCTACATAGTGGAAAAATGAATATGTGGAGTAATGCATTAACTACAAAAATTGAATACTTTGAACAACAGCATTTGTTTTAGGCACAATTATTCATAGCTAATATTCAAAGGGATCTATTCAGAAACCATAATTTACCCGATGGTTTCTTTAAAAAAAAAAAAAGCATCTGAGTTACAGACAGTACCATCTTTTCATAATGAACTATATTACTGAATTACCAAAAAGTTACATAATGCTTCTGTCTCACTTTCCTCTCTTCCTACTCTGCTTGCCATAGATGCAAAATAAAATCACAGTTTTAGATGAGCAAAAGGAATTGTATATTGGTGAGAAACTGATCTAATTACGTGAAATACTTAGAAGCCGGTCAGTTCTTCATGTTAGATTGTAACACAAATTGTAGATGTTCCACCCCACCCCAAGCCTGCCATTTGCTTCCTAGGGACTTCCTTTGTGGACTACGATATTCTGAAGACTTTTAATTTGTATATATTTGGCTTAGGACTCAAGCCTAATATTCTCAGGTAAAATGCAACTTGCAGTAAAGCAGACAAAGCTTTGTAATGGTGACATGTCAGAAGATCATGTTTTTCAATCTTGCATTTTATTTCAAAAACAAAGCAGCCATTGATGTAATATTAGGAACCCCAGATTAGTAAGAGATAGCATTTGGGAGCACTGATTTTACTGAGCTGACGGAATGCAGAAGATTGAGTTCAAAAATCATAAAAGTGGTTTTATGTGGCCCGAGTCAAGGACTAACAGCTAATATAACAACAGCTTGAAGATGGGGAGCTTTAAAGTAACAATAAATGTTGACTACGATATAAGCTAGACAACTATGCTGACATCTGTTGAAATCAATGGACTTAAGTGCACTTAGTGCTGAATTGTACTGGGTGCTTTATAGTTTATTGTATGATCAATGAATCAATAGATCTATATTTATGGAGATTTAGCTTTTGGTTTGCATTTTCATAATCCTTTGTCATTTTCTTTAGTCTTATCTTTTAGCCATTTATATGGAAATTTGTAAAAAAATGTACATAGAGCCCCTGTAAAAAGGGGCTGGATACCAGGATATTCATACATTTTTATTCTCTGACCTCCAAACTAAAATGTTTAAAGAAAAAATTCTGGTTAGTAAAGCGATACTTTCCAAAGTGGTTCCTTCTAGATAAGGGATGTCAAACTTGCTTTGTCATGGTGGTGTCACATGATGTATTGGGACTTTCCCCCCACCTTCGCTAAACTGGGCATGGGCAGTGCATGACAAATATAGCCCATGGGCCACGAGTTGCACAGCCCTGTTCTAGATATATTGGAATAAATTCCCCCTCATCCCCACCAACACTGTTCCAGTAGAGAAGGATGGTAAGGGAAAAATTAATCCAACATTAATTTTGAGCAGTCTGCTCAACCAGGACAACCTGAATTCTTAGACTTCTTCAGCATGGGCAATATAGAGTGTTTGGAAGACATTATATCTAGACTTTGCCATGGTCAAATCATGTCCTAATGAGATTGACTTTTGTGAGGTGATTAGACTGTTTTGAATGGCCAGCCTTAAATACCTTATGGATCCAGATGGATGCTAGTAAATGCCAAGAGGACTTCTTTTTCATCTGGATGGTAATTCCACTAGCAACAGGAAGAGATCTGGTTTCTCATTGGATTGCTCTTGAGATGCCTCTGACTACTTGTGGATTCTGGCTGGCACCTTAGTTTACTCCAGAACTCCAGGTGATGAAGCTGCTGAAGTGCTGCCTGGGTCAGTCACAGTGGAGGAAATATTTGGAGTGAACCTGATCAAGCTTGTGTATGAGTTCATATTGAATCTTATATCAACAGACAGCGAGAGACAAAATTGTAACTAGTTGTTTCTACTTGTCCTCCATTATCATGTTGGCAAAGTGTTGGTGAGCTGTCTTGTTTAGGATGTTCTATTCCCTTTTGATTTGGGACACCTCATTAGATAGCTGTGATAATTTTGTATAATACTTTATTAATAAAAATTGCTTATTCCCTAAAGTCTTGTTTCTGCATGGACAAAATCCCCGTGGTGGCATCTAAAGCAATATCCTCATGAATGCAATGAAGTGGAGGGGGTGTCTCTAATATATACCCAGCTACTTTCAAAAGGCAGGAATAGGAATGGTCAGCTGGATTTAGGAAGTGGTGAATGCTTCAATATAGGAGGGATTAATTACTGGAGATGAAAAAAAGGTATGGTGTACTCTTTCCAGAGAACTCTTAATCCAGTTGTGTTAGACAACTATCACCATATCTTCAATCTTCCGGGAGGCAACTTCAGAGCATGATAGAGGAAGGTGGTTGTCTGAATCTTTTTCAATTAGGATTCAGCCTGGGTCAACTTGAATTGGTCTCCAATTTAGAATACCTGAAAAAATTATCTGTAGTCCCTCACTACCATTAAAATTAAAGGGGGGAGTGTTTGAAGTGGGGACAAGGTGTTTTTCTCTAATGTCCCCAATAGCTTCTCTTGAGAACCTAAAGTCATTTCCATTTTGTTGTTCTTTCAGAAATAAGTTAATATGGAGCTCCTCCAGAAGAGTTTATTTAGCTGGGAGAATGTCAAAGGAATACAGTATTTAGATGGTTCTGATTAAGTTATTGTTTTAAATTTCTGCTTATTGTGAGGATTATACCATGGATATTTTATGATTGCACTTATAATTCTTATACGCCACAAAGAGTTGCATATTTGTGACAGTTTAAATATTCAATAATCAGTTAGCACTATGATATTAGTACTGTGGTGGTGTAGTGGTTAGAATGCAGTATTGCAGAGTAATTCTGCCGACTGCCAGCAGTTTGATTCTGACCAGCTCAAAGTTGACTCAGTCCTCCAACCTTCCAAGATTAGTAAAATGAGGACCCAGATTGTTGGGGGCAATATGCTGACTCTGTAAAACTACATAGAGAGGGGTGTAAAGCACTGCAAAGCGATATATAAATCTAAGTATTATTGCTATGACTTTTGGCAGGAATAGGTCTGCAAAGAATTAAGGGAACTGGCTATTCCCATAATTTTTGGAACATGACAATAAGGGCCATGATGTTTTGCCTTCCTTTTTTACCCAATCCTATACTTCATGCCTCTCTTATTGATCCCCATGCCTACGAAATAAGGTTAATTTTATGTAGAAGCTGGTTTCTGTGAATACAGTTTTTCAGTAGCTTCAGGAGTTGCCCATGAAAATGGTGTACATTTAAAATAGCTATAACTTCTCCTATGAAATGTTTTTCATTCCATTCTCCAAGAGTCTCTGATTACACAGAAAACCATTACTGTGATTTAAAGGCCGATCAGTTGGACCTGGAATCTACTGCACATATGTATGCATACTTGCATTTCTGTCTATATGTATGTTTGGGAGCCACCCACTATTCTATGGGCAGATACATAAATATTTTAATAAATAAATGATTCCTGTTCAATCATCTAGCCTAGAGGAAAACAAGGTGATGGAAGGTATATGAATGGGCATCCAACACATTCCAGAGAAAGACACATTGACTATCAAAAGATGTGAAATGCATATGTATACTCTGAATCCCCGTGCCCCTTCCAATCCAGGTTGCTACAATGCTGAATTGTTTATATGTGTGAACTAATTTCCCATATGTTCTCCTTTCTTCTACAAATACTGACATTACAGGTTTTAAAATTTCCTAATTTAAGCTTTTATTTAAACTGTTACTGCACTTTTTTTTTTCTATGCTGTTTTCAAAAGCATACTTTTTTTTTTTTCAGATGCTGCTTTTACAAACAACTGGCTTTATTTGTTGTTTTTGCAGATTTTTGATCAGAAAAAAAGTAGATGTTAGCAGACTCCGTTTAATGCTGCCATCTGTGCTCTGGTAGAGTCCATTTTGTTGGACTGTGCAAATCCATTCCAATAAAATCCTGGCAAATTTGTTTTACATGCTCAATCTGGGTTGAACCCATTGCATCTCTTTATTTATTAAGTTTTGGCCAGTAAAACAAATGGTCGGGATTGTTATTATTATTATTATTTTCCTCTGCTTCCCTAAATGCAAAACTTGTTTGTCGCCATATGTTCTCAGGTATATAAAACATGAACTGCACACTGTTTCCTTTCAGCGACACAAATAATATCCTATCAAGAATGAGGGGGTTATCTTTTGAAACTATTAAAATCCAAATAAATGCTACCAACATGCTGTGTGAAGAATTTGAATATCCAGGTCTTCATTACTGTTGCAAAGTTTCTGAGGATGGCAGAAACTATAGTTTCTGGGACATCTCTCTGAGGAGTGAAAAGTGTAATTCAAGCAATTGCTTTGGACAGTAGAGAATTTTGCATGTAATGCATTTTTTTTCTTAGAAAGCTAATGTTGGTTGTATAGTAAAGACCTGGAAATGTCACGAGTTCTTAAACATGTGATATTTATACTTCCGTTGCTGATAAATAATTCTTTCAAAATGTCCTGGAAACTGCAGTCAAGTACAAATTAGTTTTCAAAAGTATTCTGCATAGCAGAACAGAAGGTTGAGTCCTTAAAACAGCCTTCCCAACATTGATTCTTCCAGATGTTTTAGGCTGGCTATTATGGGCCTGGAGGGAATTAGAGTCCAAAAGAATTGAGAGAAACACTAATGGAGGGCACCTATCTCAAAATGGATCAAGGAAAAAATATAATCGCTTTATTAGCATCCATATAAGTCATGTCGAACTTACCTGCTACATGCATTGGGGAGAGGGTGAACGTAGAAAAGAAATCTCCAGGATCAGAAGGTCACTAGACCAGGACAAAAAAATTCACAGAAACTATTTCCATTGTCTCCATCTGTTCAACTTTGGAATTAACTAGAATGAGATCTGGTTCTGGCTATCAGCTTAGTTGGCTTCAAAGGAAGATTGGACCAATTCATGAAAACCTTGGGCATCAATAGCTATTAGTCTTGATGGCAGGGTGACTGGCCATCTGCTGGGAGATTAGTTCTTGTGCACTTAGTTGACTGTTGTGAGAACAGACTGCTAAACTAGATGGCCCAGGGATCCAATCCAGCACAGGACTGCTTATGTTCTTATGTTCTTGAAACATTACTTAACTTATGCGCTATCTCAGGAGTCCTCAAACGTTTTAAACAGGGGAGCAATTCACGGTCTCTCAGACTGTTGGCGGGGGGGGGGCAGACTAGCTGGGGTGTGTGTGGTTAGGTGGTCATGTGATTGAGTGGGCATTACCAATTTAGCAGTCCAAACAATACACACAAATTAAAACTTTAATTTGTTATGTTCCTGGGGGTGGAAAGCAGGTTAGTGAAGGGATGTTGCTGCCTTGGGGTGTGTATGAGGAACTTCTGTTTGGGTGTGTGTATGTGTGTGTTTCTCTCCCTCCCTCCCTCCCCCGCCCTCCCCCCCCTCAGCTGTGGAGACAAAAAATGGACCCCTAACTGTGTGGTCACTGTTTCTTTACGGAATTAAATAGATTCCAGTGTAGAAATCTACTGTGTTGGAGCAGACCATGGATTTGTGGATTCCAGCATCTTATCCCCTTGTGCCCAACTGCCTTAAAAAAAATTTCAAAATTAGATACTGTATATTAATAATCAGACTACTTAACAATCTTTATCATTCACTGGACATAAAAAATAAAAGAGATTGCCAAATTTCAATCATTCCCCTAAGAGGACAACTGACAGTGCTTCTTGTGGCTTTGGCAGTATAGCTTAAAGAATTTCATGGATTCTATCTTCTAGTCCTTGCTGTATATTCATAGTTATAGAAAGAGAACAATGCAATCTGAGGATGCTATTTCTATATATGGAAGTAATTTTGTGGTGTTACATACCCTTAGTCTAATACAAGCACTTTGTTTGCATCTGTTGAATGAGAACAATTTTCTTGTAGCCCTGAAAAGAATGGGCTCACCCCATTAAAGTGTCTGCATGAATGAGTATATAGACAGATTGTAATATAGAACCAAACTGTAGACCTGGAATGTAGTAATGTAAAAAGAACATTGAGGTTTAGATTAGGTGAAGGGCAATGTTCAGGATCTGGACATACTATATTGTTTGCTGACCTGGCCAGCCATCTCATAAAAATTTAAAGTCAAGGAAACATTTTATCCACTGTGAACCAATATGTTGGGTGACCTAAGCAGGGGCATGAAATGGTGATTACCTGTTGACTACCAATGAGAGAATGTTGAATGGACAGCTCCATTAAATTAAAAAAATCCTTTGAAATCCTTTTCTCAACAGCATTTCCTGTCCTTTCTCTGAGGCTGGTTTGTATATTTCTTTTTAGTATTTGTTTGTTTGTTTATCCGATTTCCATAGCCACCCATCTTAGCCAATGATTCTCTTTCACACATGCATATGTACATAGTTGAACTTTTTATATGATATCAGGAAGCTATAGAGGAGGTGGGGGGAACCTACAATACTCTCATCATTACTTATGTGTAGATTGGGCCACTAGCTCATCAAATATTTGCTCCCATATTGTAGTACAATCTTTCCAAATATTAATTTGAAAACAGATTGGCGATGTGGCATGAGAATTCTCAGCCATCTTTAGAATTGAAAAGGATATATAGGAAATGTTCTTGAGAGCATTGGGCTATTATCAGTGGTGGGTTCCTCCCGGTTCAGACTGGTTTTCCTAAGCCAGTAGCGGTGACGATATGATGTCACCGAATCAGTTCTTCCCCCCATCCCCCACCCCCCGCATTATTCTTATCTTTTATTTGGCCCCACCCCCAATCTATTGCTGCCTCCTGAGTCCCAGCTGATGGCTAGAGGGAAAAAAACTATTTAAACACTTGTGACTTCAAAGGGCCTCCCTACAGCTGATCAGTGTTAAAAGAAAACAAATGAGTAGACCAGTGCCTGTAAGAATACATGAGTAGATCAGTGCCTACAAAAATAAATGGGTAGATCAGTGCCTGCAAAAATAAATGGTAGATCGGTACAACTCTGCAAGCAGTTAAAAGCCTGGTAAACCAGTACCTCTTCTAAATCCTAAATAATTGTCACATGACTATCAAGCCACACCCACAAAATAAGCCACGCCCACAGAACCGATAGTAAAAAAATTTAGAACCCACACCTGGCTATTATCTATTTCAATTGTAAACATCTTTTTAACACATAAACATCCACTTGTGTTCAACCGTGTACTCTGTGCCTTGGTAATTGTTCAGCTTGGGCTGATGCCTGTCTTATGTGTGTACTTGACTTCTGAGCTATAGTTTTTGCCTAAGATGCATAGTCCATCAGTAGCTATGGATCTGGTTCTATATTTAGAGGTATGTTTTTGATGTGGTATCATTGCCTTCTTCAATCAGTGCAGGCGAGTGAGGCTATTGAAGACCCTCTAAGTGAGAGGCCAAAACAGTTCAGATTATGGGGCCAATTTTGTTCTAGTTAATAACTCTATTAACTGGGATATGGTTACTGTCTTTTTATTAGTAGTGTCAGCAACGCTATAAACCCATTACGAAGAACCCATCGATGATATAAATCTCTGGATGTGGCAATACACCAAGCGCTTTCTCTCACTCTCATTAAAAAAAAAAAAAAGCAATATCACAGGAAAAGTGCCTCTGCCTTTCATTTCTCACTTGTCCAAACCTAAAGTCAGACCTTGCAGTACTTCAACCAAGCAATCTCATCTAAATCACAGCTCAGGAGCTGATCAGTTGGCAGCTTTCAAGTTCCATTAAAAGCAGCATTACAGGTAACAGCAAGCATTCTTTACAACAGGAAGAACAAAGTCAGATAAGGCAATAGCAATAGCACTTAGACTTATATACCGCTTCACAGTGCTTTACAGACTTCTCTAAGCAGTTTATAGTGTCAGCATTTTACCGACCTTGGAGGGATGGAAGGCTGAGCCAACCTTGAGCCAGTCAGAATCGAACTCCTGGCAGTGAACAGTGAAGTTAGCTTGCAATAATGCATTCTAGCCACTGCACCATCACGGTTCCTGCCAGGCTGGAAGCAGACTCATGGGGATCTGTTGGAAAACAGCACAAGCCAAAGTTTTAAGCTCCTGTATACACTGCATATACACAGAATCATGGTCTGTGCTGATGGATATAGAAAATATTAATATGTACCATATTTTTTGTCATCTTTGATAAGATAATACTTTTTCTTAAAAATATTTATCTAAAAATTGAGGGGCGTCTTATACATGGGGGGGGGGGGCTGAGAAGAGAACCGTGGTTGCAAAACTGCCGATACCTTATCTCTGCAAACTAGCCTCACGAGTGAAACCTCTGATTGCAGAGACAAGATAACAGGTTTCCTCCAATCATGAGCTTTATGGGATTCAAATAATTCAACAACCAGTTCTCTGCCCTAATGGCCGACTGAGTGGGTGTGGCCATGATGGCAGCACTCGGATACCTGCACCGCCCTGGGAGCAAAAACGGGTCATGGGGGGGGGGAGGGACATACAACTATCCAGTTTGGGGCCTAGTAGGCCTCCCTGCAGCTTCCTGGGAGTGAAAATGGGCCACAGGGGGCCTGCGCCTCACCTCCTGCGCCCCCTTTTGGGCCTTTTAGGCAGTGGTGGGATTCAAGTCATTTAACAACCAGTTCTCTACCCTAATGATTTCTTCCAACAACCAGTTTCCAAAACTGCTCAGAAAGTTAACAACCGGTTCTCCCGAAGTGGTGGTAACCGGCTGAATCCCACCACTGCTTTTAGGCCTCCGTGAAGCCTCCTGGGAGCAAAAATGGGCAGCACCCTGTTTTACCTAGTAGGCTTCCCTGCAGCCTCCTGGGAGTGAAAATGGATTGCAGCGGGTTTACTGCATCCCCCCTGGACTCCATTTTGGGCCTAGGAGGCCTCCCTGCACTTACCTGGGAGCCAAAATGGGGATGTGGGGACTCCTGGAAGGGGCAGGGCAGGGAGGGGTGGGGTGGGGCCAGCCATCAATTTAACTACCAGTTCTCCTGAACTGGTCTGAACTGGCTGAACACCACCACTGGCCTTATGTAACTGACTTCAGCTGATGCTGCGGAGAGCGTGTAGCCAGTTCCCTGGGAGCGGTAATGTCAGAGCATTCTAAGCGCATAAAAATGTCAGCAAGCAAGCAAACAAACAAACAAAAAATACTGGTACCAATAAGCGAATGTCTTACTTTGCAAAAATAAATGTTTTCTATTTAATGTTTAAAATATTGATTTCTGAATTTTGGGTAAGAAAAGTGGGGGTGGGGGTGTCCTATATATGGGGACATCTTTTAGATGGAAAAATACGGTACATAGAGTTTCCCTTCCCCACCCTTTGTTTTAGGTCAAGTGTGGTAGGTCCATCTGCTGAATAGCCAACTAATGAAATGGGCCATCCTCCGGTTAATTACATTAGAGGCACAATTCTCCTCTCAGTACTACAAACCTGTATTTCTATCTTGCTTCTCCTCCTCTTTGCACTTTTTAAATAATCAGTTTGCAAACCAGGTGGCTGGTTGTTTTTTGTTTTTTTTTAAGCTTCTCATTTTGGATGCTGAGAGCCACCTGAATGCTCTGAGAGGAAAAGCAACCAGGAAGCATTTTTAGAAAGCAATCAAAGCTGGAGGTGATAAGATGTAACTATTTGTCATTTAGTATTGGAACGAAGGGAGAATATTAACTGTTCCCGGATCTGCAGAATGTTGGTTAGGAAGGAGCTGGGGACTTTGATTCCAAGGATCAAGAAGCAAAGGACAGCCCTATGAGGTGGAAGAATAGATGGCCTGTTAGCAATATGAATCTTAATTGATGTCACTAAAAGCTGGTCCTAAAGATATTAGATCCCAGCCTAGGTTTCAACACCTCTGATTGGTAGGGAAACTTCAACCAATGACAGTGCCTAGCCTTAACAGCAAAAAGGAGAAGAAAATGTTGGTGGAGAAGACAAATTGGAGGAGAGAAAAGGAAAAGAATCTGAATAACAGATTTCAGCCTAATTATGGACTTTATTTGGAGTAAGGTAGTAAGGTAGAAAATAAGAATGAATCCCTCAAGGAGATGGTATCTGTGAGAGAGGCAGGCAGGGATCATTATTGGACCATAATTAAACATGACCAAGTAGACATGTTCAATGATGGGCAGGTGTAGTCTTTGAAAAATGAAGTTTCACTGGAACAGAGCTTCAAGATTGTTGTTTAAGGAATGATCTGCAATATACCCTGTCCCTCCCATAGAAGAGAATCCATGTCGCTGAGGGATGAGCTGTGTGCACTCCATGGTGTCCTCTGAACTTGGTTGCTTCTTGTAGACATTTCACTACCCTACAAGGTAACATGACCAGTGTCCTCGTCTCAGCACTAATATTACCTAGCTGATATGCAGCTGCACCGATGAATGTTACCGATTGGAGAATAAAAATATTTGCAAACAAAGAAGCTCAGAAAGCAGCAAGGATTCCACACCCTTTGTTTAGAAACTAAGTTCCATTCCAGCTACCAGGTGATTAAGCAAAATGATTGATAAGGGAATACATGACTGACAGATGTTTTGAAGATCACTGGTTACTGCAGCTCTGATTCAGATAAAGTTCTCGTGTACAGCTATCACTCCAGCCTGCTATCAGGTGTTTACAATTTGGTCATAAAAAAAGACATTGTTTGGAAAATGATTTTTTTAAAAAAAAACAGCATTGTATTTGTGAATGGTCACTAATTGAAATAGTCCTTGAATTAGAAATGAGTATATCATTAGATTTTTGTTTATTCCACCTTTGAAAACATTTTTTTTTCACAAAATGGAAGAAGGGAACAAATATTCTTATTCTTTGAACCTTTGTGCTCAAAAGAAGCATCCCCATCACCAAATTAATTGGAAAGCAGGCTGGAACTATTTTTGAAAACTAGAACACTTCTGATACACAACCTGTGAGAAAGAAGAGTAGCAATGGGACACAATATAAGGATGAATGTTCAATGAAAAAGTCCAATTTTCAGTTTGTTCATGAAAGTTTGCCTTAGTTGTCATTAGCAGCTGGAGGAGTCAAATCAAACATATTGCAGATGCTTATTAACTCCATCCATCCTTTCGCCTAAAGGTAAAGATTTCCCTGTCCAGTCATGTCTGACTCTAGGACACAGTGTTCATCTCTGTTTCTTGGCTGAGGGAACCTGCATTGTCCAAAGACAATTTCTGTGGTCATGTGGCCAGCATGTATAGAACACTGTTACCTTCCCACCAAAGTGGTACCTATTAATCTACTTGCATTTGCATGCTTTCAAACTGCTAGCTGGACAGGAGCTGGAGCAAGTAAAGAGAGCTCACCCCATCGTGCACAGCTCGGGTCTCAAACCTAGGCTATTAGCTCTCCAGCTGACAAGCTCAGCGCCTTTAACTGCTGAGCTTTTCACCTACTTGGACAAAATATATTTGGACAATAGTATAGGTTGGTGGTTAAAGTGATTGGCAAGATTTGGTCAGTTATGAAATCCTTAGTGATGTTCAGCCAGCCCTCCCATATGACCTAGCCTACTTCTCCATGAAACACAGAGTTGCCTTTACTTCAAGTGATGAATACGGAAGAATAGGCAATTAAGCCAGAGGTCAATTACATCCACTGATCTGCTAGCTGTAGAGTCAGTAATTCCACTTCCTCACTATGAGGAGTTCTTAGCATGAGGACTGAGACAAGTAGATGGATTTCTGGAATGGATATTTTCACTCTAAGAAACACAAAGAAAGTAGCTACTGTGACTCAAATGTTGGGTCCAATTATTTGACTACAATGTGTTGCTCTTGGGTGTGATCCAAGTTAGGGATTGTGGGTGAAATATTAAGGGATTTGGCCTTAATGCCATAGTACCATCTGATTGTCAAATATATTCTCTTTCTTCTCTGTGGTGGGGATTATATCACTAAAGTTGGTTAATTCTATTTTCTTTCTTTTTTTTTTATTGAAAAAGTTTTACAATACAATTTTTTATACCCCTTTCCCCTCTCCACTCCCCCCCATCAACCACCCCCTCCCTTTCCCCCCCTATCCCTCCCCCCTTCCCCCCCTGACTTCCACTATTAATCAATCATATATATCAATCAACATCAAACAACAAAAAAAAAAAAACCCGGTGAGATCCAGGTAAAAATATAACAAATATAACAAATTTAACCTAAATAGTAATAAAAAAATAATCTAGCCTTCTAACATCTTTTGCCCCCTTAAAATATATAGTAACCATGAATCCTTTATAAGAACTCATGACAATCTAACAAATATCACATGTATAGCAAATATATAAGAAAAAACAGTTTTGAGCATCATAAATTTTTAGAATAATTCCCAATTTTCAATCTTAATAATATTTTAAAAAAGATAGGAAATATATAGAGTTACATCAAATTTAAAATAATTAATAGATATTAGTAATAATATTTAAATATATATATATATATATATATATATATATATATATATATATATATATATATAAGTAAAACTCATCTATCAGATATATAAACTTATTTTTAACATTATAATTTGTCTAGATATTAATAGAAATATAAAAAATAATAGAAATATAAATTCAAATATTTAACAAAATAATTAATGGATATAATTAAGAATCAAATGCTAATTGAGGTTAATTCTATTTTCTGTTTAGCTCTGAAGGTTTTCTTTTCTTCATCTTTGCCTGAATTTATTTAGATAAAAATGCAAGGGACTACAGCTACCTTTAATATTTTCTGACTGTTTATGAAATGCCCATTTTGTCATACAAGTGGTCTTCTGAGTCAAAATTTGGAAAAGAGAGCTAAAAATAGAAACTTAGCTGTTTGCTCTGTGACATTTGTGTAATGACTGCAACCATTTGGCCATAACTACATTTCATGAAATTCATGTGAGTATAAGGGATTCTAGCAAACTCCATCATAGAATGAGACTAGTCAACCCTCGGGTCATCATTTTAGAGATATTTCCTTACCTAAACCATGGGTGAACAAAGAAAAAAAATAATAACTTAGAAGGAGTAGGATCAATTGTTGACTTCCTGCCAGCTTTCTCATTGACTTTCCTTACAGGAAGCTGGCAGAGAGTGTTCAAAATGATGATCATGTGATTCTAGCTGTCAGTGGTGGTTCAGCAATGCAGCATCACTGAAGCAGCTGGAAGCTGGAAGTAGCTTGGAAGTCCTCCGGTCCAACCCCATGCTCAAGCAAGAGGCCCTATACCAGGGGTGTCAAACTCAATTTCATTGAGGGCCACATCAGGATTGTGTTTGACCTCGGAAGGCTGGGGGCGAGGGGAGGGTGTGGCCATGGTGGGTGTGACACGGGACTCATGTCAGGGGCATCTGTGGTGGCCAAGTGCTAAGGTAGAACTTCTCTGAGATCCTCCCTCACTCTCCTTCCTTCCTTCCTTCCTTCCTTCCTTCCTTCCTTCCTTCCTTCCTTCCTTTCTTCCTTCTCTTCTTTTTCCTTCCCTCTTCATTCTCCTTTCTTCTTCCTTTCTCTCTTTCTTTATTTTTCCTTCCTTGATCTCTTCCCATCATCCCTTCTTTTTCTTTGCCTTTCCTCTTTCCCTTTCTCCTTTTCTGTCCCTTCTTGCATGCTAAAATGCAAAAGGGGAAACATTTCTCCTTTTGTTTTGTTTTTGGTTCATTTTGATAGTCCTCTGCCAGTGAAAATGGAGCTCCTGCAACTCTCTGCCAGTGAAAATGGGGCACAGGCTGGCTGCATGTGGCTCCCCTGAGCTCCATTTTTGCTGTCAGAGGCACTGCGGGTCAATCCTTTGCTGTTTCCAGGCTGGCCCCATGCCTAAGGGTCTTGAGTTTGATATCCCTGCCCTGCTGAAGGCGAGCTTTTCCACTGGTTAATTGTTCTCACTGATAAGAACTATCTCCTTAATTCCAGGTTGCTTCTCTCTTTGGTTGTTTCTTGACCTCCTGATCTTTATGGCAGTCCCTCAAATACTGGATTACTGCTATCATGTCACCCCTAGTCCATCTTTTCTTTGAGACAATACATTACTACTTAGTTTTCAACTACCCTTGAATAACCGAATCATTAAAATGTACGAAGTGAACTGTGGAGTAAGCAGCCAACACTGAAATTAAAGAAAAACAGTGATTCAGTGAAAAAGTCATGAAACAGATATGGTCATTCAAGCAATATATTTTGGAAGACAGGACTTTGCACCATAGTGGATTGAATTATATAATTAATACTTCAGAATGTGAAGTGGAATAAATTTTATTGAACTCCATGTTTCTTTCTCTTTGTCTAAAAAGAAAAAAAAATCTCAGGGAGAAGCAAACTAACTCAACAAACTACTTATTGAGGTTAACTAATGCAAAATAAATAAAACTGGATCATATAACCTTTGTATCAAGGTATAGATTCTTATCAATATTCAGAATGAGAACAAAACTGAAGGGGTTCCTGCCACACATGAAGCAAATCTTCAGAATGTAGCAGAAAAAAAAATTATTATGATCAAAGCCAGAGGCGGCTATCATTGAGCATCTTGTCCAAGCAAGGCAAAATCTGTTTATTTAACAGTGCTACGATGTTCAATAGAACACTAAACAGCTAGTGAGTTTGCCTTTTATACAATGAGCTCCAATAAATACACATTTTAATATAAACACATTTGTTCCATCAGCATTGAATGCTGTCACCTGAGGATACATGCTTTTAATATGGGCCTGGTAAAACAAATGTAATAGTTACCCATTGGCCTTGAGCTTTACACAAGTGAGGAGGCTGCCTTGTGCATGACCCTTTGCTGGAATTCTTCTATCTTTGCAAGTGTTTGCTTTTGAAATCCATGTTATTGTTTGTTCATTTGTATTCGTTTGTGTTCTGCTTGCTCAAAATGGCTTATGTTAGATTCCTCAGCATTCTGAAAGCTGGTTGGATTAAGAGACAGTGATTGGCTCAACGTCACTCGGTGAGTTTCCATAGCTGAAGTTGGTCTTCCTCTTCATCTGCCTTTATCTGCCTCTCTCCAGATTAACACTTAGTTACTATATGTTTCCATACTATAATATCCCACATCAATGTTAGATCATGAGCTAGACCTGGAAGAACCATGTAGTTCCAGATACATTATGGATGGGAGCTAGAAATAAGAAATCTAACCCGGTGTCATGCCTCTGTCAGAGTCTGAATCTGTGGGAGAAGATGAGCTGGAACAAGAGCTGACAGAGAGGGAGAGGGCGGCTCCATTGGCCTTGGAGGAAACTGGGGAAGGGCAGAGTCAATCTGGGCAAGGCTTTTCAGGATTAGAAAGGCTTGCAGATAGGGAGGAGCAGGAGAGACAGAGCTAAGGCAAAGAGCAAGGACAACCCCCTCCTGATCCTAGAGAGTGATGGCTAATCTTTTTGTCATCACGTACCAAAAGCGGAGAGAGCGCAGAATTATGTGCCCACACCCATAATTCTATGTGCCCCCCCTCCCATGCATGCGTGTGCGACACTCCCCCCCTCATTCCCCCTGCTTTTGGCACATGATGGCATGGTGGGCTTGGTAGGCCCATTTTTTGCCCTCCCCACGCTCCAGAAGCTTTCTAGGAGCCTGGGGAAGATGAAACAGCCTTCCCCACCCACCCAGAGGCCCTCCAGAGGTCATTTGCTGACTTCTGGTGAAATGGCCCATTTGCTGACTTCTGGTGGGATCAGAAGGCCCATTTTTTGCCTTCCCCAGGATCCCAGAAAGGCTCTGGAGCCTGGGGAGAGTGAAAAACGGGCCTTCCCCACCCCCCCAGAGGCCCTCCAATGGCCAGAAACAGCCTTCTGGTGGGCCCAGAAGGCCCGAAAATCAGATGGACAGTGCACGCATGTGTGCCAGAGCTGAGTTTACGTGCCCACCAATATGGCACCGTGTGCCACCTGTGGCACACATGCCATAGGTTTGCCATCACAGTCCTAGAGCGTACCAAGAACAATCAGACTGTGCTGGCTATGTGGGAGGAGAGTGCCCCACCTACCTTCACAAGGCATACCTGGTGACTGAGATGTAAGGAGGTGCTGCTGGGAGGGCCATTTTTCAGGAACAAGTGTTGAATCTGTGAAGACTTGTGTATGCTTGCCGATGCCTAAAGATTATTGTTTGGCTAAATCTGGTTTATTGGACTGCTGTCCCTGGTTACCTTTTGGGTAAACTTGGTTTATTGGACTACTCGCAGCCAGAGGCTGCTGAAGGTGCACGTGAGAGCTTTGCTCCAGGACTTTAGTAAACGTGGGGACATTTGGGGGCAAAGTTGGATCAATAAAGGGAGTTTGACCTGTTCTGTGGCTGTGTTGCTTTCGTGCCTGGGTCATCACACCCATTTATCTCAGCAATATATTACACATAGAAGAACTATGGATGGAGCTGGAAGAATTTCTATTGAGATGCACATTCTATGATGTAAGAAGAATACATTTATGTCCTTCCACAGTTTTAAACTTGATTTCACTGAACCATGGTGGCACAGTGGTTAGAATGCAGTATTGCAGGGCTAACTCACTGCTCACTCCAGGAGTTCGATTCTGACCGGCTCAAGGTTGACTCAGCCTTCCATCCTTCCAAGGCCGGTAAAATGAGGACCTAGATTGTTGGGGGCAATATGCTGACTCTATAAACCACTTAGAGAGGGCTGTAAAAGCACTGTGAGGCGGTATATAAGTCTAAGTGCTATTGCTATTGCTATTCACATTGGACACCGGTGTCTACTGTTTCACTTTTATCTCATTCTAGCACTTTGATTTTTGTGCATGAACATGAAATGACTTTTGATGTTTGGGAATTTTACAGATAATCTTACAATACAGTAAACAGCATATATAGACATATTTAATTCCAAATCCTATGTAGTTAATCCTGTACAGAACTCTGATTTCTTTATAATCACTTACTAGGAAAAGAAAAGAAGTTTGACTAATGCCTCTGGTAATGAATGGTTGTGGGGAGGGAGGCTTGGGTGAGCTACCCGCGGAAGAATCCTTGATGCAATAAGTAAAGTTTGACTAACGTTCTCCTTCCTTCAAAATAGATCTAGGGAAGATATGGAGGGTAGCATGGTTTTTTTAAACAAATGATCATACTGGAAAGTGTCAGAGAATACCTCTTTTCAAGAACCCAACATTACTGTAAATATACCAGCACTGAAAATAAATGAATAAATAAATAAAAGATGAGAAAGATCTCTCTGCCACCTCATTACTTTTAAAAGGACAGTAAGTAGAATAGAGTAGAGTAAAATAGAATAGAGTGGTGTAGAATAGAATAGAATAGAATAGAATAGAATAGAATAGAATAGAATAGAATAGAATAGAATAGAATAGAATAGAATAGAATAGAATAGAATAGAATAGAATTCTTTATTGGCCAAGTGTGATTTGTCTTGGTTCATATGCTGTCTGTGTACATAAAAGAAAAGATACATTCATTAAGAATCATAAGGTACAACACTTAATGATAGTCATAGGGTACAAATAAGTAATCAAATCATATTAGGAAACAGTCAATATAAATCGTAAGGATACCAGTAACAAGGTTACAGTCATACAGTCATAAGTGGGAGGAGATGGGTGATAGGAACAATGACAAGAATAATAATATTTGCCCACATCTGATCTGGTGAATTCTTCCAGAGTTTTTTTTTTTTTTTTTAATGGGGATGGTGGTCGGAAATGCCAGTCATGAAAAGAGCCTTCCCAAAATGGGCTGTAGAACAAAGTAGCTGTCAGAGAGATGCACATCTCAACCTCATTCCTTTGTTGTTGTTGTTGTTGTTGTTGTTTTCCCCCGTGACCAGTTTGTATTAGCCAATGCTATATGTTTGCTCAGTGTGGAATACAAAGAGTTTTAAATGGTTTTCTTGGCTTTCGTAAATGGATGCAATCTGCCAAAATGCACAGAAGCCAGAAGCTTCATCATCATATTTGCCCAACTGCAGTTGGCTTCTGGCGTTGATATTTGTTTTGCTTTTTCTCTACACAAATCAAGAATTTATCAAATGGAGTTCAGTCTGTTGGATATGAGCAGCATAATATAACAGCACTGGGAAAATGATTTCCAGCCTAAATACATTTCAGATTCTGTTGGCACCACACTCAACCATCAGAAAAGTATAGCCACTTTTCTATCTTTCTAATGACAACACTCCTGGGGAAAATATTTTGTTTTAAATAGATGTTTAGCATAATAAGACTGCTCCCACTTTTTTTTTTTCCTGGAGCCCGGTTTTTCCTAATGAGTGATAAAAGGAAAGAGAGCTGTGGGAATATTTAGTTTGGGGATTCATGTGAAAGTGATCCATCAGGTTTCTGAAATGAAATGCTTATTTCCAGTCATCAAATCAAATCACCTCCCTATACATCAATTTGAGTTGGATCAATTTAGATACCTTTCATGCCGGTATACAAGTTTTACTGTTGTCCAAATCAGCTTGAACTGCACCAGCCAAGTAGGGATATTTCTGTTTAAATCTGTTTAGATATGTGTATTGAATCAGATTTACTTTCTTAATCGTAGCGGTGATTGGGATTAGATTGAGTTGGATCATCAATCTGGATGGATCAGATCAATTTGGAGGTCAGACATGGGACATACACTGGACAAAAGAATATGCTATGTCTTTTTAAAAAAATGTAACAGGAACTAGTCCTGTTTTCTGATCAATGATTCACTGTACATTTCTTTTCAGCAGAGACCCATAGAAGCAGCTGTAATGTTTATTTAACATATTTCAGCATTTGGGAAGCCCTTGAAGCCCTTTGAATAAATCATTTAGTGCTCTGTTAATATTTATAGGGTACCTGTTATGTTAATTAGGGGTTTCCTCAGTGCTTTGGTTTCTCTTGTCATTGTTTTTAAAGTCAAAATATGAGAGAAAACCATGGAAGTATCCAGAGGTGGGTTTCAGCAGGTTCTGACCAGTTCTGGAGAACCAGTAGCAGAAATTTTGAGTAGTTCGGAGAACCGGTAAATGCCACCTTGGCTGGCCCCGCCCCCATCTATTCTTTGCCTCCCAAGTCCCAGCTGATCAGGAGGAAATGGGGATTTTGCAGTAACCTTCCTCTGGAGTAGGGTGCAAATGGAGATTTTACAGTATCCTTCCCCTGCCATGCCCACCATGCCACGCCCTCTAAGCTATGCCATGCCCACTAAGCCATGCTACGCCCACAGAACAGGTAGTAAAAAAAATTGAATCCCACCACTGGAAGTATCATTAGGGCTGCCATCTAAGTTTGCAGCAAGCTGATATTAAGAAGGCCATGATAATGTTGAGAAGAGAGTCATAAATTCCTGATAAAGCAGACAAAAGTCAGAAGTTCAAATTCTTCTTCTTCTTCTTCCTCCTCCTCCTCCTCCTCCTCTTTTACTGCTTCAGGTGTCAAGGGAGATACAAAGTTCTGGTTCTTGCTCTTCTTGATGTAATCTCTCCATCTTCTTCTGAGTCTGCCTCATATTCCTTGTATATGCCTTGTACACTATGGAATAAAGGCCCTTCCTGAGTATGGATCCTTTCAGCAAAGCATGTGCACGAAGAGAACCTGTGGTAATGCCGGTTGGAACCCACCATTGATTAGACATAACCTATAGGGCAGTGGTTGGTTTCAAAAATTTTTACTACAGGTTCTGTGGGTGTGGCTTGGTGGGCATGGCATGGCTTGGTGGGTGTGGCTTGGTGGGCATGGCTTGGTGGGCATGGCAGGGGAAGGATACTGTAAAATCTCCATTTCCTCCTCAATCCAGGGGAAGGTTACTGCAAAATCCCCATTTCCTCCCAATCAGCTAGAACTTGGGAGGCAGAGAATAGATGGGGGCAGGGCCAGTCAGAATTTTTACTACCAGTTCTCTGAACTACTTAAAATTTCTGCTACTGGTTCTTCAGAACTGGTCAGAACCTGCTGAAACCCATGTCTGTTGTAGGGCATATCCTGTATGCAGCACTTTGAATTTGACTCCAATGGGTTCTCTGGGGTGTACACGGTCCAAATGTAACGCTTGTCTGCAAACCTTCAAAATAAATGCCTGCTCTTGGGATTAGGCCCCTGTGTGCTCCAAAACAACCTTTTGTAATTGAATTCAGAGTATCACCCAACCAATTGCCTCCACCAATGTATACAGTAATGTCATGGGTCTAAAATAGGATGAAGTGCTTCCTCATTATTTAATTGCTGGAAGAGCAAGACAATCAGGCATGAAGTAAAAGTTCATTGCCTCAGAAAATAAAGACCCATGTGGCTCATTTTCTTATTCATTTTAAGGTTTCATACGGAACACCCAAAATTGAAAATACTGAACACCCAAAACTTTTTTTTATTATAAGTCAACGTTGGGCAACCTATAACCTTTCCAGTTATTGTTGAACTGCAACCCCTATCTATCCTTCTTTCTCTCAGCCCAGCAATCTGGCTAGGACTGCAGGGAAGTAAACTTGCCTACTAATTGATGTCTGTCAGTTTAGAACAATAATTTTTAGATTCCTGATGCAGGGTTTTTTTTTCTCTTTTCTTTCTGATATGAAACGAGATAATGATCTCTCTGTTCAGAAGATGGATATTTTTTCAATATTTTTCTTTTATTGGCAGCAGTCAGAAAAGTTCCTTTCATGACTACCTTTTGATAGTGTGATGGTTCTCCAGCAAAGATAGGAAGATAAACTAAATTTCCCACACTTTGACAGGAAATTAGGGACCATCCTCAGGAAACACTTCAGTCTGTAGAAGAAATGCATTAGTGTGCTGCCTTGGGCAAATCATAAAATAAAATATAATGGCATATATAGTATTGTTTGTTTCATTACTTGGTGGGATGCTGTGGAACCACAATTGCTGTCCTATGTGATAATCTTTACTTTCTATTTCCCTTTTTTATTCCCTATTTTAATATACAATCCATGTAGGAATAAAATGACCTTTGAAGTGGGTGGCATGCTTGCATTTTGGAAAGGATGAAAAATGTATAAACGAGAGGGGAAAAAATACAGAATCTAAATGCTATTAGGATCTCTCCTAGGAAAAATTATTCAGTCATTGAAAGAGAGAGAGATTTGTGACAATTTCTCTTCATAAATTATGGAAATATATATTTCCCTTTAATTTTGCTTAATGCATTCAAAGCAGAAACAGAACTATAATTTTCAAGTAATAGCAAGAGCAGTAACGTCATGATAGGGATAACAGGATGGGGAACGAAGGCTCAAAACTGTTAGTAGGTCTCAGGGATGGCTCAGACCTTTCTATAGAAGGAATTTGATTTGGGGGAATTGTACCTCAAAATGAACAGATTCATCCGTACCAATAAAAAAAAAAAAGAAGTAGGGCTAATCTGACTACTTTGGTGCAGTTGAAAATATAGATTTAAAAATCCTTCTGAATGGTTTTACATATAATTATTGATCTTCTTAAAACATGCAAATGCATAATTCACTAGTTCCCTCCACATGCTGTCCCAGAGTAGTGATGGCAAACTTGGTGACTGGCCTCTATTCAGCTGGCTTGCATCTTGCACCAGCAATAAGTAACTGAAACCAGGTGACTCGAACCATCACACACTTTCTACTGGTTGACAAGAAGAGGCAGCATCTGGATCAGGTATGAGTCACAAAATGAATCCATATCTACAATAAACATCCCAAGGTCCAAAAACGTATCTTTCTCCCACTCTTCTGAGCTTATGGATAGTGAAGGGTCTCCTGATGGAAAACTGCCAAGATATGTTTGCATAGCTGCTTTTGAACCTGGGAATCACTGGTTTTCATCTCCTAGTCTCAACCTCAAACTTACTGTGGCCAGTGGCCAGTGGCCAGTGAAGCTGGCAGCAGAGTCAGACAGTGAGGAGGTTGGGAAGGAACTTGGGTCAGTCCTGGGGCCTGGGGAAATCTTGGATGAGAACTCTGTGTTGGAGGCAGAGAAGGAGCTAGACAGCAGCGAGGCAGAGGAACAGCTGGAGCCTGTTCCCAGTGTGCGCATGCGCAGAGCTGCCAGAAGACAAGAACAACTCAGAAAGCAGGGTCGACTTGGGAGTAAAGCCATACCTTGGAGGTGATTGGCCCCTCCCATAGGAAACAAAAGAGGAGCGAACAGGGAGTGGGCTTTTGCAGGAAACAATTCGTTCGTTCCATGACTCTGAGAGACTCTGTGTCAAGTTTTGCCTTGGAAACTAGTTACCTGGCAGCTTTCCAATAAGGTCTGTGTTGATAAATATTCCTCTGAAAGACTGTTTGGACAGGCCTTGCTGACTATGACTGAAAGGAATTCACAGTCGTGTAAATAAAAGAGGTTTTGCCGGGACCAAGACTCTGCTTCCTGCTTTTTAAGGGAGCCTAGGTCAGAACAAAACTTTGAGCTATTACACCAGGGTTCTCCAAACTGGCAACCTTGACTTCAACTCCCAGAATTCCTCAGCCAGAAAACTTGGAGTACCCTGTATTATACCATCCCAAGAACTTCTCCCTCTTCCTCCTTCTATTAGTAGACAACCGGAAGGTGTTTTACCCCTCTTCCCATATTCGTTTTCCTTCAAATGGAGCCAGTGAGATTTTACCTTTCCTTCCACCTGGCCCAAAGAAATAAATATTCCCATTTCTATTTATTTATCGGAGATTCCCTTCCGCCATCTGCAAATACACTTTCTCATCTTTGCCTAGGTAGTGTTTCACTTTCATTAATTGTTTTCTTTCCCTTTGGAGCCAAAGCTGCTGGCAGTCCAAGAAATTTGATTGTGTGGCCATGGGAGGGCTTGTGACAGTATTGCAAGTGAAATGCCAAAGGAGATGCAGTGTGTATATGTCAACTGCCTGGGTATTCCTTCCCATAAATCATTTCTCTGGTCAAGATGAGGTTGTGGTGGGACAGAAATATTTATGGGAACATTTTTAGGTAACAATGGTAGAAAACTGGATACATTTTTATGTGTTTGGAAGTTGCAAAAGAAAAGGCATAGAACTGATCTGCGCTACAACAGAGAATGGCTCAATAAACTCAACATCTAGCTTTTTAGATGGTCATATGGTAAGAAGAAAACTGCTGGAAAGCCAGATGTGATCTCAAAAAGCAACTTGGGGTGTCCTCCTGGCAATGGCAGTCAACAGAGCAATTATTTGATCCCTGAGGAGGTGTTAAGAAACTTGAAGTTTCTACAGAAAATGGGACAGAGCTGGGAAGCATTCAACAGAATGCACAGGTAGTAGTTTGGTAGCCAGAAATGGCAATAACTGACTTATTATAAATGAACTCAGCCACATAAAAAAGGATAAGTCAAGTGCCCTGCTAATCGTTTACAGAGAAACAAAGGTACTGTATGTTTTCTCTCCATTTCTCCTTCTGAATGTGGGTGATGGGTACCATAGAGCCAGAGCTTCATGTGTGATAGTTGAAGTTGAACTTAAAAACATCCTGAAGGTGCGGACATCTATCAAAAATTAAGTGAATAGCAAATCAACCAAAAATATTAAATTAATGGATACAATCTCAAGAATAGAGAAGGCATGGAAAAGAAAGAAATGGGATAATTTAGCGAAGTAGCTACAGGATAGTCTCTACCTCTTGGACGTTTGGAAGGACAGTTATAAAGTCTAAGGAGTGTTTTCCAAAGCCACCATGGGGAGCAGAGGGGATGTAATAATCAATTTGATTTGTTGATTGGTGCCTGGTGAGTCAACAAGTACGGCCTGAAGAAATAGTTCCTGACATCTGCAATAATGTGAGCTACCAAAAGTAACAGAAAGGAAAGTTAGTAATATTAAATACTCCAACATGCCCTCCTTGCTAATTGTCATGGAAAAACTGTTACACTTCATCCCTCAAGGAACACAAAGGCATACAGCTGGTCATTATGGGACAGTTCTTCTTCCTAAGACAAGAAGGACCAAGCAAAGGAATTGTGAAAACCTGTAAATAGGAATCCTACTTTTGCTGAGCACCAACTAGATCAATTAAGAAGTAGCCCCAGATAAGGAGGGAGGGTAAAAATGTAAAAGATATGAAAGTGAAAGCAAGACAAATATAGTGCCCCTGTTGCATCTGGTTAGCACTTGGTAGGTTCCTGAGAAGTTTGTAAAAGCTCCTATTTCTGTCATCAGTTTGGATGTCTGTGGGGTTTTCAGTGCCCAAAGAGATGGCATTAGTGCTGCAAAGTTTCCCTGAAGGCTAAAAACTCCTTGTTAAAAACATTGTAGAGTTTCTTAGCTTGGAGGATTTTCTTGGAAGGAATTCCTAGGGTAAGGAGGCTTCCTCAGATTGTAGAGTGAATTGTAGAGGCACAATTCCCAAAGCAAAATCGGCAGACTCCATTTATGGGTTCTGGATGACAGAGTGTTTTGGGGCTCTGCGATTAGCCTGAAAACTGCTTATGGGGTCTTTCCTGGTGATTTTTTTTTTAAAACTCTGCTTAATAGTAAGTGTGATTCAGGAAAACATTGCCTTTTCTTTACCCTCTCTTTCCTGTCTAGCTAAGTCTGTCTGACTTTCACTTTTACCTTCTGGGCACTGTCCCTAATAGCACCTGGCTATCTCTCTAGCCAGGTGATTTTACTTTGGCTGCTTTCCCAGATCTTTCTTACCCCTAGCGCAGCATTTCTCAACCTTGGCAACTTTAAGATGTGTGGACTTTAATTCCCAGAATTCCCCAGCCAGCATGCTGGCTGGGAAATTCTGAGAATTAAAATACTGTACACAATCTTAAAGTTGCCAAGGTTGAGAAACATTGCCCTAGAGACAATTATTTATCTGAAGATGATGACGACACTGATGATGTTATCTAGCTGGATAATTAAATGTCTACAAACAAACAATCAAACCCAGTAGCAACGATTCCACAGATGAAGATAGAATGTAGAATGATAAGGATTTTATTTTATTTTAGTCTTCTCTTATGGAAATGCTTATTTGGGGGGGTCTTTGCCTCTTATTCTTCTTGGATTTACCCATCTTGATCATAGTCCCTTGAACATCTTATCACTGGATGCTGATGGCTAAGGTTTAAATTAAAAGATCCATTATGGGTTTTCTCTTTTTCCTCCTTCCTACCCTTTTCTTTATCTTTAATTACTGATAGCTTATAACTGTGTTATATCAGTGCCGCATAGCAGAATGAGCTCCCATTACTTGTCCCAGCTTCTGCCAACCTAGCAGTTTGAAAGCACGTTAAAAATGCAAGTAGAAAAATAGGGACCACCTCACTTCCCACCCACAAGATTGGCAAGAATTAGCAAAAAATATTCTTCAACATGTTGGAAATGTGAGGTGATCCCAGGGTCCTATTACCATATGTGGTGGGAGTGTTCAAAAGCAAAAAGTTTTTGGCATCAAATAAAGAGCTGGCTAGAAGAGATTTTAACGGTTAAAATAGAAGTCAAACCAGAATTTTTCTTATTGGGACTGACAGACGGTAAATATAATATAAATATAACCTATTTAATATTACATATATTAACAGCTGCAAGAATAGCATTTGCTCAAAAATGGAAGAGTAAAGAAACACTTCAGAAGAAGTGTTATCTAAAATCTTCAATTATGCAGAAATGGACAGACTCACATTGGAACTCAAAAATAAAAGTGAATCAACATGCTATGAAATCTGAACTAAACTTTATGAATGGTTAGACAAGAGGAAGAATGCCAAGAAGAAGGTGTAGTGAATGTTTAGAAATGTATATGTCAATGTATATTAAACTAGTGAGTGAGATATAGGTTTATTGGACATGGATATAGCTGCTTAGGAGGAATTATGTTGTATACTTGACATGTAATGAAGTAAGATGTATGTAAAGTTGTATGTAGATCAAGGAATATATTACTTATTAATTTGAATTAGACGGAAATGTTAGAAACCAGAGATGTCAAACCATGTCCATTGTTTTGAAATTTGAATTATTAATAAAAAAAATTAAAAATTAAAAAAAATTAAAAAGAAAAATAGGGATCACCTTTGGTGGGAAGGTAACACTGTTCCATGCACCTTTGGCATTTAGTCATGCTGGCCACATGACCATGGAGACATCTTCAGACAGCGCTGGCTCTTCGGCTTTGAAATGGAGATGAGCACTGCCCCCTAGAGTCAAGAACGACTAGCACATATGTGCGAGGGGAACCGTTACCTTTACCTATAACTGAATGGCTGGATTAGCTCAGTGGCTACTACAATTTCTTTCTGGCTAGGTTACTTGTCCTTCCTGCCCTTCATAGTTATTGCTGGGCAAGATTAGCAACTGGTACTTGGTTGCTGTCTTTTGGCACAACTTCTCTTCAGACTGTATTGAACGGAATGATGATCCTTTCACTGTCTCCAAACATGACTGGTCAAACAAACTCAATGACCTCCTCCATCATCCAGTTGCTATATCACTGGCTTCCCTTTTTCTGGAACAGCTGCCTCGTCAAACTCTCTTGCAATAGCAATAGCAATAGCAATAGCACTTAGTCTTATATACCACTTCACAGTGCTTTACAGCCCTCTCTAAGTGGTTTACAAAGTCAACATATTGCCCCCAACAATTTGGCTCCTCATTTTACCCACCTTGGAAGGATGGAAGGCTGAGTCAAACTTGAGCCTGGTGAGATTTGAACTGCCAAATTGCAGCCAGCTGGCAGTCAGCAGAAATAGCCTGCAGTACTGCACTCTAACCACTGCGCCACCACGGCATGGTAATTCTCACCAGCGACTTCAAACACTCAGCCACAGTCTTCCTTCTGGAGTCTTGAGCTCCTCTGTCATCCCAAAACCCTTCAAAATCAAATTTAAATATGCCAACTGCTCTCTAGAAATGTAATATTTTTTTCCCAAGAGGTTCTGGTTGTCTTGTTGTCTTGCCAATATTTCAGCATTTCACTACCTGTCCTTGCCCATACTAAATCCTCAACCATCAGTTATACCATGAATTCATCAATTTATCATACTAAATTGCCTGGGGTAAGCCTTTTTTAAAGCCTCATTTGATGTACATCCCAGGTAAATGTATGGCTGGGACAAGCAAAGCATGTTGATGCAGAGCAGCACAAGAAATTTTACACAGCTGCTGTGTCACATGGAGTATGGGCTAAGAAGTGAATGCCTGGTTGATTGAAGAAAGGTATATTGAACTTTGAAATTTCACTTGAGATTTATTTATTTATTTAGTGTATGGCTGGTCACACACAATATTAAAACACTTCATTTTTACAGGTTAAAAACAATTAAAACAATAAAAAAAAGTAGTAAGAAAACCTAAAAGGAAAACAGAAATAACATTTCAAAGTTTGATGTCGAGTTTGGAGATCCAGTCAGTAGCTGCCATTGTTATGCAGAGGAAGTCCCTAGAATCTCCTGGATACCTTCTGTTAGGGCATTCCCTCACTATATGCTGGATAGTCTGTCGAGGGGCCCCACTATCACATTGTGCTGAAGGTGTCTTTCCCCATTTATACAAGGAGTCAGCACACACCCTATGAGTTGTTCTAATTCTATTATATGTCACCCATATGTGTAGGCTAAATCCTGGTAGGCTAAATCCTGGTGGTATACTACTAGGACTGATATGCTCAGACACATCTTGAGGGGAACAGCTACTCCACGCCTCCATCCACCTTTGTGTGGTGTTCTGATGATCGGCCATCAACTTAAGTGCTGTCAAGAGTGGTGGATTTCTTGACTTTAATCAGCATCTTAAGAGATCAAGAATGTATCCATGTATGGGTAGAGAGGAATTTAACAGAATCTTACTATACTCCCGAATGAGAGCTTCTTGTTGTCATAAGTGTGGGGGAAGTATGTGACTAAGAACTGGTAACCAGTAACTAGGTGTAGTTTATATTTATATATAATTTATATAATTTATATTCCTTCTTCCCATGTACGTGCCTGGGATTCCTATCGCATGGGAGGCAAAGTTACTTGCGTCTGTGACAATCCTTAAGTCACACGTGCCTCCTGGGTGGTGCTAAATGAGTAACAGACGGACTGGTAGCCAGACATCCACGAGGATCCCCTGGCTTCACACACAACCCCACAGGCCTTTTAAGGACCTTTTAAGTACAAAAAATAAAAAATAAAAAATAAAAAATAGCAGAAACAACAGGAATAACAGGAATAACAAATACCAATGCTAAAAAAATTCACTTGAGAGAACTTGGTTCTTAGAAAAGTTAACCTATAATGTAGACATAATCAATTGCACCCCAGTTGAATCTGTTTGAAGCCCAAATAAACCAACACAATCAAATCAAAGGTGCATTCCTGAAATTTAGCATAATCTACAGCCATGAAGATGTCAGATAACTGTTCACATTTAATCATCATAAATAAAATAGACCTTGGTGTATATAGAAAAATCATCTAAATATACTATCAAAATATTATCCAGAAAATCACAGAAAATGTGATTCATTAATATTTAAAAGATTTATATTGCTTCTTGGAAGTCGGTCATCAGCATCCTATTCTTCTTAATTAACAGATACTTGGTGGGTCACTTGATGTTCTTCAGCAGTACCTTAAGACAGGTTTACCATAGGGACTCTTTCTAGCCTGGGAAGCGCTGGTTCCTGTATCAGCTTTTATAGCTGCAAACTCTTATCACAGCAAAGATACAAAGCTCTGTTTGTTAAAAGAGGAAATATAAATTATTTCCACTTCAGGTCCTTGAAAATAACCCTAGGAACTGAAGAAGTGACTTTCAATATGGGCAGTCACTGAGAAGGCTCTGAGGGTAATTATATAATGTCAACATTCAATTTTGAAATTACATCTTTTCCTTTTACTCATTCTGCCATTTGAATTCCAAAAAGTGTAGTCTTCCTTTGGAGGCCAATTCTGGTTTTGTATATTGATATATGACATATAATATATGATAGTTTAGGAGTCACATTGTTCAGACCATTATGTTTGGTTTTGTATGTCACCTTAAGCCAAAACTAAGCAAATCACATTGTGGCCTGGCATTAAGTATGAGGCCAATTATTAAAATATTTAAGATCTCAATTATGCAGATCTTAAGGGGCTGCTTAAGTTCTCCGGGGCTTCAGCTATGGCCTTTTTTTTAGTCACACTGTAAAACTGTACTACACTTTTACTATTGGAGCAACCAGCTCACATGTCTTGCTAAAGCCCTCTATTAATGAAATAAAGTGAATGATATGAAAATTGGCTCAGCCTCAACATTCCATCGTGTTGAAGTAGAGTAACTTGACACTGAGTGAAGAACCACAGTGGAAGGAATTATGGACGTTCTGCAGGACCCTACCAATTGTTGTTAATTTATCTGACAAGATGATTCTTGTAAAGTTAAAATGGTTTGAAGTATTAAATATACCAAATAAATATACCAAATAAAATATACCAAATAAATAAGACATTGGACAACATTGGGCCAATAACTTAATAACTATGTATGTTTATATGAACACTGGGATTTCAATGATTACTTTACTCTAACTTTCCATATGCTTATTCAGTCTTCTTGATAATATATAAACACATTTTTATTTTTTAAAAAATCCTTAATAAAAATAGGACAGAAAATTTGATAAGTGCCAAGGAATATAGAGATTGGGGTGTCTCAGTATGTCTCCCAGATAAATGAGGAAGTGACTCATTAATCATACAAAAACAAAGGAGACGAAGAGAGAAAAAGTTTTATAAAAGGAGAACATTTTGTCACTCTTGCTGAAAACTGTGAATTCAAGATATATCACAAAATCTTTTCTGATATATTCAGAAACAAGAGTGAGATAACATCCACCTAGTAGAAAAGATTGAAAAGTGGGCAATGTGACAATAGAAACTTCATTCCATCAAAGAGCACTTAACTTCTATAAGAGACAGAAATCCTCTCATTCAAGGTATGTGTGTGTGCGTTTGTGTTTGTGTTTGTGGTCTGGCTTCTTTGGGCAGAAGGAGGAATCTGTACTTTCAGGAGTGATAGAAACCAGAAAAGCACAGTTGTGGGTCCTGATATTTGCAGGCACTGTAGGACTGGGGAAAATGCAATGCAGCACAAAAAGTGCAGACAATTATGCCATCAATTGTGATTAATCCAGACATTAGACTGTGCAGCCTTTCTGTTCTACTCAAGGTCCAGGAAGTGTGGCTAGAATCTTACAGTTGCCTCAGTGGCCATGGTAGGAAACCTATGGATCTTTTGACATTTCTGAACAGTAAATGTGTAACATGAGGTAATGGACGTTGAGGGATGTATTATACTATAATTTGGAGGATTGGTCTTTGTCCAGACCAATACTGTATATCTGAAAGGACTCAGAGGAAACACATTGTTTGTGCTTGCTTCTGCCAATTCGATGTAGTCATTAAGGTGCTGGCCTAGGAGTGGTGCAGTAGCCTAGAGGTGGAAGTTCAATCAGGAGGCTGTGAGTTCGATCCTAGGTAGAGGCAGATATTTTTCTCTCTGGGCACACTGTGAATATATCTGCTGAACAGGAAGGGCATCTGGCCATTAAAACACTCTGCTAGATCCATTCAGTTACACAGACTCCACCCTGCAAGAAATTATGGGGTCGTTAAATGAAGATGATGATGATTAAGGTGCTGGCCTAGAAACCAGAAGACTGTGAATTCTAGACCTGCCTTACCATGAAAGCCAGCTGGTGACCTTGGATAGTCACTCTCTCTCAGCCCAACCCACCTCACAGGGTTGCTGTTGTGGGGAAAATAGGGGAAAGAAGTATTACAGCAGGTGTGTTCACCACCTTGAGTTACTTATAAAGTAATAAAGCAAGATTTTTTTTAAAAAAAAATCTAATAAATTGCTGTTTGTCCATTTCCCCAAATGGACAGGTTGATGGAGAGGCAAGAATGCAAGTAGAGGGCTACTTGTGTCAACAAGGCACAATCTGTAGTGCATGCGAGAACTGTGTGAAACCTTGAAGAGGGATTCAACTCAACTCAGCTTTGATTAAATCACTCCTCAAAGCAGATTAGTACATTAAAGGGATCGAAATGAACCAAAATGAATTGAATCTGGTGGCTCCAACATGTTTGAGGATTTGAAGGCATTTCTTCCACATTGGAAATTATAAGGGACCATATCAGGAGTGGGCTTCAGATCCTTTAGCAATGGGTTCGTTGCCCCATTGCTGGGTAGGCATGGCCATGGTGGGTATGGCCTAGTTGGTGCCTGCACCATGGGGGGGGCATGCTTTTCGCCCTCCCCAGGCTCCAGAGGCTTTCTTTGAGCCTCTGGGAGGGCAAAAACACCTTCCCTCGGGGTCTGGAGGCCCTCCAGAGACTGGAAATAGGCCCATTTCTGGACTTCTGGAACCTCCGGTAGGCCCGTTTTTTTCCCCTCTCAGACCCCCTGCGCAGTCCCTGCACTTACCTGGAATGATGAACGGGCCATGTGGAGATTCCTAGGAGGTGCAGGGTGGGTGTGGCCAGCCAGGGGTGGCATTTGAGGGTTCGCCAAATCTCGGCGATCCTTGGCTAGAGGATCGCCCGTACCCTGCTGAACCCCCAGGAGCCCACCTCTGGACCATCTGCAGTATTCTAACTCTAAAACTGCAACTTTGTCATGTTGTGAAACTCTCGGTCTCTCAGAGACTTTGGGTTTTTTTTTTTTTTTTTTTTTTGGCTAGCAAGGCTAATATTACTTTAGGCTTAATAAAAAGTTCTTATCTTTCCACTTCTTTAATGTGGCCAGGTCTCTCTTGCACTAATGGAACGTAACACTTTTGTGCTGGTCCTGTCAACACAACTGGAACCTCAGCTCTGTCAGCAGTCTGAAAATGAGCTCAAGGCTGACTCATATTTTGAATTCATTCTTTACCGTTAAAATTCTTCATGACTAAGGCAGGTTTAAGAGTCTTGATATGTGTGAATGGATGCCAGCTAACTCTGACAGACACTAGCCCATGCTTTGATTGCTCTAAAAATGGCCATCGTAGTGATAAAATCACAAAGGCCACTTCTTCTGTGGTTTGCCAGTCACTTTGACACTGTATTTTATTGAGCCATCTTGTTGCATCTGCTACCTCTTCTAACTAACACAGACCATTGCTGGTGAATCGCTACTTTGAGTTCTGCCAAGGATGATTGACCCTTCCAGGAGAGACTAAGTTTGCCAATAATCAGTTGTGCCAATCTTTCTGGCATCCCAGAACCCAGAGACAGGAAAGCTAGTAGCCTTTTTTTTTTAGTCTTGTTGAGAAGAGGAAGGTTTGTGAATAGGGCCTGGTGGTTCAGCAGACTTCAGCATTGTGATTAACATCAGCTGTCTGCAATTACTGTAAATTCGAATCTCACCAGGCTCAAGGTTGACTCAGAATTCCTTCCTTTCTAAGGTAGGTAAAATGAGGACCCAGTTGTGTGGGCAATAAGCTGACTTTGTATAAATATACAAAAGTATGAAGGCTATTGCTTAATGCATTGTAAGCCGCCCTGATTCTCCGGAAAAGGGCGGCATGTAAATCAAATAAAAAAAAAAACATCTTGCTCAGTTTGGCACCCTACTACCCTGATGAGGAAGGAATACTTTCCAGGAGAACTAGGCTTGCCAATCTGCTGGACCAATTCTCCTGGCATCATAGAAAACCCATTAATAAAAAAACCAAAACAAAACGCGTGCCTTTGGTAGCAGCAAAAAATTGTTTATTCATACAACTCTTAAATGTATGGTGTATTTCGAATAAGTTGCTTTTTTTATGGATTCAGGCAAAGCGTTTCACCCTGAACTCTTTGCTCAACCATTTTACAGTATAAGCTGTTCCTCTAAAGGAGGCATTGTAGTAAAACCTTGAAGGTCTATGACTCAAATCTGGCAGGCTTGGCTCCTCCTGATTGTCCCATCCCATCCCCAATATGGATCACCCACTGTTTTCTGAGTGGAGGAACAGATGATGCTAATCAGGTCCTGCACTGACAGCAGTCTGGAATGTGCACCAGCCATTGCAATCCAGTCTTAAAATCGTAAAATTGGCTGAGGGTAATTCCAAATTGCAACTCAACCATTCTGCTCCCAGTTGCTCATTGATTTCCCTTTGGAAATTTCCATTTACTTTGCAAAAGTAAATGGCAGTGGCAATGGGTTGGTGTTCAGACCAGATGACAGCCATAACAAAGATTTGAATGGCAGTTCCCCTGGTTCTTGCTCTTCCCCTCCATTCAAGGAAGTCACGTTTCAGTGGCTGCCTCCTAGGCAGACCAGTTTTCCAGTGCACATCTTTTCCTTCTAGCAATTATTTCCTTCTCATCACTCCCCATTCTTGCTTTTGCTTTCCCATGCTTGCAGCCATGGGACTGGCTGCACCCCCTCCCCTTCCCACATTATCTTCTTTGACATTTTCTGTTTTCCTCCTATAACACCATCGTTTTTTTCCCCCCCTGACACCACAGTAATCAAAGGAGCAGAGTGGTGGCTCAGGGGTTATGATGCTGGGGTTGTTGGCTGGAAAGCCAGCAGTCCAGGTTCGAGACCCAAGCACCACATGACGGGGTGAGCTCCCATTCTTGCCTCAGCTCCTGCCAACCTAGCAGTTCGAAAGCACGCAAATACAAGTAGATAAATAGGTACCACTTCAGTGGGAAGGTAACAGTGCTCCATGACGTCATGCTGGCCATGTGACCGTGAACATGTATTTGGACAATGCTGGCTCAATGGCCTTGAAATGGGGATGAGCACCTCCCCTTAGAGTCAGTAACAACTAGTAAAATCTGCAGGGAATCCTTTACGTTTTTACAATAATCAGAGCACTAAGGAGTAGGTGATTTCTTTTCATCAAATGTTCCTTGTAGGTTCATGGCAACTTTGTAGAACAGGGGTCCTCAAACTACGGCCTGACAAAGCATTAATCTGGCCCACGTGGTACCAATGTGCCCCGCCCACATTGCCACACCTACCTATGGCCCCCACCTGCCTTCTGGAGGCTGAGAAAGCAAAAAATGGGATGCACAGAGGCCTCGGGAGGTCAAAAACAGGGCTGTTTTTGGGCGGCAGAGTGGTACTGTAGGCTAAGGAGGACAAAAATGGCCCCGTTTTTGGCCTCCCCAGCTTCCAGATAGAGAGAGAAAGAAAAAGAGAGAGGGAGGGAGAGAGGGAGAGAGAGAAAGACACACACACAAACAGAAGTCCTTCACACATACCCTGAGGCAGCAACATCCCTTCACTAACCTGCTTTCCACCCCCAGGAGCATAACCAATTAAAGTGTAATTTGTGTGTATTGTTTAATGGTAAATTGGCCACACTCACCCAGTCACATGACCCAGTCACCTACCCAGCTGGTCTGGCCCCCCCAACAGTCTGAGGGACCGTGAATTGGCCCCCTGTTTAAAAAGTTTGAGGACCCCTGTTGTAGAAGAACAGATACTTCAGCTTCACAGAAGTAATATAGAACACTTCAATATTGCAACCAGAATGAGGTGGAAGAGATGTGGGGCGTGGGGGGGGGAGTTTTGCAGTATTGTGAGCAGTGGGTGGTAAAATAAATGATTTACCAAGGCTGGGCAGAATCGCAAAGGTTGAAACCTGGTGGATATAAGGCAGGGGTGTCAAACTCGCATCGTCACAGTGGCGTCACGTGATGTATCTCAACTTTTCCCCCCTTCGCTAAACCAGGCATGACGCATCTGGCCCACAGGCCATGAGTTTGACAGCCCTGATATAAGGGCTGAAATGACTGTGAGTTTCTAGGCTGGAGATAGTGTGTTAATGTAATAGGCCATGGTTGCATCAGCTGCAAGCTTATTTAAAACCACACACACACACACACACACACACACACACACACACACACACACACACACCAGCCATTGTCAATGGAGAGGGAATATAACTATCCAGCAACCAGGATCACAAAGCCACACAAGATAGTGACCAATTACTGGGAGGAGGATAGGGCAGGGGTGAAATCCAGCAGATTCTGGCAGGTTCTGGAGAACTGGTAGCGGAAATTTTGAGTAATTTAGAGAACCAGCAAATACCACCTCTGGCTGGTCCCAGAGTGGGGAGGGAATGGAGATTTTTCAGTATCCTTCCCCTGCCATGCCCACCAAGCCATGCCCACAGAACTGGTAGCAAAAAAATTTGAATTTCACCACTGCTGTCAATCATATCTGAGACTGCTACTAGAATGAAATAAAGCATCAGGTCTTAAGAATGCTTGGGTTGGAAAACAGTGCTTTTGAACCACAGCTGGAAAATGTAGGTGTGGGTTAGAGTCGCAAAAGGCTGGGAATGGGAAATAGATGCCATCATGTTCCTGCACTCAGAAAGTAGTGACTGATACATATGGATTGGGGAGGGGACAAGCAGGAAGTGTGAATCTGCCTAATAAACAGCTGGATGAAAAGCAGTTTCAGCTGCAGACTAGAATTGCCTTCAAAGGAGTCGTCTTAGTCTACCAAAACCGAACCCCCTTAAGATCGATTAACATTTCTCCATTATAGTCCATAGACAAATCAGATTACCACTGAATCGCAACTCAGAAACTTGGGTTAAATCATTATTTCTTTGAATCTTAAATCTGAATGGGCTGATGTGTAGAGGCCTAAAGCAGATCCATACTTTCTCTCTAATTAGAAAGGCTTGTTCACATGTTGGGAGCGTGGGCATTCTGGACTAGAATATTGAGAATATTAACATTCTGTTGCCTCTTGAGGTTACGCTGTAAGGAAAAGAGGATTTCTAATAAAAGTGGAATAATAGCTGCATTTAACTCTCAGTTGAGATCCAGAGAGTATCGATAAGAACAGGAGAAAAATGGAAGAAGCATATGATTAACCCATCAGATTAACCTAAGAGATCCCAGGGAGGAAAATATACATTGAGTATGAGAAAAATTTGCAAAAGGATTCATACCAAAAAAAAAATCTGGAAAGCAACATAAACAAAATTTAACCTTTCAAAGGGATTCCTTCCTTCCTTCCTTCCTTCCTTCCTTCCTTCCTTCCTTCCTTCCTTCCTTCCTTCCTTCCTTCCTTCCTTCCTTCCATCCTTCTCTCTTTTCCTCCCTCCCTCCCTCCCCCCCTCTCTCTTCTTTCTTTCTCTTTTTTCCTTCTATTTCCTCTTCATGTATTCTGTTTCAACAGCAATAGCAATCCAAGCAGTTTTTATCTGAAGCATTAGCCTGGCCCAGTAGGTGTCAGATTAGATATACATTACTCCATTATCTCTGCATACTACTGTGCCTCAAAGGGTCTGTGGAGATGGGTCTTGCAAGGAAAGGAGAATAAATAAAGGATATCTCTTTTCAGTTTTGGAATAGCGCTTTTACCATTAAGAAAAATCAATAACTGGATTGACTGCATTCAGTGGGGAGTATTATTGTTTCCCATAATGTATCTAATGCATATCATTACCAAAGTAATCACATTATTATCTGCCGCTGCCTTCCTATTTGCTTGGCTAGATATAAACTCAGAGCTATTTGTAAAGGTTCCTGTTTTTCTCCCCTCCTCCTTCAAAATTGCTGCAAATGGTATTTCTTTCCTGTCTCTTTATTAGCTGCTTGAACTGCTCAGAACCTCTGCATTCAAATTAAGTAGATTGCATAGCTATTTCTATTTTATTCACAATTTTCCATTCCAGAACTATCAATTTAAAAGCCAGCCTTCTACTTGTGCTTCATCCAGTAAAACTGTTTAGAAAGATAGGAGTAGAGTGTGATGGTGTGAGAGGCATCCCCTGCATAGATCCTGGTAAAATGAGAGCATTTTGCAGAAATGGGCATGTGTGCTATAAACTGAAAGCCTTGGATCAAAACTGTGCCTGTTCTTTCTGTATAGCTATAGAGCTTTGTAGCACAATAGTGCAACTTAATCCCTCTACAGCTAATAGTACTCAATACTCAGCCACCTGATCCTGCGACTATCATATCCAAGCTACAAAAATCCAGAGCACCACAATTATTTTCTGTTTTTATTTTTTATTTTTACCATATAGAGATCGTCTATATTTGATTTGGGCTGCCCAAATCTGCTAAGCCAACCTGACATCATCATGTGAGATTTCCTTTTATTTTCCACATGCACAACCACATATCCACATATCCACATACTGTATGTACATACATACATATACACACACTGTGTGTGTACACATATACATACATGCATACACACAAATATATACACATATGTACAAATATATACACATATGGGGACATGGTGGCTCAGTGGCTAAGATGCTGAGCTTGTCGATCGAAAGGTCGGCATTTCAGTGGTTTGAATTCCTAGTGCCGCGTAACGGGGTGAGCTCCCATTACTTGTCCCAGCTTCTGCCAACTTAGCAGTTCAAAAACACGTAAAAAATGCAAGTAGAAAATTAGGGACCACCTTTGGTGGGAAGGTAACAGTGTTCGGTGCACCTTTGGCATTTAGTCATGCCAAAGAGATGCCTTTGGACAGTGCTGGCTCTTTGGCTTTGAAATGGAGATTAGTACCGCCCTCTAGAGTCAGGAACAACTAGTACATATGTGTGAGGGGAGCCTTTACCTTTATATACGTGTATATAACACATTTCCCAAAAGTCTGTGTTGTATTTGTAAACTTTCTATAAGTTCAGAGGGTTTTGTGTTTTGTTTTGTTTTGTTTTGTTTTGTTTTGTTTTGTTTTGTTTTGTTTTGTTTTGTTTTGTTTTGTTTTGTTTTGTTTTGTTTTGTTTTGTTTTGTTTTGTTTAAAGCAGACTAACACAAGTTAAGTGATCAGTTTCCAAGATTCTTGGTAGCTGATACATCCACTGAGTTGGTATGGACCTTAAATATATGAGTGACAGCCCGCCTCTCTATCTTAGTACACAGTCCTTGGCTCTTTACTAAATCTCCCAGTTGTGTTACACAGCACTACAAATTAGATGAAGATTGATTCTACAGGTTATCCTAGAGCCGTGATGGTGAACCTATGGCACGCGTGCCACAGGTGGCATATGAAGCCATATCCGTGGGCATGTGAGCGTCGCCCTACCTTAGCTCCAGAGTACATGCACATGCCAGTCAGCTGATTTTCGGGCCTTTCGGGCCCATTAGAAATTGGGAAATGGGCCGTTTCTGGCCTCCAGGGAGTTGGGGAAGGCTGTTTTCGCCCTCCCCAGGCTTCTAGAAAGCCTCTGGAGCATGGGGAGGGCAAAAAACAGGCCTACTGGGCCCACCAGGCCATTGTGGGCCCAAAGCAGTGGGAGCGTGGAGCGGGGGTTTGTGCGTGCATGCACAGGGGGCGGGGCACATTGAATTATGGGTGAGGGCATGCACACGCTCCACCCCCCTGCTTTTGGCACATGATGGCAAAAAGGTTAGCCATCACTGTCCTAGAGAATTAATGTTGCCCGACATAAAATTTATGATGGATTCTCAATTTCCATTTATAACCCCAGTTCTGGACCTCAAGCACTGTTAAGCCAAATTAATATAACACCACAGGATTGAGTGTTTGCTTTTGATTTTTTTTAAGCAGTCTAAGCTCACTCTCAAATTTGTGAGCAGGAAAATTGGCGAGAAATTCTTACACAATTACTCAAGGGCAAGATTTTCCTTTTGCAATGCCAATGCTTACATGCGCATACACATCTTGACTGCTCATAGAAATAAATAAATGCGCACCCAGGAGAATTTCTCCCTTTTTCTTCGAAATAAATTGGGAAACAATTGAATGAAAATTGAGAAGGAAAAAAATGATGATCTTTCCACTGAATTATAGAAGAAATAGCAGCAGTCTGAACTGCACGAAGTGTTTCTTCATTCTCCAGTTCTTGCTGTCAGGATGAGGCCAGCTGAGAAAAGCTGAATCTTATATTCTGGGCAGGAGCACAGTAGTTGTCAGACCCAAGAAACCAAGAAAAACACGAAGAATTACTTTGGAATAGTTTCTTTATTGTTGCTCGCCTATAGACAAAAATCTTGACAGACTAAAGTGCTAACCTGCATAATTATTAGATATTTATACTGCCTTTATTATTATTTTCTAGTTTCCCCACAACAACTACCCTGTGAGATGAATTTGGCAGAAAGAGAGTGACTTGGCCCAGTGGTTGGATTCAAATTTTTTTTACTACCGGTTCTGTGGGCATGGCTTGGTGGGCATGGCATGGCTTGGTGGGTGTGGCTTGGTGGGAGTGGCAGGGGAAGGATACTGCAAAATCTCCATTCCCACCTCACTTCGGGGGAAGGATACTGTAAAATTTCCATTCCTTTCCTACTCCAAGGGAAGGTTACTGCAAAATCCCCATTTCTTCCCGATCAGCTGGGACTCGGGAGGCAGAGAATAGATGGGGGTGGGGCCAGTCAGAGGTGGTATTTACCGGTTCTCTGAACTACTCAAAATTTCCGCTACTGGTTCTCAGAACTGGTCAGAACCTGCTGAATACCACCTCTGACTTGGCCCAGTTATCCAGCTGGCTTCCATGGGTGTGGTGGGACCATCTCAGGTGGGAGCTCACAGTTCTCACCTCACTCATCTCTAGCTTTCTAGCCTAGAGCCTTAACCATTAGACCAAACTCATGTATACCCTGTGAAAAATTGGGAGGGGATGTCTGCCTTTTGTTCTCTTTCTACATATCCAAGATTCCAGCCTTATTTGCTCCTTGAGAAAGACCCCCTCCCTTTTGTGACTCTGAACTACAGGTAGTCCTCGAATTACAACCACAATTGAGCCCAAAATGTATGTTAAAATTGATGCTAAATGAGGCATTTGTTAAGTGAGTTTTTCCCCATTTTACCACCTTTCTAGCCCCAGTTGATAAGTGAATCATGGCAGCTGAGGTTAAGTTAGTAACTCAGTTGTTAAGGGAATCTGGCTTCCCCATTGACTTTGCCTGTCAGAAGGTCGCAAAAAGGAGATGACATGACCCCGGGACACCGCAACCATCATATATATTTGAGTCAGTTGCCTAGCGAATGAATTTTGATCATGTAACCGAGGGGATGCTGCAATGGTGGTAAGTGTGAAAAATGGTCATAAGACACTTTTTTCAGTGTCGTTGTAACTTTGAACGGTCACTAAATGAACTGTTGTAAGGAGAGAACTACCTGTACATTCCACCACAGTAGTGACTGCAGAATAGAGTAGAGTAGAGTAGAGTAGAGTAGAGTAGAGTAGAGTAGAGTAGAGTAGAGTAGAGTAGAATAGAATAGAATAGAATAGAATAGAATAGAATAGAATAGAATAGAATAGAATAGAATAGAATAGAATAGAATAGAATAGAATAGAATAAACTTTACTGTCACTTTGAATGCACACTAACTGGCATTCATTAAAATGAAATTTTGTTGCATACAGCTTTCAAAAGGTCACCACCTCCAATATGTACTACATAAACATGACAAAATGTATGAATAAATAAATACAAAATTATGCATATTCCCATATATATTATATGACACAGGTCGAGGCAGCGGTGAAATGCACTTACCTTCACTACCAGGTTCGGGAGTGTGAGCATGCATGCGCATGTGCTCGCTATGTGCACACCCTTCTGTGCATGCTCAGAGGGTCAAAAACGGGATGTAATGATGTCCCGGCGGGTAGGCAGAGCCTCCCGCCGCCGGCATTACTGGTTCGTACGAACCAGATAAATCCAGCTGGATTTCACCGCTGGGTCAAGGAGATAAGTGAATTTGAATGACAGAAGAGCACTGTACTTTCAAGATGCAAGCCCTGCCCCTTTTGCACACTCATCACAATGTTGCACATATACCCCAAAAGTTGAACGTTGTGGCGTGACAACTTACCCTTGGTTTCATAGCTTTGACAAAGCTTTAGGTGGACGCCTGCTCAAGCGACTGATATATTTATAAATGGCACAAAGTTTTATGTCTTTACCAAATGGATGCTGTATATTGTCTCAATGGTTAGTCCTTTTTCAGCATAGGTCAGGACTTCTCTTTATTGTGGTACGTCTTTTCTTTATATCTCCACAGTGAGGAATAGGATGTCATCTTTTGGTTTCATTGGAGAAGTTCCTTTTGGAAAGTTCTTGTAGGAAATATACCTGAGTGCTGAGCCTGAAAGAGGAAGAGTAATTGAATACTGGAGCTTTTAGAAATTTTAAGCCAAATAATACAGCATTATTTTGTTATTTTTATTGCAGTATTCCCAGGGTGTATGCCTTTATTAGGTCCTCTATCAAACTGTTATATTGATGGATAGTATACATGTGTTCATTTGGTTTAATGGCCTCTGAGCCTACTTCTGAGGTAGTTTTTTGAGTGTGAAACCTGAGGAAAGAATTACACAAATACAAGAACAAGAAGGTGTTATGTTCATCCAACTGGCAGTGCTCTGGCACTCCTGTGATTAAAATACACATCTACTACTGGAACTGTTTGCCAGAAGAACAGACACAAGACCCAGAAGAACAGACACAAGACCCAGGGGTCCACAATCTTTGGTAAATGCCACTGGAAGATTCCCAATTTCTATGAAATTGGAGTGGGACTATGAGATGTTTCCTCATCTCTATTTTCCTCTGGCAGAAATAGCCATCCATCATCTCTCTCTCTCTCTCTCTCATCTGTTGATAATTAGTTCCCATATTAAAAAGCATCAAGCAAAGAAAAGCTAAAGTAAAATCTTAAGCACAGTCACATGATTTTGGACTTAGCAACTGCTTTGCTTAACAACCAAATTGCCAGGCCCAGTTGCAGTGGCTAAATGAGGACTTTCTGTCTTAACATTGTATGTTGCAACAAATCAGGATAAGGTTTGCTTTAAACCAGGGGTGAAATCCAGCAGGTTCTGGAGAACCGGCAGGGGAAATTCTCTGGAGAACCGGCAGGGGAAATTTTGAGTAGTTTGGAGAACCGGCAAATACCACCTCTGGCTGGCTGCAGAGTGGGGTGGGAATGGAGATTTTGCAGAATCCTTCTCCTGCCACTCCCACCAAGCCACACCCACCAAGCCACACCACGCCACACCCACCAAGCCATGCCCACAGAACCAGTAGTGAAAAAATTTGGATTTCGGCACTGCTTCAAATATCCTTCTTCCTAGCATTTGAAAAAAAAAAAAGAGGCTTTGTACTGTATGACCATAATATTGGAAAGTAGAGATTAACTTTCAGGAGTCCAAGATTAAAGTCTGGATTTTGAATTCTCACTTGTATTGGATAATAATGTCAGAGTGAATCACATTTCTGTTGCAACATCTGATGTTTATGAAGATTCTCAGTCATCCAGGTTATGGTTGTTATGGTTATGGTTGATAACATTTGATAGATTGCCTGGAGTTGTAGTGCATTCCTCCCATCTCTTGCCATCTTCCCGAGGTTGTGGCCAATTCAATTCAGTGAAATGAATAGGATACGTTTGTCTATGTTGCGGTTGGCAAGAAGAGTCTAAAGTTAATAGAACCTGCAAAATTTAATAGCAAGTTAATAGCGATGAGATTTTGCTCAGAATTGTCCTGTTTCTCCAAATCAGGCTGTGAAATTCATCTCTATATTAGCCCTTAATTATAGAACACAAAGGAGAAAAAAAGAACAGGATCACAAAAGTGGGGAAACTAATCAAATGTTGACCTTTTTACAAATGTGGCATTTTTACTGGTAAGTTACAATGGTTGAATTCTACTATATGTGGAGAGACATGTTTGTTTAAAGAATGAGATACAGTTCAGAGGGACTGATGTGCTTAAACCATGGAGATTTCAGGGAGGTTTATTTTAAACTTAAAGGTTCCCCTCGCACATATGTGCTAGTCGTTCCAGACTTTAGGGGGTGGTTCTTATCTCTGTTTCAAAGCTGAAGAGCCAGCGCTGCCCAAAGACATCTTCATGGCCATGTGGCCAGCATGACTATAAATGCCCAAGGCACATGGAACGCTGTTACCTTCCCACCAAAGGTGGTCCCTATTTTTCTACTTGCATTTTTTATATGCTTTTGAACTACTAGGTTGGTAGAAGCTGGGACAAGTAATGGGAGCTCACCCCGTTACGCAGCACTAGGAATTCGAACCGCTGAACTACAGACCTTTTGATTGACAAGCTCAGCATCTTATCCACTGAGCCACCACATCACCGAATGTGGTTTATTTACAGTAGTCCTAAACAAATTTACTTTTTTAAAAAAACCAGGTGTTTGGAAGGCTGTATCCATCAAGATGGTAGCCACATTTTCTTTTCTGTTTGAAATAATTTGAATCTTTCAAAAGTGTAGGGAATTCTCGGCGCTTGCCAGGCATTAAGTGATGCTAAAGAGCCAACTTCTCCTCTGTTAGCTGGGAAATGCTCCTGGCACGGTCTTGCTAGTTAGTTCATAAACTCATTCAATCCTTTTGACACCTGGTTGGATCCAGATCTCTGTATTTATGCCATGTTTGATATTGCCATAATTTCTGGCTGCTTGTACCGGCGTCTTTAATTAGAAAATATGGGGAGGGGTGGGGGAAAGCCTAATATGAAACAGGTATTGTTGCAAAACACTGCTCTTTGTGTGCCATGAAGGATCTTACCCACAGTGCTGCTTGTGAGGTTTATAACACCCAAGACTATCTATTTGAAATCTGGTGAACAAGCCCTTGTATGCTTGATTGGAAATGATTACTGATGCAAAGTTTCCTTCTAGTGCAAAATGAAAGCGAGATAATGAGGAAGCTTGAGAGCTGCCAATAACTTCTATACTGGATACAGTTGTTTGAAAGGTGAATTGTAGAACTGAAATGGAAATTGAATCCCGGCAACAAATGTGCCCTGAATGACTCTGACACTACTCTGCAGAGAAAAGGGGGAGCGCTAAAACTTGTCTTCTTAGAAGTCTCTTGGTTGGTGCCAGATATTTGAACTACAGCTGCACTAGGATGTAGCAGTGCGATCCAATGCATGGCGAAGAACTAAAACAAAGAAGAAAAGGGAGTCAACCTATTCTCCAGAATAACAATAGCCTTTAATGTCATTTTACATCATGTATACAACAAAATTGGTTTAGCCTCTGTTAAGGATATTGTTGTGTTAACCAACCAGCAGAGCATAGAGCACAGAAAAATGGTGCTGAGAGCAATGAATAAGATACATACAAACTGGTTTATCAAGGTTTTTACTTTACTTTGTAGCAAAAAACAATTGCATAGTCTTTAGTCAATCCAAGTCTTTAGCCATTCAAATCAGTCCAGAGTTACAGAAATCTTCTTACCATACAAAACAGCAGTAGGTAATAAATAGTAAGCTCACACTGATAACAAATCACGATGGTAGCAGATCCATCCATGATGAGAGCACCTCCATACACAATGGCAACAGTTCCAACAATGACTATAGTTCAGCTCCCTTCTTATATATAGTTTAAACTAGTGATTATCTAATTAGGATAGGTGGAGCTAGCAGTACAATGATTCAACAGTACACTTAGAATAATTGGAGTCAGCAGTCAATTCACAGTTATTACAATGACTCAGCAGTACAATTTCTCAGCATTACATCTTAAAGACATAGAATACATCTTCATGTGTTCATATATTGCCTGGACAACTTGTTAGGCTTACACCATATCCTAACAGCCTTTACTCGCTACTCTCCAAAGCATCTGAAGGCAATGGATGGAAACTAATCAAGAAGAGATCCAACCTAGAACTAAGGAGAAATTTCCTGACAGTTAGAACAATTAATCAGTGGAACAACTTGCCTCCAGAAGTTGTACAAACGGCTGTAAAGACTGGCTGGTTGACAAGTGCCCAAAATGTGATCACATGACTGGAGGGGCAGCCATTGGAAGATTGAATATGGGTAATAAGTATCTTTTTTGGGTTCCATTAAAACGTGAAGTGAATAGAATAGGAATAGGAATAGGAATAGGAATAGGAATAGGAATAGGAATAGGAATAGGAATAGGAATAGGAATAGGAATAGGAATAGGAATAGGAATAGGAACAGGAACAGAACAGAACAGAACAGAATAGCAGAGTTGGAAGGGACCTTGGAGGTCTTCTAGTCCAACCCCCTGCTTAGACAGGTAATCCTATAGCATTTCAGACAAATGGTTATCCAATCTCTTCTTAAAAACTTTCAGTGCTGGAGGATTTACAACTTCTGGAGGCAAGTTGTTCGCCTGATTAATCGTTCTAACTGTCAGTTCTAACTCCTTAATTCTAGGTTGCTTCTCTCCTGGATTAGTTTCTACCCATTGCTTCTTCTCCTGCCCTCACCAAACAACCAGTCATAAATTGAGGACTGCCTGAAATCAGTTGCATCTGTCATATTGCAGCTTCGTATGCGTAAATAATGATAATGCATTTAATCAGGGTTGTCCATAGGAAGAAAGAGTCAAAAATATCAGGATGATGGCTGCAACTATATAATTAAAGCTCTGCCATTTTATCATGTAAACTGTGTAAAAATGGGTTTTTACCAATTACCGATTACCAACCAATTGGTTGTTATCAATTACCAATTACTATACCCAATTCTAATTTTATTAGAATTGGGAATGGCTAGTCTAGAGAAAAGAAGGATTAGAGTGGCATGATAGAAGTATTTCAATATTTGAGGGGCTACCACAAAGAAGAGGGGGTCAACCTATTTTCCAAAGCACCAGAAGAAGCAATGGACAGAAAGTAATTAAGGAGAGAAACATCCTGGAATTAAGAAGAAACTTCCTATCAGTGAGCACAATTAACCAGTAGAACAGTTTGCCTTCAGAAGTTGTGGGTGTTTTTTCAGAAGAGATTGGATAGCCACTTGTCTGAGATGGTATAGGGTTCCCTGCTTGAGCATGGAGTTGGATTACAAGACCTCCAAGGTCCCATTCAGTTCTATTCTAATTCTAATTCTAAAGCAGGGTTTCAATCCCATGCTCACAGTTTATGAGATATCCTGTTGTTGGCTAGAATATAAGAGGAATCTTGCTGAATCATGCAAAATACTTACCTGAATCTTCTCTCTATGGATGATAGATGGATAGATGGATAGATAGATGGATGGATGGATAGATAGATAGATAGATAGATAGATAGATAGATAGATAGATAGATAGATAGATAGATACTTCTATTGGCCAATTGAATATCCATGCAAAGCCCACCAAGAACATATGAACATAACAAAAGCTGGGAAAGAGAAAGGGAAAAGAAAAAGAAAAGGAGAAGGAGAAGGAGAAGGAGAAGGAAAGGAAAGGGTTCTCTCTTTGAATTAAAACCAATATTGAGTATTAAAACAAAACACTGAGTTTGTTATATGAATCTTAAACACAACATGCAAATGTAATTATTGATGTATTTGTCTTAGAGTACAATTGTATACCTGTTTTAAGTAGTTTCCATTGATATCAGTGGAGCCTATTCCCAGATTTAAAGGATACAGGAATATGGTCTTAAAATATCTGATCAGCTTCATATATCACATAAGCCATGCTGCAAATAGGTGTGTTAGTTTAGTATGATTCTCACCACAGTGGCTTATAAACCATCATTGATGATTTAATATTATGTGTGAACATGGTCAATTGTTTCTTTAGTTAACAAAGTATGGTGAAAGAAAGTAGCCCTTAGTACAAAGGTAAATCCATCCATCATATTATCTTCAATATATTAATTAGCTTGTCATTACAAAGTCGTTCCTCAGTGCAAAATGTAACAATGTTCTGAAATTGCTATAGGGTGGGTAAATGTGATTGACTCTAGAGAATGCAAGAAAAAGATTTGGTTCAGAGCACCACTATCATGGCTTGCCAGCTCTGCTCAACAATAATTAATTTTTTTTTAGAGCCGTTAATGTTATCCATGTCAGCTGCACACTACATAATTAACCTAGTGTGTAGCTTGACTGTTGGAGAAAGAGCCATGTTGTGATTAGATGAAGTACTGTAAGTATTGTTACTCATTCAAGTGACTTGGAGCTCCCTTGCAATAAATCTGCAACAGCCATTATTATGCCTATCCTAGAATGAGGCCAAGAAAAGATAATGAAAGTTACTGCAAAATGCGGAGGTTCCTATGTAACATTTATATATGGATGATTGCATATGGAACATCAATCAAACACAGGTCTATGACAATTCACCATGGCCAACTTGCCATGACTAAGTTGCCACAGCCAACTCACCATTGCTAACCCTCCAAAGCCAACTTGCCACAGGACAACTCATTACGGGACAGGAGTTACACTAAGAAATGGTGGAATAGAATCATTAAAGAAAGGATGCAAAAGGAGGAACAGAATGAAATGTTAATGGCAAAAATTAAAATAGTTTCTATTTATTTTAAATAATTAAGTGGAATTGTTACATTGTCCCACAGCAAGTTGTCCTGTGGAGAGTTGGCCATGGTGAGTTGGCTGCAGCAAGTTGATTGTGGCCAGTTGTCCCATTCCCATCAAACAATGCCTTACTCTCGTTTCACTTCTACTTTTCATTTACAAGGATTCCCAACAGTATCCCTCTGTTGCCTTTAGACTTTTTTTCTGATAATGTTCTCCTTGAAGATACTTTTATAATTCTTTAGAGTCCAGGCATATCCTCACACTTCCATTTTTCTCATGAACTCCAGCCATAGAATAGCAATAGCACTTAGACTTATATATACCAGTTCACAGTGCTTTACAGCCCTCTAAGCAGTTTACAGAGTCAGCATATTGCCCCCAACAATCTGGGTCCACATTTTACCCACCTCAGAAGGATGGAAGGCTGAGTCAAGTACAAGCCAATGAGATTTGGACTGCCGAATTGTAGTCAGCCGGCAGTAAGCAGAAATAGCCTACAGTACTGCATTCTAACCACTGCACCACCGTGATTCATGAATTCATTCAGGTGGATCTTCAGCATAGTAAGTACAGTTAGTTTTCTCAACTTTACAACAGTCCGTTTAGTGACCATTTGAAGTCACAACGGCACTGAAAAAAGTGACTTGTGACCTTTTTTCTCACTTATGACTGTTGCAGCATCCTCATTGTCATGTGATCAAAATTTAGGGTGCTTGGCAACTAGTTCATATTTATGACGGTTGTCTTCTTTTGACAAGCAGTCAATGGGGAAGCCAGATTTCACTTTATGACTCTGTTAATAACTGCAGTGATTCACTTAACAACTGTGGCAGGAAAGGTCATAAAATAGGGCCAAACTGACTTAACAAGTGGTTTGCTTAGCAACAGAAATTTTGGGCTCAGTTGTGGACATAAGTCAAGGACTGCCTTCATCACCTCTTGTTCCCAGTTCTGCTTTGATTTTTTGTTCTCCGTGCTATGGATTTCGCCTTTCTCAGAGCCAAAGCAGAAACTTTCTGACCATTCTGTTTGTCTCCTTCCTTTCTGTAGTCTTTATGATGGATTATATTTTATTATCGTTGCTGCATGATCATCGCTGAATCTCATAACTTTCCATAGTGAATAAGTGACTTCTGCTCCTTGGCATTTATCAAGAGCACTTTCTAGAAATAGGTTCGCCTCTCTGAGGAACTTTCTTGCCTTCTCTTGTTTCTTATGCTTGAAACATTTTGATCCTTAATCAGAGATTCAGTCAATAGCCCACAAGTCCCAAGACTTACGTTTTAGTTTCAGATCTGAAACAAATTCTTCAATTGGCTCAGGCGTCTTTCTTTTCAAGATGACAAATCTTTCATACGTGACTTTGTGTCTGTGATGCAGCATGCCTCAAATGTCTGCCATAAGGTTTTTATATTAGATCTTTCTTCTTATATTAATAGATGTACACCAGAGGTGAGTTTCAGCAGGTTCTGACTAGTTCTGGAGAACCGGTAGCGAAAATTTTGAGTAGCTTGGAGAACTGGTAGTAAAAATTCTGACTGCCCCACCCCCATCTATTCTCTGCCTCCCAAGTCCCAGCTGATCTGGAGGAAATGGGGATTTTGCAGTAAACTTCTCCTGGATCGGGGTGGGAAAGGAGATTTTACAGTATCCTTCCCCTGGCGTGGGGTGGAATTGGAGATTTTACATTATCCTTCCCTTGCCATGCCCACCAAGCCACGCCCACCAAGCCACACCCACAGAACTGGTAGTAAAAAATTTTGAAACCCACTACTGATGTACACTATATGCATCAAGACTGTCTGCTTGATCTACTGTCAGGAAAAGGAGAAAAATAATATTCTGGTTTCCACTGTAAATTCACTTTTGGAATCTTTCTAATTATGATATGAATCTGTTCCCAGTATTTCTTTGCCTTATCACATGTCCACCACAGATGATTAAATTTACCTTTGTTAGAATTACATTTCCAGCATTCCAAGACACCTTTATACATCTTTGATAATTTAGCTGGCATATAAATTAGTACATCTTTTTAGACAAGTTCTCTTTAAGGTTATAATCCAATGTCAATTTCTGTCCTTTACATATTTTCCCATTGCTGAAACATTATACTGTATTATAACAAAGTTTTTTTTTCTCTCACTGAGTCATGCAATGTTTAACAGATTCACTTTCCAGGTTCAGCTGCAACAGCATTTTATAAACCTTAGCTATAAGATGCTCATTGTTAGTACCAGACTACCATTTCAAATTCATCAGAAATCGGTACCACTGTGATGGTTTAGATAAATTAATCCTTTAAGGATTAGGGGGAGGGGAGTTTATATTGATGTTAAATATAATTTCTAAAGTGTTAATAAACATAAAGTTGTTTGGACTGTACAATTGATGCTAAGTGTAATATTGTTATGCCTTTGAGGCAGTGGTGAACTTACAGAACTTACTACCAGTTCTGTGGGCATGGTTTGGTGGGCATGGTGTGGTTTGGTGGGAGTGGCAGGGGAAGCATTCTGCAATATCTCCATTCCCACCCGACTCTGGGGCCAGCCGGAGGTGGTATTTGCCAGTTCTCCAAACTGCTCAAAATTTCTTCTACCGGTTCTCCAGAACCTGTCAGAACCTGCTGGATTTCACCCCTGCTTCAAGGTAACCCAGTCAAGAAACACAACCATCAGTATTAACTCTCTATTAATGTAACCTTTCAATAAAGACAGAGTCTGAAAATACTCCTCTCTTCCCTCTTCCCTTTTACTCTCCCCAAAATTAGGGAGGGTGCCTTCTGAGATGCTTTCTCCATCCTTACTCCACATTCCTTTGGGTTCAGATTTCTCTTATTAGAGCATTTTCTAGGCCAGAAGTGTCAAACTCAAGGCCCAGGGGCCAGATCTGGCCTGTGGAGTGCTTAAATCTGACCTGGGGCCACTCTAGAAACAGTGAAGGACTGGCTTCTGCCAGCGAAAATGGAGCTTGGGAGGACTGCTTCCAATTTCCATTTTCGCTGGCAGAGGGTTGCAGGAGGCCATCGCAGCCAAAAACAGAGCTCACAAGGGCCCTGGGTGGTACTCACAAACTCCATTTTTCTCTGGCAGGGGGTTGCAGGAGGCTGTCACAGTCAAAAATGGAGCTCGGGAGCCTGTTTTCACTGGCAGAGCACTTAGGCCGCCAAGTGCTCAGGCACCTGTTGAGGGCACCCAAAAGGTACCCCCCAACACGAGTGACATTGAGCTGGCCATGCCCACCCTGGCCACGCCCACCAGTAGTGGGATTCAAATCCCATTGCTACCGGTTTGCTCATGGGCACGCACATTCTCGTGCATGTGATGCTTCTGCACATGCGCAGAGACATGGGTCGGCGCAGTCTCCTGCCGCCGCCACTACCAGTTCACCCATTCCAGAGCGAACCAGTATCAAACACTGGTTGGTACGTCAGTCACCACTTACTCCCACCCCAGCCCCCCAAGGTCAAACACAATCCTGATGTGGCTCTCAATGAAATCAAGTTTGACACCCGTGGTCTAGGCTATCACTCATCCTTCTGTCTTCCAAGATGATTCCCATGTAGCATTACAGATACTGATGGTTGTTGTTCAGTCACTAAGTTGTGTTCGATAACCCCATGAACTATAGTGCATCAGGCTCTCTTGTCCTCCACCATCTCCTGGAGTTTGTCCAAATTCATATTTCATTGCGTCAATGACACTATCTAACCATCTCATCCTCTGCCGTTCCCTTCTCCTTTTGCCTTCCATCTTTCCCAACATCAGGGCCTTTTCCAATGAGTCCTCTCTTCTCATTGGGTGACCAAAGTATTTGAGCTTCAACTTCAGTATCTGTCCTTCCAAGGAACAGTCAGTTAGGATTGACTGATTTGATCTCCTTGCAGTCCAAGGGACTTTCAAGACGTTTCTCCGACAACGGATACCGAGAGACGATTGCAAAATGCATTAAACTGTTTCATAACATAACAAATGTTTCTATCGTAATGCTTAATGCTAAAGTTCATCCAAAGTACTTCTAACCAAAAGGCTTGCTGCCAGACTAATGAGCATCCCATATTGTAATAGAATGTGAGAATGACCTTGAAAGATGGGGAGAAGAGATGATGCTACCTAGGGAAACAATCAGATAAAAGGAGGATGAGCCCACAATTGATTAACGGGCAGAGAAAGATACATAGAAAAGATGTGCCCTAACCTTGGTAGGCGATAAAAAGAGATGGCAGGAGATTCATACTTTCAGACTCGAAAGGTTCTGTTAATGTCACCTTACTATAAAGTTGAATTAGTTCATCATGTTGTGTTTCCTGTCTGGTCTACTTGGGAGGCTGACACACATTGACACATAGACTTACTTTCCATCTCATGTTAAGCTGTGCTAGAATAACTATTTTCAGCCAGTTGAAGACCATTTACTTATCCCTATTACAAAATATAGTGCGGCCTCAAATCAGTTTACATGGCCAAGAAACCTTGGGCTTAAAGATTTGCTGGAGAAGGCTGATCTGCTTGTCAGCTACGCAAAAAAAAATGATTGCATGCATGATTGCAATGCATGTTGGTAGTCATTCAGATCAGTGATGGGTTTCCACATTTTTTACTACCGGTTCTGTGGGTGTGACTTGGTGGGCATGGCATGGCTTGGTGGTCGTAGATTGGCGGGCAGGGCAGGAGAAGGATACTGTAAAATCTTCATTCTCACCCCACTCCAGGGGAAGGATACTGTAAAATCTCCATTCCTTCCCCACTCCAGGGGAAGGTTACTGCAAAATCCCCATTTCATCCTGATCAGCTTGGACTCGGGAGGCAGAGAATAGATGGGGGTGGGGCCAGTCAGAGGTGGTATTTACCGGTTCTCTGAACTACTCAAAATTTCTACTACCGGTTCTCCAGAACTGGTCAGAACCTGCTGAAACCCATCTTTGATTCAGATCCTATCCCCCTTTATCGAAAAAGGCAAAAAGGCATGTCTTTCACATACAGTTGCTTGGTGGAAGGGAGAAGCTGTGCCTTTTCTTGTGGCCCATGAAGAGAGTTGCCAGGCTATTAATGTCTGAACTGTATGGACATTTTGCTGGATTCCCTGCCCAATGGTCTTTTGGAGAATCATCAAGTAAATCTAAAGGCCAGTGAGCATTCTCAGTGAATGGAATATACAGAATGAATATGCATTTTGGCATTTACTTTTATGCCCTATAAAACAATTCTCCTCCACCTTCCCTTTATTTAAAGGACACACACACAGACACACACAGAGAGAGAGAGGCTGTTGAAATCTATATGGCGAGGGTAATTAGATTCAAGTTTTGTCCTCTAGTTATTAGTTTGTTTCTCTCCCCTTGTTCATCATTAGATGCATTTCTTTGTTAGGATTATGCATGCATGCTAATTCATTACTGTTTAGTTTCCCTATTCTGTGGCTTGTCAATGATCTAATTTATGTGCAAGACTGAAAGCTGTTTAAATGGATAATGCACTGCCTTCATGATACATACCACCCTCTTTATGCTCCATTAAGTTCAGGCATTGGCTTGTATAAGCGATGTAGCAATTATTCTTTCTCAAGAACAATTGTGCAACTTTCTCTACAAAGTGTAGCAGATTATTGCACTGTGCTATTAAGCTCTAGGCTAGGTGAGTTACAAATATTGAGAGCATCGTAGCTTGGAGATCCATTTCAGTACATTTTGGAATAGAAAATCTTGGCTGACAAGTAATACGAATGCTGAGTAGACTTGGTGGGTCATACAAAAATCCAGGAGGCTCATATCTGATTAGGATTTAGATGGGAATCTGTCAGAAAATCCAGAATTATGGGGTGGATTTGGAAGTAAAAACGAAACAAAACGAATATCAGAAGGGAGCTGAAAATCATTTTATATTGTGGCTAAGAAAACTACATAAATACTGTATGTTTGCGAAGTTACGTGGAATCAAGTTTGGTCAAAGAATACTACCCCTAGCAAGGAATATTCATCTGTTGTAGAAATTGTGTCTTTTCTAATGGGCAACAAAGATCTACCAATGCTTCTAAAGGTACCCAGAGTTGCTGGTGGACTAACTTCTGAAATTTCTGTAATGAACCCAGAAGGCTGGTTGATTTCGCATGATACAATATCTGATGGAATTATACTTTCTCTATGTGTGATTTAGTAGGTTCTTTCCAAACTGTTCATTTGGCATGGAGGATACGTCTACTTAGTCATAGACATCCATACCTAATCATGATGATGACAAAAATTTTCACCTGACTCAATCCTCTTCCCTTTGTACTCGTGTCGTACTGTTGCATGTAAGAACATATAGCGTAAAGTTTATGTTGCAACACTGCAATGCAGGTTTTCTCGCACACACCTCCTTTGACACACCTATGATTGTGGTTGCTAGCTGGAGCTGTTTATTCAACAGCAATGACTGGGTTAGGAGCATCTTCAATTTGTATATTACCTAACTGAACCTACTTTACAGCGAAGACAAATTTGTATGTCCCGATTGAAACCTTGTCGAAGCTGTTCTGTAGCTGGCTAAGATGACAGAAGTAAGAGTTTTGCAGTGCACTGGAAGAAGGAAAACTGCAGATTTAAAGGCTAAAAAACTAGGGTAGAAAACTGCTTCTTTTAGCAATGTTTCATCAGTCCTACAATATGAGATTCAGAGACTTACTGTCCAATAATCTGGAGATAACTGATGGACAATCTCTGCTTTAAAGAATAGCAAGAATGTTTGCATGTCTATCCTAATAGTGGGCACTGCTAGTAAGTCAGACTTGCAAGGTTCCCATTATAGCAGTACAGCTACTCAATTAATTGTTGCCTCATAGTAAAGAAACTAAGGGATAATGTTTAGTTAAATTTGTGTACAAACATAACCTTCATTCGCACTTGACGTTAACCATTCAGGAAAGAGCTTGCTAGATAATTTGGTTCTGAAGTTTTTTTGACTGCAGGACTGACAGGTAGGTAGGTAGTAGGTGGGGGAAGGAAGGAAGGGAAGGAAGGAAGGAAAGGAAAGGAAAGGAAAGGAAGGGAAGGGAAGGGAAGGGAAAGAAAAGGCAAGGCAAGGCAAGGCAAGGCAAGGCAAGGCAAGGCAAGGCAAGGCAAGGCAAGGCAAGGCAAGGCAAGGCAAGGAAAGGAAAGGAAAGGAAAGGAAAGGAAAGGAAAGGAAAGGAGGGTTTTTTTTCCAGGATGCAAGGGAGAATCACATGCAGGTTTTAAGGAACAATAATTCAATAAAACAGTAGGGTGTGGGGTCTTGCCCAATTCATCCCATAGCTTTTGTTTCTAATCCTCAGTAACATCTTAGATGACCATCTGTTTGGTGCCTTTGTTTAAACCTTTTTTATATATATACATTCCCTTTTCTCTAAACATTTTGCTCTTTTGTGTTTCCAGTAATAGCACCTTTATTTTAATGTTGCATTTTTGGTGCCAATTTATATCTGGGGGTGGGTGGATTGTAGTCTGGTAGCATGCCTCAAAAATTGTAGGCATACACAGAGTGAGTAGTGGCTGCTGGGTTTAAACCAGTGGTGAAATCTAAAATTTGTTACTACCGGTTCCGTGGGCATGGCTTGGTGGTGGTGGGGGTAATGTGACTGGGAGAGCGTGGCCATTTTTTTTTTTTTTTACTTTTAAAACCATTTTTTCTACAACCTCTTCGGCGAAGAGGTTGTAAAAAAATGCTTGCAAAAGGCTCTGACGATCCCAGCTGAGTTGCCTGATTGGCAGAGGCTTTTTTTCTTTTAAAAGCCTCTGCCGATCAGGAAACTCAGCTGGGATCATCAGAGGCTTTTAAAAGAAAAAAAAGCCTCTGCTGATCAAGCAACTCAGCTTGGATTGTCAAAGGCTCTTAAAAGCATTTTTTCTACAAACTCTGAAGAGGTTGTAAAAAAAATGCTTTTAAAAGCCTTTGACGATCCCAGCTGAGCCGCACGATCATCAGAGGCTTTTTTAAAAAAAACTTTTAAAAGCATTTTTTCGGCCGAAGAAGTTGTAGAAAAAATACTTTCAAAAACTAAAAAAAAAAGCCTCTGATGATTGCGCGGCTCAACTGGGCATGGGGGTGGGCAGGGATTTTTGCTACCGGTTCTCCGAACCACCCGCCTCCATCGTTACCAGATCGAGCAACCTGGTCCAAACCGGGAGCATTTCACCCATGGTTTAAACTACCCTTATATATTTTTGTTTTATAAGCAAAAGTGGGAAGGCATTTTCCTCTTTTCGGCCTTGATGTTCCTGAGGAAAAGGAGCTAATATCACTGATTCTACTTAAATCAGGCTGCATTTCTTCCAGTCTGTTCTAGTATGGATGGCGCAAGGGTGGGTCTACAGAGACCCTTATAATTCCCTTCTTTCTTTTCTTCCTCTGTCTCTCTTTCTCTTATATAATTTTTTTTTTAAAGATTAAATTACCCAACACTAATCTTGCATTTCTAACTGCAACGAGAAGGTTGAGCAGGGTCTGTTACCTTTCTCTAGGGAAAAATCACATTGACTTCAGCTGGAATTTTATTTGAATCAAAATCACAGAAGCAGGCTCTCTTGGTGGATAATTGTCACACAAATCAATAGGAGTCTGGAAGTTAAATATTCTACTAATTAATTGGTGCCAAAGTCCATGCAGCAATTTAGAATGAGGAGATCGTGGACCCTGAAAGGTTGGAGTTTTGCCCCCGATATAATGATAGCCTTTCGAAAACTGATAATGAGGAAATGAAATACATTAATGAAAGTCTGATAAAGTAAAAGGAAATAAAAAAAAAACATGGTCTATGCATTCAGGTGTGTTTCTATTTATGTGTCATCAAACCAGTCTCATATCCATGAACTTCTTTAATGATTAGCTCTCTGGCTATGTGAAAACAAAAATTAAGGGTTGACGGACCACATTTTGATTACATGTTTAATAAAACAAGAACATTTAGCCATATAGTCCTCATCAAATATAATTTTATCATGGGTATTTTTAATGGTGGAATTTTTGTAAAGGAAGTCTCCCACAATCTGCAATCTAAATTGTAACCTCTGCAGAATTGGGTGGGGCCTGAGGTGAGATTTGTCCTATTACAGGTGGTCCTCGACTTATGACCACAATTGAGGTCAAAATTTCTGTTGTTGAGTGAGACATTTGTAAAGTGAGTTTTGCCCCATTTTACGACATTTAAATGAATCACGGTAGGTGTTAAATTATTAACCCAGTTGTTAAGTGAATCTGAATTCCTTGTTGACTTTGCTTGTCAGACGGTCACAAAGGGTGATCATATGACCCAGGGATGACTGCAACTGTCATAAATTGCCAAGTGTCTGAATTTTGATCATGTCACCATGAGGATGCTGCAAAGATCACAAATCAGTGCCATTTTTTCCCCCCCAATACCATTGTAACTTTGAATGGTCACTAAATGAACTGTTGTGAGTTGAGGACTACCTGTATTACATCCAGTCCTGTCCCCCAAAGAAATAGGCATGGTATAATCCTAAACTACTACAAGGCATGTCCTTCAAAGCTGAAATTAAGGCCTAGTGTCTTCTCTTCATGGGAATACTCATGTACTTTTCTTGAGAAAGGTTTGTCACTTTTTTAAATTTTCCAATCTAGTCTATTACAATCTCAGAATTCCTTGTGGTCTTCCATCCAATTATTAACCATGCTTAGCTTTTCAACCATGGCCAGTTAGATATTGTCATTTATTTGCACATTGTACCATCAAATCCAAGGAAAATCCCATAAATTAAATTAGTTTGCAAGAAAATTATATGTCTAGGACTGTGATGGTGAACCTATAGCACGTGTTCCCAATGTGGCACACGGAGCCATCTCACCTGGCATGCACAGCGTCACCCGTTCCTCTTCTGGGTTTCTTACGTGCATGTGCACATGACGATCAACTGGACTTTGTGCATGCGGCAGTGCCGGAAACTGGAAGAGCTGGTCTTCCATTTTTTCGCATGAGCATGCGTGCTAGCCAGCTGATTGGTGCATGCACATGCAGGGCAATAACCGGAAGTCTTGGTGGCCAGCGCGCATGTACGTGTCAGAAACTGGAAGTACCTTATCGGGTGCGCGCATGCCCCCTGGGCAGCTCCTTTTCCTGGTTGCGGCCCTGATGAGCACGTGTGCATGCATGAAGCACTCCCTTTTCGGCACTCGGTGCCAAAAAGGTTTGCCATCACTGGTCTAGGAGGACAGCTAAGCCTAAATCTCTAATTAAAAACAGTATTATCCATTGTACCACTGTGACCTTAGTAGGACTGAAAAGATAGCATTGGCTTGAATGGGAAGAACTGCAAAGTGAAGCCTCATCAACTGAATTGATACTAGCAGTAGCACTTAGATTTATATACTGCTTCATAGTGCTTTACAACCGTCTCTGAGCGGTTTATAGAGTCAGCATATTACCCCCAACTATCTGGGTCCTCATTTTACTGACCTCAGAAGGATGGAAGGCTGAGTCAACCTCGGGCCGGTCAGAATCGAATTCCTAGCTGTGAAATACAGACTTAGCCCACAATATAGCATTCTAACCACTGAGCCACCGCCATTCTAATTTATATAATAATAATTTGATATTATCCAGTTCTTACTATTCATTTTATTATTCTTGCTTCAGATCTGCTTCAGAAAAAAAAAGATTCTCTTTTTCTTGGTTTGATAAAAAATACATGTGTGTGAAAAAGTTTCCTGGTAACTTCAAGGAGTCCATTGGTGTGTTTTCTTTGTCCTGAGGGAGAAAATGGCAGTGTCCAAATTCAGAACACAACATCAGTTCATTGATCGATAAAATTAATCCATTCTTAAGAAGAGAGGGGGAAGAACGCTTTCAAAAAGATGGATTTAGGGGAGAATCTGAGGACTTGCAGGTGTAGTTTTGCGATATAAAGCTTTACCTTGTTGATGTGAATCACTTGCAAATTCTGTTTTTTAGTTCTTTTCATCTACGTTATAAGGAAAACCTCCACTGGGATCTGTTGTTAATAATTCCATTGGAGGTTTAAGGAAATGCCAATCCATTTCACAGCAAGGCTCAGAAGTTGGCATAAGGTCAAAAAAAGTGGCACATAAGGTTTAGTTTGCAATCACAGTTTTACCAGAGTTCATTTCTAGTGCGCTTTTTAGACCGTGTGACCCTTTGGGGCTTACATTGTTTTGTTCTGTGGATTAAGGGCCAGTAGTTATATATCCTACAGCAATCTGATTCACATGGCTTTAGAAAACATCAACAAATGCCCTTATAAAGCAAATGCAAAAATGAGGTGAATGAAATCTACTCAGCACCAATATAAGAATGGAGGATACCAATTTGAAATTCTAAATATATGATTCCTGTTACATCCTGTTCCTGCTCTTCAGTCTATAAGTAAATATGCTGCTGATGTTCTTATGCTTTTGTACTGATCTATGCAAGCCAAAAGGCTAAACGGGAATTGCAATGGACTGGATCTTGAAAGAAAGAAAGAAAGAAAGAAAGAAAGAAAGAAAGAAAGAAAGAAAGAAAGAAAGAAAGAAAGAAAGAAAGAAAGAAAGAAAGAAAGAAAGAAAGATGGTTGGAAAGGAGAGATCTAAACAACTTTTTAGATATTACCGGAGCTAGTCTGAAAAGACTTATAAATATTATAAATATTATATTGTCTTTTAATGACCCTGTAATCCCGTGTATCAGGGGCAACTGAATGGAGCTGAGTGTTTCCTGGCCAGATGCCCTTCCTGTTGCCATTGCAGAGTTCACAGCTGATATTTTCTCATTGTGCCCAGAGAGAGAAATATCTACCGCTGCCGCTACCTAGGATCGAACTCACGGTTTCCTGTTTGTGAGGTGAGAGCGCCACCTCTAGGCCACTGCACCATTCCTTTATATCTTTATATCAGGCTTTATATCACGGTTCAAATACTCCACTAAATGCTCTCAGAACACTGAGAGCATTTAGAGAATATCCACAAAAGTACAGATACATTTTCTCTAAGATTATTTTCCGTTCTTTGACAATCACCATTGAGCAACAGATCATGAGATCTCAGCACATGAAATTGCATATTTGGCCAATGTTGCTTTGAATAGCCTAGGAATTGTTGCTACAAAAGAATATTCAACTAGGTAAGGTGGACGGATGATCTGCCATAGAATAAAATAATCCCTAATAGTATTTTATGAGTTTATAAATTAGGAAGTTGCAACCTGTCAAAGCCAAAATGCTGGATAGGTTATGAAAGTAAATTTTAAAAAGCATGTTCCGGTCAAGAAATGTGTTGGCAAATCTCAAAATTCTTAGTTTTGGCTTTTAAATATCTACATCTGTAGAATTGCTATTCTATATTTGTACATTAATATTGTAAGCTGCCGAGAGTTAGCCTGGGGTTAAATCGATGGCCAATAAATTGGATAAATAAATAAATGTGTGATATTTTGGCATTCACAATGCTTTCTTTAAGCATCTTAAACTTGTCAAATGCTGAATATTCGAAGGTTTTCTATTTGTCTGTAGTTTCAAACAGACATGATTTTTTTATTTCCTGTAGGAAACTCTCATAAAAAGTTTAGTAGGGCTGTTACCAAATAGATTCCATTATATAACCTTAAACTTAACTACCTAGTTATAAAGAAGCCGCTCTTCCTGGCTTTGTCAAACTCCATTACTGATTAGACGCTGAATAATTTCCCCAGAGAAAGTATTAGAGATGTCTCAAAACCACTGTTACTTTTCCCCAATGCAGTACATAATTGGCTGGAAAACCAAGATAATTTCTTCATTCTAAAATTAAGGAATGCTCAGTGTTCTACACCTAATTCTAACCATAACTTTGTATTTTACATGCCCAAGCTGTGCTTTACTAAGTGTGTTTTTGTCTAGATAAAGCAACTGAGAATAAAATATCAATTTTAACCTTTAAAAATTCCTAGTCAATAGTAAATTAGAATCTGCACCTTTGTCTCATCAAAAGCATGTTGGGGAATTGCAATAATATGTGTTTGCACAACAGGGAAACCACAGAACTTACTCTTGTACTCTTAAGTGGTGAACATTCAGCATTTATATTCACAAGTTGGTGGCAAAAACAGAACATAAGCAAACCCCTTGAATGGGGAAACCAGATAGAAGTGATAGGTTGCTTCTCAACAACTTGTCATATGTGTTGCTATTGCCACTGATTTCTGAATGAATATTTAATAAAATTCTATTATTATACTTTAGGCTTCTTTGTGATTTGATAAGAATGTAAAAAGAGGATAAATGAATTAGCTAAGTGGAATCAAATCCTTTTTTTTTTTTTTGGCCTCCTGTATCTTGATGCACAAATAATGTATGCATAGTAAATTTTTATAGACTTGGGCTACCTTATCTTCTTAAAATGCTTTTTAATGTTCTTATATATAAACATAAATAAATGCATCATTTCCCCTGAACTGCCTTGCAAGTAAGTTTAATGTAGCTGACAATCAAGAACATGATCCATCTTAGTGCTGCTAAAGCATTTAGTCATGGGGAAATCAGCAAAAGCCTCATTAGAGTTATGTGACCTCCATGCTTTCTGTGACTTGAATAGCAAGTGCCAGGAGGGACTGTGTTAGATCGGCGCAGGAAAGAAGAAGTGACCAGCAGGGTTCAAGTAACAAGGTTTAATAACAAGAACTGAACGACTTGTGCGCTGCCGGAGCTCTCCTTATATACACTCCGGCAGACGCACCGCCCACTGACAGGGATTCAAAACTCCCGCCGAAAGGATCTTCAGCCAATCCCAGGCGGATGTCCTTATAAGGACATAACACTCCTCCCCCCTAGTTCTTAGTCAGTCGATCAGGGAAATAGTCACTAAGATAAACAGGACGTCTACGTGCTCACGTAGACCTGCGCAGTTCACAGTCAAGATGGACATTCTCCCGGACGGAGGGTGTCTGCTCTGCTCGGGGCTTCTTCCCCGGTGCCGGGCTGGATCTGGCCGTCGAGGACGCGGGCACTGTGTCCGAACCTCCGGCCGGGTCACGGACCTCCGCCTGCGGGCGATGCTGGTCTGCCTCGTTCCTGCACGGATCGTGGAGCCGCCGGTGTGGATCCCTGCTCTTGACCGGTCCGGAACTCCTGAGCCACGGTAGGTTCCTGGGTCTCCCTCGGGTCCCCTCTGGACTGGGGTCGCGCTGGTCTGGGTCAGGGTGCGAGTCCGGCGGTGGTGGTTGGGTTAAGCCCCCGGGTTCTCCGGTCGAGTCCGGCTTACTCCCGGGGCGGCAGGCGGACGGAAATGGTGACTGATCGGCTCTGTCGGGGTGGCGTAGGCCTACCTTGCAGGGGTGGTGTTGGCCCTCTCTGCGCGGTTGGTCTGGTGGTGGTGCCGAATGTTCCCTCTGGCCGCTGGGCTGCTCGACCTGGTCGGGTTGGTGTTGGCCTACCCTGCCGGGGTGGTGGAGGCCTTCCTTGCAGGGTTGGTTTTCTGCGCGGTTGGCGGGTTGTTGTAGGGTCTCCTGGAATGTTGGCTGGAGGTCCCCATCTCTGGGCTGCCGGTTGCCCACTTCGCAGGGTTGACGTTGGCTTCCCCTGCTGGGTTGTCCCCGGTCTACTTGCCTTGCCGGATCTGGTATTAGGCTAGGTGCCGGGGTGTTTGTTCTTCCCTCGGGTCGCCGGTCTCCCTCGTCTGGGTGGTTTAGGCCTACTTCGGCGGGGTGGTTTAGGCCTACCTCGTCGGGGTGGTTTAGGCCTACCTCGTCGGGGTGGTTTAGGCCTACTGCGCCGGGGTGGTTTAGGCCTACTGTGCCGGGGTGGTTTAGGCCTACCTCGTCGGGGTGGTTTAGGCCTACTGCGCCGGGGTGGTTTAGGCCTACCTCGTTGGGGTGGTTTTCGCTCACTTCCCTCCACCTTTTGCGGAGCTGGTCGAGATGACGTCTCACGATCTGTCCATCGTCCAGCTCAACGCGGTAGGATTTGGGACCGGTTGTGCTGTGTACTGTAGCTTTAAGCCATTTAGGCGAGCCGTGGAAATTAAGAGCGAAAACGGCATCACCGACGGAAAACTGGCGAAGTTGGCGACTGGCGGATGCGGGCACCTCAGAGGAGTATTGCGGGTGCAGTCTGTCCAGGGGTGACCGGAGTCTCCTGCCCATTAAAAGTTCGGAGGGGCATTTTCGGGTGGCAGAGTGAGGCGTGATATGCTGGGTGAGCAAAAAAGTGTCAATGCGCTCCTGCCAGTCACCCAGGCCCATCTTGGCGAGCGACTCCTTCGTGAGCCGCACCATCCGTTCAGCCTGCCCATTTCCGGCCGGTCTGTAAGGGGCAGAGAGGGCATGGCGAATGCCCAAGCCAGCCAGGAAACCTTCCATGGGCACGGACGTAAGTTGGGGCCCGTTGTCTGAGACCAAAACGTCTGGGAGTCCATGGGTCGCGAAGAGGCGCCGGAGGGCACGGATGGTAGCTTCCGTTGTGGTGGATGCCATGGGGATGACTTCCAACCACTTGGAGTAGGCATCAACCACGATGAGGAGGTGGTGCCCATGAATGGGGCCAGCAAAGTCTATGTGAATGCGCGACCAGGGGGAGCTCGGAGTCTCCCAGGGCATCGGGTCAGATTGAGGCGGGGCGGCTCTGACTTCTTGGCACGGGCTACACCTGGCGACCCAATGTTCAATGTCTTTGTCCAGTGTCGGCCACCAGACGTAGCTCCGTGCCAGGGCTTTCATCCGGACTATGCCCGGGTGTCCTTTGTGCAGCGCAGCAAGAGTCCTTCGTTGAAGAGTGCTGGGAATCAGCACCCTATCTCCCCATAGTAAACAGCCGCGCATGGTGGACAGCTCCCCTTGCTTGCGGCTGAACGGGCTGAAGTCGTCACTGTCAATTCTAGTCGGCCAGCCTCTCAGGACCCAGGAGTGGACTTGCCGGAGGATGGGGTCAGCTCGCGTGTGCGTCGCTACGTCGGCAGATGTCACGGGACAGTTGCTGTCGTTGTCAATATGCAGCAGCTCGAGCGTGGGGGCCGGGTCTTCCACGGATTCGGCGGATGGGCACCTGCTCAACGCGTCGGCGTTTGCGATGGCTTTACCAGGCTGGTGGACGAGGCTGTAGGAGTAGCCGGCGAGGAATATGGACCAGCGCGTCATCCGGGGGGACATGAAGGCTGGGGTCTGCTTGTCCCCTGCTAGTAGGCCGAAGAGAGGCTTGTGATCGGTGACAATGGTGAATTGCCGTCCATACAGGTATTCGTGAAAGCGCTTCACCCCTGCAACAATAGCCAACGCCTCTTTGTCCAGTTGGCTGTAGTTGCGCTCAGCACTAGACATCGTCTTTGAAAAAAATGCGATGGGGGCTTCACGACCGGTAGGCAGTTCATGGCTGAGCACAGCGCCAACTCCGTACGGGGAAGCGTCACAGGTCAGTCTGAGGGGCAGTGTCTCATTGTATTGAATGAGCACACTGTCAGAGGTCAGAAGTTGCTTAACGGCTCTGAATGCAGACTCTTCCTCACGTCCCCACCTCCAGGAAACCACCTTCGCCAGCAAGCGATGGAGCGGCTCAGCAACAGTGGCTTTCTGCTGGAGGAAAATAGCGTAGAAGTTAAGCAATCCAAGGAAAGCCTGAAGCTCCGCTTTGTTTTTGGGGCTGGGAGCTTCATGGATAGCTTTAACTTTTGATTTGGTGGGGTGGATGCCAGAACTATCTATCAGATAGCCCAGGAACTCGACTTCCTGTACCCCAATGATGCACTTGTCCCTCCGGACTCTCAAGCCCTTCTCCCTGAAACGCTGGAGAACTAGTCTCAGCCGGTCCAGGAGTTGAGCCTTTGAGTCCCCAGAGATCAGTACATCATCGAAATAAGGCACCACCCCTGGAACGCCTTGGAGAAGGCGTTCCATCATGGATTGGAAAATGCCTGGGGCTGCACTGACTCCAAACTGGAGACGGTTGCACTTAAACGCGCCTCTATGGGTGACAATAGTCTGTGCCTCCGCCGTTTCCTGATCTACTGGCAGTTGCTGGTAAGCCTGGGCCAGGTCCAGTTTTGCAAAAATTTTGCCCTTGCCGAGTGAGTGCAGCAAATGTTGCACTACTGGCACGGGGTATGCGCTCTGCGGCAACGCCTTATTGATGGTCACTTTGTAGTCGGCGCAGATGCGCACAGATCCATCCTGCTTCATGGGAGTCACAATGGGAGTTTCCCATGCAGCATGATCGATGGGTTCCAGGATACCTTGGGCAATCAGCTTATCTAGCTAGCGTCTACTTTAGCCCGCAAGGCAAATGGAACCCGGCGGGGCTTGAGCCGAATTGGGGTTACCCCCTTGTCCAGATTAAAGGAGATGGGTTTCCCTGAAAAGGTCCCTAACTTACCATCGAAGACTTCTTGGAACTCTCCGATGAGTGAGTCGAGTTCGCCTAAGCTAATCTGGTGGATGCCTCCGATAGAAAGCCCCAGCGGCTGGAACCACTCCACGCCCAGCAGGGTCGGGCGGCTATGCTCCACGACGGTTATGGGAAGCTGGCCCTGGAACTGCTTGAAGGCGATCCGGAGGTTGGTTCGCCCGATGACGCCGATGGGGTTGCCGCCGAAATCCACCAGCTTGGAGTGCAGAGGTTCAAGTTGGCGCTTGGAGAGATTCGGCTTAAGTCTCTTGACTTGGTGCCAGTCGATGATCGAATAGACGGAGCCTGAGTCGACTTCCATCGTGCACGGCAAGCCTTCTGCCAACAGTGTCACGTGGAATTTTGTGGCACTGTTGGTGCTGGTGAGGGCGATCGTTGTCTGGTTCACAGCGCCGCCATGAGAACTGTTGCGGTCGTCTCGCTTTTGTTGGGTTGAGGACCGTTTGGACGACCTCTGGGAGTCGCGACGATTTTCTGGATTCTGGGGCTTGATCGATTCAGGAACAGGATCAGAGGCTCTGCATACCTCCGCGATGTGCCCCCTCTTAAGACAGCGTCTGCAGGTGGCATCCCGCCAGCGACAGGATTGGCGGGGATGGTGTCCCTTGCAACTGCCGCACTGAGTGGCGCGGCGGCCATCATTTTGAATTTCCCGCCTGGGTGGGTGGGAAACTTTCAAAACGGTCGATTCTCCCTCTGAATCTGTTGGAGTGGTCGAGTCATCGGACGATTCAGATGACAGTTTGCGGATCTTATGGATCCCTCGGGACTGGCGCATGGCAGCAGCGGCGGTCTCGGATGTTTCAGCAGCCGTAGCCTCCTCAAGAACGTCCTTCAGGGACAGTCTTTTTCTGCTCAGGAACTTCTTTTGGAGGTTGGCATCTCTCATCCCGAAGACGATCCCGTCGCGTAAAGCATTGTCAACGTTCTCAAATTCGCAGTTTGCAGCGATTTGACGCAATGCCGCCACAAAGTCTTTAAGCGATTCGCCTTCCTTCTGATTACGTTGGCGGAATGTAAAGCGATTCGATATGGGGGTGCCCGTTGGTGCATAGTGGTCTTGCAGGGCAGTCTGTAGATCCACCCAGGACATGACTTCAATGTCCCTGGGTGCGACGAGGTTGACGGCGAGTTCCAAAACGTCGGAGCCGCAGTGAGCGAGGAAGAGAGCCCTCTTCCTCTCGTCGTCTAGGTTGTTGTAGCCGTTTCCCCGGAGGAATTGGCGGAAACGTATCATATACGAACTCCACTTCTCCCGGCTGGGGTTGAAGGGAGCCAGCGAGGCGAACGGCGCTTGCGGCGTTGCCATGTCTCAGACCGCGTCGAGTGACTTCAGCTCGTTATGGCGATCGTGCCACGCGGAGGTTCTTCTCTAGACCTTCGTCGCCAGTGTTAGATCGGCGCAGGAAAGAAGAAGTGACCAGCAGGGTTCAAGTAACAAGGTTTAATAACAAGAACTGAACGACTTGTGCGCTGCCGGAGCTCTCCTTATATACACTCCGGCAGACGCACCGCCCACTGACAGGGATTCAAAACTCCCGCCGAAAGGATCTTCAGCCAATCCCAGGCGGATGTCCTTATAAGGACATAACAGACTGGATGAAATTACATGAACTACACTTGAGCAAACTTTGACTAATAACAAACTAGAAACTGTTTGGATTCATGTGTGTTCCAGTGACGAGTTTAACTTACCTTTGCTACTGGTTCGCATGTGCAGAATGCATTTGATGATGTCCGGGCAGGTGGGCGGAGCCTCCCGCCGCCACTGCTACCAGTTCGCCCGAACTGGAGTGAACCGGTAGCAACTCACCACTGGTGTGTTCCAAAAGAGAAGGGAGGCAGTACGGATGCATTGATTCCAATCCCATTCCCTTACACTCTGAAGTGTCATTATTCCTTCCATAACATAGACTTCACTCTCTATAAAAACAAGGTAGGCAGCCTGGGGAGACTTTCCAGGTAGCCCTGAACATCACCTTATTATCTCAGGGAAACAAGACAAAACTACAGGTTGAAATGCTGTCAACCATTTTAGCAACAGAGCAGTTAAAGACCTGGGTTTTCATTGTTGTAGGTGTTCTGTCCCCGTCTCACACATGCACCCCCACAGATGGCCCGGAGTTAATAAGACACACGACAAAGTCTTTGAAGATAAAGCTAGCCGCAACCCAGTGGCTGGCTGCCAATTCAAACTTTACTCACATAAACAAAGATAAGTCCACAAGCCTTCTGATAAGGCAGAGCTTCAGCAATACAAGAATTAATCCGAATGCAGTCCACTTAAGCAAGCACAGTTTCAGCAACACAAAGTCCATGGATGATTTCTAGTTTTGCTCATCACAAACTGAGCCAGCCACCACAACCACATTTATACCCTGTGGGGTGTGGTCCAGTGACTCAGCTAATCTCTGGCACCCCTTGTCCTCTGCTGTGCACACTTCTCCCTGCGCCACTGTCGAGGATCCAGCCAGCACTTATCTCCTTCGTGGGTGTCCACCTGTGGCTGCGTGGACATGCTTGGCTCTGGGCCTATCTCTTGGCCTTCAGTGTCCTCCAGAGGCATTGCCAGAGAGGAGGGTCCTGGATAGGGAGGCCTTGCCAACTTCTCTCCCTCACTCTCAGAGTCTGCATCTGTCGATAGCCCAGGCTCAGGCAACGGAGCCACAACAGTAGGTGTCAACCAGGTAGATTTCATTTCAGCAATCTTTGGCAGGAATAAAGAAAGATTTAAGGGATTTTGGACTATGTAGTTGAAATGATCATCTATATTGCAAGATGAACATAGTCAAGAGAACCTGTACTCAACTTTTAGAGACTGAATGTGTATGAATAGAGTTTCAGGATGTAAGGAAGCTTGTTGTAAGATGCTTTGGGCAGACAGTAGAAGTGGTTAGTTAACCACTTCTACTGTTGTTAGTTAACCCTAGATGTCTACTTTCCAGTTAACATGAGAACCCACAACTGTGTCCATGCTTGGCCAACCATGCCTTGGCAATAAAATATCAAGGAAGGGTAGACATTATGGCAAGCAGAAAACAGACTTGGCATGCCTTTGTCAGACAGGTATTTAGATCAGACCTGGCTGGCCCAAGGAATTGTCTCTTATTGTGTAAAGATTTCAGATTTCCACCACTGTTACTGTACTTATATAGGTCTAACTCTTCCCAGTTCAAATTGCTTCCAGGCTTCAGGATTGACTTGAAAAGCAGCAATAGGATGTCAAAACACAGTCATCCACAAAAACTTTGGTTTAAGCATTAGCATGGATTCTATAATGTAGTGAATTTGTAAATTTTAAAGAGGCTTATATACAAAGGCTTATGTATATGATATACCATATTTTTCGGAGTATAAGATACTCTGGAGTATAAGATGTGCATAAGTTTTTGGGGAGGAAAACAAGAAAAAAAAATTCTGCCTCTGCCTACCATCCATCCATCAGTATTCATCTGGCTAGAGTCCTTGCAGCAAACAGCAAACTGCCTAGTCAGCTTCAGCAGGTTATTGCAGCCTGATTCAGCATGAGCAGCTGATTGGTGGTTGGATCGGCCTACCAGAATACTGCCAATCAGCTGTTCCAGGCTTCAGGGATTGTCACAGCCCATCGCCGCCTCCGTGCGTCGCATTTTTGGCCTCTGTGCATTGTGTTTATGGCCTCCATGTGTCGCGTTTTCAGCCTCTGCACACTCTATTTTAGAGCCATTCCAGGCTGCTGGGATCACCACAGCACATCACCGTTGATTGCTGCCTCTATGTGTCTCATTTTCAGCCTCTGCATGTCATGTTTTTGGCCGGTCCAGGGCACCGGGAATCACAGCAGCGACAATCCACGCCACTTAGAACGGCCCAAAAATGTGACCCACAGAGGCCAAAAACACTACACACAAAGGCCAAAAATGAGGCATTCGGAGGCCAAAAACGCAATGTGCAGAGACTGAACACACGACACATGGAAGTGGCAATTGGCAGCAATGTGCTGTGGCAATCCCCACAGCCTGGAACAGGTCTAAAATGAGGCATGTGGAGGTGAAAAATGTGACGTGTGGAGGCCGAAAATGGCCGAAGGGTGGGGGCTGGCGGGTTGGTGGGGCTTTGGCAACATTCTCTGTATAAGACACACAGACATTTCCCTCCACTTTTAGGAGGGGAATGCATCTTATACTCTGAAAAATACAGATATGATATGATATGATATGATATGATATGATATGATATGATATGATATATTATATTACATTTTATTTTCATTTATTTATTTATTTAAAATACCTGAATTTTTGCAATAGGTTATGGTCTTATCTGATGAGGTGTTTAATATCTTGAGGTGTGTCCAAATATTGCTGGATTGAATTTCTTAAATGGTTCAAACACCCACCTCTCCCTCCCTCCTTCTCTCTCTCTCTCCCTCCCCCTTTCCTGTTTAATCACTAGTGTTCAGACACAGAAAACATTGACTTGGCGGTGTGTTTTTTCTTAGGTATCCATTTGTTCAACCTCCTAGATGCCAAGATTTTCTACATTTTCAAGCAGTACAAATTGTTGTGGGTAACCTTTGAAAGCTGAAGTCCAATAGATGAAGAAAAAGCGTGATTTATATATGTGTTTTGTTTTTGCAACAAAAGCTATTCTCATACTGTACAAGAAGGAACTGCCAAGATGCATTAATCAGACCTTAATTAACAAGGAAGAAAGGTGATAATTTACATTTATTCTGGATTGACACATTGTACTTTATTTAGCAAATGAGAGCTGTCAGGTGCTACCAATGAACCTTAGATTGAAGACGGAGGGTTGAAAATGTGTCTTCTGTCTGCCTGAGCCTTTGTAGGAGGGAGGCTTCAGTGTGTTTATACAAGGATCATTAGACATACCTCATGCTAAGTTTCCATGAATCTTTGAATCCATAACACTCAAAGGTCATCAGGTATGAAATTTTTTATAATGGCATTCTGTCATCTTCTGCAAGAACTAGTGATTTATCAAAACCTATTCACATATGGCACCTGGAATAGAATTCAGCTTTGCTTGGAAATCTGTAGACATTTCAGGAAAGAGGAGGAACAATGAGACCTTTGGATACTGACCAAGTATCCAAAGGACATGGGCAGAGAAAGAAGAAAATTGAGAGAAAACAATGTTGAAAAATCGAACGCTGGGAAAAAAGAACAAACTTCCAATCAGGGGTTGGTGAATGGTGACCCCTATTAATATGCCAAATTCTTATGTCAATGAAAACCCAATCATCCAGGCCAAAAATATCGATAAAAGGTTAAAATCATGGCAACTAGACCAAAGTTGGTTAATCTGAGACAATTCGTTACTCATCTAAGTAACTTCATCAATCATTAAAAAAAAAAAATAGGCGGAAAGTCGGTAAATTGTTGGAATGTACGAACTCTTGCTTCACCAAGTGCAAAGGATTTCTCCCCAAAATGGACTTAATTATTATTTTTTTGTCCTGACTGATATAGTTACTTGGAGGCGTAACAAAACTTCTCAGATTACTTTTCAGTTGATGTGGCAAGAATTGATGCATTCCAACAACTCTCTGACTCTCTGCCTATTTTTTTTTTTTAAATTGACTGATGAAGTTTACTTAGATGAGTAACAAATTGTCTCAGGTTAACAAACTTTGGTCCAGTTGCCATGATTTTATCCTTTTTTAGATGCCGAATTCTTGTTTCCAGTAGCCCTCATCATTGGTCTAGGACAGGGGTGTCAAACTCAATTTCATGGAGGGCCGCATCAGGGCTGTGGTTGATCTTGGGGGCCCGAGTGGGTGTGGCCAACTGGGTGGGTATGGCCTAGGGGGTGGACATGGCCAGCTTGACACCACTCCCCAAACGGCTAGCATGTTCTTCTTCGCATTGAGTAGACCGGGCTGAAACCATGTTGACCTGATCTTTTTTTGTACTGGATAGACTGGACCAATCTGTCCTCTTCACATTGGGTAGACCAGGACAGCCCCACAGGCCAGATCCAACCACATCGCGGACCGACTCCGGCCCGTAGGCCTTGAGTTTGACACCCCTGGTCTAGGACCTGTAATTGAGCAATTCTTGCAGAGCAATAAATTCCCCATCCCTATTCTAGGGGATGCTGAGCTCCCTCTTGTCAGACATAAATGTGGCCTCAAAAAAGTCAAAACCTTTTCAACAGGTTTGGATCTTTATTTGATGCTTTCTCAACAAGGTATATGAATACTTAATCGTAATCATAACCATAAGTTTATTTGTCAAGCATATATAAGATAACAGGTAAAAGTATAAACATAATTTGAATACATGAAAAGAGTAAATAAAAAGGAATATTAAGACAGGGACAGTAGGCACGCTGGTGCACTTATGCATGCCCCTTACAGACCTCTTAGAAATGGGGTGAGGTCAACAGTAAACAGTTTAAGGTTAAAGTTTTGGGGGTTTGGGGAAGAAACTACAGAATCAAATAGGGCATTCAAGGCATTGACCACTCTGTTACTGAAGTCATATTTTCTGCAATCGAGTTTGGAACGGTTTACCTTGAGTTTGTATCTATTATTTGCTCGTGTATTGTTGTGGTTGAAGCTGAAGTAGTCATTGACAGGAAGGACATTGTGGCGGATAATTTTATGTACTATGCTTAGGTCAGACTGAAGTCAGCGTAGTTCTAAATCGTCTAAGCCCAAAATTTGGAGTCTGGTGGCATAAGGTATTTTATTGTGGTTAGAGGAATGGAGGACTCTTCTCATAAAATATCTCTGGACTCTCTCAATTGTATTTATGTCCGATATGTAGTGTGGGTTCCAGACAGATGAGCTGTATTCAAGAATTGGTCTAGCAAATGTTTTGTATGCTCTAGTTAGTAGTACAACATTACCAGAGAAGAAACTACACAAGATTAGGTTAACAATTCTTAATGCCTTTTTGGCAATGTTGTTACAGTGGGCTCGGGCACTTAGATCTTTAGAAATCTTGGGAATTATCTTTAGAACTACTTGGGAAACTGTTCTACCCCAGTGATGTTATTGGGATCTGTTCATTCACCCAGTCCCAGAAGGCCATCGGACAACATTTTTGTTACCTACCTATCTTCTAGCACTTCATTCCCCCTTGTGCTTGTTCAGAACAGCAGAGGAAAGAAAGGACCAGGTTAACAGTTTTAATATATTCCCCAGCATTTTGTTGTATCTGGCACATTAACAAAGCAGCAAGTTAATCATTAGAGTACTGTTTTTCCCAAGCAGTCTATTTCTCTATGTCCTTTCAATGCTATCATTGCGGAATTTCTACTCCAAACATTCACTTTAGTGTGATTGAGCCACAATGGTGCCACGGTGGCACAGTGGTTAGAGTGCAGCACTGCAGACTACTTCTGCTGACTGCCGGCTGACTGCAATTTGGCAGTTCAAATCCCAGCAGGCTCAAGGTTGACTCAGCCTTCTATCCTTCCGAGGTTAGTAAAATGAGGACCCAGATTTTTGGGGGCAACATGCTGACTCAGTAAACCGCTTAGAGAGGATTGTAAAGCACTGTAAAGTGGTATATAAGTCTAAAAGCTATTGCTATTGCTATTTTCACCAGTAATTGCCTATTGTTTTCCTGGTTTCCTGGTGATATATTTAAAGTAGAATTCTTGCAAAGTACTTGTGTAATTAATCTTTCTCTTTCTGGAAATTTTCATTCAGGAGTTATGGGTGATTATGGTGGAGGAAAATTAAAGATGCCTATGGATCTTCTTCTGGTGGGAAAAGTAGGTAGGAAGAATTGTGATTTTTAGGAGGAATGAATGAAAAGTTGGCATGGCAAAATAGAGGTAGGCTCAGACATGGTGATTACACGTTCCAGAAATTCTTATTAAAGGCACTTAATAAATTAGCACTGTTGTTGCTAATCAAATCCATGGAGACCAGAAAATTATGTACCTGGTGCTGTCTGGCTGCCAAGTAACAAAGTAAATAAAGAAGCAAATTCTAAGAATCAGTATATAGTTAAGGGGAGATTATTAATCCAGGATCTCTAGTTGCACTCAAAGAGTGAATTTTCAATTAATCCATTCAGTGTCTGCTTTGGTGCAACAGTTCAAGGATTGGTCTAGTAATGTTTTAGCCTGTTTGGGGTTATAAATAATACATTAAGTAATTATATACATTTTTCATCTTCATAGGTCCCAACTAGCATTACTTAATTAATCTCCAGAGTGCAGGAGAATTCAGTCCATTAATTGGCGTAATAGTATCACCCACATCTATTCCCTTACTATGAAGTCATCCGGGAATAGTATGCTATAAATAGTAAATGAGTGAATGTTTAGATTAATTAATCCATAAATTAGAAGAAGATTATTTTTGACTCTGCATGTGTGTGTATGCCATATATTCTAAAAAAAATATATGAATAACTCATTCTCCCATACTGTACATCCTTACATCGAATATAGGCATTGATTGTGCCCTGTAGTTCGTTTGAAAGCAGTGACTTTAATTTGCACCAGTAAATACAATTATTAAGCAATTAACCAACAGGCATTTATAGCTGGTAATTATCTTTGTTTAAATAAACACAAATTAGTTGTCTAACAATAGAATTTTGCTACTGGCCCAGCAAATTATTACATTCTGATGTTCACACATCAGAAAGCAGAGGTAGTGAAGCTAAAAGACAATCTGTAGGCTTAATAGGCCAGCCCTACAGTTATTTTGAGCAAAATGGTTGTGGTTTTTACTTTTTTGTATCTTTTTTTCTAAAAAGGCAAAACCCATCTTCTAAAGTGATGAATATTTTGTCAGCTAAAATTAGTATTCTTCATAATGTTCAGCATTCTTTGAAAATAAGGATTTAATATGTAACCAATTAGTAAAAAAAATTAAGACAATTATCAAACACACTTTTCTGTGTTAAATGTTAATTAAAACTAGCGGTATTTTTTTTTTAACAAAAATTAATAGTGGAGAAAACAAATTAGAGTGAGATAGTCAGTTTAACCTAATTTAGTAATCTATTAATAAAGAATAGATCTAGCTTCTTAAATGTGTATTTATTGTAACTGATAATTTAATCTTCAAAGATGTAGAGCACAGGCAAATCTTTGACAATTTTAGGGATTGTACTGTACAAAGAATGAACGCAAAGATGATACAAAGTCACACTATTAATTAAAGTTTCATTTCATGTTAAAGATCTTATTTAGAGAGACGCTAATCATATAAAGATGCATCATGAATATAAGATTAAGAATAGTAAAGAATTTTGTTCAGATTTTTGTTTGAAATAAAACCACACTGTTGTTTGAAATAAAACCACACAAACAAGACAAGAACTTCTGATTGCACAATATTTGATGGCTGAGAAAGTGAAACTAATCAGTTTAACTAATCAACTTAAAAGTTTGAAAGTTGATTGCTTGTACTGTATTTACAGCTGTCTTTCTGGTGTTTAATTGCAGTTGCCACATTTGTACATTTCTTGGATTTAACAGCTTCATAACAAGCTTTACTTAATGGTCATCTTCAAGTTGGGAATACCTATATGTACTGAATTGAATCAGTTGAATTGAGGGGAAAGACCGAATCCTGGTTGAGAATATTGAAGGCCAGGTCGACAATTAAGTAAGCAACAAAAACCTGCAGATTTAAGTAATGAAAAAATAATAATAATAATAGAAACCTCCCATCCCAAAATTGCTTCTTAAATATAAAGCATTTTCTCTTTTATTCTAAAGCACATAGATATCCGGACACTAACATTACTATAGTTTATTTATTAAAAAAATAACAGAACGGTGGCAAAAATGAATGAATGAATTAGTGTTTGTGTGTGTGTGTGTGTATGTGTGATGGTTCGATCAAACTTAAATCATCTGGGTTGCTACATCTGGCTCACATTTGGACCACATTTGGAATCCACAAACCTGGAACCAATAAGAAGTAGACAGAAGAGAGATTTCTGCTCTTGTTATATCAGTAGGTCTTGTATATAAAAACACTTAATAAATCCACTTGGGAGAAGTCCAGCAGGTCCATTTTGCAGTGTCTTAAAACTTAGAGAACTAGCTCCTCACAGTGGAAAGCTACATGTTCCAAAAATGGCTTTTGTAACATTTATTTATTTGCTAGGTTTATAAGGCCGCCCTACTCAAGCAATGTGACTCTGGGTGTGACATGCGTCAACAAAAATAATGAGCAAATCAACACTCTCCCCATATAATATAGGTCAATATTAAATTGAAAATAGCAAAATGGCAAGCAAACACCCGTGATGTGGTAGAGTAGGCTGGATTCCCAGAGGAATAAGTGGGTGGATTCCCGAGGAATAAGAGATCATTCTATATGAAGGAAAGTGCATATTAGAGTCCCTTATAATTCTCAGAGCAGTATGGTAGTTGCAGATAGTAGATTCTGGCAAGATTCTGTCTAAAGATGTGCAAACAATAAAGAACTCAGGGAGGTCCTTGCTGCTCTCTGAGCCTGGTGGTTTTTGTGCAGATGTTTCATTACCAGAGGTATTTCAGATGTTTCATTCCAGAGGTATTTCATGAGAAGAGTACTCCACTCCTCTGCTCACAATAGAATCCCTTAGCTACCAGGCTCGAAATTTTGGGCTTGAACAATCTGGAACTACGCTGCCTATGGTCTGACCTAAGCATAGTACACAAAATTGTCTGCTACAACGTCCTACCTGTCAATGACTACTTCATCTTGAACCTCAACAATATACGGGCAAACAATAGATACAAACTCAAAGTAAACTGCTCCAAACCCGATTGCAGAAAATACAATTTCAGCAACAGAGTGGTCAACGCCTGGAATGCTCTACCTGACTCCATTTTTACATCCTCAAACCCCCACAGCTTCAACCTTAAATTATCTACCATGGACCTCACCCCATTCCTTAGAGGTCTGTAAAGGGGGCGTGCATAAGCGCACCGGCATGCCTACCATTCCTGTCCTACTTTTCCCATTTATTTGTACTCATTTCCTATGTTCATGTCCATGTTTATACTTACACCTGTTATCTAGTACACGATCGACAAACTAAATAAATAAATAAAAATAAAATAAATACCCAAACTAGGTAATGCTATCAGTGCTGGATAGGTAATATCATAAAGAACTCAGTTTGGAAGAATCACCTCCTGTCATTCTTGGGGTTCTTTTGGCCTGAAAACAAAATACCTCAAAAAGGAACTCCATTCAATTGGCCCTTACTGCTAGGGATCAAGACAAGTCTTCATGACTTTTCTAAAAATAAACAGTGTTGGGGCCTGTAACATTTGAAGGTGATGGGAAGGGGAGGAGAGAATGTTCCTGAAAACAGGAGCGACCACAGAAAAGGTGTCCTATAAGATGACAAGATTTAAAAGAAGCCACTTGGAGGAGATCCTTTTTGTGGGAGCACATGATATGGGGACATTTTTGGGGAGAAGGCGATCCCTCAAATAACCTAGCATATATAGGATATATACTAAATAATATACTGAAATATACTAATAATTGGCTTACTCATTGATATTAGTGAGCTTATCATTTCAAACTCTCATCCACATTACTGTTTGTGTATGAGGACACCAAATAGGCTTGTGATGAATGCCACAAAGACTCAAAAGGCCAAGTTAGCACTGTCAGGGTTCCAACTGAGTTGGAGAAACATTTTGTTCAGATATTGCATAAATTTGGAGATCTGGAATTAATAATACCTTTAACAGGAAATGTCCTTAATTCCTTTCTTACCATTTGGCTTTTGAATTGACTTCATGTTGAGCAACTAAAAGAGCTCTCTTAGATGTGTGTCATTCGCACAATGGCTGATATAAATGAGATACATCTGCTTCTTCCCAATTTATCTAAATGTGAAGGGGCAGGTGGTTTCTCTATTTCAGAGCTTAATAAAAAGACTTTAGTCTCTGGAGTCATCAATATGTTTCCTCTTACCAGTGTAATATTCAGCCCAAATTCTATTTCGGGACAATTGTTTGTATTTTACAATGTTTCCAGATCCTCAATGTTATATCAACCAAACTTCTGTATTAAATATCTTTTCTGTTCTTATACTTAATATTAGTTTATCCCTGCCAGAAATAAATGGAGAAGCAATGATATTTCTTACAAGGCATTTTGTCTGACAAATCATATTTTGTGCAGGGATGTGAAATTAGGCCTGTTCTCAATATGCTCTGTTGGCAATAAGACAGTATGCTGTGCTTTAAAAAAAAAAAGTTATGCTTTTTCCCAGTGTTGATGTGGCTAAGCTATTTCAGGATTGTTGAGCAGCTGAGACTATGAACCTGGAACCAATCGTGTGAGTTGGGAATGAGGAAAGCAACATTCTCACCAGGGCCCCATTTGTGAACTAGTTGAGTAGAAATCTCCGCACCACCCAAACTTCATACCATTTTAAACTAAGTTTAAAATTACTATCCAGATAATGAATTCCAATGGTTCCAATAGCTCTTGACCATTTTCAAGGCCAACTGAAAACAATGGCTTTGACTTTTGATGTCAATGTTTAGGGCCATGACACTCAAAGAACTGGTTCTTTCACCTTTGTCTGAATATTGAGATAGGCTACTGGTAGAAGAGAAGATTGGTGGTTCAGGGTTAAATTGTGGAGTCCTTGGTGATTTCTGAACTTGGTTATTTTCTTACAGATGTTTCATTTCCCAACTAGATAACATGTAACTGGTCCCTGTGAATGTTGAGTATGCTCCCTGTTTAGCTTGCCTTTCCAGTTTTGGTGGGATTGTGGTTTTCTCCTTGGCAGTTTCTTGATTATGGATTTGTTTTCTGTTTTTGTCTGATGTTAATCCCTGCTAGAGATGATGTATTCTGATTTTTTTTTTGTTTCCTTCTTAGTGAAATGAAGCATCTTCAAGACATCAAGTCTAGACAGCATCAAGGACTCCATTGAAGTATGTCTTACAGATATGCCTCTTTTTCTAGGTTCCTATGGCATTTGAGGGTCACCTGGGGCCACCAGAAAAGGATTGTTCCAGTGGTGGTTCCCCAACTGGAAACAGTTTCTCCCTTATCAGATAATGAGATTGTTATTGCTCACCACAAAATAAAGATCCTTTCTAATACCTTTTAATTCATTGAAATAATTTACCTTGTATAAGGGCATGATACTTTTCTTCCTTTGCTTTGCCGTTTCTAATACCTTGTTTTTGATGAAAGGTGTTTTGTATTTTATTTCTTCTATTGTTATGGACCTTGAGGGGATAGGTAGGATCTAAATCGCTTCATACATTTATAAATGATAATATTTTGAATGCTTTATTGAACCTAAATTAAACACTGTGTAATATGAAAGCATTTGTGCATGTATGGATTTTCAGGAATATAAGGTTAAAAAATGCAGTTCTCGCTGTAAATGGAGGACACAGTAAAGGAAGAGTTACTTCTACATCTGATTAAAATCAAAATCTGCCTCTGTCTAAAAGGGGTTTTAAAAGAAAAAAAAAGATGTCATTGAGACCAAGTTTTCAAAATCTCTATTTTATGGGCACTCTTTAAATCTAAGCTTTTATTGACTGCCAGTGCTGTATTGACTTGGAAAATAAGGCAGATTATTTGGGGAAGAAAATTGGCATTTTTTAAAATCTTTTTTCAATATGAATTCAAGGACAAGAATTTACCAGTTTTATAGAACCAGGTTTTTTTTTTTTCCTTTTCCCTGAAAAGCATGGCTTTATCACGATTTCTGGCATGACTTATGCTTATCCTGCATGCTTGTTTCCCTTCATTCCTTCATTTCAAGAATGTTTCAGAATTGCGTAAATATTTTCAAATCACATAATCTTATGTGCCAGATACACCCAATCATCCTCTATTGGTATGCATAGAGTTGATTCAACAGTCCCTTTTGTTCAAGGAACTGAAAGACAGGTATGGCTTCTACAGAGTGGTGAAGGACGGGAAATATAAATTAGGCCAGAAAAGATCTCTGTTAATTGGAAATATGGTGAAAAGATGCATAGAATATATCCATGCCATTAACACATTAGTTCGGTGTTGTTTGTCAGCAGATTTGCTGATTCTGGCAGTTCTTGCCAGTCATGAATATAACCCAGAGATTCCAAGAATGAAAGCTATCATTTATTGTCTCCTGTTGCAAGAATCCTCTTAGGTGCACATGAAATCCTCTCTCCCACATCCCCCTCATTTAAAAAAAAAAAATAAATTCATTTTTTTTTATTGTTTTGGGTTCTTAGTTTTATGAGCAGCAGAGGAGAGAAATGCAAACAGAAAGCTATTAAATTATCCATATCTTCACCAAAGTGTATAAGCTTGACGGTTATATTTCCAATGGAAAGTTTTAATTGTTCTGCTCTCATTTCTGCAGTAGGATTGTTATAGAGGAGCTATCAATGCAGCCAGAAGTTAAAGAAATAGTAGGGAGGAGGAGGAGGAGGAGGAGGAGGAGTTGGAGGAGGAGGTCAATATAAGCCCCAAATAGCTTTCACTGGACTTTTTCATTTACACGGCTTTCTTTCCTTTTACCTTTCACATCTGGATGTTTTTTTTTTCTTTTTCCTTTCCAGCCATTCCCAATTCCTGCCCCCCCCTCCCTTTGCTGCAGGTATTTTTAAATGCCGGTCATCCTGTGGTAAGAATTTGCAGGTGCTTGTCTGAGAACTTTTTCCCCTCTAGCTGGCTGTGGAAAGGACAATGCAATTAATAACAGATGGTATGGAATGACCATGTCCTTGAGAGAATGCCTTATTGGCACCTACTGCTAATTGTAGCACATAGAACACAACTAAAAGCATAATAAATCTGAACTGAGGGACATTTTATGCAAGTGTTCGCCTCCTTTTCCAGACGGTAAATTGCTCAGCTCTTGAAATATCTATAACCTTGTGACACCCAACTTGCATTAGCTTAATTGCCTTTTTTCCCCCCCCTTGTGCATGCGTGCGGTCTCTCTGTGCCTCCCACTTCCCGGCTTTCTTTCCTCTAGCTTTCAAAGAGCTGGTCTGCATTCTTCTACGACAATCCTGCCCACCTCCCCAGAAGTAGCCCCCGCTAACTTGAGTGGGGGCCAACCCTCAGACCAGGATCTCCTCTCTGTTTCACCGAAAGAAGACAAGATGCCGCAGGATGGCGGGTGCGGTTGTGGTGAAGCAAGAGCTTATTTGCAGCCCTAATGGGAAAATTGGCTTTTTCAAAAATGAAGATTTCCCCCACTCCCACCCCTGTAGTCTTCCTGTTTGAGAGAAAAGCAAAGTGGGGAGGGCAGGGGATGATGAACTGCTGTTTGGATTGAGTACTCTAGCAGTTCAGCAGTTTCTTCATGGGCACCTCCTCCTGATTTGTAAATGCCACTTCTGGCAACCAAGTCAAAGGGTCTGGATATGTGCTTAAAAACTCCCACGCCAACAGCCTGGTTTCTTTCCAAACCAGAAACTCCTCTGGAATTGCTGAGATTGGCTTGTCACCATCTGGCAATTAGGCTGGGTATTTCCCCCTCACTTGAGAAATTGGTAGAGATCCTTGGATGTATGCCAGTGCACTTTCCGGCATATAGTAGATATGCAAAAAAATAGTCCTGGGTTTAGCGGAACTATCATTTCTCCCTGTCAAGCTGTGAGCCTCAGCCTCAGGGCGCAGTCAAGAAAAAAAGTAGGAAATGCAGCCTTCAATAATGCAAGAATTAGGGACCGAGAGCTGAATCTTGGGAATTGAGACAGAAACCTCCGGCCCTCCTTTATTAGCACCAGTGGTGGGTTGCCCCCGGTTCGCACCGGTTCTATAAAACCAGTAGTAAAACCAGCAGGAGGTTCCACCAACCGAACCCAACGTCATCAAAATACACTCTTGCATAGAAAAGCATGCGTGCATGCTCACTTTGCTCATACACATGCACAACTCCACTGCGAACCAGTAGTAAAGGTAAGTAGAACCCACCCCTCATTAGCACATTCATTAAATTTCCTTGAACTTTACGGAACTCTTTGTCCTGGGTTTTCTGTAGCTGGACCAAGTTGCTCTTCCTGAGATAAGCTACGAATGAACTTCTCTCCTTCCTTGGTTAGTTATGGTTAGTATTCCTGCGATAACTTTCACAGCCTCTTGCGGTGTCTCAAATTCACTCGTCAATAGTTCATCTTGGAAAGAAGGAGCCGGTAGTGAACGTCTTAATACTCTGAGCATCAAGTAGCCCTGTGTTCTCTCTTTTTGGGTAGTCATCCAAGCTCTTACCATTTCAAGGTAAGACACCTGCAAAGCTGTACCACAAGATATACATTTAATTCTATTTTAAAAAATTTAAAAACCAAAACTAATTTCTGCTTATTTTAATGGCATAATTGTGCCAACTCTTCAGCCTTCAAATATTATATGGTCCACCCCATGTTCTTCTACAATGGAAGCCAGTATTCACTTCCTGCCATCAGGAAGCTATATGACAATTTTCCCCTGAATCTGCAGACGGCAAAACATTTCATTTTCCCCCCTGAATTAAAGTTGGAAGAGCATTTTGTTCTTACAAACTGCAGATCTTAGTCTTTGAATAGAAAGGCTGAATATATGAATTTTTGGCGCCTGTTAGATGATCCCAAATCCCATTATCTTTGTCCATTGACTGTACTCTGCCTAATGTACTGCTAGTCTTCGACCCCAATTGGGACTGGAACTTCTACTGCTAAGCGATGCAGTTGTTAAGTGAATCATGCCATATTTTATGACCTTTTTTTGTAATGGCTATTAAGCAAATCATGAGGTCACTAAGTGAATCCAGCTTCCCCCAATGACTTTGCTTGTTGTAATACAACTGGGAAGGTTGCAAATGGTGGTCATGTGACCCTGGGATGCTGCTGCAAATACTTACCATTCAGAGGTGGGTTTCAGCAGGTTCTGACCAGTTCTGGAGAACTGGTAGTGGAAATTTTGAGTAGTTCAGAATAGTTTACCGGTAGTAAAAATTCTGACTGGCCCCATTCCCATCTATTCTCTGCCTCCCAAGTCCTAGCTGATTGGGAAGAAATGGGGATTTTGCGGTAACTTTCCCCTGAAGTGGGGTGGGAATGGAGATTTTACAGTATCCTTTCCCTTACAGTACCAAGCCACGCCCACAGAACTGGTAGTAAAAAAATTTGAAACCCACCACTGGTACCATTTGCCAAGTGACTGAATCTTGCACATGAATTGCTGTGACAGTTGTAAGGGCAAGGACTGATTGTAAGTCACTTTTTTTTCAGCACTGTAAAAACTATGAGCAGTTGTTAAATAAATAATCTATCCGTATGAGGCTTTTAGTCCAACAACATTTGTGTAATTCAGAATAAATATTAACAGGCTTGGGAGAGAATGCTTTTCTTTCTGAATTGTGTTTATTTATTTATTTGTCAATGAGTACAAGGAAACAAATAACAGTATAAACCTAGACATGGACACATGAAAAAAACTGGCACAAATAAAAGGATATAAATAGGCAAAACATAGCCATAAACACATAGAATGATTACATATAAATATGGACAGTAGGACAGGGACGGTAGGCACGCTGGTACACTTATGCATACCCCTTAGGGACCTCTTAAGAAACATGAAAGGTCCCATAGTAGACAGTTTAAGGTAAATGATATAGGGATTAGTGAGACTAACAACAGGATCAGGTAGAGTGTTCCAGAGATTTACTATTCTGTTGCAGAAGTCATATTTCCTACAATCAAGATTAGAATGAATTAAATTGAGTTTGAATCAGGGGTGAAATGCTCCCGGACCGGCTCGGGCGAGTAGGTAGCGATGGCAGCGGGCAGTTCGGAGAACTGGTAGCAAAAATCCCTCCCCCCATGCCCAGCCTAGCCGTGTGATCATCAGAGCCTTTTTTTTTTCTTTTAAATGGCTCTGACGATCCCAGCTGAGTTGCCTGCTAATCAGGCAACTCAGCTTGGGTCGCCAGAGCCATTTAAAAGAAAAAAAGTTTTTTTTAAAAAAATGGCTCTGACGATCCAAACTCTGACAATCTCAGCTGAGTTGCCTGCTGATCAGGCAACTCAGCTGGGATCGTCAGAGCCTTTTGAAAGCATTTTTTTACATGGTTTTATGTGTAAAAATGGTTTTAAAAGTAAAAAAAAAAATGGCCATGCCCACCCAGTCACATTATCCCCTCCCACCAAGCCCACAGAATCGGTAGTAACAAATTTTAGATTTCACCCTGGTTTGAATCTATTGATAGCCCTTGTGTTATTACAGTTGAAATTAAAGTAATCAACTCAAGAGTCAATGGGCTTTTATGATTCTTATTACTCTTTCATGCCAGGACTTGAATGGATCTAAAATCACCCTTCGATGAAACATCAACATCCCTTTTCCTTAAAAATAACAACAACATAATGACTAGGAGCTATTCAGACTTATTTCTCATGAATGAAGGTGTCCCAGGATAATGTTGCAGGATCCAATCTAGGTCGGTCACTAGAGCCAGAACCCATCTTCAGGGAAGTTCTCTATGTGCTTTGGGCTGAAGTGATTGAAGCCTGGGAAATTGGCCCCTCCTGTCAATTAACAGGACTACTGATTGACCCCCAGTTTATCAAGTACTCAGAAGGCGAGGGCTTGGCAGCACAAGGAAACAACAGCCAATGGCTTAATAGCCAGCCATCAACTTCCCAATCTGCATCTAAAAAACTACACACAACAAGCACTATATGAATACCACACAAAGAACAACCCAAAGCATACAGAGATGTTCCCTGAGGATGGGCTCCAGCATGAGTCCGAAAGCTCAAAAGACAAAACCTCTGGTCCTAATGATTGATCCAGATTGGATTCTGAAGTCTTGTTTCTTCTGCGGTCAGAGAATAGGAGTTCTCAAACCTGATTAGAAATAGATATGGACTAACTCAAAACTTTCTCTTCAATGAGAAAATAAGTGTTCCTCATTTACATCAGACTGTGCACACCACAAAGTGTTGGAAATCTGTTTGAATCCATTTGACTTGTGCCAGTAATGGAGGCGAAGAATAAAGAACTCATGTCCTCTGACTTTCACCATTGGTCATGGTATCTGGAGCTGTTTGGTGTTGAAGTTAAGTACTGTCTGAGGTGCCTCTTGTTTTCTATTTCTAATACAATGCATTGCAGCTGGCTCTTTTCCTAAAGTGTCTCCATCCATGCAACTTTTTAAATGTATTTGTTATCACAGAGTGACTCAGTGTCTCTCACATATAGGAGATCTTATCCTATGAGATGAAATCATTCTTTTGTTATTAGGTGACATATGGAGTGCTGATTAATAGTCACTCTCCTGTAATAACAAAAACTGTACATAAATAGCAATCTACTTCTTTGAAACATTTGTCTCACTGGTAGATTACTCCATCTGATTCTGAATACAGAACTACTTATTATCCATATCAACGTGGTTTCTTCCCAGTTCATACATGGAATTCGGGAACTAAACTTAAGATGCTAAGCAGCTACTGGGTGACCGTATTGTTGTCACGTGCCTATATAAACAAATGGTGAAAGTTTATAACATGAATTTAAAGTCTTGATTTTGTAAATTTACTGTGCTCAGGAAATTGGTTTTCTGAGCACTTAAACAGAACTAAAGGGAAGACTTATGTACTTTGGCTAGAAGAAAGCAAACTCCATACAATTACAAGATTTTCTTTCTATGACTCCCTAGAATCTTCCAGCCTATTGGATTTCCTATTTGCAGTGTTTGTCTGGAAAATCAATACCAATGATTCATCTCTAAGCAAATGCTGTCACGTGGCTTGCACCCGGCACTTCTTATTAAGATGGACAAGAATTCAATTTGAAAACACAATAGCCAACATATAAGAAGCCTGTTTAGCTGTCTGATCTTCTTAGAGGACTAGAGAATGAAGATTACCAATTTGTGCCATGCTTCAGATGTATAATTAAAACTACACTTTTATCAGGGACAAGTACTAATTATTCCCAAATGGATCATATTTGCAGAGATTATGAAGGCATGGATAATCCACTCGATTCCTCATCTTTCTCCTTTTTCATCTTTCTAGGTGGGGAGTGCTGAACAAATTGATGCATGCAGCTTTTGTAAACATAAATGGATAGTTTATGTATAAATGTATTTTCTGTCAATAAATGTGTCTTATTAACTTGAAAAGCTTAAGAAATTGCTATTACCAGCAATAATGCCAGCAGCAAACTGGATGAGGCTGTGCTGTTTGTGGATAGTGGTAGCTGAAAAAAAAAGTGATAGGTTAGTGATAGATTATATCTGCCATCATCTTTGACCAATGAACATGTGAACCAAGCCTGTTGAATATGAAAATGCAGCAATATTCAGGGAACATCATCACATATTTTCCTTGGTAGTTCAAAGCACAGAAGGAGTGAAAGTATCCTGCTTGAACTGTAAATCAATTCTGATTTTTACCTGAAGTGGACTGAATTTAGGGAATTAGAGAAATAGGCATCAATGGCTCCTCTATAAAATTTTGTAGATTTAACACAAAGATATGAAAAAAGTTTTCTCAAATGTTTCGAAGTCAGAATTCTTTGGAAGAAAGAACGTTTCTGAATGTGTGTAGGTCTAAGAAGACACTTGTATATACAGCTATGATAAGAGCTGATAATGCAGATCTCTTCTGGGTTAGATCATATGTGGAACCACCTGACAACTTTTGCCTATTTCTTATATATAGTAGAACCTCTGGTCATGAACGCTTCTGACCACAACCCACGACTAAATCGGGTTGCGACCAAAGTTATGGAACCAATTATAGTTGTGACCAGAGGTTCTACTGTAGTATGATTCTGGAGAATACTCCATATCCAATCATAATGTCCCATATTGAATTATCACTTCTTAAATATCAGCAATATGGAATGCAAATAATTGGTGGCTTGTAAAGATGAAAAATAAAACAAAAATAACAATAAAATTATTCAATAACTGATATACTATTTAAGCAATGGCACACACACACACACACAAAACATCTAGGTTTGAATGGCAAGGGAAAAGCCAAGGATTATATATAAAATCCTTCAAGATGCAAAAGAATGAGAAGGATTGGGACGGCTTCATTCTGCAGACTGCTACTTAGGCTTCATTCTGCAGACTGCTACTTAGGCTAGATGAAAAAGTGAGTTTTGTTGAGAAATAAGAGAATTTCAGAACTAAAAGAGTATGACCTGAGATTTGGATGACATGGCTTTCTATGGTAGGATAAAGTTAAGATTAATGTGGCTTTTAAAAATAACTAAATTATAAGTGCCATATTGAGAACATGAAATAGATATAAACCCAGAGTTTGCCCAAAAATACTATTATAGGTCTCAGCACAAGAAGCATTTTATAGAAAAGAAACAGCAGGCAAAGAGAGATGGTTAACTTATCAAGAATGGTTATAACAAGAGCACAGAGAATATAAAATGAAATTAAGAAATCAATTGACTGTGAAGGATTTAATTTTTCAAAGATTTTCGCATATACATTGGAGAAAAAGATTTAAGATAACAAGACATTTGGAAACGAACAGTACAAGACAGCATTTAAAATTGAACTATGTACAACAAGAACATGCAAGTGCTAAAATGTATTAATGGTTTTTTTTAAAATTAGATTTATATGCCGCCCTTCTCCGGAGACTCAGGGCGGCTTACAATGCGTTAAGCAATAGCCTTCATACTTTTATATATTTTTATACAAAGTCAGCTTATTGCCCCCACAAACTGGGTCCTCAATTTACCTGCCTTAGAAAGGATGGAAGGCTGAGTCAACCTTGAGCCTCGAACTTGCACAATTGCAGACAGCTGGGTGTTAATTACAGGCTATCTAGCCTGTTGAGCTATCTGAGGCTCTTTTGAAATTTGAAATGGAAGAATTGAAAGACCGTGTGACAAAATGGACTGACAACTTTGGACAAAGGATACTAACAGAACAATGGGAAAATATGCGGCTGAAAGGACTGAAAATAAACAGTTTTTAAAATGATGTACTGTTGGTACATCATGCCTGGTGGAGTTGTAAATATCTTAGGATATCATCATCAATGGCAACCTATGGAAAGGACAAGGTCAGTTTGTCCTTTGTATAGCAGTTTACAGAAGCTTGCAGGGTCAATTGTCAATGCCTCTAGTATTGTAAAATGGAATCCAGATGGCCTTCCACCAGAAGGCAGAGGAAGCCGGCTGCACAACATTATTCAAAGTAGTGGCAATGACATCATCTGAGAGAATACAAGCATAATGGATAGCCCTTTACTTAGCCAGGGAATGAGATGGTACCTCATTTTTCAAATTCCACCACTTTGTGTGTGGGAGTACACTATAGAGGAAGTGTGGGAATAAAAAAAAATAGTCAAGGAGAGACTGGATAATTCCTTTATTTGATAACTCCTTATTTCATGCTGGCAGCGTAGGTGGCCACACTTCTTTGAATTGTTATTTGCATTTCCAAGAGATAGAACTGGGTATTTGGGAAAGCTTAGTATGTTTTATAAGTTACACCTATGCAGCAGTGGTGGATTTCATTTACCTTTGCTACCAGTTTGCTCATGCAAGTTTGCTTCGCTTGCACGCACGCCACTTTTATGCATGCACAGAGTGTATTTGATGATGTCCGGGTGGGTGGAGCCTCCACTGCTATCGATTCGCCCAAACCGGGATGAACCAGTAGCAACCCACCACTGCTATACAGCCTGAAGGAAATGGGTCTGAGAAAAACGGGACGCACGTAGCAATGCAAAGGACTGTAAACATGTTACCAGTTTTTATTTTTTATTTGTTGAGTTGTTTTATATGTCTGGGTTGTGTTATGCGCTAGCTATCTTCACTATAAGTTATAGAAAAAAAATATATAGAAAACATAAGACATTGAGTTTCAGGACTAAGAGTTTTCCTTGGGGACATAACGAAAGGCGTTTCCATGATAGTCATCAATATTTAAATATTTATTTTTACAGCTGTATTCCTATCAATACAAATGTCATCAGCAAAGTTGAAACAATGTCACAATCACAGTAGAACAGATTTCTAATCAGGGGTGAAATGCTACCAGTTCAGGCCAGTTTGCCTGAACCGAGTAGTAAAACATGCTACTGGTTCGTCAAACTGGTAGTAAAAAAAGTAAAAAAAAAAAAAAATCTGAAGATCAGCTGAGTGATGCGAGAACTGGTAGTAAAAAAATGCTTAAAAAGTAAAAAAAAAAAAAGTTCCGACAATCACACGTAGCTCAGCTAATCTTCGGAACTTTTTTTTTTAACTTTCAGAGCTTTTTTTTACTACCGTTCTCAGGAACCGGTAGTAAAAAATACTTTAAAAGAGGGGGGGGGGGGGGAGGTTCCAATGATCACAGCTGTGGCACGCAAGCTTGGGAACCTTTAAAAAAAACTTTTTAAAAGCATTTTTTACTACTGGTTCTCTGGAACAGTAAAAAAATGCTTTCAAAAGTTTTTAAAAGATTCCCAAGCTCGCACGCCACAACTGATTCCTCCCCTCGCTGTTCTACTTACCTTCCCAAGCCTCCTTTTGGTGCGTACTGCTCATGCGCAGCCAGAAAACCAGTGGCAAACTGGTTCAGATTTCACCACTGCTTCTATTGGCCCTGTGGATTAAAATTGGTCAAATCCTGACCAATGGAGGTGGCAGCTGGCATAGTAAGGTCCTGTTTTACATTATTTATAGGCTTATCCTCCAAGCTCAATAAACTTGGCCAATATCAATATCAAGCACACATCAAACCTACTGCATTACCAATAGCCGGTGTGTTTCTCTCTGTATCTGTGGGATTTAAAAATATTGGAAAATATCAGAGGATGCAGGAATGGAAGGAAGAAGACAATAGCAAGTTTAAGGCAGCAACATTGTAGAGTGGAAACTTTTTCCAATTTTCCAAGCACCCAGACATTTGCAACAATGGAACCAAGGGATATCAAATATTCTTTGGGGGATAAATTAATATTAAAAATTGTATCTGTTAGTTATGTTTATCAAGTATGAAAAAATTAAATAATGTGCCAATAAGAAAGAAAGAAAAAAGATATAAAGGTGTACTTTAAGCATTTAGAAGTAAAACTCTAGAATCTTTATAGGTTCTTTATAGCAGAAATCTATAGGTTCAGTAACTTCATTGTTTATTTCCTTACCTAACATATTTGCAAATATTTAAAATATTTGCAGGTGACACAGTGGCTCAGTAGTTGAGACACTGGGTTTGTTGACTGGAAGCTGGCAGCCCAAGTTTGAGACGTGAGCACCATGGGAGGGGGTGAGCTCCCATCCTGGTCCAGCTCCTGCCCATCTAGCAGTTCAAAAGCATGCAAATGCAAATAGATAAATAGATACCACTTGGATGGAAACGTAACAGCATTCCATGTCATCAAGCTGGCCACATGACCAAAGAAATATCTTCAGACAGTACTGACTTAATGGCCTTGAAATGAAGATGAGCACTGCCTCCTATCAACAACCAGCAGAGTAAAATTCACAAGGACTCCTTTATCTTTACTTTTACTTTTTAAAATATGTGCAGACTCATCCAGTAAGAAAGACTCTCGACATTATCCAACAATGTCCCTTGAGAGTTGGGCGGCATAAAAATGTGACTAATAAATAAATAAATAAAGAAAAAAAGAATCATTATAAACAAGTCCGCTAAATGTAAATATAATGAGAGGGTAGCAAGAATTGTGTAACAGAAAACAGTTTCAAGATTTTCCAAAATGTAATTGGAGCAAACATATTTCTGGTAAAAGCATGTTTGATTATCTGAGGCAGTAGTGGGTTTCTACCGGTTCACCCTGGTTCGGGCAAACCAGTAGCAGCGGTGGCAGGAGGCCGGAAATCATCACGGATGCTCTGTGCATGTGCCAAAGGTTCTGCTCATGCACACATGAGCCAAGTGAGCATACACATGTGCTCACAATTTCAAACCAGTAGCAAAGGTAAGTGAAAACCACTACTGATCTGAGGGCTATCTCTGAGAAGCCGTGCTTTCTAACCTACAACTCTTTCACCTCTTATATAGAAAGAATTTACTTCAGGCCCTGTATTGTTGCTATAACCAGATGAGCAGAATAGTCCTGGCTAAAGTGGTCCCTTAGCATGGAATCTGCAATTTTTTCATCCGTCTCATTATATTTACATTTAGCCGACTTGTTGATAATGAGTCTTTTCTTCAAAGAATAAAAAACAAGGAAGTCCAGTTGCTTCCTAAAAAGGCACCTTTGGGATAATAGAAAAGTAGTTATTGTGTGAGTAGATCTTTTTACCTCATAACAAGAGACAACTTATGTATGAAATGTATGAAAAGATAGACACCAAAGGATATAATTTTGAACTGTAGAGGGCTTCAGAAGTAGAGTTGGGTATGGTTTGTTTTTTGGGTTTCTTACATATCACCAGTAGTCATGTGGCAATGTTTCTTCTCCTGACCTGAGCAGGCTTTAAATAAAACATTAATATAAACAATCATATTTTAATCAATCTATCATGTCAAATATGTATGCACACACCTATATAATATGGACATACTTTTGAATAATATATCATACAGTTAGGGAAAGTTGTATGTGATTGTATGCTATATTCATTTTTTGTTTTCCTAGCTTTTTGTAGCACCATTCTATTAAGCTACAGATTCAGGGGTGAAATGCTCCCAGTTCGGATCCAGTAGCAATGGAGGCGGGTGGTTCAGAGAACCGGTAGCAAAAATCCCACCCACCCCCATGCCCAGCTGAGCCGCAAAATCATCAGAGGCTTTTTAAAAAACTTTTAAAAGCATTTTTCTACAACTACAGCCGAAAAAATGCTTTTAAAAGTAAAAAAAAAAAAAAGCCTCTGATGATTGTGCAGCTCGTCAAAGGCATTTAAAAGAAAAAAAGGCTTTTTTTCTTTTAAATGCTCTGACGATCCCAGCTGAGTTTTAAAAAAGCCTCTGCCGATCAGGGAACTCAGCTGGGATCGTCAGAGCCTTTTGAAAACATTTTTTTACAACCTCTTAGCTGAAGAAGTTGTAGAAAAAATGGTTTTAAAAATTTAAAAAAAATTGACCATGCCCACCCAGTCACATTACCCCCTCCACCACCATCAAGCCACGCCCACAGAACCGGTAGTAAGAAATTTTAGATTTCACCCCTGTACAGATTATTTTGTTTTGTTTTGAGAGTATAAACCCCCATGGAAAGTTTCCATTACTCTCATTTGATTTAATGGTCTCTTTTCTTACCAGAGAGATAACAGACAGGAAGGGAGGGAGGGAATGGTAATTTTTTCTTTTAGCTTTAATGTTCACACTTGTGACATTTTTTTAATTATCTGGGACATAATATCACTGATGAGTCAGTTGTGAGTTGTGGAAACATGCTCATACAATCTTGGGCCATAGCATTTCAATACACTTAGAATGATTATAAGAATGCTCACATGTAAAATGTATTTTAGAGTTGTGGTGGCACAGTGGTTAGAATGCAGTACTGCAGGCTACTTCTGCTGCCTGCCGGCTGCCTGCCATTTGGCAGTTCGAATCTCACCAGGCTCAAGGTTGACTCAACTTTCCACCCTTCTGAGCTTGGTAAAATGAGGAGCCAGATTGTTGGGGGCAATATGCTGACTCTGTAAACTGTTTAGAGAAGGCTATAAAGCACTGTGAAACAGTATATAAGCTATATACTGTTATATACTGTGCTATTCCTATTCACATTGGACACCTGTGTCCAATTTTTGTGCATGAACATGCGCAATGAACATGACCTTTGATGTTTGGGAATTTTACAGATAACCTCACAAACAGCAAATATGGAAATGTTTAATTCCAAATTCTGTGTAGTTAATCCTGTATGGAACTCTGATTTCTTTATAACCACTTACCAAGGATAAGTCTAAGTGCTATTGCTATTTTAATAAGAATTGTACAATATATTTTACTGGTCCTGAAAGTCAAGGGCTTTGGGCATTTACTTGATTTCACATATAAAAACAGTTACTATGCAAGCTGCCTTAGCATAAATTTAACCAAATTTTACAAAGCTTCAGCTACTAAATAGAAATTTACTTTACTTTATAGCTGGGATTATAGCAGACAAATGCAAATACATTCAGGCACATGACCTGTGTGATGAAGAGTCAGTGACAGAGAAGAAATTTATTGTATGTGTAATCTCCAAATTTCTGTCTTGCCTTCCTCCCCACCCCTGTACACATACGTTCCTAATCCTCCTTTTCTTCCAGATCTCCATATTATGCTGCAAAAATTGACCAGAAAAGCAAAATTATCTTTGGTGCCTTTGTTTGTTTGTTTTAATAGAAATAAAAAGAAGCACATTAAACTTCCAGTAGTTTCAGCACACTTATTCCACTTAGAAAGGGAAACTCAAAAAGAAAAGATTGGAGCATTTCTGCATACTAGGACATCTCCTGTAGCTCCGAGAAGCTGATTTTTCTTAATGTTTTAATTATCCATTTGGAAAAAAAAAATCTCAGCCACATGATAAAGAAGAAAAACACTCCATGTCCTGAAAGAAGGCAGCATTGTGCTAAATGCAGCAATGTTTTTACCAGGGACTTGGATAATATGTGGCCCTTCAGATGCTGTTGGATCATAAATCCAAGCATGAATGGATTCTGAATTAATTATCACATGGGTCATATATTTCTCCACCCTGCTGTAAGTCTTGGTATGTAGATTTATATCACACAATGTGCAGGAAAAGTTCTCAGGCATGTGCATTTTAGTTACTTTTCGCCCTGAACATCCAGGTATCACAAAGACAAAGCTAGTAGTACACAATAGATAGACTATTTCCATGTTACTTCCCCCCCTTTTTTTCATATGAGTAACATCTTATAACCCTTCCAAAAATGCTCCTCAACGTTTTCATTTCATCCAGCCTAGTTGTCTGGATCAGTCCCAAAGAAGTTTGACAAAAGTACACTTATTTATTTATTAAATACTTACTTATTGGGAAACCTTCTATGGTTTTGCCCACCTGTCTGTCCAGATGTAGAGACTCTGTTAGACATGGCTCATCACATCTACTCAGTGAGTGCCAGGTCAAGGGTGCAGCTTAGTGGCTCTTCAGAAACTCAGCACAGCTGAAGGCCTGAGAGCACTTTCTATAATGTCAAAGCAAGGGCTGACCTGATGGAGAAGGGTCTGTATAAATTTGATAGGCAGAGGGGATCTCTATAGATATCTTCCACTTTAATTATGCAACAGACAGATATCTTAGCAAGTGGCAGATGGACACTCACATTGATGCTCCATCTGCTGTAATTGGGGAAGAAGGCTGTAGATTGATTGTGCAGGTGCGCTGGATGGCCTTCTTGATCAAAGAGAGTTTGGAAATTATGACATATGTGTGTCAAGGGGGGAGGGGACTTGTGGAAATTAATGAACTTTCTCCTCCTTTAAGAAGTTATTTAAGAGCTATGCATTGCAAAGACAGAAGAGGGATCTCTAAATTATTACTGCTCAAAATCTTACGATAAGTAAAGAGTTCCATGAGAGATTCTTAGGTTTGCTAGTTTGGAGTCACTTAAATCTCAGTCTAGAAAACGGAAACTGTGCATTTGGGTTGTGACAAAATTCTCCACAGAAAGTGTAGAGTATATCCCATATATGAAAGAGTTTTCATAGTTCCCAAGATCATAGATGAGTTTGCACAAATGTCTAAGGAACAATTCCATAGACCTGGATTTGGCTAGTGTCAATTTCTCATTTTACCAATTTTAAGCTTGTTTCCTTTTGGGCATTATGTTCAATATATATATATTAAGAAAACAGCACTTTTTGTTCATGTATTTCCTTATACATTTATTGGGTACAACATTTTGTATTGTATGCCTTATTCCAAGTAAATCCTCCTAATACAGAGGATTCTGCTCATTATTTGCAATGCTCCCCCTGAGGCCATTTCCTCAATAGTCTTCCATTTTATTTTAGGGAATATGGAGAGAAGCACGTGGGGAATATGAAAAGGGCTCTAAACATATGAAAAGGGCTCTAAGCAGGGCTCTAAACATGGGCTTTGCATTTATTAGCATAAAGTCTGCTGGCATTGCAACTCAAGCTTCTCCCAAAGTAGAGCTCTCTCTATATATATAATATATGTTTTCTGAGGTTTTCGCGGGTGTTTATATGTAGGTCTTTGGTTATTCGGGTGTTCTCCCACGTAGAATTGGATGTGTCTTGGCGACGTTTCAACAAAGTCTCATTCGTCATCTTCAGGCTGGTGTTCTCAGCTTCGTGCTCCAGCTATATATATAATATATATATATATATTATTGAAAAGATATTTTAGTGCACTTCCACCCAGCTTTCATAGGAGATGTAGAAAAATAAGGTGCAATGTCTATGCAGAACATCACACCCATGTCGTAAAATGTCGTAAGACTAGTAAATAAATAGTAACATTAGAAAAATGAAAAAGCTGGATGAGATCAAGGAGCTAAGTCAAGGTTGGCTTTCCAAACACATCCATAATTTAGACTAAAAAGTGGGGGGGGGGGCAGATTTTTGGAACATTCCAAGTCATTTTCAGATTTCTCTAGCATTTATCTGTCTATTATTGGAAACCTTCAAACATCATGGTTATGAGTTTTTTGATATTTTGAGCAAGTGAATATGAGTAAATTATGAGTAAATAATTGAGAAACACTCAGAAAAAAGCTAGGGGAGTCTTGAATAATACCACTGGATGTTCTTGAGGGAGACCAGCATGGTGGTCTTGTGATGAAGATGCTTGCCTCCCAATTGGAAGGCTGAGAGATCAATCTTAGGTAGCGGCAGATGTTTCTCTCTCGGAGCACAAAGAAAGGATATCTGCTGCAAACTCCGTGTGGTGTCCGGAAAGGCATCCGGCCAGTAAATGCTCAGCTCCATCCAGTCATCTGACTCTACCCTGAATTAATGGATTACAGGATTGTAAAAAAAAAAAAAAATAGGGGGGGGAGTTAATGTTCTTGAGGGAGATGACTGGCCTAGAAATATGAAAAATAAAAATAATAAATAGTTGTTTTTGGAACAAGCACCTGCCCTAAAGCAGAGAGGAGGCCTTAGTTGTCTAAATGCCATTTTTTGTGGGGGCAGGGGGTGTCTACCTGAAAATTATCTTCTGTCATTGGTTTCTAGGTCCTACTATTCATTGGAAGTACCGTATTTTTCAAAGTATAAGACGCACCGTAATATAAGACGCACCTTAGTTTTTGGGGAGGAAAGTAAGAAAAAAGCTGATTGGTGGGTGGATCAGCCTCCCAGGAATACCCCAATCAGCTGTTTCCAGAGGTGAATTTTAGCAATAGGTTCCTTGGTTGTGAGCTCTGTGCCTTGCTTTTTTTTCCTACCTCTAAAGCCTCCGAAACAGAGCTTCAGAAAAAAAGGCCTTTTTTTCTGAAGTTTCTTTTAAAGGCTTTTTTTCTGAAGCTTCTTTTAGAGGCTTTTATTTTGAAGGACTATCTGTACTCTGTTCAATCTCCTTTCTTTGGTATTGGTATGTAGATTAACCCCTTCCAATCTATTGGTTATTGTGTCATTCTCCAGATTTGTTAACATAGTTTGGTTAGAACCTTTACTGATTCTTCTTTTGTTGCTTGCCATATTATTTTAGATAAAAGCCTCTAAGAGGCTTTTTTTCTGAAGCTTCGTTTCTGAGGCTTTTTTTCTGAAGCTTCTTTCAGAGGCTTCCTTCAACTTTTCGCAAATCTCCTTTTGCAAGGCTGGGCGGGGCTACATTTGGAGTATACGACACACCCAGATTTTCACCCTCTTTTTTGGGGGGAAAAGGTATGTCTTATACTCCGAAAAATACAGTAACTTCTCACAGATCTCTCTCTGCCTCTCTCTCTTTGGATTTAGCATCCAATAGCTGTGCACTGACGATCAATCTTGAGCAATTACAAATGATCCTTTAGACCCAACCAATGAAGGGATCTGGTGACTCTGTTCCTAAGATCAGCGTCAAGCTTCGAAGCATGCTTATGCTGTTGCAACTGTTATCACCTCTCAGCTTCCCAACGAACTAAGGGGGAAGGGAGGGCTCCAGACTTCAGGAGAGCAACCTGTGGGAATCAAGGACACTTCAGCAGGTGGCTAAGATCTCCAGAAGTATTTCCTCATCACAATTCAATTGCATTTAATTGGATAATGTGAGGTACACCAAGGCAAGAAGGGGAGATTTTATATTTTAATTATACGGGATTGCATGGGAAATAGCCAGAGGTGGTTTTGCCTTAATCTGTGCCGATAGGATGTACTCAATGAAGTTTTGCCTAAAGGGATTGGACCGTCTCGATTGTGCTTGCTCAGTTGGGTTCATCAGTCGGAACCTTGACAGAAAGTCTTTCTCAAAGATAGTTATAAATTCTCTCCAACACTTAGCACAGTATCATGAACAAAAGTCAGATGAAACTTCAGAGCATCATTCATGCTCGTTTACATCTTCAAATTCTTGCAGTGTTATCAATGTTTATTTTCCATCAGTTTTTCTTCCCTTAGGTAAACATTTCTAAGTTCTGGGCAAGGCTCGGTTCTTTCCTGTAAATGTCATTTAATCCATAAAAAGCGTTCCGATTTTGACAAGCTTAGGATGAGATACAGAACATGTAATACCTAAAGTGCCCGATGTCCCATATATATTTCTATGTGTCTAAATCATTTTATCATCCACTTAAGAGCAGAACAAATTAGTCATACCCTCTGATTCGGTACACATTATGCTGAGACATGCCCACGCTAATATGCTTTCTGATAAAGTAAATGCTTACCCTGTTGGAGTACAAATCTTATTTGGGCTCTGGAAAAGTCAAGGGACAGAAAGCTGAGTCTGCAGCAGGATTGCTTACTCAAAGGGAATTGGAGATTTATTAGCAGATTTCATTAAATATATGGTTTGCCCCGAGCAGTCAAGGTTGCAGAAATGGGATGCAACAGGAAAGAGGTTTGCTGGGCTGGAGAACAGCAACATGTAAAATGAACACTGATGTGTAATAAAACACTGGTGGTCTTTCATTGAAATAACTTTTCTTCCACTGATACCCTCTAGGTGTTTTTGGGCTGTCATTCCCAGAATGTCTGAATATGAATTCTGGGAGCTGCTCTCTTAATATTTCTAGAGGATCTAAGCTTGTGAAAAGGTGGGGTAATGAGAAGTGGAACAGCCAGAAAACTGGTGATTACTTCATAATAATAACCCTAGCTGAGGCTGGATATTTGATAAACTACCCTATGTATGAAATGTAAAAATGTTTTTTTGTTATGCCCGCCTTTCGAGCATTAAAGCAGACATTTGCATATTTTAAAGGTTCATTGCATCCTAGGTTTCATGCATTTGGGCAAGTATCAAAGTTTAGGTATTTTAGAAGCAGGCAGAAATCTATAGCAAATTATATACATTAAAAAATACACATTCCATTAAAAAAAACCCCTCTCAAACATCACAATCCTTTGGTCTATCCAGAGGGAAGTTGCTCTAAATTCAATCACTTTTGTCTTGAGATAAGAGTACATCAGGGGTGAAATCTATTTTTATTTGCTACTAGTAAAAAATGCTTTAAAAAGTAAAAAAAAAAGAGTTTCCGATGATCAGCACCTGACCAGCCTGAACCCCCTTGCCAAGACAGATCCAATGCCTCCTAGCCCCAAAGATTGTAAGCCTTTCTAACTCGGCCACCCAGTCGGGGAGATGATGGGGGGGGGGGAAGAGAGAGAAACAAATTGCTTGGCTGCTCCCCCTTTTCACTCAGCCCGAGCTTCCTGTTGCGGATTTTCTCGCCTTGCTTCATATGCCTGGGATTGTCACCCTCGTCTTCTTCTTCCTCCTCCTCTCCAAGTGGAAAAATGCCAGGAGCGCAAAAAGAAGCACTTGCTTGCTCCTGCCATTTTTCCATTTGGAAGGAAGCTTTCAAGGCTTGTAAAGGCAAATCTGGCTTCCTGTGCTAAAAATCTCACCAGTACCACTGTGCACGCAGCTTGTGTGTGTGTGTGCATATCGGGCATGGGCTGCTGCAAAAACCAGAGGCAAACACACACACACACACAGAGGCTTTAAAAGACCTTTGAATGAAGGCGGGGGTGGATTGGAGGGGTCATTTCAGGGGACATTCAGTGCAGCACACGCGCACACATGCACACACACACAGAGGCTTCAAAAGACCTTTTGAATGACTTGAGGCTTTTTCAGGTTGGCCTCCAAAGATAAGAGGAATGAAGGTGGGGGTGGATTGAAGGGGTGAATTCCCCAACTCTGGTTCAGCCGGTTTGGGATGGGACTGCAGGCACAGGCTGCTGTGAAAGACCAGGAACAGAAAGACACACACACACACACACACACACACACACACACACACACACACTGCATGCACAGCAGTGCTGGTAAGGTTTTTAGCGAGCAGCTCAGGAAGCCAGACTTGCCTTCACGAAAGCTTCCTTACAAATGGAAAAACGGCAGGAGGAAGCAAGTGCTTCTTTTTGCGCTCCTGGCATTTTTCCACTTGGAATGGAGGAGGAAGAAGAAGACGAGGGCAACAATCCCAGGCGTGTGAAGCAAGGCATGAAAATCCACAGCAGGAAGCTCGGGGTGAGTGAAAAGGGGGAGCAGCCAAGCACTTTGTTTCTCCGGAACCGGTAGAAAAAAATGCTTAACGCATCGCTCAGCTGATCATCGGAACTTTTTTTTAACTTTTTAAGCATTTTTTTACTACCGGTTCTCTGGAAGTAAAAGCAGGAAGTAACAACGACTGGGCGGGTGGGCGGAGCCTCGGGTTGCCATTGCTACCGGTTCTCCGAACCACCAGCCATCATCGCTACTTACTCGCCTGAGTCGGTCCAAACTGGGAGCATTTCACCCCTGGACTACATAATATTGCAGCCTAAAAACTGTAATTTAGATACTTCCCCAAAGATAAGTTCAAAAGTCTGTCTCTGTCTCTTTGTCTCTCTGTCTGTCTCTGTCTCTGTCTCTGTCTGTCTGCCTGCCTGCCTGCCTCCCTGCCTGTCTCTCTTTCTCTCTGTGTCACTGTGTCTCTCTGTGTCTCTCTCTCTATATATATGTGTGTCTGTGTGTGTGTCTACACAGACAATCAGTCAGTGATATACATTCATGTATATGTATATGATGTATATATGAATGAAAGCTGTGATTGTAAGTGGAGAGCTACAGGTACTCCAATACTTCAATGGAATTAAAAGTAGTGAAATTGCTGCAAATTCAGAGCATGCAAGATGGTAATTAGTCACAATTGTAAATTAACCATTGTCACATTGGACAATTTTCTCAACTTTGTTTTCATTTATTTCCTTATGTTCTTTTTAATGATTTTTCCCCCATCCCAGCAACAAGCATGAATGAAATTATTTAGAAGTAGCACATTTACATTTATTTTACTTATGCACATTGCATATGGTAAATATAGAATCCATCAACAATTTCTTTTCGTTTATGATGCAATAAAGGGAAATAATGAGATAAGGAAATGAAAGCTACAAGATAAGAAAAAGCAACACAAGTAGAGATAGTCCTCAGCTTACCACCACAATTAGAGCCCAACATTTGTGCTGCAAAGTGAGACATTTGTTAAGGGAGTTTTGCTCCATTTAGGGCCTTGCTTGCCTCGGTGGTTAAATGAATCACTGAAGTTGTTAAGTTAGTAAGACGATTGTTAAATGAATCTGGCTTCCCCATTGACTTTGCTTGTCAGAAGGTCGCAAAAGGGAATCATGTGACCCTGTCATAACTATGAGTCATAACTATGTCATAACTATGAGTCATAACTGTCATAACTATTAGTCAGTTGCCAAGCATCTGAATTTTGATCACGTGACCATGGAGAATGCTGCAATGGTTGTAAGTGTGAAAAATAATCATAAGTCACTATTTTCAACGCTATTGTAACTTCAAACAGTCGCTAAATGAACTGCTGTAAGTCAAGAACTACCTGTAAAGCTATTTGTGTATTTAATCAATTTATAGGAACATCCAACACATACCTTGTGACTCTGGATAGACAACCTAAGATTAAAACTAGTCCCCCCCAAACATAATAGATTCTACCTATAAAGCCCTACATAGCTTAGGCCGGGAGTACCTGACCGACCATCTGTGGCCAGGGCCAGCTCCCCATCACCCAGTGCGTTCCCACAGGGAGGGCCTTCTTGGAGTGCTGTCAGCCAGGCAGTGTCGACTGGCGACTCCTAGAGTACGGGCTTTCTCTGTGAGCGCTCCTACTCTATGGAATCAACTCCCCCTGGAGCTCCGGGTGGCCCCTGAACTGCGCTCCTTCCGCTGTGACCTTAAGACATGGTTATTTCACCAGGCCGGATAGGACTGAAGGGGTTTTTAAAGGGGAATTTTAATAGTTTTAATACTCAAATATTGATTGATTGCTTGTTTTATTCCTGTGAGCCGCCCTGAGTCGTTGTTGGAGAGAGGGTGGCATACAAGCTTAATTAATAAAATAAATAAATAAATAAAGACACAACACAATCAAGGCTAGCTAAAATCATTCCATATTAACTAATTTCAATCAGGCTTGGTCCAGCATCAAATGAAAAGGGGAAAAAAACCTCTTTAAAGCCTTACAAAAGGCCTGCAGAATTATGAAGGTCCAGGAAATTTACGGCAGGTGGAATCAGACTTAAAACTAATCATATTATATTTTAAATTCTAGAATTGAGAAATGCAACCCAGGGACCTCCCTTTTTACCTTGCTATCTATACCCTCCTCTTAACAACATGCTGGCACAGGTTTTTCTTGCACGTAAGTCAACTCTAAATCGGTAGGACGATGTAAACAAAAGTGAGGAAATCACAGAAACCACGATAGGCATAACATCCTGATGAGCTGTTCTGAAGTCAAGAGGTTGGTCTCTTAGCAATAATCAAGGACAGGGCTCGGTGCAAGTGATCACAATACTTAGTGAGATATAGGCACCTCATAAAAAGCCTTGATAAATGAAATTGGAAGAATTTTAAAGGATGTCTACTCCTGGACAAAAGGGATGCAGTGGTTCAGTGGCTAAGGCACTGAGCTTGTTGATCGACAGGTCGGCAGTTCAGTGGTTCGAATCCCTAGTGCCACGTAACAGGGTGAGCTCCCGTTACTTGTCCCAGCTTCTGCCAACCTAGCAGTTCGAAAGCACGTAAAAAATGCAAGTAGAAAAATAGGGACCACCTTTGGTGGGAAGGTAACAGTGTTCCATGTGCCTTTGGCATTTAGTCATGCTGGCCACATGACCACGGAGATGGACAGCGCTGGCTCTTCAGCTTTGAAACGAAGATGAGCACTGCCCCCTAGAGTCGGGAACGACTAGCACATATGTGCGAGGCAAACCTTTACCTTTACCTTATTCTGGACAGGAAAAGGTTGATCTTAGCTGAGTCCACCTGAGATACTTAATCACTTCGGTGGTGAGGGAGAGGCCCAGCAATGTATTGGAATAACAATGGAAAAACAAGGAGGGAAATTCAAGGGTCAAGGGAGAAGAGAGACAATGTTGAGGTGGACAATGTTGAGGTGAATTTTCCTAAAATTCAAGACGGCAATGAATAAAGTGCTTTTTTCCCTTAAAATAATAAAGTAATGAAACACGATATAGAATTATAACATTTAAATAACAAATTGATTTTAATCTCTACAATTTTGTTCTTTAAACTTCATGGCCCTATCTGTTTGAGGATGCCTTTTATTTGATCCGATCCCAATTTTCTTTAGACCTTCTTAGCGGCAACCTATTAACTCTTCCTTCATATATTTGTTTTGTGATTCAAACCTCTCTATGTAACTGGATATTCCAATGTACTTTAATTCTGTTAAGTCATTTTTTTCTATTCAGTCCATATTCATTTAACATCTATTTATTCCTGGTCCTCCCTTTTCTTGTTCTTGCATAGACTTCTAGAGAAGCATCTGCAGGGTTAACAGAATAACAGAGTTGAAAGGGCCCTTGTAGGTCATCTAGTCCAACCCCCTGCCCAAGCATTTCTGATAAATGGCAGAGAGAAATGATATTACAAAAGTTTTTCTTTTTTATTGCTAAACGTAATATTTCAAAAGCAGGGGAAAAATGAAGGGGCTACACTGAGCCTGTGTAGCGTAGGGGGCTAATGCCTCCTACTAAAGGCAGCAATTAACACCAGCTGCCTGTAATTTCTCTGAGTTCAATCCTAGCCAGGCTCAAGGTCGACTCAGCCTTCCATCCTTTCTAAGGTGGGTAAATTGAGGACCCAGTTTGTGGGGGCAATAAGCTGACTTTGTATAAATATACAAAAGTATGAAGGGTATTGCTTAACGCATTGTAAGCCGCCCTGAGTCTCCGGAGAAGGGCGGCATATAAATCAAATTTTTTAAAAAAAAGTGCATTTATCACGTTTTTCGTAGAACAATTAGCTGAACTCTGCATTATCATTATTTTAGGTAGTAAAACCTCCTCATTCAGGTTATATTGTCGTGTTGGCACTTTGTGATAAATAAGTGGGGTTTTGGGTTGCAGTTTGGGCACTCAGTCTCTAAAGTGTTCGCCACCATTGTCCTATAGCAACCAAGCTTCATCTCCATGTTTTATTTTTGAAAAACATTCTGTAATTCAAGCTAATTCACTTTATTACATGCTTTCACTGAGCCATGAAATATACAATAACATTGCATTCGTGTAGTGATTTCACCTGCTGACACAAATGCTATACACTTCATTTTTATACCCTTTCTCTTAGAGACAGCCATTTTGTAATAAATACAAATTATATATTCAGGGCCACATCATCAGCATGTGAGATTGACTTATTGTGTACGCATGAATAGATTTCTTACCTCAGTCCTTTGCCAACTGCAGAGCAAAATCTCTCTCTCTCTCTCTCTCTAACTTCATGTTACTTTTGCTTTTCTGCCATATACTACAGAGCTGTAGCTACCTTAGTGTTTCCAGTTTTGCTCTGAAAATATCCATTTGACCACTAGAGGGAGGCAAGGTGTCAAAATTGTCCCTCCTTCTTTGCTGCCATCTAGTGGTCATGTGACATTTGATGAACTAATTCTGGCAGTTCTGATTTATTCCAACATTGTCAATATTTATGGTAGCTGATTTTCAGGATTCCAAGGAGTTATTAATGAAACAGACACTAATGAGTGAAACAGTTCAGGATTCATCCACATAGCTCCGTGATGACAAACCTATGGTACACGTGCCCGAAGTGGCACGCAGAGCCATGTCTCCTGGCACGCTAGGCATTGCCCGTTCTTCTTCCAGGTTTTTGGTATGCGTGTGCACACAATGATCACCTGGTCTTTGTGCGTTTGGCATTGCTGGAAACCAGAAGAGCTGGTCTGTGAGCCGGGAATGGGGCTTCCCCGAACTTCAGAATTGGGAGTGTCCAGAAAGAAGAAGGACCAATGGGAATTCTCCCTTCTGAAGTGCTCCCTTTTCTGCACTTGGTGCTCCGCCCCCCTTCGAAAATGCTCTCGAAAAGATTCGCCATCACTGACATAGCTCTTAAACATTGCCATTTTTTTTTTAAAAAAAAATAACAATACAAAATAGAAGAAATTTTAGCTTGCTTCTCCTGGTCGTTGTTTTCCCTTCCTGAATGGCTTTCTCTGTCCCTACATTACAAGAAATAAACAGTGTTTGAGGAGTAGATGATTGCAAGTCAGCCAATTGATCATATGTGAGTGCTAGTCTTGTTACAAATGGAATTATCCCTTTATCTGGGCAGCTGGCTTGTGAAACTTGTCAAGGGTATCCTTTATTTCCTCTTATATTTAATTTGATCCTGGAACTGCTCTTATATTTAATTTGATCCTAGAACTGCTGGCCTATCTTGTCAGCCAAATGGAAAATATTTGAGGCAAAATACTATCTGGAGAAGCACAGTAGCTGTTGTTATATGCCAACGATACCTAAATTCATTTTAATAATTATCTATTTCTATACATCTGATAATTTATCAAGTAATTTGGTTACTTGGAATATGACTCAGACATTTTATGTAGGCTGTAATGTATGCAAAGTGGTCATAATTGGGGTTTAATTATTTGAATACTTTTAAATATCTGTGAATAACTACTGCAAGGAAATTTTCTTCATTTGTGAATTTAAATCTACCTAACTTTCTATCCCAGATAAAACTGATAGAGCTAGATCTTGGAAATCTCACTGAGTTTATGTGGAAAGTTAAGTGTTAAAGACTGGGCTTTTTCCCCCCTTTTTATGATCCAGGTGAAGTCAGGATGATTGAATGGAGCTGAGCATTTACTGGCCAGATGCCCCTCCTGATGCCTATGCAAAATTCACAGCAGATATTTTCTCTTTGAAGAAAAGTGACAGAGAAACATCTGTCACTGCCTAGGATTGAACTCTCAACTTTCCAAGTGGGAGGTTAGCATCTTCACATCTAGGCCATTACACCACTAAGTGTTAGCCTGATATATTTACTTAAAGCTATTCCGGTGCTATTATCTTTAAATTGTTTTAAACAGATTAATACAATATTATGTTTTTTAATGGAAAGCACAATCTCCCAGGCATTGTCTAAATTATAGCTACCATATGATTATGGGGCTAAAGGCATGTATTTTTACAGAATGGAATAATCAGGTAAAACCATTATGGCACAATTAGTTATTATGTGGCACCACTGTGGGTTTTTAGCTCCATTTCTAACTCTAGCTCTATTGCTTGGACATAAGTATAATTTGTTCATTATTCATATGACAAACTTATAGTCTAGGACAGCCTGTTTGAAAATTGCTGATAATCCTTTTCTTTGAAGTTAAAGGTAAGAAGTGGTTTTAATATTTTAAACCATCACTTGATTTCACAAGTTCATCCTCATGCATTAGCAGCAACTAAAACCCCTAAATAGTGTTGAAATGTATTTTAGATCATTCTAAATCTACATTTAAAAATAAACTGTTTAACTGTATTTCTAAGGTAAGTATTAGCTACTTTTTTAAAAATGTAACTGCATTTACAATTTACATTAAAGAAGTGGGATATCTCCTATTAACAAATCAATAACTGTCGTAAGAACTACTAAATGTCTTTTTTATGGTCTTAAAAATGAACAACTCAATTGGGAAAAATTATTTTTATGTTTACTGGCTACCAAAGTCCAAAATGGGTTCGATACTTGTGAAGAGTTGTTATCAACCATACTTTCTTAACAGTTTAAAATGGACAAGAAGTTCCTCATTGTTATAATATTGTCTCATTTTGGTTTCAAGGGGAGCAAGGGGAGAACGCTTTCTGAAAGAAAAATAACCAGATTTATTTTTTACATCTCAATGAGATGTGTTCATTTTCAGCTTGTGAATTAATTCTCTATCAATATAATGAAGTTACTATCAATTAATCCAGGGGTGTCAAACTCAAGGCCTGTGGGCTGGACTCAGCCCGCGGGGTCCTTAGATCTGGCCATGGGGCCACCCTGGAAACAACAAAAGGAATGGCCCATGGTGCCTCTGCCAGCAAAAATGGAGTTCAGGAGGACTGACTGCACACCCGGGGCCGGTTTTTAGCCGCGATGGCCTCCTGCAGACCTCTGCCAGGAAAAATGGGGTCTGGGGCATGCCCCTGACATGAGTGACAACAAGATGGCCACACCTACCCCAATCATGTCCCCTCCCGCCTCCCCAAAGTCAAACACTATCCTGATGCGGCCTTCAATGAAATTGAGTTCGACACCCCTGAATTAATCCATACAGTCAGGTTATAATGAAACCAAAGCAATTGAAGGCAGATGCCACAAAAGTATATTTCTATAACAAAAAGCTAAGTTGATCACTGGGCTCCTAGCTAACAGAATGTAAGAGAAAGTTACCGAATGAATAATCTTTACAGATGTTATACATTTGGTTTTGTTACATTACAAAAAGCAAGGGAAAAGAAAAACTACAAATACAGTGTGACCCAAACACTGAAATACTTGGATAAATTATTGGGAGGCCTCCCATATTACTTTTTATACTGATGAAATCATTTCTGATAAGATCAGCATGCCCAATAAGCAATGTTGTTTATTGTGCCAGTATCCGTTCTATTCACAGTCTGCGGGATGGACAGTTGTCTGATTTCTCTTATCTGTCTCCGTTTCAGGGTCACAACACTAAGCCCTGAGCTATTTAATTTAATGTATGCCTTTCTAAGGTATAAAAATAAGCATATGAATTTGATCTCCACAACGAGTATCATGTTTCTGTTGTCTCCTTGTCTTTTCTTAACTTTCTTTATTTGTTTGGAGGGGTGGAATGTTTCTCTTTTTTCTTATTTATATTTAAAGTAACAAAAGTCAGCAGAAAGTTAAAATGAAATTGTAAAAAGGAGGTAGATGGAGCAATGATAAGAGAACACACGTTAGGAAACAAAGAAGAGAAACTCTGATGGGGAACTCACTCAGAAAGAGGAGTGGGCTGCCCATAACTAGGACAGCACCAGGGACGGTATTAATGATATCATTTGCATGAATTCTACTATTGAGATGACTGACTCCCTCCCACATAATCCTTGAAGAGAGTGTAAAGAGAGAGAAAGAGTAAAAGGAGGAGTAAGCAGAGGTGGGATTCACTTACCTTCCCTACCGGTTCGCAAATGTGAGTGTGAGATTGCACGTGCCACCTTCTGCGCATGCTCGACCTTCCATGCATGCTCTTTGCTCACGTGTGTGCCTTCCATGCATGCACATGGCCTCCAAAATGTGGCCAAATAAGATGTCATTACATCCAGGTGAAAGGGCGGGGCCCTTTCACCTGGCACTACCAGTTCTTCTAAACCGGACAGAACCAGCTGAATCGCACCACTGGGAGTAAGTAAAATCACTGGAGGCTTTCAAGAAGAGATTGGACAGCCATTTGTCTGAAATGGAATAGACTCTCCTGCTCGAGCAGAGGGTTGGTGTAGAAGACCTCAAAGGTCCCTTGCAACTCTGTTATTCTATGTTCTATGTCCACTTGTTTTCTTTACTGTAGAGTCATCAGGGCATCTTTTCATCTGTCGTCACGTGGACCTTGGTGTGGTGAACACAAATAGTTTGCTGCCACTAATGTCTGGGTGGGAGGGTGAAAACTTTAAGTGGGTGGCCAAAGTCTTACTCTCTTTTTACTGCACAATGCACTCAAAAAAAAAAAAAAAAAAAAAAAACCAGGCAGGCTTCCATTGTTCAATATCCTTATATTGAAATAACATATCATATTAAAATTGAGAGATGGGCATTAGATGATTTAATAATACATTGATTAAGTTAGTTCTATATTAACATTTCATGGCTCTATCTTTAGTTTCTTCAAATGTCACTCATTTCATTACTATTCTGTATATTCTGCTCTCATTATATTAGCACTGTTATATTTGGTTGCACTTTAGCATATCTTTTTGAGTTTATATTTCACCCCTAAAAATACTTTAAAACAAAACAAAAAATGATCTTTAAAAAAAAATTGAACATGGTCACCATCTTCATTTCCTGAATCCCTTCTGGGTGTCCTTTTGCTGCAGCATAGACCTTAGAAACCTCCCAATTTTGTTATTCCATTATAATGTTTGAAGATGTGAATGGAAAGTTATCTCAGTGATCTTAAAATATTTAATTCTATAAAGGTATTTTTTATTTTAAATTTATTTTTATCCTGTAAGAGAAGAGCAGGTGGAGTGGGGGGAGGGTTAAATGTGTCATTAACTTAGAGTCCTTATGTTTCCATAAACAATCCAAGTCCAGCTCTCCTTGAATTTCTTTGAACCTTAAAGGTAAAGGTTTCCCTCGCACATATGTGCTAGTCGTTCCCGATTATAGGGGGCAGTGCTCATCTCCATTTCAAAGCCAAAGAGCCAGCACTGTCCGAAGATGTCTCTGTGGTCATATGGCCAGCATGACTAAATGCAAAAAGGTGCACAAAAAGCTGTTACCTTCCTACCAAAGGCGATCCCTATTTTTCTACTTGCATTTTTTACATGCTTTCGGTTGGCAGAAGCTGCAACAAATAACGGGAGCTCACCCCGTTCCATGGGACTAGGGATTTGAACCGCTAAATTGCCAACCTTTTGATCGACAAGCTCAGCATCTTAGCCACTGAGCCATCATGTCTCTTATCTTTAAACCTTATCTAGCGCAAATGTAATATTGACCATTAAATTATTAGATTCTTGCGTCTAAGCTTGAATAAATCTTCTGTGCCACAACTTAATGTATGATCTTGATCCTTTGCACCTGATATTTCCCACCTTTATTATTTATACTTATATATTATTTATATTAAAAAAACCCTCAAGATGGCGAACATACCTAATACTCCTTCCTCCTCCTATTTTCTCCACAATAACCTATGAAGTATTTTGGGCTTAGACAGAGTGATCAGTGCAAAATCTTTCTAAAGTCCAGCTCTCAGCATGCCATTCAAAGACCAAAGGAGGCCCTCAGCCCAGGGAACACACCTTGCAATGCATTGTGGGCAGGGGTGGGTTCTATTTACCTTTACTACTGGTTTGCAGCGGGAGTGCAACGCTTCTGCACATGCACAGATCATCCATTATGACATCTGGGCGGGTGGGCGGAGCCTCCTGTCACTTTTACTACCAGTTTGCAAGAACCGGACCAAACCAGGAGCAACCCACCACTGATTGTGGGCTTACTCAAAGTGGAAACCTTTTGCTCATCTGGCAGCTGTAGCTTTATTTATTTATTTATTTTCCTGCTTGAGACGTTAAAGCCAGAAACAGGCTAATATTTGACAACTTGACAACGGAAAAATTAAGCAGCCCATTTACTAGCCTTGACAACTGGCAAGATCAGATTGGTCTCTTCCACAACAGCTGATCGGCTCATTGCTATGGGAACCAGCAGGAAGCAAAGTATCACACAACAGGAGCTGTTGCTCGGAGGTACAGGTTGAAATTCTGGTGTCTTACAAAGAATTGCCTGCCTCTGAAACATTTTAACTTTTTTTTAAAAGAAATAATCCACAGAGAAGGCCTCTTCCCCCCACAAAAAACTTTGATTAACACTTTCTTAAACGAAACTTGTAAATTAAGTGCAGAGGAAACTGCCATTGTCCATAAAGCTTTCCTGTGTGATCCTTTGTGTGTGCTTGCGTGTGTATAGTATTTCACAATAGAATGGAGACTTAAAACATGACTCCAAGAGCTTTAAAAATGCAATAGGAGCACACACTCATACCCACAGTAAAATCAATAGAGTGAGGAATGACTCAAGCAGCTTGTTTTTTCACAGTGGTAATCAAAAAGTAATTTTAGGTCCAATAATTTGTATTGATTGTTTGTGAAACTGTAACACCTTATGCCAGAAGCCTGGTTGTGTGGTTATAAATATGTGTACCATTTTGTTGTGCTTGTCCTTTACTTATTGAGTTTTATTTTCTCAAGAAGAATCTTATTTTATGCTGTTAATACACAGGAGCAGGGAGCAGCTTCATGAGCATTTTTTAAACAGACTTTCAAGTCTGTTGTCGCAAGTCTCGAAATCTTTGTGTCTGCCTTTGTAGAGAGTGTTGAAGAGACACCCCTTAAGAATGCCTTTCATTGAACAAAGCAGAAAAGCTGGTTTTATCATCAGGAACAATTGCTGATCTTCTGAATCAAGGCTGTGGGATCTAACTGTCTTCCAGGAATGGCTGAATTACAACTTCCAGAAGCCTCAGCCAACATGGCCGATAGAGAGCAATGCTGGAAGTGGTTTTGAGTGATAGCTGAATGGTCATGCATTCCTAAACCTGTTTGAAAACCATTTCCCCCAATCTGTTCTCTACCATCTAAGATGGAATACAGTGCCAATATCTCTAGCCAGCAGCAGTAGGTTTCCAATATTCTTACCACTGATTCGCCCCATGTGTGCACACTCGCTTTGCTCTCGTGTGCACACCTTCTGTGCATGCATCCAGCCTTCTGTGCATGCTCTTTGTTTGTGTACGCACCTTTCACACATGCGCCCAGCTTCAAAAACGTGGCTAAATAGGACGGCATTATATCCGGGCAAGTGGGCGGGATGGGCCCACCAGCAGTCATCACTACCAATTTGCCCAAACCGGTCTGAACCAGCTGAATACCACCTCTGCTAGCTAGTATGCGGGGTGAAATGCTCCCCGTTTGGACCGGATCGCCCAATCCGGTAGCGATGGTGGTGGGTGGTTCGGAGAACCAGTAGCAAAAATCCCTGCGCCCCTCCCACCCACCATGCCCAGCTGAGCTGCACAATCATCAGAGGCTTTTTTTTTTTACTTTTAAATGTATTTTTTCTACAACTTCTTCCACCAAAAAAATGCTTTTAAAAGTGAAAAAACAAAAGCCTCTGATGATTGTGTGGCTCAGCTGGGATGTCAAAGGCTTTTCTTTCTTTCTTTTTTGAATTTTTTTTAAAAATTATTTTTAACATAAAACATAAAACAACATCTTTTTAGAGCAAGGGTTTGATCCAGTATAAAATAAGTATAACTTCCCAACTTCATCAATTAGCATCTTAAAGGGGGAAAAAAAAGAAAAGAAAAAAGAGAAGACAGAAAAAAAGAAAACAGAACAAATCTAAACCCATTTTTTTCATTCAATCTAACATTTTATTCTAAGATTTAACATTCTATTATGTAATCACCCTAAATCTTAAACTTCAAATCTAAACAGCTCTTTTTAATATTCATTTATCATTTTAACAATCAGTATTTCATATATTCTCCTTACTTCAAAGACCCAAATCAAGTCAATGTTTCTTTTAAATCACATATAATAATCAACATATAATATTTTATTCCTCTCTGAAAAACATTTCAAAATCAGTAACTATTCTTCAAAAATATCTCCTTCACTCCTCCTAGTTTTATTTTTGGCTGGATTGCAGCTTAATTAGCTGGTTTCCAGGGATGTTCCTCCACTCCTAACCTTATTTGTTGGCTGGATCACAGTTTGGTTTTAACTGCTTTCCAACATTTTCTCCTTCACTCCTCCTAGGTTTATTTTTAGCTGGATAACGGCTTTTCAGCTGTTTTCCAGGAATGCTTCACTTCACTCCTAACATATATTCCGCTGGTTCACAGTTTAGCTTTAACTGCTCCCCAGTATTGTCTCCTCCTCTCCTCATAAATTTATTTTTGGCTGGTTCACAGGATAATTAGCTGCTTTCCAGTAGTACTTTCCTCCACTCCTTACCTTATATTTAACTGGTTCACAGTTGATTTAAACTGGTCCCCAGCATTGTCTCCTCCACTCCTCCTAAGTTTATTTTTGGCTGGTTCACAGCCTAATCATCTGTTCTCCAAGGATACTTTTCTCCATTCCTAACCTTATATTTAACTAATTCACAATTTAGCTTTAATCATCTGATCCCCAAAATCATACTTCCTTACTAATTTAAAATAATAATGCATTTTAATATATATCTTCTCTCCTACTCTCTCCTAAACTATTAATTTTATTTAAATTCCTCCCATTTCGTATTTGTTTCTTGTTTTTCTATGTAAAGTAAGATTTTAATCCATTTTAAAATACCAATTTACCATAATTATAAAATCTAAAAACAAATCTTATTAATATTCAAAAATTCATTTCCATTCTCTTATTTACTATGAAAAAACATTTTAAACCACTTTCAAATCAGTTTTCTGTAAGCATTAAAACTCTTATTAATATTTAGAAAATTTCTTCCAAAATCTTCACATTTTTATAGTTTTTCTGTAATGACATTTCCGCTTTAAAAATAATCATAAAAAGTATAAACAATTCCTATTAATATTCAAAGCTTCATTCACAGTTTCTTATTTTCTATAAAAGACAATATTTTAAACCATTTAAAAAAAACCAATTTTCTGTATATGCTAAATACATCAGGAATTCTTATTAATAATCAAAAATTCATTCATGATCTTCATACTTTCTATAGTTTTTCTATTATCACGTTTTCCCCTCCTTAAAAATCACTTCTCTCAATAATAAGAGCCTTGGTGGGGCAGCTTAAAGTGGTGTTAAAGCAACACCTGCAATTACTGCAAGTTTGAATCTCACCAGGCTCAAGGTTGACTCAGCCTTCCATCCTTTCAAGGTTGACTCAGCCTTCCATCTTTTCCTTTTATACTGATTATAAGATAATAAGTATAAAAAGAACACCGCTTAGGGGGGCCCAAAAGCCTACCAAGCAGGTATATACAAAAGTATGAAGGCTATTGCTTAACACATTGTAAGCTGCCCTGAGTCTTTGGAGAAGGGCGGCATATAAATTAAATTAAAAAAAATGAAAAGTCAAAAAAGAAAAGAGAAAGGGAGAAGAAAAAAGGAATAAGAGTATAACAAAAAACAAAAGAAAGAAAGAAAGAGGAAAAAAGAGAGGAATAAAACAAGAGAATAATAAAGAAAAGAAAAAGAAAATTAGAGAAAGAGGCAAAGAAGAAAGAGGAAGTCTCCTCCTTACATTGTTTGGACATCAATTACATAAAAAGCATTTACATCCATTTTATTCAAACTATAGCACTTTTCTCATCTTGCTACCCAATATATTCCAGTTTTTTCCTTTCTTCAATCTGTCCATACTTTTTCCTTTCAGTTCCAATATCAATAAATTTATAAAGACTAAAGGATTTAGTTCTTTTGTATTCCACATATGATACCATCATGTCTTCTGTCATTCCGCCCTTCCCTTTTGTTAATGCCATTAATCAGCAGTTTTAAGTATTCAAGTTATTATTATTATTATTATTATTATTATTATTATTATTATTATTATTATTATTATTTATTGGATTTATATACCGCCCTTCTCCTTGCGGACTCAGGGCGGTGAACAGCCAGATAAAAATACAGTATACAAAAGTTAAAAATCTTAAAACCCAAGTTAATTTCTTCTTTCCAACTGTCCATAAGTAATCCAAAAACAGATTAAGTACATCTAAAATCAAATCTTCTTAGTTCTTCCTCAAAGTAATCCAATCTTGGAAACAGGATACAAAGTTTCTTCTTTAAGTAGCAAGGAATTCACAGTTTACAGTTTACACTTTCCCTTCTCAGCAGGGAGCCATTTTAACTTCCTCCGATGGTTATCTCTCGTAGCTTTAAAAAGACATTCTACTTATTTCTTCTTTCTCCTTCTCCCTCTTCAAAAATAACCCATTCTCAATAAGAACCAATAAAATATCAAATTATAAATCCATCCAAAGGAAGATTAATTCTAAAGGCAATCAATAAATGCTTTTGTCCTTTGATGGGTTTTCTCTTTGTTCATTGCTTTAAATCCTTTGCCCAAATAGTTCTTAGCTGCTGTTAAGGCCAGGGCATTGTTAGTACTCAATTATTTGAAGGCTGTTCCTGCCTGGGCTAATCCTACTCACCTGGCATTCAAACACCTTGCTCCTATATCTCCTCCTGCACTTTGCTTGTCCCAGTTGCCGAAGTTTTGGGGCAGCCACCATGGCTGGCGCTCTCGCCGTCGCTGGCTTAGAGGGCAATCCTCCGCCCCCAAGGAACCTGCTCATTCCTCTCAGCCATCCGAGGGATCCCTCTCTAATCCCCCATCCCTCCAGGATGGGGTAGGTCCACAGACTTGCTAGCGGTGACTTTGTAGACAGGGTTTTTGCGGAGCTCCAAGGAGCCCCGCTATTTCTCCATCTGCTTGCCATGGAGCCAACCGGAAGATCCTGGATGTCAGAGGCTTTTCAAAGCATTTTTTTCTGCAATCTCTTCCGGGGAAGAGGTGGTTAAAAAAATGCTTTGAAAAGGCTCTGAAGATCAGGCAACACAGCTGGGATCGTCAGAGCCTTTTCAAAACATTTTTTTAACCACCTCTTCCCCGGAATAGGTTGCAGAAAAAAATGCTTTAAAAGACTCTCTGATGACCCCACCTGAGTTGCCTGATCTTCAGAGAGATTTTTCAAAGCATTTTTTAAAACAATCAGGCAATTTAGCTGGGATCATCAGAGAGACTTTTAAAGCATTTTTTTCCTGCAACCTCTTCAGCGGAAGATGTGGTTTAAAAAATGCTTTGAAAAGGTTCTGACGATCCCAGCTGTGTTCTTGATCGGCAGAGGCTTTTCAAAGCATTTTTTTTGCATTTGCAGAAAAAATGTTTTGAAAAGTTTTTTTAAAAAAAGAGTTGGCCACGCCCACCCAGTTACATTACCCCCATCACCACCAAGCCACACCCACAGAACCGATAGTAATAAATTTTACATTTCACCCCTGCTAGTATGTGAGTTGCATGGAAGGATCAAGTTGGGGAAGGCTGTGCTGAAATATACATTGGATGTTGCAGATTGTTGGATGATGGATGGAAGCGGTAATCCATAAAAGGGATCCTACTCCAGGTTTATCTCCAGGCTGTGTGACCATGTCAAAAGTTTGTAGATCTTAAATTTAGAGATAAACCCTTTATGGGATTCCACCTGAGATTCAGGAACTACTGACCTAGTCTTGGCTGGGCTGTGGTATGACAGGAATAGCTGACCAATATTGCATCTAACAGCTCAGCAATTAGTACATGTAACTGAAGTCTAAATTGTAGTTTAAAATCTGCATCCTTTTCATGAGGGTATCAAAAAAGCTTCTTTCACATTACTCATCTGTACTTCTTCATGTACCATACTCAGCCAAATAGCTGAAATCTTCTTGTGATGTTGCTATTAATGATGTCCCTTAAATCTATCTTCCAGTCTTTTCCTCTTTTATTAGTTTTTGCTGATTTAAAGCTTGTCTTTAAATTAAATTAGCAAGATGGCTAAATCTACTAAGGGTTACAACTTGAGAGCAAAGCAAAGCAAAATGCCCACTCAAAGGCTGAAGTGAAGATTCCTACATCTTCACTTCAGCCTTAACTGACATGCAGGGATCATCTCCATGAAAGAAACAAGTACCAGTCGCTTTACTCAGTTAATTATGATGCTTGCAACCCAGCCCAAGTGGAGTTGTATTTTTGAAAGGTAGTTTCTTTTCATTCAGAATTATTTAAAATAAATCAGAAGTGGGTGGAGGGAAAAACTGTACTGGGTTTTCTTTCTTTTTAAGTGTTCTTTAAAAAAAAAGGGTTCCTTTCATTAGTTGTTAATTGATATGTGTTGTGGGTGAGTAAATGGGTTTGTATTTCTAATACAGTTAGATGATTTCATAAAAAAGGCTAAAATTTCTGGCTTGTAGGATCTGTTCTTCTGTTCTTGGAATCCAATGGCCCATCAACCAGACTCTGATGAATGGAGAAACCCAAGTACTAAAAAAGAGGTTATCCTATGGTTTGTGCTACAGCCAGGAAACTGTGTTTAGTGTTTAGCAGATTGCTAATTCCTTTCATGTTAACCCCACTTCTTCTCTTTTGCTGCTTTTTTAAATTAGGTCATCCAGAGAAACTGATGAAACAGAGCCTCTGGTCTGTCTTCTTACAACAGAGATTTAGGACTGATAAAGCAGCCAGGGAGTCTTTTGGCACTTAACAGGTTCATCAATTTCATGTTTTGAGATTTACAGAAGTTATGTAAGACAGCTACTGACAATATTACCCTGTTTCCCCAAAATAAGACACCCCCTGATAATAAGTCCAATCGGGCTTTTGAGCGCATGGCAATAAGGCCAAGCGCTTATTTCTGGCTTCAAAAAAAATACAAGACAGGGTCTTATTTACGGGAAAACATGGTAAAGAAGTGAGGGACAGAGAGGAAACTTGTGGGGACCCTGCTTGAAAATTTGGAGCAAGGGCAAATTATTTATGTCTCCCATAAAACTGAATTTGGATATGCAGTTCTTTTGTTTATGATAAATCAGTTTTGACCACAAATAACCAAATGCAAGAATCTTTTGTTACTTATCTTAGACGTGAATGCCTTTGGCATTAACATGTCTTTATTGCAATAATAATAATAATAATAATAATAATAATAATAATAATAATACAATTTCAACTTAGAGATGGGTATTTCTTATATTTGACAGAATGAGACACGAGACTCTAATTCATGCAATAGCAAATTGAAAAATGTGCAATTATGCATCTCCTCCTTTAAAAATTATTTGATACATTTAATACATAAACATTTTAACATGTTCAGCAGGATTGCTTTAAATTATTCATCATTAATTTGGCTGAAGCTAAATTCAGGATGATGCAATTATTACAGATACCAAGATATCAGTAGTTTAATACATTTGACATCAACAGTGAATTATCCAGTATTACCCATATTATAAAATAAATTACCACTAGAACTGAGGCAACTATGCTTGTTACAACTGAGCGAAGCTCAAAATCTAGTTACAGATGCTTCCCCACATTAGGAAAGTTCTGATTCATCTTTATACAAATATCTCCATGAATCACAACAAAAGTACATAGAAATGAGCATTACGAACATAATGTAAAACAGTACTGAATTCATATCAACGGGACTTTCTATATTGGATAGAAAGTTGTACAACCTTGGAAGTTCCTTTATTTATTCAAGCCTTCAAATGATCTAATATTTCAACACTTACAATTCTAGTTGCTCATGGTGTTTACACTGTATATGTAAAAAATGATGATTTGTTTTTATATCATTTTTAGCCATTAAAGGCCATTAAAGGGATGGAGAGCGTATCCATTTCCTAAGTGAAATTAAAAACGAAACAAAAACCCAAACACACTGAAAATGTTTATGTATCTTCCCCCCCCCATATAATAAATATAAACTAAAACATAGGAGGAATAATAAATAGCATGTGACTGTTTATTAGATGAATAAATCATGACAAATAAACACTTTATTGGATGTATCCTTTTGTGTTATATATAATCGTAATAGTAGCTGTCAGTCACATTTCAATATAACTGATTTTAAGAGTTTCCTGCATTATAGTTATTTAAGTCATCACACAGTTCATCATCCCTGCATTCTCTTGATGTGATCATTTGTGATGTCACCATATATAAATTCAGTGTGATTTAAGAGTTCGTCTTCTCTTAGTTGAGACAGGGGTGCTACAGCTGTTTCTGCAGAGACGTCTGTTTATGTTAACTTGCCCTCTCTCTTCTTTTTTTCTAATGTGGTCGTTATTGATGACCTTCTTGGCAACACTTTTAAGGTCAGATAAGCAAGTTAAAAGGACAGTAATTAGGAAATGGATTGCTTGACTAATAAAATTCTACAGCTTGGAAGATGGTGCTCTGATATTTCACTTACCTCTATTAGAAACAATTGTTACTGGCAACTTTCAGAGATTTGCCAGTAGTCACTTACAATTTGTAATTCTCTTCTTCTCCCTGACCCTGTTCCCCTTAACTGTATATACTGTTTTCTCTAAGAAATAGGTGAGCACATTCTTTCACACACTTTCACAATTTAAGGCTTGCTGTTAAATATAGATATTGCCTGTATAATCTTGGGCATATGTGAAAAACACCCTTACAAATGCAGATCGTAGCTAATTTTAGCCAGATTTATCTTCTTCGGGTCCTTCAGCAGCAGGTGAAGGTGGTATTCATCACACTACTGTTGTCTATCATGTTATTCCCACAACCATCTTGTGAGATAAGTAGAGTTGATGGAACATGGCTGGCCAAGTCAACTTCCATGGATTTGAAATTTTTTGCTTCCTGACTCTATCAAAAATTCTGATCAATTCTTCGCATTTGAGCTTAAATATATTGGTATCTCTGGGGGTGCACCAGTGGTGAAATCCAATTTTGTTTTACTACCAGTTCTGTGGGCGTGGCTTGGAGGGCATGGTGTGGCTTGGTGGGAGTGGCAGGGAAAGGATACTGCAAAATCTCCATTCCCACCCCACTCTGGGGCCAGCCAGAGGTGGTATTTTGCCAGTTCTCAAAACCACTCACAATTTCCGCTACTGGTTCTCTGAACTGCTCAAAATTTCTGCTACCGGTTCTCCAGAACCTGTCAGAACCTGCTGGATTTCATCCCTGGGTTGCACCTAAAACATGAACTGTAACCCTGCATTGAAAATTCAAGATGGTTGAATTTTTGGATCATCTTTGGAACACGGGTACCATAATTGTTTTTGAATGATTTTCAGAATGCTTTAAAAAACCCATATGCATGGAATATAGCTTGTTTGTTTCTTTGCACCACTCAGAAAAAAAAGCAGTTTCCACTCATATGGACATCATCTGCATCCAGACAATATGAAGCAAGAACAATTGAATATAGTTTTTAAAACATTCCAGAGAGCAGAAAAAGAATAACAAAAACAAAAAACCCGGAGATTACGACAGCCATGTTGCTCAAAATACTGGAAGTAATCTATTAATAATTTCTGGGAAATGGGTAGAATGATCGATTGTTATAAAACTGCCTGGCCCCAAATCCCTATGCTTAAAAAAAAATGACCCAATTATGAGTTCATCTAGCTGAATCAAAATGTTAAACAGCTTCCTTGCTGTGAATTAATTACGTATGTCTATGGCTTTTTCATTGATTTCCAGGACATTGAAGCTTTCGTCTGTTTTGAAACATCTTGGAAAATGGTTACAGGCCTCTTGGGGCAATGCTATTCCAAAATGTCAGAAAGTTCTGTAGTCTTCTCAAAAGTAACACACGAGGTAGATTTTTGAGGGAAAAGGGAAGCAGAGATAATGGCGTACAATGGCTAGCATGAGCAAACCCCAAATTAAGTTTGGCTTCTAATGACCTTGGGGGAGTTTCTACGTTAGCCATTATGAACTCCCCATGTTCCAAATTTTGGTTCAGCTACAATGGCTAATCCCTTGTAATCATAGGTTGGAGTGTTGTAGAACTGAGATAACCCATCTTTTTCCGAGATCTCTAGGCTATGAAAGTAGGCTACTAAAGGCAAGCAAACTTAAGGTCATTCTGTGCCATTTAAAGAACCTCTTTTCTTTAACTTTCTGATCTTTTAGATTTTGTCTTATAGAGGAGATTTCTTTCCTGCAAGCTGAACAAAAAAAAAATTAAAACAAGAAGTTGAACAAGTACTTAAACAGACATCTTCATAACCGTTTTCTTTGGAACAAAGGAAACAATTCTTCTTGAAAATTAGAATCAGCCTGCATGCTTGTCTCAATGAGGGGATGGGGGGGAGGGGGGATTCAGATAAAATAAACTCTGTAAGCCTCTGATTTTGCTTAAAGATAAAGAAAGTACAATAATGCATTTTCCCAGAATGACAGCTAGTGATATCTGCAAATGGCTTTCATCAGAAGAAAGCCAGTGTACAACTCCAATCAATACACTGATAGTCTGTAATGTAAAGATTAAGATCAGAATATTTAAAAATTTAATACACTGCCTCTCCATATAGCACTTTGGAAGTCAATATCTTTGGGAATCCAGTCCATTTCCCTGGCCTGAAAGCATTATATATTTAAGGTTTTTAAATAATTCATCAAGTCCATGTGATTAAAATGAAAAATGTGAGTCCATCCATTATCTCCTGCAGCTGCTGCTTAGATATTAGTTTGCCAACTGCTCAGGATGCGATACTTAATTGAGACTTCAATAGATGCACCACTGAAAAGGGGTTATAGGCCCGCGAAAGACAGAATACAACATAAAGGTTGATCTTTAAAAGGGATTTATATGCAAACGCAAGTTATTGTCCAATATTTACATTTATGGGCCATGCTTAAAATGCAATTACTTGGCCATAAAAATATGCAGATAGGACTGGATATACAATTCTTTGTTAATTTCATTTTTCAGTGCTACCAGTAAGAACTAAGGGATGCAGAACAATTAGCAAGGATTATTATTATTATTATTTTATGGCTGTAGCTCATGTTACTGATCACTGACACATTCACACCCTGCGTTCATGGCCAATCTTTCTTTTTCCAGACCTCGTTCACAGATATATTGAATGTTTGGCCCAATGAGTGCAAAGCACACCTGTAGAAATGTATATATTAAAATTCTGCGCAATTCTCTTGCACAAAACATGGTTAATTGGTTATAATGGAACGGCTTGCCTTCAGAAGTTGTAGGTGCTTCATCACTGGAAGCTTTCAAGAAGAGACTGGACAGCCATCTGTCAGAAATGGTATAGGGTCTCCTGCTTAAGCAGGGGGTTGGACTAGATGACCTACAAGGTCCCTTCCAACTCTGTTATTCTATTCTACATCCATGCTATACTTGGAAATCCTTTATTGACAGACAAAACCTTGGGCAAAATATCCATTGTGTCTTTGGAACTGATCCACAATCTGATTGTAGTATGAAGTATGAAAGCAGGAATCCTCCCGCAGGCTTTCCATATACAGGCAGTCCTTGACTTATGACCACAATTGAACCCAACATTTTTGTTAAGTGAGACACTTGTTAGCTCAGTTTTGTCCCATTTCACCTCAGTTGTTAAGTGACTCACTGCTGGTGATAAGTTAGCAACCCAATTATTAAGTGAATCTGGCTTCCCCATTGACTTTGCTTGTCAGAAGGTTTTAAAAGGGGATCGCATGACACAGTCACGGTCATAAATATGAACCAGTTGCCCAGCATCTGAATTTTGATCATGTGATCATGGGGGATGCTGCAAAAGTCGCAGTTGTGAAAATCAGCCTTTTTTCAGCGCCGTTGTAACTTTGAACGGTCACTAAATGAACTGTTGTAAGTCGAGGACTACTTGTACGGTAAGAGAAAAGCATAATTGTGAGTATCTGAATAATCAGCACCTCAAAAATAAGTGGGGGGTGGAGAAGGGCTAAGAAAAGGCAAATAACTGCCAAATGTGTTATTTGCTATTTAGGGTAGCAAATGAATTTGAGGCGATCACATTCTCCTCACAGTCCCAAGCATTAAATGAGGCTAAATTCATTGAGTCTGTTATGTACTGCGAATGATTGGCTCAGCTCTAATACGCTGTACACTAATCTATGCTGCTGTAGTCATCGTTCATTTTTTTCAGATTGGTTTTCCCCCACATACTTTATATCGTCTTCTCTCAGGAGTTACACCAGCTGCCCATGGGAATGGAACTGGGGGCTCTACAGAGGCACAAGTGAATTGCTGAAAAGCTGGAAATTCCCTTCTTCCCACTGCTGCCAGAGCTACAAATGCTTCTTCTTCTTTGTGTTCTCTAAATAGTCTTTATTTAATAACTAACCTCTACGGTAATGAGATGAAAATGCTAAATGCTAAACCAGTAGCTGGAATGCCAGGAAGAGAGTGAGAGAGAGACTGCTTTGTTTTCTTAGATTGGGAGGAAATGAAATCCTACAGCCATGCTATGAGTTTTGAACCAATTGCTGTGTTATTGAATTGTATTAAGAACTGGATATCTAGTTTTTAATCAATGCCAGAACATTGTAGTATGATCTTTGTGGATGAGAAGCTAGCATCGCATACATCACAGCAGTCAGCTGTGAATTCCTCGATGTAAGTATGTAGAAGCTGGACTGGATACCAAAATTAATATTTAAGATCCCATAGAGAAAGCGTTTCTAAATCCTGCCTCAGACATTAGTAATAACAATAGCACTTAGACTTATATACCACTCCACGGTGCTTTAGAGTACTACCCAGCAGTTTACAAAGTCAGCCTCTTGCCCCCACCCCCACCCCAATCTGGGTTCTCATTTTACCAACCTCAGATGGATGGATGGAAAGCTGAGTCAACCTTGAGATGGTCAGGATTGAAGGAATCAAACTCCAAGATATGGGCAGAGTTTGTCTGCAATACTGCATTCTAACCACTGTGCCACCACAGCTCCTACCATGGTGGCACAATGATTAGCAGATGATCACAGATACAGCAAACAAGGCTGTGAAACAGGCTGCCATATAATTTGATAGATAGATGATAGATAGATGGTTGGGAGCCTTCCAGAGTTACTTAAGTGACAGAGAGAGATAAGATTAATAGATAGATGACAGATAGATTAGATTAACCGATAAGTGAGATGTAGATAGATGTTAGATGTAGATAGATGGATGATAGGTGATAGAGAGAGAGAAAGAGATGTGACAGAGAAAGAATATATATCTCTCATAGGACTCGGGGCGGCGCACAGAATTAAAAACATATAACAATAAGAAATCCCAAAATCAGCCAATATAAAACCCCCAAACAAAATAAAAATCTCATAGCAGATCAGGGAAATTGCTGAAACAGCCATGTCTTCAGGACAGTGTGGAAAGTGAGGAGGTCAGGGGCCGTCCGGAACCCGATGGGTAATTCATTCCAGAGGGCCAGAGCGGCCACTGAGAAAGTCCTCATCCTGGGGGCCACCAGCCAACATTGTCTGGCTAATGGTACTTGGAGGAGGGCAGCCCTATGTGACCGCACAGAGCGGTGGGAGGCCGGTAGGAGGTGGTCCTGCAAGTATCCTGGGCCCATGCCATGTAGGGCTTTATAGTAAGAACCAGCACCTTGAAGCAGATCCAAAGAACAACCGGCAGTCAGTGCAGCCACACAGGAGAGGTGTCACACGGGAGTAACAAGAAGCTCCCGTAACAACCTGCACAGCTGCATTCTGGACCAGTTGGAGTCTGCGGGTGCACTCCAAGGGCAGCCCCATGTAGAGGGCATTGCAATAATCCAGGAGAGAAATAATGAGAGCATGAGTGACTGTGCCCCCCTTGTCACGGCCGTCAGATGATCCACCAAGGACAGCCAAGAATCAAGGAGGACGCCAAGATTACAAACCCTTCCAGAGGGAGCTGGAGACTCCCCTCCCATCTGAAGTGATGGGAGAACTAGATCAGGAGATGCAGGCATCCACAGCCATTCAGTCTTACAGGGGTTGAGTCTGAGCCTGTTTCTACCCATATATGTATCATCTCGTTTGTTCATGCTGTGTGGGCGTTTTTCTATCTCGATGGCTTCTCTGATTATTCTGTCATTAAAGTGTTCAGTTTTGGCGATAGTTCTGGTCTTTTAAAAGTCAATTTCATGTCCTGTGGCTTTAAAGTGTTGGACCAGGGAAGAAGTTGGTTCCTCTTTTTTGACTGAGTTTTTGTGTTCTTCAATGCGTGCACTTATTCTTCTGTTGGTTTGTCCGATGTATGTGGTGGGGCAGGGGGTGCATGGGATTTCATATACTCCTTGATTTTCTAACTCAATTTTGTCTTTGGGGTTCCTCAGGATGGTGGATATTTTTCGGTTTGTGCAGAATGCTGTCTTGATGTTATGTTTCTGGAGGATTTTGCTTATTCTGTCTGTGGTGCCTTTTATGTATGGGAGGAGGGCTTTGCCGTTTTCTTGTTCTCTGTCTTGAATTTTAGTGGGGGTTTCTTTTTGGATTAGGTTGGTAATCTTATTTCTTTGGAATCCATTGGATGTTAGTACGTTAGTGAGAGTGTGTAGTTTGGTTTTTAGGTGTTGTTCGTCAGCTAATCATTTTGTTCTGTAGATGAGTGTCTTGGCTAAAGTTGATCTGGGCTGGGTGGTGGTGTGAGCGTGCATGCAGATAGCGGTTTGTGTGTGTTTTCTTCTAGTAGATAGTGTGTCCTAGGGAGCCATCGGATTTCCTGTAGACTAAGACATCCAGGAAGGGAAGTTGGTTGTTCGCTTCCGTTTCCATGGTGAACTGTATTTTGGGGTGTAGGCTGTTGAGGTGTGTGAGGAAGTTGTCCAGTTTTTCTTTCCCATGTGGCCAGATTATGAAGGTGTCGTCTACGTATCTGAGCCAGAGTTTCGGTTTGTGATCAGATTTTTCTAGAGCTTGGGTTTCAAAGTGCTCCATATAGAGGTTGGCAATGACAGGTGAGAGGGGTGATCCCATGGGTGCTCCTTCTATTTGTTTGTATTTTTGTCTGTTATAGATGAAGTATGTGTTGGATAGGCAGTGGTTGGTCAGATCGAGGATGTGCTTGGGGGGGGTTATATTTGTTTTGGATAACTGTCAAGGCTTCTTTGATTGGTACTTGGGTAAAGAGGGATATGACATCGAAGCTCATGAGTAGGTCACTGGGCTGTAAGTTTTGTTTCTTTATGATGTCTATGAACTGGAATGAGTTTTTTACGTGCGAGGTGATGGATTCTGCATAGGGCTGTAGTTGTTTGGCGAGAAATTTAGCTAGGTTTTGTAGAGGTGAGCCTATGGAGCTGACTATGGGTCTAAGTGGGGTTCCTTCTTTGTGTATCTTGGGGAGACCATAGAGCTTAGGGCATCTGGATGATTTCTCTCTGGGAATGATTCTTTGCTGGATCTCTTCGCTGATGGGGGAGGCTTTTATTTTGGATCTGGTGGTTTTTTCCAGGTAGGTGGTGGGGTCTGTGTTTAGGGGTTTGTATGTGGAGTCTTGGAGTAGGTTGGTTAATTTGGTTTGGTAGTCAGATGTGTTCATAACCACCGTGGCATTGCCCTTGTCTGCTGGTAGAATTATTATGCTGGTGTCTCATTTTTTGCAGCAATAGTTTTTTTACGTTATCTTTTTCTTATCCACAGCCCCTTTCATTTCATCAATCTACCAAGTATTTTGTAGAATATTTCATATTAGTTTAACACCACTTCTGTGCCATTTTGAAAAGCAATTAATTTCATTAATTAATTTTTTCATACTGAATTTGTACTTTCTCTAACTGCAAATATTCCACTTCCATTTTTTTCACCTCTTTTATTTATTTATTTCCACGACTTTTTCTCCCTAGATCCATTATTGTCACTATTAACAATTGCTCTGCTTCACATATGGAACCTCTTATCATTGTTGCAATTCTTTACAGATTTTCTAAAACTTCATCTTAAATAATAAAACTAATCATGCTTTTACATTCATATCTATTTCTTTTCCATGCTATTTACACATGAATCCATTTATACAATTTATTCTAAACAAAATATTCTTTTTCTGAGTGGATCTGCACCAAACAATAACCATCCTCATTCATTTTTGGGAATTTAAATGGTCCAAACGCATGCTTTTCTTGTCTTGTGCCTATCCTTCCTTCCATCCATGTTATTTTTTTCTGGTTTACATTCATACCAAATCTTGTCTAGGCTTCCCCCCTGCCCTCCTCCCCAAAATTCTTGTTCTTTACCAGTATTCAGTGAAACACAACATCTCAAACTGCTGAATTCATAGACATCAAACCAATTCATAATTTTTGACACACATGTTGATCCTCTCATTCATAATTAAACCTACACTTTAATTCATACACTAGCAACTCCACTCCACAAAATCAAATTAAATGTCCTTCCCTTTGAAATGTTTCATAGACATGCAACATTTTTTTTCTTTTTTTCACTTGACATAATCAGATCCTTACATTAAAGAATCTATCCCTACTGTCATATTAAGAGTTGCAATTTGGAGGCCATTTAGAGTGATCCATGTTTGTACCACAAGCCTGCAGAGTAACAATCTAGCTTAGTGAATCTCAGATTACATATACCCTTAATTGAGTTTTGATGCTGGCAGCATGGTTTTCAAACATTTCCTTCATGTGCTTGCTCCACAGAGCAGGATATTACTGCAATTTCGTGCAGAATTGTTTGTTTTGTGCTCAGAATCACTGGTACACAATACGTTGCATTGCTTTCGGGACAGTAAAATATAATAAGCATAGTGGCTGTTGGCATCCAGAGCTATTAAAAACTAACTTTCTGGCACACTAGAGTGTTTACAAAGCGAGGGGAGGGGGAAAACATATGAAATACCAGAAGAGAAGAAAATAATTTTTTAAAAAAATGTTTCTGAATGAATGCAATAACCAGAAATGAGATGACATCCCATTAAAAAGGTTGATTGCTTTGGAGGAAGGAAGGAAGGAAGGAAGGAAGGAAGGAAGGAAGGAAGGAAGGAAGGAAGGAAGGAAGGAAGGAAGGGAGAGAGGGAGGGAGGAAAAAGAGGGAGGTAGGGAGGAAGGAAGATGTCAGAGTATATTCATTAACTGTAATAGGACATGGTAACAAAGTCAGCCAATGAGGGATGTTTGGGAGCTGAGACAAACTGGAGCCAGGGCGTGTCTTAGTCTGCAGTTTCTGAGTCTGCGCAGAGAAACTAGTCTTTCTGCTGTACTCTTGTGTGTGAACTTGTCTGCTGATCTGATCTGAAATGAAACTGTTCTCAACTGTTGGTATTGTATATATATTCTTGTATATATATTGTATATATATATATATATATATATATATATATATATATATATATATATATATATATATATATATATATTCTTGTATATAAAGAAGTTTCTTATTTAAATGAATCCTGCTGAATTAGTTTATCTATATGTGCTTCTGGATTTGAATTTTGCAAGAAACTCTGATGGGAGGGAGGGAGGGAGGAAGGAAGGAAGGGACAGTCCTTTGAAGTAGGCAGGGAAAGGCACCAGACAACATAAGAACTACTGACAATCTTTTGTTAATGGTATAATAACAGAATCTTGAAAGCCTGAACAGAGTTTCTATCTACTTTCCCAGAATGAAGGTAGAGCCATCTTGAGTTTCTTCCTCATCCAATCTAATATTTTGGGGCTAAGCTATTGTTTTCCTAATGGCTGTCACATTCTTCAACATTATCTATTTCATCTCCACACTAAGAAAGGAAGAAAAAAAATTATAAGAAAAAAATGCATATTAAAAAGAAACTGTGTGGCCCACAAGAACTGCCCACAAGTAAGGAGGTCACTGGGGTCTTTCAATAGGATTCCAGAGATTTATGCTGCCATAGCATTTAAATCCTGCTTGATCAACATGCCAGCAACACTAACATTTTCATTTGGAAAAAAAACCTGCTGATTATAAAACTGGGCATTGGAAGGATGAAAAATTGGGACACCAAATTGAGAACAAGATGAGTACAGACCTACATAAGAGGATTCCAAATAGCCTTTATTCCCATACTGGGAGTAAAACCAAAAGGGTTTTAAGAGAAAGAGCATCTTTTGAGTTTAAGTGTTGATGTCTTAGAAGAAATTCTCTGGCTACAATCTTCCAATATTGGGATTTTTCCCCCTCCCCCTGAGAATCCAGGGGGGGTACACAATCTCAAAATAAGTGAATTTATGGGATTTGTTTTGCAAGTATTTAGGATGGCACAGTATTACTAGTGGCGAACATGCCCTGTTAATCATGACAATAGAACATTAACCTCTTTAAGATCTCCTTTGGGCTGCTCATGTCCATCTAGGGAACAAAAAGCAAAGTTGTTTTTTTTCCAGAGGCCTTGCTAATGGGAGAACTAGTACAATTGCTTCCCTTTAGAATTAACTAAATGACACTTACTATTTCACATTGCCATTGTGAAGAAACCCAAGAGATACTTTGCAGTTTCCTTTTTTAAAAAAATCTTTGGGGGAAAGATGTCAAGATTTAGGATTAAAAAATATTTAAAAAACACAGGATTTATGCAATCGGAAGAGGAACTAGAAACAAATTCCTTGTGTGTCTAATCACACTTGGCCAATAAAGAATTCTATTCTATTCTATTCTATTCTATTCTATTCTATTCTATTCTATTCTATTCTATTCTATTCTATTCTATTCTATTCTATTCTATTCTATTCTATTCTACTCTACTCTACTCTACTCTACTCTACTCTACTCTACTCTACTCTACTCTACTCTACTTCCTATTCTATTCTTTAAGATTCACTTTCATGAACATTATTACTGGCTGTAACATTTATTTGAAGGCTTTACCAGGTTCTGAAAATCAAAAGCTCTTTCAAAAAATTAGGAACACCAGCATCGTATATTCTGGGCTGGTCCACTAAACAATGACAAAAAATGATTCCACACTTTTAGAATATATCTGAGAGTCATAAACTGAATGCAAATGTTCAAATATTATAGTAACAATGCATGTCCAATTACAATAAAAATGAACAAAACCAAACAGTTAAAATTACATGAAACCAATATCAATATGCACAATCATGGTAGAGATACATGATAGATAGATAGATAGATAGATAGATAGATAGATAGATAGATAGATAGATAGATAGATAGATAGACAGACAGACAGACAGACAGATAAGATAGATTTGATGATAGAATAGATCCTCGAACCACTAGATCCATTAGAAATAGTAGTCTATACTAGTAGACTACACTATACTAGGCAATTTCTTTATTCTTCTAATGGAGTTCTTCGAATCACAAACCCTTTTAATTGGCATTCTAAAACTGTTTTTACTTCCTTTGCCTATCAGAGAGGCATTCAAATATTTTGGCCTGTGGGGTTGCCCTTTGCCTTGGAAGTGGGCCGGGGACATCCTACTGGCTCCATAATAATTGAGAACAAAAAAGAAAAAAGTAGGACTGGTCGTGATATGATAGCAGTATTCCAGTATTTGAGAGGCTGCCATAAAGAAGTGGGGGGTCAATTTATTTTCCAAGCACCAGAAGGCATGACAAGGAACAATGGATGGAAATTAATCCAGGAGAGAAGCAACCTGGAATTAAGGAGAAACTTCTTAATAGTGAGGACAATTAACCAGTGGAGCAGCTTTCAGAAATTGTGGGTGCTTCATCATTGGAGGCTTTCAAGAAAAGAGTGGACAATCACCTATCTGAAATGGTATAGGATCTCCTGATTGAGCAGAGGATTGGACTACAAGACCTCCAAGTTCCCTTCCAGCTCTATTCTGATTGATTGATTGAAATCAAGAGAGAGAGAGAGAACTAGGGAAGGGGATTATGACATTTTCTGTGGAATGTATGCATACTGTACCTATTTACTTGTAATTCCTTTTTCTCTTAAAAACACTTCCTTGTTCTTGCATCTTATTTAATAATGTCATCCATAATGACATTCGCACAAGTGCAGTTCAAAATATAATTGGAAACTGAAGATGAGAATGCCATCCTCATTGTCACTGCACGGCTGGCTGTAATGCCTTCACAAGTATTACAATAAATATCAGATCTTCTTCCATACTTCCATAGACCATGGGTAAGCATCTGCCCTTTCAAACTGGGCATGGCTAGTCTAGTGAAGAGAAGGACCAAGGGAGACATGATAGCAGTGTTCCAATATTTGAAGGGCTGCCACAGAGAGGAGGGGGTCAAGCTATTTTCCAAAGCACCTGAAGACCAGACAAGGAATAATGGATGGAAACTGACCAAGGAGAGATTCAACCTAGAAATGAGGAGGAACTTTCTGACAGTGAAAACAATCAACCAATGGAACAGCTTGCCTTCGGACGTTGTGGGAGCTTCATCACTGGGTGAAGAGAAGAGATTAGACTGCCATTTGTCAGAAATGGTGTAGGGTCTCCTCCTTGAGCTAGGGATTGGACTAGATGACCTACAAGATCCCTTCCAACTCTATTAATCTGTTAATCTGAGGAGTGAAAATGAATCAAAGATATGATGACTTAGATTTTTAAAACATTGAACTATTGACTATCTTCTTCCAGAGCAGCCTGACATTCCAGCAACCCTCTCAAGAGTTGTCTTCCCTTAACTAGGCCTCCTGCTAGTGCCATTAGAAATGTCAATCCACACAGATGAGACTGATTTATGCAGAAGAAGTGAACCATGAAAATCATTCCTTCAGTATTGTGGGCATTACCCACCATTACCAAAGTGCACACCAGATTAACAAGAACTGAAAATGCGTTTAACTATGCAATGCATGGATCCATATTTATTTGAAAGGAGGACAGCACTAGATTTAGGATGATCCAGTGGTGGGTTGCCCCCGGTTCAGACCGGTTCGCAAGAATCGGAAGTAAAACCGGCGGGAGGCCCCACCCAGTGCCCCGGATGTGGTCATCGGCGATCTTGCTTTGCTCACACACACGCATTATCCCGTTGTGAACCGGTAGTAAAGGTAAGTAGAACCCACCCCTGGGATGATTCCTAAAATAGAATATTGGGCAGGAAACAACTCATCTGCTGTTTTAAAGGTAAATTATTGAGGAAGAAGAAAATACAGTTTTCTCTCCAGGTATTATATGCCCTAACCCTTTGAGTAGAATTTTAGTGGCTGACTCTAAAAAGCAAAAGGACCAGGATAAAAAGGATAGAAGTACCAGGATCAAAACAAAACAAAAACTCGCCTTAATGAAATGTAATTCAAATTAAATGAAATGAATTACCTTATAATTAATCATTTTCTTCTTCCTTTTTTTTCTACGGGTGGAACCGATTTGAAGGGCACCAGGAGTCATACTGAAGGCTGCCAGCTGTGAATCCATGTTCAAAAAGTTAAAAGATGATTTCCATGTTTTAATTTATCGTATCGTATCAGCCACGGTAACAAATGTATTGGGTGCTCCTAATTCATTGTATATGATAAGAAATGTTTGATAGTTGCTTTGGTGAGTTAAACAGGAGACATTTTGCATGATTATTAGGTGATATGTCATTTATAAGTCACTGAGATTTTTCAACATATTTATTTGTTTAACTACAGTCCAAGGCCCTTTCTAGATCGGGACTCCCTACGCACAGTCACTCAGGCTCTCGTCACTTCCCGCCTGGACTACTGCAATGCTCTCTACATGGGGCTCCCCTTGGGGTGCACCCGGAGGCTCCAACTGGTGCAGAATGCAGCCGCGCAGGGGATTATGGGAGCGACGGGGCGCTCCCACGTGACACCTCTCCTGCGCGAGCTGCATTGGCTGCCGGTGGACTTCCGGGTGCGTTTCAAGGTGTTGGTTATCACCTTTAAAGCGCTCCATGGCTTAGGGCCAGGGTACTTACGGGACCGCCTTCTGCCACCAATTGCCTCCCACCGGCCGGTTCGCTCCCACAGAGAGGGCCTCCTCAGAGCGCCGTCAGCCAGACAATGCGGGCTGGCGACCCCCAGGGGGAGAGCCTTCTCTGTGGCAGCACCTACCCTCTGGAATGATCTGCCTCCAGAGTTAAGAACAATTTCTGACCTCCTGACTTTCCGGCGGTCTTTAAAAACTCATCTCTTTCAGCTTGCCGGCTTAGCCTGATTCCTGTAAATATTTTATCACTTTTAGAGTTTTATTATCTTTTAAATTGAACTAGTTTTAAATTACGGCTATTTATATTTGTTCTTTTATGGAATTTTTAACTTTTGTGTATTGTTTTTTAAATTGGCTGTGCACCGCCCTGAGTCCGTAAGGAGAAGGGCGGTATATAAATCTAATAAATACAAATACAAATACAATACAAGGCAAATAATTAAAAAGAAAATCAGCAGATGCAATAATAAAAGGGTGAGATTTCATGAAAATCCTGAAACAATACAAAGAAGAAGGTACCAAGTCATCTCTGAAAGCTACAGCTGTGGATAGGAATTTTGCAACTTTTTTCGAGGTTTCTGACAATTGATCACACGCAAGAAAAGAAGTGATATCATAATCACAGGAGCAAATAGAATGATTGACAGGAGAGACTATGAGTTTCAGTCATCATTGAGTATATAACAGACATTTTAGCAGCACACCTGATACTGATTCAACCTCCATATCCGAACAGAAGGGGGTGGGGGAGATGGTTAGTATACTGAATGATTAACCACTATGCTACTCTTGTTTCAGGACACGCTTTTCTGACCGGGGGGAGGCGGGCAGCCTGTTAGGCCATATCTGAACAGTGACAAGTGGAGCTTTCATGAGGGAGGTTAATCTATGTTCTGATTCTCATCCCAATGGGTAGCACCCCAGTTTGGAGCTGATTTGCAAAGCTTAACAAAAACAAATTTTGTTCTAAAATACTCTGTAGGACAGAGTATTTTATATAGCTGTGATAGCAAACCTATGGCACCCGGAGCCATATTGGTGGGCATACGAGCTCAGCTCCGACACGCATGCGTGCACCAGCCACCTGATTTTCGGGCCTTCTGGGCCCACCAGAAGTCAGGAAACACATTGTTTCTGGCCTCCAGAGGGCCTCTTGGGGGAGGAGGCTGTTTTTGCCCTCCCCAGGCTCCTAGAAAGGCTCTGGAGCCTGGGGAGAGCAAAAAACGGGCCTACCGGGCCATCACGTGCCAAAAGCAGGTGGGGGGAACATGGGCGGGTGGGGCGCATAGAATTATGGATGTGGGCATGCGTGCGTGTGACCCCACTGCACTCCCCCTGCTTTTGGCACATGATGGCAAAAAGGTTAGCCATCACTGTTATATAGGCTGTTCCTTGCTTTCTCTAACTTCTTGGGAGAACTCCATAATCATGTGCTGAGATCAGAAACACCCTCCCATTCTGATGAAATTGTCTTCTATGGCGTCACTTAGGCGATGTTCAACACCTTCATGGAACATCTATTTGCAATATGCTACTAGTAGATCAATGTGAAACCAGCTGCATATTGAAGATAGGCCTTGTATTAATAAGTTCTTCAGCTGGGAAGGAAATGACATTTTCTGAAATGTTTGACATAACTTATTTACATTTGGAAAACCGTGTTGGAAATAAGACTAGGAGGATAATTGTACATTAAGCCAATGGAGAAATAAAGAAAAGAAAGCTGAAAGTGTGACTCTTTTATCACCCCCTCAGCTTTACTCAATTATGCAGAAAGTGCAGCGAGAACAAATTATTATTTTTTTAAATGCTGCAAACACCATTTGTGAAAGACACACTTTTCCTAGAGATAGCTTTCAATTCTAGAAAGATTTTTCTTTCTTTCTTTCTTTTAAAAAAACCCCTATTTCTAGCTTGAGAGTTACTTTTTGGAACCTATTTTGATTCTCCTTTTATTCATCCTTTCAAATGCAGATAAAACCCCCATAGATTTCTGCCAGCTGCTTGACAGTAGATTGACACAGATGATCTCACTCAAGTTTAAATCTCAAAACATTCTGGCATATTTCTAGCACTCAAAATTGCCCCACTCCAAACTTCCTCAATTGTATTGATGTGCCATTATAAAGTACTATTACACCACGGAATTCTAATATAAAATAATATATTAGTTTATTCCTGAGGTGAAGAGCTGACACTCAAAGGGAACATACATGGCAGAATGGATTCTTCCCCCTTGCCTCTCCTTGTTAAAAATATACCACAACACCCTTCACTCCTGGAAGGACAATGAAAACACTACAACTCATTAGTGTGTGAATACAGAAGAATGTTCACTCAAAAATTCATGCTTATAAGTATTTTTGTTGAAGAGGTTGCAAGTATCCAGGCAAAAAAAAAAAAAAAAAAAATCCAGTGGTAAGTATGTTAGAGCTTATGGTTAGCTTTTTTTTTTAATCTTCCGCTCTTAGCATTTTGCTAGATTTAAAATGTGCAAATAACTTCTCGTTCTGAACATCTTGTAAGCTGCCAAGAGTCGCTTCTAGACAAGATGGGCAGCATATCAATTTATTAAAAAAATAAATCTTCAATATTGAGTGCGTATATAAACTAAATGAAGGTATTATTAATAAAAATCACAAAATACAAAAAGCTGCAAATAGAAACAGAATGACTATAGCAAAAGAAAGCAAAGATACAGTAGTACCAATGGTAATAGGCACCTTGGGTTCAATCCCAAAACATCTAGCGCACCACTTGAAAATCATCAGCATTGACAAAATCACTAGTCAATTTCAAAATCTTTACTTGGAAGAACTTACATTCTGCAACAATACCTTTAATATCACGAAACATCTGCTTATCCCAGACTCTGCAGAAAGACTTGATTGATGGACAAAAATTAGTATAGAATAGAATAGAATAGAATAGAATAGAATAGAATAGAATAGAATAGAATAGAATAGAATAGAATAGAGTTCTTTATTGGACGTGTGATTGGACACACAATGAACTTGTCTTCGGTTCATAAGCTCTCAGCATACATAAAGATATAAGATAAAGATAAATCATTATCACAGTCATTATAATACATTCATCTTGAATCATAAAATACAACACTTAATGATAGCCGTATGATACTAAATAAGCAATCAACATAAATCATACTAGGCAACTAAATAAAACAATATAAATAGTAAAGATACAAGAAACAAAGTTATAGCCATAAGTAGAAAAGGAGATACATAATAGGAAGGATGAGAAAAATAATAGTAACACAGTTTTAGTAAATAGTTTGACAGTGTTGTGGGAATTAGTTGTTTAACAGAGTGATGGCATGGGGGGGAAAATCTGTCCTTGTGTTTAGTTGTTGTGATGTGCAATGCTCTATAACATTGTTTTGAGGGTTGAAGTTGAAACAATTTATGTCCAGGATGTGAGGGTTCTGAAGATATTTTCACAGCCCTCTTTTTGACTCGTGCTGTATACAGGTTCTCAATGGAAGGCAGGTTGGCAACAATTGCTTTTTCTGCAGTTCTAATTATCTGTTGAAGTCGGTGGCTGTCTTGTTTGGTTGCAGAGCCAAACCAGACAGTTATGGAGGTGCAGATGACAGACTCAATAATTCCTCTGTAGAACTGGATCAGCAGCTCCTCGGGCAGTTTGAGCTTCCTGAGTTGGCACAGAAAGAACATTCTTTGTTGAGCTTTTTTGATGACGTTTTTGATGTTAGGTGTCCATTTTAAATCTTGAGATATTATAGATCCGAGAAACGTGAAGGTCTCTACTGTTGATGCCAAATCTATCCAGCTGACTATGCAAGTAACAACAATAATAACGCAAACTTAAAATAAGGAAAATTGAGGAAACTCAGCATGATAGAAAATGTTGGTTATGCAAAGAACAGGAAGAAAAATCAAATAGCTGGAATGTGGATGTAAGCCGTTTATGCAGGCTAAGCATTTAGAACAATACAATAAAGTGCCCCATCTTGATTCACTGGCATCTTAGTAAGAATTGCAACTTCCCAGCAACAAAAGCTGGTGGAACTGTAATCTGGAAAAAAATGAATCAAGGACAAAAATTTTAAGATATTATGGGACTTCCAAACTGATAAGCATAATTAGTCAGATATGACTTTATTCACAAAGAAACAAGAAAGAATAACTGACATTTGCAATAGCTGGAGATAGAAAGGTCAGTGAGAAAAAAGAACTTCAACAACGATAAGGAAATATGTAAGCCTGCTAAACAAGGACCACCTGGAACGCCATTGGGAGTTTGTAAGTTTGACAAGTTCAACCAAGTGGGATTGATAGCATAGAAAATTTATGTGCATTGGCTAGTGATTTCTCTTTAATTCTTGTTTGGAGGGAGTACTATCTTAAATTAAGGGCCCTTAAATTGAGAGCCATGGTGGTGCAGTAGTTAGAAAGCAGTACTGCAAGCTACTTCTGTTAACTGCAATTTGGCCGTTTGAATCTCACCAGGCTCAAGGTTCCATTCTCACCAGATTCAACCTTCCATTCTTCCGAGGTCAGTAAAATGTGGATCCAGATTGTTGGGGGCAATACGCAGACTCTGTAAACAGCTTAGAGAGAGCAGTAAAAGCACTGTGAAGCGGTATATAAGTCTAAATGCTATTGTTATTGCTTTCCTTGGAAATAAATATGATGATTGTGCGATGTAGGAGCATCTATATTTTATTCTGAATTTTTGCAACATTTTCAAAAGTGCAAAAATTCAGAGATAATGCCTTTTTATTATAGAAAGTGAAAATTAGGTCAATAGAGACTAACATGCCTGAATTTTCACAGCAGTCCCAGATGATCCCATCTCAGAGTGTTAGATTCAGAAATGAAGCTGCAAATTCTCTTCAGAAATACCCCAAATCTCCAGACGTATTTTGTCTTCAAACAGCACAGCTTATAGTTAATGTTCACTTACATCAACCCCGGAGCTGCTTATGATTCCATTCACTGCTTTTTGTACCTGTCCAGCAAGGGGTTTGGGACCAAATATGAACTTGACAGTATTACCATTCTCTCCTCATATGTTTAGGGGGCTGTTTGTTTTTTTATTGTAAGAAAGAAACAAAGCAAGATGTGAACTAAACTCAGAAGGAGAACCTAAGTTTATATGTAATAACTTAAAAGGATGGCCTCCATTTTTCATTTCCGTGTACAAAACAATTCAGTTCCAAAAACAATTGTTTTAGGTTTCTTGCAAAAGAGGCTCTGAGGGAGTACTTTGCTTCCACGATGCTCAAATGAAGCATCCCCTCAAAGTTACTTCACAATGCAATGTAGTCCCCTCACTTCTGAGAAGACTGTAAAGCTTTGGCCTGTTCTGTTCCATAAATGTGGACCTTCTCCCACAGCGATGGCTGAAATGGTTGGTCCTATTCAAAGTGACTCTGGCAAACATTACAGGGTTGCCTGCAATGTATTCTGAAGGGGGCTTACTTTAGAGCATCCAGAACACATGTCAAAAGTATTCCAAGCCAGATAGTTTTGGCAAATGCTTCATTGGTTCGTTCATTTGTTCATTCATTCATTCATTCATTCATTCATTCATTCATTCATTCATTCATTCATGATTTGTCTTTTTGGAGAGTGCCTTGTATTAGGTTTAAAAGAAGACATGGAGATCATGCAATGCAACTGAAACCCATTTATCAAAAGGAAATAGTTGAGAGGAAGCAAGAAGCATATCTGTAGCGTGGTCAAAAGTCAGAATAAGGGTGACTTTATCATTATACCGAGTAACTCTGACATACACTGAGATGAACCTTCTCCTGAAGCTCTGCCCTCAAATAGTTTGTGCAGTGTTTCATCAGGACAAATCAGGTAGCCTTTTTACTTCAAGGAAACAAATCACATCATTGCACCTCCATGGCACAAATTATTCCCTTGTCAATCCGCATTGCTTCACAGTGTCTTGCTGTACCACACTCCACTAGTCTAAAACGTTATGAAGTTATCAGTCCAATTCAGCTTTTAGTGGAATTAGGTGTTCAATTTGGCCTCACATCAGTCTCTACCACCTTTCCAACATGCTGCCATTCCTAAAAAAAAAAGGGGGGGGGGGCGGCAAAGGCTCAGCAGTTAAAGACACTGAGCTCATTAGCTGGAAAGCTTGAGACCCGAGCACCGTGCGGGGTGAGTTCCCATTACTTGCCTCAGCTACTGTCCTAGGGTTTGAAAGCATGCAAATGAGAGTAAATTAACAGGTGCCACTTCAGTGGGAAGAAGCAGCATTCCATGCACCTGTGATGTCTAGTCATACTGGCCACATGACCAGGGAAAATGTCTTCAGACAACACTGGCTCCCTTGGCCAAGAAAGGGAGATGAGCACTGTTCTATTGATCTATCTATTGTATCTAAAGTTAGACACAATTGGACAGGGAAACGTTTATCTTTACCTACCACCTCTAAATATATTCAGTCTTTTCTCATGGTTTGTAGGTACAGCAGAACATTGCTAGTAATGGCGAAATAGAGATACTTTCCCTCCTGCCTCTCTCCTCTTCAATGTAGTGATGAGGCAAAGTAAATGATGATAGATGTAGTTCTACCCTGAACTCTACCCTTCTTTGGTGCCTGACATTTTGTTGCCCTGGATTCCTTAATAGTTGCAGAGAAAACCAAGATACATGTTCCCTGAAACCATCTAAAAATCTATATTATTATCCAAGATGTTTCCTTGTGTCCATATCGTATGTTAGATATGATATTTATGTATGAATGTGTGGCTATTTTTCAATTTTTTTTCACCTTTGTATCAACATTCAACTCCCCCTTCATGTTACCAAGAATTGTTTCTGACCTTCTGTTTTTAGGTTTAATTGTAAACGGACTAGTTTTCCTGGACTCTTGCCAAATTTCTACTGACAAGATCAGATACTTGACAATTAAAAGTTGGAGAGAAGGGACTGACATTCAGTCCCAGGGACTTGTGTGAATGCTGGACATTCTGTGTTTGCTTGCTTTTGGAAAAGGGAATTAAATGGCTTCAAATCAGATGAAGAATTGCTGTTAATGTATGATCTCTGAGCATAAAAACAGTGTGGATACTGGAGAGCTGGTGTATAATGAACATTATCACAAAATATACCTTAGCCGTGGCAATTGATTTGATTGAGGGAAATAAAGATGATCTCACCAAGAGAAAATATTGGCTGTAGCCCAACTTGCGCTTGCAAAGGAGAAAATTTGATATTTGTTATTATGTAATAATATTGTAGCTCCAGCGGACTCTGGGTGGCTTAATACTAGATTAAAACAATTAAAAACATAAACAAAATGAAACAATAAAGTTCCTGACTAAAGCAATTATTAAAACAAAGCATTTCAGCCCCTACCCACAACACATTAATCCTGAGCCTGGGACCAAAGCCAAGTTTTAAGGGCTTTCAGGGTTTGGTGTAGTGGTGTAGCAGTTAACTTATTAGACTAATCGTAGCAGGCCATGAATTCTACTCTTGCCTTAGGTATGGAAGCTAAGTGAATGACTCTGCACCAATCACTCTCAGCATTCGAAAGAAGGTATTTTTCCCTGCAGCCATGAGGAGTGAAGGTTGAGTTGATGGAGGAGAAAGAAAAGGTGTTACCATTGTCTACATCAGTGGTTCTCAACCTTTTCTTCTTCATGGACTTCCTTTAAATATCTTTTGTGGTCATGGACCATGGACATGGACCCCAAGATTTAAATCACAGCACTATTTCAAATCTTTGCAGACCCCCCCCCCCATGACAACACTGGACACCCACCCAAGGGTCTGTGGATATCACGTTGAGAACCACTTGATCTACACCTGTGACGGCGAACCTATGCAATGCATGCCAGAAGTGGCACACAGAGCCCTCTCTCTGGGCACGCAAGCTGTTGCCCATTCATGCTTGCGAAGAAGGCACAGAAGGGGCTGTACTTCCTGAGAATACTCAGGAAGATAAATCTATCTCAGCATCTACTTCTGTCCTACTATTGCAGCACCATTGAGAGTGTCCTGACATACGGCATTCTTGCATGGTATGGAAGCAGCTCTGTAACGGACAAAAAAAGCTCTACAGAGAATCATTAAAACTGCCCAGAATATCATTGGGCTTCAGCTACCAGCCCTGGATGACATCTTCGAATCTCGCTGTTTGAGGAAGTTGCATAATGTTCTCAGAAACTCTTCCCATCCTGCTTACAATCTTTTTGGACTGTTGCCTTCTGGCAGAAGATACAGAACAATTAAAACTCGGACCACATGTTTTCTCAATAGTTTTTATCCCAGAGCTTTAATTGCACTCAACAATGAACTAAAGGGCCATCATCAGTGAGCTGTTGGACAGCATTACTTGGTCTGTTGTGTGGATGTTTGGGTGGTTTAGGGGTGGAGAATTTGTGGTGGGTGGGGGGTGCGTTTGGGGATTGTTATGTGTGTTGGATCTGATCTTTGGGTATAAAGTGAATTTCACTGTATGGGTATACTGTGTATGCAAGTATAATAACAATAAAGTTATTGTTATTGCTCTTCCAGGTTTTGGCGCACTGGCCAGCTGGTCTTTGCGTGTTCATGCATGCCAGAAACCAGAAGATCATCTTCCTAGCATGTGCATGCACACCGGGCAGCTGCTCTTCCGGTTCCTGGCATGCTCCCATTCTGGCACTCGGTGCCGAAAAGGTTCACCAACACTGATCTGCATCATCTGACATATGACAGATGTCATATATGACAAAGGCACATATATAGAGCTGCAATTCTGTTTTGTTGGTCTTGGAAATGAACTTGCCTTCTTGTGACTTCATGGACATATTTATTCCCAGAGGGTTCCTCATCTGTTCCGTACACACTAATCTTGGCGACAGCAAAGAGATGGTTTGCCACCTCTTTCTTCTGAAATGTTCCTAACTTCCCGGTTTTGGAAGGATCACAACACTGGAAGATAATACGTTTAACTTTACACCCAGTCTACCCACTATACTTTCAAATTCTGTATTTTAAATATCCACTATGCTTTTGGGATTTCATTGACTAATGACTGTTCCTTACTTTCAGGAGGAAATAGAGGAGTGGAATATCCAGCAATATTTAGTACTAAGGACAGTAAAAGGAAAGTATTATTAAATTATTCATCTTGTGCTTCAGGCTCCGGATAGAATTCAGAAGCGTAAATCTTTGCTAAAATCCATTCCATCAAAGAACTTCATTATTCTGCTTCAGTTTTACATATGATTTGTTCTTTTAAACAGTTATGTTTATAATCTATCATATCTATCTATCTATCTATCTATCTATCTATCTATCTATCTATCTATCTATCTATCTATCTAATCTGTCTGTCTCTATCTATCTATCTATCTATCTATCTATCTATCTATCTATCTATCTAATCATCTATATCTCACTTACCTGTTAATCTCATCTATCTGTCATCTATCTATTAATCTTATCTATCTATTTGTCATTTAAGTGACTCTCCTGGTCAAGAACAGGCACAACTGCAGTGCAGAATTATGTTGTACAAAGACACACACATATATGTTTATATAATATATTAGCAATGAATGCATCTTGCACTGTGCTGATTGAGAAGCACTCATAACTGTCCACATCTCAGTTGAACCAGCTGTAACTTCCAGATGGTCTTTTAAGAGTTGTCCTGTAGGGCAAGAGTGGCTGTGAGCAGAGCCTCCTGGTCAGGAACAGGCACAACTGCAATGCAAAATTATGTTGTACAAAGACCTCCCTGGCCACAGCTGCCAGCTTCTCTTTGAGCAGAAACCATAAGTCCAAGAGAATTCCAAGATTGGGACAGTACCAGCCATCCAGAACCAAAGATGATAAGTCCCTGGAATCTATACACCCCCAAACTCAAAGCCACTAAGTTTTGCTAAAGTTCAGCTGAAATCTATGGTTCCCCATCGAGAGTGCTTTAGCCTCCAGGCACTTGGCCAGAACTTTGACAGCATTGCTATAATTGGACAGGGCTGGAGACATCCCAAGCAACTCCAAAAATGTGTGTATAAGCTTGACATCCAACTGAGAGCAAATCCCAGGGATTTTATCTATCTGATGTCCTGCATATATCTCCATACAGCCTTATGTGATAAGAACTTGGTTAGGGTTAGGTTAGGGTTAGGGTTAGGGTTAGGCTAGACTGAGAAGTTAAAAAGCATTCTAAAAGAAGACAATTAGAAGCCATTTCCATATTCCTTCAAGAAAATTATAAAGATGTATCCATAAAGTCATCATGAACTGAGGACATTTCCAAGGGGAGTGGGATTTTACTGCCCAGATCAACCTTCTTCTACTGCCCATTGACCTAGGCTGGTGCTAAAGCCTGTTTCCCATGATAGGTCCCATGGATCTAAGTACCTGCACAATAATGGTACTGTTTCCAACCATGTACCTTCAGCTTTTATCTTTTATCTGGTCTTTTTTACCCTCTTCTTTCATTTTCATCCCTTTTCATTCTTTTCCTTCTCCTTCTCCTTCTCCTTCTCCTTCTCCTTCTCCTTCTCCTTCTCCTTCTCCTTCTCCTTCTCCTTCTCCTTCTCCTTCTCCTCCTTCTCCTCCTCCTCCTGATGCTGGAATTGGAAAAATGAACCTTAGAGTTTGTAAGTGTGTGGGAGAAGTGGCTTCCAACTTCTGAAATTCAATCTTTCCCTCTAACTTTGGAGGGAATTTGCTTTTGCATTTCTTTGGATACTATACGAAAACCACAGTAGCATGTAGCTTTAAGAGAACTGGGGCAGGAGGTAAACATGGATAGGAAATTGAGAACAAATTCATTTCAGGGATAATAGTTTAATGTGAATGATGTGATGAAAGTGATGTGGGCAAGGCAGAAATGGGTATTTATGCAAACAGTTTGTGCTAAGAGATCAGAATAATTCTTGTTATATCTGTGGCTCGAGTTTCTGGAATTTTACTTGCACATTGCAGAGAATGTTTGGTTATGAATAATAAAAAAGGCATCCATTCTTTGCCAAGCCATAATTTTCCACATGTGGGAAAGTTTTTCACTTGATTGTCTTCTTGTCATGGATATCACTATAACTATCTGTATATTAATCATCTTGTAGCAAACATAATTGAGTTTTATGAATAATGAAAGTCATAAACTAATGGATTTGGTAAGGGTTTTTTCCCCAGCCTTTTTCTTTCTGATGACAAACAAATCATAATATTTACTAGACCTATCCATTACGATTCTAAACTACTTAAGAAGTTCTTGACAATTCTTCATATTCTTCATATCATATCTGGTGAAACCAAGTAATCATTCTGTCAGCTCCAGCATTGCTTATGAAGCATACACATATATCAAAGAACATATATGGCTAAGCATGAAGTTTTTAAAAGAATTATTATGTCAGATTTATGTGAGCTGAATATAAAATGTGCAGATAGGCACAGATATTGATAACTTACTCACTAATGCTTCCATAGCAAAATCTCCCTGTAGGAAATTTAGCTTCTTTTGTTTTAATTAAGGTTTTTAAAATATAAATTTAGAAAAAAATATATACAGAATATACACAAAACGCCCCAAAACACTAAAAGCCTCTCATAATTAAACAGAATGCCAAACATAAATGAAAAATAATAGGAGTAAAAAAAATAAGAGAAAGTTTTTTGGGGGAAATTTATCTTTTTTGCTTTTGATAATTCTTTTGCATTTAGGCTCTGCAATATACCTGCATCTTTCTATTCCCTTTATAAAAAGAAAATAAGTTTGAGAGACACTTGGGGCAGAAAACATCTCACAAAATTCAGAAATCTCTAAAATTCCCTGCCCTGTAAGGTTCCTTCTTCCCTAATAATGTAGTAATTATCCAGAATTCATTATAGGGCACTGTATTAAGAACTCCAAGTATATGACAATCTTTCTCTTGCTGAATCCCTAAACCAGGGGTGTCAAACTAGATTTCTTCAAGGGCCGGATCAGCATTGTATTTCTCCTCCACAGGCCGGCCAGGGGTGGGAGAGACGGATGGACACCTCCTGTAGCACTCTACCCCCCCCCCCGCTCCATTTTGGCTGCCCTAGGCACCACTGGCTGGTCCTTTGTTATTTCCAGGCTGGCCCCACACACCAGATTTAAGCATCCCGCAGGGCAGATTTGACCTGCGGGCCTTTAGTTTGACACACCTGCCCTACACCTTCCATTCAGACTATCTACTTTGATGGCCTTCTAAAAGTAATTAAAAAATAAAACAAACCAACAAAAGAAAAGAAACACCACCTTCTCTGTAGAATGAAACTGGCTGGCAAAATCAAAATGTCTCTCTTAGGGAGAGCGCAGTCTTTGACAAGCTAGAAGAAATGCAATATTCTGCTCAAAACAGGATTATTGTTAAAATACCATTTTTTGTGGGTCATTTATATATCTTCCTATGTCTGGGAATTCAAGCCACCCATGTGGCTTTCCATTAGGAATCGATGTTAAATCAGAATGATTACACTGAACAAGTGAAGTGCTTGCCTAGATGGTTCTTTGTGGATACACTGGGAAAAGCAAGGCCTCATTTCCATTATATCATTTGACCGTTCTCCATCTACTAATGTTTCTATCTCAGGTAGCCTTCTGGCTGCATTTCATGTCCTCATTTAGACGTATCAACAGTGCCGTCTCTCATTTTCAATCTGTCCCTGCGTAATTAATAATCAATGGGTCAATTTGGAGTTTACACAATAGATTGGAATCTCAGAAAGGTCCGTTCACATTTGAGCAAAGTATTATAGACCCCCTTATTCATATTTTTCAATTGATTTCCTTTGCTGGAGTGGGTTGAGGCTTGTTCAGGGTTTGTACTGCAGCAACAGTCCCCTGCCTGCATCTTTGATCAAGCCATATCCTCTTCTGACAGCAAGATTTATACCTCTAAACAGCGTTAAGAAGATTGGTTTTTAATTCTCATTTGGTACTGTCTTTTAAGATTTAATTCAGTTCTTTCCGAAAGGACTGTCATTTGCTGGAAACCCATTTGAATGGGTTAAAAAAAAAAGAATTATTTCTATCCAGTTGCACTTGATCAGTTCTAACCATTTCTAAGCTTCAATTTAAACATTTGCCCAAAATAGTTATGGGGTGGGGGGGTTTTTTTGGTCTCTTCCTTTTTGATGGTGGATATTAATAACACCACAGAGTAGTTTCAGCAACTGCAGAAGATACAAAGAAGAGCTAAACAGGGAATTTATTGAAAGATCTTTAATGCAACTGGTATCTCTGGCAAACAGCACTGATTTAGAGCCAGAGTGAAAATTCTTTTATCCAGCATAAAGTGAGCAAAAATAGGGGGCAGGAATAGAAAGCAATTTAGCTTTCTATTTCAAACGAGGAACTTCTCCTAGACAAGTAAACTTAGGGTGGAAATGCATTTGATTTGCAAACAAACAAACAAACAAACAAAAAATGGACCTGATTCAGATTCAGGACCTGACATTTCCAGGATTGGAATTAAAACCTTAGAAAGATCAACTTTGTCACTGTGGACAATGCTAAGGTAGATGAACCAATTACTTGCGTATGGTTTATCTCTTTCTCCAACATCTGCTTGTTGTTTGAATGAGAAGCAGCCCAAGCAAATGAAATAAAATGAGAGAGTGCCCATTTTGAGCCGTACAATAAGAAGAAATCTTGGTATTTGGTATCTTGGTAGCCTTAATTGGTATCTTCACTTTGAGTGAGATAGGCAGCATCTAAATTTGATAAGTAAACAAACAAACAAATAAATAACATATTTTTGCTTATCTTTTCTTTTCTTAGGCTGGTAACATGATAAAGCTATGTCCTCTTCCTCCTCCTCCTCCTCCTCCTCCTTCCGTCTTCTTCTTCCGTCTTCTCTGTCTTAGAATAACAGAGTTGGAAGGGACCTTGGAGGTCTTCTAGTCCAACCCCCTGCTTAGGCAGGAAACCATACACCACTTCAGACAAATGGTTATCCAATATCTTCTTTAAAAACTTCCAGTGTTGGAGCATTCACAATTTCTCAAGGCAAGTTGTTCCACTGATTTAATTGTTCTAACTGTCTAACTGTCTTCTCTTTCTCCTCCTCCTACTCTTTTTCACTATTCCTGCAGAGGTCAATGGTTTTCAGGAACTACCATCACCTGAGCAAATCCACCAATAGAGGAGCAGTTACCCCTCCATCTGCCTTTCTCAGAATACTTACTCTAAAGGACAGAGACAGAGAAGACAACAGTAGCATCTCCCCTCTTCTGCTCATTGCTAATCACACACAGGTATTTCACATACAAGCACTCTTTGGTGGTGGGCAAATCTCCAGAATTGGCTTCACAAATTCACAGAGTGAAGCAAATTGACAAGTTGAGAAATGTGACTTTTTTTTTTTTTTGCTTAAATATGCCTAAATTTCTCTTCTTTTCAAATGAAATGATATAAACATAAACAAGTCCTTAGAGAGCTTAACGATATAAAGAACTATATCAGGTTCTCTATTTGAGGATTCTGGATCATAGTGCTTCTTAAGGAGATGGCCATAAACAGAATGTCAGGTTTCGAGGTCGTCTCAAATAAAATTGCATTTCAAACCAAGTCTTCGATGAAAAAAACCCTCTTATTTATTAAGCACGACATTTTAGATCCGACTCATTGTAGACAGCACTGACTTCCGACCCAAACCCCCCCCCCTTTCCTTCCCCCATTCCTCTGCACTCATTGGCCATCTTCCAAGTCACTCTACCCCTAATCTACTGCTTCAGCTCAAAGGAATTTCCCCCTCCCATCCCATCTCCTAGGGGATATTATCTCTAGGGAAAATAAATAGGTGAACAGTCAGAACGTTTCTTTCCAGATGCCCTTCTCCTCCTTCTTATGTCAGCACTAGAGTGAATGCGGCTTGGAGTGCTGACACAGAAGACATTTTGCCCATTTTCAAATAGTGGCCCAGTTGTGGCATTTTTTGGGCAGGGTATCTAGAAAACATTAATATGCTGAACACTTTGGAATTGATTCTTTCAATGAGATTATTTCAACGAGAGGGACCTTGGGTCCTAATGGACAATGACTTAAATATGAGCCAGCAGTGTGCGGCAGCAGCCAAAAAAAGCTAATATAATCCTCGGTTGTATAAACAGAGGCATAGAATCAAAATCACGTGAAGTATTAGTACCGCTTTACAAAGCCTTAGTAAGACTTAGTGGAATACTGCGTCCGGTTTTGGTCATCACATTACAAAAAAGATATTGAGACTTTGCAAAGAAGAGCAACTATGATGATTGAATGCATGGAAGCAAAAACATATGAAGAACGGTTGCAAAAATTGGGTATGGCTAGTCTAGAGAAAAGAAGGACTAAAGGTGACAAGATAGCAGTATTCCAGTATTTGAGGGACTGCCACAAAGAAGACGTGGGTCAACTTATTTCCCAGAGCACCTGAAGGCAAAGCAAGTGTGAGAAAAATTAGAATTATCCCTGTAAAAGTGTAACCTGAGTTACACCATTTTAAGTGTCTTATTTTGCCTTGTATAACCTGATTATATAATTGGACAAAAAGGAACACAATAAGGCTTTTCTGAAATGATTACCTTATGGGAAATATGTATTATATAGTTGTTTTGACGGAAATCGATGTTCTGGGGAAGCACGCAAGTGATGTTTTTGTGGAATATTTCTGTTGGGAATTGGGGAATTTCCAGGGTGGAACATGTACTACATATGTTATATAAGATCTGAAACTGATTCCCAAGGGACATTACTTACGTGTATTCTGATGTCTTTTGAAGACTGTATATAACCCGTGTAAATTGCTTTCTTTTTGTCTTTCCTCCCCTCCAGAGAGAAAGGCTCTTTGCAAAGTTAATAAACTCTGTCCTTGCTTATTTAGTCTCTGTTTACTCTCTAAAAAGGTAATGAGGCTTTCCTGTTTCTCACAGCAAGAAACAATGGATGGAAATTAATCAAGGAGAGAAGCAACCTGGAATTAAAGAGAAACTTCCTAACAGTGAGAACAATTAACCAGCGGAACAGCTGGCCTTCAGAAATTGTGGGTGCTTCATCACTGGGTGTGTTTAAGAAGAGACTGACAGCTATTTGGCTGAAATGGTATAGGGTCTCCTCTTGACTCGGGGCTGGACTAGAAGACCTGTAAGTCCCCCCCCCCCCAGTTCTATTCTGATTGATTGACCTTTCTTGGGGATACCTTTGAAGGAAACTTCTGCAGACAAGTGTTGTTTCAGAAGGTTAACACCTGAGCTTTACAAGTACTGAATTAGTTGCCAATCTATTTCCAGAAACAATTGAAATTGGCTTTGGCTCCTGACATCTTGGGGCAATCTTCTCTGAGCACAATCACACACAGTGTTTGTGTGTGTGTAAATTGACAGGGAATTCTATACGTCCCCATCCTTGGGAAAAGAATGAGATGAAACACAGAAAGCTAAACTATCTGTCTGTATGAAACAGCATGTTCTGTAACAAGAGGTTAAACTCCCTTTTTTATCATATTTTATTAGGGTGGAGAAGACAGTTTTTCTCCACTGAACATAGGGTGTCATTGGGTTTGGGGAGTTATCGGTTTAATTTTAATTTTAGACTAATTGTGAAAGAGCAAAAAAAATAATAATTATTAGATACAAACACCTATGGTGACACAAAATAATTTTAAAGATCAGAAAGCCAGAACTTTTAAAATTGAGACTTATTTTCTTATTAGAAAAGATTTAAGGAAGATTGTTTTTGTATATGTATGTGATAACTGCAGCAAGACTATTATATGCTCAACAAGAAATACTGAAATACTCACAATGGAGGATTGGATTCTGAAGATAGCAGAAGTTACAGAAATGGCAAAATTGACCTGTTTATCAGGGATAAAACAATAAATACTTTTACAAAAGACTGGAAACATTTTGTGGATGTTAGCTGAAAATGGGGAAAAAATGAAATGGTTATTTCTGGATTTGCTGATTACAAAGGATTGAATATGGGATAGGAAAGAACTATATAATGTAATTTTAAAGAGGAAGAAGAGATAATAAGGTTATTTGTAACTGCTGTAAAAATGGAAATTGCTTTTTATAATCTTTATCTTTTTTCTCTTTCTGTCCTTTACTTTTATCTTTTTCTTAACTTTTCCTAACTTTTACGTCTATGAAATTTTTTCATAAAAATTCTAATAAAACTCCAATTTTAATAAATAATTTGAATTAAAATAGATAAAGAATTAGCTTAATGTTAGATTGATCTTAATTGAATTTAGAATCAATATAATTGTGTTTTTAAGGAAAGGTTGAGGATTTTTACGATTAATTACGATTTACGAGTCCTCCACAGCTTTTTGAATGGCGTAGCATATTTTTTTTTCAAATAAACAAACACGCATCAAACATCTAGGAGATTTTTAAGCCTGCAGACCTCAAGAAAGTGGACAGGGTCCTTTGTCTATGGAGATTCTCAGTCATCCAGGTCATGGTTGTCCCAAAGGTGCTTTTTCAAGAGGCAAAATGAGATGTTTCTCATTCTGAAAGGTGAAACATCTTCAAAGAAAAACCAGAAAGTCCAGTTGCCTCTTGAAAAAGCACCTTTGGGACGACAGGATCCTTTGTGATGTCAGCAATTCCACGTGTAGGTTTCGTGCTTGCTCCATTCAATTGGTCCAGTCTTCTAGGTAGGGAATAAGGAGTTGGATCCTGATCAATGCCTCTTTGCCAAAGTGGAAGTATCAGCTGTCTTGGAAGATAGCTGGTGGCATTCTGCAGAATAGACTACTCAGTAGAGGGCTCGTTTTCATTTAAACAGCACTTTACAGCATAAAGTGTACCATATATAAATGAACTATTTGAAAACATTGGATGGGACTTTTTTCTTATATGTTGAGATGCTCTGTTGCCTAAAACATGGTAATACAATGCAACAGATGAGGACAAGAAGACAGCAGTGGTGATAGATGGAGTAGTGGCAAGTGATAGCAATATCAGGAAGAAGGAGAAACTGAGAAGCTTCAGAAATCCCAAGAGCTGAAGGAGGAACTAGAGAGAATGTGGAAAGTAAAGGCCAACATGATCCCAGTGACAGTAGGGGCACTCAGGGATGTGCCACCTAACCAGGGAGACAGGCTCCAACAGATCCCAGGAACAATGTCAGAGCTCTTTGTCCAGATGAGTGCATTGTTAGGAACAGCTTTGCAGAACCATCTAACTCCTAGGCCTCTGGTAGAGGACCAAAGATTGATAAGACACCTACTGCCCATAGAGATATGCACTGCATGTATGTATATGGTAGGTACAGCACTGATAGGGTTTCATCTAAAATTGCAAAAGTACAAATTGCTGAGCCAGCCTTAAAACATTAATTTGTCTAGTTCAGAAGTTAAATGATAACAGTACACATTCATCAGTGGAACAACTTGCTTCCAGAAGTTGTGAATGCTGGAAGTTTTAAAGCACTGGAAGTTTTACAGAAGAGATTGGATAACCATTTGTCTGAAACAGTATAGGATTTCCTGCCTAAGCAGAGGGTTGGACTAGAAGACCTCCAAGGTCCCTTCTAACTCTCCTGTTCTGTTCTGTTCTGTTCCGATCCGTTCTGTTCCGTTGTTCTGTTCTGCTCTGCTCTGCTCTGCTCTGCTCTGCTCTATTCTATTCTCTGTTCCATTCTCTTCTACATCCCTTTCCAGTTTTCCTGTGCAAAAAAGAGGAAGGGATGTTCTTCAAACTGAATTGGTGAAGAGATTCGACTGTTCAATTGTTGAAACGGCTTTAATCTGTTCAGATATAGAGACAATTTAGTCCTAATGAAATTGTTTCCCAGTTCAAAATATATAATTAGAAAATAGGAGACCTGAAGAACTTCTTTTCATCTCCCCTAACCCTCAAATCTGTTTTCAGCATATTTTAATCTTTGCTATGGTTTGTTCTTAAATAGCATTACTAAGGACCTGACAAAATAGGCTGTTCATTCATTGCCAATTTTCATTCGTAGCTGAAATGAATATTTTCTCCCAATCATATTTTTTAATCATTTTCAATCATTCTTCCCTATTCCATTTATATGAGAGAATATTAAGTCTTCAGAAAATTCCTGCTGAGTAATAAAAACTCAGATTGGATTAATAACACACAGCCTAATCAGCCCTTTGTTATTACTTCAGTCACTCTTAACTTTCTTTTATACAATGTCACAGATGTTGATTTACGAGTAATGAAAGAGACAAACTCCATTTTGAAGATATACTTCGGGGAGGATATTAGTATCATACGGGCTAGAACATGCAAATCTTTTTTGAAAGAACTCTCCTTGATTTCATTTTAAATGTATCCAGTAAGGCGTATTTCACAAGGGAAGTTTTTCTTCTTATTTAAATCTGTTCTTAAATCAAGAATTATCTAGGGTTATATTTTCTACTCCAGTTGAGAAAATGCTGAAAGTTCAACATTGAAGCATCTGGACTCAGCTTCAGTTGTCCAAAGTTATCTGTCTTTGCCAGGCTGCATGGACTGTTGAAACTTTAACAGATTAACAGAGTTGGAAGGGACCTTATAGGTCATATAGTCCAACCCTCCATCAAGCAGGAGATTTCTGACAAATGGCAGTCAAATCTTTTCTTGAAAGTCTCAAGTGATGACGCTCCCACCACTTCTGAAGGCAACTTCTGTTCCATCAGTTGATTGTTCTCACTGTCAGAAAATTCCTCCTCATTTCTAGGTCAAATCTCTCCTTGGTCAGTTTCTGTAAAGGTTCCCCTCGAACACATGTGCTAGTCATTCCTGCCTCTAGAGGGCGGTGCTCATTTCCATTTCTAAACTGAGGAGCCAGCGCTGTCTGAAGACATCTCCATAGTCATGTGGCCAGCATGACTAATTGCCAAAGGTGCACGAAATGCTGTTACCTTCCCACCAACATGGTCCCTATTTTTCTCCTTGCATTTTTACATGCTTCAAACTGCTAGGTTGGCAGAACCTGGGGCAAGTAACGGGAGCTTACTCTGTTATGTGGCGCTAGGGATTCGAACTGCTGAACTGCTGACCTTTCTGATCGACAAGCTCAGCGTATTAGCCACTGAACCATCACATCCCCACTGTAACGTAGGTACGGTATGCCAAATTGGCCCAGGTGAGCTATGTTACACTAACGGTGTGGAAGCCAAGAAACCTGGACTACTGTAACCTGAATTTTTGAACGGGTCAAAAATGAAGGTTTAACATGTCACTAGAACTCATTTAATTGATATAGCAGATTTGCTGTAAAGGAGTTCATTTAAAAAAGATGTAGGCTTCCTTATTAAATCAAATCCTCATGATCAACTTACTCCCCCCTGTCTTATTTATTGGAGGGTTAATTGTTCCCTTCACTACCTGTTGCCAGGACAAGATTCTAGAGGGGCCCCATGAAAACAGGACCTCTCTATGCATTCCATCTCTGTGGTTATTTTTATTTTCATTCTGTCTTCATACTCAATGGACAGGGGGGTGGAAGAGGGACAGAAATGGACAGATTCAGCCCCTATCCATGATTTTACATATTCCAATTGTCCTACCAGATTTTTCCCCTCACTCTAACCATCTGTATAATAATAAAAACATCTCCGCAATATGGGAAAGGCAGTTTCATCTTACTTTCATTGAGTTTTCTAGATTGTTAGTTTGGGTGATATTTTAGACCAAAGGGAAATGATTTCTGCAGCTCTGGCTAGGCCTCTTTTCATTTAATTGAAGACACACAGTCTAGAAGAAGATTGCTATTGTTTAATGTTCCTCTCCTATTTATACCTATTCAGAATTGCAATGGAAATACTGTAACTTTCACCTAAGTACATACAGCAAGTGTAAAACTCCCAGAGCAGTATATTCAGATTTTTATAGCAGAAATTGAGCCTTCTCCAGACAAACTACCAAGCCAAGGTGGTATGTAATCTTGCTAATTCTCTTGACCTTTTGAGTACCATCAAACCTGGTATCCTCCAGGAAAGGGTGTCTGTCCTACAAATTCAGGATAATACGGTGCTGAAATCTGATTTCATTTACTATACATGTAATGAAAATAAAGTCTTGAAATATAATTAATGCAATTATTCCCAATCATGTTACTCTTTTATTACAACCACAGTTAAATTCTTACATTAGCTTCCAAAGAGACTCAGTGACTCCACCCAACACTTAAGACATTTTAAAACAGCCTCGGTTATCTTCAGGTAGGGTCAGAAAAGTTTTCTCTGCAAATTTGCAGACAAATGTGGCTGACAGTGACAAATTATATGAATCCCAGTGAGGTGGCTTAGTACGAAACAGAGTCCTTTATTCCTATAGTGCATTTGATGCATTAGATGTTACAATAACAATAATCCTCATGAAGTGAGCCCAGGGGGGCTATTCAGCAGGTTCTGACAGGTTCTGGAGAACCAATAGCAAAAATTTTGAGTAGTTCAGAGAACTGGCAAATACCACCTCTGATTGGCCCCAGAGTGGGGTGGGAATGGAGATTTTTCAATATCCTTCCCCCGGGAGTGGGGAGGGAATGGGGATTTTGCAATATCCTTCCTCTGCCACACACCCCAAGCCACACCCACAGAACCGGTAGTAAAAAAAAATTGAATTCCACCACTGAGTAAGCGTAAACAATCTGATTACTTCCTGAAATGGTCAAATCTAACTTTTTAAGTGTTAGACAAAAATTTCTAAACTGTTCTTGTTGTTTTTTAAAGCGCTGCTAGGAAATTAATTACTCAGAATTATGAATTTGGACCTTTACAGGGCAGAATAAATATTGATCCATGAACTCTTTCTGTTTTGTTTTTGTAAACAATGTGAGTTTATGTTAATTTTCTTTTTTAAAGGTGGATTTGAGAATGTACTCTGCAGAATTATCTCCTGGTGAAAGATTTTGCAGGTTAATACTTGAGCAGTTACCAATGGGAAGGATTATTGATAAGGGACTATTTTGTGCAAGATGCCAACAGAACCAATTAATCTTCTTACTGGATTGCTCAATTTCACACATTTATCTTGTAATTCCTAATTCACATTAATTTCTGTTGCATATCCCAGTAAATATTCAGGTTTTATTCTGATAGCCCCTTTCACAGAAGTAAACAAAACTATTCCCTATTCTCAATGAAGCAGTTTTGAGATTACTTGACATATGCCAAGAAAAGCTACAGGCATGAGCTTTCTGCTTCTCAAACTGGCATTTGTGTGTGTGTGTGTGTGTGTGTGTGTGTGTACTTCTGTGTTCAAGTGTACAATTCACAGGTACCCTTATGCTATGAGCACCAGCAATGATGCTGATTCATCAGGTTTTCTCAGGTTTCATTTTCTCAGTGGCAACATGTTAGGGTTGAATGCCAATCATGAATGGGAAAGAGTTGGGCAAGGTGACACTGGAAAATGTTAACATCCACCCACCGTGTGCTCTATTTAATAGATACATATTTATTAGTACAATTAAAATAGAGAGAGATCAAAGTATTTCAAAATTCTGCTATGTTACCTACTGTAATACATAAACGTTCAAACTTGTGCATTCAAACAGTAGAGTCACGTAGCTTGGATTCCTATCAGAATATTGAAGAGCAGATGAAAAGCAAATGACACAGTGCTTCAATGGTACATCATATTTTCCATACATCAGCAACATGAAAAGTGCTACAGCATGCTACTTATCTCCATACTTTTTTGGTTTCTCCAGAGGTTTTGCTAAAAAAAAAAAAGGCCATCATTGCTTATTCTAATATTGAAACTTAGATACAATTCAGTGTCAATTCAAAAACCAATCGTCTGCTGAAAATCTCTGGTATTTACCTCAGTTATGAGGTAATCAAAAAGTATGCGAGTGTCCAGTTTTTCCCTATGTAGTCATCACTCCAATAGTTTACACTGGTGATTTCTCAACCTTAGCAGCTTTAAGATGTCTGGACTTCAACTCCCAGAATTAAATATGAGCCAACAGTGTGCGATGGCAGCCAAAAAAGCCAATGCAATCCTAAATTGCATTAACAGAGGGATACAATCAAGATCAAGGGAGGCACTAATACAAGTCTATAAAGCCTTAGACCACACCTATAGTACTGCATTCAGTTTTGGTCACCACACTATAAAAAAGATGTTGAGACTCTAGAAAGAGTGCAGAGAACAGCAACCAAGATGATTAGGGGACTGGAGGCTAAAACATATGGTGAATGTTTGCAGGAACTGGGCATGGCTAGTCTAGTGAAAAGAAGGACTAGTCGAGACATGATAGCAGTATTCCAATGCTTGAGAAGCTGCAACAGAAAGGAGGGGGTCAAGCTATTTTCCAAAGTACCTGAAGGCCAGACAAGGAATAATGGATGGAAACTGAACAAGGAGAGATTCAAGCTGGAAATAAGGAGAAATTTCCTGACAATGAGAACAACCAACCAATGGAACAGCTTGCCTTCAGAAGGCATGGGAGCTTCATCACTGGAAGTTTCATGAAGAGACTGGACTGCCATCTGTCAAATATGATGTAGGGTCTGCTTGGGTGGGAGTTTGGATTAGATGTCCTACAAGGTCCCTTCCATCTTTGTTAATCTATATCTGTAATTCCCCAACCAGCAAACAATATCTGGCATGTCTTTTCAGAATAGAGAGCTACAAAGTATATGCTCCTGAATCATAGCTCGATGGGGAATTTTGGGATTTGAAGTCCAAACTTCTTAAAGTTGCTAAGGTTGAAAAACATTTCTCTACAGCCTGCATGGCTTCTCACTTCTGAGTGAGAAATTTTCTCTCGCAGATGGCCATGGCATGAGATTATTCTTCCAATGAGATTCTTAGATCAAGAAATATTTGCATTTAGGGAATATATAGGATATTGGGGATAGTTTTGGAAACCAGCATCCCTTGCAAGAACAAATAAGCTCAAAAATATTACCACAAAGGTGATGTTATTGAAAATCCCATGCAAATTAAGGTGGAAGTGGAAAAAAAGAACTGTTTTTTTTTAAAGGGAACAAAAGCTTTTAGTAAGAAAAACTTGCAGCATAGCCTGTATCTTAACTCAGACGGAACTTTTCTTAATTGTAGGGGGGCAGTATTATTTTTGTTTGATCAGTTTAAATTGGCCTCATGAGGAAAACCCTAGGCTGACCTTGGTAATGCAGAGTTTGTCAATAGCATCAAACATACCAATTTCATTACATAAAGTAATGGTTATTACAGAGCTTTAATATAAATATACGGTTCGGAAAACTAACGTTGTGTGGTGAGCTTATCAAGCCGAATCAATTATCAGTGTAATGCAAAGAGTGATAACCCCAAGGATCTTCTTTGTGATGAGGTCATAAAACGTGACAAAAAGGCATTGCCGTTTTTACTGCTCCCATTGATTTTACCTTTCTACTTTTCCATCCAAAGATGACTATAGGGTTTGAAGTTGCTGCAGCTGCTAACTGAAAAACAGAGGAAAAAAGCTGGCTGCAGCTTGGCAGCTCATCCATCTTGTCCTTAGCTCTCTAGGTTATTCAGGAGAATCTGAATTCGTCTGGGTGAATTCAGAAGGTACAGATTACATTAGCTGCAGTAATTCACTGAGTTCCCAGTCTGCAGCTTAAAACAAAGGGTGGAAAGAGAGAGAGAGAGAGAGAGAGAGAGAGAGAGAGAGAGAGAGAGAGAGAGAGAGAGAGAAGAAGAAGAAGAAGAAGAAGAAGAAGAAGAAGAAGAAGAAGAAGAAGAAGAAGAAGAAGAAGAAGAAGAAGAAGAAGAAGGGAAGGGAAGGGAAGGGAAGGGAAGGGAAGGGAAGGGAAGGGAAGGGAAGGGAAGGGAAGGGAAGGGAAGGGAAGGGAAGGAAGGAAGGAAGGAAGGAAGGAAGGAAGGAAGGAAGGAAGGAAGGAAGGAAGGAAGGAAGGAAGGAAGGAGTGGTGGGTTTCAACATTTTTTACTACCGGTTCTGTGGATATGGCTTAGTGGGCGTGGCAGGGAAAGGATACTGTAAAATCTCCATTCCCACCCAACTCCAGGGAAAGGATAGTGTAAAATCTCCATTCCCTCCCCACTCCAGGGGAAGGATACTTCAAAATCACCATTTCCTTCTGATTAGCTGGAACTTGGGAGGCAGAGAATAGATGAGGGCGGGGCCAGTCAGAGGTGGTATTTACCAGTTCTCTGAACTACTCAAAATTTCCTCTACCGGTTCTCCAGAACTGGTCAGAACCTGCTGAAACCCACCTCTGGAAGGAAGGAAGGCTTCTTAAATATGACTATATTATTTATTTATTACTTTCATTTATTAAATTTATTATGGTTACTCAATCCAGAAGTCTCTGTATGACTTACAATATCCTAGAATTAAAAACACTTAAACATGAAAGTAGGCATGGCAGCCTGGAACAAAACCAGCCATAAATATATAAAACAATGAAAGCAATAAAAACTGAACCAGGGTTTCCTTGGGCACAGTATTCCTAGGCCTGGACACAGAGCCACTTTTCGTTCAGCAGCCCTCCCTCCAGCCCTTCAACAACCCTTCCTTCTCCCGTTTTTCCCCACAACAACCACAGTGCCAAAGTTGCCCAGTGAACTTCCACAGCTGATGGCAAATGGAAGCCTAGGCAGCATGCTCATTCTGTGCTTCCTGATAGAAGGAAATAGAAGTCCTGAAGCAGTGAAAGTGCTGTGAAGGTACCTTGGGAAGGATGGACCAATGTAACCCAAGATCTAAATTCATTTTCTCATCTTCCTGTTTCTGTTGGGCCTGCTTAGGCCAGGAGCTACATAAGACAATCATACTCATATTCATAAGACAATCAGGAGCTTCATAAGACAACCTGGAACTACGCTGCCTATGGTCCGACCTAACATCCTACCTGTCAATGACTACTTCAGCTTCAACCTCAGTAATACACTGGCAAACAATAGATACAAACTCAAAATAAACCACTCCAAACTCAATTGCAGAAAATACGACTTCAGCAACAGAGTGGTCAACACCTGGAATGCTCTACCTGACTCCGTTGTTACATCCTCAAACCCCCACTATTTCAACCTTAAAACTGTCTACTGTGGACTTCACCTCATTCCTAAGAGGTGATGCACATCCCCATAAAGGGGATGTGCATAAGCGCACCAGTGTGCCTACCATCCCTGTTCTACTGTCCCCATTTATTTATACTCATTTCTTATGTTCATGTCCATGTTTATACTTATACCTGTTACCATGTACATGTTTGAATGAATGAATGAATGAATGAATGAATGAATGAATGAATGAATAAATAAATATCTAGGTGTCGACCTTGAAGCTGGCTGGACGGTGGCCATTTTCCTGTTCTACCCCAGGGGATTTTCTTTTCTCCAAAGCTTCAGTGCTGACACAGATTGGAGATGAGGGATAGGGAGAGGGGTATAGAGATAGCTGGGGTACTATAACCAAAACAACATTCTTTTCCCTGGGAATCAAGGTCATGTGTGCAGGTGGTTGGGGGGTTGGAGACAGAGGCCATCCCACGTTTAGACTGTATGCTTATTGGATCTCTGGGAACTGACACCTCTGGGGAAGTGACAAATGTTTGCTTTTAATTGGGGGAAAAATCAGTGGGAATTTATATCCAGTTTTCACCAGCATTGTGCCAATATGACATGCCCTAATAAAATGTTCTTTGAGGAGACCTTGTCCCTCAGAGTTCTTTGGTTTTGGGTTTTGTTAGTTGGAACCTTGACACTAGGAAGTCCTCGACTTATGTCTACAACTGAGCCCAAAATGTCCATTGCTAGGCAAGACAGTTCTGAAGTGAGTTATGTTCCATTTTATGACCTTTCTAGCCACAGTCATTAAGTGAATCACTGCAGTTGTTTAGTGACACGGTTGTTAAGTGAGTCTGGCTTCCCTATTGACTTTGCTTGTCAGAAGTTCGCAAAAGATGATCATGTGACCCCAGGACACAGTAACTGTGATAAATACAAATCGGTTGCCAAGCGCCCACATTTTGATCATGTGATCACAGGGACCCTGTAACAGTTGTAAGTGTGAAAAATGGTGAGAAGTCACTCTTTTTAGTGCAGTTGTAACTTCAAATGGTCACTAAACAAATGGGTGTAAATCAAGGACTATCTTTAACTGTTCCAGACAACTTTTGTAAAAAAGAAATCTTTGAATTTTCTGGTTAAATTCATTTGTTGCTATCAAAATGACTAGTTTCTAAATATGTAAAAAGTCTATAACTTTATTTTTATTCTACTGTGCTTTTATCCCACACTTCTCTTTTCCTTTCTTTCTTTCCCTCTCCCCTTTTCCTACTATCCTTATTTTCATTTATATAATCTATTTTTTTAAAAAAAACAAACAGCAGATCAGATGCTACCCAGCAGCCAGAGATTCTCATCTGTTCATAACTTTTTCAAAGCACTTATTATATTTTACATGATATAAAAGTAATTATAAATTATAAAAGTAATTATGCATACAAGTGTATTCATATTTACAGTATGTTTTTGAGTTCTGTTTTATAGTCTTATAATTAGTGAGTTATAATAATATAATAATTATAATACTAGTCTTATATTAGTTCTGTTTTGTGGTCTTACGCTTTAGAAAGCTCTCGTTGTTATTGGTGGTTTGCCTTCTTGAAGTTCCTGGTGGATGAATGTTTTAATCCCAAATGCATAACATGACACCCTAGGGCCGTGATGGTGAACCTATGGCATGCATGCCACAGTTGGCACGTGGAGCCAAATTGGTGGGCATGCAAGTGTTGCCCTAGCTTAGCTCCAGCACGCATGCATGCGCTGACCAGCTGATTTTTGGGCCTTCTGGGCCCAATGGAAGTCAGTAAATGGGTTGTTTCTGGCCTCCGGAGGGCCTCCGGGGAGGTGGGGAAGGCTGTTTCTGCCAGGCTCCTAGAAAGCCTCTGGAGCCTGGGGAGGGCAAAAAAATGGGCCTATCATGCCCACCATGCCATCACATGCCAAAAGCAGGGAGAGCATGGGGCAGCCGCGTACACATGTGTGTGTGGAGGGGGGCAGGGCACATAGAATTATGGGTGTGGGCACGCATGCACGCAACCCCCCAGCTTTTGGCACGCGATGGCAAAAAAGTTAGCCATCACTGCCCTAGGAGTATATGCATCTCCCTCTCAAGATCTTGTAAAAGTGATACCAGAGTGTTCTATTTAATGGGACAGAACAAGGGAAATGTTAAATTCATGATTAGAGATCAAGTTTATGCAGAGCTTCAGATTTTACAAGTCCAGACATGCAAATACAAAATCTAAGGCGGTTGTATCATTTTCCTGGATCAAGTGACCTGTTTCTAGAACCCAGGAAAAGGTGTGGTTGTCACTGGGTGCTAAAGACCCACCTAAAAAATATGTAAGGGATTGTTGATGGGGGCTATGTTCTACACATCCCAAGAGATCTTTTAGGGACTGAATCCCCATGATCACATGATTAAAATTCAGACGCTTGACAACTGAATCATATTTATGACGTTGTAGTGTTCCGGGGGTCATATGATCAACTTTTGCAACCTTTGACAAGCAAAGTTAATGGGGCTGCACTGTTCTGCTAGACAGCAATGATATTAATTATATTTTATAAAGCTACAAGTCAGGGGTGCTACTCAGCAGGTTCTGACAGGTTCTGCAGAACTGGTAGCGGAAATTTTGAGTAGTTCAGAGAACCGGCAAATTCCACCTCTGGCTGGCCCCAGAGTGGGGTGGGAATGGAGATTTTGCAATATCCTTCCCCCAGGAGTGGGGAGGGAATGGGGATTTTGTGGTACCCTTCCCCTGGAGCAGGATGGGAATGGAAATTTTGCAGTATCCTTCCCCTGTCATGTCCACCAAACCATGCCCACCAAGCCACACCATACCACACCCACCAAACCATGCCCACAGAACCGGTAGTAAAAAAAATTGAATTTCACCACTGCTACAAGTCAACTGAATAGAATAAAATTGTGTTTTCATTTTGAGTCTGCCCTTGCAGTTCATCCTTAAGCATGCTGACTGGAGGATAAGGTGCAGCCATCAGTCTGGAGAAAGTTGTGCCCTTTTTTTTTGTTTGTTTTACAGCAATAAAAAAAAATGTATTGTGAAGGGAGAAAACAAGGGGTAGCACAAGGACAAGAACGAATAGACCCAAAATTCAGGGCAATCTCAAATTGTTCAGACTGTGTACAGAAATGTCTGAACTGGGTCACACCACCAGTATTTTTTTGATTTTTTTCCCCCTCCAATGCCCGTTGAAATATCTAGAGGAAGAAAAAGGAGAAGATAATGGAGGTATTTTGACTTGAACAATTCAACTCAGTTTAATTGGATCTAACCTTTGGTTCCTAGGAAGATTACTCACCTGGTAAATTAAATTCAACCAGTCCAACGCCTTTCAACACCATTGAGAGGATCATCAAAGCTCTTTTACCATGAAAGGACTGAGGTTCCTAATGAAAAGGACTAGGCACCTTTTTTTTCTTTACTGAGCCAATGGCTCTTTAGCAGCAACCTGTGTTATGGAAATGGCTCTAATGTGCAGGAAGCTGAAATCTCATTTTGCATTAGAGAACTGGGTTTTTGACCCACTCTGTGGAACAGTAGTTCCTGTAAATTAGGACTTATAACTTATGCAGAAAAATGAAAAGGGTGATAATTACAGGCTTTTATCATAAAAAAAAGTTTTATTAAAATTATTAAAGGTCCCTATGGTACTTTTCATTTTTAATTTGATCTGTTTCACCCTCACACTTTCCATCCAGAGGAACACCGAATGAGGAATGTTGACCCTGTCAAACCGATTCCTCCAAATCAAGAGTAAAATGCAAATGGAAGGATGGACATAAAATGAGGCACGGAACATAGAATAATAGAGTTGGAACTTGCAGGGCTGAAATAAATAAAACAAATTCTCTACCGGTTCTGTGGGCGTAGCTTGGTGGGCATGGCAGGGGAAGGATACTGCAAAATCTCCATTCCCACCCCACTCTGGGGCCAATTTGCCAATTCTCTGAACTACTCAAAATTTCCACTACTGGTGCTCCAGAACTGCTGGATTTCACCTCTGGTTGGAAGGGATCTTGGAGATCTTCTAGTCCAACCTCTGGCTCAAGATGGACACCCTATCTATATCATTTCAAACAAATGATCGTCCAGTCTATTTTTGAAAGCCTTCAGTGATGGAGTAGCCACAACTTCTGAAGGCAAGCTGTTCCATCGATTAATTGCTTTCACTGTTAGGAAATTTCTCCTTAATTCCAGGTTGCTTCTCTCCTTAGTTACTTACCAACCATTGTTTCTTGTTTTGCCTATTGGCACTTTGGAAAATAGTTCAACCCACTCTCCTTTGTAGGGCCCCCCAAATATTGGAACAGTGCTATCATATCACCCCTATGCCTTGTTTTCATTAGACATTCCCAATTCCTGTAACTGTTCTTCATACATTTTAACCAGTGGTGGGATCCTACCGATTTAACAAGCGGTTCGGTGGTCGTGTGCATGCGCAATTGAGTGAAAAATCACCTTCCACGTTAGCGCTAGAGAATTATAAGGCAACCCGGTCTGCTGCACTAATCAGCTGCGAAGATATAGGTAAGTAAAGCACAGGGTGATCGTTGGAGCTACTGGTTCGCCCGAACTGGTCCAAACCGGTAGAATCCCACCCCTGATTTTAGCTTCCAAACCCCTAATCACTTTTGTTGCTGTTCTCTGACAGACTTTAAGTAATATGTGTATCTATGTATATGTATTTAGTGGGTGGTCCTGGACCTTCTGACCTCAATTTGCCATCTTTAAAATATATATAAATATGGACAATGACCTACAGAATGGCTATGATATGAAATCATTCAAAATTAAAGAAAGGTTTAGAAATCAAAAGCAGATTTCCACTGTGATTAATAATAACAAAGTTCACTTCTTATTATACCTGTGTGACAGGAACTACATTTCAATCCACTGCAGCACTTGTGGTTTTTGACAGAGCTGCAACTGTTTGGCGAACAGATAATCCTTGATTTATGACTCAACTGGGACCTGAATTTCTGTTGCTAAGCAAGGTGGCTATTAAGTGAGTCACATCCAATTTTTATATCCCCCCCCACTTTTTTTGCCATGGTTATCAAGTGAATCAGTTACATGAATCATACAGTTGTTAAATGAATCTGGCTTCCCTCATTGAATTTGCTTGTCTTTCCCAGAGCCATCTCAGAAGATCACAGCTGGCGGTCATAAAACCCTGGGATCACTGGTGGGATTCAAATAATTTAACAACCGCTTCTCTGCCCTAATGACTGGCTGGATGGGCGTTAATGTAGATGGAGCGTTTGGATGACCACTGGGTAACTTTCTATTCACTATATTCTAAAAGATATTCTAAAAGCAACTATATTCTGAAGGCAAGAAATACCTCCAGCTGGAGAGAATACAAGGTCAGCATAATCTCCTTTAACACTCTAAGAGGCCCCCTAACTTGTCAGAAGAAAGGAACAATCCTAATGACATATAGCTAGAGGTGGTTAGGTCATGGATACGCATATGGGTTGAAACTTGTCCTTCAACAAAAGATAATTTGTACTTTAGCCAGTTACAGAAGAATTATGATTGTTTGGCAAGGACGATGTAAAACTTTAATAATTAAGAAATGTCAAAATAACAAAAGTATGTCGGCAGAATCCTTTGTTTAGGAAAGTATAAAATGTGTCGTGTAATCCTGGAGACTTTACTCCAAGCTAAGATTGGATGCTAGCTTGAGTCTTTGCACAAATAAAACTCTCTGAGGGTGACCCAGGGATGTTGCTTGGTCACTTCATTCCATAACAGCATGGCCATGGTGGGCATTGCCAGGGGATGTGACAGGCAGCACTCAGCCTCCTGCATCCCCCTGGGAGCAAAAAGGACTGCAGGGGGGCACTTCCTTGCACCCCATTTTGGGCCTAGTAGGCCTCCCTGCAGCCTCCTGGGAGCAAAAACGGGCCTCAGGGGGAACGCACCGCACTCCCCCATGACCCATTTTGGGCCTAGGAGGTCTCCCTGCATTTACCTGGGAGCCAAATTAGGACGTGTGGGGACTCCTGGAAGGAGCAGGAAAAGAAGGGGCGGGGCCAGCCAGCAATTTAGCAACTGGTTCACCCAAACAGGCTGAATCCCACCACTGCCTGGGATGCTGCAATTGTAAATATATCCCATTTGCCAAGTGCCCAAATTTTGATCATGTAACCATGGGGTTGCTGTGACAATTGTAAGTGCGATGATCCATCATAAGTCACTTTTTTCAATGTTTTTGTAACTTTGAACTGTTGCTAAATGAATGTTGACTACCGGTAGTTTTGGTCAGCCATTTTAGCTCTATATTCGTAAAGAACAGTTGTGTTTGCCCCTGTGAGTTTTCACTGATTCACTCCATCACAACACAACTTTATTAAGGAACAGGGTGTGGTTTGCTGAGAACTGAAGACCAGCAAGAAAGTCTCTATTATTCAAATGCTCTGATAAGTAATTGGAAATAATCTCAAATTGGAAACCTGAACACTAAGTCTGGACAGATTGGAGAGCTTGATATTGTGAAGTCAGCACAGTCAGAAGTCCAGGAACTCAAAGGCAGAGAGGTTTTCCTTTTATCTTCGAGCAATCAAAATAGCTCTGAACAAAATTGAGCTTTCCTATTGACTGTCTGTTGGGCCCAGGTATTGTTATAATGAGAGCACTCACTGCTGTTCATCAAAGTCGACAACATTTTTTGATGAACTTATGAAATTATTGCAGGATCATTTCTTCCCTGGGCCATCAGTCATCGTACGGAGATTTAAATTTCACAGGTGAGTTCAACAACTTGGAGCAGGCCTTACTGCTTATGGCATCTAATTTTTCAGAGTGTTAAAATTTGGGGGGCACTTTTGAAAAGACTTGTTAAGAGATCGCTTTGTATATGGGGTTGATGAAACTGAAATTCAATTCAGTTTGTAGAAATGGAACACATAAATAAATACAATGATAAAGAATTCCAACTGATGTTGGAATTGAGTCAAGAAAGGGCATTAGACAGTGAAACTCTACCATTATACATTGTAGAAATCAAGCAAATAATGTAAATGGTGTCCAGAGCATTGAATATAGAATAATATGGTTGAAAGGAACCCCGGAGGCCATCTAGTCCAACCCTCTCTTCAAGAAGGAGACCCTACATCATTCCGGACAAATGATTGTCCAATCTTTTTTTGAAAACCACTAGTGATGGAGCACTCACAAATTCGGGAGTCAAGCTCTTTTATTGTCCCAAAGGTGCTTTTTCAAAAGGCAATTGAACTTCGTTTTGCCTTGAAGATTTTTCACTTCTCTTTCAAGAAACTTCTGACTGAATGGTGGAGAATGGAAGGTCTGCAGCCATCTTGTCATTAGCACTCTTTCTGAGAGTTGTTGAGGCCATTTGGAGTCTTATCTGGTCCCTCAGGGTCACCTGAATAGTGTAAATGGGTGTGGAATCTTTTTGAAACTACTGGTAGTGTTTACAACACAGGAAAAACAAAGGAAAACAAAAGAAAAACAAAGTCCAGTTGCCTTTTGAAAAAGCACCTTTGGGACAACCATGATGTGGATGACTGAGAATTTTCATAGACATTTATGTGTTCCATTGGTCAATCGTTCTCAGTGACAGAAAATTTCTCCTTAGTGGTTATATGCTATGTTGGCTCTCTCTTTATTGATCTTACACCCATTATACTTGTTCTGCCTTGTCTTGTAGTTTCCAAGTTATTCATCCAAAGTTCCATTTTCCAGATCCATTATGGATCTGAAAGCCTACCACACATCTGAAGCACTGAAGAGTCAATTCAGGAGGACACTGATCATTGCCTTCCACAACTACAAGTCAAGGGCCAGAGACCATTCTGTCAAAACATTCTTCTTCCTCATTGGACTGTTTTAAGGAAATGGGGAAAGATGTTGTATTGCACTGCAGGTGCGCAATCATACCTTTTTGGTCAACTGCAGCTTCTGTAGACATGAAAGGACTGTAGCTCTGGTGAGGAATTTTTGTCAGCCCCATGTTTAATAGCCCCATCACCCTTATCTGGCTCCGTGAATATTGCTTCAGTTCTTTCCACTATGGCACAGCAATCACCTGTTTGGAGGGACTGTGTGAAATCCTCCGGATTGTCCCTTCCTCCTCAATAAAACATAACTTGCAGGAGTGTAAATAAATCTACATTCATACCCTTTGTATGTATGTATGTATGTATGTATGTATGTATGTATGTATGTATGTAAGTTTTCATATATATATATATCTCCAAACAAAAAGGAAAAAAAAAAGGAATACAACAAAAACTCAAGCTGACACTAAAGATAGCTGCCCAGCAAGGAGGTCATCATCTAATTAGTTTTGCTACATTGCCACAATAATTTTGCCTGACAGGACACTGAATTGAGGCTCAGAAAGCAATCAGCAACTAACAAGCATGATGGGCATTAGTTACAGCTAGTGACAGAGTAATTAGCAACTGACTGCGCCACTTTACATGAAAGACCCACAGTTTCCTATAGCTGAAAAACCACTGATTAGAATGCTCATGCTTACAATAACATAAGAATCTTTGATTCTCCCCACTCCAGATGCGAAAATTTCAAATTCCACTTTTTGCATGTCACCCCAGGTCTTTTGAAAGACTTGCACAAACTCACTAATCATAAATACAAGGGAGATGGGAGATGGCATGGTCAAGAGACTCCACTAGCTTTATTTATACCCAGGCTAAAAACGGATAGAGTCACTTCCTGGCTCAAATGGCCTCAGGGCAGCTTACAGCATTCAAACACATACATGCATTGCCGAAAAAAGTAACCTGAAATGTAATAGAACTACAGTTTATGGAATGAAAAGCAAAGTAGGGAGCACAGAAACAGTCCTAAACTGTTAAACTACTGAAACAGTTAAACTACTGAAGTTCGCAGATGACACAACAGTGATTGGTTTCATTTGAGACAATGATGAATCCGCATACAGACGGGAGGTTGAACAACTAGCCTCATGGTGTGACTGGAACAATCTGGAACTGAACACACTCAAAACCGTAGAAATGGTGGTAGACTTTAGGAGTTGTACTTTTTCATTCTTGACGAATGTATCTTTTCTTTTATGTACACAGAGACCATATGCACCAAGACAAATTCCTTGTGTGTCCAATCACACTTGGCCAATAAAAAATTCTATTCTATTCTATTCTATTCTATTCTATTCTATTCTATTCTATTCTATTCTATTCTATTCTATTCTATTCTATTCTATTCTATTCTTTCCAAATATCACCAAAGCCAGACCAGTAAACTTGAGCCAATATTACTGAATAGGTCCTGGAATTCCAGCTTGAGGGAAAAATGCTCAGAGACTCAATGTCTAAAGAACATTTGGGTATTCATCATCCATAAATAATCTTCAGGTGTGTTTTCAAGTGGGCCGAGCAGAGGAACAGTTGGAGAATATACTGAATGGAACATACCATGTTTCTCCAAAATAAGACCCACCAGAAAACAAGCCCTAGCATGATTTTTCAGGATGCTCGTAATATAAGCCCTACCCAAAAATAAGCCCCAATTAAAATCATCAGCCAGATGGATGCAATTAGTACCATATTTCCCCAAAAGTAAGAGCTAACTAGAAAATAAGTCTTAATGCATCTTTTGGAGCAAAAATTAAAAGCAAAAATAAAACCCGGTTTTATTTTCGGGAAAACATGATACTTCAATTCACCCCAACATCAAGTAGTTTGGTAGATAGCATCATGGAATGAGTTTGCTGCATGGATAGCAATAGCACTTAGGCTTATATACCACTTCACAGTGCTTTACATCCCTCTCTAAGTGGTTTGCAGAGTCATCATATTGCCCCCAACAATCTGGCTCCTCATTTTACCACTTCAGAAGGATGGAAGGCCGAGTCAACATTGAGCCTGGTGAGATTCGATCTGCCAAATTGCAGGCAGCTGGCGGTCAACAGAAGTAGCCTGCAGTACTTCATTCTAACCACTGCACTACCATGGCTCTTTATGTTGTATGATGCTCTTTGAAGACATTTTATGAATGTCTACAAGAAAACCACCAAGCTCACAGAGCACCAAGGATCTCACCGTCCAACCCTGAGTTACAAATATTCCCTTCTGTTGAAATGCTGGTGTGTTGTAATGATCGAAGTGTTGATTGTGGAGAACTTGGTTCAGATCCACTCTCAGCTATGAAAGTTGACTCAGTGACTTTGACTTAGCTGCTGTCATACCATCTATCAGATCTCCCAGATTTCTTGCAATGGGGAAAAACTGGAGGAATTCCTGAAAGACAGACAACATTTATAAACATAAGTCATGACACTATCTGAGAAATATTTTGCAATGGGGTCTCACTAATGGAAGTTGTGTGAAAAATACACATTTATTTCTGAACAAGACCATAGAGATTTCTTCCAACTTTATACTTCAGCATTCTTCTTTGCTGCTAAGAAGTAACCTTACTCTGATTCACTCACCTGGGACTTCATAACTACCTGACTGTATAGCACATTGCTATTATGGGACACTCCCTTTACACTGGCAAAGTTTGCACATTGATTCCTCTGTGTCCATCTCTTTCCTCTCAGGAGAAGGAAAAAAATTGCAACACTACAGCACAGCCTGCGGTCATACATTTTGTTTGGTATTTTTGCTATGGTAAATACTTTGTATTGCATTACACTTAACAGCTGTTCTATCATTGATTAAAATTAGGGCAAATAAATTACAGTGTGTTACATTTCAAAAATCCTAAATGCTATAATGGGATTAATTTGTTTCATACATTCAGCCTTAATTGGGTGTTTGAAGGTATAATTTCACTTTATTTTTTGCATTTCCTGCTGATACTAATTTTCTGTTTGAATTGCAGTGCAACCAAGTTTCTCTAGTACTAATAGTATTGAGCTAAGCGCTCTGATACCATCATTTACATACATATGACCCTTATGGCAGGTGTCCTGTAGTGATTGTATTAGTTACTGGTTCCAGTTGTTAACTTTATTGTGTAGAAAAGTCCCATCTACAACTTACTGGAGTTTTATGCTGTTATTTCTGAAACATGTTGAAATATCAGCAATTATATTCAAGTAGTCTAGCAAATATCAAGTATTATAGCTTTTTTTAAAAGTCAGCATGTAATCCTTTCCAAATAGTCCAATAAAAATATTTTGGGCCTGACAGCATGCCATACTCTTTCCTTCCTTCCTTCCTTCCCCCATCCCTCCCTTCAAATTACTTTAGGGAAGGAGTTATTTTACTTTTTTTTGAAGAAACTACTCTATTTTTTTAAAAGCAAGTTTATTATACACAGCTCATTCATTTTGCTTACATCTGAGTTTCAGTCACCTCTTAATATTCCTTCTAATAATGAGGAAATAATTTCACTGATTTTTTTTTTCCCAGGAGAAATTACAGTATAGTTTTTCAAGGATGAGGCTCCCTATTAGCAATTGAAAGAATTGATTGAAAGAATTGAAATCTGCTATTTGATTTATTTTTTCACCCTAAAGTTTGTTTTCCTTGTTTCATGCTTCTTGCAAAGTCATCTGTTGGATGTTATCATTAGTGAATTCTCTCCTTGACCGGGCTGTACTAAGGATTTATTTTAGTAACTACATAAAAACTTACAAAAATGCATCCAGAAAGGTATAAACATCATTGAGAACCACAATTTTAATGTACTCTGGGAGGTTTTTAGCATTTTATATTTCTTGTTTTACAGATGAGTTTGTTATTTTTATTGTATCAATAAGTCACCCAGAGCTGTTAAATGATTAGCTTTTAGCTTATATACACACTTAATATATTTAATAGCAATCTCCACACCGTATTTATTTTTATGTAAAAGATGCATAAGCCAGTTTTCCAGGTGTAAAGTAAATTATTGACTGCACTTGCAGCTCTAAAAGTAAACTATTGATTGGACTTGCAGCTCCAGACTCTGCAAGCCCACGAAGAGGGCTTAGATATAGCTGTACAGCAACCTTTAGGAGTCTCGTCTGTGATTTAAGATGAGCCATGCATAAAGTTGGCTTGGTGATGGCGGTTTTATGTCAAAGTATGTTTGCTCTGAGAGACCAATTTTTGAACCAAGGGATAAAATAATTGGCTATATGAAAACTCTTATTTTTCATATGACATTGAGCAGCAGCAGAATTTCCTTAAATTTGATTCTAACCAGGACTTATTTCAGAACTTTCGAAGTCTAAACTGCTAAATTATTCTTATGAATCGTACAGTGGCCCAGACATTACTGATGCCCTATGCCTATTGGAATTCACGAGGGTTAAATTAAATAAAAACTCTTCTTTGATTCTTCCACTATGGATATATTCAAACCATACAAAGACTATAGAATTTTTGAGATGCTTACTAAACACTTGCATGTGCCTGGACTATTGTCCAAATAATAGACTCCTTTAATATCTTATTAATTAACTGATTGTGTGCCATAAACACTCTTAGCAACTAGTTACTGTATTTTTCGGAGTATAAGACACACCTTTTTCCCCCCTAAAAGAGGCTGAAAATTTGGGTGCGTCTTATATTCTGAATATAGCTTTTTCGAAGCTTTTTTCAGCCCTAACGAAGTGCTAATGGCACTAGAGAGTGAAGCCATCTTTGCCTATTCCCTCGAATCTCCACTGTGCTTTAATGAGGCACTAGTGAGTCAAGCTAGATCCATGCTTTGCTCTGACTCTCAACTGTTCTTTAGAAGCTTTTTTTCAGCCCTAACTAGGCGCTAGCTGAGTGAAGCGATCTCCTCCCCCTGTGCTTTGCCTGCTTTTCTCATTGCTGCTTCCTCTCAGCTGTGCCTTAGAAGCTGTTTTTTATCCCCAAGCAGGGAATAAAAAAACAGCAAACTAAGGTGCTGAAGCTGACCAGACTAAGGATGCTAGCCAGATGAACCTGGTAGGCAGATTCCGCCCCCCCTCCCATTTTCCTCCCCAAAAACTAAGCTGCATCTTTTACTCCGGTGTGTCTTATACTCTGAAAAATAAGGTAGATAGATTTTCTCCATGACTATCTGCCCCTAAACTGGTCTTTTCCAAAGGTAGACTCATTATCACTGCCTCTCTCCATCTTACTGTTGGTCTTCCTCTTCCTCTTTCCTTCTAAACCTTTCTCATCATTAGCCCCATCTCTAGGGACTAGGTCTTCAAATAATATGTTAAAACCTTATCAAACAAAGTGCAACTTATGTTTCTGCATGCTATGACAGTGTATTATGTTACACTGCTTTATTAACTAACACTCATCAAAATGGCATGCAAAATCCAGTCAAGAATGGATCTGACATTTTTATATTTTGCAAATTGTGCACATTTGCACAATTTATTTGATTTTGCATAATGTGTATGTGTGTGTGTTTGTGTGTGTGTGTACTAAATAATTACACTTCCAACATTCCCTGCCATTTGCATCCTGATGTCTTCTGGTTTCATTCCCGATAAAAAGACAAAAAACAGATTAAAAAAATGTTCAGGACTGTTAAAGTGGGCAAAATGTTCAACTAGTATCTTTTTTTTCTCCTCAATTAAAATATGGAAAAAAGTATTTGTGCCCCTCATACATGCAAATAAAAAGCCAAAGGTTTTATACAGAGTAATCTAAACAGAAATGAAACACAACAGATTGTATTTTTCTTGCTTTAAAATACAGTAGGTAAAGGTTCCCTCCGCACATATGTGCTAGTCGTTCCAAACTCTAGGGGGCAGTGCTATCTCCGTTTCAAAGCCAAAGAGCCAGCGCTGTCCGAAGACATCTCCGTGGTCATGTGGCCGGCATGACTAAATGCTGAAGGTGCAGAGAATGCTGTTACTTTCCCACCAAAGGTGGTCCCTATTTTTCTACTTGCATTTTTTACGTGCTTTCGAACTGACAGAAGGTTGGCAGAAGCTGGGATAAGTAACGGGAGCTCACCCTGTTATGCAGGGTGATTCAAACCACTGAACTGCTGACCTTTCGATAGACAAGCTCAGCGTCTTAGCCACTGAGCCACTGCATCCCCTTAAAATAATAAAATATATTACAAAGCTACAAATAATTTCTTAGATCTTTAAGAAGAATTAAAAGTTTATGCTCAGTGCTGATAATATTAAAAATTTATTAATTCCACCTTTAACCCTTTTTGAAATCAATTATAGAAATGTGAAAAAGATCTTCCAGTATATATTAGCAGTAAAACATCCCTCTTGTAAGGAGATAAGTGTAGACAATGAAGGACAAAAGAGTACTGGATTAAAATGAGAGAGAAATCCAAAACCAAGACTATGTGGCGATTTTTCCAAGCTGAGTTGTTTATTGTTTCACACCTACAGACAGAATCTTGCCAGACTGAGCATTCTACTTTCTGCATCTAGGTTATACATTGTGAACTATTAAGGAGGGGCTGTCTGCTGTCTCTTTCTCTCATATGTAATATCTGGGCTGAGTTACCTCTTATTCCTCTGGAAAGCACCCTGTTCCTTCTGGAAACTCACCTCCTCACTATATTACTCTCACATTTTGGCAAGAAATTTTTCTTCCCTCGGAATAGAGAAAGCAAAGCTTTTCAGATCACAATCCTATCTGATATAATTCACTATAAATATAAATCTTTCTTTTTAAAAAAAATTAGATTTATATGCCGCCCTTCTCCGGAGACTCAGGGCGGGTTACAATGCATTAAGCAATAGCCTTCATACTTTTGTATATTTATACAAAGTCAGCTTATTGCCCCCACAAACTTTTGTCTTCTCAGTACGATGTTGAAGCTATTAAAAGGCAGTTTACTAAATGTGAGTAATTAATTCAAAATATAATTAAGTCAGCCGAAGCAAAATTTAGGCTACTTTGTGAATTAAAATCAGTTTGGAGAAATGATCTACGAACAGTGACTGAAAATGGAATAATATTTTTGAGTCTGCAGCCCATATTCTCATCCTCAGTTATAATTAGAGAAAATTGTTTCAAAACAATTTAGAATTGGTATATGACTTTGAGGAAACTGGGATCTATAACTAAAAATAAAAAAATTGCTTTGGAATAACTTCAATGAGAAACAGAAATACACATATCTGAATATGCCCAAATCACTCACAAACTTAGAATAAACCCACTGTCAACTTTGGTGGGATTATGCATCGAATGTCCACTTCGAAATGATTTCGGCCAAAGCCATATTTACTTTCACTTTGTTTCTTAGTTGTCATTCTTCGTGAGGAGGGGGGAAGTTAGAAAGAACTGGAATGCTGTGCCTGAATCCACTAGACAACACATTCATCAGACCAAAGATGAAATCCAATTTTTTTTACTACCAGTTCTGTGGGCATGGCTTGGTGGGCATGGCAGGGGAAGAATACTGCAAAATCTCCGTTCTCACCACACTCCAGAGGAAGGATACTGCAAAATTGCCATTCCTACCCCACTCCTGGGGAAGGATACTGCAAAATCCCCATCATACTCTGGGGCCAGCCAGAGGTGGTATTTGCCGGTTCTCCGAATTACTCAAAATTTCCACTGCCGGTTCTCCAGAACCTGTGAGAACCTGCTAGATTTTACCCCTGCAACAGACAAGGGTGTGAACCAAGGTCATGGCAATAAACATCTGCTGAGACTGAGGGGGAAGCTACCGCTGTTCTGATTGGTTAATGTGACTCGGGATAGTTGAGGGTGTTAGGATATGATTTGGGCCTAACAGTTGTCCAGGCAATATATGTGTTCTGTGACTTTAAGTTTTAATGCTGCATCATGCTGTAATGCTGAGTCATGCTGTAATTGGTTGTAATTTAACAATGTATTTAAGCAAGGTACTGTAAGGTATTCAGTGAATGATAAGCTGCCATCGCGTACGTGCATGTGTGGGTGGATCTGCTACCATCCGGGGTTTGTGAACCAACTACTGTTTGTTTGGTAAGAAGCTTTTTGGAGTTAACTGGTAAAGACTTGGACTGTTTAGAAGACTACGAGATTGTTTATTTTCCATTATAAAGAAAACTTTTGATAACACCAGTTTGTATGTATCTCTATCTCATTGCTCTCAGCAACGTTTCTCTGTGCACTTTACTCTGCTAGTTGTTACACAACAACAATATCCTTAACAGAGGGGGCTGGGAAGTTTCTATTCTTTTTCTCACTCTGAAGTGTGGGAATTACCCAGAGCTAGCTTCAACTTTCTGAGTGCCGATACAATGTCCTCAATAAAAGGTCTTTCAAGCCTGAATAGAGCTTCTGAGTCCTGATTCAATTGGGCTCATTGCTCAGAACTACCATGTTTTCCCAAAAATAAGACCCTGTCTTATATTTTTTTGAACCCTGAAATAGGTGCTTGGCCTTATTGCCATGTGCTCAAAAGCCTGATTGGGCTTATTATCAGGGGATGTCTTATTTTGGGGAAAAACAGGTATGACATTGAAGACAATAAGAAAATAAAATATAAAGAGTTAATTTGTAATAAAAAATGGAAGGGTTTTAAATTTAAATTTCTAACAAACATAACTACTGCATTGCAGCAGCAGAAAATTAACTAATTTCTAACATCTTCCAACAAGACAACCCAAACCATATTCTTTTCTTGAGAGACAGCAAGGTTTGATATTTTTCATCAACCATAACAAAACTGTGGGAAAGAACTGCCAGCTTATTTACATTCAGACATGGAAAGGCATTAAAATTCTAAAAACTGGACCTAACAGTTAAAGGTATTCATAATTCTAAGTAAGAGTTTGATATTAATGACATTCATAATGTATTAATGTTATGTCTCTGTATGCTATGAGACTGTTTTACGTTATACTATTTTATTAACCAAGAATAATTGAAATGGCATGCAAAATCCAAAGTCAAGAATGGATCTGACCTTTTTATATTTTGCAAATTGTGCACATTTGCACAATTTATCCGATTTTGCATAATTTATGATATCATTTGGATTTTGCTTCCTTCTAGTTATTGGAAGAAAGCAAGTATAAACAGGGAGATGCATTCTGGCTTTAGTAAATCTTATTCATTAATTCATCAAACTTTGGGATTTCAACATACTTTGCTCAAATACTTCTAGTCACTTCACATCCATAATGGCTAGCTATGACTGATTTTCCTTTTTTTAAAAAAAGTATGCCTTTTTTAAAGTGGGACTTTAGCTGCTGTTTAAATCTTTTTTTATTTTTGAGGTACTTCCATAGAATTGTGCCATGTAGCCAGCATAGTCAAAGGGTCACTTGCAGTTATATTTCAGCAACAAGATGTCTTTGTATTTTAGAAGCAGGATTAATGGCAGAACATTATCTCGGTACATAACTCTTCCATATTAGTGTGGCCAAAGTGTAAAGAAATCATTTCTCCCCCTTTTTTCTCTATCCACTGATTGATTAACATTCAGTTCAGTGGTGGCATTCAGCTGGTTCGATCCGGTTTGGGCAAAGCGGTAGCGGCGACTGCGGGAGGCTCCGCCCACCCACCTGGACATCATCACATCCCATTTATCCATGTTTTCGATGCTCTGCGCATGTGCAGGAGCATGCATGGGAGGAGGTGGTGCGAGTGAACGAGCGAAGTGAGCGTGCACATGCATGCAGTCACATTTGTGAACTGGAAGCAAAGGTAAGTGAATACCATCCTGATTCAATTATTATTCCAAGATGGCATCACATACAAAGTGGTACCCTCTACTCTGGAAAACCTTGGAGTGATTCCTTTTAGAATTTAGAATTAGGATTAGACTGCAATTTAGGACAAAGATTAGACTTCAGTTCACTTCTACTTCAGGCATTATGACTACATTCTTTAAATTCATAAATAAAGAAGAACTTTATGTGTAGGACACCTAACAGACATATTCAGATGATGATTTAGATATAAACTTATGATCAACCTTTGTATGGAGCAAATGGCTGTATGAGTATAGGACTGCTGTACCCAATTGCTTTGGAAATACTAATATACACCCCAATATTAAAAAGAAATGGTAAGGTCATAAATTCCAGAATCCTGGCTTATGTTCAAGATAGTTGAAATATATTCTCCCTCCCCTGGCAAACAAGATCCATCTGAGTAAGGAATTGTGTATTAGGTCCAGAAGTCCATCTGCCTTTCAATACTGAGCAAGGGTATTTTTTCCAGCCGCCGTGGATGGTAAGGTACATTGACAGAAAGCAGTTATGAAGCTTTGTGCAATCTCTAATTCATCCTTTTCACCCTTCTGTCCTTTGGAGTTCATGGGGGCGAGGACCTTTTAGTCTGAATCTGAGTGTCATCTATAGAACTGAAGATTCCAAGACTCTTTTTTTTTTAAATTATGCATTTTCATGATGAATATCTCTCTCTAGTTGTGGAGATCCAGTTCATCTGAGCAATGAAAAAAGAAGCAAGACATAATTAAATGTCATTTCCAATTCTGAGAACATGCCAAGTTCTTCCAGTTCAACCTGAATAAAGTAGCACTCATAGGCAATCATTTATGGAGAAATTCATTGTCTTTTTAAATGTAGATCATGCTTAAATTCATGTGGCCATTAACAATATTTCTTTGGCATTCTTGGAGGCTATAGTGATAACTCACATTTTTCTTAGTTGCGATGCAGATACCAAAGAACTAACCGCTGCTATTTAAAAAAGGAAGAATAAGTTGCTTATTGTCACAATGAAATTCTCACTCTTTCCCATTCTATGGATTCCTTCAAAATAGATATTTCTGGTCAAAGTATTATCCATTTAACAAATATCTTCAATAATCTAAGAATTTCCTATAACTTTTCTTTAGGATATTGTGTTCTCTTTATTGCAACTTTTTATATTTTGAGTCTCTCTTTCCTTCTAATTTTTCCTTTTAAGAGAAAAAGAGAGGAACAAAATAGATGAAATCAATTGTATCCAGATTTTGCAGGTTACGAACGGAACGGAACAGAACGGAATAGAATAGAATTCTTTATTGGTCAGGTTTGGACACACAAGGAATTTGTCTCTGGTGAATAAGCTCTCAGTGTACATGCAAGTGATAATCATGATCGTAATCATAAAATACAATCATCATAAATCATAAGATACAACACTCAGTGATAGTCATAGGGTATTAAATAAAAGCAATCAACATTATAATAGGATACAAATAAAACCAATAAACATGAATAATAAGATACAAACAATGAAGTTATAGTCATGATGACAAACTGAATGAATATGAATTAATTCATATATAGATGAATTGATGGTGGACATTATAGTTCTGATTGTAGAAAAGAAAGCTTTGCAGGAAGGCCTATGAAAATTCTCATCGCATTTCTCCCTGGATGCTGGCATTCTGAATTATTGGGAATGGTTTGGTAAAGCGGAATTATAATTATCCATGACTCTTTTTTATTTCAGTACTTTGTACATAGCATGGCATACATCCAGTTCTGTATAGATCGCTTTCTTTCATTCCATCATGTCTTTTCCCTTTAACACATTGCCAGACTTGCTTTTAGAAATTTTGGAGGTTGGCAATTTTTCTAGGAAGATATACATCTGGAATTTTGAGAGCATGCAATGGATTCGCTCACAAATGGCTGCCATGCAAGATTTGCTACTTTGCAAATGGTTCCAATAATGGTCCTGGCAGGCACTAAATACTGATTTAATAGAAAGTGGTCTAACTACCAGGAAGTTTTATGTTATTTTACTAGAACAGTTGTGGGGCGCAAAGACAGACATAAGACAGATACACATAAACATCTGTAATAGTGAATGGAGAGAGACGCAGAGAGGCAGATAGAGAGGGAGAAAGACAGAATTGATACTGGAACTGGAAGTGAACTGGAACCAGGACCAGAATTAGAATGGAACCAGAACTGGGACCGGAACCAGAACTGGAAGTAGAACTAGAACCAAGATTGGAGCCGGAACAGGAACCAGGACCAGGAATAGGACTGGAACAGGAACTGGAACTGGAACCAGAATCAGATTCAGAACCAGGACTGGAACAGGAGATAGAACTGGAACCAGAACCAAAAACAGAACTGGAACTGGAACTGGAACTGGAACTGGAATTGGTTCCAGAACCAGAATCAAGTTTAGGTGCAATGCAGGAAAGATTGATACAAATAATAAAGGCTCAGATTCAGAAAAAACTTATTTTGTGGGATGGGCCAATAATAAACGTGTAGCATGACATCATTACACCAAAGCCATGACTTCCTTACTTGCACCAAGACCCAAGTATGAAAGTCAGGGATTTGCATCATAAGGTCATTGCGTATCTGTTGTCATTCTGATGTATTTTTAATTTGATTTCTGTCAACTTTATAGCTTTCACATATTTGTGAGGAAGGAATTTTAGCCGAGATATTGTGTTGCTTGTCAATACAGAAATATTGAATGAGATATATCAATAATATCAATTATTTATATATGCCTTGTATATCTCATGTGTGTGAGGCCAGTTCAAGGCATCAGACATACCTAAACCGCCGCCTTTCCTATATTTCCCACAAGAAAAAGGCTGTGAGACGCATTGGACTGCAGATATTTTTTTCTTCTCTTGTCCATTGCCCTCCTTTGTCCTATACAATCTAGTCTCCTCTAACTTTTCAATTACTAGGGCTGTGGATATATACGGGAACCCAATTCAAATCACTGCTTTGATTCAGGAGATCAATCCCAGAGGATTATCCATATCAGTTTAGAAAATTGATTCCGTTTGGCTATTGGAATCATGGATTGGGTTTATTTAGAACCCTTCCTTGGGGGTCTTAAAGTTGATTCAGAGGCTTTAGCCCAGGAGTGGGCAATTAATTTTACCAAGAGGCCACATGAAAACTGGAAATATTATGGAGGGCCAAACCAAAGGGGCTTATAAGGTTCATAGGCATGCACACACACGCACACAAATGTAAATTGAAAAAAAAAATAGCCATCATCTTAAAAATAAAAACAATCCACACAGGGACAGCCAAAGGGCTGGACGTGGCCTGGGGACCATAAAATGCCCAGGATTGCTTTAGCCCATTCTTTAGTTATCATGGCATATTGGAGCATGGTCCATAGAAAAACGGATTGCATGAACCAAATATCTCTCAAGTGGTATGGAAATTAAGCTAGTTGTTTATTGAATTGCCAAGATCGTGCAAGTATTGAAATGCTAGTAAGTTCATGTACCCCGTAGGCTTTAAAAAAGAAAAGAAAAGAAAGAAACATCAAATATGTGAAATTGGTCATAATTTTCTCTCTTGGTGGAAAATTTAAATTTAAATTGCTTCACTTAATTATGTAAAAGCTTAGCCCCTGAATGATCATTCCATAAAATTTTAAGAGGCAAATTAGCTACATGTTCATTCAGGATTTCAATATTTACCTAATGCATTTGGTACAGCCTTTCTTTTCATAATATAATCATGTTTTTTTTCCCCCATTCTTCCTTTTCTCATTTTCTTCCCATTCGTTCAACACTAAGGGACCCACATAATGAGCCCTCAAATAATCTAATGTAATCCCATTTAATTTCATAGATTTGTTATGGATGCCCACTCCAGAAGACTATGGGCAGTTCATAAGAGCCCATCAAAAAACCTAGTAGAAATAATTAAAACCATTAAACCCATATAAACAGGTGGCCTGGACTAAAACAGATAGAATAAGAAATCACATAATAATGACCCTACCAATACATTTGTTGTTGTTGTTAGTTGCGAAGTCATGCCCGACCCATCGCAACCCCATGGACATTCCTCCAGGCCTTCCTGTCCTCTACCATCCTCTGGAGTCTATTTAAGCTCACGCCTACTGCTTCAGTGACTCCATCCAGCCACCTTGTTCTCTGTTGTCCTCTTCTTCAATCTTTTCCAGCATTAGGCTCTTCTGTAGGGATAACAATCACAAATAATCCCAAGGCTGAGAAAGAGGCAGATTTTACAGGATTTTTGGAATCTCAGAAGATTGTCCCTGGGGGAGGCTGTTCCGGAGCATTGGGGACATGGCAGAGAAGGCACACTTCCTTTCGCCCACAAGACAGCACTGTGTAATTGAAGGGACTTGGAGCACACCCACTCTACCCGAACAAATTCAGGCGTGCATGCCTCATTGAATAATAATAACCACCACTGTGCAATGAACCATAGCTGGAGCACCATTGGAACTGAACACCATTGGAACTGACAAAAATCACCATCAGTCAATTGCAAAAGGCAGCTTCCCTTGGAACAGTTTACATCCTGCGACAATACTTTTCACACCATCAAACAACATTTGCCTACCCCAGATCCCTGGGAAGGATTTGATAGGTCAATTTAAAAAAGATCAAATCCAGCCTAAGCATCTGGATGACTGTGTGACCATCATCATCATCTTCATCTTCATCTGCTTGATATATTTGTAATACCAGCAAATATTACAAAGGATTACAACGCAAAAGCCAGTTTCAATAGGAAATTGGGAATAATGCAAATATGTGGATGCTGACAAGCATTCCTTCACTTTAATTTTGCTTCCAGCTCTGCTACAAGTTTAAGGCAAAACTATTTATTTGGAGTAATCGCCATAAGCAATCAATCAAAACTGCAATTGGGTACCATTGTCTTGTCCTGATCTCCAATCTGCTCCTGAATGCGATAAACAGAAATAGCAGTACAGCAACATTTTCCAAGTCATTCAGAAGAAACTGTTTTATTACCTAGGCTAAGGTCCATTTCACAAAGAAATAGCTATATATATAAAATAATGGTTGTAACAGAAAGTTAGATGCCAGTCGCTTTCTACTTTCTTCTATAAACTTTTCTCTATCTCACTCTCCTTTGGCTCCTTTAATGAACTTAACCACATTTTCAATAAAAGGTATTCTTACCAATCTGGTCTAGCTTTGGGGAGGATGAGTTTCAATTGCTGAAATAGAAATTAGAACTGGAACTTCTGATTCCACATATGCCATCTGTCTCTCTTAAAGAAGGCAAAAATAAGGAAACAAGGAACTGGACAATTGAGGCAATTTGAGATTTTGATTTGGGATGGAGGCCTTTATAGGAAAGGCTTGGCATGCAAAATGCATCCGCTTCTGACAGCAAAATATTTGGATGAGTTGGAATCTCCCAAAGCTTGGAAAGCTGAACAATATGAAACAATAGAGGTACAACAATGAAAGAAAATCTTTAATCCACTCAGATCTGTCTCCCCCTCCAGTTTTTTTTTTAAAAAGGATATATCCCTGATGATACCTCATAGGAGAATTACTTATTTAAAAAAGCATACATTCCTGTTGGAAGAACTGTTTGATCTTATGCCGGTCATGTATGTAGCATGGCAATGGACTTAGGAGCCATCATTTTGGAGTTATGTTGTAAAGGGAATAGCTATTGCTACTGTCTCTCTCCTGTCTGCCTGTTTCCTAAATAGCATCTATTCCTCTTGTTCCCCAAGATCATCCATGCATTCCATCACAACTTCCAAGGATTTACATACAGAGGTGGGCTGCTGGGGGTTCGCAGGGGTTCGGGCGAACCTCTAGCTAAGATTCTGTGCAGTTCAGAGAACCCCCAAATCCCACTCCTGGCTGTCCCCTCCCACCCTGCCCCTCCCGTCCCAGGAGTCCCCACACAACCTGTTTTGGATGCAGGTAAGTGCAGGCCTGTTTCTGTCCTCCAGAGGGCCTCCGGAGCCTGGGGAGGCCATTTTCGCCCTCCTGGACACTCAAGAAAAGCCTCCAGAGCATGGGGAGGGCAAAAATGCCCCCACACCGTGGTGCAGGAGGCCGACTAGACCATGCTTACCATGGCCATGCTAACCTAGTAACCAGGCAGAGAACCCCTCGCTAAATTTTTTGAGGCCCACGCCTGCTTACATATAGACAAACACACACATAAACAGGTAGGGAGTCATGGTGATGATCTTGAAGATGGCTGCCAGAAGCCATTAGAAAAAGTGGCTCATTCTGCCTTAGCTCCTTGGGATGAAAGCGTGAGAGAGATGAAAACAAGCTGGTGGACTTATAAGTTTCAATTCTCAATAGATTTTTTTTTTTTTGTTTCTCTGGTTTCTGGGTCCGATTCACCTCATAGGGATGACACCCTTGCAGCATAAAAGAAAAGCAGAAACCCCCTCCCACAGAAGCAACCTAGATACACCTATAAAGGAAAATATATGTAGCTCAGGGTTGAAACGAGAGGTCCTTAGTGTCCTCTGAGCTTGGCTGTTTTCTTTCAGATGTTTTCTTACCCAAACTAGGTAACGTCATAAGTGCTGAACGTTGAATGTTGAGTAAATGCTGAGCAATGATAATGTTACCTAGTTTGGGTAAGGAAACATCTGCAACATCTGTAAGAAAATAAGCACGCTCAGAGAGCACCAAGGATGCTCATAGATACAACTTCACATACACATACTCACAGACAACTCCTACCCTTATTAGTTCCCTGTCCAAAAGTGCACACACACATAACTGTATGCAATTGCAACAGTGAAGAAGTAAATGCAGGGGTCTCTTACTACTAATAGTGGGATTGGAAGGAATTCCAAATGCCATGTTCTGCAGGCATTCCCGGACTTCTTATTTCTTCCAGTCGAATGGAATTTTGGAGAGAGTTAAGAAACAGGCTCTGGTCTTCACCAGTTCAGCACGGATGGTGAAGATGATGGAACTTGCTGAGATGGCTAAATTGACTGCTTTAATTAAAGACAGCACATTGTCTAAATTTCATGATGGTTAGAAGCCCCTTATTGATGTTTTGCAGAAAACAAAACAAAACAAAAGAAGTTTGAGGATTAGAATACAAATAATGGTCTACAGAAAAATGTGGACAATACTGTACTGTAACCATAGAGTAAGAGGTTAACTTATATTTATACTTTAATGACTGTAAAGGAAAATCAGAAATCACTTCTTTATAATCTCCCCCCCCCCTTTTCTTCAATTTCTGCATTTTTGTTTTTGCTCTTTTCTTCTTTCATTCTTTTCCCTCTTTCTTCATTCTAAATGTTAGCTTTGGGTAATTTTTATTCTGTAGACAAAATTCTAATGAAGTTTATTTTAAAAAAAACACACACAAAAGCTTAATAGTGGCAATCTTACTATAGCAGCTCAACAGCAAAGTATGAATACACACACACACACACACACACACACACACAAATAAGGAGGAGCCTGAGGGGCGTAGGAGGCTAATGCCTCCTATTAAGGCAGTAGTTAACATCCAGCTGCCTGCAATTACTGCAAGTTCAATCCTAGCCAGGCTCAAGGTCAACTCAGCCTTCCATCCTTTCTAAGGTGGGTAAATTGAGGACCCAGTTTGTGGGGGCAATAAGCTGACTTTGTATAAATATACAAAAGTATGAAGGCTATTGCTTAGCGCATTGTAAGCCGCCCTGAGTCTCCGGAGAAGGACGGCATATAAATCAAATTTAAAAAATAAATAAAGACAAAAATACAACAGTCACCTTAATAATTAGGATCAGTGACCACAGCAACAATAATCAATAATCAATCCATGTAGACATTAGGAAGCACTTCTTTTTTTGTGAGTGGATTAAACTTGGTAAGAAGAAAGCGGTTTGCTAGATTTGCCAGATGCCATGGCTATTGCTTTCTTTAAAAATGCATGAATTTGGTTTTGAGTATAATGGAGCATTAAGCTTACTGGGTTTACTCTGCTGGGTTCAATTTTTTTTTCCAGTGTAGTTTCAAACCACCACACTTGAAAATAAAGATCTCCATATTTGCTACCTGCTTGTGGAGAAAAAAAAAAAAAAAAAAAGGAAGAGTTGATAGAGAAAAGGGCAGGTTTTATAGCGTGTTTCTAGCTAATGAGGAAAGCGAACCATGGGAGAAGAAGAATTATTTCCTATCTATATTCGGAATGTAAACCGAATGCAATAACTGGAAGAATTTTCCTTACCGTTTCTTTCAAAAACAGACATGAGCTATAATTTCCCCAAACACACACTATCCGTCTGATGCAACAATGCTACAGAATAGAATAATGCTATGGCGAAAACAAATATTCTAATCCTTGATGCAAAATAAGAAATCTGTGATTAAATTCCTGATATCTGTTTACTCATTTACTCAGAATCCTAGAAGGGGATTGTCGAGCGGTTTGCAGAGAGAGCTTCTGTTTAAGGATTCAAACTTTATTTTATTTATTTATTTATTTATTTATTTTATTTATTGAGTTTGTCAAACATGTACATGGTAACAGGTATAAGTATAAACATGGACATGACCACAGGAAATGAGTACAAATAAATGGGGGACAGTAGGACAGAGACGGTAGGCACGCTGGTGCGCTTATGTATGCCCCCTTTACAGACCTCTTAGGAATGGGGTGAGGTCCACAATAGACAGTTTAAGGTTGGAAGTTGGAGGATGTAACAATGGAGTCAGGTAGAGCATTCCAGGCGTTGACCACTCTGTTGCTGAAGTCGTATTTTCTGCAATTGAGTTTGGAGTGGTTTACTTTGAGTTTGTATCTATTGTTTGCCAGTGTATTATTGAGGTTGAAGCTGAAGTAGTCGTTGACAGGTAGAATGTTGTAGCAGGCAATTTTGTGTATTATGCGTAGGTCAGACAGTAGGCAGCATAGTTCCAGGTTGTCCAAGCCCAAAATTTCGAGCCTGGTGGCATTATTTTGGTGATGGGCACCACACCATACCCTACTCTGTCACTCAGATCTAGCTTGCATTGAAGAAACTCCCTGTTGGTATGAAGGATGAAAGCTTCTTTCTTTCTTTCTTTCTTTCTTTCTTTCTTTCTTTCTTTCTTTCTTTCTTTCTTTCTTTCTTTCTTTCTTTTTTCTTTTTTTTTTTTTTTTTTTTTGCTGGAATTGTATGAATGTTCACTTTGCAATTCCTTCATTTTAAAATTTACCAGGACAAACCTTAATGCGGAATGTTCTCTGAATATTCTCAATATTGGATTCCCTGGTTCACATATTTGCTTTGTTTTGTTTTGTTTTGTTTTGTTTTGTTTTGTTTTGTTTTTTGTTTTGTTTATGCATCAATTGTTCTCTGGAAACAAGGTGGTTAAATTTGGCGCTCAACCATTGACTGTGGTATTTAATACTTTTTACTGAACTGTTGTATAACGTATGAAGAATAATGCATTTGCCTCTTCTTTGGTCCTCCAATTGAATAATTGCAGATACCCCGAGGTACACTAATTTTAATCCATTTCCCTTGATGGGTTTTCTTTTTAATGGATTTCATGCAATTTAATTTATCCTCTTTTTTAAAAAAAAATCTAGTCACATTTATTTTTATTTATTTTGTGCTTATTACAGTGAACTGCCTTGGGCGACAGGATTGTGTGGCTGGAACAGAGATGTTCGTTTTTGTTTTTTTTTTTAAAAAAAGGAGAAACGTAAACAAATGACAGTCTTATTGAATGGCATGGGCCTTTTACGGTAATACCATCATCTTCTGCATTAAGCACTGAGCAACCATGGAAACTGACACAGTTGCTCATTTCAACAGATTGTCCAACGTCTGCTCTTCCATCACAGCAAGAGGAGACGATCAGACATATTCATTTCACATGGGAAGTGCACTTCTGTCCTCCTTCTGTTCATATAATGGGATGGTTAAGGGAAGAAGAGAAAAGCAATCTGTAAACCGTGACGTTCCCAGTTAAAAGTCTTGGTGTCAATATGAACTTCCTGGTTGAATATAAGCAAAACTTTTCTTTTCTCTCTCTTTAATTAGAGAATGCTTATCACTCTTCACTCCTGGCACCAAATGCCACGAAAGAAATAATGATATTGGGTTCTTATGAAGTATGTTCATCAGAATTTGTTCGTTATTGGTTCCTTGTCTCGCCTGATGTGATTATTTTGAAGCATTTTTTTTAATGAAATGATATTAAATTGATGTGGGTTTATTACAAATTAAGGTTCTGCCCTCAAATATCAACCTTATTTATAAGAATAACTATAGATCCCATTTTAATTATTCTTCAGCATAAAAATACTGACAATATATTATCCAGAAAGTGATTTTCCAAAAGTCAACTTGCCTTTCTTGTTTTTTTTTTCCCCTTGAAAACATTTTGCTTCTCATCTAAAAAGCTTCTTCAGTTCTTCACTGAAGAAAAGCCCCTTTGGGACAACCATGACCTGGATGATTAAGAATCTCCAAAGACATACTGTCCAGAACTTTATAAAGAAGTGCCTATCTGTCCAGAAAAAAGAAAGAGAACATTGGTAAAATGTATCTAGACAAGGTCAATGATAGGGAATAATCAAAATAGTCAAATGGGCTGGATTTTTTTTTTAATCACATCCAATATGGAAGACATCATGTGCCTTAGGAAACCTTTTCTTAGAAGTATGTCAACATACTTTCAGAATTCCAAAGGGCCAACTTTCTAGTCTAGAAAGATACGCCTACTGAATTTAAGGAATCATTAAAACTACAAGGACGCCCGTGACTTCTGTGAATCTACCTTGTAAAGTAACAATGAGATGATGGTCCATAACAAAATTAGAAATAAATATTTATGCAAGGTAAGAGATGAGAAGTTGGAGAAAGTGCCGAGGTTGCTAGTTTTTATATGAAAACTAAGAGGGGATTACGTTCTACCTAAGAAAGTTCACAAGCTACTTCTTAAAGCTCAAATTAGTAGATAAAATGCAAGATCATTATAATGATTAGTAATTATATTATAGTATGGATCCAGAAGTAATTCATTCTTACACTGCAAGATCAACCATGATTATAGAAAATTTCACTTTCTGTACAACCTTGAGAACAAATTTAATCATTTAATTATAATTTATTTATTAAACAGATTTGGGCATATACCGGTACATTATCTATCTACTTGGAATCTGCCTACTTTTCATGAAACCTTATCCTTATCAGTAGTCATTTTACAAAAACAGAGCTTCGGACTTTTTGTTCCGTTGAAACAGAGATGATAGGGGGGGAAATGTGATTGTTGGTGTAATTACTCCTTTGTAACCATGATCAGACTCCATGAAATCTGATTAGAATGACTTCAAGAATGTAAAAAGAATCAAGCCAGAATAGTTTTTATAGCAGTTACATTGTGCGTCCATTATCCAGTCAGTAAATATTCCATTTTAATCTTCACCTGTAGTCCACTTAGCAGAAGGTGAAAGCACCTATGACACATTTTCATCTCTAGGTCTACTTGGGAGTTCTCTGAATATTGTTCTACATCACCTCTTTTGACTATATCTCTTGGCACTGGCTGCATTTAGTATTAGAACCATCGAAGCGTCACTTTTCAATAAACAGCTAGTGGTGAAATTAAAATAAGGGTTCCACAAAGCCCTTTAGATAATGTCATAGGCGAATGGAATGTTTTCACAAAAGTCTGACACACAAAACAGCAGATTTATGTTTTGGTGCACTGCTAATTGGGAGCCACTATTTCTGATGAACCAATAGCCATTCATGCAAATCCAGCATTTCAATTCACCAACTGGAGAGGATTTTTGTCAAACAAGAATTTCCACCTACATCCAGTGCATATAATCTAAAAGACCACTTAAATTCAAAAAGCTTTATTAGTTTATTTTAAACAGAGTTTCACATAATTACACATTACTTTGAAGGCGCAGGAAGTACCATTCACATATGTCTATGGAGATTCTCAGTCATTCAGGTCATGATTGTCCTAAAGATGCTTTTCTCAAAAGGCAACTTGGCTTTGTGTTTCCTTGAAGAAATTTTGCTTCTTATCCAAGAAATGTCTTCAGTTCTGGACAGGCTGTACAAATGAAGTCTAGTTGCCTTTTGAAAAAAACACCTTTGTGATAACAGTCTCATACATGTTCATTCCTAAGAGAACAATCAACATTATATTTTTCACTTATCTTGGAATTGGGGAAAAAGAAAATGTTTATTAGGTAAGAAGTAGATTAATTTATTAGAAAACTGTTAAATAGTGGGTGCAATGAAGGACTGGACACACTTAAACTCAAGTACTTTTATTAGCTCTGTAAATCGCAATGAGAACGCTAGCCACGGGAGTTCCTTTTATAGCCAGGAGCTGTCCGCAGTCTCAACCACTGACGTTCCTCTGAATTTCCCGCTCTGGTTCCTACTCTCTGATTGGTCCATTCAAATCTGCCAGTCAATACTCAACACCCTTCCCCTCTAGCTCAGTATGACCAATCCTGAAGTCTCTAGGCTCCGTAGTCACGCAAGTAGGTGGGCCATCTTGGTGCGTGACTGGACCTGTGCAAATCAGTCGTTTCAGCATTCTTGGAGTGAGAGGTCGAGTTCTGTGGCTCTCCTGGCTTTGCCTCAGAAACTCTCTCGAACTCACTCGCTGGTGTGGAATTATTTCCTTGGGTGTCACTTCCTTCCTCTCTTGGTCGACATTGTTGGCTGATGTTCGGCTCTTCCTCCTGGTCTTCAGGTAACTGTCTGCTGTCTCCTCTTGGGCTTGAGTCTTTTCTTGTGTTGTCTTGTATTTGTGCCTGTGGTAAGGCCTGGCTTCCTTCTGTGTATTTCTCCTTCTTTCTCTCTTGGATTACTTCTGTTGGGTCATATTCATTTCTGGCCACATGTCCTCTGATCTGATCTATGTGTCACTTCCATTGTCGGCCGTCCTCAGTCTGTAGTCTGTATGATAGTGGGCCTGTGATTTGGATTATTTCTCCAGGTATCCATAGGGGGTTACCACTGAATTTTTTCCCCATAAATCTTGTCCTCCACTTGCTGGAATTGCCGGATCTTGCTTGTGGAGTCGGTTGGCTTTTCTGTGCAATATTGGGGGTGTAGCCCGTCTAATGGGGATCTTAATTTTCTTCCCATTAATAATTCCACCAGGCTTCGGTGTGTGGAGGCGCTCAGTGTAATGTGTTGGATGGTCAAAAGTTTATCTATTTTTGCCTACATGTCCCAGGTCCCAGCCTCACCAAGGTCTCCTTGGTTGTTCTCACCATTCTTTCAGCAAGGATGGTTTTCCTGGCACAGATAATGCGTGCCAGATTCCTTGATTTGCCAGGAACATTTTGAACGCATTGGCCATGAACTGGGGGCCATTGTCTGAGACCAGTAAGTCGGGCAACCTATGTGTTGCAAATAGTCTTCTGAGCACCCAGATAATGGCTTCTGTGGTCGTCGATGGCATTAGGTACATCTCTAGCCATTTGGAAAATGCATCCATGATTATCAGGTACCTATTGCCCTGGCATGGCCCCGCAAAGTCTATGTGTATTCTGGACCAGGGTGTTCCTGGATTCTCCGAGTTGTGTGTGTGTGCGGCGTGTGGTGCCGGTCATGATTCTTGGCAGGGTCTGCATGTTGCCACCCATGCCTCTATCTCCTTATCCATCCCGGGCCACCACACGTAGCTTCTTGCTAATGCTTTAATCTTCACGATTCCCGGATGCCCCTCGTGTAGCATGTTTAAAATGTCCTGTCTCAGTCCCCCGGGGATTATGACTCTGTCTCCCCACAATATGCACCCTTTTGACCCTGAAAGTTGGCCCTGATTTGAATGGCTGGAATTCTGCATCCATGTTCACTTCTGGCCATCCCTTCCAGATCCAGTTTAAAATGCGCGCCAGAGTTTTGTCCTTTGCTGTGGCTCTCACAATGTCTGCAGCGGAGATCTGTGAATGTTCCATGGTTTCATGGTTGTTGCTGGAGCTGGATCTTTTGCGGTTTCCAGAAGTGGGCATCTGCTGAGTGCGTCAGCATAGTCAATCGTCTTCCTGGGCTTGTAGTTCAGCTGGTAATTATACGCTGCCAGGAACTCTATCCACCGAAGCATTCTTGGCGATAGTATAGGAGGTGTGGGTCTGTCTCCGGTGATGATGCCAAGTAATGGTTTGTGGTCAGTTATGAGTTCGAATTTCCGCCGGTATAAATACTCGTGGAACCTTTATATTCCGGCTACTGAGGCCAACACTTCTTTATCTAGTTGGCTATAGTTCCTTTCCTGCTCGGACAGTGTTCAGGAATAGAAAGTGATGGGGGCTTCTTTCCCGTCTGGCATGCAATGGCTTAGTACAGCTCCAATTCTGAAAGGCGATGCATTACAAGTTAGTCTGACTGGCAATGTTCCGCTGTACTGTACCAATACTCTGACTTGGTTAACAGTTTTTTTTTTGTTTCGTCGAATGCCGTTCTCTCCCATTTCCCCCACTTCCATTCCGTTGTTCTGTCCAGCAGCCAGTGAAATGGTTCAGCAGTTGTGGCTTTCTATGGCAGGAAAATATTATAAAAGTTCAGTAAGCCTAGAAAAGCCTGCAGCTCCATTTTGTTTGTGGGTGTGGGTGCTTCCTTAATCGCCCTCAGCTTCCCCGGTGTGGGTTGTATTCCTGACCCATCTATTAAGTATCCTAGGAATTCAACTTGTTTTTTAGTCAAGTGGCATTTGTTCCCTTTCACTTTCAGCCCCACTTTTTTGAATCTAGATAGCACCTCTTTTAATCAATGCTTTACTTGGTCTAAGTCTCTTGCTGAGATCAAAACATTGTCGAAGTATGGGACAACTCCTTCAATTCTCTGTAATAGATGTTCCATCAGGCTTTGGAACAGTCCTGGGGCTACACTGACTCCAAACTGCAAACACTTGCACTTAAATGCCCCCGTGTGTCACGATTGTTTGGGCCTCCACTGTGGCATTGTCCACAGGAAGTTGTTGATATGCTTGTGCCAAATCAAGCTTTGCAAAGATTTTTCCTCGGCCCAATGAGTGGAGCAGATGTACCACTGGCACCAGGTACACGTTCTGTTGTAATGCCTTGTTTATTGTGCTCTTATAGTCTCCAGAGATGCGCACTGACCCACCTGGCTTAATGGGGGTTACGATGGAGGTCTCCCACTTTGCATGTTCTGTTGGTTCTAAGAATCCCTGGGCAACGAGCTTGTCTAGTTGCTCTTCTATCTTGGGCCTCAGAGCAAAAGGGACCCTTCTGGGTTTAATCCGGACAGGGCAACTTGGGGGTCTAGGTTAAATGAGGTCGGGGACCCCATGTACTTGCCTAATTCGCTGTTGAAAACCTCTGTGAATTCTTTCATCAGGTCTTCTTCCCAGCCGCAGTCCTCTATGTGGTCGATGCCCATTACCGACAGTCCCAAAGGTCCAAGCCATTCCAGACCCAATAGGCTAGGTCTATCTCGGTTCACGATGGTGAGGAGCAGCTTTGCTTGGAAGGTCTTGTAGGAGATGTTAAAGTTTCTGGTGCCAAGTACTGGGATCCGATTCCCTTGGTAACCGATTAGTGTAAGTCTTTGGTGTTTGAGTGTGCTGGTAGTGATGTCAGGGATTAGCCATTTGATTGTTGTCCAGGAGACCATGGATAGGCAGGACCCCGAGTCTACCTCCATTTTGCAGGGTCTCCCTTCAATGAGGACAGTCGCTGCCATCTTGTTCGATTTTCCCGCGCTTGGATGAACCACTATTAAGGTTTGGTGGGTTTCTCCTCTTTCCGCAATGGAATCCTCACCTCTGCGACCTCTTCCGAACTGCTGCCTTTTTTCGATTGCCTGGAACTGTCGGCTGTTCGGAGGCGAGTTGGGTGGTCGGTTCTTTTGGGACGCTGGCTGGGATGCTCTGCAGGGTCTCGCTATATGTCCCTTTCGGTCACATCATTGGCATATGGCATTGCAGAACCTGCATTCTGCCCTAGGGTGGTTGCCCTCACATCCCACATACCAGAATTCTTTTCTTCCTTTTCCTCGTGGCTTGCCTCTTCAGTCTAATTGGAGGTGATGGACTTCATCCTCTTCTTCTTCCTCCGATTCCGTTTCTATTTCCTCGTAATGGATCGAGGATTCTTCTTTTCCTTGCGGCCCTTTGTTCATCTTCTTCATGGTTGCCGCAGATTTCTGGGACACCTCTGTTGCTGTGGATTCTTCCATAGCTTCTTTGAAGGTTATTTGAGGCTTGGCCAATAATATACTCTGCAATTTGAGGTCTTTTAACCCCAACACTAGCCGATCCCTCATAGCCTCGTTGTTAGGTTTCCAGGCTGCCTTCAAATAACTAGATTGGAAAAGTCACAGGCGGCAGCTATCTCCCTTAGGGTCACAATGAACTCATTTATTGATTTACCTTCCCTCTGGTCCCTCCAGTAGAATTCATGTCTCCTTACTAGGTATGAAGCTTGGGGAGCGTAGTGTGCCTTCAGGATGCTTTGTAGGGTCAGCCAGGATGTTGTTCTTAGCTCGGCAGGAGCTGCGAGCGCTTTTGCCATTTTGAAAAGGGTGGATCCGCAATGCAGGTGGAAAAGAGTTCTCTTTCTCTGTTCTGACAGGCTCAATAGGTCGTTCGCCTCCAGGAACATGTGGAATCTTTCCATGTAAGATTCCCAGTCTTCTTCAGCCTGGTTGAATGGTGTGGGTGGGCTGATTGAAGACATTGTGGTAGCCGATGATCTGACCGGTGTTGGCAGTCGTTGATCTGGATGGCTGATGATTGCTTGTTGGAAATTCAGTGCTTGCGCTCTTTGTCCTTCAGAATCCCACCTTCGTTGCCAGTGTTAAATTGTGGGCGCAATGAAGGACTGGACACGCTTAAACTCAAGTACTTTTATTAGCTTCATAAATCGCAATGAGAATGCTAGCTGTGGCAGCTCCTTTTATAGCCAGGAGCTGTCCGCGGTCTCAGCCACTGACGTTCCTCTGAATTTCCCGCTCTGGTTCCTACTCTCTCTCCTACTCCTACTCCATTCAAATTTGCCAGTCAATACTCAACAAAAACTATCAAGTTGGGAGGCTAAGAGGATTAGGGGAAATGTAGCTGCTTGTGAAAGTAGGAATAAAATTGGAAGAATTAAAGAAGAAATGTAGAAGGAAAAAGTAAGTATTTAAAATGGGTTGTCCTAGGGAAAATGGAACACAAAACATCTGCTTTTGAGTTGATTATCAGGGAATTGATGATTTTCCTTTCTTTTCTTTTACATAATATTGTTGTTGAAAGTATTAGACCCATGTTAATACTTCTTTAGTTCTTTAATTTTTCAATGTGATATGGATGTAGATTTGTAGTCTGGGAAAGAAATCAGCAATTAGTAAGAATAGAGCTCCTAGACTAGACTTATAAATTTCTAGATCTATAAAAATTAGAAATATAGGTAAATTCAGACAAATTCAGCTTCAAAATAACAATTTATTGAAGTTCTTAAACATGTTTTAAAAAGTGTTTACAGATCAGCTGGGAATTTCAACTATGCTGACCATCAGACTGATGAGAATTCATAAAATGACCAATGCAACAAGAACTGAATCTGATGCAAAAAGATTATAAAATGTATTACAAGAATAATTCACAAAATTGTATTTATAGTTGATTTAGCCATCTCATAATGCATGATGTTCTCCTTTTGTGTTACTACTTTAGTAAAATCTAATGCAGATAATATATTTTAGAAGCCTGCAAAGCATTAGTCAAGTGGTCAGGTTTGACAATTAACCCTTATGAAGGATGGACAGTCTGCTAGATAAACTAGATTGAACCATTATATTTATCCATGTTTACCCATCCTAGATTTGATGCAAAGATATTTACAAATTCCTCTCTAAGGAAGGAAGAGTTCAAAGGCTCCATCAGTTTACCAAATGCTTCCCAGTTTAAATTTAGCCCTGGAAACTTTTCAGAGGATATAACTTGTTATAGAGGGCAGAGCAGCATGCTGGCCTAATGGTGAAGATGCCCACTTCTCACCCAGAAGGTTGAGAGTTCAATCCTAGATAATGGAAGATGTGTCTCTCCTAGAGTGCAAGATTTATTATTATTATTTTTTGCTGCGAACTCCTTGTAGACATCAGGAAGGGTATCTGGCCAATAAACGCTGAGCTCCATCCAGTTGCCTTGACTCTACACTGAATTGAGGGGTTATGGGCTCATAAAAAGGATTTTTTTAACTGGTTATAGAAGGCAGTATGAAGTGCTATAATAGTCTCTAGTGCTATTCGAGAGGAACACTTAGAACATCTACCCAAAGTAGTAGCTACTTGAAGGACATGGTCTTTGTATAAATCCAGTGAAATGCCACTCAGCATTTCAATAATTCAAGTCTTTGAATCAGGCAGTGAAAGTTGAAAGGAATAAAGTGTAGATGATTCAAGGTTTAGCTCTCCAAGTACAAAGAAAGAAGTGATATCATTCTTTGGGTTTGTAGAAGTATAGCATGGTAATTTTGTTCATAACAGTTTTTCAATCAGAGTGCAACTTCTTACATGCAGTGAAAAAGTCTGAGCCAAATAGGATAAGATAAACAAAGCAATCTCCAGAGGCATTTGAGAAATAAAAGAAATGGGGGGAAAAGCTATTTTCAAGAGCCAATCCTGAGAAGACCTAATGTTAGTCAACACGTTAGCTTCCCAGATGGATGCCTCTGATGTAAGTCTAGGGGCAATGTTCTTACAGGAATCTAGTGATAGAAACTATCCAAAAAAGCTTAAGTATTATACAGTTGGGAAAAAGGCCTATTCTCTAAAATGAGCAGTAGGATGTATTTATTGGGAAGAAAATGTACAGTAATTTTCTGTCAACCACATGAACCATAAATGTTAATGTGATTAGAAAGAATGAAACAAACCAACTGTCATCTCTTCCAATTGTATCACTCAGTGCAAATTACATAAGGTTCCAATTGTACACAAGCTAGGATAGCAACACATTTTTTTTATCAAAACCTGATAAAGATTCTGCAGTAGTCACCACAGATAGGTAGACATATGAGATAAAGAAGCAGAGTCTTCTAAAGATGAAGAAAATGCTTTGTTTTGTTTTTAAGGGAAGAAAGCTCTACATATGCATAGAGAGAAGCATGGGTCTAATGCAAGGGTTCCAACCTTGGCAACTTTAAGACTTATGGACTTCAGCTCCCAGAATTCCACATGGCTGACTGGGGAATTCTGGGAGTTGATGTCCATAAGTCTTCAAGTTGATAAAGTTGGAGACCTCTGGCATAGCAGACTGGTGCCTACAACATCTGGTGTTGTAGAACCATAGAGTCATAGGGTTAGAAGGGAACTTGGAGTTCTTCAAGTTGAACCCTCTGCCCAAAGAGTAAAGAAAGCTTTTGGAAATACAAATTCTTCTCTATGATAGTTGGTTTAGAACTGCTCTAGAATAACTTCTCTACATTCTCTGCCTACTTGCCAGCTGCTAATTGATCAATTGAATTCAGATAGAAGAAAGGGTGGGCTGAATTCCTAGCTACTGAGAGGCTGGTAATACAAGAGGGTAGAATGTGTTGGAAAAAGGGACAGTGTATTTGAGCCTAAAAGATGAAACAGGTTATCTAAAGAAAATCTAAAGAAATTTAAGAAGAGAACGATATTGGACAGCCAGAAAAAAAAAACCTGAATTGTTGTTGGCTTTAACACACACACACAAAAGAAGTAGAATCAGCTGAGAGTTGAAAGTTACCTGCAAGCAGTAATAGTCAACAATCTGAGATAAAAGATGAAATTTACTTCAAAGTGACTCACCATTTTGAATCTCCAAGAGAGGGAAAAAACAGAACTCCTACAGTGTGAGTGATAGGCTAACAAAACACTGTGAAAATGGAAGGAAGTTAGAAAGGAAGATGGAGAAATAGTTTTATGACAGTTAAAGGAGAAGAGCCAGAAATAAAAATAAAGATTGTATGTTACTTGAACTCAGTGCATAAAGCTACTTCTCTAAGAACACAGAAAACTCTGTAATAGGCTTAGAGGAAGCTACCCAGGGTTCATGTGGTTAGAGAAAGAATAGGATTAAGACTTTACATTCATAAAACATCAGCATTACTCATGAACCAATAATAGAATCTATACCTCTTTGTCTACCATGCCTGGGAACCATCCTAAATGAATCAGCCACAGTGCTGAAGTTTAAAGCATTGCATTTGTAACCATCAAACTCTTCTGCCTGATCCTAAATATATTCCTACATTTTTCATTTTCAAAAAGACTGGCTTCACTTTTTCATATTGAAAATATTACTTGCCATGAAAAAATACATGCTCGGCATTACAAGACAAGACAGAAAGACCTGCAGAGGGATTAGAGAACAAATGAAAGTATAGGATATCATCAAGAGAGTAAAAGAATTGAAATGGAAATGGCCACTTAGCAAGAAGAACTGATGGCAGTTGGACCAAGGCAGTCATAAAATGGATCCCATTTGATAAAAAGTGTCCACGAAAGAGACCAAAACAAGATGGATCAATGACAAAGGCAAGTATTGCTGGCCCAACTGGCAAAAGAAAGCTCAGGGCCATATTGGCTGGAAGCAGTTGGAAGAGGTCTTCATCCTGCAGTGGAAAGACAGTGCTAAAACAATATTCAGAACTATCAAGATAAAGTTTATTTTGGAAGAGTCTTATTTCAAACAAAAAGCAAAGAATGCCGGACAATATACAGTAATCTGTGAATATAACCATTTAGCTGAATGAAGAAGCTGAAATGAAGTTTTATATTATCAGTATATCAAGATTCCTTTATATATTGTTATGTGGCATATATATTTTTTAATTTGATTGATATGCTGCCCTTCTCCGGAGACTCAGGGCGGCTTACAATGCATTAAGCAATAGCCTTCATACTTCTGTATATTTATACAAAGTCAGCTTATTGCCCCCACAAACTGGGTCCTCAATTTACCTACCTTAGAAAGGATGGAAGGCTGAGTCAACCTTGAGCCTGGTGAGATTCAAACTTACAGTAATTGCAGACAGTTGATGTTAATCACAATGCTTTAGTCTGCTGAGCCACCAGGCCCAGTTACATATATTGAAGGAAGGTTATAATTTAATAATGAATAAAAATGTTATTAGAAGTAAAAACTATATTTTACTGTTTCACTTGGCACTCTCTGAAGTAATTACAAAATAAGAAATATAATAGCCACCTAAGTAAGCCTGCTCTTGATTTAGACTTTCACTGATTAAAAAAAATAATAATCAAAACCACAAATGTTGGTTTACACAAATCAATCAACAAATCAATCAACAAATTTGACTCTGTTAAACTACTGATTAAACTGAAAGAAGTTTAAACAAACTCGCCTAAAATGAAATTCATGGTGATCCCAGCTAATATTAGTAATAAATAATTAATAATAAAATGTTTATTCAAAATTGATTATACTGGGATTAAGCTCCCTTTGAGTTCGCTCAGATGAAATGGATCCCATTTGCCTCATGATTTACCACATGATGTTCCTGTGTATCTGACTATTTTGTCTGATGTAAATATAAATGTTAAATATATTTATTTATATAAAACTGCAAGTTTGTGTCAGCATCTCCCACTTTGCTGCACAATTCCCTGACAGTAAGAGAGGGATTTATCTTGTATCACTCTCAAACTATGAAATAAATGTCCTTAAAGCAGCTTTAATCTGCCAGCCTTTCTATTTCTCAAAAGAAGTTTAGATTTTTCTTTTTTTAGTCAGATTTATATCTGCTGGATTTTAAAGATTATATTATTTATTTAAGACAGCTGCCTTCTGGGTAGAAATATCTGGATAAATTAAAATAAAAACAATGAATAGCCTTGTGATATGTTTTAGAGAACCCTGTCATGTTTACACTTTTACCCTGAAACTTTCTGTATCAGTAATTTTTTATATGCGCAGAAGAGTTATAACATAGCTTTCAGTGCAAATATACTCTTTTTAAAAAGTTAATCTTCCTAGCCAGGAGCAATAAACATGGCAGACTCCATTCGCTACATTTGTTTATAATGTCCTGGAATTGTTTTTTTTTTTTTTAAGGAGCATGCCATTTTGAGGGCAAATATATCCCAGACAGATTTTTTAAAAAAGATTCATAATGACAAACACACACAGAGAGAAAAAGAAAACCCTCTTAAGCACATGGGTTAAAACTACTGATAGAAACTCAACACTTCATTTATTTAAACAAACTTGGGGACATAGGAAGTGTATAATGTCAGATGGTGAGCTTTACCCTTTGGGAAAACTGCCTTTGAAATGCCATCTGTTTGGCTCACAAGATTTTCGAAGGCACGAAGTCATCAAGGTCAAACATGGGCATTTCTACTCAGATCACAAGTGGGATTGATAAAAAAAAAAAGAGTGATATTAAAAGTTGTATTTCTTTTAATAATGGTTCTTAAAACTTCACCCTATGCCATATGAGGCTCATTTGATTTAAGTGGCTAGGGGCATTACCTGTGGATAGGCCTGAAGTCCGTTAACTTGATTAAAATCTTTGATGCATGCTGGGTCAAAAATATACCTGAGAAATGTTACAATAATGTCCTTGACAATTATGTTTCATTTTTTTATTTATACAGATGTGAACCGTTTTGCACACGGTAACATGTGCTAAGAAATGAAACCGGTTTGGTTAAGAATGTCATACGCATTTCACATAGAGTTAAAGGTAATGGTAAAAGTTTCCCCCGTCCAGTCCAGAGGTGGTATTCAACAGGTTGCGTTCAGACCCTTGATGGGTAAATTGAAACCATTTCCAACCATGTGATCTGCTTTTAGATACATATTTTTTTTTACTTCCTCTATACAGCCTTCCTTTCTTTCCCCCCATCTAGCCCAGTTTCACTTGAGTTTCTGATTACTAGGGATATGGATAACTTGCAAAACCCAATTCAAATTATTGATTCAATTCAGGAAATCAATCCCATCCAACAATTGAAATCAGTTGAGAAAATTGACTCAAATTAGACCTTTGAACGATCAATTTAGATTGGATCAATTTTGATTTCCAAACTGACTTGGAAGAAACTGTGTATCTGCAGAATCATCCAACATGCTCAATTTGATGATCTGAATCCATTTTTCAATTCAATTAAGAAAGTTGATTTAATTCGGAGACTGAATTAAATTGTCTCTGAATCAAATCTCCAAGCTGTGAATTTAAAATTAATGCAGGTAATAGTGTTCCCTATTACACCCCATGGATGTGAAAATTGGACTTTCAAGAAGCAGGGCCGAAAAACGTATCAAAAGTTTTGAACTTTGGTGTTGGAGGAGACTTCTGATAATTCCAAGTTTAGCTAAGAAAACAAGCAAATGGTTCATAGAACAAATCAATCCAGAATTCTCACTTGAGACCCAAATGCCCAGCTCAAATTATGTTATTTTGGATAGTTTCACGTTCACATGTAATAACGTAGTTCTCTTGGGAAATCAATAATGTTGGGAAAGCTAAGGAAACAGAAGATAGAGATGACCAATAGTAAAATGGATGGATTTAACTGTAGTTGTAATGGGTATGCCATTAAATTGAATCCCAAGGTTGGGGATAGATAATTGACACTGACTTGAGATCACATTGTCAATCAATTGGATAAGAACTGAGGAAAAATGAAAAATCTTGTTTTTTTAGTCTTGCAATATCACTTAAATGGTAAAATAAAAGTTATAAAAAAACTTCATGGCATAATTTAATATTGTGAGAACTAGGTTTTACATGTTTCCCCCCCTCCTTCCTCTCTGGTGAGGTTGAAATGATGAAATTCAGTTTATGATTAACCACAGTTTATTCTCTAATCTGTGACACATTTAATTGTGGCCTTTGAAACAAGCCTTCTTTTTAAACCAAGCTTTATGGTTGGTATAGTTTAGTAATCCAGGTTTAATGACATTTTTCCTGAATTTGGATGTAATATAACTGAAATACAGACTTTTCCCTCCCTCCCTCCCTTCCTTCCTTCCTGAGTTGTATGAAGACCTTCCAATCTCTCATTATAATTCTACAAAATTTATCTCCATGGATTCATAGACTTAGAACAATATTGTCATTTATTTTTATAATGAATTTCATATATATTTTATTGGAATTGCAAGGTTCTGAGAAAATTTAACATGACGATAATAAAAACCAAGGCTAATAATGATCATTTTATTCCCTGCCTACCTGGAAATATAGCAATACACATAGAATTCTCAGAAAAGCCTGGTAACTCATTCATGGTGCTACCTTCTAGGTGTTCTTCCAATCTATTTATGTCTTCAATTTGCAAGAGCTTTCAGTACAAGTAAAGCGAAAAGTCATTTTGGGCAATCTGGATTTTGAAAATAATTATCTTTTAGGGGTTCCGCTCCCCATGAAAACAGAAAGGGACTGTCCCAAAGTTAGCTCTTCATCTGCTGATAAGATGAAGGTACTGATTAACACCTTTTTCAAGTTGGACTGGAGGTGAAAGCAATCTCATTTGGCAAAACCTCATCCCATTTGCTGACATCTTCATTAACCTTACTGATAAGGAAACCATTTCACAATTTTTTTTTGTTCAAGGCTGGAGATGGTATCTTCATACTTTCACCTAACAATGCTAATTCTCTGTGTGAAACATGCAGGTTGAATTGCCTTGATAATTTCATAGAGCTCTATACCTTTTTGTGTTTCTCCCTTTAGTTTAAAAGGTTGACACAGAAAGAAACCAATTATTTCAAGCTCACAGCAGAAGGCTGGTTATCGGAGGGACATTTCATTTTTTTCATCAAAACAAAATGCACAAGGATAAAGATCCAGAAACGTAGCTGAAAGTGGTCATCAGATCATATTGGTTAGACACCTATACAGGGGTGAAATGCTACCAGTTCAGGCCAGTTCGTCTGAACCGGTAGTAAAAAATTGCTATTGGTTTGCCGAACCAGTAGTAAAAAATGCTATTGGTTCGCCAAATTGGTAGTAAAAAAAGTTTTTTTAAAAAGTTCCAAAGATCAGCTGAGCTATGCACAATCATTGGAACTTTTTTTTTTTACTTTTTAAAGCATTTTTAACTACCAGTTCCAGAGAACCGGTAGTAAAAAAATACTTAAAAAGTAAAAAAAAAAAATTGACGAACACACGTCGCTCAGCTCATCTTTGGAACTTTTTTTTTTTTACTTTTTAAGCATTTTTTACTATCGGTTCTCCAGAACCGGTAGTAAAATATGCCTTTAAAAAGTAAAAAAAAAAAAAAAAATCTGACAATCAGCTGAGCGATGCACAATCATCGGAACCTCTTTTTTTACCTTTTAAAAGCCTTTTTTTACTACTGGTTCTGGAGAACTGGTAGTAAAAAATGCTTTTAAAAAGTTTTTTTAAAGGTTCCCATGCTCGCGCGCCACAGTTGATTCTCCCCCAGCTGTTCTACTTACCTTCCCAAGCCTCCTTTTGCAGCCAGTGAACTGGTAGCAAACCGGTTGAGATATCACCACTGCTCATATATCACACAAACATATGGTTTGTTTTAACCATGAATAAGGCACAGTGTCTTGCTTTGTAAAATATATAAAGCTGTAGACCATGCATTACAATCTACAATGGCTATTCTTCTTAATACTACTCTGGGAAGCCTAACAAGTGGCTTTTTTTTTTAAATAAAAAAGCAGCTAAGAAATGAGATGATTAAGAAGCACGCATAGCATACTTTTTTAAAAATTTGATTTATATGCCGCCCTTCTTCGGAGACTCAGGGCGGCTTACAATGCATTAAGCAATAGCCTTCATACTTTTGTATATATTTATACAAAGTCAGCTTATTGCCCCCACAAACTGGGTCCTCAATTTACCTACCTTAGAAAGGATGGAAGGCTGAGTCGACCTTGAGCCTGGCTAGGATTGAACTTGCAGAATTACAGGCAGCTGGATGTTAATTGCTGCCTTTAGTAGGAGGCATTAGCCCCCTACGCTACTCAGGCTCAAAGACTTTTATCTTTGGTTTCTCCTAAAAATGATCAGATAGATTGGTTTTAAAAAAACTAAGGAACCACTGTCAGCCCTATGGAAAAACTTGGTAAATATATGCTGATTTCAACACTACACCCTAATTTTCATAATGGCATGGGTACTTTGAAACATTCAATCTACAGTTTGAATCTTACTTAGTACCATCTTAATTAGGTTGATCTTGGTGATTGAGGTAAAATAATCTTACCGGCTTGGTCAAAATGCACAGAATGCTCACATCACCAATATCCAGAATGCTTGTGAGATCTACCAAAAAGAAATTGGTTTAATGGAATACATAGTTTAATATATAATTAATAGAACACTAAAGCAAGGGATCTCCTTGTCTGGTGAAAATTTATTTTAACTCCCAGTAATAGTAATTTATGCATTGTGAATATGAGAATATGACTATTTTAATTTTTCTTCAATATATTTATTATTTATTTATTTATTATTTCAATTTATAAACCGCCCTTCTCCTTGCGGACTCAGGGCGGTGAACAGCCAGAATAAAACATGGTATACAAAAGTTAAAAACAATTAAAAATTATTAAATATTATTTGGCCGAGAATTAAAACAACCCAATTTAAAATCAATGTCAAATTTAAAAACGGAGGATGGGATCAAGCTAGCCCAGCTAGATGGAACAAATGGGTTTTAAGGGCCCGACGAAAGGTCCAGAGATCTGGAATCCTGCGTATCTCCGGGGGTAGGTCATTCCAGAGGGCGGGCGCTGCCACAGAGAAGGCTCTCCCCCTGGGAGTCGCCGGCCGACACTGTCTGGCCGACGGCACCCGGAGGAGGCCCTCTCTGTGCGAGCGTACTGGCTGGTGGGAGGCTATTGGCGGCAGAAGGCGGTCCCACAAGTACCCAGGTCCTAAGCCATGGAGCGCTTTAAAGGTGGTCACCAACACTTTGAAGCGCACCCGGAAGACCACCGGGAGCCAGTGCAGCTCGCGCAGGAGAGGTGTCACGTGGGAGCGCCATGTCGCTCCCATAATTCCCCGTGCGGCCGCATTCTGGACCAGTTGGAGCCTCCGGGTGCACCCCAAGGGGAGCCCCATGTAGAGAGCATTGCAGTAGTCCAGGCGGGAAGTCACGAGAGCATGGGTGACTGTGCGTAGGGAGTCCCGATCTAGAAAGGGACGCAACTGGCGTATCAGGCGAACCTGATAAAAAGCCCCCCTGGCCACGGCCGTCATGTGTTCTTCTAAAGACAGCCGTGCGTCCAGGAGGACGCCCAAGTTGCGAGCCCTCTCCGTGGGGGCCAATGTCTCGCCCCCAATAGTCAGCGATGGCGTCAGCTGGCTATATCGGGACGCCGGCAGCCACAGCCACTCAGTCTTGGAGGGGTTTAGTCGGAGCCTGTTTCTCCCCATCCAGACCCGCACAGCTTCCAGACACCGGGACATCACTTCAACGGCATCCATATATATAGTGGATGTATATAGTGGATGTCCGGATATTGTAAACATGAAATATTGGGTACACTAAGTAGAGTTGCTTATAGTTTCAGAAGGTATCTTGGCACGAAATGAGAGAACTGGTTTGGTCTACTAGCTAAGGCACCAGACTAGAAACTAGGAGATAGTGAATTATAGACCCACCTCAGACATGAAACCTGGATGGGTAACCCATCATCACTAATCAATCAACACTTGGTTGATCCAAAAACAAATAAACCAAAAAAGCACAACCTGAACTTGTGGGAAAAATGCTAGGAAGGAAAAAATATCTTGTTATTATATTAAATTATTTTAGTCTATGAGGACAAATGTAGAATTAAATGAGGTGAAATAAAGAAAAGATTCTTCATGTCGGGTTTTATTTTGGGGGGGGGGCCGGGGGGAAGGATCTCTCCCAGAATTATTTTCAGGGTATGATTTTTTTTTTTTTTTAGAAAAAGTCAACATGACAGCTATAACATTGCAATCAAAGTTCTGCCTGGTTTTTTTTAATCAATCACATCATTGTGGCCAACATCTTGACTTTTTTGACCATAGCCTGAGGATTTCCCTGTTGAACCAAATAACAGTTCATGGGTGCAATGATGCAGAAAAAGAATTACTTCTGAAAATGATATCAAGATAAAAAAGGAAATAATAGAACAGAGTCTGGAGGCCGACAAATATGAGAAAATAAAACTTCTTTGATGGCACATCCTAAATTCATTAATCATGAATATTTGTTATAAAAACGTGGGGGTCAAGCTACCAGAAAAATCGGTGAAACTATTGACAGCTTTGAATTGTATGGTTGTCTCCACTGTGATCTTTTGTCTTTCCCTGTTGAACTTCCATTCGGGCATATCTGGCTTAATTTGTTTTTCTTTAGCCTTCAAATTTTGCGAGGCAATTCTCCAACCTCAAAGAAACAAATAAACAAACAAAAATATAAAGAACACACATGACAGTACCCAGAGAAAGACATCTGGGGAAGGGATGAATTCATTAAAATAATATATATCCCAATGTTTATGTTAGAAAAAACTCACAATAAAATGTATATATTTGCTAAAACTGAATTCTTATACGGAAGTGGGAAAATGGTGAAGCAATCTCAAATTTAGAAAAGGGTGAAGGAAAAGAAAAAAGAAAAGCTTGGGATGATTTCCGATCAGTCTCCGTTCGAGACCCGAGTGCTGTACAACGGGGTGAGCTCCTGGTTCAGCTCCTGCCAATCTAGCAGTTCAAAAGCATGCAAATGGGAATAGATAAATAGGTGCTACTTTGGTGGGAAGGTAACAGTGTTTCCATGCACCTTGGCATACCAGTCACATGACCACAGAAGCGGCCAGTCACATGGCCATGTAAGTGTCTTCAGACAAAATGGCTCCCTGTTTTGACTAGGTTTAGTTTAGGATTGGATCAGACTGCCGCAAGCGCCATTTTGACTTTTTTGAATCCCCTCGCCCCTTGCATCTCCAAGGTTGCTGCTGACCTGGCTCACGAAGCAGATCAATTGATCTGTATAATACTGAGAAATATTAAAATTATGTTATATGCTTTGATCCAAATTACTGTATTATGAACTGGGGAAGGAAACATAACTCTAACTCACACTTAAAAAGAATTTAATTCAGCAATTCCAATGTGACAAATGTTTAACACATCATTTCCCCTTCTTTTTTGGGGATGTGTGTGTGGAGTACAGCTTCAGTAAATCTTAATAAATGAATCTCAGCAAAACACATAAAAGGGCTTGATGACCTAAAACACTCACAAGTTAATTCTCTCTTCCTCTCTGTATGCAGAGCTAATTTTCCTGAAATACAACTTGCCAACTTTGAAACGTGCAACACGGAGGAATAATAATAATAAAAAAAAGGTTCAGAGCCAAAAATGACATGAGGATTCAGAGTGATTGGTGTCAGTTATTTCTCTAAGCCTTTGAGTGATTTAATTTGTGGAAGTAATTCCAAGAGTAATATCCCATTTTAAGTTAATGGTAGCTGTGCACTTAAGCACATTGACTGATAGCTACTTTACAGTTAGAGCTTGTTAGCAGATCAGGAAATCACTACAGCTCATCAAGTGAGGGATCACCTAAAAAGAATACCGAAGAATACCGACAGAACAGCTCATTCTTAGAGCAAATGGTAACTTTCAGTAAAATTACAGGCTTTGGCTATAGCTTTATATTATTACTAATATTATTACTGGTAATCTACAATTACTAGAATAGAATAGAATAGAATAGAATAGAATAGAATAGAATAGAATAGAATAGAATAGAATAGAATAGAATAGAATAGAATAGAATAACAGAGTTGGAAGGAGCCTTGGGCTTAGAGGTCTTCTAGTCCAACCCCCTGCTTAGGCAGGAAACCCTGTACCATTTCAGACAAATGGTTGTTCACTCTCTTCTTAAACACTTCCAGTGTTGGAGCATTTACAACTTCTGGAGGCAAGTTGTTGCACTGATTAATTGTTCTAACTGTCAAGAAGTTTCTCCTTAGTTCTAGATTGCTTCTCTCCTTGATTAGTTTCCATCCACTGCTTCTTCCGAGACTGGCAGGAGCCTAAAAATTTGAGTCCTAATCAAGAATTATTAAGGTAACGACTGAGAACATGGGCAATTCCTAACAGGATGGTTTGGTGGTTTTTTTGTTCTTTTCTTTTGTAAAATTAGCCTGTTCAGTTGTGATAAATTTAAAAATGTGCAAGTACTGAAGAAGTCCCTAAGGTATTTCTCCAAGGGCTGCAATCACGGTTGGCATTGCATCAAACTCACGTCAGAAGCACCGAGATGCTTCTGGGATGAAAGGATTAGACAGTGATATCACCATTGCTGGGGGATGCCCAGTTGGGGGCTCTTTTTATGTCCCTGGCAGGATGGGAGCTCACCCTGCTTGCCCCGCAGCAGCACTCAGGTCTTGAAAGCGGGCTTGCTAACCTTCAACCTGACATCCTAACCACACAAACCATAAACAGCAGCAGCAGCAGTAATAATAGTACTGTGTTTCTCCAAAAATAAGACCCTGTCTTATATTTTTTTAAACCCTGAAATAAGCGCTTGGCCTTATTTTCTGGGAGCTCTTATTACTTTGGGGCGTGTGGAGCAAGATGGGGCTTCTCTTGCCATCTTACCTGATTTCCAGCTCTGCGTTTAAATATTTTCAGGAGGGCTTATTTTCGGGTGGGAGGCTTATTTTAGCACATGTGCTCAAAAGCCTGATTGAGCTTATTATCAAGAGTTGTCTTATTTTCGGGGAAACAGGATAATTGTCAACAACCACTCATTTAGTGACTGTGGAAGCAAAGCCTGACTAGGCTAAAACATTATTTTTTTTTCACTTTTAAAATGGGCCCTTAAATTCCTCCAAATGAAGGAAAAAAGTGGGGGGGTTTGGCTTTCACCCACATGAGCCAGTCTATTGAAGGAACGTTGGCAGGCAACGCATGGCCTTTTGCTCTTTTTTAGTTCTGTACAGGCAGCACAATAGGCTGGTTGCCATGCTGTACCACACAGGCTGCTCCCTTCTTTCTCCCATTTGATTAAAAAGCAAGCAAGCACACCCTACCCCAAAAGTGTCATCCGTTCATGTATAACCACCTTATTAATCTCGTAATGTTGTCTGATGAGTCATGAGCTCTATTCTCTTCCCTTTATCTAAGGAAGCCTGGAGCACTATCTCTGCCAGAAACTTCAGCTGTAATCTATACACCCTGCGATACACACTATATTACAGTGTAAAATTACATCTTCTACTTGGAGGAAAGGGAGAGGCTGGCACATTCCTGTGTTTGCTGTCTCTCTTCATCAACAAAAGCTCTTTACTAATCTGCAGCAATATTGCTTCCTTGAAACTGCACCTTCAGAACCCTTCCTATTAGCAAACAGCATGTAACATCACTTTTACAAGCTACCCTACAGTACTATAAAGCCATGATGTGCTCTACAATGACTTCATTTTAGCACCTACTCACCCAAAGCCAATAAAGAATGACTAAGCCAGCTATCAATAGAAATGAGGAACCACTGCAGCAGCCTTCAGACCAGCTAGTCAATGGGTGGGAGATCTTGCAATGTGCTGTTCCCAAAAATCTACTCACTCAGCTATGTGTGAGTAGAAGGGCTCAATGCAATGGGCACGAATGAGAAGACTACATTTATGCAAGGAGTAGAGCCATTGTTGTGAGTTTGAGCCTGTTGTTATCATGTCTTATTGGTCCCCAATAGCAAAGTTGTCCTCTATAATAGCAGTCCCCTTTTTGCCTCTGCCACGAGACATCGTTGGTGGCGTTAGGGAGGGGACGGTTTCGCACATACAACCTAATCCCACACACATGCAAATAAAGCTTCACATGCTTGCCCACTGCTTAAGCTGCTCAATTCCAAACAGGGTATGGACCACTATCGGTCTGTACCCCAGGGATTGGTTACCCCTGCTCTTTATCCTAGTAGTCCTCTCACCCTGTTTGATATCTTTATAATACCAAGTTAAGTTATTTTTCCTTTCCTGGGCATGTATAATATTCTTCATGTGCCTATATTATACTTAAATAATAGCTCTTCTACCGGTAATAGAATGCAATAGATTTTGCTATTGTATTGACTTCACTGCTTTAATATTATATTAGTTTGTGCTATTGTATTGACTTCACTGCTTTAATATTCTAAATAATGTTATAATCTGTCCAGAGAATTTTCAATATTGGATGGAATGATGATGACGACGATGACCTCTTTTATTCATTAAACATGAAACTTAAGTCAACTAAACATTTAAAAATGTATCATAAATATCATTGACTGGCGCTGAGGGTTGATATTGGATGCTGCCAACATCCTAAGTCCATGAATGCGAACCTATGGCACACGTGCCACAAGTGGCATGCAGAGCCATATCTGCGGGCATGCGAGCCGTTGCCCTAGCTCAGCTTCAGCACACATGCACATGCGCATGCCGCCCACACCACCCCTCCCCTCCCAGGAGTCTCTACACAGCCTGTTTTGGATGCCAGGTAAGTACAGGGCTTGGGTGGAGGCTCCGGGAGGGCGTTTTTGGTTTCTGGAGGGCCTCTCGGGGAGCGGGGGAGGCCATTTTCACCCTCCCAGGTTCCATGAAAACGGGCCTACCGGGCCCATTGGAAATCAGGAAACAGGCTTCAGGGAGGCCTGCTAGGCCCAAAATGGGGCACGGGGAGTCCTGCGCGCATGCACAGGGGAGCACGGGGGTGTGCGCTTGTGCAGGGGGGCAAGGCTCAGGGGGGCATTGAATTATGGGTGTGGGCATACGCTTTTGGCTCCCGAGGAAAAAAGGTTCGCCATTCCTGCCCTAGGTGATGATGATGATGACGATGATGATTTCATATTTGGAGATCTTCTAGGTTTGGCCAATATTGATGCTGCTACATTTGACCTTGGATGGAGTTCCACTTCTTCATTCAAGGATACTATACAATTTGAGGGTGTTTATGAACTCACAGCTCTTGCTCACTGAAGAAGGTTTTTGTCCAGCTTCATCTGGTTCACCAGTTGCACTCTTTCCTAGATCAGGGGGCCCTTCAGAGCAGTCACTCATGCTCTGGACACCTCATGGCTTGATTACTGCAATATGTTTACATGGAGCTGCTCCCGAAGTCCACCTAAAAACTTCAGCTGCTCTGTAATGGAGAAGCAATTATGTGCAGCAACATACTTGGTACGCCCATGGAACAATTCAGCTTCCTGAGTTTCACAACTTGCCAATTTCCTTTTAGTTGCAATTCAAGGTGGTAGTTGCTACCTATAGAGCCCTCTATGGCATAAAGCCTGGTTATCTGAGTGACCGCCTGTCTCCCATAGTATCCGTTCAGTTGGTTTAATCAACTGGCTTAATCTGGTAGGGTTGGTGCACTCCAGATTCTATCAATTAGGCAATGCCATCTGTCTGCACCCCGGAAGCATACTTTTTTGGATTCAGTCCATCTCACTTTCCAAACATTTAATTGCATTTTTTTTCCTGTAGGGGAAGTTAAAGAGGTTAAGACTTAAGGGGTGGAGGGAGAGACAATGAAGAAAGAAGGAGACACAAAAATTACATAAACTTGTAATTAACAGATTAGATCTACTTTGATGTGTTTTACGTAGAAGTACTTGAAAAAAAATTCAAAGGTACAATATGATGACTGTTATTGTCTATTAAGCCCAGGAAATATAAGACTAATGGCTTACATGTAGTTATTTTGCATTACATGTAGTTATTTCTATGAAAACAGTTGCACCCATAATTTATTGCTTTTCCTAAAAATATATCTTGCTATTGAGGACCAGCAAGATAAGATAACATCAGGCTCAAACCCAGAACAATGGTCCCATTTGTTGCATAAATTTAGTCTACTCGTGGGAGGAAAACTCATGTCCATTGTAGGGAGCTACTTACCATGTCTGTCTGTCTGCCTGTCATCTGATTTTTAAACATATGTATTTATTTTATACCCCTCCAAAAAAATCAGTATTTACATAAAAACTGGGAGGGATGGGTTGAAGGTTTTAAATAAAGCATTTCTTTCTTTCTTTCTTTCTTTCTTTCTTTCTTTCTTTCTTTCTTTCTTTCTTTCTTTCTCTTTCTTTCTTTCTCTCTCCCTCCCTCCCTCCCTCCCTCCCTCTTTCTTTCTTTCTTTCTTTCTTTCTTTCTTTCTTTCTTTCTTTCTTTCTTTCTTTCTTTCTTTCTTTCTTTCTTTCTTTCTTTTTAAAGAAAAGCCCACTATTAAGTAAACAAACTTTTGCTCATGCAGTGGGCATCCCTTTCCTCTCTGTCTCTGCTCTGTTTTGGTTCTGGCCATGGACAGTAGGTCTGCTCTTAACTCGCTTGAGTTAAGGATGATACAATCTTGGGATAAGACAACCTTTGAATCAACAGCACTTCCATCTTGTTAAGTATCTAAGGAATATTTTTATTGTTTAGTTTTTGTACACTCTTCTGTTCCCCTTTGGGGGTGAGTGGAAGAGAAACAATTAGGCCATGAGCCCAGATTAGTATGCTAATTCCTGAAACCAGCCCAAGTTGGATTAGGCAATTTGACATTTGCTTCTAAAATAGTATATATTGACAATGTTGGGACAAACCCCCCAAGAATCAAATGTAAAAGCAAAAATGGCAAAACCATAACACTATTTAGACATAAAATATCCACCACATAGTTTCCCAGAAACTTCAGTTGTGTTATCATCACTTGAATTATATTAGCCATCAGAGGTAAAGCAGGCAGCATTCACATGTGTGAGTGTGCATGTGTTGATTTCCAAGAAAATAAGAAATAGAAACATAATTTTAGCCGGATAAGAAGCCTCTTTGTTTTCTGATTTGTGCTCAAATACTCTCTCTTTCTCTCTCTCCCTCCCTCCCTCTCTTTCTCCCTCCCTGTCTTTTTTCCTTTTCCTCCCGCTCTGTCATTCTTTCTGATTTATGCTCAAGTAGTCTCTGTCCTTCCTTCCTTCCCTCCCTCTCTCTTTCTCCCCTCTCCCTCCCCTCTCCCTCTCTCCCTCCCTCTCTCCTCTTTCTCTCTCTCTCCCCTCCCTGTTTTTTCTCTCTTCCTCCCTTTCTCTGTCATTACTTTCTGATTTGTGCTCAAATAGTCTCTCTCCTTCCTTCCTTCCCTCCCTCCCTCTTTCTCCCTCCCTCCCTCTCTCCTTTTTCTTTCTCTCTCCCTCCCTCTCTCTGTCATTACTTTCTGATTTATGCTCAAATAGTCTCTCTCCTTCCGTCCCTCCCTCCCCCTCCCTCTCTCTCTCCTCCTCCCTCTCTCCCTCTCTCTCTCCCTCCTTCCCTCTGTTATTCCTCCTCACCCCTGACATCCACGTATGCATAGCCTGAATAAGAGGTAGCAGCGAAAGGTGAATGCAGAGAAAAGAAGTGGTATTATTTTCACAATTGACTCAGGGAACTAAATTTCCTTCATCTTTGGAGGCCTGGGAGAAGGCCAGGAAATAGTTAAAATTACAAGGAAAAAAGGTTCAGGTTAGATGTCAGATGGAAGCCATTTCAGTTCCATGGAAGAGGAAGCAAGGCTTGTCAAGCTTTCTGAACAGTACAGGTAATTCTCTGATATATTTAAAAAGGCCCTCATTCTGCCCTGCAAGTAAATATGACACATTCTATCTAAAGGTTCTAAAAAAAGAAGACCTAATTCATTAATGCAATCAAGACGGTAAAGAACATTATTACTATGGTCAAAATGTATCTCCTTCTCTGTACCTAAAAATAAAAAAAGGGAAGCTGTGATGGAGGTGCTTTATTATTTGTATGAATTCTGATGGGGCAGTCTAAATTCAGCGGGATTAGATTCCTCTCGTTTTCTGTCCCTCCCCGTCTAGGCTTTGTACCTGCCAACTTCATAAACAGACATTATAATCTTGTCACTCATCCAGATATGCAGCCTGGAGCTGTCATATCCCCTCAAAACACATCACCCTCCCTTCTAATGTCATCATAATGAAAAGTAAAGAAAACTTAAGCAGGCAGCAATATTACTTCTCTCTTTTTAGAATCAAAGTAATTTGGGTGGTGGTATTGTGTATATAAAAAAAGAGAAATACTGTTTTCGCCCCTGTTGAAGATGCATATAAAATTGGTATTAAAACAAGAAAGAATGTAAGTGTATTGAGATCTGTCAGGAACAATGCAAATCATTTCTCTAGGAGGAGGGAAGAATTTTTTTCTGGGCAGAGACAATGGCATTTGCAATCTCTCCTGTTTTTACTATTGATTACTATTGTAATTACAACTACAATAATTCCTCTCATCATGTACTATGCAAGAAATAAGTTTAGGCCAACTTTTCTAGTGGTCAATTTCCTTGACCTTTAGAGGTCTGGGAGAAGGCCAAGAAGAAATGATTAGGATTCAACTGAAACTCCTGAAAGATGAGAAAGTCAAAATTAGACGTATATTTTTTCTGCTGTCAGACTGTAAAGAGCCTTCTCTGGGCCAATCCCATATTTCCATTGACTCTGAACTGCTGACTTAATCATAAAATGAGGCGGAGTTCAAACTTCAAGGTGGTGTTCAAATAAAGTTATATAATAACTTCTAAAAGTGTGTAGGTGGGGCAACTCTCATAGTTCTTCCCAGTGGTGGGATTCAAGTAATTTAACAACCAGTTCTCTGCCCTAATGATTTCTTCCAACAACCAGTTTGCCAAACTGCTCAGAAAGTTAACAACCGGTTCTCCCAAAGTGGTGCAAACTGACTGAATCCTACCACTGGTTCTTTCCAAAAATGCCAACTAATTATAGCTTTTAATGTGATCAAATAAGGACATGAAATCTTCAGAGAGTCCTTTTTCTTAAAAACTAAATTTAAATGTCATAACTCACTTAGGTTTTTAATCCTGATCTCATCCGTTTCTCTGGGTTTAGTCTTTGGGATGTTCTCACAGAACAAAGACAGCCCTTAAACCTCCAAAAGTAGTTGACATGTCCCCTAAAGTCTTAATTCATTATTTCCTGAGTAGCAAATATTATTATTTGGTCATTGGTTTGATTAGTATTTAGTATGAGATTTACACAGTGGTGAAATGTAAAACTTGTTACTACCGGTTCTGTGGGCATGGCTTGGTGGGGGGGGGGGGGGGGTAATATGACTGAGTGGGCGTGGCCAGTTTTTTTAGCTTTTAAAACCATTTTTAAAAGTGAAAAAAATGCTTTTAAAGCCTCTGATGATCCCAGCTGACTTGCCTGATCGGCAGAGGCTTCTTTTCCCTTTAAAAACATTTTTTCTATAACCTCTTCAGCTGAAGAGGTTGTAGAAAAAATGCTTTTAAAAGCCTCTGATGATCCCAGCTGAGCCACACGATCATCAGAGGCTTTCTTTTTTACTTTTAAAAGCATTTTTTCAGCCAAAGAGGTTGTAGAAAAATTGCTTTTAAAAATAATTTAAAAAAGCCTCTGATGATTGCGCGGCTCAGCTAGGCAATGGGGGGGGGGGGGGCAGGGATTTTTGCTACCGGTTCTCCGAACCACCCGCCTCCATCACTAGCAGATCAGGCGATCCAGTCTGAATTGGGAGTATTTCACCCCTGGATTTACATCCTATGTTTCTATTGTATAATCACTGAAGGCAGCTTACAGCAATATTTTAAAAATATTGTAAACTTTAACTGTAATTAAATGCAAAATTGAATATTATTAATCATTCATTTGAAAACTCACTCCTTTTTTTTTTTTTGAAAGAAAGAAAGAAGGAAGGAAAGGAAAGGAAAGGAAAGGAAAGGAAAGGAAAGGAAAGGAAAGGAAAGGAAAGGAAAGGAAAGGAAAGGAAGCATAATTTCTATCATATGGTTGAGGCCACCATCTTAACTTTTCTTAAGTATGGGAAGAGTGGGAGCAGAGAACATCTTGGGAAATTTTATTTATTTATTTATTTAATTAATTGAATTTATATACCACCCTTTTCCCCCAAGGGACTCAGGGCGGTGAACAGCCTAAAATTTAAAATAACATACAATATAAAAGTTAAGATAGCTAAAAAATAAATTAAATTAATCGGCCTCCCAATTTAAAACCCCAAGGCTATACAAATTAAAAACTAACCGATAAAAACCTATTTAGGCTAGGCCGGCTTGCTGAAATAAAAACATCTTCAGGGCTTTATGGAAAGTGCCAAGATCCGGAATTGGGAAATACAGGTTGTTACCGGAGAACTCTACAGGGGAAGACTCTTTTGTAGACCATATAGCTAAGCTTCCGACATGGATAGGTGGGTGAGTAATGGTTTTCAAAAAGCTTCTTCAGATGATCAAAGTTACTAGGAAGTTCATAGCAGCAGAGGTGCTCCTTCAGATAATCAGGCCTTTAGCTATTTGGAACTTTAACTGTCAACATTAGTAGTGTAAATTGTGCCTGGCAGGCAACTAGCAGCTAATAACACTTTTCAGTACAGGCAACACATGATTAATGTCTCTTCTAGCAGTTAACGCCCTGTTAAGTGACAATGAATCTTATTACTTTTTTACAAGCTTAAAAAAAGATATTTGTATGATGCAGAATCTATAGTTAGGATTCAAATGTGAATCATATCTGAAGATATTGACTGACTACATGCCTTTCAGTTAGTGCTGAGTCTGAGCAATCAGATGAATAGATGTTCTCCAGGATGATGTATCTCCAACCTGGCTCTCTGGGTCTCTCAGTGGTGTACCCATTGCTGTAACTAAGTCCATCCACTTTGCTGTTGTTTCCTTTTCTTCTCTTTCCTTCCATTTTTCTTGGCATTAGAACCTTTTCCAGAGAGCCATCTTTGCATAATGTGTAAGGTAAAAGTAAAGGTTCCCTGCATATGCGTGCTAGTTGTTCCTGACTCTAGGGGGTGGCGCTCATCTCCGTTTCTAAGCCGAAGAGCCAGCGCTGTCCGAAGACGTCTCCGTGGTCATGTGGCTGGCATGACTAAATGCCAAAAGCGCTGTTACCTTCTCACCAAAGTGCTCCCCATTTTTCTACTTGCATTTTTATGTGCTTTCGAACTTCTAGGTTGGCAGAAGCTAGGACAAGCAACAGGAGCTCACTCCATTACACGGCTCTAGGGATTCGAACCGCTTTCGCTGCTGACCTTTCGATCAACAAATTCAGCGTCTTAGCCACTGAGGCACTATGGCATAATAGGTACAAAATACAAGAAAAAAATTGAACCTGATCATTTGTGCCTCGTGAAAATTGTGGATTGGTTTTTTCTATGATCCATTGTTTGTTTTCTTTATTGACCATGGTATTCTATGCTTTAAGACTAAAGTTCAAAAACTTCAACCCTCTTCCTCTCCTGCTTCTTCAAAATTGAGCATCTATCAAATAGCACTGGAAAAAACACTGCCTGCATCCTTTTGCTCACCACTGTAGCATCTGAGTATCTAAATCCACTGGGGTTGGCAGCCAAAACATTTAACAGCATAGTTTTTGACCTGGTTGCTTTACTGTTGATCGTTAATTTTAAAAGGAAGCAGCTATCCACCAAATCTTCATTCTCAATTCTAATGTTGATTGGTGGACTTCTTGTCATTCTGCCCTGTCTTTTCAGTCTCATTTTTTTTTCACTGTACTTTCATTGGTAGAGCTTCCAAATAATTTGCAATTGCAGCTATCAGAGTAGTGTCAGCATAATACATTACCCACTGTAGGTTATTTAAGTTTTGTCTCCCAGTTTTAAAACCATGTTCATCTTTTCCCTCAGTACATATTCAACATATAAGTGGAATAAATTAATAACTCTAATACATCTCTATCTCTGTATCAATTTCTATCTTCATCCCCATCTCTGTCTCCTTATGTATCTATCTCTTTATAGGCAAATCTCTCTCTCTCTCTCTCTGACACACACACCCACTCACACACCCACACACAAATATTAATTGAACAGTCTTCACTCAATAATGATAACTGGAAATGGCAGCTTTATTGTTAATCAATAGGATTGTAAAGTGTGACGTCATGTGATCAGCTGACTTAAGCTATTGTTGGTTTTTTTATAATTTATTTATATATTTTCTCTTAATATACAATAAGTAGTGAACAACATACTGTCTGAGTCAGTTTGTTTACATAACAATATTAAGCTCCTAGTTTCTACCTCTATTCTCCAACCATTGATAAGTTTGAAAATATTCTGTGTCTTCTTTTTTCTTTTATCTTCAGTGTTAGTCTATCCATTTCTGCACAGTCTAATATTTTTTTAATTATTTCTTCTTCTGTAGGTGTTTCCTCATTTTTCCAGTATATGCTGCCTTAACATTTTTTCTAATCACATATGCACTTTTGTCTATTTTTTTTCCCTTTTGGACATGTCCATCACATATGATAATATGTGCCTGGAGTTTGATTACATTTCCAACATTTGACGACATGTTTTTAAACATTTTGGCTAATCTTGCTGGTGGTAAGTGCTACCTATAGAACATTTTTTACAGATTTTCCTTATACATAGTTGCCATCATCAATTTATAGTTTCTTTCCCAAAGCTTTTGCCAAGCACCCTGCAATCAAGTGGTCACCATTTGTAATTTCCCACTGGCTTCCCCATTGACTTTGCTTGTTGGAGCCAGAAGCTCACAAATGATGACTTTGTGGCTACAGGACATCACAATTATGATCCAATTGATAAGCACCAGAATTGCAGTCACATAATGGCAGGGATGCTGCAATAGCCACAAATTGAGGACCCATCAAAAGTCTCCCTCATTGTAATTTTGAACAGTCATTGACTGAGTGGACATTAAACAAGGATTAAATGAGGTTCTAGATTTCAGTTAAAGTGGTCTCTATTCTTTTCCCAAACATGTTTGAAAGTTTTACGAATAAATGCAAATATACATGTTCCAAGGATAACGTTGCAGGATCCAATCTGGGTCAGTCACCGGGGTCCATAGGTTTTCTCTTCCAAGCTTTCAGACTCATGCTGGAGCCCATCTTCATGGAACTTCTCTCTAGCCTTCTCTCTAGGTTTGAAAGTTTTCAATATTTTGGTACTCTGAGAAAATGCTTCCAGAATTGTTTACCATCGCTCTGAATTACCTTCATTCACTACATCAAGCAGCCCTTCTGATTGACTATAATGCCATGTGACTTCCTTTGCTTCGCCCATAATCCCTAATTGGATAAACTGACCAATAGAATTAATCCAGGCAGAAAAACAAGTTAGGTAAAATATCTGTGAAGCTGTTGTGGATATTGGTGCCCTAAGCTGGTGCCTGGAATTTTAAAGTTGTCACGTTGCATGCTGCTTTCCATCTTTTGTCTTTTGCAGCAAGGAAATACAGTAATAGTGCAGAGGAGATATTGTGGTAACATAGCAACAGTCCCAATAACTCTTCACCCACACTCTACTGCCCCCACCCCCAAAATAACGGGATGTAGTAGCTAAGAATTCATAATGGAGTATTAAAAAAGGAAAGATATTTTTTTAATGACTAACCGGAAGATGACTATTTATGTGATCTAAACACCATGAAACGAAAACAGAGGAATATTCAACAGAGTTCTATTTAATCTAAAAAGGAAAAATAATTATTAAAAATAAGGGTTTTTTTCCCCCAGCTGTATATACTTAGGATATTTCTCTTTTTAAAAAAATATTTCTGAATTTTAGCATGCTGAAATTCAAGCAACACCAACTGGAAAAATTAAGTGAATTTATTACAGAGAAAAAAGTGCCTATATTTCAAGGAAATAAGTATCTATAAGATAAATATTGTCATTAGTGTAAACCTTGTTAGTGATTTCCAGCATCCAAATAATGGGCTTTCTGATGCAATTTCAGGCATTCCTACTCTAAAATAAGTTTCACTGGGATCATTTAGTTTTTTTTCTAGGAAAGAGCAGCCTCATAATACCTTTCAAGGGCATTATTTGTATGGTGGTAAGGAATTACTTGAAGGGTTTTCTTTTCAAAAATGAATGAAAGAAGACAAATTTTGGAAGGTAAACACTTGATCTCAGTAATAAGTGTTTAGCACATCCTTAACTGCAGATGTTGCCTACAAAAGCACACCACGGTAGGGGAAGATTTGAAATGGCACAGCACAAATTATGATGTTTTATGTGTGAAGATGAGAGAACAAAATTAGAATGCGCCAGGTTGCTTTGGGGGGAAAAAAAAATAAGAGAGGGATTTTTATTTTTATTTTTATTTTTTTGAATCAGGAATCCTATCATCATAGGATGCTAAAATAGGTTTGCTTTAATGTCATTGTAGAATTACAATATCTGCAAATCTCCCAGTTAAGAGCTCTCGTTGAAAATAATGGCCCTTCTTCCGAGGTTGCTATTTAAAACAGTTAAGTGGGTTGGTGGAAGGCTATAAAAATAGGCCTATTTTTCATTGCCACCTTGACATGATATAATTTGAGGAGGGGGCTGATTCAGGGAGAATGCTGCTTAGTGCTGAGACAACATTAATTTGGCATTAATATAAAATAATGCTGCCTCCATTTCCTTTCTCATGAAATCCTGATTCTCACAGAAAAATAGAGCCATTCCTTGTTTACGAGCGGTGGGAAGTTGCTGGGCCTTACGAGCTCAGTGATTCTACCAGTAGAACTATTTTGTCAGCAAGCTCCCTGATATGACAGCAATTTCTTTTTAATAAGAGAGAAATAGGCCCTATAGTCCATTGTGATTTATGCATTATTACACAGTCATACGCAGGCTTAAATGCATCACCGTGGTGCTGAATGAAATGAGTGGAATTATAAAAAGAACATTCTTACTCTGTCAGGAAAATAGAAGCAAAATGCCCTTTGTGAAATGCAAACCTGAAAAAAGACTTTTTATACAACTTCACTCAGGAGTTGCTACTGTGATCGGGAGACGGTGCAAGTTTATATATAGTCCCATAATTAAAAATAAATAAATAAAATAAAACGCCACTAAGGTGTTTTTTTCCCTAAAGAAAGAAATCAATCTTCTGAATTTCCTGCGCTAAATAATATTAGATTAGGTAGCTTGGAAAGGCCATGCCAGTTCTTAATTCTAAGACATTAATTATTTTTAGCAGGGTTTTAAAGAATTATTTTAGGCCTCTGTTGCATTCAGAAAGATCTCTTAAGCTGAACCTTGCAGAATCATTGAAAAATTAAGATCCCCATATTAGCCCTCAGCTTTAACAATAACCCCTTTCTTTGCAATGTGGGTATGGAGACTGTCTTTCATTTTATTTCCTTAAAGCAATGATGGTGAACTGGGGTGAAATCCAGCAGGTTCTGACAGGTTTTGGAGAACTGGTAGCAGAAATTTTGAGCAGCTCGGAGAACTGGCAAATACCATCTCTGGCTGGCCCCAGAGTGGGGTGGGAGTGGAAATTTTGCCACATCCTTCCCTCAGGAGTGGGGAGGGAATGGGGATTTTGCAGTATTTTTCCCCTGGAGTGGGATGGGAATGGAGATTTTGTAGTATACTTCTCCTGCCACGCCCATCCAACCATGCCCACCAAACCACACCCACACCTTGCAAACAACCACTCCATGGGCCGGTTGTAAGACAACGGTGTAGCTGCCATGTTCCTAATGCATTCTGCAAGTTGTTCTCACTTTCATGTCACCATCCATCACAATTCTGGTTGCAACCAGATCACAAGCTGATATAGATAGTAAGAATCCATTTTAAGCCTCTGGTGGTTCAAGGCCACACATTTCTTGTATTTGTGTCCATTCAGCTTCTTTGACGAAACAGGGAGAATAGTTGTTCGTGACTACTGACGTGTCACCCAAAACATTTTAATGTGTCCCCTTTGACATATGTGTTATGGGTTTGTCACCACTGCATCAAAGAGTGTTCAGGGAAAGGACTGTTAGTGTTTGAGATATTGTCTAGCTTTTGCTATAGAAAGATCACTCATGCCTGGAACCTTTTCATTAGAACGTGAGCTAAGAAGTTATGGTGAGAACTTACATATGTAGAAGTTTGAATAGTGGAAGAGGCTGAGTCAATACATTTTATTGACAATTCCTTCAGGGAATGAGTAAGTTTCTGACTAACCAATTTCCATTTCTTTCCTATAAAAAGAGTTCTTTTGTATAGCCTTATCATAGCAAAGGGTTTTTAGTAAAAGATAAATCTGATTCATAATTAACTTTAAAAAATTAAATAGCATAACTGGTGCTGAAGATAGAGAAAACTTGAAACTTCACAAGGCCAAATATTTAAGAATTCATAAAATATGAATCGATAAAGTGAAGCATGTTTTAGCTTCTTTTAAATATATGTCATCTTTCTATTGGAAGAAAAGGACACTTCAAGCATATCCTCTCCCAAAACTTTAAAATTCTGGTTGCCATGCCAGATGTTCTTTGGAAGGCATTATTTAAATCTTTCATTTTGAAAGTAGAGATAAGTTCACTCAAAAGTTGCTTAGGAAACAGATTTTCAGATCATCATTACCAGATTTCATTTCAGTGTTTCTACTTAGACTATGAAAAGCCATTTTGGTATAGTGGTTAGAAACTGGGAGACAATGAATTCTATATGAGTTCCCCTTAGGCACAGTCTCTAAACTATGAGGTTATGAATTATTGTCCCCCTTAGCCAGTGACTAGCTAGGCAATGACTAGCACAAAGCCAGTTGGGGTGACTTTGGGCTAGTCATTCCTCTCAGACCTAGGAAGGTAAAGGCAAACCATTTATGAAAAACCTTGTCAAGAAAATTTTCAGGACTTGTCCAGGCAGTGTTCAAAAATCAGACATGATTGAATGGAGGGCGGAGGGAGCATGTAATAATCTTAGAATTATTCATTTAAAAAACCTTGAGAATGAGTTTCCTTACCTGTTACTTCATATAAGGAGACAAAAAATGAAGGAACATGGTTGAGTGTTGGTTCAAGTGATTTAATTTGCTCTAAACCAGTTCAGAGCTTTCCTAATCTGATTTTTAGCATCTTAATCCAAATCCTAGTAGAGAAATCTAGACCTTTGAATCACAAGCCGTAGAGCCGGAACTATTTATCCTATTGAGTTCAGGATAGAAATCTAAATTAAAATACCACCCAACCAAGGTCTGTGGAGCTTCTGCTTAAAGGCAACCATCAAAGAAATCTACCTTTCTCACAGTTCCACTTTTGAATTGTTGCTATCATTAGAATCTGCTTTCTTGTGTTCTTTTGTGTGAAAGCCTTTCAAATACTTCAACAATGCAATCATGTCACCCTTGCAATAGCTCTTGTTGGAAATCAACCCATGGATGTAACTCTTTGTATGCCATAATTTACAGATATAGGAAAGTATGAGCAAATTTCACACATTATTTTGTGCCAGAATCTTTGAAAAGGAATAACCTGTCCCTTTTACATATCGTTGCATCTGCAGCCATTTTTTTTCCTTTATAAGAACAGGGACAGAGGATTTTCTGAAAAGCTGCCTTTTAAAAAAAGGCATAAACACTCAAATCAATCCAAAGATAGGAAATTTATGTTCTCCTGTGTCATTCTTCCCTTAAGTTCTATAGCAAGAATGGATTCTTCCTATGGATTTGTTATGAAAATAATATGTATAGAGTGATGTTGCTAGCTTAGAAACCTACATTTCAAAGGTATAAATAAGTGCAAACTGTAATATGCACATTCATGAAAATAGCATTCACAGTAGCATATTAAAGGAAATTGCTCTCCCAAAATATGTAAATTATTCAAAATGCCTGAATAGGTAAAATTCACATGGAAATGAATGCTTCTTTTCTGTAAACATTTTAAAAATACATGCAATCAAATTGGTGCTCAAATAGAAAAAAAGGGTCTTATGACTAGAAAAAGAAAGAGCTGAGAAAAAACTAGAATTGACTGATTCATCATCATGTCTTAACTATGCCATTCCGTTGTTTTCAAACATGGATACCAACTGACTTTCGTAAGCATTATTTGAGGCTCGGTTTTAATAGGGTTAGGAAGAGAAAAGCTCCTAAAATATTTTGGGGAGATTTTCAAGAAGCTAATAAAGGACAGTCTTAGTTAATATTTGAAAGAGGCCACCAGGACAAAAACAAAGCACTACTAGGAAAACTACTCAAAGGTTTCAGTGTTGACGCTAAGAGACAACATTGCTGTTTTAAACAACGGTGAAATCCAATTTTTTTTTACTACTGGTTCTGTGAACGTGGCTTGCTGGGCATGGTGTGGCTTGCTGAGCATAGCAGGGGAAGGATACTGCAAAATCTCCATTCACACTCCGCTCCAGGGGAAGGATACTGCAAAATTTCCATTCCTTCCCCACTCCTGTGGAAAGGATACTGGAAAATCTCCATTCCCAACCCACTCCAGGGGAAGGATATTACAAAATTCCCATTCCCTCCCCACTCCTGTGGAAAGGATCCTGGAAAATCTCCATTCCCACCGCACTCCAGGGGAAGGATACTGCAAAATCCCCATTTCCTCCCCACTCCTGGGGGAAGGATATTGGAAAATCTACATTCCCACCCTGCTTTGGGGCCAGCCAGAGGTGGTGTTTGCTGGTTCTCCAAACTACTCAAAATTTCCGCTACTGGTTCTCCAGAACCTGCTGGATTTCATCCCTGGTTTTAAAGTGATATACGAGTCCTTTTACACATCTGTTAATGTCCATGTTTTCTTGAACTTCTTTAGCATTTATAATCTCATTGTGCACATAATATACTTGTTGCATGTTGCCTCAAGTACTTCTTTGGAAGCAAGGCAATCTTGACATTTTAAATATCAAGACATACCCTATTAAACCTTGGCCTTGGCAGGGGTAAAAAATAGAAGGAAATATTACAAGCATGAAAAGTACACTTGAGCCAACTAATGGCACAAATTAGATATGCTGATTAATTTATCACTGTGAGTTTCAAGCTTATTTTGTCTGGTGAGGCATCCTTTGACTTCTGCATCCCAAAACAAACAAACAAAAAAACCCCCCAAAAAACAACAATATATACTATAAAATTTGGACCATAATCTAAGATGTAGCCTCAGATTATGCAGGATGCTGTTTGTTTGTTTGTTTGTTTGTTTGTTAATGTTTCAAATAATACATTTTCAAAGTCACTGACATGAATATAAACACGAATAACATCACAACACACAAAAGTCTGCAAGAAACAGCAGGAAAGGCTGGGCCAATGTAGGTGTGAAAAAGTTGCCAATTTTAGAATTGTTTTAGAGGATAAACAGGTCTTCACCTGGTTTGGAGACCTGGAAATGACACGCCGTAATCAAAAATGTCACCTCCAAAATTCCCTCTTGCTTCTGTCAGTGGACTCAGAGAAGAACATTCAGAGATCAACAAAGTGTTGAAGATTGTGCAAAGAACAAAAATGAATCATCGTGAGCCTCATAATGTCTGTTAGAACAGATGCAACAACCTGCACAATGAAGGAAGACAATATTACTGTGTTGGATAACTGAAGCAGTATATTGAAAGTGGTTGCATTTAAAGAATTCATGGGTAATTGGTCCCCCTACTTGCCATGAGCCTATTCAAGGTAGGATTATATCTGGATCCAATACACAATTGTTATCTGTTTATAGAAAATAACCAGGAGGCTCTGGCACTTTGCATATTGAGAGATAGATAGGTCTCTGCTCTGAGGAACTTGTTAAAATAGTTGCAAATTTGGTGAAGTCTGGTCTGCTGCTACTATTATCCTCTTGAGGAACTGAGAAGCCCCTGATAAGTTTCCAAGGAAACCCAACAGTCTTTGGAACATACTGTGAAAATAACAGATTTCTTGAAAAGCAGCTGGTGCATTCTCCCCTGCCTACTCACATTCGTTATTTAAGGGATGTTAGACTGTTTGGCTCATGTCTCTCTTGTTAAAAATATAACATGAGGATCCTGTTGGACCTGAGCAAAGTCTAGACTAATCTAGAATCTTGTTCTCAAGTTGCCAATAAAATTATCCTGGAAAGCCCATGAACAGAACAAGGAGGCAGTGACACCCTCCCACTGCAGCAATCTGGTATAGAGAGAGGTAGGAGTTAGTTAAAAATGTGGAAAATGACATGGTTTTGGTGTCTATGAAGCCTTGAATTGTGTTCCAAAAAGATCTACTCCATGAATACACAATTATTTTTGGACTAAGGTCAAAATACGTTTTGTGGAAGGTATTGATGACCATTCACAGATAGACAAGGGAAAGAATGGAGTGATCACAGCTGAAATGTAGCCAAAGTAAAAATCACATATTCTTAATCCCCTTCTAATATTTGCTCCTACAGTTATCCACTCCTTTTGAAACTGCCCCACCTAATGCAGTTTTATAATCACTAGGTATATATTTGTGCGTGTGTGTGCTCCAAATAGTACCCCTGTCGACTGTCTGGACAATGACCTGCAAGTATTTTGGCAAGCTTTTTTGGAAGGGGGGGGGGACTGGCTGAAGATCACCCAGCTGGCTTCATACCAGGGGTGGGTTCTACTTATCTTTACTACTGGGATCGCGCTCACGTGCTCACTTTGCTGCTGATGACATCTGGGGCCTCCTGCCAGTTTTATTACCGGTTCTTGCAAACCGGTCTGAACCGGGGGCAACCCACCACTGCTTCATACCCAAAGTGGGATTAGAACTATGGTCACCTTGTTTCTGGCCTGATGCTTTAACTACTAGACCAAACAGGCTCTTAAATAATCAAAAATTAGCATCAGTGGCAGCAGCACAAAAAGCCTGAGAGATAGAGAGTAGAAGTGACAACTGCAGCTTATATCACACACACACACACACCCATTTGTTTAGTAGCTTAATAGCTTATTAGGAGTGGAACAGGATGATGAAAGCCACACCACCTCTGAAAATGGAAGAAATGCCACTCTGACTCAGCGCATTAATATTTTAAACCCCTATGAAAAAGCAAGCATGAGAATAGCAGTTCTTGATAGAGGCAAACTGCAGTAGGTTTCAGCAAAGAGAAGGTGGCAAGAATTCTGTGAATCTCCATATATTCTGCAGTAAGAAATATATCCACATCCCCAAGAAATGTGAGCTTTGGTTTGAACGTTGGCGTGCCACTGGCATTGATGAAGTTGCTGTCCTCTGGCACTCATTGACCCAAGCAGCCTGCATGAGCCTGAGCAATTGGCAGCTGACAGGTCCATCTATTCCGACCCTGTAAAAACTGAAGAGAAAGGATGGAGGCCAGAAGGAGTGCCATCTACAACTGATTCAAAATGCAACAGAAAGTGGAATGAAATGGGTCACTTTTTCCTAAAAGAATATGAGATTTATTGAGAACACTGTGTTTGTGTGTGTGCGTGTGGATGGGTGGATGGATGGATGGATCCCAGTCATCTATTTTATATGTGAAGGTGTGATTTTGGATTTGTGAGTAGAGAGAGAGTGTGTGTTACTACAATTCGTAATATCAAAGTATTGCTAATGAATATTGTATGTAAAATTAAGTACACAAAATACAGAGAAAATATTGATTGTCATCATTTTATAGTATTTAATGTTACTACAATAATATCTCACATTCCCTTCAAAGCTTCAAAGTGCCCCATAGTCTTCCCTCCTTCCATCCACCTCCCCCAACAACAATCCTGTTTGAGAAAGATGTCGAGAGGCTCAAAGTCATCCATAGCCATTTAGTGAGGATCCATGGTTAAGAGTGGCCTCTCCCTGGTGCTGATTCAAAAATGCTCTATATTAAATATACTCTCATTACATCTGAAACATTATCATCTTTATTCCTGTTCTATATGCTAAGAATAGGGAACCCATGCTTCTCCTAGCGACAGCTCAGTATCCTTAACTCACTTTGGTTGAAGGGTGGACTACTGGATGGAAGTTATGAAGAACTGTTGCAGGAACTGGGTAGGACTTGTCTAGAGAAAAGAAGGACTGGGGTGACATGATAGCAGTATTCCAGGATTTGAGGGGCTGCCACAGAATAGAGGGGGTCAACTTATTTTCCAAAGCATCTGAAGGCAGAAGAAGAAGCAATGGATGGAAACTAATCAAGGAGAAAAATAACCTCGAATTAAGGAGAAATTTCCTAACAGTGAGAACAATTAACTATTGGAACAGTTTGCCTTCAGAAGTTAAAACTGGAGGTTTTTAAGAAAAAATTGGACAGCCACCTGTCAGAAATGCTGTAGGGTCTCCTCCTTGAGCAGGGGAGGAGATCTCCAAGGTCCCTTCCATCTCTATTTTGATTAAAGTTATATGTTAGCAATGTCTTTGCTGCATGCTTTCAGAAGGCATCTATCTGGCTAGAATGTAGGATATAATGGATCAGAGATGGACTCCTAATTTGATCTAGTAATTTGATCCTTACTCTTCTTAAGAAATAGCAATAATAATATATCGATACTGAAAAATTGAGAAGAAGCTTTGTGTAATAGTTGGTTGGCGTGTATCCTCAAGCATAAGTTCCAAGTATGATTTACCCTTACTATATAGCTTGTAGAGAAAAACCCAATACGGAGAATTTAGAATATAGGCATTCCAAATTTTGCAATGTTTCTGAATTCCAATTCAGACTTTCAGCAGGAATAATGCTATGGAGGAGTTGTACCAGGCTAGCCAAAGAGATCCCCCTTTCCCTTGGAACTGCCTACATCCTCCATCTTTCTTTCGAGGAAAAAAAAATATTCGACATCAAAAAGAGTGAGAAGAAAACTGAATCCAAAACCTGTCTTACAGAGTGGGCAGTAAGATGATTCACATAGTCTGTCTGGCAGGAGAATAGAATTGTAGACCTTTTCATCCTAGTGACCCAGGTTACTGTATGAAGTCCTCTTATGACTTTTCTGCCGACATGGGCGACTCAGGTACCAAAGTTTCATAAGCACAAAAAGGTAAAGGGTGGGACAAGTGTCCAAAATCTCATTCTTTTTATGTGTTCCAGGAAAATGGCCTTGTAAAGAAATACATATGGTGGGTGACATTCAAAACATACTTGAAGGGAGAGGGAGAAAAATCTACAAATAGTCTGTGATTATGGGAGTAGAAGAACTATGCGAGTGAGACTTGCCTAGTCAACTTATTGTCCATATGCGTTTAGTATGTTCTCTGTGCTTTCATGCAAATTTCATCACTGTGTTTTTCCCCCCTCTAACCAATTCTCCTCCCTTTTGTCAGTCCATTACAGTTATGCTTCCCTCTGGAATAGCAGCATATACCCCTTGAATGGTGGCAAACTCACAAAGCCACTCAGCATATGTACAATAAATATTCCTACCCTAATGCGAAACCACAATGACTTGCCGTTAAGTTCCCGGACCTGCTTACTTTATTGGATTATTCCTACAAACCCATTATGCAGTAGCCCTCTGTATTAGAATGATGGACCATGACAATCTAAACACAGTTTGCCAGAATGATTTAGACTATAATCCCAAGCTTTGTATCCATACAGCACGGCAGCAATCTCTCCGGCTATTTTGTTTTTAAAAAGCAAATATAACTCCAAGTAAAGGGAAATGAAAGACGCTTTGAGAAACATACATTATTTAACATAGTTTCTTTAAAGTCAAAAACACCCTGACCTTGCTTATAGATATCTGCAGTGAAATAAAATAAGAGAATGTTGATTTAAACTAATTTGAAATCTAACCTTGTTGAAGTGACTACTGAATGAATAATGAATAACTTGAATAAAAATGAGTAAATGGCTAGAATAAAGCTATGTATAATAGACGGCAATTATGTTATTTAAAAAAGAGGAATAAGTTAGTTTGCCATTCTTGGCCATTCCCAAACAGATGTCTCAAGTGCTACTCAACTCCTTCTATAACAGCTTGCAAATCAACCAACCTTTGAATAATCTGATCTGCATAATCATGAATGCTTTGAGCTCAGTCTCCCTTTGAGTTTGGCTACACTTTGGGAATACCCAATGTCATGTACATGATACCACCTATTGTTACACAATAGCCACAACATGCTGAGAAGTACTTCTCTGCTTTCCACCTCATTGTGATATTCCCATATTTCTCTGAATCTGGTAATTTTAGGTAAGTGCTATTTACAGCATGAGAACATAACGCAGATCGAGCAGGTCACAGTGTGGCAGAAGTCTTCATTTTGTGCAAACCAGCAGGGTGGTGGATGAGACAAAACAAGATCAGTTCAGCACTTGACCACTGCACTGATCTGACACGTTCAGTGCAGAAAGGTAGAAAGGAAGTTGAGAAGTTGCCAAACTTGGAGCAAGTTGAGCGAATGGAGGAGACACGTACTTCATTGGAACTCATGGAACAGAATGATTATTCTTGAGAAAGGGAAAAAGCATTTGGAGATATCTGAATCTTTGAAGAATTCTTCAGATATGCTGTTTGATGGGAAGGAAGGGGTGTTTTTTTTCCAAGTATAAAAAAACCCTATGACAAATATACTGTAGATAAATTTGTCCATGGCTTAAGCATGGTTGGGAGCTGAATCGGACAGATAGCATGCAAATTTGAGGTTGAGAAAGAGCTCCAGTGCCATTGTATGCCATGTCATAATAATTGTATGATTTGATTTTAATGTGTTTATTATGTGCCTATTAACTATACACTGCGGTATTTCTCAACCTTGGCCACTTTAAGACATGCAGACTTCAACTCCCAGAATTCCCCAGCCAGCATGCTGGCTAGGAAATTCTGGGAGTTGAAGTTCCCACACCTTTAAAGCAGTGTATAGATGTGGAATTACAACTATAATGTTTGCTGTTTGCTGCAATCCTCGGGCCACAGGTTCCCAGTCAAGCATACTCATGTAGGTGCAGTATTAAAAATGGAGTAATATAGTCTCATCTTGTTCTCATCAGTCCTAACCTTCTGCTTTTAATATCAATACTAGTTGTGGTCCACCAGCAGCCTGCGGAGCTGGCAGTGGAGTCGGACAGCAATGAGACTGAGGAAGAACATGGGCCAGTCATGGAGGCTGGGGAAGGCCCAGATGACGGCTCTGCGTTGGAGGAAGAGATGGGGCCAGGGACATTGGGGAGTGATGCATGGACTTCGGAGCCTCCAGAGGCTGACAGTAGAGAGGCAGAGGAACAGAGGAGAAGCCTGTTCCTAGTGCACATATGAGAAGAGCTGCCAGAAGGCAGGAGCAGCTAAAACAGAGAGGATGACTCGGGAGTAGGGCCAAAAGATTATTGGCCCGTCCCATAAGGCTTAAAAGACCAGCAACAGCTCTTGGCCTCTTTGCCGGAAAACAACCATTGAGAGATTTGCTTCGTGTTTGGATGTATTTCTTTCTTGTCAGTATTTTCTGTTCCTTACAGTTGCCAGTTTGCCTAATTATCCCAAAGTCAGAGATAAACTGAAGAATGGTGTTTTGAGGACTTTGCTTTCATTTAATTTGGAATACACTGAGTATGAGTTAATTCTCAGCTGTTTTAATAAAATCTGTTTGGTTTTTTGGAACTGTTTTGCATTTAATGTTAACTACGTGGGTCTGGGTCACAACAATACTCTGCAGAGAGTGTTTTTTCAGCTGGATATACTTGCTACCACCTTAACATTCAGTGCAAGACCTTTACAGACAATTATATCCTAATACGATTGCCCTTATCCTTTCCATACACCCTACATAATTTTATTTTTATTTGCTTATATACCACCTTTATTAGTTTTACAAATAACTCAAGGCATTGAAGATATCCAACATACTTTCTTCTTCCTATTTTCCCCACAAATGTAACCCTGTAAGGGGAGTCGGGCCGAGAGTGACTGACCCAAGGTCATCCAGTTATCTTTCAAGGTCAAGGAAGGACTTGAACTCACAATCTCTTGTTTTCTAGCTCAGTGCCTTAACCACTAGACCAAACTGGCTCTCAAATGCTATTTTATAGGTACCCATTTCACCCAAAGGTGGATTCTTTTTGGATTGTAGCTTTAAAAGAAATGTTGCAGTTTTATAGGAGCTTTAGGGACTGAAAGCAATCTTGGATAGATGTTTCTCTATGGAAGAAGAAAAAAATAGATAGTGACAATATGAGGCTCTTTTTCCAAGCAAAAGAATGTAGTGTCAGTTCCTGACTGGTATATAGTTAATATTAGAAGAGCAACACAGAATATTGTGTCACTCTTCTGCTTTTAAGATTTCCCCTTTCTCCTTGCTTTTAATGACTATAGCACAGACCTTATTCCTAACAAAGATCTAAGAAGGTAATAATTCTGCTCACGGAGCAGTGTGGAGTTCAAGAAAGAAGTATATTGTCCATTGAGTGTAACAATGTTCTGGTTATTGGGCAGATTTATTTGATTTGGTTTTATTTCATTAGACTTATTTTATTGCTGACTTCCAAATCTTTCAGTATTTTGCAATCCTTGCCCTAAAAGCTACCCGTTAGAAGCAGATTTGTCTCTTTAACTGCAAAGGCTCACAAAGTGATAAACATAGAATGGAATGCTTTTAAGTATACGGAATACAATTCCTTCACCTTTGAATAACCCCGGCACTCCACACATATCTGAAATAAGAGAAAAGGACTTCCTAGTCAAAGAACAACCTCTAGACTGACTGAGCTTAGACAGCCCCTCATTTTAGACTTTGATCACTGAGGTTGAGTTAACACTACATCTCATTTAATTTCTCCCCTTCTTTCAGCCTACTTGTGTTGACTATGATCTTTGGCTTCTGTGATAATGCCTATAATCCAGTATTGATTTTTGCCACTGGAAGAACTTGACACTGCAGCGGGTCACACAAACAAAGAATTCAAACATTTTTCTTTGGATTCAAAATCAGAAACATTTGCTGTGTAGCTCAAGAGTGACTTGACACATGTAACTTTGGTAAATACTTTTTGCTAGTGGGAAAAGCCTTACATTACAGGCTATGTAAGAATAATCTATACTCAATAAAAGGTAAAGGTTCCCCTCGCACATATTTGCTAGTCATTCCCGACTCTAGGGGGCAGTTCTCATCTCCGTTTCAAAGCCGAAGAGCCAGTACTGTCCAAAGATATCGCCATGATCATGTGGCCAGCATGATTAAATGCCCAAGGTACACAGAACACTGTTACCTTCCCACCAAAGGTGGTCCCTACTTTTCTACTTGCATTTTTATATGCTTTTAAATTGGGATAAGTTTTAGTCCTGCCTTAGGCTGGGTGTCTTTTTCTCAAGCCTAGGAAGCAGACCATGGCAAGTCACGTCTGAAATCTTGGCAGGAAATTTAGTCTAGGTTAGGGGTGTCAAACTGGTGGCTCGCAGGCCGTATTCTTCATGTGCAGGCCATGCTCACCCCAGCTCTGCAAAGCGAAAGAAATATGATATGTCATGTGGCGGCAACGGGACGCAGCAAGTTTGGCACCCATGGTCTAGGTCAGTGATGGTTAAACTTTTTGGTGCCGAGTGCCCAAAGTGCATGCCACAACCCCCAAAATGCAATGTGAGTGATCCCCGTGCTCCATTTTGGGCCTGGAAAACTTCCTGCACCAACCTGGAAGCCAAAACAGAGTGCGGGGGCACCGCGCAAGGCTCCGCCGCACCCAGTTTTGGGCTTGGAAAACCTCCTGCACCAACCTGCACCCCACCACCACACACATCCACCCTACCCCACCCCCCATGCATGCGCACACATGTCCCGCCGTGCACCCCACCCCCGCACAAGCACGGCACAGACCTGAAGATCAACTGGCCGGCAGAGGCATGCACGTATGTATGCACAATAGAGCTGGGCTGGGGTGACGGCTGGCATGCCTGGAAAGATGGCTTTTGTGTGCTACCTCAGGCATGTGTGCCATAGGTTCACCATCCCAGGTCTAGGTAGTTGCCAGGAATCAATGCTGTCTCAAAAGCACAAAATACGAAGAAAAGAAAAAGAAGGAAGCACAACAAGCCATTCGATTAAATATTAAATGCTACAAAACAGCATTTTCTAAGTGTATAAATATAATATTGTAGGTATTTAAGCAAGAACATATAAATAAGGAAGGAAAAGAAATTAAAAAGAAATAGATTTGGAACTACTCTGGGAAATTGGATGAATTTTTTCTGAAGCATCCTCTTTCTCTCCTCTCTAGAAAAAAGCAAGTTCAAACACTGACAAAGAACACTTACCAACAAAATAGATTTGCTTTACCTAGTGGTTGTGCATGGTTTGTGATTGCCTTGTTTATATACAGCCAGATTAAATGATGCCTGGAAAACAACTTTATTCAATTGACAGATAGATATATGCCAATTTGCCAAGACCTAAAGTTTTTTTTCGAGTGAAAATGCTGATCCTTGCGATTTTGATCCTGGTCACCTTTTCAGATTCAGACAACAAAGGGGTGATTTCCTTAAGTTATGCAATTTGTGCAATCTCCTAGACAAAATGGCAAATTAATCAGTCATTGAATCCTTAGGGTTTTTTCCTCTTTTAAAAAAAAATTTTTTTTAAGACTCGAGCATTTTTAAAGAAGATGGAGTAATTGTTTAGTGACTTGGTACCATTGATTTTCATTATGGATGGTTTTGGCTGGGTCTATGTCAGGTCGTTGGGGAGAGATAGCCTTTGCATAGCTAAATAAAAAAAATTGTTCCATATTCACAAAGAAAACTTCCAAGCCCTTGAAAAAAAAAAAGTTTTACATGACCTTCCCAGTAGATAAATTTTCCTTGCTGAATCATTGGATCAATAAATGAAATAGTGGAAGTTTTGACTAGATGCGAAACTGGAACATTTTTTTTTTTACTACCAGAGGAAAACCCATAATGCAAGATTGTGAAAAGAAATTGTTTTCATCATTCCATGGAGCCACACAGTAGTTTTTTTCTTCTTAGCAAGTGTCAAGAGTTAGAATGAAGCAATTTAATGAAATTAATTCCATCTGTACAAAAGAAGAGAGGGAAGGGGAGTAGTTAATAAAATCCATGGTTCACAGAAAATGGAGGTTTCAGAGAAGAATTGTATTTTTTTGAATTACAGTATTTTTATTTTTATTTTTTTTTCTTATTTGTAAGATGTATATATCGCTTCCGATTAACAGTTCTGTGCATTGTACTTTGCAGCAATAGGGACAAAATTACCAGTGGAAATCATTTTTTTTAATAAAAAGTACATTAAATATATAGGATATAAATGATAAGTGAATTAAAAAATACCCACATTCAACATCAAAGCAATCAGTTTCCAAAGTTATTCAAAAAACAGGCAGATCTTCAAAAAGCTTTGGAAAGTGTAAGAGGTGGGGTTGACCTGGCATTTTGGGGTGGGTGGGTGAGTGGGTCAAGCTGTTCTTCCACAGAGAAACATTTAACAGAGACGTAGCTTTCAAGATGCTTGTTTTTATTTGGAACGAGGTCCATCATGACATGGATAGTTGATACAAACTCTTTTTAAAAATGTCAGAGAATCTGACTGTTTGATAACAACGTTATCCATTCAGTAGTGTCCAACTCTTATGATTCTATGGGCCAGGTCCTTCCACATCTTCCAATTTTGTGCTACTTCGGTTGTTCTATGCTCTGGCTTGTGTCAGCTTTGATGGCGTCCCGCCACTGTGTCCCTTTGGTGGCCCTGACTACTTAGCGTAAAATAAAATAACTGAATTTGCTCAAAGCAGCAGATAGTATCTTGATCAGTTGTTGTTGTTTTTCTTTGAAAATATAGTTGTATATCCAAAGGAAAAACTTTTCTTTCCCCATGGCGTTTTAGCTCATTTTGATTCTACCTAACCAGAAGTAAATTCAGAATTTTGTTGTTGTTGTTGTTCTCATTTTCACATAAGGTTGCTCCAAAAGTACTGCTTCTGCCATTTTCCTTCCAAAATAGCAGAAGAAATGATAGGGAAGGGGGAAAAATGTGATTGGTGGGGTTTTTTCCCTGTGGAACCCAAGAAAGGTGTCAAGCAATAAATATACATAGAAATAAAAATCACATCATTCTTTTAGCAATTTTTTAAAAATTAGTATATGCCATCCCAGCCAAAATAATTCAAATGCCTTATCAGAAATCTACAGTTCATCCCATCCAGTAATTTTCTCTTTCACAAAGCTTCACTGGTCAGAAGCCTATACCTTCTTAAGGACAGTTGCCTTGTATGAAACAGCTATACCCAGTGAACAATAGCGTCAATCCTAAAGCTGACCTGACCAAAGCCATCTTGGAGCTTCAGTGCTGCCACATTGGAGCTGAGGGATAGGGAAAGAGGAACTGAGACAGTTCAGACTTTTAGCCAAAACAGAATACTTTCTCTTGAGCCCAAGGACATTCTCACACCTGGTCCCTGGAAGGAGGAGTATGTTACCGAAGGGAGCTGTGATAGGACCATGTGACTGATTGTTTTGAGAAAGTAAAAAACTGTTGCTTTTAATTAGGTGAAAACTGCGGGAACTCTCAGAGTCGGTTTTCACCAGATATATGCCAATATGATATTTCCAACAAAGCTATCCTTTGAAGAATCCACCTGTCTTGGAGTTTTGCTTGCTATGGATCTATTACTTGGAATCCTGACAAATAGATTAGATCCAGTGGTGGCATTCAGCCGGTTCTATCTGGCTCGGACGAACTGGTAGCGGCAGCTGCAGGAGGCTCCGCCCACCTGCTCGGATGTCATCACATCCTATTTTTGATGATCTGCGCATGTGCGGAAGGCTCTGCGCATGCGTGGAGATGGGAACGCTCACATTTGTGAACCGGTAGCGAAGGTAAGTGAATATCACCCCTGATTAGATCACATTGATACAGACAGGAATCAAACCCTGTTATAGGCTCAGATATAAAGTCTGATCTTCCATATCTATTCTGAAAACTGAGAATGATCTACAGCAAAGAGAAACAAGGTATAAATTGGCGCACCAGTGGTGGGTTGCTCCGGATTCTGTCTGGTTCTTTAAAACTGGTAGTAAAAGTGGCAGGAGGCTCTGCCCACCTGCCCGGACGTCATAATTGACGATCTGCACATGTGCAGAAGCGTGCGTGCATGCGTTTCCATTGCAAACCGATACTAAAGGTAAGTAGAACCCACCCCTGTGCCACACCCTGTAGTCATATGACTGTGTATGTTCATTTGCCTGGAAAACATACCTTGTCTTGTGCTTGCTGGCAAAAAACAGACCAGCCAGATCAGCCAATTTGCTTTCTACTAGTAGTAGCCTATTGCCAGCTGCTGGAGATAGCTGTTTTCTGCTTGGATTTAAAACAAAGCAAAACGGTATCAAATTATCCATGCTGGGAACAGTATTAGAAGATCATTACTATCAGGAGTACATGTGGGCAATCTCCCATTCAATCCTTCTCGGGAGAGCTTGCAAAGAACCTCACTGGTTTTTCAGGCTTTGCCATGGTTGCCATCTCCATTCTCCCATAGAAGTGTTTAACTTATCATGCCTCCTTTGGATGAGCTACTGAATTTGTTAATACTTGTTGTGATGAAGACTGAAAATCATTTCTTTTTATATTTATTTTTTTTCTTTATTCCATTCTTCGTTTTTCTTTCTTTCTTTCTTTTTTGACTTTTTCTTTTCACTTTTTCCTCTCTATTCTCACTTTCCTTTCTCACTCTGAGTATGGTTTGTATGACTGTAATTAAAATCATCAATAAAATTATACGATAATAATAAGCACGCAGAAGAAGGTTAATCATGAATATATCAGAAGAGCCAAAAAATTCTTAAAATTCCAAATTCAGGGCATACATATATTCTGTAAGCCGCCTTGAGTTGCCATGGGTAAATAGGCAGCAATATAAATTCCATAAATTCAATCAATCAATCAATCAATCAATATTATGACAATGAACACCTGGATAATTCCAGTCATTAGATACACAGCTGGAATAGTGGACTGAACTCAAGCTGAATTAGAAGCCCTGGATAAGGTAACCAGAAAAATAATGACACTAAATCATGCCTTTAATCCATGCAGCAATGTTGACAGAAACAGCAGGCAAAGCTAATAATAACAGACCTGGCAATGGCTAAGAGCAGGAAAGATGAAGGAAAGGGCTAATTCTGGCTGTAGAAGAACAACCCTTAAGAACCACACCAAAGCTAGAATTGAAAAAAGAGCAATAGACAACAAATATCACCTCTGCAAAGAAGGTAAAGAAACAGTGGACCACCTACAATAGTGGCCAAAATATACGTTTGGAGAAAGTATATTTTCTAAAACTAGCTAATAACACCATAATTCACTGCTGCAAGAAAATTGCACTGACTGTCTGCAAACAAAATAGCAGCAATGGTGCATTGAGATGTCTTCAAGAAATACCACTTGCCTGCAAGCAAGAACTTGCTTGCAAGCACAGTGGGAGCACATGCAGACAAAGTAACAGAAAATGAGATAGCAGAATAAAAGAGAAAGAACTGGAGAAAATCACAAAATATAAAGACCTGCAAATAGACGTAGAACCACGGTGGCAAAAGAAAGCAAAGATCGTACCAATAGTACAGTCATAGGCATCTTGAGTGCAATTCCAAAACATCCAAGCACTACTTGAACACTTATTGGCATTGACAAACTCACCACCAGTCAATTGCAAAAGTCAACTTTACCTGGAATAACTTACATTCTGTGACGATACTTTAATTATTAAAAAACAACTATCCTAGGTTCTTGGGAAGGATCAGATAGGTGGATGGAAACGCCATATCCAGTCTAAACATCTGGCTTACATAATAATAAAAAAGATCTCGGGTCATTATCCACATCTTTAAGGAAACATACTTTTTCTCATTCTCAAATGTTGTAAGGAGCAATGATTCACCATACTTCGTATTGAACAAAGAAGTTTCAACCTGGTGCTGCAGAGATCTAGGTGACCATTAGAGGGCAGCAAAGAAATACAGAAGACTTTTTAGGGTAGCCAGGAGGATGAGAACTTTTATACCCTGTATCAGTAGTGGGTTTCACTTACCTTCGCTACCGGTTCAGAACTGTGAGCGTGTGCTCGTGTGCGGGGCTTCTGTGCATGTACAGACAATTCTGCGCATGCACAGAGCTTCCATGATGATGTTTGGGCCAGTGGGCGGAGCCTCCCACTACCGCCAACGGTTCTCCTGAACTGGTGTGAACTAGTAGAAACCCACCACTGCCCTGAATGTGGTAGCCTAAAGCAATCTGGCCAGTTTCTGTACTAAAGAATAAATGGACTCAAATCTGAAATTAGAAATAGTATCCAAACAACAGCAAGGGAATGATTCAACTCTCCCTTTGACCTCTAGGTGGCAGTCCTTGAGAAAAAGAATTGGGATTTTTATCAGGAAATAGTCAGGGCAGAATTCATTAGGAGATTAACCCCATTGCACACAAATTAAATGAGGCCCAAGGTTTCTTATCACACTACACATGTTAATTAGCCATTCAGTATTACAATGTCTTGGTCACAGCTAACTGCTACTTTATGCTTAGTAGCTTGTAGAGCAATTCTATCGTTCACCTTTTCTTTCATCCTTCCTCTCTTTTCCTGCTCCAGAACAACTGTCTGTGGAGATATGACATTCTTCCTGCAGAACGATACTTTACGAATCTAAAGAAGTGAGCCATGATCCACAGAAGCTTTGCTAAGAGCAAATAGGTTTGTCATGGAGACTGTTTTAACATTTCTGCAGCAAAATACTAGTCATGCCTATGCTCCCTGGCAATGAGAGAAACAGTGTTTTAAGTCTTGGGAGGCAAGCTATCTACTAATATTTGTATTTTAATTTTAAAAATAATTTGAAAGCTATTCCATTGGCTAATCATTCTTACTGTCAGAAAATTTCTCCTTACTTTTAGGTAGGATCTCTGCTTAACAAGCTTCCACCCATTACTTCTTGTTCTGCTTTCAGGTGCTTTGGAGAATAGGTTACACAACACCCCCTTTATTTTTCTCTGTGACAGCCCTCAAATATTGAAACACTGCTATCATGTCACCCCCAGTCCTCCTTTTCATAAAACTCTACATATCCAGCTCCTGCAACTCTTCTTCATATAGTTAGCGTCCAGTCCAGGGGTGAAATGCTACTGGTTCACTCCGATTCAGGAGAACCGGTAGTGATAAAAACTACCAGTTCGGGTGAACCAGTAAAAAAAAAGCTACCGGTCTGGGCAAACTGGTAGTTAAAAAAAGCTACCTGTTCCTCCGAATCTGTATTTCTGATGATCAGCTGTGCAGTGGGGTTTAGCTTTGCTAGAAAGCAGGAAATCCTGCTTTCTAGCAAAGCTAAATTGCGCTGCACAGCTGATTTCCCCCCCGCTGTTCTACTTACCTTCCCAAGCCTTCTTTTGGTGCGTGCTGTGCGGGTGCACATGCGCAGTATGCCTGTGTATGTACATATGGCACGCAGTGTGCCAAATGTGTACATGCATAGTGCGCACCAAATGCACACTCTGCACACGGGTGCACATGCACAGTACGTTCCAAAAGAAGGCTTGGGAAAGTAAGTAGAACAGCAGGGGGGGAGGAAATCAGCTGTGCGGCGCAATTTAGCTTTGCTAGAAAGCAGGAAATTCTCCTTTGTAGCGAAGCTAAATCACGCACCACAGCTGATCCTCCCCGCTTCTACTTACCTTCCCAAGCTTCCTTTTGGTACGTACTGCGCATGCACGTGCATGCGCAGAGTGTGCATTTGGTGTGTCCATGCATGTGCATGTTTGGCACGCTGCAAACATGCATGGCCAGCAAACAGGTAGCAAACTGGTTTGGATTTCACCACTGGTCCAGTCTCTTTTTTTTTTTATTGAAAAAGTTTTACAATACAAGAATTTTTTCATTCCCCCCCCCTTCCCCAACCCCCACCTCCCAGCCCCTCTGCTACCTCCCTCTATCCCAACCCCTTCCCTCCCCATCCCCCCGACTTCCGCTACAGATTTTAAAAGGAAAGGTTTAAAACAAGAAAAGAAAAAATTATTAAGTATTCAAATTCTAAATTGAGGAAATTTCAAAAGAGGAAGAAAGAAAAAGAAAGAAAAGAAAAAACAAACAAAAGAAACTCAATACTTATAACCAAGAAGTATAACAATAGACCTATAAATATTAATGTTTTTCTAAATTTAACAATGTTATAATAAAAAAAACCAATAATAATAACCATTGTAATATTCAAACCAATTAAAAAAATATCATACCTTTCTGTAATCCATTAATATTAACATTACTAATCATATACCAAACTCAATCCCCCTTATAATAAAATATAGTATATCACCTGCATATCCATATCAAATAATTTTATCCGAACTACACCCCTTAACTAAAAAACAAAAACATAAAGCATGCAATATAATATATATAATTATGCATATATAATTATAATCATACAATTGTATCCAAAAAGAAATTTTTCTATCTCCATAATCCAAATTTCAATCTTCTCTTCGTCTTGATTGAAGTTAAATATACTTTCTCCAACATAAATCCAATTCCAATAAGCTTCGTCTTCCAGCTGCCCCCATCAGCAAAATAAAGCATCTCTCCAGACAAATCCCCCGAGTGACTTTATATAAATAATATCCAACCATGAAGGTATTCACTCCTCTAGGTAGAATCATTCAAACTAACTTATACTGTACCACCTAAAAGAAAGAAAAAACCAATGCAGCTCCTCCTAAGATTCAAACCTTGAAGAAAAAAAACTAGAAACCACATTCCCAGATGTTCCTTTAAAGCTCTTTCAAATCCTGTCGCCCTTTGCACTTCATTCCTTCGGGTTGTGAGATGTTTTCATTTTCATTCTCTTCTCCTAGATGATGAATTCCAAAAAAAAACCTATAATAGGGTAACCGCAGATCGCTGCTACTATTGCAGCAATCTGTTGACCTTACTCAGGATGTTAAGTCCAATTCAGGATAAACTTTGTAGTAAAATTTTTATAATCCATTTTAATATATAAGTCTAATATCAGTCCGACTCAGGATGAACTTTTTAAAAAAATTATTATACATCTCCAAAGTTTTAACAACTATCTACAATAGCTCGAATCCTCTGAATAAACTTCTTAAGAAATTTTTATAATCTATTTTAGTAAGTAAATCAAATATAAGTCCAACTCAGCTTATAAGTTTTTTAAAAAGATCTGACTATTTCCAAATCTTTCAATGCTTTCTGTTATAACATCAAACAATTCACGATATTCCTTAAATTTGTCTTCTGTGGTTTCCAGTCGAGTTTCCTCATTAACTTCTAGTTCCTGTTGATTAGCATCACCCCCCATTTCTTGAGGAGCGCTGGGCCTCTGCTGCTGTTCATCTCGAATTGTAATTTTGTTTTTTAAATCTTCCTCCAGCAGTTCAAGGTCCAGTACTCCCCCTCTAGGGTCACTGGGATGTTCATAATAGAATCCTCTGGACAACCACCTTGTACTCCTTTTTCTTTTAACACACTTTGAATTTCTTCCTTCTGTTTGCATTTTGTAGACTCTCTTTTTTGTGTTTTATTCTTGACATATTCTGGGGCTCCCTTAAAAATATGTTTGTAAAAATATTCCACTTTTTCAATGGTATTCAAACAATGTCTCACACCATGAGACATTGGTGTCTAAAACTTATACCAACTGGTAAATCCCATCTAAATGGGATATTACTTCTCTTCAATTCCTTGACCAAAAAAGCAAACTCTTTTCTGTCCTTTAGAACCTTCGGTGGTAACTCTTTAAAAATACTAATTTGTATACCTTCTACCTGCACTCTGTCAGAGTAGGACTTTTGTAAAATATCATCTCTCAATCTTTTATCAGTAAGATAAACAACAACGTCTCTAGGCAAATTCCTTTGTTTAGCTACACGAGTTGACTCTGTAGACTTTCTCTATACAACCCAAAATTGGCTCATCTTCTAGCTTTAGTAATTCTGCAAAGGCCTTTGCACAAATTGTTCTTAAGTTTTCTCTCTTATTTTCTCTTATACCTCTTAATCTAATTGCTGATTCCATAGCTTTAATTTGAAGCATAATGACATCATTCTGTATGTTCTGATTTTTAGCCTCAACTTCCAGAAATTTTTCTTATATTTCTTGAATCTGGGAATCAAATTTACTGCTGATCTCAGTCACTTTCTTCCCCATTTCAACCACCACACTTGAAAGATCTGAAACTACTTTGGTAATAGTTTGACTTAATTGGTCATATTTCCCAGAAACCAACTTCTCAAGATTCTTCTGTGAACTTTTTATCTTGTCAACAACACTCTCTAGAGACCTTGTTATAAAATCTTTTAAGTCCACATCTGCAGATCCCTGCAGATGAGTCATTTCAGCTTTGTCCTTCAACTGAGTCATGGGGGAGCCCCCCCTTCCTTTAGGTTTAGGAGTCATACTTCTGACTTATTATTCACTTTTCAAAAAGACCAAAGAAGTTCTTCTTACTTCAATAAAAAAAACAGGAAAAATCTATTTAAATCAGCCTTTGTTTCTTTAATTCTTTTCAATATCAAAATGTTTCTTTTAAAATCTCTCGACACTAAGCTCTGCTTTCACTTTCCACTCTCAATTTTTCTTCAAGCAGAGCCGGTCGCCATCTTAAAAACACTTTCACTCTTTATCCTCTCCTTCCTTTTTCTTTTCCCTCCTCCTCCAAAAAACCAATAAGAAAAAAAATCCATACTTGCATTCTACTTGCCTTCTTCCTTGTCCAGCTTGTTTAAATTGTCAATTCAATCGTGGTGTTGCTCACGACAACTGGCTCCGCTAATTAGCTAATTAGTGGAGATCCCTCTCGGCGTGGAGCATACTCTGGGGGTGGATAGGGAGCCATCGCCCTGAGCCTTCCCCAGGACAGGAAAAAAATTCCTGGGGTGACTCAGGGGGCTCAACCTCACCCTCAGAAGCTCTCCCCGCTCTTTTGGTTAAAGAGCGGGTTTTTCGAGCCGCCTGCCTGCTGTGCGGCGGCTCTTAACGCACCGGGAGGCCGGTGGTCATGAAGAGACCGATGACGATGACGGAGGCGCCACCGGAAGTCCCACCACTGGTCCAGTCTCTTAATCAGCTTTGTTGCTTTCTCTGCACTCCTTCTAGAATCTCAGCATCATCTTTGGTAACCAAAATGGGACACTGTGTTCCAAGTGTGGATTCACCAGCATGATGTAAAGTGGTACTATCACTTCTCATTGTCTTGATCCTATTTCTCAGGATCCCAGACAGCAGCGCAGTGAGAAACCAGAATGTAAAGGCTTCAGCTCTTTTTGTAACGTGGTTTATTCGGGCTTCAGCTCCGGGTGATTGCTGTGACTTCGTTTGCCGAAATAATAACAGCGCTATAGCTGACAGGCGCATGTGCCTTTAAATAGCCCGCGCAGGCATGCCTCGCCCTCCCAGCCTGTTATAAATCACGCCCTCCTCCCGGTGACATCATCAAAATCGGTCATGGTTCAATCAGTCTTCGCACCGGCAGGGATCAACGCTGGGGGGGGGGCCGCTCGGGCATCCTGCTCCTGACGTTATGGTGCCTCTAAAGCCATCTCCCGTCCACTTAACACCCTGTGCCACCTCCACCAGAATGCAGGTAAGGGTATCTCCTCCCCCCCCAATGTGTGCTCAGTTGTCAACGCCTTGGCAGCTTGACACTATTCTTCTGTTGATAGGATCAGAACACTGCTGGCTCATACTTAAGTTGTGGTCCACTAGGACACCCTAGATCCCTCTCATTGTTACTACTGTTGAGCTAGATACTGCTAATTCTATACCTGGGCATTTGATTTTTCTTTCCTAAGTGCTTTTATCCCTTACTTTTCTCACCACTGAACTGCATCTTGCTGAATAGACTGACTCTGCCTTCTCTGGATCAGCCCCTTAAGTATTGGAAGACTACTACCATATCATTTCTGGTCCTTTTCTTTGTAACACCAGACATGCCTAGTTACCGGCACCGTTCATTTTATGGTTTAATCTCCAGATCTCTTATCAACTTTGTTGCTCTTTTCTGCACTCTTTCTAGATGTTTCCTTCCACTTCTTTGCTTGCTGTGACAGATGAGTGCGGTCTTTCATAAGAATTGTTAAAACGGGATATTAGATTATCATTTGTCAGAATTGCAAATCCTAAAGTAGCTTCTTTAGTCACAGGAATCATTATTTTTGAGACGAGTCTTTGTTTCCACTGACACACAACGTTTCAAATATTCTTTCTTTCTGCTCGCCGTGCTTTCCCAATTCTGTTTCAGTTTTACCTTCCCAACTTCCTATAAATGAGGTCTGTTTCTAGAGACCTCACTCCAGAGGAAATGAAGACTATAATTTTGTTGTTTTACAATAGCTGCTGTTTTAGGTGGAGGGAAATGGGAGAAATCACATATCTGTCATGCGGCAATGACTCCCTGAATTTCTCCTGAGGGGGGAAAAGGCACGACTTGAAAAAGCTTGTAGGCCAAGAGGTATTTTAGATATCTGCTCCTGCAAATTCCTTCTCATATAATGATAACTAAACGATGTGAGTCAGTGAGCCGTTACACAGTTCAGGAAATAGGCAAAAATGAGACTTTGCAGGAATGAGGCATTTGAGCCATTTTAGCCTGTGGGGCAATTTGCTGCTAAATATAGTTATCAGGGAGTACCGTTGACCCTCTCCAATAAATATGTCAATTAAAGACTTATAAAAACCATTTGCAGATAACAGAAAATGAGCATTGTTAGAAAGCTGTTACAGCATTTTAGAAAGCTTGGCAGGTAATTTGAGGCTACAGTGCTTTTTGATTCATTGACCAAACATTGCTTGCGTGGAGGTTAATCAAGACCTGTTTAGAAAACTATTAAGCATCTTTCATACTTCCCAGTTTGGGGTGTTGTTTTAATAATAGCTTCAGGATGCATAATATTCACTTTTATTCCTATCAGTCAAGGTCAGAAATATGACAGAAAGAGCCTATGTGTACGCTTGTCTTTGTGTGCATACTTCTCATGAGCACAAATAACTAGTTTGAAATGTTGTTTGTTTGAAATGTTTAATGGAATGCAATGGTGGCTTTGAGAGCCAGTTTGGTGTAATAGTTAAGGTATGAGGCTAGAAACTGAGAGATCATGATTTACCATCCCACCTTTAGACACAAAGATAGTAAGATGATCTTGGGCCAGTCCCTGTCTCTCAGCCCTAGGAAAGAGGAAATGGCAAACCATTTCTGAAACATCTTGCCAAGAAAACTGCAGGGACTTGTAAAGGCAGTCTCTGAGAATCGGATATGACTGAACAGAAGAAAACAAATGGTGACTTTATGTCAAAATTGAACATGGACTTCAATATCCACCTTCAATCTTAAAGCATTCGTGTGTGTGTGTGAGAGTGTCTGTGTGTGTATCTGTTTCAGTGGAGTGGAGACTTCAGATCTGTTCTGGTCCATTATTGCAAAACCGAAGGCATGATGCAAGATCCAAAGCTTGAGGACTTAGGCAACATCACCCATCATAAAAAGTAACAGAGTTGGAAGGAACCTTGGAGGTCATCTAGTCCAACCCCCAGCTCACACAGGAGACTATCACTAAGTGTTGTATCTTATGATTCTTGACAAATATATTTTATTTTTTCTTTATGTACACTGATAGCTTATGCACCAAAGACAAATTCCTTGTGTGTCCAATCACATGTGGCCAATAAAGAATTCTATTCTATTCTGTTCTGTTCTGTTCTGTTCTGTGCTGTGCTGTGCTGTTCTGTGCTGTGCTGTGCTGTGCTGTGCTATGTTATGCTATATACTATGAACTTTTACTTTTTATACATATTTGTGATAAATGTGTGATCACTGCAGATGAATAAGATTGCTTTCAGAAATGGTTTAAAGGTCTTTCTCTCCCCAAATCATGCAAGGTGGCTCTGTTCCAGATCTGCACAGTTATACTAAAATTAAAAATATATATATTATTAAAGGTCAGCTACATACTTCCTATATAATTTCACATGTAGTTTGACTCAACAACTTTAGGAAAAAAGAGCAATAAAATTTAATCCCAAAGGATAGTTCCGATTACTGCTGAACATTTATTGATGGCTAATGTGCCAGGCATGCACAAAGCATAGCATTGATGAGTTGAGATGATTTATCCTCTTCTATTTGAGGGATGAGCAACCTTCAGACTCAGGATCATATATGCCTCCCCCCCATATAGTAATTTTTTTTTTATTTGCCCTTAAATTTGCTGCTGAAGCTCAATTGCTGAAAATTGCTGAAAAGTTGTGTGTCATGGTTTGTTACCTTGCTGAAGAGGAAATTACTAAAACGCTGGGAAGCTTTCGAATAAGCTTAATACAATTTCAAAAAACAAAGCCTCTTGCAAACCCATAAAATCTCAGTTCCAGCTATATACACCAACCAACCACATCATTGTTCTGCAACTAAAGAAACTTTCAGGTTCCCTGAAACAGAGAGAGACAGAGGCAGAGACAGAGAGGCAGAGACAGAGAGAGAGAGAGAGAGAGAGAGAGACAGAGCGAGAGAGAGAGAGAGAGAGAGAGAGAGAGAGAGAGAGAGAGAGAGAGAGAGAGAGAGAGAGGGACCGAAAGAGACTGAGACAGAGACAGAGAGAGAAGAGAGAGAGAGAATTGAATATTTATTTTCAATTGCTGTTTCAATTATTTTGAAACTGAATTTACATTGCCTAAGGTTGCACTTATTTCTCCTTAATGCTAAGATGCAATAGATAAATAAATAAAATATTTAATCTCCATCACTGGTGCCCCATATCTATTTCCAGAGGTTGCTTCATTGCTCTTTTTCATGGCAGGGTTAGTCATGGATAATACCGGATCAGTGGGTGTGTCACATCCAGCTTCTGTACCATCACAACAGTTTTAACCCTTGACTGTAGAATTTGAGCATTTGACCACAGGCCTACTAGGGTTGAAAGGGTTCACTGAATTCTGAAGTGTGATCCGTGTCTCATACCAGCAAGAAACCCTGTGCTAAATAGCTTAGAGGCAACATGCGCCGGAGATTAACTGCACAGTCTTAGTCAATGTGTCTTCTTCACACATCAATGTTTCAGCAGGGTATCAAATCAGGATTTCGGATTCTCAATCACAAAAGAAGCCCTGGACAGTATTACCCATACTTACAGTATGTATTAGTTATAGATGAAAGCTGGTAAAAATGTATGCAGAAAACTCTTTTCTAAGAAATAATTGATCTTCTACATAAATATAAATACAATTACACACACACACACACACACACACACACACACACACACATATATATACATATATTTGCTCCTGGAAGCACGAAGCTTCCTGGACATATATTTGCTCCTGGAAGCACGAAGCCGAGAACACCAGCCTGAAGATGACGAATGAGACTTCGTCGAAACATCGCCAAGGCACATCCAAGTCTACGTGGGAGAACACCCGAACGACCAAAGATTTACATACATACATACATACATACATACATAGACATGGATATTGAAGTCCATGTTCAATTTTGACATAAAGTTACCATTTGTTTTCTTCTGTTCAGTCATGTCCAATTCTTGGAGAATGCCTTTACAAGTCCTTGCAGTTTTCTTGGCAAGGTATTTCAGAAATGGTTTGCTGTTGCCTCCTTCCTAGGCTGAGAGACAGGGACTGGCCTAAAAGCATTCTACTATCTTTGTGTCCAAGGTGGGACTGTAAATCATGATGTCTCAGTTTCTAGCCTCATACCTTAACTATTTTACCAAACTGGCTCTCAAAGCCACCATTGCATTCCATTAAAAATACTGTTTTTTAAATAAAGAACCAGAAAAAGTGAATAGTGGAATTAAGGAATGGGGAATTAAGAACACAATTCCACTGATGGAACCAAGAAGAATGGTGGTATGAATCCATGGTGAATTCTTCAGAGAAGCCATGCTTGTCCAAAGAGTTAATCTAGGTCTGTCAAAAGACCAGCTTTCAACACAGAACACTGTGTTGGAGCAAATCAGTTTTCTTCCCTTTGTATACTGGCCCAATATAGACCCTGGGACTAACACAGAAGGGTCTTTGCAAAAGCGACCAAATCCAGCCAGTGGTGGGTTGCCCCCGGCTCGTACCCGTTCACAAGAACTGGTAGTAAAACTGGTGGGAGGCCCCGCCCACCGCCCCAGATATCATCATCAGTGATCTGCGCAAATGCGATCCCATTGCGAACCGTAGTAAAGGTAAATAGAACTCACTCCTGAATCCAGCATGTATCACTGGTGTTTTTAATTTTAATCCAGTTTGGTGATTTGAATCAGTTTGGACACATTTGTCTAATTAGGCCAATTTGATTTGGATTTCCAAAGCAATTCAGAAAGCTATTTTGGCGCATGTACAGAAGCCTCTGAGTCATTTCAGAGGCATCCAATTTGACATGTCAGTTCAGGCCAATTTTTAAAGTCAGTTTTAACTGAGATATTCAGTCAAATTGTCAAATCAAATTGGATGCCTCCAGTCTGAATATTTGCAGAGCCCTACTACAAAATAAAGTACACCTATCTTTGCAGTCAGGCAAACAGCTAATATTAAAGGTGAGTGAGATGAGTTCAAATTAACGCCGAATAATCCTTGTGTGTTCCTCTATTTAGTTGTGACAACCTAATTAAAGTCAATTGATGAAGGACATTCCTTCTTAACCTTTGGGCCTAAAAGAGACTCAAAGGGCATAGCAAGGGAATGAAAAACCACTTTGGAAAAAGAGACTAGAGAAGAAAGAAAAATCCACACTTGGAAATCTGGCCACCACGCAACCTTGTATTGAATTAACAATGGGAGGAAAAATCCCGAACAGTCTCAGAAGTAAAAATAGGAGTTAGCCATTAAAGCAGTGCTTCTTCTTAGTAATTTTAAGATATGTGGACTTCAACTCCCAGAATTCCACAACCAGCCAAGCTGACTGTGGAATTCTGGGAGTTGAAGTCCACACATCTGAAAAGTTGCCAAAGTTCTGAAACATTGAATTAGAGGTTAGAAAATCCTTCCTCTTCCCAAGACAGCAGACTGCCTACACTCTTGCTTTATTTGTTTGCAAATCTCAAGAGAACACGTCTTGAAGTGATTTACCAATAAAAATGATTAAAGCATAAGGAGAAAATTGTGTGTGTGTGGAGGGGGGGAAATAAAGCTCTGATTATTTTGATATATTTAGTTATTAGATTTCTATCCCACTATTATTGCTTTGTAAGTAACTCAAAGTAGCGAACATACCCAATAATCTTCCTCCTCCAATTTTCCCTGCAAGAACAACCTTGTGAGGTGGTAAGCTGAGAATGACTGACTCAAAGTCATCCAACTGCTTTTCATGTCTAAGGCAGGACTAGAACTCACAGTCTCCTGATTTCTAGGCCAGAACCTTAGCCATTACACTAAACCTATTAATTAATGTGTTATTAAGGGGAAAACACCATTATTCCAACCAATACACCTTCTTTCAAATTTTGCAGTGTAATTTTTACATACAATTTCAATATAGTTAACATCGGGGTGAAATTTACTTACCTTGCCTACCGGTTCGCCAATGTACGTTTGCCATTGTCTGCGCATGTGCACAGCCTTCTGAGCATGCACAGAGGCTTAAAATGTCACAAAAAAGTGATGTCATGACACCTGCGCCGATGGGCGGAGCCTCCCTCAGCTGCCGCTAGTGGTTCGCCCGAGCTGGATAGAACCGGCTGGATTTCACCCCTGGTTAACATGTAATCAATCAATCAATCAATCAGAATAGAGCTGATTGGGACCTTAGAGTCCAGCCCTCTACTCAAGCAGGAGACCCTATACCATTTCAGACAAGTGACTGTCCAGTCTCATAATTATGCAATTATGAAAAATGTGATTATGATAACATCACAATCATGTCAAAAAACATGTTTCTACTGTTCTTAGTAACTTGAAGAGATGGACCACAAATTCAGAAGTCATTCATAGGACCAGCAAATATTAAATTGCATTGTGGCTGAAAATGGAACCAAAAACACACTTAGGTACATAAACTCCTATAGTGTGCCTGCATTCTGAAGATTGTTTCTTGTCTTCCCCCCTCCATCTTTAAGTGCCACCCCACCTTACAGCACAAGTTGATTTTAATTCACAAAGAAATAATTCTCCTCCTTCTATGCTTTTAATGGAAAGGGGGTACAGCCTCTCATTTCTAAGAATTAAAGTCATCTAGGAAATGATTACACACAAAAAAAATGAACCTCCAATGATAATAGCAATAGCACTAAGATTTATATGCTGCTTCACAGCCCTCTCTAAGATGACACTAACAAGTTCTAGCTTGTGCATTGAGTACTAAACAAATGATGAGTACCGGAACAAAATTTTCATGTCTAAATAGCAATAGCACTTAGATTTATATACCACTTCATAGTGCTTTACAGCCGTCCCTAATCGGTTTACAGAGTCAGCATATTGCCCCTAACAATCTAGGTCCTCGTTTTACTGATCTCGGAAGGATGGAAGACTAAGTCATCCTTGAGCCTGATGAGTATCGAACTGCCAAATTGCAGTCAGCCAGCAGTCTGTAGAAGTAGCCTGCAGTACTGCACTCTAACCACTGCGCCACCACAGCTCTAACGATGCTAGGGTTACCTCCAACACCCTCCAATTATAACTATTATAAAGGGAAAATAATGGGGACACCCTTCTAGTACAGTAAAGTTTGAGTGGGGGGGCTGAGATGTGTTAAATATTGCCATTAATTGCCTGATGCACATATAAAGGAAAATTTGTAATCAGAATATGCATCTGAGGAAATGGTAGCTGATATGGACACTGTAGTTCCCTATATGCCAAAATGAGGGGGGCTGAGGCTGTGGGAAAAGAGGAAGTGTATGCTTAAAGTACATGTAGAAATAACCAGGTTGTAACATTGAGATTAAAGGAACGGAAAACTGCCCCTGTTGCTAGGACAGAATGGACAGATCTTGAAAGTCACATGGTTTGTGGTTTTAAGGTATAAAAGACAAAGGTGAATAATGGGAGGTTGCCAATTGGCCTCAAGCCGTCCCTTTTCACTGCTTGTCCAATTGAACCTCATTGCAATGTGATTAATGTAAGTGGTTTATGTTTGCTATGCTTTAAATTCTAATAAACCTCTGAATTCTAAAGTGAGATATTTTGTGGTGTGCTGTCTGTTCAATGGTTATTAAGTGCAGCTATGCTCATAATCAGGTTTTCCCCCTGACATTATATATCTGACATTTTTTGGTGAAAGTACAACCTCCTTAGAACAAGCAGACTTTTTTTTTTTAATGGATTTATATACCGCCCTTCTCCGGAGACTCAGGGCGGTTTACAATGTGTTAAGCAATAGCCTTCGTACTTTTGTATATTTATACAAAGTCAGCTTATTGCCCCCACAAACTGGGTCCTCAATTTACCTACCTTAGAAAGGATGGAAGGCTGAGTCAACCTTGAGCCTGGTGAGATTCGAACTTACAGTAATGGCAGACAGCTGGAGTTAATCACAATGCATTAGTCTGCTGAGCCACCAGGCCCCTTAAATCTCATGAATTTAAAACAAAAATTCTAAAAATATTTTTCATTGAGAGTTTATTTCCATGCCATACAATATTTACCCCTCTTCTTTCCTTTCTCCAGCATTTTTGCTAGCAGAATTTCCAGCCTGAACAAAATCCTATAGTATTTCATGTGTTTGATTAGTTTTGATAGTCCCAATGACTTTAAAAATTCAAATGGAATGACATACCTTAAACTGCTTAATAGATAAATTTACAAGATTTCGGTGGGGAATATGCTTGGCATGCTTTAAGGAGAAAATGGCTCAAGAACCAATTTGGTTTTTGAGCTAAGGAAAACTATATTTGATATTTAAGTGGAATGTACAAAAGTATATGTGTATTCCTACACACAAACAACCAGGGGTAGGCTGCTGGGGTTCGCAGGGGTTCGGGAAACCTCTAGCTAAGATTTTGTGCAGTTCGGAGAACCCCCAAATCCCGCTCCTGGCTGGCCCTGCGCACCCCACCTCTCCCAGGAGTCCCCACATGGACAATTTTGGATGCAGGTAAGTGCAGGGCACGCAGGGAGGCTCAGGGAGTGCAAAAACGGGCCTACCAGAAGTTCAGGAAGGCCAGAAACGGGCCCATTTCTGGCCTCCAGAGGGCCTCCGGAGCCTGGGGAGGCCATTTTTGCCCTCTCGGAGGCTCGAAAAAAGCCTATGGAGCCCAGGGAGGGCAGAAATGTCCCCCCCCCGGCCATGGTGCAAGAGGCCAACTAGGCCACACCCACCATGGCCACATCCACCCAGCAACCGGGCAGAGAACCCCTTGCTAAAATTTTTGAAGCCCATCCCTGCAAATAACTACAATGTACTTTAGAGTACAACTATTTCTGGCCTGATTTTTGAGTGGCATGAGAGGGGCCATGAATTATAAAGTAGTGGATGGGACTAAGATACAGAATTACCGTATTTTTCGGAGTATAAAACGCACCTTCCCCCCCCCCCCAAAAGGGGATGAAAATTTAGGTGTGTCTTATACATCCAATGTAGCCCCGCCCATACACTGTCCCTCATCCTTTGGCCTCTGCCTTCCAGCAGTTTACCTCCTTGCAGCAAGCAGCAAGAAGAAACAGCTCCTTTCAGCTTCAGCACAGCCTAATTAGCACAAGTTGATTGGATCGGCCTCCCAACTCTCAGATGTTTTACTCTCAGCTGTTTTTCATGGGCCTCTGCTGCTTGCTGCAAGAAGGTAAATTGCTGGGAGCAGATTTTTTTCTTCTTGTGCTAATCAAGCTATGCTGAAAAGGAAAATGAAAGTAAAGCAGGCTATTTGCTGTTTGCTGCAACGAGGCAAAATTCCTGGGAGGCAGAGGCAGAGGCAGATTTCTTTTTCTTGTTTTCCTCACCAAAAAAGATAAGTGTGTCTTATAGTCTGGAGCTCCAAAAAATACGGTAGGTTGATTTCATTTACATTTAATTGAAATGGAAAACAGTAAATATGATCACTAGGCAATTACATATTCAACTATCTGTGCCCTAACTCTTTCTATTACATGAGAAATTGGTACTACATTTTGGAGCATTCAGAATCTGTATGTGACCTTGAGGCCTCAGGAGAATCTTTCAAACTTTATTTCTTCTATTTCAGGAATAGTGCAAATGAGGGGGGGGGAAAGATCTCAGCAATGCTTGAAGGAAAAATGCTTATTGAAAAATATACAGGCTCAGGGTGACCAATATGCTCTCTCCATAGCAACATATACAGATAGTCCTCGACTTAGAACAGTGACCATTCAAAGTTACAACAGCACTGGAAAAAAAAAGTGATTTATGACCATTTTTCATATTGATGACTGTTCCAGCACCCCCATGCTCATGTGATCCCCTTTTGCAACCTTCTGACAAGCAAAGTCAATGGGGAGAGCCGGATTCACTTAATAACCCTGTTATTAATTTAACTACTGCAGTGATTCACTTAACAACCGTGGCAAGAAAGTTCATCAAACAAATGTAAACCGAAAGCAAAATTCACTTAACAAATGTCTCGCTTAGCAACAGAAATCTTGGCTTCAATTGTAAGTCATAAGTTGAGGACTACCTGTACTAATGATTCAGGTGAGATAAATCCAAGTCACCAAATGTCAGGGGTTCAGAGGTGAGTTTCGGCAGGTTCTGAGCAGTTCTGGAGAACCGGTAGCAGAAATGTTGAGTAGTTCGGAGAACCGGTAGTAAAAATTCTGACTGGCCCCACCCCCATCTATTCTCTGCCTCCCAAGTCCTAGCTAATAGAGAGGAAATGGGGATTTTGCAGTAATCTTCCCCTGGAGTGGGGTGGGAATGGAGATTTTACAGTATCCTTCCCCTGCCATGCCCACCAAGCCACACCCACAGAACCGGTAGTAAAAAATTTTGAAACCCACCACTGCAGGGGTTCCTTGCCTTCTTGCTGTCTAAGCAAAACATTATGTCAGTAATATATTAAGAGGAGGCTGCCATGATATGTGGCTAACTTAATTCTCATTAAATAATTCAGTTTCCATCACATTCTCATGCAATCTGCCCCCCCCCCCCAAATATGTGAACCGTGCATTCCCAAAGGTGCTCTTTATTACAAGAACCTCTGATATTTTGCCGCAGGGTGAATTTCAATTGATGAGAACATTTTGTCTTTGAGATGCATTTGTGTGTCTAATTGCACTAAAACAACCCAAAAGGTGTCTCTTGTTTGCCTTTAATGTAGGACAAAGAAGAACTCAATGGTATATCTGTGATAGAGCGCCCTGGTTACCCAACCTAAATTCATAGGCAATCCTTTTATCAAGTAATTCAGTCCTAGGGCAATGCAGCACAGGCCATATTCCTCTTTAGCTATTTTGGAGAGGTTCCTGGGGATTTTTCTTTTCATGAATTCTTTTTTCCTGAACATTATTTTTTTTACCTCAGAAGAGTCATAGATTTTTCTACAACATTTTCCGAATGCTTTAGAAGTTTCTTGTTTGTGTTGTTTCCTAAGTTTTGTTACTGTAAAGTAAAAACAGATACCAGTGCTCTCTGGTAAATACACTATCCTGTTTTCCTGACTGAAAACAAAACAAAACAAAACAAAACCCCACAGAGAGTGTCCTTCATAGCATCTTTTGCTGGGTTTTAAGTGGAATGTGGAAAACCCGGGAGATGGTTGACTTCTGGAAAAACAAGTGTACTATAAAAGACTTATGAATATTCTCCATGACTCTTTCCACCAGTCCTTCAGCTGTCAATGCTATAAACATTGTTGTTATTCCTATTAGCCATTTCTATTCTGCCAGAATAAGGAGGTTTGCAAAAGGTCCGTCCTGTTGCAAGATCTACTCTGGATCAGTCACCAGAACCAGTGGTTTAGTCTTCCGAGCATTCGGACTTGTGCTGCAAACCATCCTCAGAGAACTCAGAAAACAGCAGAACTGGCTAGGTGGCTCAGTGGCTAAGAAACTGAGCTTGTCGATCAGAAAGGCTGGCAGTTCAGTATGGGTCTTCTGCATGAGCAAGGGGTTGGACTAGGATGACTCCAACTCTGTTATTGTTATTATTAACTTTTTCTACCAGATTAAGTGCTTTGGGCTATTCTAATGCTTCGTATTTTTGTAGTGCCTTTCTATTGATAGGTGTGTTGATGGTCCTTACTGTCCTTATTTAGCTACTGCAGGACGAATTAAAGTAAGGAATTAGAAAATTCTCCTGTTTTTATTCTCCCTTCAAGCAACTATCACTGACTGATGAGAAAACAACCATGAATCACTTTCCTAATATGGAGCAGGACAGGCCAAGCCTGGGTGAGTGTGGATGGCTATTTAAAATGCTACATTTAGCCACCGGCATTTCCCATCTAGAAGGTCACAGAAAGAGACAGAGTATGTACATAGTGTAATGGAGTATTTCCACTGTTGCTCTCCTCTCCTCTATGCTTGCGAACTGTCATTGGGACTATTTCCAAACATGTGCCTAGCCCTCATCTAAAAGGGGAGCCCAGCCAACAGGTTGCAAACATGGAGGAGGAGGAGGAGTTGCATGGAGGTAGGCATCAACAGATCCTTAGATTCCATGCCATTCTTCTCCAGTTGTGATTGGCTGCCTTGAATTTAAAACTCTTTCAACATAATATTAAACCTGCTACTCATATAGGCTAGTATTATGGAAAGCACTGGTAGGAGTTATGTGGGCAGATGCTTTTTTGCAGATGCTTGTTATCTGGTCTGTCCTGCAGCCCAAATTAAAATGGCTATGGAGGGCAGAGCCCAGGTAATTGGGTAAGGGGTATGCTCACCACAGCCTAAAATGGCCCACAGGAGCTAGGAGTCTCCAAATCCTGACTATAGCAGTAATCAAATGAAGCATGTCAAATTATATTTTGTATTTTTTTTTTTGTTTGGTATTTTTGTATTTTATAAGCAGTATTCTAGTATTTGACGGGCTGCCACAAAGAGGAGAGGGCCAATTTATTTTCCAAAGCACCAGAGGGCAGGACAAGAAACAATGGATGGAAACTAATCAAGGAGAGAAGCAACCTGGAATTAAGGAGACTCTCTGTAACAGTGAGGACAATTAACCAGTGGAACAGCTGGCCTTCAGAAGTTGTGGGTGCTTCATCACTGGAGGTTTTTAAGAATAGTCTGGATAGTCACTTGTCTGAAATGGTATAGGATCTCCTGCTTGAGTAGGGTCTGGGCTAGAAGACCTCCACTATCTTTTCCAACTTTATTCTGATTCTGATTGTGCAATGCCAACAAAAATTGTCTCAGGAGAAGTGGGAAAACACTAAAACAGATAAGGATGGAATGGGGTGAAAGTAACACCAGGAGGACATGTAAGAAAAAGTAGTTATCAAGACACATTTGTGCTCCTATCAGGGTTAAGTGAAGAAAAGGTCTCAGTCACTGTTTTAAGTAGCATTTGGAATAAAAAAAAATGCAAAGAACAAAACCCATCCAAATCCATTCAGCAATAAGAATTTTATCGAACTGTCTTCTTTTTGCAAAACAAAGAAAACATCTTAAACGGTCAAAAAGAAGAAAATGTTGATGCAGTGCTAGCCAAAACCAATTTACAAAACGGATTAAAGCCCATTATAATTAACATTTCTTAAAAACATAGAAATAAAGCAGATATTCATGCATAAAATGGGAAAGACTGCATAATTTGTACCCTTGGAGTACCTTACCCCAAACTCCAAACCAAAAATAAAAATAAAAATAAAACACCATTGCAAGGAAAGGGAGTTAAGACCCCAAAGGCACTGAGAATGGGCCTTATTCACAACCTCATTCCTGTGTTTTGCCAATCTTCACGCGGTAAGGAGAGACAATGGAAGATAACCATTACACCCATTCTCAACCATAAATATAGCTGTTGGTGACAATCTAGAACACTTTTAATTTGACTTGGATTCTACAGACAACTGTATTCAACTCAGGAGAATTTGACCATGGTAAATTTTCTTCTGCTTCAATACATAGATAACAGCTACTGCATACTTGTTCCTTTCTCATTGGACCTCCTGGTACAGTTTTGATTCCCCCTCTCCACTTGCAAAGCCAAGATAAGAAAGTGCCCCCACAAAAGGAGTTAAACCTACATGGGCTAGCAACTGATGAGATCGGTGGACTTCTTGGCAAGGATTTTCAGAAGATGTTTGTCATTACCTTCTTCCTGGGGCCGTGATGGCGAACCTATGGCACACTCTGTGCCCTCTCTGTGGGCACACGAACCGTCATCCCAGTTCAGCTCCACCGTGCATGCGCAAGCCAGCTGGTCTTTGGGTCTCTGCTGTGCATGTACAGGGGGTATACAGGGGTCCTGCACATGCATCTGGGGGGGCAGGGCACATGCGGGGGCCATGCACGCATGCGCGGGGCCAAGAATGCATGCACAGGGGGCAGGGCGCATGCAGGGGCACTGCATATGTGGGGCACATACAGGCGGGTGAAGCGCATGCAGGGGACCACATGCGCACATGCGGGCTGAGAGTATAATGGCCTGCATAGATAATAAATGAACTCAGAGGTGAAATCCTTTTGCAGAATGGGCATGCAAGCACCCACCCTCTGGATTGATGATCGCTGAAACTGATAACATGAAAGAAAATTATCTACAGCTAATAATGAGGCGACTTGTAGATGTGAATTGTACACTGCAGTACATCAGTGTAGCAGGCTGAAATTAAAAGGATGGAATTTAACATGAAGACATCTAAAGCTCTGTATCTAGGTAACAAAACTCTAAGGTACAAATATAGGAGAACTGATTTGGCACTAGTAGAGGATCTTGGCTGTCCTTGCTTCTCTATAAGTTAAACATGGGCCATCAATATGATTCAGCTGCTAAAAGGATAAATGCCATCTAGGGATGCATTAACAGGAGTATAGAGTCCAGATCATGGTTATTAAGTGTTTCACTTTGTTCTGGTCAGACCCTGTTAGGAGGACTGGGTCTAGTTTTGAGTTGAATTCAAAAAGGACAGTGGCAAAGGGAATAGGTTCTGTAGCATCAGCTACTAAAATAATGAAGAGTCTGGAAAGCAAGATATTTGACAAACAATTAAAGGAACTATGTTTGGCCTAGAGAAAAAACAACTAATGGAAGCTGTTACAGTAGCATTTAAATAATGTATGTTAAGATCTGTCACACAGAAGAAGGAATGGACTTATACTCAACCTGAAACAATGGGTTAAAATTACAAGGAAAGAGCTATCAGGAGGAACTCCCTTACCTTACAAGATATGGAACAGGCTGTCTCATGAATTGACAAGATTTCCTTCAGAAGTGGTCTTCAAACACAAACTGGGTGGACATTAGTCAGAAATGCTGTAGCAGAACCTACACAGAGCAGGGGGCTGGATTAGATAACCTCTAATGCAATGATTCCATATATATACAGAGCAAAGTGGTATACAAAATGGCATGATAAATGTTCATAATGGGCAAAAAATTTGGATAAGCAAAGAAAAAACCTTTGATTCATCATTCCTAAAGGATATGAATTCCTGTGTTCTTGAATCTATCTATCTATGTACTATTAAAACTGCATTTGTGTTTAATTGTTTTTTTCTGTTTTGTACCCACATGTTAATTCAAATAGTGCACACTGCATTATACTGCACCAGGTTTTGAACCAAGATGTTTAAAATTCACTAACTTAAAGAATGTGTATATATACATTCATATACATATACATATACATATACATATACATATACATATACATATACATATACATATACATATACATATACATACACAAACACAAACACAAACACACACACCCCTACCTACACGTATAGGAATGAAATTCAGCAGGTTCTGACAGGTTCTGGAGAACCGGTAGCGGAAATTTTGAACAGTTCGGAGAACAGGCAAATACCACATTTGGCTGGCCCCAGAGTGGAGTGGGAATGGAGATTTTGCAGTATGCTTCCCCTGCCACGCCCACCAAATCATGCCCACCAAGCCACGCACCAAGCCACACCCATAGAACCAGTACTAAAAAACTTTGGATTTCACCACTGATACACACACACACACACACACACACACAAATGTGGCATCCATTACTTCTGTGGAACTGAAATTCCCACAATGTTCAGACCAGATTTGTTTCTAATGTGGCTATTGCAGCATCCCTGCTCCCACGTGATCATGGTTTCTGATGTTCCCTGCCAGCTTTTCACAATCAATGGGGAAGCCAGCAGGAAGTTGGAAATCCCTTCCATTCCCGCTGCTTTTTTTGCCCACCATAGTCATTCTATTTAACTGGTTAGGTAAGTAAATATTGACGTATTATTGAAGTTCATTTGTCATTACAATTCAGTGGTGGGTTCCTCCTGGTTTGGCCCAGTTCTCCCGAGCCACTAGCGGTGACAATATGACATCACCGAACCAGTTCTGTCCCCTGTGCCCCCCCCCGCCATGTTATTCTTACCTTTTATTTGGGCCCACCCCCAATCTATTGCTGCCTCCTGAGTCCCAGCTGATGGCTAGAAGGAAAAAAACTGTTTAAACTCTTGCCGTGGGGCTTCAAAGGGCCGCCCTACAGCTGATCAGTGTTAAAAGAAAACAAATGAGTAGACCAGTGCCTGCTAAAATATATGAGTAGATCAGTGCCTGCAAAAAATAAATGGGTAGATCGGTACAGCTCTGCAAGCATTAAAAGCCTGGTAGACCAGTACCTCTGCTAAATCCTAAAGAATTGTCACATGACCATCTAGCCACGCCCACAGAACTGGTAGTAAAAAAATTTAGAACCCACCCCTGCTACAATTATATTTCTATTTGTGATACAGCAATGGAAAACATTTGGGAAAAGTGTATTTTTGAGCTTTGATGGCTAATAACACCATTTTTTAGTTTTGGAGTTTCAAAATAATCATATCCTGCTAGAATGGCCTGGGAATAGCCCAGACCTTAACCCAGTTGAAAATCTATGGAGCCGACTAAAGAAACTTGTTAGTCAGAAGCACCCCAGCAATAAAACCCAGTTAATAGAAGCCATCATTCAATCTTTGTTTCACATTATAACAGCTACAGAACTAAAAGACTTGGTTCACTCCGTGGGAAGACGTTGAAAGGCCGTAATTCATGCTAAAGGTTACCCAATGAAGTGTTAACTGACGTGATAATTTTTGTATATCTTGTTTTTTTCTACGTGTTTCACTTTTCCTCTTTATACTGTAACTGTTATTGTAATAGCAAATCCTTCATAAAAGTTATTGCATTACATTCTTAAATTATTTTTCCATTGATATATAATTTTATGGTACTACTCCAAAAAAAAAAAAAAAGTGGTGTTATTAGCTAGTTTTAGCAAATACACTTTTCCCAAAAGGTTTCCACAATTTTGGCCACTACTGTATATAGCTTTATTAAATGATCACAAGACTGTCTAATGTTGCAGGGAAAATGATCAGCCTGAAATTCAATGTTGGTTTTGGTCACATCAGGCTACACTATCTTTCTCTCAAAGGATGACTCAAAGGGTCACAGGTTTTCGTGTACTTTATATTTGCAAGCTCCTGATCCACCAGCCCTATTGACTTCAATAGGTTGTGATTGAATTCATTCACCCTCAGAGTAGCTGGAAGTTGCTATTCTTGCTTGCATCCCACAGATCCCCTGTTTGATGTAAGATTGACAAAAGATGTTTAGAAATGGTTGAACTCGGAAGAAGAAGGGTACTATAGTTTAGAAATGATAAGTCAGTCTCAGTGCATTGTTATCAAAGCTCGCATAGCTTCAGGTTATCCTGAAGGAAATGTTTTTAGTCCTTCGATTTTCATGAATATCAAATCTGCTGTGGAATGTTTGTAGAAAGAGGAAGAGAGGAAGAGGGAAGAGGTGTGTATGTTTTAAAAAGAACAGCATAATAGTTTGTGATTATTTATAAGGAAGATAAAAAAAAGCAATGTTATAATATTTGACTAACCCGTAGAAATGCATACTGTGAATCTCATATTGCTTTAGAGAACAAATGAGACCAAGAAGATGGAGCATTTAATTTTAAGAGGTGAAGAATGATGTTCCAAAGAACCAAACAAAAAACTGTTAAAACATATGTGCATAAGAAAATAAAAGAGGACTGCTCCTAAAATCACGTGTTTGTGTGCATTCAAGGGAAGAAGAATGAGAATAATATAGATAGTGATGCAATGGAAAGTTCCTTCAGATCATTGGAGTGAATCCAAAGTTAGATTATATCCATTTAAATCAGTATAAATAAATTACATCTAAGTCATAAGCTTATTTGTCAAGCATATATAAAGGTAAAAGTATAAACATAATTTGAATACATGGAAAGAATAAGTAAAAAGGAATATTAGGACAGGGATGGTAGGCATGCTGGTGCACTTATGCACGCCCCTTACAGACCTCTTAGGAATGGGGTGAGGTCAACAGTAGACTAAATAGATAGATAGATAGATAGATAGATAGATAGATAGATAGATAGATAGATAGATAGATAATAGATAGATCGATAAATAGATTATTATATATAATAATTTATAAGAGATTATAAATATGACTAAATAGATTATCCCAAAAGATTTATCTTAAATACAACTATGTAAAATATTATATTTTCAGTTAAGTAACCTCTCATGAGGAATCCTTTGAAATCAGAAGTTTTAGAAACATAGAATAAATGCATTTTGATCAATTAACACCTGCTTTTGTGGTAACAAATGTTTACTGAGTGAACATTTTGCTCTAACTCCTTCTAATCAATCTGCATCTTGGTGCATATATGAGCACAGAAATGGAGAAATGGACTAATGTTTCAGGATATTGTCCCACTTTTCTCCTGGCTAATAACATACAAGTCATGCAAAAGGATGTGGAAAAGTCAGCATTTTCCTCCTTTCTTTCTGTCAAGCCAAATCAAATGTATCAATAGACTTTTGTCATATCCAGCCTGCAGATTTCATTGGAAGACAGATGCAATCAGCATTATGCACTGTAATCATGGGTCAATGCAAATTAAATATTGACAGGAATACCTTGACCATTACAAGGGCAGTAGAAACCCCTGAAATATTTAAAAACACTACCTTTATGCCAGGAAGTTTCTCTAGCGGGTCCATTGTGTAGGCCAGTTGTATAATGACGCCACACTTTGAAGATCAGGTTTTGTACGTAAAGAAAAGATGCCTGTGGCTTATGCAATAAAAAAAGAGATCCTGATATTGGATTAAGCAGCAACATTAGACAGAGTTTTTTTTAATGAGGAGCCATTTTAATGACCTTTGACCTGCCATAAAGTAAGAGAAATGGCAATGGGTTAAGATTATTTGGAGAATGCAATATATAGTCATAATGAAAACAATGGCATTTGGTTAACGATCAATTCATGCGCTAGTTTTCTCAGTTATACCTCACAGTGTGCTCCTTATTTTCAGTATTTTACTTTGGGGTTTGGAAATATATAAATCCTGGTACAGAATCCAGCCTGAAAATCATGTGGCATGCACACCCCTGGTATTAAGAGTTGACTGTTGGAAGTCCTGTGTTTAACCCCTTAGGATTTTTTCAAAAGTCCCACAAGGGCTTATTTCATGTAATTTAATATCTATGAAACTACTAAGGAATATCATAGGGAGAGTTAGAGTCAAGTTGCCATTAATATTTCTCCTTCTCTGCAACCTCAGAATTTAAAAAATGTCTACAATATCTGCATTGCTGAACACTCTAATAAGGGCACCGATATAAAGAATAAGCCAAAATGGAGTTCGGATAATAAGGAACTGTTTGTGTTTCTATAAGATGGATTTCAGAGTTAGGGTGATGGTTCTGTATAAAGTCACACTCATTCTTAATGAACAGATTTTTAAATCTGTGGGATGCTGGTTATCTACTTTGTGTAGTGGACACACCATCTGCACACCTACCTGGTAGAGAGAAACCTTATGTTGGAGACATACGTGCTAGTGACTTCAAATTTGCATGATCACAAGATGCTTTCTTGTAGATCAGCTTTGAAGATGGTCTGAAAGTTGCAGAAGGTGGCAGCATAGGTAGCAGTTAGGCTTCTCAGAAGTCACACCAATTGACAGTAATTCTTTAAATATAATCCAAAGTACTCACTTTAACTACAAAGACTTAAGCAGCTTAGAATAATAGAGTTTGAAGGGATCTTGGAGGTTATCTAGTCCAACCTCCTGCTCAAACAGGAGACCCTATACAATTTCAGACAAATGGTTGTCCAATCTCTTTTTGAAAGAGATTGATGGAGTACCTACCGTTTCTGAAGGCAAGCTATTCCACTGGCTGGTTTTCCTCACTGCCAGGAAATTTCTCATTAGTTCTAGGTTGCTTCTCTTTTTGATTAGTTTCCATCCATTTTACTTGTCCTATCTTCTGGTGCTTTGGAAAATAGTTTGACCCCCTCATCTTTATGGCAGCCCCTCAAAAATTTAAACATTGCTATCATGTCTCCCCTAGTCCTTACATCCAAGTTATTTATAAGATTGCCTATTCTCATATAGTCTACTACACACCCTGTGGCAGAGCACTTTCTGAAGATTCTGCTATGGAAACATGTAGCATCAATAGTAAATTCTAAAATTACCAATCAAATTCTATCGAACAAATTGCCAGTGAAATTGAGACAAGCCTCTTCCTAATATCTATTTATGTAGCTATCCATATATAGACAATTTTGAGGTTTTTTAAAAGGATTTTATGCTGCTAGTTTTTTTAAGGAATAGAGATGGAGATAGACATATATAAAAACACAGATATACACAGTCAATTAGGAGTGGGTGGTATATAATTGTATAAACTAAAAGAATAATCCTTTGTAGGAAAGAAAGGATTAATCCTTTGAAGATGTAAAGAAAGTTTTAGTAATTCTGCTTAATCTCTGTCTTTTGACAGCATGATGCTCTTTTGGACAGTGTTTGTAGTGTGAACATTCTTTCTACAAATGAGGAGAGATACATTTTATCATTATGCCTTGAAAGTCTAGCTGTTGTGATGGACTATTGCACGATACTATTTTCTTCTGGATCTCTTCAAACATTTAAGTAAGACTTAAGTATGGTCATGAGGGTTTTTAGATAAAGTATGATGAACAAACATAGTGCAAGAACAGAAGATGTGGAAGGACCATAGAATCACCAAGAGCTGGACACAACTGAATAGATAACATCATCATTGTCATCATCATTAGTGCCATGAGCAAACCTTGTCCTTCTATTCAGCTGAGTTTGAACCATGAGAAGGTGTACATATTCAGAAGCAGAGTCTGCAGCCTGGAAGGTTGGATGGAAACCAGGAAACTCAAATTTAACCCAGAGAAGAAAAATACTCTATGGATAGGGTGATATCTACAATAACTCTAATGGATGTGGGAGACATGGAGAAGGGACTCAGGTGAAGGAACAGTCAGATAAAAAACAACTTAGCCAGCAGCAGAAATGTGGGTGGGAAAAGCAGCCCAAAAGGAAACCCTTCTACTTTCCAATGCTGTAAGGGGATGGGGAAAGAGCTATATTATCATACTTGCAAGATTTTACTAATGTAACCTTATAATAAAGAGAATTATCTCATCTGACCATGCTTCCTATCCAATTCACCTGACAAGAATGACAAGAACTAAGGGATTTGTTTATTCTAAATTAAATTGCACTACTTCCCAAATACTATATTAAGTCATTTTCCTAGAATTACTGTTGTCATTAAAGTCCAAGTAATTTCTGTCTTTAGGTCTGTGTAAGAGATGAGCTCAGATGAGCTGAGCCCAAGGGAGGGGTCAAATGAATCATCAGTCTTTAGTCCCTTCTCAGTGGTGCCTTTTTCAGAAGGCAACTGGATTGTTTTTCCCTTGAAGAAAAAGATGTTTCACTTCTCATTGAAGAAGCTTCAACAGTTCTATTGAGTCCCTTGAGTCTTTTGTGCCCCCAAGAAATCTAAGACCAGCCCACCTTGAATTCCATTGAGTTTTATCTACTACCAATTTGCTTTGACTGTTAGTAGTTCAAATTCTTGTAGATAGCGTTAGCAAACAATAAACCTATATTTATTTGAACTGTCTGGTCTTCTGATTTCCTCAGCTTGACAGACTGTGATTATTACCCTCAGGTAGTCTGTTACGTATTCTATTTAATGAACAGATTGCCTGGCTACTGTAATCCATGAATTGGAAAACTCCCATTTGGATTATTACAATATGCCTTATATGGTTGTTGTGCCTGCAGTTGATGAAGAATGTAGTGGCTTGGGTATTAAATGGGATACTTTGTTATGTACGTATCATTTCTGTGCTGAAGCAATTCCATCGGCTACTTGTTAATAAGAAATTATACTCAAAGTTTGTAATTGAGGCATGTGTAATTGATCCACTAGTCACCCAGGACCATCCTAGATGCCCTTCTAAAGCAAGCAGGAGACTATATCTGACAACAGGAATATAGAAAGGTTCTGGAGGCAGACAAACATGTTAATGACAATAGCAAAGGCATCATTTTATGGGGGAGAAGTAAATCATTCCTGTATTTTGCAAAAAGAACCTTACATGGATAGCAAAATGATTAATGATATAGGACGAATGATGGTCCACTCAGGATGGCAATGACCATGCTACTAAAGAAGAGACACAGATTTTTTGGAATACTAATGATGTTTATGACATGGTTGGATTAAAGTGTTCAGGACATCTAGTTAGTGATTGTGCTGTGGAAGAAAAGAAAATCCGAAGCTACAAAGACAATTTACAATGGAAACATGGAATGATAGTTTTTTCATGTCCATGGAATGATGGACATGAAAAAACTCAAAACAGTGAATAATAAAATAAACTGACTACACACTAACATCCTAGGCATCGGTGTATTGAAATGGACTAGAATTAGATGATTTTACTCAGAAAATCATACTGTTTACTATCCGGGATATTAAAAAGTCCAATAAGGAACAGTGTTACTTTCATATCCAGGAAAGGTACTATGAAATCAATGACCAAATAATATCAACCAGATCAGGGGTGGGTTCTACTTACTTTTACTACCAGTTTGCAATGGGATCGTGCGCGCTTGCTTGCTTCGCTCGTGCACACGCCTTGCTTCTGCGCATGCGCAGATCGCCAGTGATGACATCCAGGGCAGTGGGCGGGGCCTCCCACCGGTTTTACTACCAGTTCTTGCAAACCGGTCCAAACCGGGGGCAACCCACCACTGAACCAAACTTTGTGACACTCCTTAAATATGACAGTTAAGTTTATGTTCCAATACTGATGCAGAAGAAGAGGAAGTTAATAGATTTTATGGTCAAGTTCAATTTGAAATTAAGGGAATATGTAAGTCAGATATGCTGTTTATGGATGGAAACCAGAATACTGAAGTTGAAAATATGAAGGGAAATGCAGTTTAGGCACAGGGTTTAGGAAATTGAAATGAAACAGGAGAATGATTTTTATCAATTTATATCTATCCAATTATTTCTTCATTGCTAATACTACTTTCAAACTACCAAAACAATTGCTTCATGCATAGACAGCAATAGATGGAGGATCCAGAAATTAAATAAACATTCTAAAGGATGCAGAAAAGCTGACAGTAATATAAGGATCAAAAAAGATGGAAGGATTTTTCTGAAATTCTGTACAGTATCATCCAAGCTACTTAGAAGATTTTCCCTACTTAGAACCTTTAACATTGAAAGAACCTCTACTACAAGAAGATGGTCAGAGGAGTATTACAATTTCTTATGCTGGTCTATGACTGAAATACAGTTTTGATTGATTGACTGAATGTTTGATCAGTCAGAAGGATACAAGGATTGATAGAATGGCTATAGAAATACAACCAGCATTAGAAGAAGAATCAGGAAAAATTATAATCAAACTATACCAGCAAATCTGGAGAACAATGCAGTGGCCAACAGATTGGAAGATGTCATACCAATACCAAATAGAGGAGACTTAACAATGTGTGTGAATTATTGGACAGTGTCCTTAATTTTGTGCAGTAGCAAAATAATGCTTACTGTCACCCAGTCCAGATTACAGTATCTGCATGTGCTTGATTAGCTGGCAGAATCGGTTTAGGAAACAGGATTGATAATTTAGTCCTGAGATTACTTTCATAGACTTTCTTCTCATCATACTGCCAAGTCCTGTCCAGTTTTGTTTTCGAAACAAAAACAAACAATTTGACCACGATGGCAGCAATGAAACGCTGCTCTCTTTCTGTTCCATTCAGCCTCAGCTTCAGTCTGCACTGTAAAAGAAATTGCTGTGTTGATACTTAATGCTGAACTGTATGCCATTTCAAATTAACGTATTTCCCGACACTGAGTTGAGCCAATTAAATGCTACTGTGGGGATCACATGATCAGCGTGGAGGCTGAAGCAGCATACAGCTGACCTCTAATTACTCTCAGCACTTTCAAATAAATTAAGGTAAATTTGAGGAAAAAAATAATAATTTCAGATTTCTCAGTTTCACAGTAATTGGAGAACGTCCTCATGTCACAACCAACATTCTCATCCTTTGGGGTTCAACCTCGCTGACATCCTGGCAAAGTTTTCACAGTAATTTTGTAATCTAATCATTCAGTTTTTATATTCTGCTGCACTTTAGCCCCCAAACATGTCAGAACAGCTAACATAATTTACTGTTCATTTGTAAACAATAAATCTACATCAGTTATCATACGCTTTCTGAAATGAATGTTGTATTTTTCCTCTGCAGTTGAAGAATTGCTCGTGCTTCAGATCTCCTCCTCCTTCTCCTCCTCCACCTCCTGTCAAATATCATAAATGTTGTACAAGATCCTCTTTTCAAAACCTCTCATAGGTAAGTTTTTTTTAATGAAGTAAATTTGCTAAAAAGGAAAGTAGGAAAAAAAATTTTTTAAAAAAAAAAAGGAAGGAAAAGTCTTCCAAACTTTGGACACAATATCCCAATCTCTTCCAGCCCAGTAATGGATAAGTTATCTTGAGCATTACTGAGTTGGAAGAGATTGGAATATATACAAGAGGGATTTGCTTGAGCATTAGATTTATTAGAAAAGCCATGTCGATGCTCCGTGTTCTGGGAAAGAGAATGTATTATGCACATACATCTCTTTTGCCATTGCTGTTTGAAGTACCTACACAAACTCAAACTTCCTGATTGGTTAGTTTTGCAGCTGTTACCAATCTGGATATTGCGGAAGAAGGGAAGACAGAAGATAGGATGAGAGAGACTTCTCTGATGTGCCTCAACCTCCCAGATCAGAAAATATTTTGCCATAAGAGAGAGGCAATGTATTCTGAATGTAGGGACATTTTGTTAGATGGAGCCAAAGACAGACACCAATGAAGACCAAAGGTGAAAGGAGATAAGACTGTCCAAGCATTCCTGTTAATACGATACCACAGAAAGCAGAACTGATTGTCATGGAGACGGAGGGGAGGGCATTCCTTTTCCTGCCACTCTGAGTCAGAAGGAAGAAGAGGTGGTTCCTCATTTTTCCAATCACATAGATTGGGACAGTGGTGAAATCCAATTTTTTTTTACTACCGGTTCTGTGGGTGTGGCTTGGTGGGCGTGGTGTGGCTTGGTGGACATGGCAGGGGAAGGATATTGCAAAATCTCCATTCCCACCCCACTCTGGGGCCAGCCAGAGGTGGTGTTTGCTGGTTCTCTGAACTACTCAAAATTTCCGCTACCAGTTCTCCAGAACCTGTCAGAACTTGCTGGATTTCACCCCTGGATTGGGAGGAATTGGTGAATGGAGAAGAGGATGGTAGAAACAGGACAGAAACAGACAGGAAACAGGACTAGGGGAGGTAAATCTACTCTATTGTACAGCTACATTAACGGAATCTTGCAAGTCTGAAAGTACAAAGTTCCCACCACCACATTTAATCATCTGCTCAGTTAGGGCCAAGTCCTTCTATCCTAAGTTTCTTTCTCTGACATTTAAGTGTTGTGGGATGTCTTTTGTCTCATCTTCCGTATGCAGCATCTCTTTCCCTTGTCCATCAAGGTCATCCACAATCTTCCATTGTCGTTTCTCACAACAGAAATGTTACTTATGTCCAGTTCCAAGGCTACATCACTGTTATATAAAAAAATTAAAAAGGGGGGTGGGTGAGCAGAGGAGTGAATACCGTAATTAATCTTTCCATGTAGAAATATTTGTATCTACATATTGACAAAGGACATGTTTAGGGCACGATGTTTAAACATCAAGGATGTTTAAAATGGTTTCATCCTAATGTGTCATAAAGATTATAATTTAAGTATACTGTGCTAAATGCCAGGATAGCTTCTGCCAGGTATTTATTTATTCAAAGTATATGGCTGCCCACTCAAGATGGAGAACTGAGACATCATAGAATAGGACCTCCAGCATTTCTATGTATGTTTGCCTCACACCATTCACATTCTTCTGTCCAAGATTCTTGTAGTTAAAATTAAATAGGAATCCATAGCCCATCTTAGAATTTTTTTTTTTTAAAGTAGGTTGATGGAGAATAATGCATTGTTTAGAAGTGTTCTTATCTACCATGTTTTTCTCCTGTTTGGTCTGGTTCCTGCTTCAGGACACTATTTCGAACTATGATCATGGACCTTTGCCATGCCATTATTTCTGGCCCACTTCTGCTGGATGCTTCCTAGGTCGACGCTTCTTGCCCTGCGAGATTCCCCCCTCTCGCGGGTTTGGCCCTCCACACTATCGAGGGCCTACCTTAATGACGGGTTTTGGGACCCCGAGAGGTGGCATGTCGCGAAGAGGGGATTGAGGGGTTTTTTAAGGAATTTTTTAAGGGGTGTTTTAGGGGGTTCTGGGGTGGGGGAGGGAGCGGGTTTGGGGGGAAACCCGGGGGGGAAAGGGATAGGCCCGACAGTCTTTGATGCCACAGGGGGCTTAGTCTCTGGAGGCAAGAGGGCTCTCAATGAGCCCTCTGTTGAGGGTGGTGTGATAACTACGTTATGTGGGAGGGGCAGATATGGCGAGAGCGGGGGACCATATCATGTGTTGGGGGCGCGCACTCGCTGTCTTCGAGCGATTGCGCGCCCCGGTCCCCGGAGCTATTCCTGTTCCCCGGGTTGTTTAGAGTCTCAGGCCCCGGGGCTCCGGCTGTTGTTATGCAATGCGAGGTCCGTGGTAAACAAAGCCCCCCTCATATGTGATCTTCTTGAAGAGGGGGGTGCGGACCTGGCCGGTATTACCGAGACCTGGTTGGGCCACGAGGGGGGAGTTCCCCTCGTGGAGATGTGCCCACCGGGTTTCTTTGCATTCCACCAGCCGAGAGCCCAGGGCAGGGGTGGGGGAGTAGCGGTTATTATTAAGGAAGGTCTGGGTCCGAGGGAGGCCACTGTACCTCAGATAGCCGGGTGTGAGTCCGCCTTTGTGAGATGGGGTCCCGGTGGGCAGATGGGTCTGTTAGTCACGTACCTGGCTCCCTGCCACGTGGCAACGACCCTGCCCGAGCTTCTCAATGTTATAGCCGAGGTGGCGGTTGATACCCCCAAGCTTATAGTTATGGGGGATTTCAACCTGCCATCTATCGGCGAGACATCTGAGATGGCTCGGGAGTTCATGGCTTCCATGACGGCCATGGACCTGACCCAGGTAATTCAGGGCCCGACTCACATTGGTGGACACACCCTGGACTTGGTTTTTGTCTCTGGTCAGTGGCTGAGTGGTCTTGATATTGGGGATATAGGTGTTGAACCCTTGTCATGGACTGACCACTCGCTCCTTCGTCTCGACTTTCTGACCGTTACACCCCATCGCAGGGAGGCGGAACCAACTAGGTGGTTCCGCCCCAGGCGCCTGATGATCCTGATAGGTTCCAGACGGAGCTTGGGCCATTTCCTGAGACACTGACACGCGACTCGGCTGAGGACCTGGTGGCTGCCTGGGATAGGGCAGCCGGTGGGGCCTTGGACCGGGTCGCGCCTTTGCGGCCTCTGACCCGGCGCCGAACTCACCTATCTCCTTGGTTTACCGAGGAGCTGAGGGAGATGAAGCGCCGGAAAAGACGCCTAGAGAGTGGTTGGAGGGCTAGTCGCTCTGAATCCGACTTAACACTAGTAAGAGCTCATATTAAGACTTACTTAGTGGCAATAAAAGCGGCGAAATCTAATTATTTCACCGCTCTTATTGCGTCATCAGATAATCGCCCAGCCGCCCTGTTCAGGGTGACCCGCTCCCTCCTTCACCTGGGAGCGCGGGAGGACCCCTTGCAGGGTCGTGCTGAGGATTTTGTTCAATATCTGGATGATAAAATAACTCAGATTCGGGATGAGCTGGCCTCTGACTGAGTTAGTTCGGGCGAGGTGACTGAGCCCAGTCTTGAGAGTGTTATCTGGGCTGAGTTCGATCCTGTGGCTCCTGAGGACGTGGACAGGATCCTGGGTAGACTGAACGCTACCACATGTTTGTTGGACCCGTGTCCCTCCTGGCTGGTGCTGGCCTCCCGGGAGGTTACACGAGGCTGGCTCCAGGAGATTATAAATGCTTCTTTGAGTGAGGGTGTCCTTCCGCCTGCCTTGAAGGAGGCGGTGGTGAGGCCCCTCCTCAAGAAGCCCTCCCTGGACCCGGCTGTTTTGGTAAATTACCGTCCTGTCTCCAACCTTCCCTTTTTGGCGAAGGTTGTTGAGAGTGTGGTGGCGCGGCAGCTCCCCCGGTACCTGGATGAAGCTGTCTATTTAGACCCGCTCCAGTCCGGCTTCAGGCCTGGTTACAGCACCGAAACGGCATTGGTCGCGTTGGTGGATGATCTCTGGAGGGCCCGGGGTAGGGGGTACTCCTCTATCCTGGTGCTGTTAGACCTCTCAGCGGCTTTTGATACCATCGACCATGGTATCATGTTGCGCCGGTTGGAGGGATTGGGGGTGGGGGGCACCGTTCTGCGGTGGTTCTCCTCCTACCTCTCCGACCGGTTGCAATCGGTGTTGACAGGGGGGCAGCGGTCGACCCCGAGGCGCCTAGTGTGTGGGGTGCCACAAGGGTCGGTCCTCTCGCCCCTTCTGTTCAACATCTATGTAAAGCCGCTGGATGAGATCATCCGTGGTTTTGGGGTGGAATTCCATCAGTACGCTGATGATACTCAGCTGTACATTTCCACCCCAGACCACCCCAACGATGCCGTGGAAGTGATGTCCCAGTGCCTTGAAGCTGTGCGGGTCTGGATGGGGAGAAACAGGCTTCGACTCAACCCCTCCAAGACTGAGTGGCTGTGGATGCCGGCGTCCCGATATAGCCAACTGACTCCATCGTTGGTTATTGGGGGCGAATCATTGGCCCCCACGGAAAGGGTGCGCAACTTGGGCGTCCTCCTGGATCCACGGCTGTCATTAGAGGATCATACGACGGCTGTGGCCAGGGGGGCTTTTTATCAGGTCCGCCTGATACGCCAGTTGCGGCCCTTTCTAGATCGGGACTCCCTGCGCACAGTCACTCAGGCGCTCGTCACGTCTCGCTTGGACTACTGTAATGCTCTCTACATGGGGCTCCCCTTGGGATGCATCCGGAGGCTTCAACTGGTACAGAATGCGGCCGCGCGGGGGATTATGGGAGCGACAGGGCGCTCCCACGTGACACCTCTCCTGCGTGAGCTGCATTGGTTGCCGGTTGATTTCCGGGTGCGTTTCAAGGTGTTGGTAATCACCTTTAAAGCGCTCCATGGCTTAGGACCAGGGTACTTACGGGACCGCCTTCTGCCACCTATTGCCTCCCACCGGCCGGTTCGCTCCCACAGAGAGGGCCTCCTCAGGGTGCCGTCAGCCAGACAGTGCCGGCTGGCGACCCCCAGGGGGAGAGCATTCTCTGTGGTAGCCCCCACCCTCTGGAACGATCTCCCTCCAGATCTGAGAACTATTGCTGACCTCCGGACTTTTCGTCGGGCGTTGAAGACCCATTTCTTCCAACTTGCCGGACTTGCCTGATCCCTCCTATTTTTAAATATTTTAAATTTTAAATTATTTTAAATTATGTAAATTTCTAGAGTTTTAGTTTTATTGATATATTTACAGCCTAAATTTATATGGACTTTTAGAACATTTTAACTTACTATATTGTTATTGGTTTTAAATTGGCTGTTCACCGCCCTGAGTCCGGTAGGAGAAGGGCGGTATAGAAATTCGATTAATAAATAAATAAATAAATAAATAAATGAAAAATTATTGAATAATATATGTCCTGCAGGGAAGGGCATTTGGAAGATGAGGATGTGATGGCTACCAGCATATTATACAATATGGTAGTAGATGTGTGATATACAGAAAGGTATGATATTTATTGAGACAATTTCAGTAGTACCTTATCTTAGGCCAACAGCAATAGATTGGGAGGGTGGAAATAGTTCTCCAATTGTAAAAGAAGATATCTTTTGGGGGGAGGGGGGAATCATCAGGAAAGCTTTAAACGTCCTTTAGAGGATTTGTAATTCACCCAATACCACCAATCTTATTTTGGTCAATAGAATGAGATACACAAAATCAGGGGTGGGCTTCAAAAATTTTAGCAAGCGATTCGCTGCCCGAGTGCTGGGTGGGTGTGGCCATGATGGGCATGGCCTAGTCAGCCTCCTGCACCACGGTGGTGGGGGGAGTGTTTTTGCTTTCTTCGAGCCTCTGGGAGGGTGAAAATGGCCTCCCCAGGCTCCAGAGGCCCTTTTGGAGGTCAGAAACGGACCCATTTCCTGCCTTCCTGAACTTCTGGTAGGCCTGTTTTTTGCCCTCCCTGAGCCTCTGTGTGTGCCCTGCACTTACCGGCATCGAAAACAGGCCATGTGGGCCTCGGAGGGGCGAGGTGGGCGTGGCCAGCCAGGAATGGGATTTTGGGGTTCTCTGAACTGCACAGAATCTTAGCTAGAGGTTCTCCCGAACCCCTGTGAACCCCCTACAGCCCACCCCTGCACAAAATGAAATATGCCAAATTTCTGCTAAAAATCTGAATCCTCCTTGACCCTAACAGTCTCTCTATTTAGACCTTTATCCCTGCCAATCCAGGGAATACAACAGGAAATTTTCTCCTCTATTGAACAGTCACTTTATGCTAATAAAATAGCTGAAAAAAATGTGCATTGCTAAGGACTGTGAAAGGATACGTATCCATACTTTTGCTTGATTATTGTCAACAATAATCCCATTAGGTTTACTACTGAGAGGTTATGAACTTTGAAGGAAAAATAATAATTTTACCATGTTTTGGGATAAATCTTAGCGAAAAAAAATCACATATTTAACTGAAACATAAATAATAATATTCTTAAATTTCTCAGGTTTTCCTCATGCTATCTTCCTATTGTGGCTTTCTACCACTGTGCTGAAATTATCTGAATTTTGTTTTCAATACCCTAATCTAACTCAACAAAAAATAATTCAGTGAAATCCTAATGGATATATGCAGTCACCGCATTTATATTACAGTTACAAAATAGCCAAGAGGCATGTGTAAGTGTATTTACCTTGTAAGTGTGTTTACCTTGCATTGTACAATTATTTCTCATATGGTTTACAGCTTCCCTGGATCCTGTTATTTCAATTAAATCCTCCAGGGCAGAGTAAACATCAGGTGTGTGATATACTCCCACAAAGTTTTTTCATATTAGGAATCAAGGGCAGCTAGAGAGCCTGCAGAGTAATGTAAGGCAGGACAATTACCTTCATCACCTTTGCACAGTAATCTCATAAGCATCACTTCCTGCTATAACCACATCCCTATGAGGTTCCACCAGAGGTGAGAACTTCCCCCTCCCTTTTGACCTTCCAGAAAGGTATCAAAACCTGGCTTTGCTGGTTGTCCCGGGGCCCTGTGTGTGTGTGTGGGGGGGGACACTCATTGCTGGAGATGACCGAACCACGTAAATCTCATCTCCATTCCATCTACCTCTTCGCTCTTGTAGGTGTGGTTTTACGAGAGTTTTTAATAATACTTTAATATTTGTTTGTTTTAATCTTTTAATTCAGTAGTTCCCAACATGGGACCCATGCCCCACAGGGGGGCAGTTTGATTTTTAATGAGGTCAATTTGAACCTTCTTTAAACCAAGTTAATGGCTTTTTAGGCTTCCTCCACATGTGTAGAGTTCACTTTTTGAGTAAAGTAAGAATTATATATCATGGGGGGGGGGGACATCAGGATTTTAGAGATGCTTAGGTGGGGCATGGCCAAAAATAGGTTGGGAACCACTGTTTTAATTCTTTTTTCACCTACTTCAATAATTTGGAAGCTGACCAGACTGACCTTGTAGGGGAGATGAGCAGAAATAGAAATTTAATAAATCACTAAAAGAAATTCTAAACCATCCTGGGAATGAAATACAAAATTCTATTTCAAACAAAGAAAAGTTTTGAAAAATTGAAGGGCAAATTTCATCCTAGCATTACTGTTGCTCTCATCAGGAGCAGAATTATCATAACAGCAATAAAAGAGCCCTTATCCATTGTTTTTGCACTGAAGTTACTTCGGTTATGCCCTTCTTTTGCATAAATAACGCTGATTTTCAGGCACACACATTTATGTAATAAATTTTAAGATGATTAGAATACTATATTATCATTGTTTATAGCTTTTTTCTTAGCATCACAAGGTTTATATGTGCAGCTGATGTAACCACTCTGTCAAGATTAAAGGGTTGGTTGATTGGCTGGGTTTTTGGGGTTTTTTTGGGAAAAAGTGGGGGAAAGGCTGAACTCCAAAGTCTTTTAACAAGGATTATTTTTTATGTTTGCCTCTTCCAAGTACTTAACAAACCATTCTTCTCAGTAAATAAAGCCATACTGTAATTGGTTTTGAAAAGCACAGGAGTATGCATGGATTTATAACAAAAAACTAAGTACTAACCTTGTTAGGGTTTTGTTTTGTTTTGTTTTTTTTTTGTATCAGGCACAAAGTGAATTAGATACCCAGTATTGATAAGTTGGAGAAGAAAATGTATTTAGATAGCAACCAGATAGCACTCAAGTCAGAAAAAAGACAAGGCAACAGGCTTGTTATTGGTAGTTTGTGATTGATTTTTGGAGGAGAAAAGACAGGTTGGCCTTCTACAGTGCTAAGGTTTTACTTGTTAAGGAGCTGGCACTCGGCCCAAACTAGACACAAATACAACAATTCCAGTACCAAGCCATTTTTCTTTCCTTCCCCTCCCAAGCAGAAGTCATAGGTTGTGACTAATGAAAACTGAGCTGACTTCATTTGGCCTAATGGAGAATGGAACGTAATTGTCTCTGATACATTAGACTTCTTATCTCTATGAACCTCTCTCAACTCATATCATTATAATAAGACAATTACACTTACACCAGGCTGAATAATAGGCCAAGATGTCCAGCAATGAATAATTGTAATTGATTATAGCTCATTATATTCTGAAATAATTTCAAGCAGCTTTGTTAGTCTGGAGAAGAACTGAAGGAGCTTCAGTTGTTGACTGAGACTCATTTGCTCATTAGATGAATGGCACTTAAGAGTACCTTTGCTTCCCTTTGTTGCCTTGATCTAAATCTTCATAGTTTATTGCTTGTAAATGCCCAAACAGCTACAGGTGCTGACAATATGTAGTACCATAGATGTAAAACTAATTTGGAGTGTGTGTGTGCAGCAAAAGGCTTTTTAGCCCAAATATCCTTTGAAACCCTATTATTCTATGTCAGGGGTCCTCAAACTTGCAGCTTTAAGACTTGTGGACTTCAACTCCCAATTCTGGAAGTTGAAGTCCACAAGTCTTAAAGCTGCCAAATTTGAAAACCTCTGTTCTATGTTCTCTTTTTCTTCAGACCATCTACTTTCTGCTTAACTGATGTTAACTTAAAGCTTAGTAAGAGTACACCAGTCAAAGTACTTTTGCAACAAAGCTGAACCAAGAAGACTACAGAAGACAACAACAAAAATAAATCTTCAAAAAGCCTTAGTTTTGGAAGATTACTTTAAAAAGAGGTGCTGTTAAGCAAATAGTTATAATAAATTAGGGATACAAATAGATTTGCTATGAAGTTTGCTCGATTTTTTAAAAAAAAAATTGCAGGCCCATAGCAGTATTATATAATCCAACACATTTCTTTGCTATGAAAAGAAATAAAAATTCAAACAGACAACTGGACGTTGTTTTCTAAAGTAATTCCTCATATTTTGATCTCTAAATAAATATATTTTATTAAAATCTTATTTTAAAGATTTTAAATTTTATTAAAAATGGGTTAGGGAAGTCTGATCTAAAGATTTCCTAAAAATCCACCTAAAATTGACAAGAATCAATCAAAACCTACAAAGAAGGATGCACAACAATCAGTAATTTTTAATATTATTTTAAGAGAGTACCTCTACTACTGCTATTATAGTATCAAAAGCAGAAGTGTCAAATTATTTAAAGAGAAAATAGAGAAGAACAGTTTAAATACATGAATGGTTATTTTTAATGATTTATTTCTACATTTTATTTAAGAACTCAAGGCAACGTACATAGCAGTCTCTATGTGAGGTAGACTGAACTTCAAGAGAGTGATAGGCCTAAGCCACCCTGTTAGGTTCTATGGTTGAGGGTGAACTAGAACCTGAGTCTTATTATTTGTAACTCCATACCATTTATATTTATATTGCATAAGTTTCATTCATGCATACATTTATATTTATATTGCATACATTTCATTCATGCACTCTCTTGATCCCTCCTTAAGAACAGTGGTCCTCAAAATTTTTAGATTGGTGGGTAGAATAGAATATTTTTTTTATTGGCCAAGTGTGATTGGACACACAAGGGATTTGTCTTAGTTCATATGCTCTCAGTGTACATAAAAGAAAAGTTACGTTCATCAAGAATCATAAGGTACAACACTTAAGGATAGTCACAGGCTGTGGTGGGATTCAGCCAGTTCGCACCACTTCGGGAGAACCGGTTGTTAACTTTCTGAGCAGTTTGGCAAACTGGTTGTTGGAAATCATTAGGGCAGAGAACCGGTTGTTAACTTACTTGAATCCCACCACTGGTCATAGGTTACAAATAAGCAATCAGGAAACAATCAATATAAATATAAATCGTAAAGATACAAGCAACAAAGTTACAGTCATACAGTCATAAGTGGAAGGACATGGGTGATGGGAACTATGAGAAGATTAATAGTAGACTTAGTAAATAGTTTGACAGTGTTGAGGGAATTATTTGTTTAGCAGAGTGATGGCATTCCGGAAAAAAACTGTTCTTGTGTCTAGTTGTCCTGGTGTGCAGTGTGTCTATAGCGTTGTTTTGAGGGTAGGAGTTGAAACAGTTTATGTCCAAGATATGAGGGGTTTGTAAATATTTTCACAGTACATTTGAAAGGTTGGATTTGTCATGGGCGCTTTTGTGATTTGGCCTTTGAAGGATTGCCCTTTGCCCATTCATAAAATGTTGGTTGTAGAAGACCTAACTGGTTATAAATCACTGATTTATTTGAATGCTATTATCCTCTTCCCCCTTATTCCTTATTCTTTACTGCTCTGCTGATCTTTGTGTTCTTAATAGGTTAGTGTGTACACTTCCAAACATAGCACTGAGCTGCAACTGCCCATCACATTTTGGAACATACCGTATTTTTTGGAGTATAAGACGCACCTTTCCCCCCCCTAAAAGGGGGTGAAAATTTAGGTGCGTCTTATACACTGAATATAGCTCCGCCCACCCACTGGCCCCCACCCTTTGGCCTCTGCCTCGCAGCAGTTACCTCCTTGCAAGCAAACAGCAAGAAAAAGCAGCTCCTTTCAGCTTCAGTACATGCTAATTAGCACAAGTTGATTGGATTGACCTCCGACTCTCAACTGATTTGCTCTTAACTGTTTTGCGCAGGGCTCTGCTGTTTGCTGCAAAGAGGTAAATTGCTGGAGCAGATGTTTTTTTTCCCCTTGGGCTAATCAAGCTATGCTGAAAACGAAAATGAAAGTAAAGCAGGCTGTTTGCTGCAACGAGGCAAAATTGCTCAGAGGCAGAGGGAGATTTCTTTTTCTTCTTTTCCTCACGAAAAAGTTAGGTGCATCTTATACACCGGTGCATCTTATACTTCGAAAAATATGGTATTTGGTATCCAGAACCATCCTTGCTAATACATATAATGCTGGCAGGTGGTCATGGGCATATTAGCACCCCCAGGAACCATTTTAGGTGTTCTGGGTCTACCATATCAGTTTGATTTACTGCTGCCATGCTGTTTAGTATGAACTTGTTTTCATAAGGCTTGTTTTGATTCAACAATATCAGCTTACTGGAACTTAAGTTTGTTTGCTTGTTTTTAAAAAAATGGATTCAGCAAGCTTGGCTTGCTCTTGTAGTATACTTCTGAATTTTTAGGCTGGATATAGGCCTTATTCTTCTATAATTACTAATTTTTGAATTACATTACACACTCTAACTTCTCATGTGGATTATTTCTGGGAGCTTGTTTGTTCCTTTTTCTCGCTGTGTTCTTTGTATTGCGCAAGTCTCTGACATCCCTTTCTGACCCACAGAGCAGAGCTGCATATAATGATCTTAGGACTCAAGATACATCCCAATGATAAAGCTGTGCTTTAAAGACTTTGAAGCGGGGTCTTTCTAGGTCAGCTGCAGCTCTCTGAAATAAGCCCCCAAACTGGTAACCATCAGTTTAAAACTTGGCTGTAGTTGATTATATGCTGCTAGCTGTATATTGACCCTAGTTTTCAGTGTCATAGGAGTAATTTAATTTTCCCTGTTCTCTTCAAGCAATGGACATAATTAAAGCCCCATTGGCTGTGCTGCCTTTTTCCATAATCTGCCTTTTCGTGAATGTTCCAGCACGCACACCTATGAATTGTGGAAATCCATATTTTGTGCATTAAATTCATTAAAGTTTCAGAAAGGAGGATAAATACGGTTGGAGATAATGAGCCTCCCATGGACCTGTCAAATCCATTGGCTCTCTAGATTTTGCTGCTGATAAGATTCCTTCCTCAAACTAAGTGGCTTTCTTTCCACCCCCTCCTTTATGGTTAGCTGTGTAGAAGGATCCCCAAGGAAAGTGAGGAAAAAAAATAGGCGGCAACTGCAGCAAAAGTCTGCTTAGTTATACTCTCCCAATTTTGCCCTCTTCTGATCACAAGGCTGTTATCATCAACAGCCCTATAGGAGGCTTTGTTGTTTGCTAATACTATTTATTGTTGTAGCAAGAAAAATTGAATCTCATGTTAATAGTTACACTCAAGTCAAATTGCTGCCATGACATCAGGACTGGGAATTTTTCAAACATTTGTCTCCTGTTCCAAGGGTGCTTTTTTCTTCAAGAGGCAACTGGACTTTCTGGTTTTTCTTTGAAGACGTTTCACTCCTCATCCAAGAAGAAAACTAAAAAATCCCAGTAGCTTCTTTAAAAAAAAAAAGCACTTTGGGACAACCATGACCTGAGTGATTGAGAATCTCTATAGAGTCTTGTCTCCTGCTTGCAGCATTATTATTATTATTATTATTATTATTATTATTATTATTATTATTATTATTATTATTTGGCTATACAGTGGTACCTTGGCACTCAATTGCTTTGAAACTCATCCAATTTGGTACTCAATGCATTTAGAGCTTTGGTAGCTCATGGATAGAGTGCAGTATTGCAGGCTACTTCTGCTAACCGCCTGCAATTTGGCAGTTCGAATCTCACCAGGCTCAAAGTTGACTTAGCTTTCCATCCTTCCGAGGTAGGTAAAATAAGGACCCAGATTGTTAGGGGAAATATGCTGACTCTGTAAAACAGCTTAGGGAGGGCTTTAAAGCACTGTGAAGCTGTATATAAGTGCTGTTGCTATTTCAACATGAAAATTTTGTTCTGGTACTCATCATTTGTTTAGTACTCAGCGCACAAGCTAGAATTTGTTAGTGTCAGCTGCCTTGGGACTCACTACATTATTCCTTATGGGGAAAAATGGTTTGGTACTCATTGTTTTTGGTACCCATCACGCCTCTCAAGAACCAATTAAGGATGAGTACCAAGGTACCAGTGTACATTTTTTTAAATTTTACCTGCTTCTCGTTAATAAATAAAAAATAGCAAAAGAAATAATCCCAAAGAAAGATTTAAAAACAAACCAGAATCTTTAAAAGTTAAGACATTGTTATATAGTAGTGTTATTAGTAGTATATCGGCAATAGTAATATACTTGTATAGAAATAGTATAATATAATATAGTATAGAAGTACAAATATTAATAAAGTATAGCATAAAAATACAAAGACTTGCAAATAGAAATAGAACAACTGTAGCAAAAGAAACCAACATTATACCAATAGGTACTGTGTTTCCCCAAAAATAAGACCCTGTCTTATATTTTTTTTGAACCTTGAAATAAGTGCTTGGCCTTATTTTTGGGGAGGCCTTATTATTTTAGGGCACACGGAGGAAACCAGAGGAAATGGCAGGGACTAGCTGCGCATGTATTTCAATATTTCGGGGAGGGCTTATTTTCAGGAGAGGGCTTATTTTAGCGCATGTGCTCAAAAGCCTGATTGGGTTTATTATCAGGGGATGTCTTATTTTCGGGGAAACAGGGTATTAAGTGCCTTGATACAATCCCAAAACAACTAGAGCACCACTTGAACACCACCAACATTCACAAATTCACCATCAGTCAATTGCAAAAGGCAGCTTTACTAGCAACAGCTTACATCTTGCAACGATATCTTTAACACCAACATATATCCACATCTCCCTATCCCAGTACCTTGGGAAGGACTCGATAGGTGGACAAAAATGGTGGCTGATGTACCATAAAATACAGTATAGAAAACATTGTCTAACTAGAAACAGAACATGGTATAAGACAATAGACCACAAAAAGAGCTTGCATATACTGCTTCATCGTATGTTTCATTTTGGTATTTTTCCAAAATAAAACAGCTCCCCAGCCCTTATGGGGAAATATAAAAATCCAATTACTAAGGGTGATGGAACCTTTGAGCTTGAGTCAATCAAATTGGCTGTCTTTTAAAAATAACCTGCAGTTTGGAGAAGTAATATTTTCTGATAATGTGTAGCTTTTCCACTAGTTTGCACTAATGTTTGTGGGGAAAATTGGTTCTTAGATGAGTGGAATCGATTAAATCAAGTTGATATATAGAGATGTAAGGCCCAAGTCTGTTATCTCATGCCATACATTTGCAACAGGTAATGCTTTTGTTTTTGGTGTTGGCCTTCCAAACTGCACCCTCCTCTTGATTTATGGGAGATGTTTCTCTCCCTATTTTATTGCTTTATAGCCTTTTGGGTGACTGAAGGAAACCAGGAGCACCAAAGTAACCTGAGGCTCACTTGCTTGTAGTATTTCCTATTAATATGTATGCATTACGTATAGAAACTTGAGATCCATTACCTATGAATATGCATGATTACATCATCTGTTAGTCTTTCTCACCTTTCTAAAATTAATAAATATGAGTACATCCCTTTGTTGGGTGGGAAACATCTCTCAATACTCTTTGCAGAGAATCCCATCAGTACATGGGGTCTAATAAAAAACTGCAGTAAGACTTCACTATTAGTTTGCATCCTGCATATGATTCCACAGAAAACTGGTGTCAGAAATGGGATTCACAGTCTATGAGCTGTGATCAGGGATGAAAGATGGACACAGTGAATGGTTAGTGTTGAGTTTGATTCCATGCTTTTTCCCCACTGCCATATAAAGACTCCATTTAGGAATGAGTGGAGGCAACAGTCAATATGTGACTGCCATTAAAGATATATAACATAATAAGAAAGGCACAATTTTAAAAAGGTTTTCCTAATCTGGTGTAACATTTTAATTGCTGACTAATAAACAGAGTGCATAGACCTGATATACAGAATATTTATTTATTATTTATTAGTTCAATTTATATGCCACTCTTCTCTGGTGACTCAGGGCAGCTTACAATGCGTTAAGCAATAGCCTTCATACTTTTGTATATACCTGCTTAATAGGGCTTTCACACACACACCCCAAAGCGGTGTTCTTTTTTATAAAAAGTCATCTTATTGCCCCCACAATCCAGGTCCTCATTTTACCTACCTCGAAAGGATGGAAGGCTGAGTCAACCTTGAGTCTGGTGAGATTCAAACTTGCAATAATTGCAGGCAGCTGGTGCTACTTAACAACATTTTAGTCTGCTGCGCCACCAAGGCTCTTAAACATTTGAACTTAAAAACATTTATTGCCTTGCCAGTATATAATACAGGTAGTCCTCGATTTATTACCATAATTGAGCCCAAAATTTATGTTGCTAAGTGACACATTTGTTAAGTGAGTTTTGTTCCATTTTATGACCTTCCCTGCACAGTTGTTAAGTGAAGCACTGCAGTTGTTAAATTAATAACATGGTTGTTACGAGAATGTGGCTATATGTGTATATTTAAATAATCTCATCTGAAGTTTTTTTGGTATATTCATGTAATCAGTTATATATTCTCATTTCTACTGGCAAATTATTTTTTGACCTATCTGAATATTTTTAGAAGCTGTGGACAGGTACATAACCCTGTGAATGTGCATGTGAGAAAAGTTAGTACTATTGAAGTGTAATTGGACAATTCTGGAGGTAAAATGGTAAACTGTCAAGAGGATGTATGCTAATACAAGGTGGATTGTGATACTTATCTGAATTATAATACAATAGGCAAAGCTGTCATTTCTGCAAATATTACAATTATATTTGATAAATTAATGTAGCTGGGTGTTTTTAATCAACTGTATAAGATAACTTTAATTTTATTTATTTGTTCGCTTTAAAAGGAAAAGGAAAAGCTGTAGGTTTGTATAGGATAAAAATTACAGGAAAAAAGAAAAATGCTCTCAGCTCTAAGGGATGATGACTGATTCAGAATTGCGGATTGTGCCTGAAAATTCAAAGTTGTGTCATAGGCCAACAAATCCAACCCCCTTATTTCTTATCAGCAGTAGCAGATTTTCACAAAAATGTTCCATCTGCCAAGAAGAATTTGATCAAGTTCCAGCTGTGAATAAATTCATTGAATAGTCTCACAGTACCTCATTAGACATAAATGCCATCAGATATTTTGGGGTGTTTTCATGGCAGCCAAGCTTTCTATATTTAAAATAGGGCAGGGCAGCCTATAGTTGTAGGCTGTATGCACATCCAGCTTGGTTTTTATACCTTCAAGAGCCTTCCCTAATTGGCCTAATGAAATTCAGTAGCAAGCTACCAAATCATGGTGTTATTTCTTTAAAAAACAACAACAACAATAACTGTATCAGCCTTCAATGGATTGTTTCTTTATCCGTTTTTTATATCAAAAATGTTAAAGGGGGGGGACCTTAAATCCTGGCTCTATCCCCTTTAATAATATTATACACCACTAGCACATACTTTTTGGTCCATGCATGCAGAAAAACGGAGTTTTTAAAAGGTTCAGCTGTGAAAATGTCCCCATTTTTTTATTGAAAGTAATTTTAGGCTAAAATTTGCTTGCCATTTTCACAGTATCATACCCCACGCACTGAAAATATGTAAAACTTAATTGCTTTGAGGAGAACAGGATATATTTCTCTCACATTGGGGTGGGGTAGAAATAGGATTACTTAGCTGTATTTATTTATTGTTAACAGATGTGTGAGAGCCTTTCCTCTTTTGATCCTGCATACTGCAAGTGCACAGTCTAGTGGGAAAACTTGTTCACAATTAAGCAGTTGGAGGAAGGTGATTCTCCTTGATTAAGTTGAGAAAATAGAGATGAAGTAACTGACGTGATAGGATTTATTTAGCGTATGGCTGGTCACACACAGTATTAAAACACTTCATTTTTACAGGTTAAAACGATCAAAAGAAAATGCAGTAAGAAAACCTAAGAGGAAAACAGAAATAACATTTCAGAGTTTAATGTCAAGTTTGGAGATCCAGTAGTAGCTGTCCTTGTGATGCAGTGGAAGTCCCTAGAATCTCCTGGATACCTTCTGTTAGAGCATTCCCTCACTATATTTTGGATAGTCTGTCGGGGGGCCCCGCAATCACATTGTGCTGAAGGTGTCTTTTCCCATTTATACAAGGAGTCAGCACACACCCCATGAGTCATTTTAATTCTGTTATATGTCACCCATATGTGTCGGGGTAAGTTAAATCCTGGAGGTATACTATTAGGATTAATATGCTCAGAGATATCTTGGGGGGAATAGCTACACCACACTTCCATCCACTTTTGTGTGGTGTTCTGATGATCGGCCATCAACTTAAGTGCTGTCAAGAGTGGTGGGTTTCTTGAGTTTAATCGGCATCTTAAGAGATCATGAATGGGTAGAGAGGAATTTAACAGGATCTTACTATACTCCCGAATGAGAGCTTCTTGTTGTCATAAGTGCGGGGGAAGTATGTGACTAAGAACTGGTAACCAGTAACTAGGTGTAGATTTTATACACCCAGTAATTAGCCTCATCGAATGGTTAAGTTGGACATCAATAAGTCCTGTATGTGAGCTATTTATCCATACAGGTGCACAGTATTCCGCTGCAGAGTAGCAAAGCCCGGGGACTGCACATCGAAGAGTTGGGGCTGAAGCTCCCCAAGTTGTTCCACATAGTTTTTGTAGGATGTTGTTTCTGCTGTTAACCTTGGCAGCCATGTTCTGAATATGTTTTTTAAAAGACAGGGTCCTGTCTAAGGTAACCCCCAAGTATTTTGGTGTTGCCTCGTATGGGAGCAGTTTGTTGTTTAGATATACATTGAGTTCTCTTTTTGCTAATTTGTTGTTAAGGTGAAAACATGATGTAACTGTTTTACTTACACTTGGGATTAACCTCCATTGGTAGAAGTATGTGTTCAAAGTTGTAAAGTCGGCTGTAAGTACGTCTTTTATAGCTTCAATGTCCTTGTGGCTATATGCTAATGCCAGGTCATCAGCATAAGAGAACTTTGTTGATAGCGTGGGTGGTATATCGGAAGTGTATAAGTTAAATAAAGATGGGGCCTGAGGGAGTCCATTATTCAGGTGCCTTTGCTTACTGATTTTGTCACCCATGATGACTTGAAAGGTCCTTGCTGAAAGCATGTTATTTATTAGGCGGCCCATAGTCCTACAGGGGACAGCATGGAGGAATTTGTTTAATAGGCCCTCCTTCCATACTGTGTCATATGCTGCTGTGAGATCCACAAATACAACAGATGTTTTCAATTTATTCTGATAGCTGCTTTCAGTATGGCTTGTAAGACTAAGGACCTGATCAGCACAGCTCCGATAAGATCTAAACCCAGCCTGTTCAATCGGTATTTGTTCGTTAATTTTCTGTCCGATTCTGTTAAGTATCAACCTTTCAAGTAGTTTATAACAGACACTTAACAGAGCAATGGGGCGATAGTTTTCTGGCTTATTGCTTTCTTTTCTGGGTTTTAATATGCCGATCACCTTGGTTCTTTTAAATTCTGGAGGGAGCCTACTAGAAGTTAGGATATCTGTATAGAATTTTGCCAACCATTCTCTTGTGCGAGGTCCAAAATGGATGATAAATTCTGGCATTACTCCATCAAAACCAGGAAATTTTCCAGCTTTGACATTCTTCAGGGCAGTGTCTATTTCAGCTGCTTGGAAGGGTTGAGCATATTCCTGGTTAGGCAATCCCTGAGTTTTTAGATGCTTTAGTTCTCTTTTCACTAGTTTAGTATGTTTCTTATCATGGGGTATTCTAGTTAAGTTGACAATTTGAGTTGCTACTTGATCTGGAGTGACCTCTTATTGTTTACGTTGAGCTGGTTGGTCTCCTCCCAGTTTTCTCAGTAGGCTCCATGCCTTCTTGCTTGAGTATTTAAAATCTAATCCAGATGTAGTTTGCTCCTATTTATGCCTACGTGCCAGGTCAAGATTATGAAGAAGTTCATTGGCTATCTCAGCATCATCATTCTCTAAAAGTTTTTGGTACAAGTTTTCACAAGTTTCATTCCATCCAGGGATATATTCCTTGCGGAAGCCACACGGGATGGATTTTTTAGCCGATGACATAATTGCTCCAACAAAGCGATAGTAGCTGTTACTAATTGCCGGAATATGTCCTAATGTGTTCTCAAGATCCATCATATACTTTTCCCAGTTAGCCTTCTTCAAGTTCCATCTTGATCGAAGTATAGATCTAATAATAGGTATCTTTATTCCTGTCTTAATAATGACATGTCTATGTTGGCTATGGGGGAACATTGGTAGCACTTGTCAGGAGGCAGGTATAGGTTTGGTATTATCTTGTGTAACAAAACATAAGTCTGGGTTGTACTCTTTCTTCCATGCAGCTGATTTAAAAGTGCCTCGATCTTTAGCATCAAAAACTAGGTATAGATTGTCCTGCTCTGCCCATTCGCAGAGAATCTCACCGTTAGTATTGTTAAGCGTATATCTCCACTGAGTATGATGGCTATTAAAATCTCTTATGTAGATGCCCGGGTGTGGAATCCTTGGAAGAACTGTGTTAGGCCAGTAGATAGTAGGGGGCTTATAAATGTTCGTAACGGGTATCTCCAATCTTAGTTGTGATAGTGTAGATGTTATCCTCACTGCTTGTTTCCAGTAGATATGTGTTTTCAATGTTATTACGCACATATGTTGTCAGGCCATAAATCTGATGAAAAATAGCATCTAAGACGTCATATTCAGGTATTCTTCCTCTGCTTTTAAGCTGCTGTTCATTCTCAATGCGTGTTTCCTGGATCACAGCCAAATCAATGCAGTTTTCAAGTAGTAGTTTGGAGAGATGTTCACATTTTGATCTACTACTGCCTTCGATCTACGTTTTGATCTACGTTTTGATCTACTACTGCCTTCGATGTTAAGTTGGCATATACATATTGAACTTCCAATATTCTGAATCATTTTAGCATTGGTTATTTGTTATTTCTGCTATCTCTGTTATTTCTATTATTTTTGCTGTTTCTGCTATTTCTTTTCTTTCTTTCTTTCTTTTCTTTTCTTCTCTTTTTTGGTACTTAAAAAGGACCTTAAAAGTACCATGGGGTTGTGTGTAAGCCAGGAGATCCGCGCGGATGTCTGGCTACCAGTCCGTTACTCATTTAGCACCACCCAGGAGGCACGTGTGGCTTAAGGATTGCCACGGATACGAGTAACTTTGCCTCCCATGTGATAGGAACCCCAGGCACATACATGGGAAGAAGGAATATAAATATATGCTTACAAATATACATACTGTGTTTCCCTGAAAATAAGATCCTGTCTTATATTTTTTTGAACCCCGAAATAAGCAATTGACATTGATTTTGGGGAGGTCTTATTATTTTGGGTCACGTGGAGTAAGATGGAGATCTTGCCATCTTACCTGATTTCCAGCTCTGTCTCCCTAACCTTGTCCAGAGGAAATGGCGGGGACTGGCTGTGCATGCGTTTAAATATTTTCGGGGAGGGCTTATTTTGGGGGGAGATCTTATTTTCAAGGAAACATGGTATTCATGCAAGCTTGCTTGTATCTCTTTAGTAGGAGGTATCAGAAACCTGATATACAGTGCAATTATAGGTCAATATTAATAATAAATCAAATATTTTAACTTAAATCCCATTAGTGATTCCAGGATGGTTAACAAAAAATGACAATGATTCTCAACCAAGAGCACTAAAGACCAAGGAAGATTCTACAACTGATAGATGAGAGAATAATAGTAATAGCACTTAAACTTCTATACCACATCACAGTGCTTTACTTAAACGGTTTACAGACTCAGCATATTGCCCTTAACAATCTGGGTCCTCATTTTATCGACCTCGGAAGGCTGGGTCAATGCTGAGCTGGTCAGGGTCGAACTGCTAAGTCAGCAGAGTTAGCCTGCTATACTGCATTCTAACCACTGAGCCACCATGGCTCTTAGACAATACAATTGATTTCCTGAAATCCTCCAAATTATAACTTCCAGAATTCTTCAGATTTTCACATTCCAGCTAACACATGATGCTCCTTTATCAAGTAAAACCAGCTAGATCACCGTGATTTTAGCAGATTGCCCCATTAATCTTATGTATGCATATTCCACATCTGTCACTTTTGCATATAGTAAATAGCTGTGAGGCCCCAGATACACATTTTTTAGGGATTCTAGCCAAACAATTGAAATATCCATTCTCCTTAAGGGTTCTGGCTGGTTCCTTTCCAGCAGACATTCATGATTCAGTAATTGGCTGAAGGCCACTCTACATGCAGAGAGCCAAATCATAATTAACTGTAGTGATAGCATCATTAGGGCTGTAAATCCAATACAATTCTCTTATGTTTATAGAGGTAATCTTGGATTGACAATTGTGTTCATATTGTGAGTAGACCTTTCCTCTGAAATTCGGCAGTTGTCCTTCAAATGGTTGCAAACTATGTAAATCATAGTAATTTTGATCAGAGAAATATCTAAGATGAGTTTGGACTAGGAGCTTGACGCTAGGCAATCATTTATTTATTGGCTTATAATACTCCTAAATCACCGGAACATAAATGGATATTCTAGTACCCTTCCATAAAGATTTTTTAAGTGGAACTGTTTAAAATATTTATTCTATAAAATTCTTACAAAAGAATCAGATTACAAATTCTGTTACAAAACAGAATCAGAATAGAGCTTGAAGGGACCTTGGAGGTCTTCTAGTCCAGCCCCCTGGCTCAAGCAGGAGATCCTATACCATTTCAGACAAGTGACTGTTCAGTTTCTTCTCAAAAACGTCCAGTGATGAAGTACCTCCAACTTCTGAAGGCCAGCAGTTCCACTGGTTAATTGCTCTCACTGTTAGAGAGAGTCTCCTTAATTCCAGGTTGCTTCTCTCCTTGATTAGTTTCCATCCATTGTTTCTTGTTCTGCCCTCTGGTGCTTTGGAGAATAAATTGACCTCTTCTTTTTTGTGACAGCATCTCAAATACTGGAATACTGCTATCATGTCACCCCTATTACTTTTCTCTAGCCAAACCCAAATCCTGCAACCATTCTTCATATGTTTTAGTCTCCAGGCCTTTAATCGTTTAGTTGCTCTTCTTTGTACTTTTTCCAAAGTCTCAATATCTTTTTTGTAATATGGTGACCAAAACTGGATGCAATATTCCAGGTGTGGTCTTACTAAGGCTTTATAAAGCACTAGTAATACTTCATGTGATTTTTATTCTATGCCTCTGTTTATGCAACTATTGAATATGGTTACCAGCCAGTTAGAAATCCATTTGGTGGCGATGCTGTCTATCCCACATTTTTTTAGCTACTATGTCCACAGCATTTTCAATTTTTTTACTACCGGTTCTGTGGGCGTGGCTTGGTGGGCATGGTGTGGCTTGGTGGATGTGGCAGAGGAAGGATACTGCAAAATCTCCATTCCCACCCCACTCTGGGGCCAGCCAGAGGTGGTATTTGCAGGTTTTCCGAACTGCTCAAAATTTCTGCTACCAGTTCTCCAGAATCTGTCAGAACCTGTTGGATTTCACCCCTGTTTCACTGGTCGACTAATTCAGTCACTTTGTCAACAAATGAAATAAGATTTGTTTGGCATGATCTGTTTTTAACATTTTAAACAAATTTAATTCTGATACTATTTTATTTCATGACTGATATGCACATTTTGACAAAGCCAACACAGAAACTGAGGCACCAGTCTCTCAAATGTTAATGTCTTACTTACTAAAAAAATGTTTCTACAGATCAACGAATCAAAAATTATCCATTTTCTACTTAAAATATAATTGACAATACCTAGCAAAATGGTGAATCAATTTCCTGAAAAAGTCACAATTTCTCCTCAATGCTTTCAATGTCCATTAGTTTTAGAGAAACTCCCCATTTAGCTGTCAAGCTCATACATAGATCTTGAGTTAATTATATGCCCATTCCTGTTTTAAAACAAGCCAGAATTCACATATACTACTCCAAGATTTATTTAGATTTTTCTGTTTTTTTCATATACAACTCAAGGCTACAAATGTACCAATATTCCTTCCTTCCAGGTTTTTTCCCCACCACAACAACCCTAAGAGGTGAGTTGGGCTGAGAGAAAGTGACCAGCTGAAAGTCACCCAGTCACGTTTTGACAGTCTCCTGGTTTCTAGGCCAGCACCTTAACAATGACAATAATGTTGCGGCTATGGATGCAGGGATCAGCTAAATTCCAACTATGTCAGATTCAGATGTTATTATTCAGCAATCCATTGTAATACATATTAATTACTATTGCAATCCATACTAATCTGCCTTTACAGTTGTTATAAAACCATATCAGTGCACCAGAGGAAATAAAAAATGAAAGAAAGCTGGTAGAGTGGGGAAACAAAATTGTTTTTGCCGAGTGTCCAACTCTTAAAAACAAGTGCCTAAATTCATGTCTAGCAAGTATCCTGTGCATTATATTATTGATGCTTCAACTCCCAGAATTCCTCAGCCAGCGTGTTAGAATCTGCTTCGAACAGTCTGTTAGCTGGGAATTCTGGGAGATGAAGTCCAAACATCTTAAAACTGTCAAGATCAAGAAACACTAGACCACACTATTAATAATCATAGCTGTGATTTGACATCTACAGTTAGAGGTTCCTGAATGCTTTATTTGTGCTTAATAGCAACTCTGTCTAAAGCTCTTAATTTCATAGATCCTAGAACAGGATTACCTTGGTCTTCTTTCTGCCTGGCACTTGGAATTGGGACTGTACAGGCCTCCCAGTTTCCTCCTGGCATCCCCTAAGGATTTTAGCTGACAGCATTGCCTCAAGCATTTGCTTCAGACCTCCACAGTCATTTTGATAGTAGCAAGCAACATCAGAATTAACTTCCATTTTCTTCTGCTTTGTTTGTGTTCATGGTCTCTCTTAGAAAAAGAAAAGTTCTAGGGAAGTAACGTTCTTTTTAATATGTAATCAGGGCTGGGAAAAAAATCCAGATAATCATTAGATGGCAGCAAAGAGTCAGCTTTTTCTGTTTTACCTGATATCCTAATAGTTACTCAAAAGTCTTGTTCTAGTATAGTAGTTTTAAGGATAGCATTTATTTCAGATGATGGAAAGAGAAGGGTTGCTATGTAGGAAAGGGAGCAGAACTGCAAGTGTCAAAGCAGTCACCCAGAACATAATGCTCCAGGAGAGAACTATATCCGGGTAAAAGTTTCAACCAGTTACAAGCAAACCATTTTTTAAAAGAGCTGTCTATGGCCATGTTCAATTCTCCAGATGTTAACCGTGGAGGCTCTGTGTGTCTGTCAAGCATTCTAAAATTAAGCCTTTCAAACCTGTTCCATTGAGTTGATGACAACAAACATTTCAGAAACATTCAGTTTATATTTTGACTGTCCGTGGAAAATGATTTTACATCTTCCAGTTTCTAGGACTTGCATTGTCTCTGAGGTTTTACTTTAAACACAAATAGCTTGCAATATTGTAGACGGCTTTTTTGTTGGTGTTATTATTATTCCCAACATTTGGTCATTAATATTCCAGGTACATAGGGGTCCTTGTGTCTTAAAACACACCCGTAATAGAAGTGCTCATTTCAAAAACAATGAAGTCAGTTGATGCCACAACTTGCTTTTTCATTGTGTCAAAGGGCAGGAGGGGGAAGTGTAAAGGGGATATCTCTTAGCAGAGGTATAAACTGAACTGAAGCTCCTGGACCCTTTGGTACACTTTAGTATTCTTTGTGCAAAGAGCTCATTACCTACCACCGACTATCAGCTGAAACTGTGAGCAATCTTGTTGTGCATGGAGAACAACCTTTAGCTCATGAGTGACACAGGAACGGTTGCAGGCCCAATAATGGGGGCAGAGAGGCTGGGGCAGACAAAAGGGTGGGGTCAAGACATTTCACTCAAATTACGATACTGCTTGCTGTTGATTTAACTATTTCCTTCTACTGTGCCACTAAATTTGGCAATGAACTGGTTGCTGTAGCAAGGGATCAAGAAATGGAAATAATCTGAAATACAGTGCAGTAGTTCAGGAGTTTCTCTTTTCCTAGACATAGATAAGAATTTGGGGCCAAGCGGGGCTATCCTTATCTAGCTTCCAGGCCTAAAATGGGCATGATAGAAGAAATAATTGCCTTACGTAGAGATTTCGACTGGCAGTTGTTTTGAGGCCTGTCCAATGCAGATCAAGGTGTCTTATGCAATTTGGGCTGTATCAACATGAAAATTTCACTTATTTTTAAGGCAGCTTTTTTTAAATTACTGCTCAATATAGCACAGATGTTTCTTTTTTAAAAATATATATTTATTATGTTTTATCATTGGGAATAAAATACAAAACTGAAAAAAAAAAAACAGAAAAAAATACACCCGACAGTAATAACAACAATTTAAGAAAAAAAAATGTGTACAAAAAGGGAAAAAAAAGGGGGGGGGTGATGGTGGGGTGGGATGACCCCAAACACCCAACATTAAACATTTTAAAAATCCACCCTGCCTGGATACTGAAAAAAAACCCCTTTGATAAATTCCCCTCCCCTTACATAATGGGTCTGCAAATAGTTATAAATGTTCTCATCCTTATTTAATAAGAAAGACATATAAACAAATACTTCACACGAAGAGGTCTCTATCCAACAATCAGATCAACCCAACATCTTATTTTTTAAATATATTTTTTTCTTTCACTTTTTATATATATTAGATCAGAGGTCTTCAAACTTGGCAGTTTTAAGACTTGTGGACTTCAACTCCCAGAATTCTCCAGCCAGCTATGCTGCTAAGAGATGTTTCTTAAATTCAAGTTAAAATCCCATGCATAATTATCTGAAAATGCTGCCTATTAAATAGAGGTGCTCTGTCAAAGGGTTTTGTGGTTGTTATTTTGTTCCCCTGCATAGGCAACTTTCAGACCTTGGCCAGCTTTTAGTACTTTACAGTAAATCACTTCATACTGATCAATTGAAACTTACTCTGGTAAGTTTTCAGACAGATTTCTGAGAGGAACATGTGACTTTAAAAAAAGCAGAGAGTAGAAAAGAAAACTATGGATATTTTAAAAAGAAACTTGCTTAGCTGAGCATGACATTTTGCTTTTTAAATATTAATTATCCTCTGGGCTTCTTCTTATTTACATTCTTAAGTGTTTGCTTGAGACATAAATGGCACTAAATTGTCTTGAGGTAGCCACAGAGCAGTTTTGTTAGATAAAAACTTCTTGAAGCTGGTAATTTTTGGCAATTAATATTATGAATGCTAATAGCTTGGGGCCTCTGGGAAGAAGCTTATCTCTGTAAAACGAAAGAAAATGTCAAAATGGTAGGCCTGCTGAGAGCATCACTTCTGGGAGAGAAAGAGGTGGCAAATGTTAAAATTACCATATTTATGGCCAATGTAGAATTTTTAAGGTTTGAATGGGTCGCTGCCTTGCTCATAAACAGAACCTACTGTAAAAACTAAAGGATATGCATATACATACACCCACACCCGCACACATATTCACACAGTAGACTTTTAAAAATATATATAATAATTTGGCTCTCTTTATTTAAAAAAGAATCTTGGGGAAAAAATTCTAGATGCTGTGAGACAAAATTGGTTTGAAATGAACCAGAATTTCATGTGGCATGGGGTGGGGGTGGGGAATCACGTTTGATATAAGGCATTACAAGATGGAAAGAAAAAAAGGAGGATTGGGTTTATCTGATTTAAAATTATATTTTGTAACTTGTTGCTTGGTTTGGATGAAAGAGCAGGTGCTGATGAGAAATTGAGGTACGGGTATCTGTGGTACAACAAAGTCAAGGTTAATGTGGTTTTTAATAGAAGTGCCATACTGATAATGTGGAATGGACACAAACCCAGATTGTGTCCAAAAATATCTTTGTGGCTGTCAGAACAAGAAGCGTTTTATAGACAAGAAATGATGGGGGAACACCAATGGCTAACTCACCATGAGATACTAGAATTTAGTCAAAGGAAATGTAAAATAAAATCAAGAGAATAACTGGCAGCAGAGGGATATACTTGTCAATGGTTTTCTCATTTACAATGATTGGAAAGCTTTAAAGCAGACCAAATAATATATATTTTTGAACATTGTATGGTGGAGATTAAAATAGAATTGTGTACAAATTATGATAATATAATTGCTAAATGCATAAACATATATTAAAATTTGAAATAGAAGACAAACAAGTAAAATTATGAAAGATAAAGTGGCTAATTTTTTTTATTTTAATATATAGATGGAACAATTGGAAAATATGTGGCTGAAAGGATTGAAATTTACGATATAAACAATATTCTCAATAATAACATAAAGGGAGAGGGGTAACGAGGAAAATATAAAGAGAAATTCCATTGTCAGGATAAGTCCAAGGCATGCTTCATAAGTTTGCCAGAAAAATAATGCTTCAAAAATGGAATCATGAATCTATTTGTGTATTCTGGAAGTTTATATTTGCTGTTTCTTTTTCCTTATCAGGCACTGACTATTTGGAAACTAAAATACTCCTGTGGACAGCATGTAAAATATTAACTTGAGGACATTCAAATCTATGAGAAATGTTCTGTATAACGGGCTAAAGTGCTACAGATAGGAGCAAAAAGGTGATCTGATGCAAACTGTTCTCATCAACCAAGGTGATACAGGTAATCCTCACTTAACAATGGTAATTAGGTAATTGGGACTAGAATTTCCAATGCTAAGTGACACAGTTTTAAAGCATTACATCACACGACTGTATCACTTTGCAATGCAATCCCAGCAGTCACCATTCCTGGCATTAAGGCAGGATTGTGGGTCATCAATCAAGGACCAAAATTAACACTTGGAAGACTCTGATTAAAGTAGTATTAGTACTCAGAATTTTGGTTTCCTGGTTTGGACCACCTCAAAGGGTACAATAGCCTCAAAGTATAGCAATAGCATTCAGTGGTGGATTTCAAAAATTTTTACTACCGGTTCTGTGGGTGTGGCTTGGTGGGCAGGGTATGGCTTGGTGGATGTGGCTTGGTGGGCATGGCAGGGGAAGGATGCTGCAAAATCCCTATTTCTTCCCAATCAGCTGGGACTTGGTAGACAGAGAATAGATGGGGCAGGGCCAGTCAGAATTTGTACTACCGGTTTTCTGAACCACTCAAAATTTCCATTACCGGTTCTCCAGAACTGGTCAGAACCTGCTGAAACCCACCTCTGATAGCACTTAAGACTCATATACTGCTCCATGGTGTTTTAAAAGCCCTCTCTAAGTGATTTACCTAGTCAGCAACATTGGGAGTGTTTTTTGGAACCCTGACACATATTGCCCCCAACAATCTGAGTCTTCATTTTACTGACTTTGGAAGGACGGAAGGCCAAGTCAACCTTAAGCCAGTTAGAATTGAACTCCTGGCAGTCAGCAGAGTTAGCTTGCAATGCTTCATTCTAATCACTGTGCCACCGTGGCTTTTCAATCTCAGGAGTATGAGATTCCCTTCCCTTTCTGCCTTTATGTTCCGGGAACTCTTTCTCCTTAGCTCATTTGGATTCTGTTAACCAAACTGTTGTCTCTTCCTCCTGTCTCTCAAAATTATCCTCAAAGCCCATTACACTTACCAATCTTGTTATTTTATCTGCTCTTCAACCTTTCTGCAAAAATGCATAAAACTGAGGGTATTCTTTCTCCATTCAAAAAGCAAACATGTTATTATCCACAATCTAGACAGCATGATTTCAAAAAGCATCCCCATTAATAGCAAGTATCTCTTGAGTTCTAAGGAAGCAAAAACTGTGAGCTTTATGGGCAAATTGTCACCAGCCCCAACCAGTAAAACCTACAACCAGCCATGATGGTAGATGGAGTCAATTGTATCTCCAGCCCCTCCTTGTCTCATGGGCTCTTTGTAGAGGGATAAATGTATGCGTGTGAAGAGGCGCACATATATATGCAAATAACTTTCCTTCAGAGTTATTGTTCTCTGGTAAAAGAGACTTTGATTCTTTAACACTGCAGTTCAATAATATTTGCTCTAATACAAACAAATCCACTGCAGATTAAACATACACATGATTAAAGATTGTCTAGCCCAGCCAAAAATTCAATTTGAAAGCTTTTGAAATCTGAACAGAATCCTGACAGCACTTATTCTGTATCTGACATGGCTGCACCAAAGCATTACACGGTTCTGAATTTTAATAGTACATAAAAAAATAGCTTAATGTGTTTTCCTTCCTCTCTTCCTCTTCACTGACTAAAGCCTTGTTATGGAAAAAAAATAGTAAATGTTGATGCACGTTGATTTTAACTTATAACTGAAACTTACCAAGAAGAACAGGAGATGGGCAGCCATATAAATTTGGTTTACCTGATTGCCGGTTTGCTTCTGGATACAATTCAAGGTATTGGTTTTTACCTTTAAAGCCCTTCATATCATGGGTCAAGGTTATCTGAGGAACTGCCCCATCCAAGTGCCCTCCCTGCCAGCAGAAGGGGCATGCTGAGGACCTGTCAATCAAGGAATTCCAGCTGACGTGATATAGGAAAACAGCCTTTTCTGCCATTGGCTTCTGTCTTCTGGAATATAATGTTCCCTGAGATAAGACCCATACCCAGTCTTTTGGCCTTCTAAAAGGGCCTGAAGAGCCTACCAACTGGCCTGGAGCCCCAATAGGGGCATGTCATTTCTTGAAGTTGGTTCCCAACTTCAGATCCCAACTTCTTCCTGTGTGCATCTTGGTCTCTTCCTTCCCTCCCTTTTTCAATTTTAAATTATTTTTAGTGTTACTGTTTCTTTTTTTAATGTTTGTTATTGAGGTCTTTATTTATTCTAAGCCGCCTAGCGCCACCTCTAGGTGAAATGGGTAGAATATAAGAGAGAGGGGGAGATGGAGAGAGAGGGGAGATAGATTAGAGGACAGACAGACAGACAGACAGACAGACAGACAGACAGACTAACCTGTCTAAGCATCCTTGCATGTACTAGAAGCCACTAATAGAATGGTGTTATCTTGTTTTCCTTTTCCTTCACTGACTCCTTTTCCTTTTGCATTCTGGTTTCATTATTGGGTTGGTGGAGGATTTTTGGTCAAATAAAGATGAGGAGATTAAGTGACTTTGTAAAATACTCCAAGATATTTCAAGCTGAAGGAGGAAAAAATTGATGTTTCAGATCAGTTTTGCAACCTTGGCAACTTTAAGATATGTGGACTTCAACTACTAGAATTCCTCAGTTAGCATGCTGGCTCATGAATTCTGGGAGCTGAAGTTCACATATCTTAAAATTGTCAAGTTTGGGACTGTTTTAATTAAAGCCATATTGGTCTAGTGGTTAAGTCACCAGGCTAGAAATCGGAAGACTGAGAGTTTTAATTCTGCCTTAGGCCCGAACATCACCTTGGAGACTTTGGGTCAGTCATTTTCTCACCGTTCAACTCACCTTACAAGGCCCTGCTATGGTCAGTGGGAGAAGGATGAGATATGTTTGTCATTTTGAGTTATTTATAAAAATAACTGTGGGATATAAATAAATAGTAAATGAAAGAAATAAATATACCGTTTCTGGGAGTCCCTCATTCCCTAGGATTCCCCTTATCTGAAAAAAAAAATCAAGAATCTGACAATACCTTTTCTGACTAACACATTTTGCTGAAAGGCATAAGCTTTTGTGAGTTGCAGTTCACTTCATAAGATGCATAAAATGACTTCATTGAGACTCAGTTACCCACCCAACAAAGAAACTGCATCTGCATCACCAACCTGTCTTCCCCTTTCTTCTACAGACCTTTCCCCAGATTTCTGATTTTTTTTTTAACCACCTTAGACTATCTCAACTCTCCCCCTACAGTACCTTATCTAAAAGAAATGGACATGGTGCTCTCAAAAATAAATGAGAAGTGGGAATCCTGTCCCCAGGAGGATTCTTACAAAGTAAACTGAGCTTGTGTAATGGAGTGCAACTACAGAAAAAGAGAGAGGGAGAGAAGTAATTAAAGAGAGAGAGAGAGAGAGAGAGAGAGAGAGAGAGAGAGAGAGAGAGAGAGAGAGAGAGAGAGAGAGAGATTTAGAGGTGTCTGACACCTCAGTGACTCTTGATGGCTTACAATTAAAAGAGAAAAATAAACAAGATATGTTCCAAAACAACAACCCTACAAGCAACTGGAAGACTAATACACCAATACACAAACTGCAAAGAAACAAGCAAAAATGGAATTGTCCCAGAGTTGCTGAGAATCAGGTAACAAATCAATTTAATAAATTATGATTAATAATTGCGTGATTATCTCTTATTGGAAATCTGTTACCAAATGACAACCTTTTTGATGAAATGTCACTCTTTTAGGACCTGGCCAGATATTTGTATGTTAGCAGCAAAGTCCATAGATGGAGGAAGGTCAAGAAAGTCAAGATGGCAATTACATCCATATGATTGAAGCCCCTTCCATGTATCTTCAACTTAGGACCAAAATTGAAACCAGAATTTCCGTTTGCTAAGCAAGGCAGTTGCTAAGTGAGTTGTCTTTGATTTTATAATTTTATATTTTTTTATAAAACCAGCCATGATGGTTAAACAAATCACTGCAGTTGTTAATGAATCATGCAATTGTTAAAAGAATCTCTGTTGGTTTTGCTTGTCAGAAGGCAGCTGGGAAAGTCATAAATGGAGATTGTGGGATCCCAGGATCTTACAACTGTTGTAAATATGTTCCAATTGCCAAGCACCTAAATTCTGATCATATGATGATGGGGATGCCGTGACAATATTATGATCCTTAAAGGATGGATCATAACTCATTTTTTCCAGTGCCTTTGTAACTTTGAACAATCGCTAGGTGAATGGTTGTAAGTCAAGGACTACCTCTATGCATCAATATTACATGCATGAGCAAAGCGTGAGGCTCCTGTTGCACGGTCACAATGTCCATCTGAATTTTTTTTAATATATAACCCTGCAGATCTCCCTATTGGGTGAAGTAGGATATGTGTGTGCTTGTGTTTATTTGGGTGGATGGGTGTTTTGATACATATGTCGCCCTGGGTGTATTGCCTTCTATTACAGGTAGAAGTAATAGAAGTACTATAGAAGTAACCCAACATTGCTAAGCGAGACAATTGTTAAATGAATTTTGCCCTATTTTACTATCTTTCTTGCCACAGTTGTTAAGTGAATCACTGCAGTTGTTAAATTAGTAACACGGTTGTTAAGTGAATCTGGCCTTCCCATTGACCTTGCTAGTCAAAAGTTTGTCAAAGATGTTCACAGGACCCTAGACAATTGCAACCATCATAAATATGAACCAATTGCCAAGCATCCAAATTTTGATTATGTGACCATGGGGATGCTGGAACGGTTGTAAGTAAAAACGATCCTAAGTCACTTTTTTCAGTGCTGTTGTAACTTTGAACGGTCACTAAATGAACAGTTGTAAGTTAAGGACTACCCGTGGGGTGTTTGTTTGTTTGTTTTTTTGCTTCTACAATGACACACTGAATCACAAGCTAACCAGTGGATGAGTTTCAACATCATAGTGGAATAAAATCTGGATAGCTACTGTGGGCTAGATATATCACTCAGATACAACCAGCATTGACTACTGGGAGGGGGAAAGGGGAGGGACAATTTTATGGCTTCACTGAAGTACCATCCTCTCCAATATTCCCATTTCAAATCTCATTATCCTCACAAGTGATGAATCCATGTGGTTTCTTAAGTTCAGAAAGACTTAGAAGCAGGAATGAGGTGTCAGCATCATTCTTAACTATTGAGATCTTTGCCAGCTGAGTGCCAGAGTAACCAGTTCAATTGGTTACCTAATAACTTCACTATTGGTGTTGGAATTGGATGTGGTTATTGGTGACATATTTGTGGAGATTCTTTACTCCCATCAGTGGCATTGATAGGGCCAGCACATTCCTTTATCATGCTCTGCTAACCTTAGGTCCTCCTAACAACATGATGTAGTCAGAGGTGGGCTGCTGCCAGTTCAGACCGGTTTGCCCGTACTGGTAGTTCCAACCACGGCTTGGCCTGCCCACTCACCCCAGTGCTATCCCGTCATATATATATATATATATCACTCTCTGGCTCGCTCCCCTGCCCATGCAGCCGAGCTGATTTCCGCACCTCTCCCACTCTACTCACTGTGGCTGCCTGAGAGGGTGTGTTGGAAGCCTCATGCATGAAATTGCCTTGTGTTTGAAGCCGTGCACAAGCGCAGAAGGTGTGAAGCGTGCAAAGCACACATGCTCAAATTTTCAATTCTGCACTAGGCGAACCGATTGTTAAATTATGTGCAACCACCTCTGGATGTAACAGATCTACATGTTTAGTGGGATCAACTTTTGTTGATTCAAGGGCCACATTGTGATCCATTGGGGACAGTTCTCCAAAAGTAGGCTCTGTTGCAGCAGATCTCAAAGGGCAAAATGAAAGGGCAAGGCTCTTTCAGCTTCTGAAACCTTCCACTCAATGCAAAATATGTGTAATATTTTCTTTATATGTGCACTCTGGAGGACTGTAAACATGGCAGCCCATTTGCTGCAATTGAACTTCTAGATAATAAGAACATTTGTTAGTTGGTTGGAACATTGAAAAATTTTCAGAAGGCCCTTCTTATAAATTCAATAATGATAGAACTGGTGATAAAAGATAAACAAAAGAGATGAGAAATTATAGTTACCCCCTGATATTTCTTAAATATTGATATATGGAACTATTTTCCCGAATTGGAAATGTCAAACTATTACCTTGTTTCATTTTTTTAAAGAAATACATTCTATAAAACTGATCATGTCTCTATGTTCCATATCAAAAAGAATACTCTCTTATTCTCAATAGCTACCAGGCAGTGAATAATTGTATTTTCTTTTATTTATAGGTTTGGTTAGTTCTGTGAAACTTGGGGCTATATGACTAATAGAAGCTCCTTTAATTCTCTATCTGCAGTTATACTCACATGACAACTTAATGTTATGGATAAAGTTTGAGTTAAAGATGCAGTGGGTAATTGTCATGAAAATCTTAATAGAATTAGAATCTTTGGGGAGCAAAAATAAATTGAATACAAAATATTGTGAGAATTTACTTGGAAAACAAACTTCGGGCTGGCTGATGGGTTTGGGCATTGATTCACACCTACATTTGCAGAAAAAATATACAGATAAGTCCATGAAGTTACCAGAAGTAACTTGAAGGAGACTTTCTCTCTCCCTTAAGGGCAAAAGAGATCTGAAATGGGATAACTGCATCTGAAACAAAATCCTCCATGAAGACAATAAGCAAAAGTAATTTAACGCAACTTAACATAACTAGGAAATGAATCATTTATGAATAATACTCATAAGTATTATAAGAAGAACTAACTGATGTTAAGAAACCTAGAGGGATAATTTTATTTTATATGCTAAATGCATATTATGTTTTGGGGTTATTTGTTTCTATTTTTATCGTTTGTTCAATTATTGTTTTAAAGCAATTTAGGGAGCCATTTTAGGCAGGGAGCAGTGGTAATTATTTCTTTATCCATTCCAAATCTTTCCTTCTTCTCAGCTGTATTATTTCTCCCTGGAGTTCAGACTCTTGAATTGACAAACATTTTGAATACAGAAGGAAGCAGTGTGGGAAAACATTTAAGAATGGAAGAGATGTAAGAGGAGAAAAAAAATCCAATAGCGCCTCAAAATTTTAGCTTCTCTAGTTTTTTTCCCTGTAAAGATGCTTTTTTGAAAACAAAATGGCACTCAAGAGACCAGTCCTGCCCATGAATGTACCATGTTTGCTGACCACCATTGTTCAGCCTGTTCAATGCCCTTTGGATGGTATTCATGGGGTTTCTGAAGCCTGAAACTTGCTGTAAGCCGAAAGGATCCCAACATGATTTTGATACATCATTAAGAAGAGTGAAATCACTCTGGCTGGTAAATCTAATCTTTCTCCCGAGACATTTCAAATTCATTGTCCACTTTGAAAGAGCCCATGATCACCCAGATAGCTGAGGTGTGATTACTTGGCTCATGGCTGAATCAGTGAATCCCATTGGCTCGTTCTGCACATTGCCTTACCCCATAAAGTAATCATCAAGGCTGGGTTCATAAGCAGTATTGGGACGAAATGTGGCTGGTGGTCCAGGGTGGTAAATGAACCCAAACTGGGAAGGCTTGCAGAGAGCAAATGTGTCAGAGAAATGCACGGTTGGTGTCCAAATGGAGTCAGAGATGATGACACAAACCAGTTTTGTATAAATAAACAGAATAGAGCAACGAAGTCAGAAGGGACCTTAGAGGTCTTCTAGTCCAACCCCCTGCTCAGGCAGGAAATCCTATATCATTTCAGAAAATAGTTGTGCAATCTCTTCTTAAAAACTTTGAGTGTTAGAGCATTCACAACTTTGGAAGGCAAGTTCTTCCAGTGATTAATTGTTCTAACTGTCAGGAGATTTCTTCTTAGTTCTAGGTTATTGTATTGTATTGTATTGTATTGTATTGTATTGTATTGTATTGTATTGTATTGTATTGTATTGTATTGTATTGTATTGTATCAACTATATCATATATTATATTTTATATTATATTATATTTAAATATTATATACACACACATATTATACATAACATATATATGTTTTCGTAGATTTTCATAGGTAGAAGTATGCAAGTTTTGGTGTATTCGGGTCTTTTCCCATGTAAGATTGAGAGTATCTTGGCGACGTTTCGACGAGGTCCCACTCGTCATCTTCAGGCTGGTGTCTTCGGCTTTGTGCTTATGTGAGGAAAGTGTGATTGGAGCTACCGTCTCTCTATAAATGGATCGGGAGGTGTGGGTGCTGGCTTTGTTGCTGTGAGCGAGTTGGTTGCCTGTGATGTTACATCTTGATTGGTTGATGTAGTTAATGTTTGCAGATTAATCAGCTGTTTCGTAACATCCTGTGTGGGTAAGGTCCTTGATGTGTGCCCATTATTCTTTTGTGTTTTAACAACCTGGGTAATGGGCTGTGTGTTAACATCCTGAATTCTAGTGTTGTGATATCCTGAGTTTTTTGATGTAATGTCCTGAGCAGATGACTGTGATGCCTCATCCCAGGCTTTGATTTGGTTCCGAGTTTGAGGTCTTGCCATGTGTTCATGGTGTGTGTCAGTTTGCTTTGTGTGGGGATCAGAGGGGGGTGCAGCAGCTGGTGATGCCGCCATGGTCTGGTTTCTGGATGGTGGTCATGCCTCATCATCGGTGTGGGTTTGAGTCTGCTTTCTGCGTGGATGTGTGGTGGTGACATCCTGTGTGTCCCTCATGAGTGTGGGTCTGGTGAGTGTGGGTCAGGTTTCCAAATGGCTGGTAGGTGGGAGGTATCATCTTGTTTATTCATGCTGTGTGGGCGTTTTTCTATCTCAATGGCTTCTCTGATTATTCTGTTGTTAAAGTGTTCAGTATTGGTGATAGTTCTGGTCTTTTTAAAGTCTTTAAATCCCCCTGCAACTCAGACTAACCCGAGCACAACCAAGCCCCCACCCAAACAGAACACACCCCCAGCCAAACAGAGCACAGTCAAGCCCCCAACCGATCCATTCACACCCCCACTAGCAGTTAAAAGGAAGAAACAGCTGCAATCACACATTGCTCCTAGAAGCACAAAGCCGAGAACACCAGCCTGAAGATGACGAATGAGACTTCGTCGAAACGTCGCCAAGACACTTCCAATTTTACGCAGGAGAAGACCCGAATAACCAAAGACCTACATATATGTTTATACACACACACACACACACACACACACACACACACACACACAAGATATATTAGATATAAATATATTTACAGAAAATAAGATAGGATTGACAGAAAAATCAACACAGAAGAAACATCATAAGGCAAATCTCAAGAGAGCACATAGGACACAGGGAGGAAAAAAGGCAGGAAACAAGGAAATTCTGCCTTTTCACTCACAGCAACCAATAACAGCTCAGATTCCTTCATGCAGTAGTAAGCTCTCTTCAACCAATTAGCTATAACTGTGTGTTCTTACTCATTGGCCAACCCTCTACTGCTCCAGCTATTAAATTTTAGATATCTTAACAAAATGTCAAAGGGGATAGTACAAAATATTTTCCTATTCAGGAACCTCCATCACATGATGAGGAAAATATGCCTAGAGGAATTTGCTGATCTCTAAGTAAGTATGTCAATGGAGATTCCCAAACATCTAAGTCATGTCTGTTCCAAAGGTGCTTTTCAAAAGGCAACTGGACTTTCTTTTTTTCCCCCTTAAAAATGTTTCGCTTCTCATCCAAGAGGCTTCAATGAACTGAAGAAGCTTTTTGGATGAGAACTGAAATGTTTTCAAGAAACACAAAACAAAACAAGAAAGTCCAGTTTCCTTTTGAAAAGCACCTTTGGTACTTTAAGTAAGTACACAAAGAAGGTGTCATATTTAACTCACTCTTAAAACTTGTCCCAAAGGTGTTTTTCAAGAGGCAACTGGAGTTTCTGGTTTTTCTTTGAAGACGTTTCACTTGGATGAGAAGCGAAACATCTTCAAAGAAAAACCAGACAGCCCAATTGCCTCTTGAAAAAAAGCATCTTTGGGACAACTATGACCTGGATAACTGAGAATCTCCATAGACATTCTTAAAACCTAATTTTTAAAACTCCCCTGCATTGCTCTTCTTTTTTTTTTAATGAGGGATAATCATCATGAAATGAGAGGAATAGGAATGTAACTACAAAGAACAAGACCATGTATTCGAAAACACCAGACAGGCTAGCAGGCAAAAGTTATCTCCCCGACACCAGAGCATGAATGACAGAGGCATCGTAAACGAAAACAAGACCAATTTCTTGCTCTTCAAGAAGAATGCCAGGCCCTGCGTGGTGAAATATGTATTCCTGCTGTGATGGGATTGCAGCCAATGAAGTCATAAGATTGCACAGCAGAAGGGCCAGCCGGCTCCCTTCCCTGTCTGAAAGCCTTGCTCTAAGACGGTTGACACTTTCCTGCCAGTTTCCACACTGTTTGACATGAATGAATTCTGGGTGCATAGGTGCATGTAACGGTCTCTTCATTCCCACTGGCTAAATAAAGTTAATGAGGTAGAAAACTGATGCTAATAGAAGTAGCTTGAGTTATCTGTGGGATACATCACATGCGAACCTCCTGGCAATTTATACTTAACTTGATTAAAGCCAAATCATCCTTTCTTTCTATCCAGTGGTTTTCCTAAAAGTACTATAAGATTGGTCTTTCACTGACTAACCATTTTCCCCAAAGGTCTCCATTCAGTGGGTAATTTCAGTGCTGGAAAATTAAAAACTGCCACCACCCACCAGTGAAAGAAAACCACTGAGGTGAGGTTGAAAAAAACAACACAGAGTCATTTCTCTCCTTTATTTAAAGTATTGCTGTTAAAAAGAAAGCACTAAGGATTGAAGAAAGCAGCTTAACATTTGGCATCGCGTTTGAGGAATTTTTGTTTTGCTGGAACAAACAAAAGCATTAGTGGCAAAGACCATATTTGTGGATTATGATGTGTGCATCTCTAATGAATGGGTTCTCCTGCTCTTGCAGCTTTGCTGGTTCTATGTAGAGCAGGGGTGTCCAAACTTTTTGCAAGGAGGGCCAGATTTGGTGAGGTGAAAATGTGTGGAGGCCGACCATTCAGCCTGACATTCTTTGAACCATTAACATTAAATGCAAATGAACTATTTTATGAAAGACATTGTGGCATTTTCATTTAACTCGTGGGCTCTTGTGAAAAAGCGCTGCTCTGCCGTTAAAGCAGCTTCCAGTTCCTTCCATTTTTCGCCACTTTTGTTCCCAGTTACCTTGTTGTAGTTAGCATGTTTCGTCTGGTAGTGCCTCTTGATATTGAATTCCTTGAAAACAGCCATGGTCTCTTGGCAAATTAGGCAGACACACTTGTTTTGTATTTCAGTGAAAAAATACTCCAATTTCCACTTGTCCTGGAAGAGGCGGCTCTTGCTGTCAACTTTGCTTTTTTAGTTACAGTCGCAATTTTAGAAATGGGCACACAAGCTCACAAGGGTTATGTGGCGACAGTTCTGTCTCAGATCTACTGCCATCTTCTGGTGAAAAATATGGCTGAGATGCTCTGCAGAGCAGGGTGGCTGTGGAGCAGGAGGCAGCAGAGGACAGCTGTGGGAACCGCTGTGTGGTGAAGGGAAAAATGCCGGCCGGTGGGGATGAGTGACAGGCTGAGCTGGCGGGGAGAAGAGGCTGCGGGCCGCTCAAAATTTGAACACAGGCCACAATTGGACTTTGGACATGCTTGCCGTAGAGTTTCACATCCTTTGGAGCACTGGTTCACAGAAGCTTGAGTGGTCTGGACACCAGGGGTGGGTTCTACTTACCTTTACTACCAGTTCGCAATGGGACCGCACGCTCTTCTGCGCAAGCACAGAAGCTTTTGTGCATGCACAGAAGTGTTTCGATGATGTCAGGGTCAGTGGGTGGAGTCTCCTGCCAGTTTTACTACCGGTTCTATAGAACCGGTGCGAACTGGGGACAACCTACCATTGCTGGACATGTGTTTGTAGTGGATATGCAGAAGACCATTGTTATTTCAAAAAGTTGAGTGACATATTTGGATTTCTCCTTCAGATTCATAGAAGTTTAGCAGTCATTTTGAGCTAATCTGCTTATTTCTTTTTACTCTTGCTTGCTGAATAAAGGGGAATCTTCACATAGCTGCAAAACTGTAAAAATCTCCCATCCCAGAGTCATGTGCCATTAAGTTAAGGCCAGGTCTTGCATCCATGACCATAGCAGGGCTATGAAGTCATGGTACCAGATTTTGATAAAAACCTTGGAGTTGTTGTTTATTGAGCGTTTCTGCACAGAACCTAACATTGATATTTTAAAACATTGGCTGCCCTGATGAGACACACAAATCTAATTAATAAACACACACACACACGCACACACACACACACACACACACACACACACACCTCTGCTGATGTTATTAAGGAGTGCCTTACAGCTTATAAAACATTTGAGTATTCTGTTGCATGGTATGTATTATACTTTTAAATATGTTTGCTTGAACTAATAATAAAGCTTAACATTTCTTTATTCACTGGTGTGCTCATTCTCTCTGGATCCAAAAGAACCAACTGCCTAGGTGTAGGAGATGACCAGGTGGAGCCTGAGGGAGACGTCAAGTGCATCATAAGTTTAGAGTCTCTTCATGCCCACAAGAGACCTAAGTCCAGCCCTCCATGAATTCTGTTGACTCTTATCTACTGCCAATTTGCCTTGGCAGTAGAAAAATCAATTTGCCTTGACTATAGTTAGTAGTTCAGATTAGTAGTTCAGATTCTTGTTTAGAGGTAGCATGAAAAAAACTTGTATTCATTTTGGACCTAACCCTAGTTTCTGATTTCTTGTGCTTGACATTAGGCATTTAATCATTGCCTTGGCACTGGGCAAAATAATGTATTATTTTACAGAGAACTAGTCTCTCTTCCAAAGGCTGATGCAGAACAATCCTATATTTAAATTGTGAAGTTGTCCAATCAACAAAGATAAAAAATAGCCACAATTAAAGAGTGAAGGGCCCCAAAAGCCATCTATTATTATCACCTGGAGAGCCATCAGAAATGGTATAATGAAGTGTTCTTCATTACACTGGCATTGTATTTCTAGATTATTAAATACTGTTTAAATTCTTTTTTGGGAAGGGGAAGTGAAGTAGGTTTTCCTTTTAGTCAATGAGTAACTGGCCACCCATCAAGAGATGAGAAATATACAATTAGGACTTCTTTTTCTGAGGCTGAAAATGCAACTCAACTTTGGCAATGCAAATATTCCATTTTCAGTGAGTTGGCCCATTGCCCAGCCCCTTAAAATATTAATGTTAATAACATTTAATTAAGTTTAAAACTATACTCAGAAGCATTCATTGCTAAAAGATTTGCTACTGTTTTAAAATATAATGTTTGACAATGACACATCCAACCCTATATACAAATGTGATCTTTAAAGGTAAAGATAGCACTTGTTATTTTTTTTTATATAGGAGGAACTTTGGCTCACGGTGCGTGTTATTTTCGAGTACTTTATTATAGAATATATTGTATTAGTTGCCTATTCCCAATTCAAATCGCTACTCAATTGTCAGTGGTATTTATGGAATTATTCTCTTAGGCCAGGGCTGAATTGGTTGAAGGCATCTAAACTGCTTACTAAAACTGTAATGGCTCGAATTAGGAAAAAAAAATTGTTACAGTTCAGTTGAATGTATAATTTGACTTTCTGCTTTATAAATATAGGATAACTTACAAGAGCTGTTAACTCAGTCATAAAAAAACTGTATTCTTCGACCAAAAATTTGGCCGGTTTAAACTTTTCCAGTTTAAAATTAATAGCTTTACTGGGAGAAAGATTAGGAACCTGCTGGTCATCAGAACTAGGATTCCAATCCTGGCTGCAAAACCTCAGATGACCACTAGTTGCCAGCAAAAATGAATTGAAAATCATTTGCAGTCATCTAACAGTCATCCAATTTTTAAAAAAATAAGGAAAGAACAAAGCAAAATCTCCCTTTTCGATTTTGTTACCTGTTTTAGTGCCTTTAATAAGAAAACAATAAGAACACTGTTTTTCCACCTTAAACTACATCTTTATAATTAAAGTTTTTATGGGATCCTAAAGGAATTGCTTATAATGTCTACCCAGCATTCTTTTGAAATTGCTGCTTATGGCAGGGGTTAAAATACTGAAGGTTCCACAAGACTCTGCCACAGCAGTATTTTTCCACTTTACCAAATTTAGGATATGTGGACTTCACTCCCAGAATTCTCAGCCAGTGTGCCAAGGCTGCGAAACACTGTCCTACACTAATAGTTTGCTAGTGATTCTAGGAAACTGAGTGAAGGAAAATAATTACTTAACTGCATGGATTGCCTATGATCGTGATGGCGAACCTATGGCACAGGTGCCACAGGTGGCACACGGAGCCATATCTGTGGGCATGCGAGCATTGCCCTACCTCAGTCCAGCACTCATGTGCATGCTGGCCAGCTGATTTTCAGGCCTTCCAGGCCCACTGGAAGTCAGGAAATGGGCTGTTTCCAGGCCTCTGGAGGGCCTCCAGGGAAGGAGGGAGGCTGTTTTGGCCTTCCCCAGGCTCCTAGAAAGGCTCTGGTGCCTGGGCAGGGCAAAAAATGGACCTATCGGGCCCACCGTGCCATCACGTGCCAAAAGCAGGGGGAGAGTGGGGGATCATTGGTGAAGGGGACAGGGCGCATTGAATTATGGATGTGGGCACGCGCGCATGCAATCCTCCCCCCCCCCCCAGTACCCCTGCTTTTGGCATGCAATGACAAAAAGGTTAGCCATCACTGGCCTATGACTATGTAGGATAGTTGGGGAGGAAACTAACCACCAAATTGCAAGAACACAAGTGAGTGGTCAGACAAAGAGGCCTGAATTCATTCGTAGCCATACAATGCAATGAGCAAGGACATACATTCAATTTTCCAGCTACTAAGATTGTTGGACGAGCAGGCACAAAAACAGCCAGGGAAGTGATTGAAGCCTGGAAAAAGGGTCTTCATCAGGCAATAGGAGTGCTGATTTACTATGAGTTTATCAAGTACTTGGGGACATGGTGGCTCAGTGGCTAAGATGCTGAACTTGTCGATCGAAAGGTGGGCAATTCAGCGGTTCAAATCCCTAGTGCTGTGTAACAGGGTGAGCTCCCATTACTTGTCCCAGCTTCTGCCAACAGAAGCTGGGACGAAAGCAGTAGTAGCAGTTCGAAAGCATGTAAAAAATGCAAGTAGAAAAATATGGACCACCTTTGGTGGGAAGGTAACAGTCTTCCATGCACCCTTGGCGTTTAATCATGCCAGCCACATGACCACCGAGTTGTCTTCAGACAGCACTGGCTCTTCAGCTTTGAAATGGAAATAAGCACCGCCCCCTAGATTATGGAACAACTAGCACATATGTGCGAGGGGAACCTTTACCTTTACCTATCAAGTACTTAGGAGGCAAAGGCTTGGCAGCAGATAGAAACAACAGTCAATGACTTAAAAGCCAGCCATCAACAACTCAATCAACAACTAAAAAGCCACACACAACAGGCACCATATAAATACTACACACAGAATAACTCAAAGTACACACTCTGCTAGAGAGAATTTCCCTGAGGATGGGCTCCAGCACGACTCCAAAAGCTTGTAAGACTAAACATCTTGTCCCGATGACTGAATCAGATTTGATCCTACTTAACATTCTGCTTCAAGTAAATATATGGGTCAGAAGATAAGGGGGATTGCAAAGAAAATTGCAGAAAGAAAGAAAAAGGTCCAGAGAGCAACTGATTTAGAATGCCTTCAAATCTGGCAGCAGATTTGGAAGTGCAACAGTGAAAAAGAATAACTAAAAATGATACTTTGTTTATATATATAAAAGTGCAGATGCTCACTCCAAATTAATAGTAAAATACAAAAGGCTGAATACTTAAAATTTTCCTGAGGTAACAAAGCATTTTCAGAGTTAGAATTCATTCTCAAGATTTTTCCTCCTTCTGCTCTTGGACTTTTTTTAAAAAAAAAATCTTACACACACACACACACACATATATATAAACAGATCAATCCCCATAAGACTTGGCAATAGCTCCCATTGATGTCAGCAGAGGTAGTTTTCAAGCTAATTCCTGTGCACAGTAACATTTTGATGTAGGGGAATTGCTGTTATGAAATGAAAAGCTAGTCTGTGATGGTCCTGTCTAAAAAATCATTCTTGAATTCATCAGGGCTTAAAATAGCCTCCATCGACCTAAGTAGAGGTCATTTTCAAATCTCTTTGCTACACAAGGAAACTTTGTAGAGAGAAAATAAATTAGGCTAAATAAATCATTTCCCCCAAGACTGTACTAAGGTCTCCATTGCCAAATTCTACGATATACTATTTGGAGTGTATGGGTGCAACAATGAATAAAATGCATTATAACAATTCATTCTACATTTGAACTATAATGTAATTGCCCTAATGAACTTAATTGGCATAGATTAATCTTGAGTCTGAATCTATGAACTTAATTAGCATACTGCATTCTCTTTCTCTTCCTTCCATCATCCAAAATTAAAAAAAGAAGCAGAAGAAAAAGAATCCAAGTGATGTTACTGATGCAAAAGTCTGGTCATTTTCTAATCTAATAAAAATAAAACACAAAGCCGGTCAATATGCCCTTTCGTCTCCGATGCATGTCAGAAAATTGAGCTAAATAGATTTAAAACTCTAGTATTACAGTCAATGAGATTAGAAAGCCATTAGTAGCTCTATGAGTATTGGATCACTAAGCACCAAAAGGCTATTGTGGAGAAATTTCTTGACCAGATAAAAATATATTGATACTATCCTTCTTCTATTATTCAATAAAGTGTTTTATTTTGAGACTCACTTTTCATGCACTATCCCTTGGTGTAATGGAGCCAATAAAAATAAAACTTTTTAGATTCTGAGGTTTTTGGTTTTTTTTATATAAAGAAAAACATGTTTCTTTATTAACCTGGTTGAATTGCTCAAATACTGCTTTAAAATACTAATACCACTAAAATCCTGATGCTTTTTAGGATGGCCATATATCCCTTAATTCATAGTATTTCCCATTCCTCACTAACATTAAAATCTTCCTCCCTCTCCCTGAGTCAAAACAGGGTGTGGCGCACCCCCTCCTGTAAGATCCAAAGCAATTTCTCCAAAACTGTTTTTGAAATGCAGACAGTCCTAGCACGTCCCAATGCCTACTGAAGTATTTTGGAAATAAAATCTCAGTAATGATAATAAAAATAACAATAAATGAATAAATACACGGTACTTTTCATGAAGCTGCTTTGCTTCTAGTGTGCAGTGAGAGGTTATGTGGCTTATGGAAGTTTATAAATACAATAAATATACAAATGTATTTCTTCTGTCTAAAATGGCATTAGCCAATTTATAGACAATTCGGAGCCAACTCAACCAAGTGCAAATCTTATTGGTAAATGTCTATGGGGATTCTCAGTCATCCAGGTCATGATTGTCCCAAAGGCAACTAACTGGACTTTCTTTGTTTTTCCTTGAAGATGTTTCACTTCTCTTCCAAGAAGCTTCTTCAGTTCTTCTGATAGACTTCGGAACTTGAAGAAGCTTCTTGGATGAGAAGAGAAACATCTTCAAGAAAATAAAAAACAAAAAAATCCAGTTGCCTCTTGAAAAAGCACCTTTGGCATTGGTAATGCAATATGTTTTGTTGTTTCTTTGGACTGCAGAAATAAGGTATAGGAGTCTTTATACATTTATTATACATGGATTGCATTTGGTTCATAGCAGAGGTCTTGAAGTTTGGCTTCATGATTCTTTTGATATATCTTATGCTTTATGATGAACGTATTTTTATGATGACTATGATCATGATTTATCACTTTGTTGTTTGTATGTACACTGAGAGTTTATGCACCGGAAACAAATTCCTTGTGTATCCAATCACACTTGGCCAATAAAGAATTCTATTCTATTATTTATATCTGTTTTCCTTTTCTAAATGTGTCTTTGCTATCTTCCCTCTCTCACTTACAGAACGAGGACATGCATTCCTCTTCTTGTTCAGCATGTACAGTAATTAGATTTACATAATCATACAGACAAAGAAATCCTTCCTGTGTCTGGGTCAGGATATCTGTCAAATTGGAAGATCTCTCCCTTCAGAAATCTTATTTATAGAGCCCCTTCTTTCTCAGTTAAAGAAAAGGGGGGGGGGGAAACAGAATCGCCACTCGAATGACTTTATGGTACAGAGAGAACCTTTCCAGTGAAAACACAGTTCTGTTATTAAAAATAATCAGAAACAAGACAGAATAGACTGATCTGGGACAGCCTGGACTATTTTTGGAACCTTGCAAGTGATACTGTAAAAGGGGCGGGGGGGGGGCAGAGTCTGTGTATTTCAGTTAGAGTAGAGACAATGGATGATAAGAGCTATATTAATCCATGCTGACAAAAACAAAAACAAAAAAACTAAAAAACTCCAGGCAGCACCTTTTCTCAATAACAAATATTATTAAAAGGCCCTAAGCTTTTGTGAGCAGCAAGTCACTTCATCAGAGATAAAGACTGATTATAGAGTTCTTGGATTTATATAAGGTTTAGGTGGGAAGAAAGGAATGGGTTAAAAGGAAAGCAAGTTATGTTGGCTATGCAGATGCAGATTATTGCAAGAGAGATAATGAGTATATCAATGGTTAACAACTGTAATGTGGTAAATGCTCTTTGTGTTTATTGGAACCTCTAAGATCGTCTGAAATTTTTTTATGTCTGCGAGTTCAACTATTTTTTGCTCAATAGTGCTGTTAAAATTCTTCTTTTCTAAACCATGCTGTGGAGTGACTGGGATGTTGAAATGCTTTGAAATTACTTTATCTTTGTTTTGAGATCTCGCATCAAACTGGTTTCCATTAATTCTTTTGCACAAAGTTTGTCTCATTTAAGGGCAACTAAGTTTTGTTGAACTGTTTGTAATTTTAAATACTTCCATTCAGAGTGAATGCAAGAACAAAATGACATATTGCATTAATAAACCTATTATTTGGCAGTATTTAAAACATTTGAAAAAAAAACATATAGGTAAAATGGAGGTTTTGGGTAAACTAAGACATTTCTAAATGAGCAGAGATTACAATGTGGCTAAGACCGAAGGATCGGTAAATAGATCAGATAAGGAGTTGATGGGAGATTGTGCACTTGGGTTCTGGATGGCTATCCCTAATGAGGGGATCACAGGTCAGTGGTTTCCAATGGTTTGAATGCAGGAGCAGAGGGAGCTTTCATTTTCTTAACAGTGATGGAGCTTTTTAGAGGACACTAAGATTGCTAACTCACTTTCTAATCATTTTCAGATATTATCCATTCAACTACCTTAAGGATATTAGAGATCTTCAAACCAACAAGTTTAAAAGGCATCTGGTGAGTGTACCTCCATTCTTGAATAAAACAGAAAAATAGTATAAGCTTAAGAACTTAAAGAATTAGAAATAAATAGCGAAAAGCTAAATAAAATTCTAATTCAAGAAAGTTATACACAAATTAAGGGAAACAGAAAAAAAAGCCTATAGTTTGTCTTTGATTGGCTTTGGAATTTGCAAAATGACAGAGACACTATGACATTTAAAATACTTCAGGAGTATTTTGAAGAATATGTCAAAAAAAAATAGCAGCTTCGATCTCAGCAGTGATGCTTCAATGAACAAATGGCATCTAAAGGATAACTTAATAATGAGAAAGAAATGAAAAGTCTTGGAAGATTTAAAAGATAAAGAGATGAAATAATTTTTTGACTGATGCAAAAATATTAGAGCATAAAGAATTTGTAAAAGTAGAAGTACTGAATTTTTTTTAAGTACATGGCAAAGTGAAGTGGAAATATAACTGAAGTGGAAATATAAATGACAAGAAAAGAAACTGACCTGAATAAGGACATTCTATTGGACTTATAAAAGCAGTTGTTTAAAGTCTTAAAGAAAGAAAAATAGGAGAGAGATTGAATCATTTGACAGCATTTTATTGAACTATTGATTATGACTGTTAGAAATAAAAGGAAGGTATTCAAGTTGGTTGGTTGATTTGATCAAAGTTAAAATAAGATATGCCTATATAAATTTGAGAACGCTTTACGGAATTATTGCTGACACTAGGAATGAAATATTAATCATTTGTGTATTTGTGTGTAGATAAGGGATGGATTATGGGGAGAGGATATTTTCACCTATTTTTAGGCAGTATAACAATTAAGTTTGTGATGAAGATCAGAAGTTACTTCTTTAAATATTTATTTTTTCTTTCACTTATTCCTTACCTTATTTTCCTGCACACCTTTTACTCTTTTTTGTCTTTCCCTTCTTTCTGCGTTTAGTTTGTATTTTCTTTTATTATTGTTGTTAAAGCTTTCAATAAAAAATATTTTAAAAAAGAAAAGCATATACAAAAGAAAAATTCACTTTCAGACAACATAGCCAGATTTCAAAATGAATGAAAGCTGAAACCTGAAGATATAAATGTGTGAGACCTATTGACATAATGAACAGTCTAACCTCAGTCAAAATGAAATGAATAAAATACCTTCCTGTCATCATGTAGTCAGATGACAGATAAATTGAAACTAAAACAGTACTTTTCATATCAAAGTCACGTAAGCACTGTAGAGAAGCCATTTGCTATATTTTAGATCACTTTTATTAGATCTAAAGCTGGATCAATGTGGATTTTCATGTATTCATAGCTATTCTTATGATGAGCCCAAATCTACTAATTTTGTTAGAGAGCTCACAAATGAAATTACAGATAACACAACTGATGTCTTTACACTAGGCATCTACTGATGAACTATACCATGTCAGTTTATGGATGAAACTTGAATCCAAATGATTTCATTAGAAATAAAACACTTATACTTGCCTTCTTGTATCTTCAAAGCCAAGATGACACCTTTATTAACACAGAGGATCATTCAAGTTTTATAATACAATGATGGCTAGATTAAGAAAGACAACTATATATCTTGGCAATAGCTTGGCTCAGTTAAAAAGAAATTAATCTGGCACTGTAGAGGACAACCTATTTACCCCCTAGATCCAAAATCCACTGGACCTTTTGCATCTGGTGTTTTCCAGCACAACATTTTTATTTGAAAGCACATTTTTGTTAGCATGTTGTTGTCCATGCATTTGCCTGCTACAGTAATATTGAATTTTCAGGAAAAATAATAAAGAAGATGCATCTTGATTAAAGATGCAAAAATTGATATATTTATAAAAGTAGTCCAACACAGCTGAAGTGCAAGTCTTTATTAAAGAACAATATGATGTACACTTCCCTGAAAGAGCCTGTCTTTTAGAGTTTTTAGCATATGGTGTTCATTTGCTAGCAAACAAGCCATGAAGATTCTGCAACCTGAAATTTTTACATTTATATTTAGTTCTTTTTTTTATTGAAAAAGTTTTACATTACATTTTATTTTTAGAACCCCTTCCCCATCCCAACCCCCTACCAACCCCACCCTATCCCCCCTATCCCTCCCCAATCCCCCCCTTGACTTCCGCTATTGAACAAACATCAACATTAACATATTCAACAATTTTTAAAGGTGAGATCCCTCTAAAAAAACTATAACCTTATTTTAAAACCAATTTTAACCTTAAGTAGTAAAAAACTTTTTTCTTTTAAACCAATATATGACAACAATCAGATATAAAAAACACTCAACTCTTAACAATCTATTTAAAAAATCTAGTGAAATAATTTTGAGCATCATAAGATTTAAATTGGATTATCATGCAAATACTATAAATATATAACATTAACTATAATTCCCCTATATCAAAATCAAAATCAGACAATACATAGTACATTTCTCTTTAACATTTAGTCTAAATATTAAAAATCCAAAATTATCAAATTAAATACATTTCATAATACATTTCTCATTAAAATTAAGTCTAAATATTAAAAATATAAATTCAATTACATAAAATATAATAAAAATTAAAAATTATCAAATTCAATACATTTCTCTTTTAAGTTAATTCTAAATATGAAAGATATAAATTCAGTTAAGTGCTAATTGAAACTTCTTACTTTGATATTTATTCTTCATGTATTCTACCCATTTCTTCCACTCCTTAGCAAAAACTTCATGGGTCCTTTCTTTTAGGTATGCAGAAATTTTAGCCATCTCTACCAAATTAGACATCTTCAATATCCATTCCTCTATAGTAGGTACATTATCTTTCTTCCAGTATTGACACATCAATAATCTAGCTGCGGTAATCATATGTAAAATTAATCTAGTATCAGTTACTGAACAACCCTTAACTATTCCCAACAAAAAAAACTGAGGAGAAAACTCCAACTTCTTCTTCAAAATGTTCTGCATTACCCACCATAGTTTAATCCAAAATGCTTTCAATTTTCTGCACGTCCACCGAATATGAAAGTATGTTGCATCCAAACAATCACACCTCCAACATTTGGGTTGAACATTTGGATACATACATGATAACTTTTTGGGATCTAAATGCCATCTGTAAAACATCTTATAAAAATTTTCCCTCAAGTTCTGTGCTTGTGTAAATTTAACATTTTGGACCCAAATCTTTTCCCAAGTTTCCAACATTACTGGTTCTGCGAAATTCTGTGCCCATTTTATCATGCAGTCTTTAACTAATTCACCCTCTGAATCTCTTTCTAACAATAAATTATACACTCGTTTAATATGCATCGGCCCTTTACATTTTATCTGGGTCACCAAATCTTCTTCATGTAACATTAATCCAATTTTCTGATCTTCTCTCCATCTTGCTTGAAGTTGAAAATACTGCATCCAAGTTAGATTCACTCCTTCTTCCAACAGGATATCCAAAGATTTCAAACACCATCTGCCCCCATCATTAAAAAGTATCTCTTTGTACAACAACCCCCCGAGTGACTTTATATTTGGCATAATATGCCCAAGATCCAACCACAAAGGTATTTTGTAATCCAATTGAAGCTGGTGCTTCTTAAACTTTTCCAGATTGTTGTGGCCCGTCAGCAGCCTGTGCAGTTAGTAGCTGATTCCGACAACGAGGAGGCTGGTGTGGTGCTGCGTCAGCAGCCTGTGCAATTGGCACTCGAGTCGGATAATGAGGAGGCTGGAGAAGATGTGGTGCCAGAGGCGGGAATTCAGACAGGGCCTTCAGAACCTTCAGAAGCTCCCATAAGTGAAGAGGAAGAAGAGGAGGAGCCTCTTCTTGATGCACGAGTGTGCAGAGCTGCAAAAAGGCAGGAGCAGCTCCTCAGGAGGAGGTTTCCTTGAAAGTAAGGCTTGGGGCTAATTGTCCACTTCCCTAGCCTATTTAAGGAAGGACGACGACTAATGCAATTTGCAGGAAACAACTTTGTTCAAATTCCTTCACATCTTGATTCCAGAAAATGTTTGATTTGGCTCTTGTTTCTCTCTTATCAGTTTTCCTGCAAATTGTTTCTGGGCATTCTGCCAACCACAGTAAGATTATGGTAATCTGAAATACTGTGCCTCAGAACTGAGTTACTATTCTTTGAATTCTTGTTGGCTGTTAATGAAGTTAAATTAACAACCCTTGTTCAGAAAAGACTGATTTATTGTACTTGTGTTCAAAGAACTACTAAGAAAGCTCATTAGTAGTCTTTAATTAGTAAATTAAGGTTTGTACGAACTTTGTGTTTGCTGCATTCTTTGGGGTCCGTAGCTAGGGTAGAACACAGATGAAAAGAATGGCTTCCTATATAAGGAGAACAAAAAGGAGAACATTTCTGAAAGTACATTGATATCTCTTAATTGGCCTAAATATATGAATGAAAAATTTGTTGACATTTTGTCTGCTTTACAATAGTAAAAAGTCCTTTTGAAAAATCAAAGCACGGCATTCTCAGGATGGTACCAATATCATTCCTAGCCAAGAGTTATTGGAGTGAAGGATTGACATTTTAAACTTTCCTCAGTGCTAGGTCCATTACTTTATTCAGGTCAGGTCTTTTATAAAGTAGAGGAGACGGGTGCCTGAGGCAATAGATTTGAAGATTTTGCAAAAGGATAACAAGCTTTCGTTCTTTGTTGTTATTGCATTTTTATTCCTGTAAATGTAGTGAGCTGAGCAGGAAATATTCTGCCTCATTTGCTAGAATTCCTTGGCTGGCTTTAGGAATGTGGTCCCTCGAATTGAGGGAAAGAACAAAATGGTTTCTCTTAGGAACAAAATGGTTCTACAGGTCCAAACTTCTTTTGGTGCCTGTTTGCTTGTCTGTAATTTAATGATAATTTGAAAACTACAACCCACTCTTCATTTTCCCTTAGCAACTTGAAGATTTCTGGACTTCATACTGGCTGGGGAATTCTGGGAGTTGAAGCCCAGATATCATCAAGTTGCCAAGGTTGGGAAACACTGCTCAAGGGTTAATGTCCATGGCATTACAGAGGGAAAATGAAGAGTGGGTTGCAGTTTTCTAAAGAAAGAGGGTCAGCAAATTAGTAGTTGTAAGAAGAGTGAATTGAGAGAACATCTTATCCCAAAGACCTCTCAAACCAGCAGCCCTGATGAAATAAATTCCAAATTTGGAGACAGAAGTGATAAGTGGTAAACAAAAGAAGATATGGAATGGATAATTAGGTACCTGCAGAATAGTGCAATAGGTCCTATTTGTTTACAGAGATGAAAAGTGCATAAAAATAAAGAAGAGATATTAGCAGAAGTTCATGATGTGTTCTGCTGACTAGCAAATTAAAGGTCAACTAAAAAGCAATTTGTAAGAAAGGTGATAAGGAAAAAAAGATGAGTGCAAAAAGAAATCACTGCTAAATCACTGATCTAATTAATTTTGTACAAGTGATCCTGCCATAAAAGCATTTCTTCAAAGTAATCTACTAATCCAACGGACTAGTCCAGATGTCCATCAGAAGTCAGCTGTGAAAGCTGAGAGTCAGGATTAACTTGAATCAAGTGTAGATCTATCTGCAGACCTTCCATTTTTTCATCCTAGCTAGAAAATCCCAGGTTTGCCTTTGCTTTTTAAATATCAATATATTGCAATAAGATAATGGAAGAAGGCCTGCTTTATATTTCTTTGCATTGTGGAAATATCGGTATGACAATGGGCTGCTATGCTTTGAGTAGCCAAAAAAATTACACTAGTGAAGAACGTTGACCTGTGTTGACCCATAACAGCAACAAAAATCAAGTCCTTTTGAGCTTTTACTAAAAGGGAGGGTGAATCTGGTTGCTGAGTAATTAACTCACAATTATGAGGGCAATAAAGGCATAATTTAGGATTATTAATATGGTAAAATTGTAGGGAATTTTCTGGCATTTAATTAACATTTACGAAGGCAGCCTATGACAAATTAAATATCAATTAATAAAATAACTGACATTTAGATACTCTATTAGTTGTCACAATTATTAACTTGATATTGCTGGCTTTTAAAATCCTAATTAAGTGTCTTAATATTCCTTACAATTTTTATGTGTTGAAAATCTAATTATATTTGTGTCTTATAAATTTAAACTTGATTACACATCATCTTTCCTATTAAATTTCAATAAATGCTCTTTTAACTGTCAATTGATGCTTAATTGACATAACGCCTTATATAATGGCAGCCATTTCTCTCTTCAGATGCAGACCCATATGTGCACGATATAAAGTCATAACCACCTAGTTAGATTATTGACTTGTACTTTTCATTCATTTTCTCATCCATAACAAGAAGAGTGTGGGAAGGGTGTGAAGGTTCATTCATACTTAGCAGGTCTCTGTACATCTAAGTATGCATACAGAATAACTTGCCACATTCCTAGAGAGGATTATAATATACAGTAGCTAGGAACTTTGGAAATCTTCGAAAGATATATGGTTTGAATTAAACTATGTCCCAATTACTCTGTACATTTGGACCTCTGCTTATAATAACACACTTAGGAAAATTACCATCACCTATTTCCAAGAAATAAGAAACTAGCTTCTATCTCATTTTGAAGAGAGGCAAGGGTATACATCGGATGTACGGAATCAAGATGATAACTGCACAATCAAAGCTTGTTCTAGCCATTAAAAAGAGATGGGGCTAATCATCCTGACTTTTTAATACTCTTTTGAAGACACCGATATATTGAATTTCTCTTTCTTTATTGAGTGCAATCAGCTTTAGTTTGTATTAAGTATTTATTAAGAACCAAACAAGCATCTTTTTATTTTAGTACATTTAGCCTTTTAATCCATTGAGACTAACTTGCCAGGTATATTGACTGTTTTTATCTTGAATCAGCCGAGAGTGACTATACGATAGGGTACCCTGTAAATTTAATGTTTAAATCAACAAACAAATATTTGTTTTAAAAAAGGAGAAAAATCATTCTTTTATACTTTTCACTGTGCTGTTTCAAATGTTTCAAATCTTAATTAGTGCCTTCCATACCTTTACCCCTTTCAAAAATAACATAATCACAAAAAGTTGCAAACATATGTAATTGCAAATATAGTTATAATTTATAAGTACTGAGTGATAATTACAATTTAAAGAGCATTTATCTATAGTGCTTATTTTGCTCAAAATACATTTTTTTAAATTTATATAAACTACAGGGGACAGAACATGCATTCAGTTAACATTGAAATATTCAGTGTTCAAATTCTTCAAACACTCCTAATTTCACACTTGGAAATAACAAGTGCCTGGCTGAAAAAATCTTGGAGTTAAAGTCAATAGGTCATAAAGGATTTAGGATTTTAGGATTTATTGGATTTATATACCGCCCTACTCCCGAAGGACTCAGGGCGGTGTACAGCCAACAATAAAAATACATACGTACAAAATTTAAAAACCAACTAAAAACAGATTAAATGAATTTGGCCCGGACAGAATTAAAACACCCCAATATAATTTAAATTTTTTTTTTTAAATTTAACACTAAAAACGGGGACATCCCTGATTTAGACAGCTTTCCTATGGTCTACTTTGCTTTATTGAAACAAACACACTCACTCACACACACACACACACACACACACACACACACACACACACACACACATCAAATCTTTTTTGCAAAGCAATTCAAGATCCTCTTTTCAAAGAATAAAACCAAGCACCTGGTCCATTTCCCTTTTTGTTCTCGGAGGTTGTCTCTGTACTTGAAAAAGCAGGAAGACCTTCTTCAAAGACATTGTCTTTCTACAGAAGATCGTTGGAGTCATCTGAGTTTTGAAAGTGTTGAAGGAGACTGAGACAAAGAAGAATAGAAGCTATGAGATAATACCAATGTGTATAGACTACTGAGGCCATACACATCCCCTTTTCTGAAGGAACAATTTTTTACTTTTGTTACTGAGATTCCCTTGCTGAGGCCAATCAAATATTACTATTATTATGAGTATTTATCACTTCAATGTTTTTTTGGCTTTCAGTGTTTGTAAACTGCCCAGAGTCACTTGTAGCCAAGATTGTACATAAATAAAAGCTTATAGAAGTTGAGTGTTAAACCTGTTGCATAAAGATCAGCCTACTGTTTAAGGTCATGCTTCTTTAATCACAGATGAACTATGTTACAAAGCATATCTCATGAATCAGGAACAGAAAAACTGATGGTTTCCGGCTGTTGGAGCTTCAACTTCCCAAAACCCTAAATACCTAATGAGTTGTAGTTCAAAATATTTGAAAATTGAAATTGTACGCAATCACCACTGGAATCTGCTGCAAGTAGACCAGCTTCTGAGAGTAAGGATGATGATCTTGATAGAAAAATATAAGAATGTTACCTAGGCAAAGAGATGGAAATGTTTTTAAAATCCGAATAATAATAATATATTTAACATGGCTCAGGCAGAAGCATCCTAATTCACTGGAGTATATGAAGAGGAGGCAATACAGTACAATCAAGCTTGCAAGATTTTGTTATTATAACCAATCACAATAAAAGTTGTTTTAGCCTTCCGCTGGAGTTGATATCTTGGTTTGTTAGCAGGGGGCTTTCTTTGGAACCAATGCTATTGTTCAAATGACATGATCCAACTCTCAATCCAAAGTATACTTGTTCCAACTTAGTCATTCAATGACACCGCTATATTTGGTTTTTTCACCATTGCAGCTAGTCCAGTACAAGATCATCAATGGGTAACACCCATTTGCCATTCTCCTCTGTACCTCAGTGTTTGCCTGCAGACATATGAAGGAGCAGATTGGCAACAATCCCTCTGTGACCTGGTAAATAAGTTTGCAAAAGCATTGGGAGATTGACAAATGCAGTTTTCAGCTGTTCATGGGCGGACATTGAGCCTGAGTTCACCTTCAGTGCCTTTAGACAACTCCAACTTTAATCTACTGTTCAGCTGTTTAATTATGTAATTACACAAACGCTTAAGAAAGGAGTTAAATTATATATTTGCAAAACAAGGGAGGGGGCAGTCTACTGTTGAAAGACTACACAGTTCCTTACTACTCCGTGAATGGTGTTTAAAAGAGGCAAACAGTAATGTCATGTACAAATGAAAAAACAAAGTTGTTGTTGTTTTTTCCTGGAGTGTTAAAGGCTATAATCATCACCGTCAACAGTATGTGGGATAAATAAGCAAACGGGGAACAAATAGGGTTATTAGGCTTTGATGCTGACTACTACATATCATGCTCATAGAGTCAAGAATTCACATTTTTTCAGGTTGGATTTCATTGAAGCTTTTTCAGTTGCCTGGAGATAAAAGCTGTAATTATCAGCACTGACTTAGTCTGATCTATCACTCTGCAAGTTCATGTGTGTTTTATACAAAGAAAGAAAAACCCAGATTTTATTCCCTTTCCTTTCTACACTTTATGCATGCCCACCTGCGTGTGTGCACACACGCACACACATAAATACCCCTTTGATAATTATCATTGCTCAATATCAATATTGAGCTCCAACCTGGCTTTTTAAAAAAAATAATATCACTGCACTGTTATATTATGAGTAAGTGCATAGTAAATAAAAGTATGACTACTACTACTCTTAAGTTTCCATGTTTTTGCTTAATTTAATGTTTCTTGAATGTTCCAAGCAAGATTTCCAAAAGTATAACGAATGTAGTAAGAAGGTGGATTGCCAGGAGGGAGGGGGTGCATTCCAGAGGTGTAAGAGGCAACTCATTTCTGATGTTATGTGTGTGAGAGAAAGAGGGTGAAGATAGCCCCTCCCTAATAGTTTACAGCAGTGGTTCTCAAGCTTTCCTTCACCACGGACCCCCTTTAAGTACCTTTTGTGGCCACGGACCATGGCCATGGACCACCAAGACTTAACTCAAGATTTAAATCGTAACATTTCTTCAAGCCTTTGTGGACCCCCTTTGATGACATCACAGCCCCCAGGGGTCTGTGGACCACAGGTTGAAAACCACTGGTTTGCAGAATATATTGTAACGGTAGATAGCAGAGGACATAGTCTGGCAAGTTTCTGTCTATAGGTGTGAAAACAATAAGGAACATGGTTTGGAAGAATCACTGTGTGCTACTCCTGGTTTTCAGTCTGATTCTTGACATTTCACTTTATAGAAAGGAAGGACAATTTATGGTTTATAGATTACATGTTCTACCACCTATCTCTGTCATTGTTATTGTGCTAATTCTTTTCCCAGAACTTTTCCTTTTTCCACATTTTCATTTAAAAAAAAACCTATTGCCCCACTGCCACATCTGATTGCATCACTGGTGCTTGATAGCAAATTGGCAAAATTGTGGTATATCTTTTTTAAAAATAAAAGTAATTAGCAAAAGCACTTAGACTTAGATACCACTTTACAGTGCATTACAGTCCTCTCTAAGCGGTTTATAGAGTCAGCATGTTGCCCCCAACAATCTAGGTCCTCATTTTACTGACCTCAGAAGGATGGAAGGCTGAGTCAACCTTGAGCCGGTCAGGATTGAACTACCCAAACTGTTGGTATTTAGTGGACATTTCGATTACAGGGGTCAGGTCATATTTTCTCACAAGAGCACCTTTTTTTCCCCTGAAAAAAATGTTTATCCTTCGTGTTTGTTCCCCTAGGAAAAAAAAAACACTGCGGTTTTTGAAATTTCTGCACCAGAAGAATTTTTTTTTTTAATGTTGGCTGCAAATTTTATTCCCACAATGCCCAGGATAAACACATCTAAAAAGTAAGAGAGTATGACTGCATTTTCAAATAATGCACTAGTATAAAGAGAGGGAAAATAAAGAAAGCTGTGGCACTGCCATTTCTACATATTTGTTGCACCAGTCCTTCTCTGGGGAGAATGTGGGAAAATCATTTCCTTGTCCAAATCCTCAGTCCATAAATATTTTGAGAAGAATTTTCAGAATTCTTCTTAAAGTGTTCTTAAAGTGCTTCATTGACCAAGAAAATGGTTGGATATAATTGATAAGATCCTCTAAAACAGGGGTGTCAAACTGGCAGCCCTTTACAGCTGGCCTTTAGAGGTTGTAAGCTCTCTATCACTGGAGGTTTTTAAGAAGAGACTGGACAGCCATCTATCTGAAATGCGGGTTGGACAGCGGTCCTTTCCAGCTGTATTCTGATTACTTACTTATAAACCCATCTGTAGATCAGCCAAACTCAATTTGGGTGGTATATTTTGACACCTAAAATTCTCAGCTTATTTGTGAGTTTATACAGTACTGAGGGAATCCTGCAACATTGATTTGTGATGGGTTAATTGTAAGCATGAATAGCAGTGTTAGATTTAGCGCAAATCCTAATTCAGCACTTCACAAAACTGTCTGATTCAACAGTCTGGAGGCCACCCAATTTCCCTCTGTTTAGAAATCCAAAATTCTGTACCTCTATATTTAGAAATCAACAAATGGCTGAAACTGTTCGGTGACATTTCCAGGTGTAGTAAATTTTTCTAAGGATACGAAACCCGTCAAATGTCAGAAGGGTCTGAGGTTGAGTTTTATTTTGTCTTTGTGCCAGAACACCTTTACTTTTTATTTGTAGCAAAAAACAAGCCGCAATGAAGTTAGCAACTGGAATTTCCTCCCCTCCATTTTAGATGAATAGATGTAAGAAATTTTTCTGCTGGCACAGCCTTTCCAGTTTGAAGGTGTGCAAGATCTCCATCCTCTGAAATATCTGAAGCAAAGATGTGAAGATCAGGAAACATCCTGTTTCTTTTACTATGTGCGATAGTGACAGCGACTGGTCCTTTCTGAGGAAGTCTGTGCCCACATGCCTGCCTGAGCAGTTTTTAGCTGTTCCCAACACTGCACTCTTCTGGATGGAGAGCTCTGATGTTGTTCTTGGGATGTGTTGAAGCCACTTCTCCTAGACTAGGATTCAAAGCCTACCGCAACCGAGATCACTTTAATAACCTTTGGCCGAGATATATGTAGTCATCTCCCATTCAGGGGTGGGCTTCAAAAATTTCAGCAACGGATTCTCTGCCCAGTTGCTGGGTGGGCGGGGCCATGGTGGGTGTGGCCTAGTCGGCCTCCTGCACCATGGTGTGGGAGGGTGTTTTCACTTTCCCAAGGCTCCAGAGGCTTTCCTTGAGCCTCCAAGAGGACAAAAGCTGCCTCCCCTGGGCTCCAGAGGCCCCATTTCCAGCCTTCTGGAACTTCCGGGAGGCCCATTTTTCCTCCTCCCCAAGCCTCTGCACAGCTCTGCACTTAACTCACATCCAAAACAGGCCGTGTGGAGACTCCTAGGAGGGGCGGGATGGAAGGGGTGAGATGGGCGGGGCCAACTGGGGGGGGCGGGATTTGGAGGTTCTCAAAACCAGCCATAGCTATGGGTTCTCCCAAACCTGGGCGAACCCATAGCAGATTTGGAGGTTCTCCAAACCAGCCATAACATTAGCTATGGGTTCTCCTGAACCTGGGTGAACCCATAGCAGCCCACCCCTGCTCCCATTTATATTTGCAATTACCTTGGGCTTTTTTGTGGATAAAGAGAGCAAATTCTTCTAGGATTCAGAATCTTGTTTGTTTACAGTTTTATTTAAAACCAATACATCAGGGAAAATAATGTGCTTGGATACTGTTGGAAGAAATATCCAGGTCCAGTTCCAAGCTGAGACAAAGGCATTGGAAATAAAATGGAGGCTGGAGGCTGATTAGAAAGAAAAGCCCATTTATGAATGAACAGAACCACACAAAGACAGCATGCAGTTCTGGGTCAGCTGAACGAATGATTGAATGAGTGGATGGATCTTTATAGGTTTCTGTGACTTTGAAGTTTGAATTGTTCCGGGGGTGGTGCAATGAAGTGGCTTGTGTTCTGAAAAGATGTTGGTCAATTCCTATTGTGGCTAATGGCTTTCATCCTGTTTTGAATCTTGGGTGAGGGGCTGCTTTCTGATCCTACCATTCTACCTTTATTAACTGTCAAACTTTGTTGGAAGGAGTTTCAAAATATCCAGTCTCGAATGGATTTCTGATTGCAGTATTTGTTTTGCTTATGAATAAAGCTATGCGGATACTTGTCTTTCTCTTTCAATAAGTTCTTTATCTCCTTAAGTGCTGGCATCTGCTGTGGGCTATTAAGAAAGACTTGGGGGATGCTTTCTGCTTCTGAAACATGTTTCTCCATTTCTCCCTTTGGGAAAATATAATATTCTGCCTTTTTTAATATTTCCCAAAATATTTATTTCTTCCAGGGTGGGGGTAGGCTTCCCCCAATATGAAAACCTACCCCATTTCTGAAGGATAGAGATTTATGATGATAAGAACAGCTTAAGACTTTTAAGCAGTGTGCTCAGGCTACTATAGCATGTATGTATGTACTGTATGTATCAGTGGTGGGTTTCAAATTTTTTTACTACAGGTTCTGTGGGTGTGGCTTGGTGGGCATGGAATGGCTTGGTGGGCATGGCAGGGGAAGGATACTGTAAAATCTCCATTCCCTCCCCACTCCAGGGGAAGGTTACTGCAAAATCCCCATTTCTTCCTGATCAGCTGGGATTTGGGAGGCAGATGGGGACGGGGTCAGTCAGAATTTTTAATACCGGTTCTCCAAACTACTCAAAATTTCCACTACCGGTTCTCCAGAACTGGTCAGAACATGCTGAAACCCACCTCTGGTATGTATGTATGTATGTATGTATGTATGTATGTATGTATGTATGTATTCATGCATGCATGTATGCATTGTTTGTTTGTTTATATTTTTATGCTGCCCATTTTGCCTGTAAGGGGATTCTGGGTAGCCTTGTATTAAAAAAAATGCAAAGGAGTGAGGTAGATGACTGGATGATGGTAGAATATGAAATAACTGAACAGAAAGACATCCGGCTATCCTCAGGCAAACACCCCCTGCTACACTCTTCTCTGATTCATTCAAACTTCTTTGTTCCTGCTTTCAGAATGAGAATATTTGGAAAGAGCAGAGAACATTCCTTTGATGCCTCACTAACATCTCTCTCCAGATTGAGACTGGAGGGCCGGGGGGGAAACCCCCCTCACATTCACTGGGATAGGAAGATGGAGCTGTCCATCACTGCCCTGACATTTACCTTATATGGGGAGAAATGTTTCTGTTTCTGTGTTCCTTCAGAACACCAGCAAAAGTTTGGGTGGAATCTGATTCTAATTTATCTCCTTTGAAAGAACCTGGTCTCAATTTATATTGACACCAGTTTTGTGATTCATTCAGTTAACTATTGGTGGCAGAATTTAACCAACCCGGATGGCATTCTTAACTGAACTGCTAATTATGAGAGACATTGTACCAATATGTGCTTTCTTTTCCAGATAGAGATAGGGATATATTCATTAAATAATGAATTTTGCATTCAGGTAAGTTTTCCACAAGGCATATAATGCATCACTGAAAATAATCTACTTCAGTTGTAGTGTCATATATCTCCATCCCTGGTTTATGAATGTGCAAAACAAATCCCTGGAGCATGAGATAATTGCTAGCTTGTAATTTGGGGGATGAAATAAACAGCAATAGCAACACTTTCTAGGATTTTATAGGATCTGCAGCTGGCTGTCACAGAATGAGCTTAAAGACCAATATCAGTTATGCTGGGTTTTTTTTTTTTTAAATCTTGACTATTTTCTGCTGGATTTTAATCAATGTCTTTAAGAAATGTATTCATCTTCCTGTATAAATAACAGTTGAAAATATCACCTGAGCATTTTGATGATATTTGTATTTTTTTCCCAAAAAAAGAAAAAAAAAGAGAGAGAGAAGAAAAAAATAATAATAATAAAAAGCAGAGTCCTGGATTGAAATGTTACTTGAAGCTGCTTTCGCAGAAGAAATTTATTGCATTAGGGCCACAGCTGTAAATTTTCTCCCTCTAATCCTATAAATTTCTTCTAAATGTTTAATGGTTTATAACTGTAATTATTCTTGTGTGCCAACATTAAACTTTAAAAAGTTTAATTTGGAGACTATTCGGAGAAACTCATCTTTTTTACAGCCTCATAAATAGTTCTTTGATGAAATGAGCAGAGGCTCAGCGTCTGTCCTCAGTGAATACAAATGATATGGTGTCGTTTCTCAGAGGAAGCTGATCCTTTGATCTCTGGAGCAATCTTGCCCCCACCATTAAGTGCCCATGTTGACTTGATGTCATTCAACCAAGATGCCACAACAGCCGTTTCCAAATTGTGAGCGATGACAAAACAATGTTGCACTAGAATTACATCGTGAAACGCTTCTTGCTGATCTAAATAGGTAGTCTAGATAGAAATAGCATTTGGGTTTATATATCACCCCATAGTGCTTTACATCTCTCTGGGTGGTCTACAGTGTAAGCATTATTTACATATTGGCCCCAATGATCTTGGCCTTCATTTTACCAACCTCGGAAGGATGGAAAGCTGCGTCAACCTTGAGCCCTATCAGGATCGAACTCCAGGCTGTGGGCAGAGTTTGCCTGCAATACTGCACTTTAACCACTAGGGCTAGATGGCCAGTAGGGCTAGATGGCCATCATTTCCTCCAACAGACGAAGGCAGATTTTGAACATGCCATTCAGTTGGTCAGGAACATGGCTACCAGAGGCCATCTCAGCTCATAAGGAGGTTCAGCATCTATGATAAAATATTTCAACAAAAACAATGTAATTCAACCTTATTTCTCCCTACTTTCATGGGTATTGCTGTTCACATCCATCCAAATACTGTATATAGTAATTATCTATTCTGCACGATTCTCAAACCAGGCATCTGTTCTCTTGATCTACTTGGAAAAGGATAATCCTTCTCTTTTATGTATTTAGCCTCAATATTTTGCAAATGCAAATAATAATAGAACTTTATTATAATTCTATATCCATTCTGCCATGAGTCACTGCACTGATTCATCTCCTGATCAAGAACAATGACTCATACGCAGTTGGCAGGATCTTCTTCTTACAACCTTTCACTTTTTTTTAAAAAAAAAAAATCAAATTGACTATGAAACAGTTATCAGAGATATTGTACAAGCTGCACTACAACCATTGCTATTATTTGTTCATGGGAACTTTATAAAACCCGTAACCGAACTGATTTGAAAGATAAATCCTATATGAGAACTAAATCTCAAGACATGTGCCAAGACAACCAAGTTAATGCCTTGAATTTTGGATGCTGTGAGTGAGGACCATGTTAGCAAGACTGCTAGAGTAAATTGCCTAGCTAGCAAATATGTCCCTTCCTATAAGTAAACTACTGTAATAAATGTCATGAGTGGGAGAACAAAAGTGGTAGGGAGATTTCCTTACTTGTCAGATTGTGTAGAGTGTCACAATAAATTTACTGGCAAGAGGCTTTGACTGAATATACAGTAATTCTTTTCAATGCTGCATTATGTAACACTGTGGGCTTTTCCTTTCTTGCCATTTATCGTGACAAAAAATGCAATTGTACCCTCAGTTTATTGCCCTGTCCTTGTAATGTTACCTTCTTCTTATCCTCTGCCCACACCTCAGTTATCCTGAAATGTCCCAGTCTCAGAATAGTGAGTGGTTTTTTTTTTTTTTTGGTTTTTTTTTTTGCAATGAATAAGAATGGATCCTCACCTCTGATGTGATCAAAGGTTAGGTTGGGATCTGTCCAACTCCTATTGGCTATTTTATGCTGGTGAAAGCATGATCCTTTACAGGTACTTAGCCTTGTCCTCTATCACCATTTCAAACCTCCAGGAATAAGGTAGCCACTGAAAGATAAACTGTCCATAGTGTTTATCAGGTCTTATGCAGGCTCTTTATAAGTGCTAGACATGGTTTTAAAGTCATCTTTAACACATGAACTGCACAGAAAGAGACTTTAAACTAGATTGAGAGATCCGAACTAGATTCTGCATAGGATCTTCAGCTGATTCTGACACCATCGCTTACATCCAGGTTTTCTGCTACTGGCACTTCCATTGACTATGTTTTCACATGGCCAAGTTTTCTTACTGTCATTATCGTTTTTATTTTTTTATTTTCCTAAGGATTTGCCCAACAGCCTTACAACTGTTGGCCGAGCAGTGTCTGTGGTCGCTATGGCTTAACTCCATATCAAATCAAAATTGATTTCCAGCAGTCAGAGAGAAATAAAATATGTGAAGATGAAGATGTGTAAAATTAAAAGATCTGAAAAGGACAGTACAAATAAAAGCGTAGAATTGGGCAATCCAGTTGATCTACCTGGACAACAGTCAAACAGGTAAAAGACTAAATAGAATCATGCTGTCATAGAAAATGTCCTCAGCTAAAGATAAAAAAAAACATTTCAGAATAGATAAATAAACATTTCTACAAATGTTTGTAGAAAAGGCAGTGAAAGAACATTTGCTTAAGGACATAGTGTACCACAGCTTGGGATGTATCTGAGAGGGACTGGCACATTTTTTTCTATTCCACCCTGCTTTTCATCTGGAGGTGCTGTCATGGTGACTGTTGTTCTTAAGCACATATTAATCAAAACTGTATGATTCTGGAAATTTGCTCTAATGCTCGTGCTCTCCATAACCACCCACCTGCTATTTCCAGCAGTTGCTGGTTACAAGGGCCAAACTACAGGCCCTGATTGCTGCCATTCCCTAGATTGGTGTTTTTCAACCTTGGCAACTTGAGGTTTGGATTTCTGTCTGGGAATTCTGGGAGTTCCACACCATTTCAAGTTACCAAGATTGGGAAACACTGCCCTCGAGCCTTAGGAGGAATGAGGATCATTCAGTATTGATTACATCATTAATGCATCTTCCTTCTTAGTTCCTATGCAAAAGACAATTGTCTTATCTTCCTAGATCCAAGCCAGAAAGAAAACCAATCCAGAAAGGGAAAAGACAGGGGAACATCTGCCTTGGAAACCGGTGACGAACCCAGTCCCAGTCCCAGACACAATAAATAAATAAATAACTGTATTGTCATTGTACATGTATACACAGTATACCCATACAAAGAAATTCACTAAATACCCAAAGACCAGGTCCAACAGACATAACAATCCCCAAACATACTCCCACCCACCACAATTCTCCACTCTTAAACCACCCAAACATCCACACAACCGACCAAGTAATACTGTCCAACAGCTCACTAATGGTGGCCCTTTAGTTCATTAAGTGCAATTATAGCTCTGGGATAAAAACTATTCAGAAAACGTGTGGTCCAAGTTTTAATTGTTTTCACAACTCATTTGATTAGCAATAGCATTTAGACTTATATACCACTTTACAGTTCTTTACAGTCTTCTCTAAGCAGTTTACAGAGGCAACATATTGTTCCCAGCAATTTGGGTCCTCATTTTATCCACCTTGGAAGGATGGAAGGCTGAGTCAACCTTGAGCCTGGTAAGATTTGAACTGCTAAATCGCAGTCAGCTGGCAGTCAGCAGAAGTAGCCTGCAGTACTGGACTCTGACCACTGCGCCACCACAGATTAGAATCTCAGTTACAGACAGGAAAGTGGTCAATTGCCCATTGTAGCACATTGTAGAAATACAAGTCAGAGCCTTTGTATTTCTAGATAGAATTATGGTTGACCTATTATTGCTTAATGCATTGTAAGCCACCCTGAGTCTCCGGAGAAGGGCTGCATATAAATTAAATTTTTAAAAAATATATGTATATTCTTCCTGAGAAAAACTGATAGTGGATCTCCATTTTTGTTAGCTATGAAAAGCCAAGGCCTGGAGATGATTTTCTATAATGGCATTTTTCCTATGGAGCAGCCTTTCAAAAGGAGCTAGATTATCATCCTCCATGGTAGCCTTCCAGATGTTGATGAAAATTGATCTTTGTCTAAAAAGCATTTGGGGTCTAGGGTGGGATGATGCTATAGATTTTATGGATTGAATACTGATCCACTTTAAACAGACAGAGTCAAATTTTAATATGCCATAGTGTATTCACTAAAGTTCAATTTTTTGAGTAATTATGTAGTAAGACTTCTCTTATCTTTCTCTTAGATAAAGTCCTCAAGAGAAGCATTGTAAAAAGGAGCAATAGCTTTTGAGGTTCCCATTATGAAGCAGTATTATACATCCTGTTTAATTCTTGTTCCACCATGCTGTCATAGAAATAATGTATGTGATATAGTAGCAGAACTTCCTTGAAATAGGACTTCTCAGTTAGGTCAAACAAGTTGAGAAAATATCTATGAATTAGCTCAAGTCTTGTTCTTCAATCTTTTCACAGTCCAAAGTACAGAAAAATAATAGTTCATACATAGTAAAAATGAAATCTAAACTTGAAACCCTATGCACTTGTTCTGGTTGTACTAAAATCAATGGGACTTTCTTCCCAATAAATATATTTCACCCTGAATGGCAACATAGTTAGGTGTGAATTTTAATGTTTCAGTATTTTTCTCTGTTCAATTTCAATTTTCAATTTCAATTTAATTCAATTTATATGCCGCCCCCCTCCGAAGACTCAGGGCGGCTCACAATACATTTAAAATCCTAATAAAAACATTTAAAAATTAAAAACATTAAAAACATTAAAATTCATTCACACCATTCATGGCCAGATCTTGCAAAATCACAAGAGTGAGATCAACGGCCCCAGGCCTGCCAGAAAAGCCAGGTCTTCACCGCTTTTCGGAAGGCCAATAGGGTGGGGATGGTCCAGACCTCAGGAGGTAACTGATTCCAGAGAGCTGGGGCAGCCACAGAGAAGGCCCTCCCCCACAGGCCTGCCAGCCGGCATTGTTTAGCTGACAGGACCCGGAGGAGACCAACTCTGTGGGATCTTACCAGTCACTGGGAGCTATGCAGTAGAAGGTGGTCTCGAAGATAACCTGGCCCTGAGCCATGTAGGGCTTTAAAGGTAATAACTAACACCTTGAATTGTGACCAGAGACCAATAGGGAGCCAGTGCAGCTCACGGAGAATTGGTGTAATGTGTGTGTACCTAGGTGCACCCACGACAGCTCATGTCAAGTTAACCTTATTGTTCATTTTCACTTTTGAGAGAACAAAGAGTAGTATGTGATTTTATATTCCATATATTCAGCAATATTAGCAAAGTTATATAGATATCACTATATATAGATATATAGTTATATAGATTGTAAATTTTCCCCACCCACACCCCTGTTCATCTTGTTAATATTCCAAACATTCTTCTGACTAAGACAGGTACCATTTCTTTATTACCAAAGACTGATGCTAATTATTTCCTTTTTGATTTTTCATGGCACCATGAAAAATAGCTATTAGGCATTCAAATGTTTTGGCTGATTTTAAGAGTCTCTTCAAAACTGAACAGCAAATGAAATGGCAATACACAAGCTGGCATAGTGGAACTGAACATCTGCAAGTATCACCTGACTGTCTGCTGTTTCACCCACCGATAATGGTCTTCTTGTGCTTCCTCATTATTTTCAGAAAGTAATAGATCATTCACCCACCATTGCAGCAATCTGTTGTCATCTCAAGGTGGGAAAAAGTGGCTTAAATAAATCAATTACATAGAAGAGAAGATGAACGAAGTCAACATCAGGAGGGAAACTAAGGAAGAAACTCTTTCTTTCATGATGCTGATTAACTGGAAAACCCAGGCTCCATTTCTTCAACACCAAGGCTTCCATAGATATATATGAACCAATGTTGGGTCATTTGATTATCAGATAAATAGATTTCCACAATAAGGATATTTGTTTATAGAATATAACATTTTTGTTAGATACAGATAGGAACATTTATAACTATTTGTAAATCTGTAATATAAAGGGAAAGGGACATGGTGGCTCAGTGGTTAAGACGCTGAGCTTGTCAATCGAAAGGTCGGTAGTTCAGCGGTTCAAATCCCTAGTGCCACGTAATGGGGTGAGCTCCTGTTACTTGTCCCAGCTTCTGCCAACATAGCAGTTCGAAAGCATGCCAAAAATGCAAGTAGAAAAATAGGGATCACCTATTTTTGAGAAGGTAACAGCATTCCGTGCGCCTTTGGTGTTTAGTCATGCTGGCTACATGACCACAGAGACGTCTTCGGACAGCGCTAGCTGTTTGGCTTTGAAATGGAGATGAGCACCGCCCCCTAGAGTCAGGAACAACTAGCACATATGTGCAAGGGGAACCTTTACCTTAATGTAAAGGGGGAAGAATGTATTCTTGATGTATCTTTCAGCATTCAGCTGAGGCAGATTTTTTTCCTCTGTTTAATATTAGATGTGTTTGATACTTGGGTTTTTTTCTCTTTTTTTGTACATTTTTGTTGTTGTTGTTAGTGTTGATTTTTTGTTAGTTTGGTTTTTTTTCTTTGTTTTGTATTTTATCTTTGGTGATAAAAGAATAAATAAACATGTTTTGAAGGAAGAATTCTTTCTTAAGTATATCATGAAGATGGTTAACTGGAAAACCCAAGATCCATTTCCTTAACACAAAGACTTCCATAACTTCAATTGGGAGGTATAACTGAAGGCATCTTTATTTTCATTTAGCAATTTTTGATGCAGTCCATAGCTGGCAATATAGATCTAAGTCCCATTGATTTGAAAGAGACATCAATGTTTGGGATTCAATGAAGAATAGAGAAGAAGCAAAGAACTGATTCGAAAGGACAAGCAACTCAGTTTTCCTTGACATGCAGTCTTATGAATAAGAACTTTATTTCATTAAACATTCTTTCAGTTTTTCAGTCTTGTCCCTTAGACTACTTTTAAACCAGTATCTAAGCAATAGAGGGCACAACCACTGCTTTTTTAAAAAAAGAACAAAGCAGAAGCTGAAGTACACATGCATTCACAAGGGAGTTAATAAAGCAATGAAAATGTCCACCTTTCTGCTCTCTAATCTTCACAAGCAGGGAAAATTAAATTAAATGGTAATTAGTTCAAGTTATATATTGTTGATGAAAAAATAATCTCATTAGATTTTCTTCCTCCCTTTAATGATTGCGCTCATGTAGGAAAAGATAACTAATACTGACTTCATAATGAATCATTTTCTTCAAGATTAACTGAAGATACCTGAAATGATATCATTAACTTGGCAGAAAAATGATGAGACAGTTGGCATTTCAAATCAAATCACAATTCAGTATTTGAAGTATTAAGGAGATGATCTAGCGGTCATCAGAAGTGGACTTTTGCTCTGTGACCTTCCACATTGTCTCTTTCTCTTGCATATACTGTAGGAGACGAAATGGCAGAGCCTGAGGGCAGAGTGGAAAGGGGGATCAACCTAGAATTCCTACGTAGTCACAACTTAGCAAACTAAGTCCAATCCCCTCTCTCCCCTTTGAATGTTATTGAATCTTATCTGATTCTAAACAGGTGCTGACAGATAGTTGAGAAGATTGCTGTGCATAGTCTTTTACCAATACATCAGTTTAATTGAATCTTCATGTGTGAACCTGATCCTTCATCTGCAGACATATACTTGATGGAAGCAATCTCAACGGAGTCTGATCAGGGCTTCAAAAATTTTAGCAAGGGTGTCTCTGCCTGGTTGCTGGGTGGGCATGGCCTAGTTAGCCTCCTGCACCATGGTGGGGGGGGGGGTGTTTTTGCCCTCCCTGGACTCTGGAGGCTTTCCTCAAGCCTCTGGGAGGGCAAAAACTGCCTACCCAGGCTCTGGGCACTGTCTGGACACTGGAAATGGGCCTGTTTCTGGCCTTCCCGAACTTCCAGTTGGCCTGTTTTTCACCCTCACTGAGCGTCTGCACTTATCTACATCCAAAACAGGCCACGTGGAGACTCCTGGAAGGGGAGGGGCGAGGTGGGCAAGGCCAACCAGGAGTGGGATTTGGGGATTCTCGGAACTGGATCTAAGCTAAAGGTTCTCCCAACCCTCTGCGAACCCCAGCAGCCCACCCCTGAGTCTGATCCCAAAACTTGATATAATGTATGAATAAGCCATCTTGTCTAGGAAGTAGGAGAGGGGTCAATTAATGTAGATAATTTACATTCAATAGTTGCTCTTTCTTTCCAGGCTTAACAGTCTTTTAGTTGGCCCTGCCTATGTGGTTGTTTTCTGCAAAATAAGCTGTCTAGTCAAGTGAATTCACATCAGCTTCGATGCTATTACAGATATCCATATTATTTATCCATTCATTCATTTAGTGTCTTTGAGGCATTAGAGCCGAAACCTGGAAACTGTGTTCTAGTTCTGCCTTGGGCACAAATCCACCTGGGTGACTAAGCCCACAACTTTCCCACAGCTCTAAGAAGAAGACAAGGGAAAACCGTTTCTGAACATGTTTCTTCATTAGAAACTAGAAATATTTGAACTTTGAAAATAACCATCACTCCTACATCTCTATCATATGAGTGCCTTTTCTTCTTGATTGGGAACTTCCAAGTTTATTATCCAACAGTTAAGCTTGCAGCATAGCTGATGTTTCACTGTTTCTATCTTTAAGTCAGCGTCACAGATTACATTTCACTAGGAAAAAGTCTACTCTTGACATCAAATACATTGAAAATCCTATTAGTAATTCAATTAGAATTTGGCTTGATTATTAAATAGTAGATTATTTTATTTTAACTATATTGTTTAGTAAGATCAAATTCAGCATATTAGTTGGTGGGTAGAAGGATTGTCTGGATAGACATATTGCATTTGGACTAGACACATTGTAGGTGGCGATTCTAATTCCAGTCTGTTGATTTAATCCAAGAGTTAGAATTAAGGACAAATAAACTAATCATTGATCAAAACAAAAGTATTTTAGCCACCTTTCTCGACTTTCCATATTGGGTCAGGTTTTGTCAATGGGGTGAAGTTCAATTGGCATGCTATGAGCTCCCCCAAATTTCTAAACCTTTAGTTAGTTTTTGATTATTCAACTGATCCTTCATCTACTTATATAATTAATTAAGTCATGTTGTGCATCATTACATAGAAATGATTGGTGATGTGGAATGTCACTGTTAAAAACGGCCAATATCTGAATTTTAATACATTCAGAAATATCAGTTTATATTCAAGGAAAACATTAAAGAAGGACCAGGGGAAACAGAGTAGTCTTTAAGTCTTTCTATTTCTCTTAAGATGTACTGCAGTACCATCTTCTATCTAGGTGCAATTGTGTTTTGTTTTTTTTCCAATATCGTTCAATTAGTCCAGAAGCAAGCAAATCTTTCCTCTGATAAACTGCTGATATATTATGAAGTGTGGCTCCATAAGAAAATGGCTCCATGTCACTTTCTTCCCACAGGATGCTATTATTTTGACCCCAGATTTTGTTGCTTCAGTTAGCAGGACCATATTGTCTTCCATGAAGAAGGAACAAGTTACACATGCCTACGTGAGCATTTGTCTGCAAGCAGCTGAAACATAATTTCTCTTTGTTTGAATATGTTTTAAAAACAAAAAAAATTCTATGTCTATCTGAACAGCATGTTGTCTGGGGATAATTAATTTTGAATAAAAGTACAACAATAACCATAATCATACTCGGAATCCTAACAAACATATCAATATTAATCATAAAATCATAAAACAAATAGTTTGTCCATCTTACAATTTTTTTCAATACAATTTTCTGTTATCTCTTTAAATTCTTTTTAAATTCTATCCTCTGTTTTTGTTAGTTAACCATTGGTAAAATATATCCCATGGTAAAAAGTATTCTGTTTCTTCCTTTTCTTTTATCATAAGTGGTTATCTATCCATCTCAGCACATTCTAATTTTTTTTTTTTTGCATTACACTTTCGTCTGTTGGGACCTCTTCATTTTTCCATTGTTGTGCAAACACTATTCTTGCTGCTATTTCTACATGCAAAATTAAATATGTATTCCCTTTATTTTACTGTTCTGGTAGTATCCTTAGCAGAAATATTTCTGGTTTCAAATCTATGTGGGGGTTTTTTTGTCATTTTTTTCTAACCAAGTATATATTTTAGCAGCTGAAACATTTCAAAGTGAAGAAAAACTACTGGTTTTTCCAGCTAGGAAAAATTACTCAGCTAAATACGATCCATGCACTTCAGAAATAGAACACATAATCCTTTTAGTTCTCTTGCACTACTGCTGTGAGATATGCTAATCAGATACACTGCAAAGGTCTCATAAGGATTGGCTACTGCCATGCATTCCAAAATTATGAATTATGTTTACTCAGGTAAATGGAGCTGATGTTTTTTCATTAGCTTCATTTGGGCAGAGGACAATTTCCCCCAGTTTATGCTTTCCAGCAGTATGGAACTACAATTCCCCGGTCTTACACATCTGGAAGGTAGCATGTAGAGAAAATCTGACAACATCCATGTTATTGAAAAATAAATCTTTCCGAGTTCAATGGGTTATAGGATTGTCACTTAAGATATTCTCCAGGAAGATCCCTCTCCTTATAACATATTATAAAATTTTCTTTGCCATTGAAATCTACAAGTTAGTCTTAGGGAAGATAATTTCTTGACTTCACCTCACCTCACCTGCAATGTGGCATTACCAACTTACATAACCAGATTCTTATAAGGATGAAAACACATCTGTATGTCCCATCTTTAGATATCCTTCATCTTCATCCTTCTCTTCCTTCTCACATTTTTCTTCATCCCCCTTTGCCATACTGATATTGTACCTTTCTTGTCAACATTATAAAACTCATCAATAGAATCAGATGGCATTAATGGAAGAAAAGAAAAATAAGGAATATGTTGTGGCATGCCAGTGGCCTGCACGGATTGTGGCTGATCCTGACGAGGAGGCTGGTGTGATGTCGCGCCAGCAGCCTGTGCAGCCGGCGCTCAAGTCAGATAGCAAGGAGGCTGAAGAAGATGTGGTGCCAGAGGCAGAGATTCAGCCAGGGCCTTCAGATCCTCCAGAGGCTCCTTCAAGTGAAGAGAGTAAAGTGGAGGAGCCTCTTCTCAATGCACAAGCACGCAGAGCTGCCAAAAGGCAGGAGTGGTTACTCAGGAGGAGGTCTCCTTGAGAATAAGGCTTGGAGCTAATTGGCCACTCCCTTAGCCTATTTAAGTTTGCACACAGCTGGCAAATGTTGCAGGAAACAATGTGTGTTCATCAGATCGCTCGCTGAGCATTTGAGAGTGAAGTTTCCTTGCAAACCTGGTTTCTGGGCTAATTGCCAACTCTTGTAAGCCTTTATCTAATCTTTGGAATTCCTGGCAGGCTGTTAAGGACATTTTTAGTAATAGCCTGCATTTGAAAAAGACTCTGTTTGTGGTAAACCGAGTTGTTCGGAGTTTTGTGTGTGCTACATTTCCTGGGTTCCATAGCTGGGGCAGAACAGAATACACTTAAAATGCTCACTCAGATCAGTGGTGAAATCTGAACCGGTTTGCCACTGGTTTGCTGGCTGTGTATGTGCGCTGTACAATGTGCACCAAACACATGCTACATGCACACCAAACACATACTGTGTGCATGTATGTGCGCCCTGCATGCCGAATGTGTGTGTACATGTGCATGCACAGTACGCGCCAAAAGGAGGCTTAGGAAGTAAGTAGAACAGCGAGGGGGGAAATCCTGCTTTCTAGTGAATCTAAATCACACGGCACAGCTGATTGTTGGAAATACTGGTTTGGAGGAACTGGTAGCTTTTTAAAACTTTTTTTATATTTGCCCAAACAGGTGCGAACTGGTAGCATTTCACCACTGACTCAGATGTCAATATCAATAGGCGACAACATAGTGGAATTCTAAAAACTGGAAACAGTACATTTGATTTGTTTGAAAACTAACAGTATGTAAGCCTTTTCAAAAAAAATCAGCCTGTATATTAGTAGTTTGCTAGGTCAGGTGGCAGTAAATATTTGCTTAGTCTAATTTTTCTTTAAAAAAATTATGGCCAGGGAAATGCTGATCTGTGCCCGTTTTGCAAAAGTTCAATCCTTTCCAGTTCTTCATTAGTCAGCCTTTTAAAATGATAATAAGCGCACAGAAGTTCTATGAATGTTTTTGGAACACAACAGGCACTTCAATATGCATTGCATGATAAACGTATTCTGATCAGCGTTTTATGATAAAACATGCATTCTAAAAAGCCGAACATTTGGAGAATTGCTGAACTGGAACAGTAACTATCTTCCAATCCACACATTAGTTCAAGATGTATAAATCAGTAAACATGTTTGTCATACTTTCTCTGAACTATAAGTACCTAGCACCAGGGTTGAAATTCACTTTCTTTCCCTATCGGTTCGCAAATGTGCATGCGCCACCGTCATCTGCACAGGCTTAAAATGTCGCAAAAAAGTGATGTCATGACATCCACATGGGTGGGCAGAGCCTCCCACAGCCACAGCTACCAGTTCACCCAAGCCAGATAGAACCAGCTGAATTTCACCCCTGCCTAGCACCCAAAAGTTATTTGGAATATTTGAAATTGGGTACCCTCCTTGTTATTCCTAATGCAGAGCATCTGCATCAATAATTCAGGTTTAAGTCATGAAGGGGTTGCCTCATTTTCAGTTTCAAGGAAGATGATGGATTATTTATGTTACATTGATAGTTTTACACCAATTTTGTTCTATCTCAATTACTTTGATAGCCACAATTTGCCCCCAAATACTGATAACTTCCTTGTCAGTGGCCTTTTTGGTGAAGACTCTGGCCAAGAACAACTTCCCTGATCCTTAAAGGCCAAAGGGAAGGATGGCACAATCATGAAGTACATTTCTTGGGGAATTAACCAGGTTTTGTTTTGTTTTTTGACAGATTCTTCACCTCTTCTTGACCTCTCTGCCACTCAACAGTCTTGCCTCACATATTTTGGCTTCTCCATTATGCTGAACATTCATTTGTTGTCCTTCCAAATTTCTTCTCTTGAGATTGTCATACAGTCTGTCACAATCACTTCCTTTGCTGTCAGTCCGGGCAAGATTTCTTTGGCAAACATCTTGTTCTACTCACCTTATTCCATAATTAGTCCTTCAACTTCTTTGTCCTGTGTTTTTGCTCAATCTACATTTTGGCTGACTCAAGAAGTTTCCTAAATGAGGCCTAATCAGAATCAGCGGTAGCTAATATAGAGTGAAACGGTTGACAGTGACTTGAGAAATGCTGAATTCATAGCCCAGAAGTCCATAACTAATTAGGTGAGTTCCAAGAATTGACCAGGAAAAAGCACAGGAAAGCTGAGGGCTGGATATTTTCTGCTCTTAGGAATATCTACTCCTACCACTGTCGATCTGTTTGGTATACGCTCTTAGCATATTCCCAAGAAGAGAAGCAATTTGCTTCTGTCATTCTTTATATACGTGTGTGTGGAATATGCAAGTAATCTTTGCTTCAGTGAAGAAACTATCTACTGAGCTGGCCACACTGAAGATGGAAACAGAAAAACAGCCAGAACAACTGCCATTAGACCACAACCAGCCTCTAGCTCAAAAGTACAGCAGATGTACCCAGCAGGTTTACAATCATTAAGGTCAGACAGTAATGAGAATCTATTAAAAGTGCAGTCAGGTGCATAGAAAAAGAAACTTGCTCATATATTTTGCCTATGGATGCTGCCAATCTATTCTCTCTAGCCAACAAAACAGTCACGTTTTCCTTTACTTTTTACCTTAAGTACAATTTTGTTGTTGATGTTATTTTTGTTGGGAATGTGGTTTTCTTAATTCTTACCAAAGAATTAAAGCAAACCCACCATCTAAAAGAGAAATCAGAAGGCAGGCAACAGAGCTGGACACGACAACTTGTTTAAAATGTAAAGTCGGATGGGAGTAATAAATACTCCCATCCGACTTTAGAATAAATGCATTAGAGAGAATAAAGAAAAGGTTTCCGATTTCTGGCCCGCATGGACAAGCGAAGGCCAGCTGGCCGGTGCGCATGCGCATGCCGGAAATCAGAAGAGCAGCTGCCCAGTGCACATGTGCGTGCCGGGAAGATGATCTCCTGATTTCTAGTGGGTTCTACTTACCTTTACTACCGGTTTGCAACGGGGCCACGCAGAAGCATTTTAATGACGTTGGGGTCAGTGGGCGGAGCCTCCCGCTGGTTTTACTACCAGTTCTATAGAACTGGTGCGACAACCCACCACTGGTGCAGGCGCACTGGCCACCTGGTCTTCTGGTTTCTGGTACTCATGTGTGCATGAAGAACATTGTTCTTCCAGGTTCCAGCATGCTGGCAGCTGGTTTTAATGTACGCGGGAACATTGGAAAGCAAAAGAGTGGTCACCCAGTGCGCATGCACTCCAGGAAGATGGTTTTCACATTTCCAGCATGTGTATGCACTCGAGGTGGCTGCTCTTCCGGTTTCCAGCATCCCCGCATGTGTGAAGATCAGCTGGCTGCTGCACTGGAACCCAGAAGGGCAACAGGCAACAGCTCGTGTGCCCAGAGTGATGGCTCTGCATACCACTTCCGGCACGCATAGGTTCGCCATCATAGCTCTTCGGGGTATCTGAGTGGTCATTATTTCTCACAACAGTAGCATTCAAGTTATTATTTGTTGCCAATCTCCATAGTAGACATCCATCTGTTGAATATGCCATAAATCTGGTCTGTGCAGGGAGTTGAATCGTCTCATTTACTACAGTCCGTCCAAATTACTCCATACTTGTTTTGCATTTAGAAATTACTTTTTACTTGTTGGAAATCAGTAGTTCAGTCAAGCTGAGGAGAACTAAGACAAGATTATCAAAAATATATTTACCATTTTCAACAGAAAGTTGTCATTTATAGTCAAGCAAATTTAGTCAGATGAAATCATAGTCTAAAATATGTTTGGCTAGCGTGTAAGTTAAAGCATCAACTCCCTCATGTTAATTGCTAAGATCCCTCAAGGGGATTATATATTAGATGAAGGAAGACTCTTAAAAGGATTTTAATATCTCTCAAGGGGAAAAATTGATAGCAAGACACAGTGTGATTGTGCATTACAGATGCACATAGTTCGGGGGAGTGGGGGCTGACATGCCATTTTTAATATTTTCATTTTTTTTTGGTTCAGCAGCCAAGATGGTTATAATTCTTGTGATATTTTAGCCAAGAACCATTTCAAATCAAGTTTGCTTTGACTGAAAAATCTAAAAACCTATCCATGCCCCCCTCCCATACCAGTTTCTCCTTAAATCCAGCATACACACACAAACACATACACACACACTTTTGAAAAATATTAACCTTCGTTATTGATTCTAAAGTATAGAAACTGCATTATAGCCTGGCCTGATCCACATGAAAGTATCTGGGATTTTGAAATATATATTTTTGCCCGATATAATTCTTCCCAGATCCTAAAAGCATGTCACTACTGGGGGAAAAGGATAACAGTAACAGAGTTGGAAGGGACCTTGGAGGTCATCTAGTCTAACTCCTTGCTCACGCAGGAGACCTGTATTAGGGATTCAAACCGCCGAACTATGGACCTTTCTGATCGACAAGCTCAGTGTCTTAGCCACTGAGCCACCTGACTTCCTCAAAATGGAACTGCACAGAAGTCATGCAGAAGTAGGATCGTTTTATTGGAGAAAGCATGGATTAAGTGATCAAGGATATATTTTTTTAGATGCAATATACAAAATGGTTGAAATCCTTGGAATTTGGGTGAAATGTTGCTAAGACTTTGCTCCAGCCAAAGGTGGACTCTGATACTATCATTTTTGTAAGGTAATCCAGAAAGGAAACATTACCCAGATGAACTAATTCTATTTCACTGTATGGTCACATTAACACAATCTTGAAAGTCTGATAGTACTTCTCTTTTTCTGTCTCCATTACAGTCCAGGAAACTAGAGGGGATTCCTTCTGAGTTCCTTGCCCTATCCACATTTCTGCTGTGGGCTAAGCTGCCCTTTATCTGACCATTCCCTTGGCTGCATCTCTTCCTGGTCTCTCAAGGTCATCCTCACATTGATGTTGTTATTGATATGATCCATTCAGTCACGTCCGACTCTTAGTGATTCCATGGGCCAGGTCTCTCCACCATCTTCTGATCTTGCACTGCTTCTTTGAGTTTTCCTATGCTTTTGGTGGTGTCTGATTTGGTGGTGTCCAGCTATCATGTTCTTTGGAGGCCTGGTTTCCTTTTATGGCTAATTCTTCTGAACATAATTGCTTTCTCCAGTGAATTCCCCCACATGATATGGCCATGTGGGACACATTGTGATTTTTCCTTCATGTCTGGTGTTATGCGCTTCAGTACTTGCTTGTGCTCACCTTTGCTACAGATACACAGTAAATATGCACTTGATATTGCTCTAAATATTATTTTAAAAAATCAGTGGATCTTTAAGAACTTGAGTACTACAAACAAAACGTATGTTTTCCAGTTTTTACTCAAACCCGCAAGCATTTAAAGATTCCTTCTGCACATACATCATATTTCAGACTTAGCCTCTAATGGAATTTTCTAAAGACCAGCCACGGTAGAGCTCCAAAATACAGGACATTATCATCAATATGCATTAAACTGAAGCTTAGTAAATATTTGTAACAAGACTCATTTATAGAACAGACTATTCAATGACTAAATAACCCTCATCATTTTTTCTTAAGGAATTGATTTACATATTTATGATCTTTATATGAGAGATGTACGAATTAAAATTACTGGATTAAACTCTGCTTTTAGATTTGTATGATCAACAAATCCAGTGATTTCTATTTTTTTTTTAATCAGCTTATATATCTCAGGGCATAATTTAGTTGAGAAAACACTGTGTTCAAATGTTGCACTAATAATCTTTGAGGCACATTATAGAATTTATTTGTAAAGTATGGGTGACTGAAGGCAAGAATACAGGAATTTGTCTTCACTGTTTTAAAATTCACAGCTGGAACATCACCGTGAAGCCACATTTTCATTTTCATTTTTGTTCCAAAGGAAGAAATACAAATGACAAAGGAAATGCCTTATGCAAGTGTATCTGAAATCAATTATAATGTAGAAATAAAATAAAATAAAGACTTTCTGGCTTAAAGAACATATTGAATGTAGTGTGATAGCAATATCAATAAGCACTTAGACTTATATATCGCTTCACAGTCCTTTACAACTCTCTCTAAGCAGTTTACAGAGTCAACGTATTGCCCCCAACAATTACTGACTTCAGAAGGATAGAAGTCTTTAGTCAACCTTGAGCCAGTGAGAATCGAACTGCCGACCTGCTGGCAGTCGACAGTCAGCAGAAGTAGCCTGCAGTATTGCATTCTAACCACTCTGCCACCATGGTCCATAATATTACAGTATTTTAATACAATAATATTCTTAGTAGTTGTAATTAGTAGTATAAGGGCAGCAGCCCAGTGGTGATATTCAGCCAGTTCTATCTGGTTTGAGCAAACCGGTAGCGGTGGTGGCGGGAGGCTCCACCCACCTGCCCGGATGTCATCACGTCCCATTTTTGATGCTCTGTGCATGTGCGGAAGGTCCTGCACATGCACGGAGATGGCAAACTGGTAGCTAAGATAAGTGAATACCACCCCTGCAGCACCCTATGATCTAAAGGTTGTATGGATCCTCCCAGAACACTTCAGTAGAAACTTGCTACTAAAAGCACAATTTTTCAGCAGTATATATTTTGGCTTCCCTTCCACACATTTTGTACCTGAAACCCTCCAAAACCACAGAATTGTCCTTTGCAGCCACTGTGATGTCACCACATCACTAATCAACATTTGGACCCCTCCCCTCTCCAAATTAAGCTATAAATCCCACTTCCAACCCCCCAAAAGGTTGCCTAGCTTTACAATTAGAGAAGAGAAACTAGCACAGATGGTGCCTCCTAAAATATGTAGTTTAGGCACCTGGGTGATGGAGCTAGAACTTATTATTGCCCTTTCTGGCACAATCTACAATAAACCAGGGCATCCCCAGAGAGAGGGTTGTTTTTTGTTTTGTTTTTTTTAAGTCAAGATGGCTTCTGTGACTGTCCAATCAAAGGCTCATCACTTTTTAATGTGTTGTGGCTGCCGGCTTGACTTTCACTGCATCAAACTCTCCTGTAAACAAATATCTACAAGAAAGGCTAAAAATGGGAGACAATAATGTCTTTGATGAGTAAATCATTATGCCAAAAACTAGATGCAGTTTGCCTGCCATAATTATAGTAATTGTAAATGAAGAGAGAATACTTGCAATCTTTTACTAAACCTGATTTACAAATGGATTCTGTTTTTCTTCTACCGTCTTTGAAATTGAAATGTTTATGGAGATTCTCAGTCATCTAGGTCATCACTGTCTCACAGTCCTTCCATCCCCCCTCCACCTAATCACAACTGAGGAAACTTTTTGGATGTTAGAAGACCTTGTGTTTGGTTCTTGCTTTCTACAGAGTCTTGTACTAAAAAACCTTACAACATTTTGCTTATATTGTGGCATTTTGGCAAGCTGGGTGGCTGTGTGAATCTTTCAAATTGGTTATTTAAAATGATAATTAAACTAAATAAAATGAAACTAATGGCGTGTGCATGCAGATAGATAGATAGATGATAGATAGATAGATAGATAGATAGATAGATAGATAGATAGATAGATATAGAGATGCTATATAGAGAGATATAGTTATATACATACACACATACAGTGTGTTTGTTTGTGTGTGCATATAAGTAAGAGAGTACCTCAGCATTTATTTCCAGTTGAGAAGTGCTTAAAAATGGATATGATTTAGATATTCCCCCAACCTAAAAAACTCCCTGGAATCGTTTTTAAGCCTAAACTTTAGACAAGATCATAAGAAAATGCTACATTTTCTTTACCAAACTGCTTTACAAGTCATAAACTTGCAACTTACACTAAATCTATTCATTAAAATTACTTTATTCATCTGAATTGGATTGATAAATTTGCAACAATGGTGTTGCTAATTTTACAGAGGGGGAAATGATGACCCCAAAATGCAAACTCTCAGAACTGGGAGGGAAAAATTAATATTAAAGTAACACAAAAGAGGAAACCTTTGACCACTCTCTCCAAGAGGTCATGTAGGTGGCAATAAAGATTATAATGTCCCAATGAGAGTAGCCATCTTTCACCACCCTGTTTCCCACATCCGGTTGGAGCAGCAGTATGATATGATATGATTGGTTCCTGTTGGGCAATTCTGTTTCCAATTAGAAAAGAATAGGTATCAGTTGAAGCATTGGTCAATACTTAATAAAATATAATGTTCTTTATGGGTAAGCTGTCTCCTTCTTCCCTTCCCCTACTACCCCCAAAAAGATTTTTTCTGTCCCTGAAAATTGTCTCCCTATTTCATAGGACACAATCAGTATTGCAACTGACTGGTAGCAGGTGATGAGTTCCTATAACATCAACTTTACAACTGCACTAAAACTTCTAGTACCAGTTACACTTAAGAATAATGGCTGGATGAAGGTACCTATTTAGATTCACCAGGGAAGGCTCAGAGTTGGTTTGTAAACAGGACACGTGGCATTTTGGAGCATCCTTCTGTTTCTTAATGTGTTTTCCTCTTCTTTTTTTCCCCCTTCCTCCCCCTGTCTTCCTCTGCCCTTGCAATAGCTTTCAAGGTTTAATGGCTGATGATAACAAGAAGTAATTTTGTGTGGCTTATTGGCTTCTTTGGGGGAGTTAATTTATGTTATTTAAGCAAAGTTTTTTTCTGGTTCAAAACTCTCTTTTGCGCCCCCCAAGGAATGTTTTGGGTTTTTTTTTTTTTCGTCAAAAGTCAAAACAGATGGATGGAAAAACAAGCCACCAGGTTATTTTGAAAAGAGATGGAATGTCAGAAAACATTACCGGCACAACACAGGAAGCACTGAGGCAAGAATAGAGAGCTGTCAGCTCCACATCAAAACGGAAGCCTTTAATAGAAAAGCCACTGGTGATCGTACATCCCAGAGAGACTTAAATTGCTTTACTCAACAATGGCTGCCTGCTAATTGGGAAAGGCCTAAGCCTGAACCCTGAGCTAAATGGATATCTGTGTGAAGTGATGGTAAGCAATTTAGTTTCTTTCCAAGTCTTAGGCTGGGCTTAATTAAAGGCAAGACGTAGGCAGCAAATTATACATTTGTTTAAAAGAGCCTTAGGAGGAAAGGTTGTTTGTGCTGTTTCTGTAAAACAACAATGGGAGAGAATGGAGTTGTGTGTGAAGCTTCTCTCTGAGATGAGGATGGGTGTATTCCTTCAAGATAGGATCTATGTATAAGATATTACCATGCCCAGCCCAAAGGATTACTTTACTCTAAAATCAAGGTGAAAATGGGATTGGTTGGTGAGTCCACCTTCATTTTTCACTGACTTGCCATAAATCTGAATATCAGTATTTTTGAGCTTTGCAGTTTTAAGATGGGTGGACTTCAATTCTATGAATTTGAAGTCCATATATCTTAAAATTGCCAAAGTTGAGAAACACTGTGTCGAGCCTCGCAGCACGCTCGACACTCTACAGTGCGATGACGGCAATGAATGACGTACATACATACACACACAGGGTGATGGTGGTGTTGGGCGCAGGCGGTCGTGTGCGGGGTGCGGGGTGGAGGTGTTGTGTGCGCCGGGTGTAGGGCGTTTCCTGGAACAACTTGGAGAAGCACGCCGGCGCTCCCCGCCGCCCAGCACGCCCGTGGAGAAAGGAGAGGGGCGTGGTGATACTAGCCAGGGCGTGGTATTTAAGGAGGGGATGGAGGCAATTCGCAGGCGGGCCAATTAAAATGCTGTTTACCAGAGAATCATAGCGCTGATTTCATTCGCCCGAGCGAATCGCAGTGTGAGCTAGAAGCCGACACGAATAAACCAGCATACATGAAAGAGCTGAACTGAAGTTGCTGTGTTTTGCTTGCGTCTTGCTCAGAATGTCTGAGTCACTGTATTGTACAATCACTTAACATATACAGTACAGATTGTTGGGGATAATATGTTGACATTTGTAAACTGCTCAGAGAGTGATGTAAAACAGCAGTCCCGAGCCTTTGCAGCCTTTGCAGCTTGGGGGCTCAGCTGGGAAGGAGAGGCGAATCGGGCATGAGAATGGTAGGCTGGCGTGCACATGCATGCAGCTCCACTCATATGAGTGGTGGGCCAGTGTGCATGTATGCTATTGTGCATGCAAGTGGAGTTGCATGCGCACATGCATGCCAGCCTGCCACTCGCATGGCCTGGTTCTAAATAGGCTATGGCCTGGTAGTGGGCCATGGCTCAAGGGTTGAGGACCCCTGCTGTAAAGCACTATGGCAGGGGTGTCAAACTCAAGGCCTGGGGCTGGATCCAGCCTGTGGGGTACTTAGATCTGGCCTGCAGGCCTGCCCTGGAAATAGCAAAGGATCAGCCCTTGGTGCCTCTGCCAGTGAAAATGGAGCTTGGGAAGGCCACGCACAGCTCAGCCGGGTTTCCTTTTTGTTTGCTTGCTTGTTTGTTTGTTTGTTTGTTTGTTTGTTTAGATTTATATGCCACCCTTTCTCTGAGAGGACTCAGGGCGGCTCACAACAATAAAACAAAAAAATAAAACAAAAACTCCAGGTTAAAAGTTACACATAAAATCCCTAAAATCAATTAAAATCTATTTAAAACCCCCATCAGTCCATACCGGCCCTGCAAAATAGCCAAGTTTTAAGTTCGCAGCAGAAAGATCAAAGGTCGGGGGTCATCCAGAGCTCCAGGGGGAGCTGATTCCAGAGCGTAGGTGCGCCCACAGAGAAGGCCCACTCCCTAGGGGTCACCATCTGACACTGTCTGGCTGACGGCACCCCGAGTAGGTCCTCTCTGTGGGAATGCACCAGGCGATGGGGAGCTGTTGCTGGCCGCAGAAGGTCCGCCAAATACCCTAGTCCTAAGTCATGTAGGCCTTTATAGGTAACCACCAGCACCTTGAATCTCACACGGAGGGCAACCGGTAACCAATGCAGGTCACTCAGGAGGGGTGTAACATGAGAGTGTCAGGACACTCTCATCACTACCCGCGCGGCCGCATTCTGCACCAACTGAAGCCTCTGAGTGGTCTTCAGGGGCAGCCCCATGTAGAGAGCATTGCAGTAGTCAGTCTGGGAGGTGACCAGTGCATGAGTGACCATGCATAGGGCATCTTGGTCCAGGTAGGGGCACAACTGGTGCACCAGATGAATCTGGGCAAATGCCCCCCTGGTCATGGTCATAACATGATCTTCCAGAGATAACTGTGAATCCAGGAAGACACCTAAGTTTTGCAGCCTGTTACAGGGAGCAACACCTCACCCTCTATAACCAGCAATGGAACCCACACCCACTCCGTCCTGGCAGGGTTGAGCTGAAGCCTGTTCCTCCCCATCCAGAGCCGCACTGCTTCCAGGCACTGGGTCATCACGTTGAGGGCATCACTGGGTTGATTCGGTGTGGATAGAAAAAGTTGGGTATCATCAGCATACTGATGATACCCCACCCCAAAACCACAGATGATCTCCCCCAGCGGCTTCATATAGATGTTGAACAATAGGGGAGAGAGGGCCAACCCCTGGGGCACCCCATGTAAGGGGCCTCGGGGCCGACCTCTGTCCCCCCACCAACACCGCTTGCAAATGACCCATGAGGTAAGATGAAAAGCACCATAAAACAGTGCCACCTACCCCTAACCCCTCGAGGCATCACAGTAGAATACCATGGTCGACGGTATCAAAAGCCACCGAGAGATCTAACAGGACCAGGACAGAGGAATGTCTCCTGTCCCGAGCCCTCCAGAGATCATCAACCAGTGTGACCAATGCTGTCTCCATGCTGTCCCCGGGCCTGAAACCCAACTGGTATGGGTCAAGGTATAATGCTTCCTCCAGGGCCAACAGGAGCTGATGTGCCATCACGCTCTCAACAATCTTTGCAATAAAGCGAAGGTTGGAGACAGGACAAAAGTTGTTCAAGATAGCTGGATCCAAGGCAGGTTTCTTGAGGAGGGGTCTCACCACCACCTCCTTCACCCAAGGAAGTAGTAATCACTGCCTGGATCCAGTCACATGTAACCTCCCGAGCTGAATAAATAAGCCAAGGGGGACACGGGTCCAACAAACACGTGATGGTACTCAATTTCCCCATGATCCTGTCCACTTCCTCGGGAGTAACAGGATTGAACTCGTCCCAGATAACCAGACCTGTCGTCACCCCTCAATCGACCCTGCCCAGTCAAAGTCCAGCCCATCCCGAAACTGAGGGATTTTGTCCAGCAGATGTTGGCTATACTCCTCGGCCCTCCCCTGCATAGGGTCATCCCCCACTCCCTGATTCAAAAGGGAAGCAGACACCCTAAACAAGGGCGGCTGGGCGATTATCTGTGGACGCGATGAGGGCAAAGAAGTAAAGATGCTTTTCTGCCTCCATCTCCACTAGATAAGATTGCGTAAAGGATCTTAACTGTGCTCGGTCAGACTCGGAACGGCTGGATCTCCAACATTTCTCTAGGCCTCTCCTCTGCTGCTTCATCCCCTGGAGCTCCTCAGTAAACCAAGGAGCCAACTGGGATCTGCATTGGGTCAGAGGCCACAAAGGGATGACCTGGTCAAGAGCCGCGGTGGCCACCTTTTCCCAGGCATCCACCAGAGTTTCGACTGGAGCGTGGGAAAGAGAATGACAGGTATAGTCCCAAGCTCCATCTGGAACCGCTCAGGATCCATCAGGCACCTGATGGTCAGGAACCAGTTGGTCAGTCCCGCATCCCACCGAACTCATTACTGCTACTGCTCCGAGATAAAATGAGATCAGGCGTGTGTGTCCCCACATGAGTCAGGCCCTGAATTACCTGAGTCAGGTCCATGGCTGCCATGGAAGCCATGAACTCCGAGCCGCCCCTGACACCCCATCTAGGGAAGGCAGGTTAAAGTCCCCCAGAACAATGAGTCTGGAAACCTCAACCACCAGCCCCGATAGGACATCCTGCAGCCCGGGCAGGGCCATTGACATGCAGCTGGGAGATAGGTATGTAATGAACAGGCCCCATTGACCTTGAGAACCCCATCTCATGAGTAGGGACTCACACCCATTCATCTGAGGAGCAGTGCCCTCCCACGGACTATGCGCCTCCCTAATAACAACTGCCACCCTCCCCCCTCCCCTGGGTCCTTGGCTGGTGTAGCACCTGAAAACCTGGTGGGCAAAGTTCAGTCAGGGGAATACCTCCCTCCAAACCCAGCCAGGTCTCCATAATGCAAGCCAGGTCCGCATTTTCCTCCTCAATCAGCTCACTGATGAGGGGGGCTTTGTTATCCACGGACCTGGCATGAAAGTAAACCAGCTTGAGCCCAGAGGCCCTATCTCTCAAACCCCCAAGAAGGCAGGCAGAACCAGGAGGGCCAGAGCGGGCCACCACTTAACAATAACGGAGGCGCGCTCCCAACCTCCAATATGGCCCTCCACTCCTCCATCCATTGCCATTCCCCATCGCAACAGGGATGCGTGCCCCTCCCTCCTCCCTCAGAGTCCCCAGGGACTCCAACCCCGCTCCAACCTCACCATGACACTTCCCTGATCTGGACTGATAATAACCCGGGGAATCCCCCCCAGCCACCGCCAGATATTATAACCCCTCTCCCTCCCTAATCCCCTTAAAAACCTAATTAAAAAAGAGTGTAAGGAACTTCTTTTAAAAACCCCAAGACCCTTATGCCACCTCTCAGGATCCCATGATCTGTCATTAAGGTACTTCTTGGCCAGGCCATGGGCCACCTCCAGAAATGGGGGGCATTCCTCAGAGCATATAAATCCGTTCTTGCGTAAGTCTGTACAGCCACCATCAGCCATGGGTATGGTTATGACAATGGTGAATCAGGAACAATGGAACAACAGAACAGGCCCAAGCTTCCTCAGCAATCGGGAATACCCCCCCCATGCCCCTCATGGCACCAGAGAGGGACATGAGATGACAAACATTGCCACCCTCTCACCGTGGCAAAGCCCCCATATTCATTGGGAGATCTCTTGGGGTGAAACTCTTGGTCATTGCTGCCCTCTCACCTTAGCCCAGGCGGGTTCAGATGGAAAAACCCAGCTTCTGCAGCCCTCAGCCAATGAAACTGGAGCTCAGGGAGGCTGCACACAGCTCAAGTTCCATTTTCATTGGCAGAGGGCTGCAGAAGGCCATCACAGCCAAAAATGGAGCCTTGATGAATGACCATGCATGGCCTTGATGAACTGGCCATGCCCATCCAGGCCATACACCCCTGGCCCCACAAGTCAAACACAACCTTGATGTGGCCCTCAATGAAATTGAGTTTGACACCCCTGCACTACGGAATGATATATAAGTCTAAGTGCTATTGCTATTCTTGATTGCCATTCAGCAGCATCTGCAAAACAGACCCATAATGGTCTGATTAAACAGTATAACACCATCATGACACAAGTTGCCACACTTAGAACCCAAAAGAGTGAAACTGATGGAGCAACAGGACAATGCTGCTTACAGAAGAACCCATGGCCACCATGCTGTCATTCACTCCTTGATTCTTTCTTTCCATTGCAGAAACCAGTATATAAACCTGATCACAATCCTTGCTATATTGCTATATTCAGCTTTAGCATTGCACTTCATTGTCCTTCCTATGTTTGTTATATTCCATTTTATCATATTAAAATAAATTTAGCAAGTTTATTTTAATTCTATCCATTCTTCCTTGAAGTTCACACCATCTCAATTAATTTGGATGTTTATAGTATATCAAATAAAGTACCATAATGATTATTATAATATAAAATAAAAGATATGATATAAACTGTAAAACTGTCTTGCATCAAAGGTTCCCAAATCCATCTCCATAGGCCATCTGGGAAAACCAAGTCTTTACAACTTTCTGGGCCTCCATTAAGCATGGGGACATTGCTCACCTTGAAGGAAAGTTTCTAGGGATATGGAGATTCATTGCATGACTATCTTTGAATATGTTAAATTATACAATTAAAGCAAAACAAGAATCGATTTAAAGACTGTATCCCCATCTTAACTACAAAATGCTGGGTATTTAACAGAGAGGTACATAAACTAACTCAATGTCAAAAATAACACAATGTCAAAGTCACATCTTTTGAGCAATTATGTGCCATCAAAAGTTGTTGTCAAATTCTGATGTGTGAGATAGTTTCCACAGAGGGGAGCTGGTATGATGAACTATAGTGAAGCAGCAGTTTTCCAGAAAGGAGGGAGAACATTCCAGAAAGCTTGGGCTGGTTGGGACCTAAGAGGTTACACACCCTGGAATTGGATAGAATACAGAGCAAGAGAATAAAGATATCCACTCCCTAGAATCTCCCAGGGTATATCTGTTAAGATGAGAAGAGTAAGGGTAAGAGTAAGATTAAGGGTTTAGTTTGGCAAGATCCTGACTCCAAACAAGCTCCAAATAAGGAGCTAAACTCTGACTGAATTGCTCTTTATCAATTCAGAGGCTAAGCCTGACATTTTAGCAACTACATAGATAGACTTTCTCAATGACAATCTGTCCCTAACTTGATCCTTCAGATTCTCTAATGGTCAAAGTCATAAGGCAACACATAATTAAAAATGGTTACACTCTGTCTAACCACACCAAACCAGCACACATTTTGGGCTCCACTATCTTGATTTTCTGGCCTGAGAACTAAGGGAAATCCCAGATCTTCAGAAACTCATGGAAAACCTAGAAGATTGGGACCATCCAGGTTTCAGGGCAAAAGGCAGGTGTCATTACAGAAACGCCACATCTCCTGAGTCCCGTTAGAGGACATTGTTTCACAGAAGGGACCTGGAGCATGCCCATCCTGCCAGATCTTTAAAAAATAAAAAAAGTGTCCCATGAAAACAACTTATGATGTATATAATAGAACCCTGCTTGGTTTGTCACATTTCATAGGCGAAGATGGGTCTTCTGTAGCTATGTTTTAGAAATATTCATAGACATATGGAACCTACATATCATCTTTCATATTTAAGTAGTCCTCAGTATCCTATGTTTTAAATGAATAGAGATCAAAGTATTTCATATTCTTATTTACTGTAGGAAATTGTTCAGATTGTTGGAAATTTACCATGGGTCATTTCCAATTTAATTTCCACACAGCGCATTCCCAGTCAGTTCTTAAAGTCAAATCAGAGCAAGCGCACATGCCATTCAGTCCAGACAGTTAAATATAGGTTGATATTTATTTATTAAAATGAACAAGCACCAAAAACGTTTAATCTGCAAAAACAGGATAAAAGGGAGGCAAAAGAAAGAAAAAGACACGAACAATAGGCAAAAATATATCTAGCTAAAAAAACACTGAAGTTTTCAAAGTCCACTGGAAAGTATACTATGAGTAAATAGCATGGCAAGTCCCAAATGAGATGAAATTTAATCCTTTCATGTATAACTTTTATATACCTAACAGAAGTAAAATAAACGTGGAGAGTAAGACACACCCACCTGAAGGGGAAGGGGAAGACATCACGATATGTCACATGATAATAGGACGATATGAGTTTGTCACCTGTGGCCATTAAAATTTATCAGACAGGCAGAGGAGACAGGATTGACGGGGGAGGCTATATTGGAGTTGATTTCTGGTGTTATATTTTTTCCCCTCTGAGGTTAAATATTTTTCCCTTACCCCAAAGAAAAAATTATACAAATCTTAAGATCATTTCCCATGGCTCATTTTTGAAAAATCTGTATTGGTGATATCCTGCAATGGCTGGGAAGACTTAGATCCCGTGAAATCCTTCGTTTTCCCCCATTCCACTTGCTTAGCAATCTCCTACAATTCCCTTTTTCCAACCATGCATTTCTTGACCTTAGAGAGCACCAAAGACAATATAGAGGTCATCAGGAATGTGAGATGTCCCTCCAAGGAAGAAGCTGTGTCTTCGGTTATTAAAACTTGTTTGTTTGTATTTTTACATAATCTCCATAAAAATGAGAATATTTTTTGACAACCCTTCTGTTAAATGCTAATTTCAAAGATGCAAACAAAATATTCCATGCTGTGAGTCTTCTAACCAGCTCTCCTGATGTAGCAGCTAGAAAAAGCTTGCAATCAAGCAATTCTGATCTTCCTCTCTAAATTTGATTACCACATAGGGGATATTGAGTGGGAAATCACAGTAGGTGGAGAAAAGGGCCAGTTAATTCCCTTTCTAACTACCAGATTCAATAATGCTACCCCAACCCTGGTTGAACCTGTAACTCCAGAACAAGCCAGAATTTGAACTACAAGGAGCTCTTGATTTTATTCTCTAGTTATAGATTTAAATAATTTGCAATCCCCTGAATTCAGATCTCACAATTAATGGTGCTATCTTGAAGCGCTAAGTGAAATCTTCCATTTTTCCCCCCAAGAAGAGGAAGCAGACTGGAGAGGGAATTTAGGAGTGAGTTATCAAGTATAAAGAAATCATAGCATTTTACTATGCCTATGATTTTTTTTCACTTATTCATGCAACTAACATTGATTTTTCTGTTTACGAAAGTCCTCCAGTTTTTCTAACAATGTTCTTTTGCACTCATTGCTCTTTGATTCTTTCAACTGGAGTTGTATAGGGAATGAACCTGGAAATTTCTACAGGTAGATACATATTTCTGAATGTTTTTTCTCTGACTTCACCAAGACACCTCTAAAAAGGAAAAGAATATAGCCCAAAGATGTTTAAGTTATAGAAATGTAATTTTTGCCCCCTGTAATTGTAAGTTGATCATCTCAAACCTTTTAGAATATTAATCTTTTATTTATCAAAAAGGTATAAATCCTAAATGTGTCATAAATGTGAAACAATTGTTTTGGCAGAGCTGTCCACACGTCAGTGCTATCTTTCATAAAAAGATGCTGTTTGAATTTCATAGTTTCCAACTTCACTCTGATTTAAATATCACTCAGTTATGTTGCTACAATACATATTATGGAAGTTAGAGATAGGGTTACTTGGTTGGAAGTTACTTATTTGTATCAATATATTTTTTTAAAAAAAGACTATTGTGTATATTTGACATGAATCTTATCTAGCCTTCCCCATCCTCTTAAAATAATAGTTTGAGCAGATTAGATTAGCATTTGAAATTTACCTCTTAAAAAGAAAAAAAAAGGGAGAGAAATTTTCAAATGTTAATAATTTCAAATAGTCATTAAACAGTTTTATATTTGCATATAGATAATTATAAAAGTAAAAGAAAACTAAATGCTTTTTAGACCCAAATATATATTTAGGCCTAATAAACCATTTTACTGAAATTTTTACTGAGAGGCAGTAGTGAGAGGCAGAAATTTTTACTGAGAGGAGGCAAGAAGGAAGGACAAAAGGAAGGGAGGGAGGAGGGAGGAAGGAGAGACAGAGAAAGAAAGAAGAAAGAAAAGAAAGGAAGGAAGGAAGAATGAAAGAGAAAGAAAGAAAGAAAGAAAGAGAAAGAAAGAAAGAAAGAAAGAAAGAAAGAAAGAAAGAAAGAAAGAAAGAAGGGAGGGAGGGAGGGAGGGAGGGAGGGAGGGAGGGAGGGAGGTAGGTAGGAAGGAAGGAAGGAAATTAGGAACCTTTTCTTACTATTTTGTTCACTTGCCTTAATATTTCCTGTTTTTATCAAAAAACAAAAATTAGTGTCACATTTACAGGTGTTGTCAATATCATTGAGAAAAAAAATGAATATACTGTACATGTTTCCCAGGGTGTTCCTGACTGCTGTTTTGTCTGAAGGAGTCCATCAAAAAGCCTTTATCAAAGATAAAACTGGTCCTTCTTTTAAACAGAGCCCCTTCTCCTCTAGAGGGCCCGTAAGACTTCTTTTTCCTTAGACAGCTTCTCCTAAGCATTGCTATATAGTGGCTCCTTCCTTTTCTTTCTCTTTTATCTCTGGCATTTCTCCCCTTCAGGCCAGGCAGGTCCCAGCCATCCCCCTGAGATCTTCAGATTTGATGGATTGTCGCGATTAGCAAGAAGCAGCCAGAAAACACCAGAGAGACCTTTCAATACCTGCCAGCCCTTTGGCTTGGTAATTTTAGGTATTGGTTCTCCAGAGACCTCGGCTGGATTTTAATCTGTATATCAGGGTCAAACGCTTCAACGCTGTAACTATCTCTCCACTTGCCTTGGGCTGGTTGCAGATTATTGGGCCTCTGATTTACCCTTGGAGAATAATAGTGACCCGGTTCTCGGAGAGATCAAATAAGAATTGGCCGTTATAAATCACCGAGGAAGGAAAGATGGGGGAAGCAGATTCTTCCAAGCCAACACACTGCTTAACAGCCAATGCAGAGCTGTTTGCATCGGAGGGAATATTCAAATCCTGAATCACTTACAACTTGAGATCTATTTAGTGCCAGGATGTAATTGGCTTTTACGTATGATGCCACCTATGTAAAAGCCAATTTCATATTGGCTTCCACTTAAGCATCAGGCATTGCTTAAGCATTCTTAATGGTGTCAGCCTTTCTTTCCTCATTGTCTACTTGTCATGTCAGAAGAGCAGTTCTGTTTCCAAGCAGAGTGGATCTCCATTACCCAGATTTGAAGTGACTGCATAGTCACTCACTTAGCTGTGCCTTACTTGCCATCTAAATCTATTTAAATCATGAGAGCTTGCTTCTCTCTCTCTCCCTCTGTCCTCAGCCCAATGCCAATATTGCTGTTCAGATCAACACCTGAGATGCCATCACAAAACGTACGCCAGTAAAAATTCTAACTCTCAATTTATCCCAGATGGCTTGCAAAGAACTGAAGATATGGACAGCACATCGCTTTGTCTAACTTCAGTCTTTTGTTACACAAAATAGAAAAAAAGCAGAAATATCTTCCAATTTTGTGGAAGATGTGTCTATTGCATACTGCTACCTATTACATATGCATATATCTATTAAATATAAATGTAAATGTAAATGTACCCAGAAATATGAAGTTTGCATTCATATACTTGTCGATAACTTTCTGTACCATTGTTATTCAGCTCGACAGAAAACAAATTCCTTTTATTCAAAAGAATATGTCTATGTCTATATATATATGTATGTATGATGTTCTTGTATGGGATGTTAATATTTTTCTAAACTAAATAGTGATATAGAAAGGTATGTGGGTACATGGTTATTGTGCATCTATTTCTCATCAATTTGAAGTGTTTCAAAAACAGGGAGGGGAGGCAGGAAATTTGCCAGTCTTAAGGATTAAAAAGAATTCTGCAAGATAGTTTATGGAAAGTAAATATGAATGTTTTACTACCAGCAGATCAGGGGTGGTATTCACTTACCTTCACTACTGGTTTGCAAATGTGAGCGCACGTGCAGAGCCTTCCATGCATACACAGAGCATCAAAAACAGGATGTGATGACATCCGGGTAGGTGGGCGGAGCCTCCTGCAGCCGCCCACCACCCGGATGTCATCACATCCTGTTTTCTTCCGGTTCACCAGAACCAAATAGAACCAGCTGAATATCACTATTGCAGCAGATCCACGCTAGGATGAAATCTGCCCATAACAAAATGTAAATTTTAACCAATTTAATTTAATTTAATTTAATTTAATTTAATTAATTTAATTTAATTTAATTTAATTTAATTTAATTTAATTTAATTTAATTTAATTTAATTTAATTTAATTTAATTTAATTTAATTTAATTTAATTTAATTTAATTTAATAATTTAATTTAATTTAATTTAATTTAATTTAACTTAACTTAACTTAACTTAACTTAACTTAACTTAACTTAACTTAACTTAATTTAAATTTAAATTTAAATTTAAATTTAAATTTAAATTTAAATTTAAATTTAAATTTAAATTTAAATTTAATTTACTGGTTCGGTTTATATGCCACCCTTCTCCGGAGACTCAGGGCGGCTTACAATGCGTTAAGCAATAGCCTTCATACTTTTGTATATACCTGCTTAGTAGGGCTTTTGCCCCCACCCCCCAAGTGGTGTTCTTTTTTTTAATACAAAGTCAGTTTATTGCCCCCACAATCTGGGTCCTCATTTTACCTACCTCGGAAGGATGGAAGGCTGAGTCAACCTTGAGCCTGGTGAGATTCGAACTTGTAGTAATTGCAGGCAGCTGGCAGCTAAGTGCTATTTAACAGCGCTTTAGTCCACTGCTCCACCAGGCTCCTAATTAAAGGTTGACTCAGCCTTCCATCCTTCTGAGGTAGGTAAAATGAGGACCCGGATTGTGGGGGCAATAAGCTTTGTATAAAAAAGAACACAGTTTAGGGGGGCCCAAAAGCCCTACTAAACAGGTATATACAAAAGTATGAAGGCTATTGCTTAACGCATTGTAAGCCGCCCTGAGTCTCCGGAGAAGGGCGGCATATAAATTGAACCAATAAATAAATAAAATAAATAATTCATATTTGGCATATAAATGTAATAAAGAAATACATACATTTAATATTTCTCTTTTCTTGGGGGAAAGAAAATCCTAGAAAAAAAAAATCCTTGAAATTTGCCAGAAATGGTTGTTCATTTTGCTTTGTAAAATGCACAAGGGGCTAACAGATTCTCTATCTTATTTTAGTTTGTGTGTTTAAATAAGACACTGAAAGTATTCGGTTAATGGATACTTATCTTGAACTTCTTGGAATGACTAGATGATCATATGGAATTCCACCCTGGATTAAATGCCTGCCTTCTGATGTTTTGATAAATTGTTGTTTTTCTTGTATGAAACTCAGCAAAAAAATAAAAAAATAAAAATGGATGTAGTTGAATGGATTAGTGGCAGCCTTGGAGGACCAAGCAACCTTGTTGAATCATCAATATAGAGTGGCCTAGAGAGGCTGGAGGGAAATGATATCTACAAAGACACAGAGTCTTTTGCTAATCTCATCCACCTGTCATTGGAAAACTCGTAAAGAGATCACACTCTCTCAGCAATTTGTGCTTTTAATTAGCAATTGCCTGATTAAGAGGTTTCCAGGAAATACAGAACTATGCAGGTCCAAATACAAGCCATTTAAAGAGAAATATACAGGGTTTAAATGGGCACACAAGTTTAGTTTAATTCAGTTTTAACTAAATTGGTACTTCTGGAAGTGCTAAAATTCTGTTCCTGCCAAAGCAATTATCCTGCAGTTATCCAAGATGGTAAAAATCTGTTCTGTCCAAGTAATTGTATTCTATGCTGTCTTGATCACAACTATTTGCGATCCTCACATGGCCAGTAAGAATGTATTTTGATCCAGAAGATTCTTGCCTTACATGAAGAAACTGCAGGATGGTACATAATACATAAATTTCCTGTATGATCCAAGAAACTATCATTCAGTTGGTAGTTGGAACTGGCTGAATGTATTATAATTCCCAAATACTTCCATGGCCAAAGTTGCCCACTTTAGTAGGAGTGACCACAACACCATATCTTACGGTGCAACGGTGGATCATATATCTTTTACCTGAATATTGAATAAAATATTGAATCCCAATCTATGGAAATATATTTATACAACAAAACTAAGCTGGTCTATTTTTCCCCTTGCATAACAAGGAAGAACTAAACATATTTGGTGGGAAGAGAAGACAATATCATTATTAGTTCATTACCTCAGAGCTAATTATTATTGTACTATCTAATTCAGGGCTGTCAAACTTGTGGGCCACAGGTCGGATGCTTCATACACTGGTCACGCCCACTGCTGGTTTAGCAAAGGGGGGGAAAGTCGCAATATGTCACGTGACAATGCTGTGACGATGTAAGTTTGACACCTCTGGTCTAATTACACACATTACACTACATCTTAACTGAAAGAACTTAGCTTCAATGCTAAGATCATTGCCTCGATGATGTGCAGCCCCCTCCTCTAAGTAGAGCCTACTATGGTTGTAGGGACTTCAATCCCATTCCCCATAAGGAACCCATCTAAACTGAATAGACTGGGGAAATGCAATGTAAACTCCTTAATTTAAGAACACATTGACAGACTAAACCATTGTTTCAACTGGGAAACTGAGATCTTAGTTCAAGCTAAATCCAAAAGCACTAGAAAATTCTTGGAAACTTGGAACTTGGACAAATCAACCATAATTAGACACATAGAAAAAAGCCTAATTTGCACACCACTCAAAAGAGACAATAAAAGAAGTTAAGAAGGAAACAAAAAGACCAGAATACGTTCCCTTCAGGAACAAATATCCAGATAAGCAGGGATTAATACTAGACAAACAATCAAACAGAAATCAACAGAAATCAAGAAACTACCAAGGGGGAAAAAACCCACACCCCCATCCACACTAAATATAAACAGGGAACAAACTCCACACTCAACAGTACTAATGGTGTTACCTAGTCATGTGATGAAATGGCTGCAAGCAAAAAGCTAAGCTAAGAGAGCACCAAGGTCTCCACTGAGAAAATGAATTCCTTATTCTGATAACCTTTTAAAGAGGGAGAATGCAGCCTGCTAAACTAATAGTCTTGGCTAAATTTAATAGGTATCAGAAAGGAAAGCAAATTTAAACTGATCTTCTCATTATATTCAATAGTCTTTCCAGTGATATGGAAATGACCATTTATATAAAAGGTAAAGATAAAGGTTCCCCTCAAACATATGTGCTAGTCATTCCCCACTCTAGGGGGCGGTGCTCATCTCCGTTTCAAAGCCGAAGAGCCAGCACTGTCCGAAGATGTCTCCGTGGTCATGTGGCCAGTATGCCTAGATGCCAAAGGCACATGGAACGCTGTTACCTTCCCACCAAAGGTGGTCCCTATTTTTTTACTTGCATTTTTTACGTGTTTTCGAACTGCTAGGTTGGCAGAAGCTGGGACAAGGAACGGGAGCTCACCCTGTTATGCAGCACTAGGGATTCGAACCGCTGAACTGCCGACTTTTTGATCAACAAGCTCAGTGTCTTAGCCACTGAGCCACCATGTCCACTTGGGTAATGAACGGTCTGCAAAAAACAACAACCACAACCAAAGTCAGAGAGCACCAAGGACCCCCTCATGTCAACCCTGAGCTACAAATATTCTCCCCTACTGGCACATATATACCTTTTTTTTTCTTTCACCTATTGAAATATTGGAGTGTGCACATGCCTACACATAAAAACTTTTTAAAAATTATTTTAGTCCAATATGCTACTTTATTAGTTTTATGGAACATAAAAACCCTGTCCTAGAGAAACAGTCTTTCACCAAATTAGGAAGCTTAAAATCTGAAGTTTCTTTTTTCTAGGAAATTCATGTTCTTCCACAAGAGATTATCTTGCTGTTTGTTTCATTAATTGATACATGAACATTTCTAGTAACATCGCCAATTAATCCCAAACCCATTTTATACATAGTATAAATAATTACTAATGTTTGATAGGACAGGTGTCGGAAGATATTTGTCCTAGCAAGAGACATTCTGCAAATTTATTTATTATTTGGAATGTATTAAGGCAGTTTTATATATATGGCAAAATTAGTATTAATGCATCATGGGAAAAAATGTAAAAGCTGAAAAGTAGAGAGAAAATTAAGAAAACTTTTGAAAACTTATACAAGATGACCTACATCCGAATTATACAAAGCTTTTATTGGTGCTAAACAGAAACTTAATTCCCTTTATGTACTTGAAACAAGATATTCATTGAATCATATAAAGAAAAGATGGAGATTGAAGGGAATAAGTAGTCTCTTAGCTGAAACAGTTACAACAATGTACCATTATCTTTATTATTAAGGACACCCAGTGTAAAGTATATAATGATTATGGTTTAACAAGTCAACATTTTGAAAATTAATGTATTCTCGACTGTAAAAGACCAAGTCAAATATAACCAAAGAAATTAATCATCTTTTGAATAAAATAGTTCTCACTGAGATTAAGCATGAGGCAAACTACTTCTTCAGCTGCATTCGTATTTCTTCAAGAAATTATAGATTCCATTGAAAGTATAAAAACAGGAAAAGCTTTTGTTCTTGATGGTTATCTCATTGAATGAAATAAGATGTATATTGATTTTTTTTTGCCCCATTATTATGAGAGATCTACAAAAAGTACTTCTTAAATAAATCTTTTTTTCCGACATCCTTCAGTAGGATTTTGGTAACTATGATTTTGAAGAATGAAAAAGAGCCTCTGACTGCTTAAACTAAAATAATGATATAAAAGGGTTGACAGTGACCCTGGTAGGTAGACTGCAGGGCGTAATGCTTATGATCATTCATCCTGCACAAACTGGCTTTATAAATTATTACTGAGGGTCTGATAATTCTAAAGAACTAACTGGCATTCTGGATGTGTATTCAGAAAATATGAACCTGAATGGTGGTCTCCTTGGATATTGAAGAAGCTTTAAATATGCATTTCCTTCTTCTTTTGTTAATATGATTAATATGAGTATTCCAGTCAGTATCTGATACTTTGCTTCTTTTGGTAACATTATTAGAGAAGGATTAAACATCCATTCATATATCCAATTAATTCTATCTATCTATCTATCTATCTATCTATCTATCTATCTATCTATCTATCTATCTATCTATCTATCATCTAGCTAGCTAGCTAGCTAGCTATCGCAAGACATCAAGAATATCTTTTTTTAATTTTTAATTTGATATTCAAAAACCTAACCCTAACACTGCCTTATTTAAAAAAATGGGAAGCTACAATACCTACAACCAGTTGACCAGCTGGAGTTGACTGCTAGTGGTCATTGTATGCCAATGATATATTATTTTTTATTGATAGTATGTATTTCCTATACCAAAATTTATTGTGCACCAGTTAATAGTTTATTGAGTTATTCAATTGATGGATTAAATCTCATATGTTTTCTATAGCCTCTAATATAAGCAGATAGAGGAAGGAAGGAAGGAAGGAAGGAAGGAAGGAAGGAAGGAAGGAAGGAAGGAAGGAAGGAAGGAAGGAAGGAAGGAAGGAAGATTTCACAATACTTCTATAAATGCATAAGAGAATAAAATGAATCATCCATATCACTTTAAGAGGAATGAATATTCTGAAGATATGATTGAACAGAAATAGACTTACATTTTCTATAAGATATTTTTTTCAAGGATTTATAACATCTCCATCAAAATATTTTTAGTATGTCTTCAAGCAATCCCACTGTTGCTGACTCTGCAAAGCAAGTAAATTAAAATTTCTAATTTAATTTGCTAAATAAGCTATTTTATTGCCTGTTTGATATAGCAGCCAAGTTTCTGATTGTTTTCCCATAGTGGACAGAAGCTGCTCACTAGTCTGCAAATGAGGTAGTAAAATTGCCTATTGTTCCAAAGAGGTAATTATTCAAAATCAGCGCAATTTGTTTGCGAACCTTTCAAAGTCATTCAGAAAAGCAGCTAGGATTTTATAAATGCTTTAAACAAACAAACAGCTTTTCCATCTATGATGACTGCAACACTATACAGCTCAGTTGGGAGTAAGCTCCATTAAGATCAGTGGGGCTTAGTTCTAAGAAAGCATTTGTGGGATCACAATATAAATAAACTAAAAGACATACACAGGGGGAATCTAATTCTTTTGATGCAGAGAATATAACATGCAGAAACAGGCCTCCTTGTGGATATCAAATAGCTAAGCTGCATTTTTCATTTAGTGCACTGCTTCTCAATCACGGGAACTTTAAAAATGTGTGGACTTCAACTCCCAGAATTCCCTGGCCAGCATGGGAATTCTGTATGTAAGAGAATATTCACCTGTACAAGCAAGCAAAGAAGTATTTGTTGGTTAGTTTCAATTCTTCCTTTCTGTGCAGTGACAACTACACCAAGAGCCAATTTGGTGTAGTGATGTAGGTGTTGATGCAGAAACCAGACTATGAGTTCTAGTCCTGCCTTAGGCATGAAAACCACCTGGGTGAGTTTGGGCTAGTCACTGTCTCTCAGCCCAGCCAGTAGTGGGATTCAAATAATTAACAACCGGTTCTCTACCCTAATGATTTCTTCCAACAACCAGTTCACCAAACTGCTCAGAAAGTTAACAACCAGTTCTCCGGAAGTGGTGCGAACAGGCTGAATCCCACCACTGAGCCCAACCCACTTGAGGAGGAGTTATGTGGAATATAGAAGAAGAAAGGAATATAAGGTAGTCCTTGACGTACAACAGTTCACAAGTTACAATGGCACTGAAATACAGCAGTGGTCAAAATTGTGGAAACCTTTTGGGAAAAGTGTATTTTTGAGGTTTGATGGCTAATAACACCACTTTTTTTTTTTTTTTTTTTTGAATTTCAAGATAATCATATTCCACTGCTAGAATGGCCTGGGAATAGCCCAGACCTTAACCAAATTGAAAATCTGTGGAGCCGACTAAAGACACTGGTTAGTCAGAAGCGGCCCAACAATAAAACCCAGCTAATAGAAGCAATCATTCAATCTTGGTTTCACATTATAACAGCTGCAGAACTAAAAGACTTCGTTCACTCCATGGGAAGACATTGTAAGGCCATAATTCATGCTAAAGGTTACCCAACTAAGTATTAACTGACATGGTGATAATTTTTGTATACCTCGTTTTTTTCTATGGTGATAATTTTTGTATATCGTGTTTTTTCTACGTGTTTCACTGCAGTTTATACTGCAACTGCTATTCTAATAGTAAATCCTTCATAAAAGTTATTGCATTACATTCTTGATTAAATTATCTTTCCATTGATATGTAATTTTATGGTACTACTCCAAATAAAAAGTGGTGTTATTAGCTAGTTTTACAAAATACACTTTCCCCAAAAGATTTCCACAATTTTGGCCACTACTGTAAGTGACTTCTAACCACTTTTCACACTTATGACCGTTGCAGCGTTCCCATGGTCATGTGATCAAAATTTAGATGCTTGGCAACTGACTCTTATTCATAACAATTGCAGTGTTCCCGGGGTCATATAATCCCTGTTTGTGATCTTTTTACAAGCAAAGTCAATGGGGAATCCAGATTCACCTAACAACCAGGCTACTAACTTAAGAACTGCAGTGATTCACTTAACAACGGTGGCAAGAAAAGTTATAAAATGGAGCAAAACTCACTTAACAACTGTCTCACTTTACAACAAAAAGATTGACCTCAATTGGGGTTGTAAGCCGAAAACGACCTGTATTAGATTTGTTCATCTCCTTATAAAACTAATAAAAGTGAAATTAAAAATCTAAAAATAAATGTGTGTGTTTGTGTTATGTGCATGCTTATTGTGCATGGTTATTTATTTATCCCCAAATAATTTACAAACATTTGGGGCGGGAGGAAACAGCCATCCATTCACAATCTGGGTGATAGGTTTCGGCAGATGCAAATCAAGCAAGAAACAGTTTTTAAAAACCCACACAAACACTCTTCACTTCCTTAGAATGTGTTGTGGCTTCCATCACACCACAGCACAATCTGGGTCCTCATTTCCAGCTGCAGACAATAAAGTCCACACTAGGGATATCATACGATGAATGACATTAGTTTCCCTACTCTTCTTGAGACTTCTTTCAACCTGCCGTTGCATATTCTACCCACCACATTAGAACTAGCTCACAACCCTTCCTGTCTTTCACTTCCATTGATAGTGATAGTGAAGAAATAGACACTATGTCTGTAGGGCAATTATCTACATCAGGAAAGTTTTGCATACACGTGAATGTTTCCATCTGAGCTGAAACCTTAGGCTTCTACTTCAGACAACCAATGTTAAGCAGGGAGACAATTTCATTTGCCACATTATTATAACTAAGGAGGAGGCAGCCCACCATTCCTCCATGTAATAAATTGGACTCGGTTAATTGTGTATCGGTAAACTGATTGGTAGGATCTTTTTACAAAGACTGGGCTAATAATTGCATTGCACTGATTTATAATATCTTTAATAATCACTTACCCCTGTTATTTACTTGATTTTTTAAAAGCTATCTTGAACAGCCAAATACAATACTTTTTATTAAAGGTGTCAAACGCCAGGAGAGTAAGAAGATCCAGACGGTTCAAATTAGTCAAAAGATTTATTGCAAGCTTAGGCTTTCTACAAGAATCTGAGCTACTAACAATCAAAGTGAACTGGCGGTAGATAAGAGTCAAAGGAATTCAATGTGGGCTAAACTTAGGTCTCTTATAGGTGCAAAGGGACTCAAGACTGATGACACATTTGACCCCTCCCTCGGGCTCAAGCTGGTCACCTCCTATAAAAGATTTCCTATTAGTCAGTAGAATACTGGTGTCAACCTGGACATGTCCCTGTAGTTTTCTTGGCAAGATTTTGAAAACGGTTTGCCATTGCCTCATTCCTAAGGCTGAGGTCATCCAGTTGGCTTTGTGCCTTAGACAGGATAGAATTTATAATCTACTCTTTCCAGCTTGGTGTATTTAACCACTAAACAAAACGGGCTGTCTTATTGGAGGTTAGTAGTTAATAAAGGAAAATTAAATTCTATATACTTAGTGAAGGGAAAAAGGAAATTGCAGAAAAACTGATGGATGGAGCAACTAATTTTCACTGGTTAATATACTCGTGAGGCAATTTTCCCCAAGTCACTTTTTGCAATTTGTTTTTTTTTTTTTTTCATCAGGGCATATGATATTTCTATTTGAACATTTTGCATCATAAAATCCCATTTTAATGCACTAATATGTTGTAAAAGTTAAATTCTTATAATTTTTCAATTCGTTATTGTAAAGTTTTTATTTGCTTTCCAGGTTCATACTTGGATTACATTGTGGAGAGGAGGAAGATGTGAGTCTTTGCAATGTTTGGTTTAGAAACTCATTGAAAATAGTTAGATTTGTCGGAATAGTTAAATCCATATCACAGGGCTTACCAAAACAAAGTACATTTCTGCTGTATCTGAGAGCCCTCTGGCTTTAATCCATAGCCTGCCCTCTCGGTACCAAAATCAAGCTAGTTGTCTTCTTATTGACATATATCTGTAAAAGTAAATCATGCATTAAGCACAGCTTAATTTGTGGGAAATGGCTGGAACTGGGGATTAAGCAAACAGATAATGGACCTTTTAATTCTGGTTCATTGGTTTGAATAGGCCCAGGACACTTATAACTAGAGTTCTGCAAAAAGAATGTACAGATGAGAAAACTCATCCAAGCAAAAGCTGCATTTGAATTAAACAAATATGACTTTTCTCTTCCATCATCATGTGTAAAAGACAAAAATATGGCGACTAATTTGCTCTGTTTCTTGATGTTCACACTGTATCGTCGTTAAATGATACCTAATGAAGTATCCCACCAATGACAGCTTCAGTGAATGAAAAAGGGTTATGAAAAGTTTATTGCAGGTACATCTATGTGGATGCTACAGTTTCTTCATTGCTTGGTATCCCTGGAACTTCTGAATAAACTCCCACCAGCAAGGTACAAGGCAGGCTGCCCTGATATAATGCTTTCTTTTCTTCCTTAGTTCTAAACGGCAGCTATTCATTTCTGTAGCTTTCTGGTGAGTTTCAGTGCTCTGATGACACTCAGCCTTCCTTGCTGCAATGAATGATACACAGGACAGTTTTTGAAGGTTAACCAGAAAATGGTCATTAATAACACAGCCAGGCAATGGAATTTGTTGATGGAAAATATCTTCCCTGGGTTGAAAAAGAAAGAAAAAGTATCCCTTTGCTGTGTGTAATCTGATGGATTTGACATTTATGATATGGAATATCTAAGTCAGATGTTAGATAAAATGGTTTATCATGGATACATGGACCCCTTGAGAGTTGGTGGGTAGATTCAGATTCACAAATACAGTCCCTGTTGTACCAAAACATTGAATGTCCCTGAATTTTTCTCATGAGAAGGAAGTATATTCAACATGATCGTGACAAACTAAGAAAAGACATGGCATCGTACTCATTTCTAAAACTGTTCATTGCTGAAACATCATATATTGTATTCCATGCTGGACATTTTGCCAGAGATGCTGAATTTCCCTATAATTAGTGTAAGTACTTTGGCCAAGAAAGTATTTGTGGCTTGGTAAAACAAAACAATATTAACACGTAGGCAGTGATAGCGATAATTGAAAAACCTATGCTGTGGAAAACTCCTTCCCAAGCTTAGTTATTTGCTTGCATACATTTCATTACCTGACTAGGTAATGTCATCAGGGGCTAGTGGATGTGAGTTTGCTTCCTGTTTATACGTTAATTTGCCCTGCCAATTTTAATGGCAGTTTTCTTCTTGGTGGTTCTTTGATTTGGATATTGTTTTCTGTTTGTTTGTCTGGTGTTAATTCCCTCTTATCTGAATGTTGGCTGCTGGAGAGGATGTGTTTTGGTCTTCTCTTTTTGTTAATTGTCTATTTAGAATGGTGTGTAGATATGGTTTACCTCAATGTGTCTATTGATGGGTGATTTATCTGAATACTAAACTTCCAGGAATTATTTAATCCCAATACCCTGATTGGACTGGCAATTTGATTTATTCTAACAGTGGCAATGGTACATCTTTCACCATAGGGACATAGGATAAGTCATGTGCGGCACAATGTTCTGCAATTATCAAACATCTTCCTTCTCCTTATTCTCGACTATTTGCTATCTTGGGCTTCCAAATGGTAGATCTTTCCTGAGAGGTAGGACCTTGAAACCAGGTATAACTCTAAACAAATCTTGGAAAAACTAGAACTAGCATATTTAAAAAGTCAGAAAAAAGGCCTAAAACAGCATGATCATCCACAGTTAAAAATGCAGACCAATATCTAATTTATATACTTAAAGCTGTTTCAATGTCTAATTCTTTCATAGTTTTCAAAAATTCAAAATAGGAGAAAGGCAAACACTTTTTATTGAGTTCTATCCATGCTTCTCCGCACTCTTACCCCTTTGCCATCTGCTAACTGACTTTGGCTCAAATCTGTTAGGGTCACCAAGGACCAATACTTCAGCGAACAGATTCTCTTGAACAGAAGGTCTCTTTGTCCTCCTTACCTTTTGTTGTGATAAAATAGTTGGGACCAAGAAAAACAACTGATCTGAGGGTTTAAGGATGAAAACCTGCACAGAGTTGGCTTCTTTTTTTCATCTCTCTCTCTCTCTCTCTCTCTCTCTCTCTCTCTCTCTCTCTCTCTCTCTCTCTCTCTCTCTCTCTCTCTCTCTCTCTCTCTCTCTCTTAATAGGTTTCTGCTTGCTGGTATCTGTAGGAATGGCTACTCTGGTTATACCAGCCAGAGTCAGATGCAAGTGATCCTTAAAACTAGGCTTTGTGACTAGGGGTGTTTTGGCCATAAGTCCCATCTAACGTGAAAGCACAACTGAGAGATCCAGACCCAGAAAGGAAGAGTACACTGAGTTTGGAGCTATAGGTTTGATAGCAGCCAGTTGTTTGCTGAACAGCTGCAAAGAAACAGGTGGAGAAAGTGATATGTGGAAGAGGAGTGATGATTAGGAGTAGTTTAGTACTTCCATTCTCCCAAAAGCCTCCTTCCCGATTCTTAGCTCCTTGCCAAGATTTCCAGTTAAAAGAAGCAGATTGCAGAAAGGGTTGCAGCTGGCCAAGGAAGACAGGACCGCATTGCCTTTCCCAACAGTTCTCACACGAACGTTGTTTTTTCCCCAGTTAACAGTTCTTCAATAGTGACCTAGGATGGCCAAGCAGGCTGTGCCACTGACATCTGCCTGAGACAGAATGGATGGAAATTACTGAGCCATTTGATACCCAAATCACCCCCCAAATTCTCAAGTCAGACCCTGTATGTAGTACTGTGTAGTGATTTGGTAAAAATGTTTTGTTATTGTTTGCTTTCTTACAGTATATTGAACTATATTTTGCCATCATATGATTTACACAAATAAAAAGTACATTGAAAACATTAACATTCTCTCAGCCAATCTCAGGCAAATGTGCAAGGTAAATCTAAGGATTCGTCAAGACCTTCATTTTCTCTTATAATCAAGAAAACTAGATTCTCACAGTTTCGTTAGGAAGATTTATTGCAAGGATAAGGAGTTAGGTTATAGAATTAGATACATTAGATATATATATATATATATATATATATATTTCCATCGGATATAACTATTTTTGGTATAGGAGGAGTGTGTCTGGCTGACTGCCTGATAAGGAAGGAATAAATAGATGTTCCTCACTTACAAATTTTTTTCAAACCACATTCCTAGTTCCTGACTTAGAATACCATTACAGGCCTGAAATAAGGAGCATGTTTAAAAACTAATATCATAAAAGTACTACAGATAATGCTGATACATGTTATAGCACAATGGTCCCCAACCTTTCTGGCTTCATTGACTGGCAGCAGAGATGAGGGAGCGGATGGTTTTGCACATGCACCCACCACTTGTACAAATGGAACTTGTACAAATACACTCGCCCGCCGCTTGTGCGGCCCAATTCCCACCAGGCCACAGATCACTACCAGCCCGTTATAGGATGCACACAGCTGAGAAGGCTTTTGATTATGAAAATGCCCCCCACATAAACTGTTCCTAGCACTGGCCATTCAAAAATATTAGTATGTAATGAATATGAAGCAGTTCCAAAAATATTTAGGCCACAAGTCTTTTAGGATCATCTAAGTAAATGTTAATATGAGAGACCGGGCGTGGGTGACGGGAGGGAAGAAACAAAAATGTAAGGGAAAGAAGACAGGAAAGGAAAGGAAAAAATATGATCAGACATGTAGGTAATATCTCAGTTTTTAAAGACAGCATTAAATCTTGACCACACAGAGTCAGTTTTTCTGTTACATCATTTTGACATTGTGATGTTCAGGTTCTTTGACAAGGGCTAATTTCCTCAACTTTTGACTGCTTTGCTATGTAATTGTTAGGTGGAAAAATTCATTTTTCTTTGTTTAAGTTATTGCTCCATGTGATAAATTATGGGCCCATAAGTTGACAAAGCAGGGATCATCTCATTTTTCAACAATCAAAGAGAAAACTCACATGCACACTTTAGTTATTGGTTCTCATCAAAGAAGAACTTCTCAACTTGAAAATTCTGATGAATAATGTTCCATGCACATTGAAAGAGTATTAAAATTAAGTAAAGGTGTTCCAAGTTGAAATAGCTAGGTACAGGGCCAGTGGTGGGATTCAGTTGGTTCAGGCCGGTTCGGGCAAACGCCTTCCACCTAGCCCCTTCCAAGAGTCTCCACGCGCCCCATTTTGGCTCTCAGGTAAGTGCAGGGACGCCTCCTAGACCCAAAACAGGGCGCAGGTGTGTGTGCAGGTACATCCTTGTAGCAGCTGTGTGGTTTTATTTTTCCTTTATATGTTTTATTTATTTATTTTTTTTCTTGTATTTTTTTTTCTGAATGTCTTAAATATTACTTTTCTCTTTTATTACTGGAGGGCATTTTAAAATAATTTTATAGCGATCTTAATATTTTACTCTAATTGGCTGGGCAGCAAAGCATTGAAAGGTAGGCTCACTTCTTATATTGTTTCTTAAAAAGCTATTTAAGAAAAAGCCTTGCTCTAAAATACTTCTAGGCCCTCTCCCACACACACACACACACACACACACACTTTCTTCCCTTTTAATTTTGTTTTTAAATCTTCATATCTTCTGATATGCTCTTTGTGCTTGCAATTGCTGTGTTTGAACTTAATTTTTGTTTGCTCTACAATTGCTGTTAAAAGGTATGACACCAAGTTCCTTCTCAGACTGGGTGCTCAAAATCATTTTAGTCTAGCAGCGAGCTTCGTGTCTGGGTTTTCCCATTATGCAGCAACACATTTGCTACACAACATTCATGGCATCCGAATCGCCAGATAGTCTCATGAGTTCAAAGGCCAATGAAGTCATCAAGTCCTGGGAAGAGTTGAAAGGAGCTTCAATCTGCTCGTGTTTTCGTGAAAGAGCAGTCATGGGCTTGAACATGTAATGTTGGATCATATTTACAAATACCGTCTAAACATTGTCAATGGACAAGCAGTGGAGAGATAGTACAGAAACAGATGGCCATGTTTGCAGCTTTGGGATAGAATTTAGACACATATTTGCCATCTGCCTGCACAGCATTTTCAGAAACTTAGCATTTAGGAAAGTTTATGGCACCAAAGCTTATGAGCAATAAGAGAGAGATTATGGAATTCTTGCATTCAATCAAACACTTTTTAAACAATGTATCAGTGAACACAAGGAAGAAACACAACCCCCTATTGTTTCCTCCTTCAAGACATCCTGTCCCTGATTGTTTGAATCATCCTTCTTCCTCTTTTTTTTCTGAAGCGCAAAATATGCAAACTGCTCTTTTATGGGACTCAGTGGTTTTCGCGGGGCGTTGTGCAAAACTGCATACAAGTTAATGGAGCTCGAAGTGTTCACTGATGCTGGGATACCTGTTGTTTCATTTCCCCACTATGTTTTAATAGATTTTGTCTTCTATTTTTTTTCCCCCTCATCTCTTTGACAAAGATTAAAAAGGTTTGCTGGAGATGAACCAACTACCCAGAAACCACCCAAAGAAGTACCTACATGTTAAGCTAATGGACTAGGACGGGAAAGCTCTAGATTCAAGAATACTCTCAATTTTTGAAATTCCCCAGGTGGAGGTTAGGACAGCTATTTTCACTTTCAACGCCACTGCTGATAAAATGAGGTGAGATCCCTGGTAAGTCACATTTAACTCTGGGAGGAGATTGTAACACAGGGGTGTCAAACTCGATTTCAGTGAGGGCCACATCAGGATTGTGTTTGACTTGGGGGGGGGGTGGCCAGCTCAACATCCATTTGGATGGCCTCCTCCAGCCTTCTGCCAGCAAAAATGGACCTTGGGAGGGTTAGGGTATGCGGCCCACCCGAGCTCTGTTTTTGCTGGCAGAGGCACCACAGACCATTCCTTCGTTGTTTCCATGGCAGCTCAGTGGACCAGATCTAAGTACCCCGTCAGATGGATCCATCCCACAGGCCTTGAGTTTGACAACCATGCTGTCAATTATATAATAGCTAATTATAACAGAAAGAAAGAAAGAAAAAACAACCATTGAGTGAAATGCTCAAAAATTGTTCTTCTGGATCAGATCAAACATTCTGAGTTGGATTCAGACTACTTTACCAAAGTTAGTAGAGACAGTACTGAGGTCATAGTACCACAGGAAATATTAACCTGAGAAAGAAGAACAGATTCTACTTAATATACACACACATCAGAAATCCTAATGTCCCATAGTTGGTGAAGAAACTGAAGCTGAGGAGATGTTGGATATTTCAGCAAGACAATGATCTGAAATAAACCTCCAGATCTACCATGATATACTTCCAGGAAAGAAAGAAAACAATTTTAGAACCACATTCACAGCATTACTTTAAATATTATTGAAAACCAGTTGCAACTTCTTAATCATGCATTTTATGCAGAGAGCTAAGCTAGAAGATTGGGGGGGGGGGTGTTAACTGGAAAGCATAACAGCCCAGCCCTGAGTTCCTGTTTCTTGCCCCAGCTCCTGCCTATCTAGCTGTTCGAAAGCATACAAATGCAAATAGATAAATAGGTATTAGGTAAAAGTATTCTGTACACCTCAGCATATAGTCATGCTGGCCACATGACCATGGAAGTGTCTTCGAACAATGCTGGCTCCCTTAGCTAAGAAACGGAGATGAGTACTGCCCCCTAGAGTTGGACACAACTGGACGGGGAAACCTTTATCTTTATAGCAATAGCAATAGTGCTTAGACTTTTATACCACTTCATAGTGCTTTACAGCTCTCTCTAAGTAGTTTACAAAGTCAGCATTTTGCCCCAACAATCTGGGTCCTCATTTTACCGACCTTGGAAGAATGGAAGGCTGAGTCAACCTGGAGCTGGTCAGGATCGAACTGCTGGCAGTGGAAGGCAGATTTAGCCTTCAATACCGCATTCTAACCACTGCATCACCAAAGCTCCTTTACCTTAAGCTAGAAGAATTCAGCAAGGAAGAATAGAAAAATATTCAAATACAAGAATAGAGGGGCTCTTAACTAGCTACAAGAATCATTTTGAAGTTTTATTGCTACCAAAGGAAGTATTACAAAGTACTGGTTGAAAAGGTGTCCAAATTTTTACCCTGCCATATTCCCCGTTCCCTTGTTTTGAACTTGTAAACAAGCCACAGATAAATAGTATGCATTCTGATTGTGCTTAATTTTGTTCTGTGCAGAGACAGTGTCAGTTTTTGTTTACTTGGGGAATTTATTGAAACATACTGTCTGACCATAGGTGAGTAAATGTCTCCATAAGCTGCAACTCATCCCTTTAAATCCTAGGAAACCAAAACTAGATTAATCCAATCCTAAATACACACAGATTCAGTTCCACTGGAAGTATATTTGGATGTTCTAATCAAGTTGGATTTTGCAATAGAATTAACATATGCATCAAAGGCATCTTATGTTCATCTTTTTCAATCATAAATCTATGGGGAAGGGAAATTAAAAAGACCGATAAGCATGTAAGGAACTAAACTTTTCATTTCATTTAAAAAAAATCCGTTTTTCTTTGCCCTCCCCTCCTTCAAATTTTTTTCTAATTAGGAATTTTACATTTTTAAAAAAAACTGCACCAGAGAGTAAAAGGAGACTGATTCACAATTTGTTTTCAGTTCTTGGAAAAGTTTAATTAAGAACTGGGTACACAATGAAATGTTTATAATGATTCTGTATTATTTGCTAGGACAGGGTTTTTCAAAATGGGTTCCATGAAAATCAATGGGATTTTGCGAAAGGCTAAGAGCAATATATATATATATATATATACACCGTATTTTCCGGCGTATAAGACGACTGGGCGTATAAGACGACCCCTGACTTTTCCTGTAAAAATATAGGGTTTGGGCTATACTTGCTGTATAAAATGACCCCTCTTCCAACGCACACCAAATAAAAATTAAAAAACATCAACTGGCTCACCCACAATGTAAAAGCAGCTGTGCTAGACCCAAAATGGCCCCTGCAACAAGCAGGAACCTCACACAGCCACAAAAAGCCCAAAAAAACAACTTTCACACTTTAGACACACAAAATTCCACATACAGCTTTGTGAGATTTTGTGCGTTTGTGTAGTTAGAGTGAAACTCTACAGAAACACACTAAATCTCAGAAAGCTGCACAAATTTTATTATTTTATTTTATTTTATTTTATTTTATTTTATTATTTTCTTTTCTTTTCTTTTCTTCTTTTCTTTTCTTTTCTTTTCTTTTCTTTTCTTTTCTTTTCTTTTCTTTTCTTTTCTTTTCTTTTCTTTTCTTTTCTTTTCTTTTCTTTTCTTTTCTTTTCTTTTCTTTTCTTTTCTTTTCTTTTCTTTTCTTTTCTTTTCTTTTCTTTTCTTTTCTTTTCTTTTCTTTTCTTTTCTTTTCTTTTCTTTTCTTTTCTTTTCTTTTCTTTTCTTTTCTTTTCTTTTCTTTTCTTTTCTTTTCTTTTCTTTTCTTTTCTTTTTATATGAAAGTTAAATTTAAAACTTCCTAGCCTAAAACTTAGACCTAGCCTTTAAATGGCTAGGTCTAAAAAAGAACAACTAAAAAACCCCCCAATTAACTATTTTTTTTAAAGCTCCCAAAGGGGAAAAAAAACTTACCCAATAGAATAAGGGTCTCCAACCTTGGCAACTTTAAGACTTGTAGACTTCAACTCCCAGAATTCCTCAGCCAGCTTTGCTTTGCTGGCTGAGTAATTCTGGGAGTTGAAGTCCACAACTCCCTGCCTGCTTGATTGCAGGCAGGGAGATTCAGTTGCTTGCTGATGCAATGGATTGCAGGCAAGGCAAGGCAAGCGTTGCGACTAGCAGCTAAGGTAAGCAAGCTGGAGGGGGGGGGGGGATTTTTGCTACGTATCAATTAGCAGGCAAAAATTAGCAGCTGGGGTGGCCAGCGTTGTATAAAAGGAAAGTTTTTCCCTTTTAAACGGGGCTTGGCCATCCAAGCTCTGGCGATCAGGCAACTCAGCTGGGATGGCCAGCCTTGTGTAAAAGGAAAGTTTTTCCCTTTTACACAGGGCTTGCGTGTAACTCAGCTGATTAGCGGCAACTCAGCAGGCAATTCAGTTTATATATATAAAGCAGTCACAAAAGCTTTGCCTCTTAGCTTTGCCTCTTGACCACAGAGTTCCAGTTTTTATTTTTATAACAAACAGATTGCATGGCCTGAAAAAAAAAGTTTGTGTTAGGGAATATTGTATATATAACAACATAGTTTTCAACAGCAAATAAAACATAACCCTTTAGACAAGAACACTGCTATGCAAACACACACACACACACACACACATACACACACACACACACACACACGGTTAAGGCACCAGGCTAGAAACCAGGAGATGGTGAGTTCTAGTCCTGCCTTAAGCATAAAAATCAGCTGGGTGACCTTGGGTAGTCATCCTCTCAAAGCCCCATCTAATAATCCTCTCTTCTCCTGTATTCCTCATAAGCTGGATAACCATGCTTTGCTACTTATGACCATTTCTCACACTTACTACCATTGTAGCATCCCCATGGTCTTGACAGACTCTCATTGTCATCATCACCAACAAAGTATATCTGGAGAAATGAAGGCTGCTGCACTTTGAATGTTGGCATAAAATTTTCCTCCTTCACCTCTCTGACTCCAAAAGACATCATTTTGAAGCATCTGTTGTACTTCTGGGCAGCAGACAGAAAGTCTTTTCCTTTAACTGGTGTTACAGTAGAAGAAACAGATGTCTGAACTGAGGAGGTCAGTGTAAGAAGAGAGTTGGGGCTGGGATACTATGGAGGAGAAATTTGGTTCACAATCCATTGGCTCAGTGGTGGTCGGTGACTGAAACTCATAAGGGAATATCTCTCCCACCACCATGAGTTTAGAAGCAGTTCCATAGGTGGAAGGTGTAGACATTATGGTGAGGTAGCGCCATTATGGGGAGGAGTAGTAGAACGTCTAACTCCGTCGCATCAGAGTGTGTTAATACACTGTTATGAATATATTGTATATGAAATACTAATGATCTGGTGGTCATTTCAAAAAATCCTTTCTTAGCGAGCACCTAGAAGCCAAGAGGAATGGACGTGCCAAATTTCCAGTTTGAGGTGATTTTGTTCTGGAGATTTCGTGATGAGTGAGTGGATTTTGCTTTTATATATATATAGAGAGAGATAACAACAACCTTGTTGTGTGGAACACAGGAGAAGATAGGATGATTAGGTATGTTCAATGCCTTAAGTTAGGGTGAAAAATAAAATAAAATAAATGGCCATCCATATTTCTAGGGGGAGGTTGTTCCAGAATGGAAAGTGGGGTGTGTGTGTGGAACTACAATAGAGAAGGCAGGCTTCCTTAGTCCCATGAGATGGCAACATTTAACAGGTTGTCTGTCTCACCTGCTTAGAAAGAGAAATGTCTCCCACTTCTTGGTGGCCTATTAATATGTTGTGCACAGAACTTTTGCTCTGGCAGTTTAAGAAAACAGAATGAAAAAGAAGAGAACTCTGCATTAGAATATATCTCCAGAAAGTCCAGCCATGTAAAACAAGCCTCAGAGGCCAATGTGGTTAAGTGGCAACATAAATAACCATATTGGTGATAACTAGAAAGCTTTTTAACAGCCTAAGCAATCTGGTAAGAAGGAAAATGGAAAGCTCCATGAAGCTAAGTAATAGGAAAGAAAGAGATGGGTTATTTTCATTAGCTACCAGGAGCTTTAGGGAGTGACTTGATTAGGGTGCTAAATAAAAGGTAGGCGGGGAAAAAATACCCTAATGTAAATAAGACTGGGGGCAGAGGGTGATTCCTTTTGATAAATGTGCCACAAAATCAGCATTCAGATGCTATAGATCACACTCCAGAATATTTTTGCAAGGGAATAAGGTCCATTGCACATAATGCGGCTTGATCTGAGTTAGCAAGGAATGGGGGAACATTTTAATCAGTTTGCTTTCTAATGTAAACACTGAATTTAGAAATTCCAAACCTACCTCTATAAAAATATCTGTCTGTCTGTCTGTGTGTCTGTCTGTCTGTCTATCTATCATCTATCCTTATCATCTCTCTTTTGTCATCTGTCTATCTATCATGCACACACACCAAACACAAAGACACAAATACATAGAGAGAAAGTAATATGTCAAGATTCAGTTGCTGGATCTTCCGATGCAGTTTACATCAACAACCCCTAACAAACACTTGTGCAAAAAAACAAAAAACAAAAAAAAACCCAACAGATGTGGAAAATTGCTTCCAAATCCATTATATTTAGTCAAAATTCTTATGAACATTATGTATATATGTAAAACATCACCTTGGTTGGAGAAGTTGCTCTAAGATAAAAATCCTCTTCCCCAGCAGTGAAAATGCAAACTGAGTATAGCTTTATGCAAACATGCATATGCAAAGATATTGCATATCTTTGCAAACATGCAAAGATATGCAATAGCACTCAGCCAGCATCTACCTTTGCAAGCCACAATCCATCAGATGAAAACAAGGTAGTTGTTCTTTGCACTGTAAAGTTCTCTCAGGTAGTTCCGTGGTCAGATCAGTCCAAAGCCAGTTCACATTCATTCATCAGATGCATAAATATGCATCCTTGGAGCCATGCTACAACGTGACTATTTGGACCCTAAATGGGGTCTAAGCCAATTCGCCACAGCCACCTTATTGTGGCCAAATCACTGCAGCCAACCCGCCATGGCCAACTTGCTGCAGGACGACTCACCGTGGGACAAGAGTTAGACTAATATCGAAGAAGTAGTAGAATAAAATTATTAAAGAAAGGATGCAAAAGAAGGGACAAAATGAAATGTGAATGACACACACATTTCCAAAATGACTTCAATAACAGAAATAGTTAAAGAATATTATGAAAAGTTATAATATACAGAAAATAAATCTATGAAAAAAATTACACAATACATGGAAGAAGCCAACCTACCTAAAGTCCCAGAAAAATTTAGAACTATACTAAATGGAAAAGTAACAATGTGGGAACTAACCAATGGGATAAAAAGACAGAACAATGACAATGACAAAAACTAAAATAATGGTTTAATTATTTTAAATAATTAAATTGAATTGAATTGTCCTGCAGCCAGTTATTCCATGGCAAATTGGTCATGGCGATGTCAGGGTTCCAAGTAACACCCCCAACGAAAGAAGACCCCAAGGTTTGAGTTTCCTCAAAGTTCCATTTTATTAGAGATGTCATATTGGCACATCTGGGAAAAACCGAATCTGAAAGTTTCCAGGTTTTCCCCACCCAAAAGAATGTTCAAGCCCCTGCCCAGCACCCACATGTCCATCACATGGTCCAATCAGGCACCATCCAAAACTGGAGATGCCTCCCGTTTACCTCATCGCAGCTGCAGGGTAAGGTGGCCTTGACTCTCTGAGAAAGAATGTTATTTTGACTATATATCACCCATACTCTATGCAATTCCCCTCTCCCATTTTCTCACAGTAGAAAATGTGGCAGACCTTGAAGGCCCAAATGCAAAAGATGGCTTCTGCCATCAGGTGGGACAGGTGGGACAACTCACCTGTCACCTGACGTCTGACAGGTGAGTTGTCCCACAGTGAGTTGACCATGGCGAATTGGCTGTGGAAAATTAGTTATGGAAAATTGTTCCATTCCAGTCTCACTTGGCTCCATTGTCAAAGACTACCTGTATTAGTATTCTTGAAGGGCTAATTCATGGTGTTCAACCTTTTGGTTGCCTGGGCCATACTGAGTGAAGAGTAATTGTCTTGGGCTTCATATAAAATATATGCTATAGTTAAATGTATATAAATAACAAACTTCCTTTATGTATTTATTTTAAATTATACAATCTTTGAGGGCTGCATTCTAGCTATGTGGGGCCACATGCAACTTGTGGACCGTGGGTTGGACTTGGTGGGGCCAAACAGTGGCATAACAAACTGACAATAAATTTTCTAGAACAATTTCATGAGGGGATAAACACTCTCCTCCCCCCACCCAATTTAGTCAATTTTGGTTGAAAATGCCTATTTAAAACTCCCGGCTGAAAACCCACAGTTAAAATTAACCATCTAACCAGACTTCAGTTGAAAACCTTTAATTGATGCACGCCAAAGAGGCAAAATGAATCTTGCAGGAGAAGAAATTTCAAAAAAGCAGCAGCTTCTGAAATGTAAACCTCTGACATTTTTTTTAAAATTTGATTTATATGCCGCCCTTCTCCGGAGACTCAGGACGGCTTACAATGCATTAAGCAATAGCCTTCATACTTTTGTATATTTTTATACAAAGTTATCTTATTGCCCCCACAAACTGGGTCCTCAATTTACCTACCTTAGAAAGGATGGAAGGCTGAGTCAACCTTGAGCCTGGTGAGATTTGAACTTACAGTAATAGCAGACAGCTGGTGTTAATCAGAATGATTTTAGTCTGCTGAGCCACCAGGCCCTTTGCATTGTTGGATACCTAAAAAAAGTGTCCACAGGAATGGAGTATGGGGGTTTAAAAAGTTTTTTTTTAAAAGTTATGATGGTATGATTGATGCTTCTTCCACTTTAATGCACATCATGTGAAAATATAGAATAACAAGAGTTGAAAGAGACCTTGGAGTTCTTCTAATCCAACCCCCTTCTTAGGCAGGAAACCCTACACCACTTCAGACAGAGTTGTCCAACATCTTCTTAAAAACTTCCAGTGTTGGAGCATTCACAACTTCTGGAGGCTATGTCACATAGGCTTAAAAGAAGAGGATTTTGATAAAAAAAAAAAAAATAACAGTCGCCATCTTGATTTTGTCACCACCAACCCACCCTAGTGGATATCTCTTTTAAGTATCCAACAAGATCAGAGGTTTACTTTTCAGAAATTGCTGAGTTTTTTTACAAAAAATCCTTCCTCTGCAAGCTTCACCCTTTGCTTGGTTGATGACCATTAATGAAAGATTTTCAACTGAAGTCTTGTTAGATGCCTACCAGGGGTGGGTTCTACTTACCTTTACTACCGGTCTGCATCGTGATTGCGCATGTGCAGATCACCTATGATGATGTCCGGGTAAGTGGGCGGAGCCTCCTGCCAATTTTACTACCAGTTCTTGCAAACCTGTCTGAACTGGGGGCAACCCACCACTGATGCCTATCTTTAACTGAGTGTTTGTAACTGCTTAACTGCAGTAGCATTGTCTTTTTGAAAAAAAATTCTTTCTTCTTCCTAGTTTTATTTATATATTTACTTCCCAGCTAATCAGAATGCCCCTGGACAAGCTAAGCCTGGGGTTTCTGGTTCCTCGGGAGGCTTAGGCCTACCCTAGACCTTTTGAACTAGAGTGGGTCACTACAACTGCGAAAGGAAGAGAGTGGGGTTCTCTCTCCGCTTAAGCTTTCGTCGGCAGTCTGAACTGCAGCATTTGGGATCAGCTGAAGTTACAAAACACTTTTCAATCCATTCTCTCAGTCAATGCTATAAGCCGGCATGCAAAATCAATTGCTCTATTATCATATCCCCCTTTGGAATAGGAAGTAGTGGCAGAGGGCAAAGCTAAAGCATTAGTGGCTTTGCTGAAGGCCCAAGAGTAGCAATAAAATGAAAGCATGACCGGAGTAGAAAATTTCTAGGAAAAGGCATGACTGAGTAGCCAACGAAAAGCAACTGGGAAATCTTTTGTTATGAATCAGAATGGGACAAGCCTCAATCTGTCTTGACGTGCTCTGTATTCTCTTGTGGGGCTAATTTTCTAGGTAATGAACTTCATAAGAACCAGTTTGGTGGTGGTGATGGTGTTTTTCAAAGGCAGTGGGAATGGCACTGTATCTGCCGTAAAATACTCAGAGGACAGCTATGTTTGCAATCAGAACTTCAGGCTGGCCCAGTTAATTCCTCTCCGCCGGCTTCAGTTCAGTGCAGGAGGTATTGTCTGCCTCACTGCCTCAGCATTTGAGGAAACCATGCTTGGTTGCTTCCCTGATTAGCAAAGATGGGGGAACTACGTGAGAGAGTGGTTAGGTGAACTTGCTTTGTGCAAAATGCAAATGAAAGCCGCTTTTATCCCCCATGTTTGAAAAAAGAGGATTTAAAATGATTGCAAGCTATAATTCCTATAATTTAGCATCTGGTGCCTTTTTTTTTTTTAACAGAGCTTTGTATATTAATATGGAGAAGAGTCAAAACTACTTACCTCATATTGTGCTCATTTTTGTCAAGTGTCAAAACAGTGTTTGTGTTGGCTCAATTGTTCTTCTTCCCAGCATCGTTGTACTCCATCTGGGGGCCCTCCTCTCTCTAACTCGCTGTTTAATTCTGTTAGTTGTACTCTAGTGGAAAGCCATCAACAATCTCACAACACTTTATCAGCTCAGCTGAGATCGCAGAAGGTGTTGCAAACCAAATTGTGTGGGTTACTGTGCAGACGATAAAAGGATCGTAGCAGCTGATGGATCTCATATATTTCTAAATGAATTTGAAATAATGCAGATGGTAAGTGCTATGATAATGTTGTTGTTGTTGTTGTTGCCCTTTGTTAGCCTGTGCCAAATCAGTTATCATCACAAATGGGGATTAGGAAATAGCGCTGGGCACAGCCTCACAAAGAGTTGGTAAATTTTTGTGGTTCTGCAACTGGTATGACCCAGGGTGAAATCCTCTGAAATCTGATACCGGTTCTGTGAGTCTGCTACCGAGTGCATGCACCCGCGCAGCGCTAAAATAGGAACATTTTTAAGCCTTACAAGACTGCAAAGGTAAGTAGAACAGCGGGGGGGGGGGGAAATCCGCTGTGCCACATGATTTAGATAAGCTAGAAAGCAGGAAATTCGATGATTCTAGCTAATATAAATAGCACGTCACAGCTGATCGTCACCCAGCTGATCGTCGGAAATACTGGTTCACCAGAACAGTAGCATTTTTTACTACTGGTTTGCCTGAACTGGTACAAACCAGCAGTATTTCACCCCTGGTATGACTATGTACAATAACGTAGCTTAATATCTTAGGTTACTATTATGAAGCAGGAGTTGAATAGTGTGGGCTCTCTGGTATTGGCATAACCAGCTGACCAGTGGGATGTACTTCTTTATATTTGCTACCAGGCATTTTTAACTTTGCTTTTGGCATTCATGTTCCCAGTTCTCAACATAAATCTCACCAGCCATAAGAGTCGACAATTTGCTTGTGCTGAGTGAATATCACATTTCTGCATAGAACTTAGAAAACTCCATTTTCAGCAGTTTAACCAGTTGGGTACTTCTGCTAGAGAGAGCCTCATAGGATAGCCAGATTTTTCACAGTGGGCAGGGGCGGGCATTTCCCACCGAAGCCCTGTTCCTACGAGCAAAGGCTTTTTGCAAAGGGCTGCCAAAGCCTACAGGGACACAATCCTCAAGCCCTTTGTCAACAAGAAAACAGTCCTGTAGGTCCACAAATGGCCTTCCAGGCCTACTTTGTCCCCACCGAAGGCCTCGCAAAGACCTTTGCTGATGAGAAAGGAGGAAGCAGGCAAAGAAACAGGCTGGAGAGGAGGCAGTTTTACATAAGGTAAGTCACCTGGCATGGCAAGATGGAGGGGGAAGCAATTGTGATGACGTCAGGGGAGGGAGAATGAGGTATCTGTGGGTCAGAGAGGGCCTTGGGTGGTTTGAAGTAGGTGGTCTGTTCTATCACTAGCCGCCCCCCCCCCCATGGCCTTCTCCACCCCAAAATACCTCATGTCCACTTAACGAACCACACATTCACCCACATATTAAATTAGTGACTGTGTGGCCAAGAGCAGGGAGTGATCTTCTTCAAGGTATGAGTTTCACTCCCACAAATTCTCTAGTTACAGATAGAATAGGCAGGCTCCATTACATTCATAACTCGAGGACTATCTGTATAACATCCCATAACTGATGTTTCTGCCAAAAACTTTGACATATAAAAGACCACTTCCTCTGGATACAACACCATCTTGGTAAATTAGTTGTGAATAAAGTGAAAGCCATCATTTTTCCATAGACAAGCCATGAGTGAAACAAGATGGAGGAAAAAGGGTAGAGGAAAGCCAATCACAATGTTGGTCAATGGCTTAAGAAAGAACCCAAACAGAAGATTCTTCTTCTTGTCTATCGGTGGCATAGTGGTTAGAAGGCAGTATTACAGGCAAACCCTGCCCATAGTCTGGAGTTTGATCTTGACGGGGCTCACAGTTGACTCAGCCTTCTATCTTTCCGAGGTTGATAAAATGAGGACTCAGATTGTTGGGGGCAATATGCAAATAATGCTGACATTGTAAACCATCCAAAGAGTGCTGTAAAGCACTACTGGGAAAGGGGTGGGTTCTACTTACCTTTACTACTGGTTCACATCGTGCCTGCACACCCACGCAGAAGCTTCTGTGCATGCGCAGATCACCTATGATGATGTCCAGGTCAGTGGGTGCAGCCTCCCGCTGGTTTTACTACTGGTTCTTGAGAACTGGTCTGAACCGGGGGCAACCCACCACTGTACAGGGTGGTATATAAGACTAAGTGCTATTGCTATTCCAGAGAACTAACATCTGTTAGCCACTGTTTGTAGCTAACCACAGTACAGAAAGTTTTGGAAAATAAGACTGTCCATATCACCATCTAAGTGTTCTGCTATTTCTCCATTGTGAGGTGGAGACAGCAGCCAGGAGTGGGTTCAGCTCGTGCCAATCAGATAAGGACTGAGCCTGTCAAAGCTAAATCCCGCCCCCGAGCACGGGGCTTCCCAGCTTTGCTCAGTCCTTCAGACTGGACTGTTGTGTGGAAAATTTCTCCTTCACCCTTTTTTCCTACGATCTACAAAATTTTTGGATTTTTCGGCTTTTGACCTTTGGACTGTTTCTTTGACCATTCTGTGGCTCTCTGGACGTCTGATTGATTTCTGAGTGAGGAGGTTTGCCCCCTTACAGGATTCTCCCCCTTTCTATCACGATCTAAGTGTTCTGCTATTTCTCCCCACGCCCTCCATTATTTCCTCTCTTGAGCAATGAATTGAAGAAGGTTGCCATCAATTAGAATCTCAGTTTATGGTGCAGCATTTGCAAGCAACATTCGCAAATCCCAGCAAATTTTCAGGGGAAGCTCAGCTGCCGTGAGACTCACCACATGTCTTTAGGAAGCAAAACAACCACCAGACAACTGGGATGAGAAAACAGATTTTAACTAAATATAACAAGTGCTCTGATGGAATACAAATAAAGCTTCGTCTAATCCAGCACTCTGTCTCCGATGGTTACAGGGCATGCAAAAAGGCCAAGAAACCAGGCCTATTTGTAATTAATCCATTTCCCCCCAGATTAATTATTGGACAGGCTGTAGATGTCCAGGTAAATAATTTAGTTTTGCTGGGATTGATTATAGGTCAGACTGTAGAAGTAAGAGCAAATATCTGACTATCACTATAGCCTGTCTTTACAAGGAGATTAGGCAACACGTATAGGTTATCTAATTTTCTCTTCCCAATATATTATTATTAACCTGAGAGACCGTTACATGCTTAATGATCTTTGGTAAGCTTCATGGCAGAAAAGGAGGTGGATCAAAGTGCTAATAATGAAACTCCATGGCTGTATCAATCCAGCCATCTAAGCAAGGAAAGCAAATGCTTCAGTGGTGTCTACAGACTGGAGGCCTCTTCTTGAACTGGAGAAGACCTGTCTAATAGTAGAAGAAGCAGATTTGCCAAGTCAGTGCATCCAAACCTCTGGCATGAGTTATGCATTTAGCTTAACTGCTAGAGGAGTATTTCCCAACTTTGGCAACCTTAAGAAAAATGGACTTCAACTCCCAGAATTCCCCAGCCAGCTTGCTGTGGTTGAGAAACACTGTGATAGAGAATATCACACTGCCTTTATGTTGAATCACCCCACAATTAGCATGGTGGAAAGATACATTTCATAGTCTAGTCAGTGTCAATATTTGCATCACTCATGATGGAAAAATGAAGGGCCTTTCCCTTAAATTGACCAGGAGTCTCTTAGGTTGTTAATTTCTAATTTACTTTTGTTACCTCTTTCGGTTGCTTTTCAATTAGCTATTAAAAGACTTAAATTTGTTACTCTACACTTTTTTCAGCAAAATACTATCACTGCTTTTTTTCCCCTTGCTATTTTAAAATCTTTTTTAAAAAAAATACAGAACAACCATCTTTCTGGGAGTGAGAGTAAGGGAAAAGAGAGAAATTGTGTGATAACTCAGAAGTGCAGTGAATATTTTTCAGAAAAGATCCCGTGGGGTGGGGTGGGGGAGCCAAATTGGATTTTTTTTTTCATTCTGAAAAATTTAAATTTTCACCCTGAAATCCCATTCTTGGGTGGGGGTGGGGAGGAAGGGTCATCCTTTGATCTAATGGCCTCAGCATCTTAATCTTTTGCCCTGACGTAAGAATATTGTGTTCTTCCTTCTGCCATAGTCATTCCATTTTATTTTTCATCTCCTTCCTTTCTGGCAATTCTTTCCGGGGTGCCAAGTGTTTCCACACTGTGAGCCTTCTTTGTCTTGCCACTATCTCACACCAGATTGTTGCACTTCTCAAGCCTGCTCTTGTCTTTAGTTATGGAAAATTGTCTGCTTTATAGGTGAATGTTCTAAAGCGAAGGCAGGGAAATATGGGCCTTTTAAGACTTGTGGACTTCAAATTATGAAATTTGAATTGTTACCGATGATTGAAAGCTGCAAAAGTGGAAATGTGTTTTTAAAACTAAAAAAGGTTGAATAAAGAATATTAAAAAAAAAAAAAAGACTTGTGGACTTCAACTCCCAGAATTCCTGAGCCAGTTATCCTGGCTTAGGAATTCTGGGAGTTGAGGTCCACAAGTCATAAAGGGGACGTAGTTCCCCATCTCTGTTCTAAAGCTACATGTAAGTCAGTGGTGGGATTCAGCCAGTTCGGGCAAACCTGTAGTTATATTACTGTCTGGCCCTGTCCCTCCCCACCTCTTCCAGGAGTCCCCACACACCCCATTTTGGCTCCCAGGTAAGTGCAGGGAGGCATACTAGGCCCAAAATAGAGTGCGCGGGTGTGTGAAACCCGCCCCACACAGCCAGTTTTTGCTTCCAGGGAGGCCTACTAGGTCCAAAATGGGGTGCAGGGAGTACAGCACGGTCCCCTCGTGACCCATTTTCACTCCCAGGAGGCTGCAGGAAGACCTAATGGGCCCAAAATGGGGTGCCATGGGTGGCATGTTCCCCCCACCCCCACACACAGAGCCTGTTTTTGCTCCCAGGGTGGTGCAGAAGGCCAAGTGCTGCCTGTCACACTCCCTAGCCTTTCCCACCATGGCCACGCCCACCCAGTCTGTCATTAGGGCAGGGAACTGGTTGTTAAATTATTTGAATCCCACCACTGATGTCAACATGTCCCTAAATATCTTATCTTGTTTTAAAACCAAGCTCTGTTGTGTTTTTAAGATACACTTTGTTGCAGACAGGGTTCATTTTTTACCAGGACTCACAAAATAAAATGGCCCCCATTACCAAGAAAACTTTATACTTGGAAATGAATAGTTTTGGGCCAATCAGTATTTTCATTTGGGGGAAATTCAATGATGATTATAAGGGTCCAAAATATTTCTCATCAGGAAAATCGAATCACATCAAACCAGTGGTAGATTGTAACTGGTTCAGTCCGGTTCTATAGAACTGGTAGTAAAACCAGCGGGAGGCTCCGCTCGCCCGCCACAACATCATCATGGGTGGTCTCTGCATGCTCCTGCTGTGAACTGGTAGTAAAGGTAAGTAGAACTCACCCCTGCCTCAAACCAAGTCCTCTGGAGAAATATTTTCTTAGTGATTCAGCATCAGGAATTCTTATCAGATATTGTGCCACTGATCTTTCCTGGAAACCACAAGAGGAGCCACCTTCGAGAATGAGAGTGTATTGAGCCCTCCTCTAAAATCTGTCAAGTCCTAATAAGGAAATGTGAATTTTCCTGTGACTTAATGAGGGTTTTTTTTTTCCTTTCTTCTTTCTAATAAAGTCTGAAAAGAACGTTTTATGTCTTTGCATTAAAAGAGAGGGATGTTTCAGGGAACACAGACTTTATTCCTGCCCAAGCGTCTTAAGTAAGTCAGAAACTCAATTGCACAAAGGTTCTTCTCTCTACTAAAAATGGATTTTCACATAATTACGAGGCTTTTATCGATGGATGATCAGTGGCAGGAAAGATTTGATTGACAATATCTCCCAAATGTCCATGGTGCAAGTAGCAGGAGTATTCAGACTCTAAAATGTTTCTTCCTTTAAGCAAAGGATCAAAGCCTGCTAAACTGTCCTAAATATAAACAGATTAGCACAAATTCTTTAGTAGATCAAGACAAGTAACCAGATTAGCTTGAAAGCTTTAATAATTATTCTATTCAGGCTAGGATTTCAGTTCAGCGAAAGGAAAAAAAAGCAGAGAGAGAAAGCAATGGCATAAAGATCACATTATCTACTGGATCTGAGCAAATCTTCAGTGGTTGGTTCACTTCGATGAAGGTGCAAGAGAAACACTTCCTTGGAGCTGTATTATCAACCATGGCCAAATTATTTTTTCAAGGCCACACAACCATGTGTCACTTCATTTTCTCTGCTTTGCAAAATTTTCATGCGTATGGCAGAAGGAAGTTCACTCCAGCTCATTCAGCAAATTTTTGCCAAACTCTGAAAAGCGGGTCATTTCAGATACAGCTCGCCAAACCCTGATAAACGGGTCATTCCATGTCAAGTGGTCTGGTGCTCCCAGGTCAACCATCACGGATTTTGATGAAATTTGGTGTGAACATGCCCACACATCCCCAATGAACATTGGTAAAGTGTTATGTTTGCCGATATAATACGTGCGGACATATAGTCATTTGTATGACCCCATACTGCAGCCTTCAACAGTATGACTCTGAAATTCCAGCAACTTTGAGACATAATATCTCTGGCAATATTTTGTTGAGAGAAACAATACTTGGCTATCTTGTACAACCTGTTGTGCTCTATTAAACAAAATGATAAAAACATTCTCATGAGCGATCTCCATCTAGATAATTGGGAGCAAAGCTGAAATCTCAGAGTCATACTGTCGAAGGCTGCGGTATGGGTCATACAAATGACTATATCTCCACAAGTATTGCATTGGCAAACATAACACTTTTCCAATGTTCATTGGGGACACATGTGCATGTACACACCAAATTTCATCAAAATCTGTGATAGTTGACCTAGGCACTTTCCTGAAATCAGACCACTTGACATGGAATGACCCAAGCCCTACTAGAAGATACATTCCCTGTCTTCTTTAGCACGCCTCACCAGAGCCCTAATAGAATAACTTAATTTTCAACAACCTGGCAAGACATGTGCATCCCACAATTGCGCCAACTTTCAGCAATCACGAAGCACCAAGTTTTAGACATGTGTGATTCAATGGTGGTACTTAGCCGGTTCTATCTGGTTCAGGCGAACCAGTAGCGGCGGTGGCAGGAGGCTCCGCCCACCCACCCAGACGTCATCATGTCCCATGTTTTATGCTCTGTGTATAGTGGAAGGTCCTGCACATGTGCAGAGGTGGCACATGCGAGCAAAGTGAGCAGAGTGAGCTTGTGCGCTCACATTTGCGAACCGGTAACGAAGGTAAGTGAATACCACCAATTTTCAGACCAACTCATTTGTAGAGGAATCATAAGATGAATGGAAAGTGAACATCCTGTTTACACAGTCTCAGTAGGCTTCTTCTAAGACTAATTCACAGTTAATTAGATGTTTCAAAAACAAAACACAAGAAAATGTCACTTTGGAAGGTGTGTGTGTGTGTGTGTGTGTATTACAGCCTTCTTGGAAATGTTAAATTACGAAGAGAAAATTACAAAGAGAACAAGAAATATTATTAAATGGTTAACACTGTTTGGTAATTGTTGATATTATTGAGAATCTAGTAGTCATCCATTAGTGAGAAGCCCAAAGAAAGTATGACTAAAAACAGAGACAATGAATATGTTGTCCTAGAAAGACTCTTTCCAGTGACATTTAATACATACATACATATTTATCTTGCTATAATCTATGCTCAAATAGATTCTGAACAAGAAGACTGGATCAGTCTTAAAACACTCTTTTAGTTTCTTTGGCAAGTGTGATTATAGTTCAGTGACTTCTACACAAATACACACAAATGATAGGTTTGCAAACCTTTACAAAGCAAATGATGCATATTTAAATATAAAGTTTGATGTTCATTAAGAGTGTGTAACATAGCATATCTCTACTTCAGGAAGGTCCTAAATCCACATGTGATTTTTACTTCAAGATTCTCTACTTCAGAGAAACCATGAAATGGGCTGATGTGTTTTAATGGCCACAATTAAAATGATGAAATGAAATGGATTGACAGAATCAGAAATGAGGAGGTGATTAGCTGCCTGGGAAAGCCAAAGAAAATCATCAAAACCATTAAAAAGCGAAAGTTTGAATATTTCGGACATATGATGCGACACCTGGAAAAATACAGCATACTTCACTTAATCCTCCAGGGAAAAATTGAAGGCAAACGAGATCCAGGCAGAAGAAGAACATCATGACTTCAAAATCTAAGGGACTGGTTTGGACAAAACTCAGCAGCACTTTTTCATGCTGCTGTTGATAAAATATTGGATGATGGATATGGCACAAGAAGAAGAAGAAGAAGAAATGAAATGAAAATTTTGCAAATGTGTTGCACATACATATAGACACCCTATTTGTCAACTGGAGCAAATTGGCACCAATGTTTGAAGGTGACGCTTTCTCAAAACCTGATGTACCACCTTCTCTTTGCTTATTTTAGGACAGTGATGGCTAACTTTTTCTCCTTTGTGCTATTGTGTGCACGCCCGTGCCCACACCCATAATGAAATGCCCCTTCCGCATGCCCCACCCCTCTGCACATGTGCGTGACCTCCCTCCCACATATGTGACCCCTGCATGCGTGCACAACCATCCCCCCCCTTTTGTCCTCATATCCCAAAACAGCATTTGGGGGAAAGCCTTTACCTCCCAAAATGGCGGGGGTGGAAGCTTCCAAAATGGCTGGGAGGGGGAAAAAAGCCTTTGCCTCACAAAACGGCTGTGGGGAGAGGGAAAAAAGCCTTTTCCTCCCAAAACAGCTGGGGGGGATGATTGTTAGTGTTGAAAAAAGATTGTAAGTCACTTTAAGTCGAGGGCTGCCTTTATATACATTTTGGGTTAGATCTTAAGTTGTTCCTTTATTCAGGTGAAAGAAGAAAGGTGTTATTAAGTTCTTTGCTCATCTACAAAAGCATCATGCTCCGCCAAACCCCCAATTCCTAAGAATATATTTAGCTGTCTGTAGTGAATTCCAAGAGGAAGGATGGAAGAGATGGGAAATTTCTATTCTATGGGTTACTTTCCATGGATATCTTTTTTCATTTACTTAGCAGTAAGTTTTAAATTCAAGTGGTTGTGATTTATATTCAGTATCAGCATAACATGACATTTATAATTGCTCCCTCAATCACAACTTTAGAGGGTTAATATTCATGCAAAACTGCCTGCCTCATAATAATTTGGGTTCCTTGCTACTATAACATTTTAGCATTACAACTAGGAAGAATTGGAAGCTAGTTCTGACATCATGGGATTAATTTATTTTCCTATGCTTCATCTTTTCTTCTTCTTCTTCTTCTTCTTCTTCTTCCTTTAGGGATGTACCTGTAATTTTGCTCTGCTGAATTTCCAATGTTTTACAGTTCCAAATTATCTCAACTTGTTTCCTGCAGCAGAATGAAAAAAAAAAAGAACACTCCATTTTTAATGGCAACGTTTTATTCAAGGGCCTGTGGTTCAATAGATTAGTTCAATTCTTAGCTCTTTGTAGTTATTTTTACTTGTGCTTGCAGGTAAATAAATAAATACCTCTACACCTGGATGAAGATGTCATCTTCCATTCCCCTACCCATAATAAAATACCTTATGCCACCAGACTTCAATTTTTGGACTTAGACAACTTAGAACTATGCTGACTTCGGTCTGATCTAAGTGTGGTACATAAAATTATCAGCCACAATGTCCTACCTGTCAATGACTATTTCAGCTTCATTGTTGTATTGATAACAATACAACAATGCACAAGCACACATGAGACATGTGTGAGACATGGCCATAAGTCACCTTTTTCACTGCCTAAAAGCATTGTGATTAACACCAGCTGTCTGCAATTACTGTAAGTTCGAATCTCACCAGGCTCAAGTTGACTCAGCCTTCCATCCTTTGTAAGGTAGATAAAATAAGGACCCAGTTTGTGGGGGCAATAAGCTGACTTTGTATAAATATACAAAAGTATGAAGGCTACTGCTTAACACATTGTAAGCTGCCCTGAGTCTCCGGAGAAGGGCGGCATATAAATAAAACAAACAAACAAACAAACAAAAAAAAAACCTTTGAATGGTCACTAAATCGAGGACTACCTGTAGCATATTCCAGCTTCTGAATTAACATTAGAACAAAGATAAGAGTTGCAACATATGGTTGCTAAGATGGCTGATTTTATTTATTTATTTATTTTGGTACTCTTTCAAGGCATTCTGTTCTTTCTCACAATAGTCAATATTCCATGATATCCAGTTTGGGGATGATTTCTTCCCCGGTGGCATTTTTACAGCTCTTTGAAATGATATTTCTCTCTTATTCAGGGATTGGTGCTGTTTTAGTCACACGAGGATTACTTCTCAGGTGTATTGTTTCATATTCATACATCTAACATACACATATAGATATAATATGCACATAATATATTAATATTGGTAGTATTGGAGCACATAATACCAGACATGTCACTGGAAGGGGGAGAAAAAAATCACAAAACTGCATCTCACTTATTTTTACCATGTCATGCGAGGGAATTCACTGGAGAAAGCAATTATGTTGGGAAGAGTTAGCGGTAAAAGGAAACCAGGCTGCCAAAGAACACAATGACTGAACACCATCAATGCTGACAGCAGCCAGAGTACAGACAAACTTAAGTACTGCAAGATTGGAAGATATGAAGAGTCTTGGCCCATATAATTGCCAAGTGTTGGACATGATTGAATGGATAACATCATCATCGTTGCTGCTAACTTGTAAGTTTTCATTTTTTAAAACCCTTTTTTATTGCAGTAGGGGGTTTCAATTTCCGTCGCTACCGGTTCGCTCACGCATGTGCGTGATGCTTTTGTGCATGCACAGAGACATCCGGGTGGGTGGGCGGAGCCTCCCACTGCTACTACCGGTTTGCCCAATCTGGGGCAAACCAGTAGTAACCCACCACTGCTATTATTATTATTATTATTATTATTATTTATTGGATTTCTATTTAGTAAATATACTAAATATTTCTATTTCTGCAAAC